>OY856412.1:426135281-427523406 GCA_963693085.1 Alisma plantago-aquatica | reverse complement strand
TACAGTCTCCCCTCTCTCTATATGTTGGTCTGTGAGTTAAAGCGATGTCTGCTACCTCGAGCAGCTCGCGTTTGGAGGGCGGCAGACATCGAGAGGGGCGTACGTGTGGTGATTCAATGCGGCAATCTACGACCGTCGGCCTACTCGAACGGCTACATCCTGAAAAAGCAAGGTACCCATACGTTGTCCTTCTAGCCATCGTCTATTGTCACCGTCCACTTGTCACCGTCCACCTGACTCAGCTTGAGTAGTCATCGTCCCATCTTGTCGACGCACAGGTCGAACCCTAGCAAGGGCAAGCAGTGTTTGTGTTCCTTCATATTCATTGTGTTGTGCACCGAGCTCCTTCACATCTACCTACGCATCTTGGAGCACTTGTTTTCTGAAGTTGGTGCCCGTCCCTGGTATTCTGAAGGTGGTGGTCATCCCTAGTTCTTTGGCGGTGCTGCTCATCCCGACGATTTCGCAGTTGGTGCTTGTTGTCGACCACTTCTGAAAAGGTTGATGATGATGAATAATGTCTTCGTTTTTTTACTGAATCATGATGAAAAGGTTGGACTTCATCTTCTTCGCGACAGTCTAACATATGGTGAGGCTAGGGCTGAGCATCGGTCTAGAACCGGACCGGACCGTAGACCGAATTTTGACAAATATATGGACCGCAGACCGGACCGTTTTGAGGTAGGACCGGACCGGGACCGGACCATTTTGTGCTAGGACCGGATCGGACCGTTTGGACCGTAATTAGCCTTTTTTACATGTTTTACAACTTATTTAATTGTACAAAGTTGATAATCTTAATCACTTCTAACAATTATATAACTTTAGTATCAAACATTTATACTAGTAGTGCTTATATATGTACTTTATTTGTAGTTATTATAGAATACACCTTCAAATATACATGAATTTTATAAAAAAGTTGGTCTGCGGTCCGGACCGGACCGGACCGAAGGCCGAACTCATCGAAATTCCCGGACCGCGGACCGGACCGGACCGAATTGAGCAGTCCGGTCCGGTTTTGCGGTCTGGACCATTATTTGCTCACCCCTAGGTGAGGCTCTTTGATGATCATGGTATCATGTAGTAATAGTTAGCTCTTAATTAAACAGATTTTGTCAAATTATTTTATAGACTATGCTCTTAGGGAGATGTTGTCTTATAGAGATTTTAACTATTTTCTTGTCCCGTCATTGTTTCTTGATGAAACGTTTCTTTACCTCTAGTGTATTTCAAAAGTTTCCTTAATGGTCTGTTCTTCAGTTTGCATGACTGGTTTGATTTAACATTATGAAGAGTATATCGGGATAACTTACGTTAATTAGTTCCTTAACTCCAACTGGACTCCATTACTTTGATATTTTCAGTGTATTTTGTAGACACAGTAAACCAATAAAATACTTCCCATGGAGTCGATACTTACTGAAATGGGATATCAACATGAGAATATGGAGGAAAGGATGAATGAGAAGAACACCAATCTGGTGGCATTTATTTATCTTATGTATTTCATCGCAACGAAGGTAAATAAGCTCGTCAATGTTGTGGAACCTCCTTCATATCCCAATAATAACCACTATTGAACAAGTTTCATCAGTCTTATTCAATCTAGGTAGTCGTATGGCACTCCATTATAAAATACAACATAACTTGTACATACATTTAAAAATCATTGTGTATTTATTAAAATAAATGGTGTCATATTGGATGTTATTTACATGCAAATTATGAAATTCTCGTAGAACAAAAATTCTAAGGCTTGTTATATAAATACATTTATTCATATTATAAATGATATTGATATAGGAATGTTTTCTTTGAATTATTCAAAAAATATATGCTAATCCTGTGTAGGTTTGATATCAATTTTCTTCTAAGAATGGTGGATTCAGATAGGTAATAAATGCCATAATGTCAAATTCTATGGTAGATACAATTTCAAATGAGATGCAAAATTTAATGTAGAATCAATTGGGCATTAATAATAAAATAAAAATCTTATCCTATGCCTCTATTTGACATATTAAACCATGAAGTCATGCCATATATGTTAAGAATTCAAATGCTTGAAAATTATATATATACAAAAAATATCAATAGGTGAGTAGACAAAGTACACTATTCAATGTTGTATCTGCTATACCCTAGTTTTTTTAACAACAACAGTCATGTTGTTGAAAATGCTCATATTCACTAAAAATAACAAAGATACTTGATGTATCCAAAATCAAAAGACCAAACACATAGCAACAGAGGTGGATTACAGAGTAGATCCTAAGAAAAAAACAAAAAATTCTAAGGCTTGTGAACTACAAGCCTAGGAGATATAATACATATCTACAAGATATCTTACACATTCATTAAGGAATTATATACATGTGCAAAAATAGGGCATTACATGGCCCAACTTCGTAATTCAAACTGAGACCATAGGTATTAATGATACGTGTGAAAGATAAAATAGGTACCAAAGGATATATCCACACAATGGTTTATGTGCACGATTTTAATTAATATATTCTTTGTAGGGCTCAACAGTAAATTTAAACCTCTTATTAATGCAATTGTAGGAGATTATTTGTAAATATGTTATATAAATACATTTGTTCATATTATAAATGATATTGATATAGGAATGTTTTCTTTGAATTATTCAAAAAATATTTGCTAGTCCTATGTAAGTTTGATATCAATTTTCTTCTAAGAATGGTGGAGTCAGTGAAGTAAGAAATGTCATCATGTCAAATGCTATGCTAGTTACAATTTCAAATGAGATGCAAAATTTTATGTAGAATCAATTGGAAAATAAGAATCTTATCCTATGCCTCTATTTGACATATTAAACCATGAAGTCATGCCATATATGTAAAGAATTCAAATGCTTGAAAATTATTTATATACAAAAACTATCAATAGGTGAGTAGAAAAAATACATTATTCAATGTTGTTATCTGCTATACCCTAGTTTTTTGAACGACAACAATCATGTTGTTGAAAATGCTCATATTCACTAAAAATAACAAAGATACTTGATGTATCCAAAATCAAAAGACCAATCACATAGCAACAGAGGTGGATTACAGAGTAGATCCTATGAAAATAACAAAAATTCTAAGGCTTGTGAACTACAAGCCTAGGAGTTACAATACATATCTACAAGATATCTTACACATTCATTAAGGAATTGTATACCTGTGCAAAAATAGGGCATTACATGGCCCAACTTCGTAATTCAAACTGAGACCGTAGGTATTAATGATACGTGTGAAAGATAAAATAGGTACCAAAGGATATATCCACATAGTGGTTTATGTGCATGATTTTGATTAATGTAT
Source organism: Alisma plantago-aquatica (assembly GCA_963693085.1). Taxonomy (NCBI): domain Eukaryota; kingdom Viridiplantae; phylum Streptophyta; class Magnoliopsida; order Alismatales; family Alismataceae; genus Alisma; species Alisma plantago-aquatica. Next base: position 427,520,071 of record OY856412.1, on the reverse strand, counting down.
TCTTTGTAGGGCTCAACAGTAAATTTAAACCTCTTATTGATGCAATTTTAGGAGGATTATTTGTAAATATATTATATAAATACATTTTTTAGATTATAAATGATATTGATATTGGAATGTTTTCTTTGAATTATTCAAAAAATATCTGCTAGTCCTGTGTAGGTTTGATATCAATTTCCTTCTAAGAATGGTGGAGTCGGTGAAGTAAGAAATGTTGTCATGTCAAATTCTATGCTAGATACATGTAGGTTTGATATCAAATTCTATGAGATGAAAAAATTAATGTAGAATCAATTGGGCATGAATAATAAAATCAGACTCTTCTGTTGTAAATCAGACTGTTCTGTTGTATCAATTAAGGAACCAATAGAACTTTGCCAATTCAACGATGATGTTAATTTGTAGTCTCTACTTTATTTTTGGGAACCCTATTGTAGCCAAATATAATTTCATGATAGGAAAACGTATGATGCCAAATATAATTTTGGGTTCTGCATCCAGTCTCTAGAACCTTCTTATGCACAGTCTTGTATCTAGTTCATGTAAATTGGAATCTTATGTAACACAGATTCAGTAATTCACATACATGAGCATCTTTCCTAAACATTCACATCTAACTGCTAGGTTCGGGATGGGCCCCAAATCAAATTCATTATTAGCACAAGGATTTTTATATTGTCATGGGTTGTACCTATTGAAAACCATACATGTTATAGACTTATTATCACTGTAAACACCCCTCACTGTCATTATATATTACAACACCTACGCGAGTATGCCTTCTGCAGACCCCAAGTTCCATATTGTTTGGTCAAGTGAGTCTGACGACGCTCTAGTATCAGCATTGCAGAGGCAGTATGACGTAGGCAGGTGTATTGATGGTCAGTGTACTAGGGACGCTTGGAGGGAGGCACTTTGTGATTTGCAAAATAGGATGGGGAATGTGCATTATTCGTTAGACTAGGTCAAAACTCGGTGGAAGAACCTGAGGAGGGACTATGCCAGATCGAAGCTTGTCATCAACAAGAGTGGTGTCAGATGGAATGAGACTAGGAACAAGCCCACGCTTCCAGACACCTTTGAGTGGAGGGAGACCCTTGTGGTATGTACAACAATCATACCCTGACCCCAAAATAATGTCTTACATTTACACTTAAATATCCCAATACAAATTTTTTTATACTTAGGCAAACAAGGATCTTGCTAGGTTGATTAAGTGCTCCTTTCCCCCACTACTACGACATCGAGATGATGGCAGGGAGGAACATTACTAGAGGACACCATGCAATGTCTTCTATGGACAGACAAATATCGTCCGACGTTGCCTCTGAGGATGAAGTTACTGTCGACTTAGATGTGTTTGATACACCCATGATCACATAAACCCCAGTAGGGGAACCATACATAGGTGCACCTGGGATGCAAAGTGAGGGTGACACTGGGGGAGGCAGAACAGATACTCAAGGTGTCGGGGGGAGGACTCCTCCTATCCACAGGTGCAGCAAGAGACCATCAACGTCATAAGAGCGATGTGTGCTTTCTAATGAAGTGTTATCTGAATTCACACAGGTGTACGCAAAGGTGCATGAGTTAGGCATAGGTGTGGCCACCAGAGCCTTTGAAAAAGAAGAGTTTGCAACAATTTTGCAACATTTCAATGTCACTTTCCTCAATGCCCCTAGCCCTATATTTACAACACTTTTGAACGCCATAAAGGAGTCAACAAATCACAACATCTACCTCATCCTTACCCATACACCCCACAAAATAACAATATGGTTGCAAGACCTTTGGGAAAGGTCCCAAGGAGGTAGTGAAACACCACTACCTTCAATGCCATCCTCTTTTGTTCCATCTCAGTAGAGATTTGGTTCACAGTCCCCATCACCCAACTTCAACAGCACATCAAGTATGCCATCCGTGTGGTATACTGGAACCAATGATGATGGCCCTTCAGTATCATAAGTGAGAACTTTATTTTGCCATTATGTTTTGTATGTTTGAGGACATCAATTTCAATTTGCTTTTTGTTGTAATAATTAATTTCTCGTACAAACATGTGTTTCCCATACAATCTAAATCGTATATAATGTTGATGCCATTTTTTTCCTGTCAAATCTTTCATATTATGTTCAAGTTGCTATTCTTTTTGTTGTAGTCATCATGTCAAGGTTGTTATCCTTTTAATTGTAGGCATCATGTCTGCTACTGATCATACACAATCAACTGACCTCCTCACAAACATTTTAGATATCGTGTCTAGTCCAGCAAATCACATTGTTGATGCAAAAGTTGAGTCAATAGTGAACTCCATCATTGACGATATTTCCGATGATGATGACATACCAGCTACAATATCTAGGTCAGTTAGCATTACGAGTGGCCACTAAAAGGTGTTAGAAATCATAACCGAGCATGAACAAAGGGCTTATGACCTATATTGAATGCGACCACAGACTATAATAGCCCTCGTGGACAAGCTTGAGAGTCGTGGCTTGTTACAAAGTACTAGAGGCGTCCCATCAATTGAGGTTGTATGCTACTTCCTACAGATGGCCATACAAATCATGTCTTGGATGAGGACTACATTCACTCCGGTGAGACCATAAGTAAAAAGTTCAACGAAGTGTTGGATGGGGTGTGTGTGTTGTCCCATGACTATGTTATCATGCAAACTGCATCGATAAGCACAACAACACATCGTCGTATATTGGACAGCCCAAGCTTCTACTCTTACTTCAAGGTAATAGTTATCCCTACAATTTATAATCATTTTCAATTACTTTGTATGATTACAACTGATTTTGGTGTTATAGAATGCCATTAGGGCAATTGACGGAACACACATCCCAGTCTTGGTCAAACGCGACAAGCAAAATCGTTACCGAGACAAAAAAGGGAATGTCTCTCTGAATGTCATGGTTGTAGTAGACTTCTCGATGGAGTTTACATATGTCCTTACTGGGTGGGAGGGCTCGGCTATTGACCAAAGGGTCCTACAATCAACAACGACCACGTGCGGTTTTAAAGTCCCTCTAGGAAAGTTTTACCTAGTTGATGCAGGGTATGCCAACACTCGTCAGTTTCTTGCACCTTATCGCAACACAACTTACCATATTTCTGAGTACTGAGGAAACAAACATTCATACAACAACAAGAAGGAGATGTTCAACCACCGCCACACTCAATTATGTAATGTTGTAGAAAGAGCATTCAGTGTGCTGAAGAGGCAGTTTGCCTACCTTAAAAAAGGGGCGACATATCCTATACATTCGCAATGTCGCCTCATTATGTCTTGTTGTATCCTCCACAATTTTATACATCGCCATAATGATGGTGACACTATGATGGAGGAACTCCCAAAAAATAGTTCAACATCTGTCGTCCCACCCTATGGGGTCGACCTGAGTTTGCTATAACAAACAACTCCGGTCGATGCAAGGGAGGGTGATGTATTACGTGAAACAATTTCTAATTTCATTTGGGATACTCGTTGACCTTACTTTGTACTTGTCATCATTTCTGTAGCATATGAGAACTTATCAATCACTTGACATGTGCCCTAAAATGTTTGTTTCATAAAATGTTTTATGGCTCCTAATTAAAAATGTCACATTATGTTTCATTAGGTTGTCTTCAAATGGAGAATGGAATGTCGTCCTATCCAAGTGGCCTACAATGCACAATACGAGTGTACATGGATGTCGCGGATGCGGTAAATGGATGGTTTGAAGACAACAACCCCCATAGGTCGTATTTTACATGTGGTAGGGGTCTTGTTTAGACCAGATGTCAAATGAGGTTGCCCGCACAGTGAGTACAACCTACAGTGGCCACGCTTACTGTAGTTAGGGATGTGATGCTAACACAACTTACATATGCACACAACGAACGCAAGCAATGGTCAGAACACTGCGACTTTGTCTGTTCTACAAGAGCAGACACCGATAGGCTACACGAAGAAATTTCAACTATGTAGAAGAGGTGCCAATATATTCACCAATGACTTCACATAACGAGCGATAAAGACTCCTCAATAGAGGAAGATGGATACAATACATCATAGATGTAATATATTTTGATCTATCCAAATGAACTTCACTTGTATGTTTGAACAATCAACTAGGCCTATTAAAATGTTCTACAAAATATATTTTAAATCTATATTCCGAACCCGACATTATTTTACTAATCACCAACCATGTTTTAGATGTCGATGAATCCATCTAAAGTTTGGAGGTGTGATTGTGGGCTAGATGCAGCCTTGCAGCTTAATACAGAGGATGCATTGTTATATGACTTTGGCATTCTGAGTGAAAGGTCGGGCGGAATGTATTACATATGTCCTTCTCGTGACGTGTGATAGTAAATCCATAAATAATAGGTTTCCCTTGTATAGGATGCACATTCATTGTCATTAACTTGAAATTGGTAATACATTTTAGGGAAAAGACCGATGCAGATACTTCCATTCGGCAGTCAGTCTCCCGCCAACAATTGATTCTTCAAAAGCTGAGATTATGTTACTAACTGTTGAGTGCAAGTCAGTATGGGGCCAGGCGATGAACATGAAGGACTTTGTAGAAATCCATCACAACTATGATGATATATACACAACAAAAAGTACGAGTATGAGGTTCTACAAAGCTCTATTGCAGTCTGGAGGAAACTTGTAGTCTTCTTTTGGACATTCCTTCAACTATGATGACACCATAACATTGAATGGCAAAGCTACATTTAGATTGTCTTATCGATTTAGATTGTCTATCATTGGATGTTATTAACATTATAAACTTTCTTAATTCATGCACTGATATAAACATTGTATTACATTATAAGGTTGCTGATTTTTATCATAATGTTGCTAAATGTTTTATGGAGGGTGTATGTTATTTATCATAATGTTGTTGAATGTTTTATGGAGGGTGTATGCTATTTATCGTATGTTGTTGAATGTTATTTAAAATCAAATAATCATGTCATATCCCCATAATTGTGATATACACCCTTACTTCTGAAATATATTACTTACAAAATCTGTAATATGGTTGGGCATCCAACGACACCGTATGTTATGTGGTGTACAGAGATTGATATGGTTCTCAGAGGTTTGATGAGAAACCAATATGAAATGGGGAGATGTTTGAATGGAGTATATACTACACAGGCTTGGAGGGAGGCATGGCGTGACTTTCGAAACATAATAGGGGGCCTTACATATCTTTGAGTGAGGTGTAAATGCGATGGGGTACATTAGGAGAGAGTTCATAAGAGAAAATCTTTTCATTTTGGGTGATTTATTGCCTCCCCCGCCATTGGCCGCACAACACGCCATTCAATGCAACTTTGTGATGACTCATCGTACTTACCCACCTGGAGTTGTTGAATACCTTAACAATGACGAAAACATCAACAATACAACTATAACATTAGGCGGTGAAACAAACGAATGAAGTTGTAACATATTTGCTCAAAATTGTATTTGTTTATGTTTGCTTCGCAAGATTTAGTTGTAAAACTTATGTGTTACATTAGTTTGTTGTTACCATCATTTGATCAAACTTCTACTTTACTCTTATGTTTAGAAGACTTACATCACGTTCAAACTTGTATTTATCTAAGTTTGCTTGCAACATTTATTTGTATAGATTATTGTCATAGTTAGTTTGCTATTATCGTTATTTGTTCATACTTATATTTATTTATTAAATTTAGATGTCGACATCGCGTTCAAAGTCATGGGAAAAGTTTGAAAAAATATTGATGTCTCCGTCAAAGTTACAAAAATATGTTGAAGAAAACCTTGTCTGCAAAAAAAATGTTGCGAGGATACACATGAGGAGGGCAAATATGGAAGACAGGAATAAGGAAATGATGGGGTCACTCATCCTATTCGTCATCTTCCATTATTGTTTGATTGGCCAAAAGATGACATCAAACAAAAACCTAATCAGTCGTTGTAGGAAGCATGTCTCGTGTCATGGAACGAGTACGATGAGGCCCTAAAGTGGGCCGACTGGGACGGTCCTACCTGGGATCAATATAAATCATCCTCCACATCGAAGACTGTCCACCACAATGGTTGGTCACCATCTTAGCATGTGTATGGGTGTCTATGTCTAGGTCCAGGGCATGCCTCTCCTTTTTTGTCCCCTCTCCCTTGTATCTTCATGACGTATTTGCCCGTAAACAAAATATGTTATTATCAATTTTTTTATTTATTTAAGTTCTGATGAAAACGTTATCATCTTTGATTTTCTACTTGTGCGTAATTTATGTTATATTAGGACAATTTCAATTATCTTGTCATTTTCCAATTACTGGATCAAATATGTACAACTATACATATATACAACATGAACATGCCATGCAAGACAATAGTACAGTTTAATTTATTTTAAATAAACATATAAAATCGATCATACTCATCTCTTATATTCGCTTCACTAAATAACAAAAACTAGCACCCACATGATACATATAATTATTTTTTTGTAAATTTTGAACTTATATTGAAGTGGCATCACTGCTTCACATTCTTTGTACTTGTTAAAACATTTCTATAAGAACATGACAGAATAAGAAGACCCTGACTAGGTTGCCAAACAAAATTAGACTAAATCTAGACTGGTAGCCAAACATAATCAGACTGAATCCAGACACAAATCAGACCAGCTGACCAGAATCAGACTGGTTTGCCAAACATAATCAGACTGGTTTGCCAAACATAATCAGACTGGATCCCGACGAACCCCGTCTAATCCAGTCCAGACTACAGAATCCCAATCCCGAACCAAACAGGGACCTAAGAGACAAGTTTGACTTTGGGACTTTGTGGAGCGTCCGCTTAGGCAACCGCGAAAGGGGTTGGGCATCCACCTAATTGGCGGGCAGGTGCATTAAAAGAAAGTTGTAATACTCAAATGCCCACTTAAGTGTTGATTTCTGCATCAACTTAAGACTACCATCTTGTTTATAGATGAAGTCTAAAAAACATACCATTGTGGAGTTCGTGACCTAATTTGCTTTTATAATATAGGATATCTATTTATTAGCATGTATGGTAATATGACATAATGTCCAACAATATTTTCTCTTTGACTTTTATGTATATTACAATAGAAATTTGAATATTTTATACCAATCGAAATTACCATGATATCATCTTCTTGTTGTTTTTTTTACCTTTATGAGTTTAGTCACCAATTCTTCTTTGATTGGAGGAACAGAACAGAAGAGAACCAGAAATATATCATTCACACATTCAGTCTGATCTTATATGTGTTATTGCCCAAAAAGTAGATTCTTAACACAACGATAGAAGAGGATGATAGACATCTCAATGTCTGGGCAGCCACCTGGGCGCCCAACTAAAAATGACCACCTGGCCATCTGGACAGTCATGGTAAGGACTTATCTTGACCCTTACATGCCAAATATGATGAGTAAGAGTACGGGTAATTCCCTCACTTCATCAATATTTTAACCCTCTTCTTACCCTTAACGTCATACTCATAGAGTAAGAGTATGGATAATTCCCCCACTTCATCAATATTTTAACCCTCTCCTTACCCTTAACGTCATACTCATGGAGTAATGGATAGGTTAGCAGTATTATGGGGAACTTGTTTCTATTGGAAATCAGTTCTAATATCAACAATAATGGCTTAAAAAATACATGTATATATTTAAATAAAAATCAAGGTGCTCTAGAATGGCTATTACCTAAATCTTATTGCTTTATTCACATGTTTTTGGGGAATGGCTATTACCAATCTAAAAATGATTCTAGTAAATCTTATAGCTTTATTCACATGTTTTTTATTATATTCAAAATATGTTATCAAGGCAAAGATTGTTGTGTATACAAATAGTAGTACTTCAAATGTTGTTGTAATGTTAAAATATTCAGCCCCAAAAGTGGGGAGAATACATTCAACATTATTGAATTCTCATACATCACAAAGAGTTATTTTTTCAAACATATATATATCTTATACCTTCCAAAATGTTGTTGTATATGCAACAAACTCAACCCAAATAAAGTAGGGAAGAACAACATAAATATGTGTGAAATAGTACATGATTGTTACATCTTCTTATTATATGTATGAGACTTATGATTCCAAATTTTATTACATACACGATCAAATTTGTCCCATATAAAGTACAAAACATCATGAACGATAAAATATTGTTGTTTTGTACATGTGTGTCTACACCTCCAAGACTGTTCTATATACACAATTAAATCAGCTACATAAGAAGTAGATACAACATCACTTATTATATTGAATGATGACCTTAAAATGTTGAATAATCCATAGACTTCCAATATCATAGTTTAAATGTTATTTATATTATCCATAAATATCGACAGGTAGTGGTTAGAGGGTATGGGTAATGGTTTACCCTTACTTCACCGACCAAGGTAGTAGATAAACAGGTAAAGGGTAAGAAAATAGTCTATCCGCATCCTTACTATATAGGGTATGGATAAAGGGTAAACATGTATATCCTCACCCATTGACAATTCTTGTTGTAATAGTGATTCTTTTTTTTTTGGTCGGCCAAAACTCCTGTTGCTTTTTTTCATTTTTTTTCATTTGTGTATGTACAAAAATTTGTTGATTCCAAAGAGGAACCAACTCAAAAAGAAAGAAAAAAAAACTATCTATCCTTACACCAAAAGATGACAGACATCTTTACATCTATCTTTACATCAAAAGAAAGGCTGAGCCTTCGTGTAATAGTGATTCTTAAATCCATATAATGCATTTTTTTAGAAGAGATGTTGTATAAAATATTTTTCTTTATATTTGAGTTGAAAATTATTCATTGTATTCTAATAGGCAATTGTGTGATGCACATACCTTTTAGGAGCGTGTCTACAAGAAGTTTGATGCATTATTTGTCCTTTTTTCCTAAATTAAAATTGGTCCTTAATCATGTATGTATATACATATATGTATATATATGTATGTATGTGTGCATATATGTATATATACATATATATACATACATATATATATATGTGTGTGTGTGTGTGTTTGTGTGTGTGTGTATCAGAATCAGGTAAATATATTTCGACATCTTCCTAAAATTATAGGAGGTCAAGTGTACATGTAGGCCCAACGTCATACATCCAGAGTAGAGTTACAACTCACTCACCTATCTAATATGTAATTCACGACGAACACATTTACATATTTTTACAGCAATACTCGTAGCCTCTATAGCAACTCCTTGGTGTCTTCTAGCATTCCTTGTATGTATGCATGTATGTATGTATGTATGTACATATATATACACCATACCGAGTTTTGATGTCATGTCCACATATATAATGTTAAATGGATTATAGACCAGGTCTAGGTCTAGACAATTTTGAAATTCTTGTTGTGTGCCCTGCCTTCAAATAAATTTAGACTTGGGTTATATTTAGACTGCTTGGATAACATATAAAAATAAAATATATTGAAACATTTATGTAAATACATATTTGCTTACGGAGTTTTTGAAAAGCTTACCCGTTAGTGCATATAACTTGTATGTATCATTTATAAAACCACTGCACTCACAAGTTATTAACTAAAGCAAACATATAAATGAAATAATATCTTTTAGATTTAAAGAAGTTAAAAGGCATTGTCATATCATGAGTACTTAAAGGATATAATTATAATCTTACAACCATTTTTGAATTTTTTCCAACTTACCATTGATTACATTATACATAATTATCTCAATATGTCGTCTGCAATATGGTCAAGGTGATTTATAAAATGTGTAAGGAGTGTAACTGTAAAGAGTGGGACCCAAAAGTGGATCCACTCAAATGGTACAATATAAAGAGCCATGAATTATGAAGCAATGGAAACTCAAAACTACTACAAAGTTACATGATGATCATTCACAATAGTTTCTCACCTTTAAGGTGGCATGACAAAATAAAAAGGTGTACATCTAATTCAACGTAAGGCCAATTACAGAGGGCAACCCAGTCATTCCAAGCTAAGTCCACATCATGTAAGTGAACTTCATGAGTCCTTGACTTCTAATGCCCTATACATGGGTGGTTTTATAGACAACACTCAGCAAAAGGCAATAAAAAGGGATGCGCGAGAACATATCTGAGTATGTGCATATAAACACCATTTGGGCATTATATTGGGTTATAAGTATAAAAAAAGGTGTTTCCAAAAAAAGGTCATATAAAAGTAGGTGAGTTCAACAAGAGAAAAATCCACAGACTGAGGCTTAGTATATATGGAGAGCCATGAATTATGAAGTAATGGAAACTCAAAACTACTACAAAGTTACATGATGATCATTCACAATAGTTTTTCACTTTTAAGGTGGCATGACAAAATAAAAAGGTGTACATATAATTCAACGTAAGGCCAATTGTAGAGGGAAACCCAGTAATTCCAAGCTAAGTCCACATCATGTAAGTGATCTTCATGAGTCATTGACTTCTAATGCCCTATACGTGGGTGGTTTTATAGACAACACTCAACAAAAGGCAATAAAAAGGGATGCGCGAGAACATATCTGAGTATGTGCATATAAACACCATTTGGGCATTATATTGGGCTATAAGTATAAAAAAGGTGTTTCCAAAAAAAGGTCATATAAAAGTAGGAGAGTTCAACAAGAGAAAAATCAACAGATCGAGGCTTAGTATATATGGAGAGCAATACTTGAGATAAAAGTAACATCTTGCCATATCAAACATTCACAATTTATAAATAAATAATATCTTTACATACATAGAAAATGTAGACTAAATATACCTAAAATACAGTCATAATACCATAGGATCATGGCCTAAAAAGTAAGAGTAAAAACGCACACCCTGGACAGAATACACACACCCTATATAAGAATGATTGTACATAAGTATCACCATTCTAGACATTCTACCCAAACATTGTATCATGCACAAATAGTGTGTCAAGACTAGTATTCCAATCATAATTCACATCATGTACTAAAAGCATAGCAAGAGTGGTCAAAAGACCCATATAAATAGAATGATTCAATAGTCATAGGAGTCCATAAGATTTCAAATCAATAAATAAGAATGTTCAAATTTAGATTTTCAGAAAGGGATAGTAGTCAATCAAATGCCTCAATATAGGAATTTAGATCACAACCATGATAATATCCAAAATAAAATATAGTTTTTCCCATACCTGGTTATCATAGCTAATGGTTAACTCAATAGATATACTTGGTCCCCACACTCGATCATTTGTCCTAAGAACACATTAGATATGTTAGTCAAACTAAAGTGAGCATGTGTATTATTTCTAATGTAGCTACACATATTGTTCTTATCCTAATTTGGCTTGCCTACATATTAGGGTTTGTATCTTCACTAAGTGAACATAAGTCATATCAAATATCTATCTTCTAATTTTCTACCTTTAGTCACGTAAGTCAAAGTATGATTATGTGACAAATACAAGTGTAACAATATGCATTCTTCTAATTTAGATTTTGAACTATTATTTTTCCCTTTTATAACATATAGTTAATTTGGTCAAATAGGTCAACTAGGTCAATGTTATGGATTACACGAGACATAATATTGCATTATAATATCCTTACTAGGAAAATCTAGGTTTAATTTATATATGATAAACATTAGGAAGATGTACACCCATGAGGAACAACTAGTTGTGATTAACAATTCCACTAGACTATCATAACTGTGTTTTATTTCTTACATGTCTAAAAATTTGTATATATTAATAATTAAGTGAACATAATAAACTACTTGATTATATACAATAGTTGTAGTCACCCAGGAATAGTAATGACTTCTCTTTTCAATTTTTACATTTACTAACACATTGATGTGTATATGATTGTGGTACAAATGATTGTAATGGATGGGATACTAAGATTTAGTAGTATATCATAAATGCCTAGATTATCGTCTCATCATTTTTCAAAGTCAGAGTATAGAAGCCACAAGGCTTACCTATGTATCCTCGGTTTGAATTGTCTTTGGTGGTTGGTTGATCATAATATTCACATGACATGACCCTATGTTCATCAACTAGAGAAGGAAACATTGGGTGGTTGGTTTCAAGTGGAGGAGGCATGCAGTCTGTGTTTGTGTTGTGTATTCAGGATTTGATGGTGGCCATGGAAGTAGGTGGCAGTCAGCTTGTTGTTGTGGTCATGTAAGGGAAGAAAGGGAGTAGGGCGGCAGCATGCAGTGGTGTTGTTGTGGCTAGAGATAGTTGGTAAAATTGTTGTTGGGTGCAAGACCTTGGTGGTGCCAATTGTTGGGACCTCTCTGTTGATTAGAGAGAAGCCCTAAATCTAATCCCTGATTAAGCAAAAAAAACACGTCATTGTTGACAAACATGAATAAAACAATATACATAAAACATAGGTAACTTTTCCCTTTTTCTTTCTTCACAATTTCATAAACCAATGCCAAATCAAAGACATAACATTTATATATCACAAATCTTATTCAACTCCATTAAAACCAGAATCAAATCTTGCTCTCATGTGTCGTTCAATTTACATCAGATACATGTACATTAGTGAAAAAACTTTGTGTACTGCCCATCTCAGGAAAGAGAGAGTACAAAGACATTTTAATCTATCTAGATTATTCTATTTATATCTTCTTTGTCATGACCTCTCTGTTGGATAGCATTATACTTAAAAACATTTGAAACAACCTCATGAGACTCATATAGAGACTCAATGAGTGGACACCTCCCACTCAAGCTAGGTACATGCATCAACATCAGATTAAACATAACAAACTTAAAAGAAACTTGCAGATATTGAAAGGTGTAGGAAATAGTTCTAGCATAAGTCAAACCTAGTTTACAATGGTAATCTAATCAAATAGATAAGATAATCACTCAAACCAAATATAACATTAAAACATCTTTTATAGCATGTCTTTGAACAAATCAGTAGATACTTTTTAGTTTAGATTAACAATCTCTTGCATGAGTAAGAAGTCAAGTTCTAAGCATTTTGAATCAATTCATAACAATAACATCATATTTGTGACACTGGCATGTGTTTACCGAGCGTATAACGCAAGTGGACGTATCGAAGTAATATAGGCCTTTCGAGTCCTGAATCAAACACAGGGAAACATTCTCTAGGATACCACTACTAACTATGATCTAATCAGCTAGGCCGATAAAAGTTGAATTGGGTTTATTTATGTAAAATGAATGCAGAAACGAAACAAGCTTAAAGATTGAGTCACTCAGATTAAAGAGAATTCCTTAGGACAATGGATTCACCATAGACAACATTACAATTAACTCCACACACTAATATATATTACCCCTATCCCTAGATAAAGAGCCTATATCCAGAACTACCCACTCCCGCAAGGTAGTTCACTACCTATTCTAATGCCAATCCCATTTCCATAGTAATTGGTTGATTAGTTAGGTGCTTTACGATTAATCTCTGGGTTTCTCCTCCCATTTATTCTCCATCTTTCCCAAGGGTGCAATAAGCGGGTAAATCTATGTTTTTCCAACCCTTAATCTCTCTCCTGAAATGATTAAGGGTCTGATAATCTATTTATAGTGATCAAGAATAAATAGAACAAAACAATTTCATAGATTTATATCCAGGAAATAGGGATAATGATTATATTAATGCATGAAAATCAATTATAATGCATATCTGGGCTACTCCCGGATCCTAAGGAATCAAGGGGTTTAGCCACACATGATTTTCATTGAAAAATACACGGCAGAGAAAGAAAAAAATGTGGGAAACATTAGAAAAACTAAAGTAACCCCTGGAGAATGGCCGGTCCGGATGATCCCCTATGTTGTATGTGCAATCTGATATCTTTCGACTGTAGATTCACCCTCTGGAGGTGCTCGGATCATCTCAGGTGAAGCATTTGGTTCCTTGCTCTTCTCTCCTCTCTCTCTGGTGTCGTGCAATGGAAAACAACTATCTCCTTAGGTCTGGATGAACTCCCCTCAAGTCATAAGAATCACTTAAGGTACGAAATAACACCAACCGTTGGTTTAGATTGCTATCTTCAGATTGTCTGATCGAGCAAACTCGGTAGTACTGACTTTACTGTCGGTAATATCGAGTTTCTAGGGTATCCGTGATTCATCACAATGTCAGTACTATCGACTTGTCTCGATAGCACTGAGTCTTTAGGTGGCTCGAGCATGCCTCCCTGATGTCATCTCGGTAGTACCGAGTTTGTGGACTCGTACTGAGTTTCCGCAATTCATTTCCTACACTTTACTAACATGGTTTTGGTACTACCGACTTTGGTGGTTGGTAGTATTGAGTCTGGGCGAGTCTTCTGGTCCAGTAATGATGTGAAGTCGGTACCACCGACTTTTAGTGTAAGTAGTACCAAGACTGTGAAGCTCAATTGTACCTGAAATTGCATAAGAACGTGTATAAGTACTCAAAATGAATATTAAACCATTTTAAATAGTAACAATCATATTATTTGATGCATTTAGATAGAACTGGCCATTGATAGCATTTTATGCATAATTAATCAAATAAATGACAAATCAACACATGAAATCAAGGGGAAAATGCCTGTGTAAATGACTAAAAACCCATGCATCAAACTCCCCTAAGCTTAAATGTTGCTCGTCCTCAAGCAACGCTCTCTTGGATCTATTTGATATAAGTTAGTAGAAGAATATAACACATGGACTTTTTTCTTAATCATGTCCACCAAACAATCCCTAAACCGGCCTTCAATGACCACAAAACCAATAACTACTATGAAGCGACCAAATATTTCCATAGAAGATGTTTGCCTTTCGATCAATGAACACTATCAAGAAAGCAGTTAATATCATAATTATTCAAGCATTTGCTTGGTGCATTATGTGATTCCCTATTATAAATTTCTCTCTCTGAACTACCAACTAATCAGAAGCAGATCTCTGTATAAGAATGGATGAGGAGATAAATCATTTGAGTGGCCTACCAACAATAACAATTAATGATATGAGCTAGGAGGCAATTGAAGAATCACAAGTACATCCAACTTATTTATGTAAAAAGAGTGATGACCTACATGAGTGAAAAGGATGTCATGTATGAATCCTAATGCCTAATGTCTTTTTTTCAAATTGATGCATGTGTCAAGAAATCTCAGCAACAAAAATGAGACAGTAAAAAACAAAAGAATGATTCATGTGGATTAATTCATCTCTTCAAGAAGACTTAAGGACATATTTTCTCCCTGAAGAACTTTGACATTTTTTTTCTAGCCCTTAATTTTTTTTCATCAACATGATTAAGTTTATTCTTGGGCTTTCATTTCATACTATTTGATGTGGAGGTATGTCCTTGCTTCAATCTTCATAAACACAGACTACAATCCACATGACAAAAAGAATTGAATGCTATGAAATGTATGTACTCTCCATGAAATTGTTATGCAACTAATATGGTATGCACTAAAGTTGTTCATGCATATAAATGCAATTTTTTTTCTCAAATGCAAGCAAGAATAAGCCAATCTATCGTGTCACTTATTATGCCATGCAATGCAATCAAAAGAAATAAGTTGGATTACTTCTTCATCTTGAGGCAGTGAGACAAAAATGGATGGAAGGGGTGGATGGAATCACATAACTAAGAGATAATGCCTTTCATAAGATTATGATATGTCCCTCTTTAATGACATGTGCATAGGGTAATCTTAAAGTTTCTTTCTTATATTTTCATTTAAGGTCTTGTTAAAGGTATGATCAACTTAGGCTCACCAACATCGTCATTCACATTCCAAGTTGATTTAGTTGTTCATTCATACCCTATATCCTAGAGCTGGCTTAACCAAACACTTTCTCAAGTGGTGTTGCAGAAAGATTTCACAATCAAGCTATAAAGAGATGACCATTTGCTTTGTACAAACACCTATGAATACAATCTATTCGACATATGAAACCATTCATTTACTGCTCCACAATTACACTAGATAGGTGTGGATCCTAAAATTGCATAAACCAAAATAAAAAATAAAACAACTAAGATAAAAATGCAATAAAAGAAAACTAAGATGGAATGTTGTTCCAGCACCCCCCCAAGCTTGAATAAGACCATGTCCACATAGTCAATACTCACACTTAAGAGGTGGAATAGTGGTACCATTGCTCAAAATGGAGGAGGTGGTCATGGCATGTTGGGGTCATGGGGAGGAAACATCCCCTGAAAAGATAGATTTGACAGTGGCATTGGCAGTGGATGTGGGTACCCTCCAAAGTACCCCTGGTTCTAGTCATGGTCGAAGAAGGGTTGTTGATATTGTTCCATCCGCTGCATGTACATGTGGACATTCTCTTGTTTGGCCAAGAGAAGACGTTAATTCTCATATATCATTTGCTGATTTTGGTATAGCCGTCCTTGTATCTCCTGTACACCAGCCAGCGTCGCCTGATGTTGCTTTTGTCATGTATATCCTTGGATTTCCTACAACATCCCATACATACCTGCTGGATTTGGTACAATGTCCTTGTATCTCCTTGGATCTCCTGCAACATCCCATACATACCCGCCATGTTATATGGTTCATGCTCCTCCTGAGAAGGGGGAAAGGCAGATGAAGTCAAGGCAGTGTAGGTGCAGGCCCATTTGCACAAGATGGTGGCCTCCACCTCCTCAACGTCATCATTGGAGTTGCTATCACCACCTTTCTACTCGTTGTTGTCATGGGCTGATGCCATTGGTTCATCTTCTTCCTCTCCCTCATCCAGTGGCCACCAAAAATGTACTACTCCTCGTAGGTTAAAGATGGGGTCGAGGAGGCTACACTCCCGTAACCATCCTTGACGTGTACAACTTGCATACACCGTGTTATGGTGTAAGATGAGGAGGCTTGCCTTGAGGAAGTGTTGGATATCCAGTTTCTTTATAGATTCAATCAGTGCGAGGGTGGACAAGTCAAGGTAGAGATGCAGGGGTAACTAGCCCCCCAAACACAATTGTCACTTTCCTCTACACATTGCGCCAGACTAAGATTGTATGGAGAAGAAGGAAGGACCCAAAGTGGACAGTTTCTACCTCCAACAACCTATAGAGGAAGTAGACATCTGTCCTTTGGACCTTCCCTTGGGCTTGGGCAGAGCGAGCGAATATAGTGTTGGTGTAGAGGCGATGAAGAATTCGAGCAAAGGGATGCTCGATGTCAGTGACAGAGTTAACATGTCAACTAATACGGAAGCCTTCCGGCACCTCCGTTAGTTGCTCCCATGCAAGGTCGTAGTTGAAATCTGAAGGAGCAGAGCATTCTGGGGCATGAGCCTAGTTGAATATGTGGTTGAATGCCTGCAATAATTAATCCATTTGATTCCAATGCCTTTCTCCAAAGTTCAACTTTATCATTCAAACCATCTTTAGTTTTGTCAATCAATACAATATCATCAGCAAATAACGTACACCAAGGAACATCATTCTGAATATTCTTTGTCAGCTCATCCATAACAAGAACGAACAGATATGGGCTGAGTGTGGATCCTTGGTGTACCCCAACTGTGATGGGAAATGTTGGTGTCTCTCCTCTAGGAGTCTTCACACTTGCAGTAGAGCTCTCATACATGTCTTTAATCAAGTCAATGTATTGGATTGGCACACCCTTTTTCCTTAAAACCATCCACAATACTTCTCTGGGTACTCGATCATAAGCCTTTTCCAAATCGATAAAGCCATGTGAAGATCTCTTTTTCTTTCCCTATACTTCTCCATAAGTCCCCTTATCAAAAAAATATCATTTGTTGTTAATCTACCAGGCATGAAACCAAATTGGTTATTTGATATATGCATTATAGATCTTAGCCTATGCTCAATAATCCTCTCCCAAAGCTTCATTGTGTGACTCATCAACTTGATACCTCTATAGTTTGTGCAGCTCTGAACATCACCTTTGTTCTTGTAGATGGAGACTACAGTACTATTTCTCCACTCATCCGACATCTTCTTTGTCTTCATGATCTTATTAAATAAATTTGTTAACCACATAACTCCTTCATCCCCCATACTCTTCCGTGCATCAATGGGAATACCGTCTGGTCTGCATGCCTTTCTCATTTTCATCTTTTTCAAGGCATTCTTGACCCCAATATGTGAAACTCGTCGTGTGTAAATGATATCTCTTGTATCCTTATCACACGAGTCTCTAACATTATTTATAATAAACGATGGCGCTTGTTGGGAGGTAAACCAACCTTCATTTCTCTTTATTCATGTTCATTTTAGCATTTTATTGTCTTTTCAGTTTTATTTTATGAAAAAAGGTACCTTGACTTGTTTGTTGGAGTGTGCAGATCATACAAAGTCGGTACTACCGAGTCCCCAAGTCGATAGTTCTAAATTCACATCAGTGAGTCATCTGCAAAAGAAAGACAGACTTGGTACTACTGATTCAACCAGTCACTACTACCGAGTCTCTAAATATTTTCGAGTGCCTAACTAATAATCACTCGGTAGTATCGACATCTGAGTCAATACTACCGACTTTTTGGTGCTCCTAGGTTTGAAATACTGAGATGAAAATTCAAAAATACTGAGAAAGAATTGCCAACTCGATACTACCGATAGACGAGTCGGTAGTACCGAAACATGACATTAGCAATTCATGGATACTCGATTCAACGGTGGATGCAATCTTCATTACGTGGTCGGAAACATCGATCCACAACTCAAGTCGGTACTACTGACTTGGATTTAGTACTACCGACTCCGAGTGATCTGAGCTCGAGACATCATCAAACGTCAGCCGTCGATACATCTGAGCCATGGATCCGTGTTTGCAACTCAGTACTATCAACTAAAAAGTCTGTAGTATCGACTCTGCTTGACTCAGCTGTATAAGGAGGGGTGGTGAATCCATTTTCTTAACACCACTTCCTCCACTCCTTCTACAACTCAGAGAAAAGCTACACTAATCACCAATGATCTTCACCGAGCCTCTCTTTCTCTATCTTCATTATTGAATCATCATCATGGCATCAAGGAGAGGTCCTTCTACATTGGTGGAGCAAGGAGAGTTGGTCCATCAACCAACACACATTCAATATCCATCCTCAGAGGTTAGGAAGGTTTATGAAAAGCTTCAGACAAGGACGACAGTGCCAATGCAATATGGAGATCGTGTCGTGATCAAGCGAGCGGGATTCGCCGACAACCTGCGAAGGGTATGTCAACACCAGCTAATGGAGGGGGATAACCCTTTCTTTAGTGATTGGAAGACCTACCTGGAACTCTTTCTCAAGTTTGCAGCATCGCTGGAGGTTCTTGTCACCCCGAGCAACAAATAGGAGGTGAATGGAGGGAAGGTAAAGTCAGTTTTTTCCTCTTCAACACCAACTTACTAAGAGCAAGAATATATTGGGTTGCCATGAGTTGCACTTCTTCTATTCTTGGCTCCACTTCCCCACCAAAATAGTGCTTCAATCTCTGGCCATTCAAAAGGAATGACCTAGTCCCATCTATAATCTTCACAACACCATGGGGAAAAACATGCTCAATCACGAATGATCCACTCCATTTGGACTTGAGCTTACCTGGATGTAACTTAAGTTTAAAATTAAAAATACGAACCTTTTGTCCTGGGAGAAACACCCTATTCAAGATATGCCTACCATGAATCTTCTTTGTCCTCTCCATATAAATTCTAGAACTTCCGTAAGCATCCATCCTAATCTCATCTAGTTCATTTAGATCTAATAGTCTCTTTCTACCTACTTCATCCAATTCAAAATTTACCCTTTTCAATGCCCATTTTGCCTTATGCTCAAGATCCACTGGTAAATGGAAAGCACATCCATATACCAACCTAAAAGGCATAATTCCTATAGGTGATTTATAGGCCATCCTATATGCCCAAAGAGTGTCATTAAATACAAGACTCCAATTTGTCCTATTAGTTGAGATTGTCCTTTCTAAGATCTTCTCCACTTCTCTATTAGACAACTCAACTTAACCTTGCGTCTGTGGGTGGTAGGGAGTTCCCACTTGGTGTTTCACCCCATATTTACTCAATAAGGCTCCAAATTTCCTATTGGCGAAATGTGATCCACCATCACTAATAATAAGTCGGGGGATACCAAATTTGTAGAAAATGTTATCTTTTACAAACCTGCACACAACTTGTGCATCATTGGCGCGAGTTGGAATTGATTCCACCCACTTAGATACATAGTCAACCACATGTAAAATGTAGAGATTTGAGTTAGATGACACAAATGGGCCCATGAAATCAATGCCCCATAGATCAAACACTTCAACCTCTTGAAACACGTTTAGTGGCATTTCATGTCATTTAGAAATGTTACCTACGCGTTGACATGCATAACAATGACGAACAAAATTATGTGCATATTTAAACAACGCCGGCCAATAGAACCCACTCTCTAAGACTTTGGTCGCAGTCCTAGAGCTAGAGTGATGCCCTCCTTTAGGAAGAGAATGACAATGTGCTAAAATGCTCTCAACCTCACATTCGGGGTACACACTTCCTCAAAATTCCATCCCTACATTGTTTAAAAAGAATCATGTCATCCCATATGTAAAACTTCAACGAATGAAAAAATATCTTCTTTTCTTGGTATCCCCAAATCTACAGGCATCTCTTAGCAGGATAAATAATTAACAATATCAACAAACCAGGGGTCTGTGGTCTTAATAGCAAAAGGTTTTTCATTCGAGAAATCCTCAACAATAGGGATATCTACATCTTTTTATTCACTCTTTCCAACCTAGATAGGTGATTTGCTACCACATTTCCACCCCTACCTTATCCTTAATTTCTATGTCAAATTCCTATAAAATTAAAATCCACCTAATTAATCTAGGTTTTGCATCTTTCTTTTGTAACAAGTATTTGATGGCAACATGGTCGGTCCAAAGAATCACCTTAGCCCCAACTAGGTATTGGTGAAAATTTTCCAATGCAAAAACAATCGCTAAGAGTTCCTTTTTCTGTGGTTGTATAATTGAGTTGTGCATCATTTAAGGTTTTGGACACATAATATATGACTGAAGGAGTCTTATCCTTGTGTTGACCCAACACAACTCCCACTGCATAATCTGATGCGCCACACATTAGCTCAAAAGGTAGGCTCCAATCATGAGCCTGCACAATAGGCGTGGAGCTAATCTTCTCCTTTTTCACTTCAAAGGCGTTCAAGCATCCTTCATCGAAAGAAAATTCAGCGTCTTTTTCCAATGATTCCGATAAGGGTTTAACAATTTTTTAAAAATCTTTAATAAAACGACGGTAAAACCCAACATGTCCCAAAAAGCTCCTTACTCCCTTCATCGATGTCAGTGGAGGTAGCTTGGAGATGACTTATATCTTAACTGGGTCTACTTCCATACCCTTGTTGGACACCTTATGTCCAAGCACTATGCCCTCACTCACCATCATATAACACTTCTTCCAATTTAAGACTAAATGAGTGTCCTCACACCTTTGTAAAACCTTATACAGATTATATAGGCAGTCATTGAATGTCTCCCAATACACTAAAAAATCATCCATGGACACCTCCAAGCACTGATCTACCATATCAGAAAAGA
Organism: Alisma plantago-aquatica; assembly: GCA_963693085.1. Lineage (NCBI taxonomy): Eukaryota > Viridiplantae > Streptophyta > Magnoliopsida > Alismatales > Alismataceae > Alisma > Alisma plantago-aquatica. The sequence goes on along the minus strand of OY856412.1, from coordinate 427,498,492 downwards.
TGGCCAACATACAATGCTCGAAGGTGGCAGGGGCATTTACAAAGGCCGAACGACAGCCGTCTATATGCAAACGTGCCATAAGGGCAAGTGAAAGTAGATTTATCCTGATCCTTTGGCTCAATCAAAATCTAATTATAACTAGAATACCCTTCGAGGAAGCAAAAGTGTGAACGACCGACGAGTCATTCTAAAATCTGATCAATGAAAGGTAAAGGAAAATGATCTTTTAAAGTGACGACATTCAAACGTCGGTAGTCTATGCATACACGCCATCCCGTCAGAAACCTAGTTGAAATCAACTCATTTGCAGAATTAGTTGTGACAACGATCCCCCCTTTCTTAGGAACTACTTGAGTTGGGCTAACCCACATAGAGTCTAAAATTGCATAAATGATACCTACCGATATGAGCTTGCCCACTTCCTTCTTTACTACCTCATTCATGATAGGTTGAGTCATCATTGAGGCTGAACTATAGCCTTTTCTTCTTCTTCCAACTGGATTTTATGTTGGCACAATATTGGAGAGATTCCTTTGATGTCCTCTATTGACCACCCAAAAGCAGCTTGGTGGTTCATTAGTACCAGTAAGTAACTGCTTCTCTTCTTCACCACTCAAGGATGATGATATAACAACTGGGAGCTTCTCTTCAATAGCCAAGAATACATACTTCAGATGCGGTGGCAATGACTTCAACTCCAACTCAGGTGGGCTCACCAATGATGGAACCAATGGCGGGGGAGGTGGTCCCAAATGTTCAAAATATCTAGTATAATAGCAAGATACCACCTTCAACATCAATACACAGTCCTCTAGAGAGCAACTATGTGTGTCGTCCTCCACTATATTCACCAAGCATGCTTCCAAAGGTAACTTTGGATATGTATGTAGCAAGGAATAAACAATAACCTCCTCTATGGTAGTCGGGTCATAATCTTCTTCTTTATCATCTAGGTAACACATTGCTTCTTTTAATGAGATCACCTTAGTGTTTTCCATAGTATCAACTACTAAAGCGTCCTTTTCTACTTTAATCATCACATGGTCCATGTCAAGGAATGGCTTCCCTAGACACAGAGAAATCTTTCCCTCCACGTGTTGAAGCATGTTGCACTGTGTTGTATCCCCTCTTTATTTTGAGTGCTTAGGAATCTTAATCTCAAATTGGTCATCATAGGTGCCCTTGGTCAAACGTCCTCTGCCCATTTCCAGAATCATATCATCTACAGATTGAAATGGCCTGCCTAGCAAGAGTTTATTACCTTTATCCTCTTGCATTTCCATTATCACGAAGTCAGTAGGAAAAACAAATCTTTCCACTATCACTAGAACATCTTCACAAATGTCGTATGGCCTGATCACAGAGTTGTCTGCCAATTCAATAGTCATACTACTTTTCCTAGTTTCCTTAAGACCTAGCTTCTTGAAAGTTGATAAAGGCATGAGGTTGATGCTAGCCCCTGAATCGCATAGAGCTTCACTGAACTTGGTCTTTTCTATGAAGCAAGTGATGTTGAAACAACCTGAATCCTATCTTTTAGGAGGTAGCATTCCCAGAATAAAATCACTCACCTGCTCCTTTAACACCACCATATCAACCTCAGGTATCCTTCTCTTCTTATTTATTATGTCTTTCAAGAACTTGCAATATGATGGTATCTACTCAATTGCGTCGATGAGTGGAATATTGATAGATAATTTCTTGAATCCATCTAAGACTTTCTGGAACTTCCAGTCTTCTTTGGTTGCCTTAAAGCTATTTAGAAAGGGAACTAGGGTCACTGGTGTCCTCTAGTGAGGTGGAACATATGCTTTCGATCTTGTATCCTTCACCTCATTAGTGTGCTCCTTAGTTGTCTTCTCCTGTTCTAACACATCTGGTTATCTACATCTACTGTCATAGTTTGAGTTGTTGTTCCTATAACTTCACCTACATCTAAACTTGCTAGTGCATCATTCAGCAGTGTATTACCACTGTGGAGTAGGACTGACTTGATGTATTGATTTCCAGAAGGCACGTTCATATTTGCTGGGAACTCCTACTGGTTTGGCTACTTAAATGTACCCACATCCTTGCTATTTGAGAAATCTAAGTTTCTATGTTGCGGATCTGTGCTCCTTGGTTTTGGTGTTCTCTTTGAGTTTGACCTATAAGCACTTCATTCTGACTAACTAGATTTCCAAACATTTCTTCAATATGGTCAATCTTCTTTTGTTTTTGTTGATATTGTGGTTGGACACCAAACTATTGTGGCTTGGGTTGTTGCACTTGAGATGGGTCTTGTTGCAAATTGTTGGGATCCTTCCATGAAAACTTAAGATCCTTCCTCCATGCGTAGTCATTGCTCCTATACTGCTGTTTTTGGCACACAAATTTGTACTCCTCGTCTTCTTCTTCTGAAGGTGGTATGTCGTTAGCACACAACTTTTTAGCAACCATGTATAGCTTATCATTTGATGTAGAGATGACCTTGGACTCCTCGACACTCTTAATGGTTGCCAGAAGCTCTCTCTCATCGCCCCATGACTGATTCTTGAACATGTTCTTTAATATCTCATGACAATGGGTGGGTTTGTTGTTGAGGAAGAAACCTCCTCCTGCACTATCAAGTGTGGTTCTCTCCCCCTTGTGTAGACCATATTAGAAGATCTTTTCCAAATCCAACAAATCACTATCGTGATGATGTACCTTCCACAACATATTTTGGAATTTCTCCCATGCTTCAAAATATGACTCGTCTGCCTGCTGTCTGAAATTGTGAATCTTTTTCACCAGGTCATTTGTCTTATGTGGAGGAAAATAATTCTCGAAGAAAGTGCCGATCATCTAATCCCATGTCTCAATACACTTACCATCAAGATTGTAAAACCATGACTTTGTGCTATCTGCCAGAGATGATGGGAACAATTTTAGATATATGACTGTTGCTGACACTCTATCTATCTTGAACATATCACAGTTCTCAACAAAGTTACTGGTGTGTGTCATCGGGTCTTCAGAGTTGTGACTTTGAAACGCTTGGGATTTGACTAAAGAGATCAACCCTGGATCGATCTTGTAGCTTCCCTGTAACATACTAAATCTTGGATTCAATTACAATTTTACCCATTTTCAAGATTTTATTTCCTTCAAATCCTTTTTGTCCTTTTTCCTAAATTCTCCTATCTTTTCCATCCTCTTTTTCCTCAATATTAAAATTGAGTAATACTTAATGGTTTGAATTATATTTACCCACATTCATTTCAATGAATGGGTTTTTGCACAAATATATCAAATAATGTGTTAATTAGAGTCTAATTATGTAAACCATTAATGAGAGATCATTAGTAGATTATATTAATTTAGAGATTTTATGGATTTGTGGGATAAGAAATGAGAAAATAAGAAATTTTGTATTTATCAAGAAATGTACTAAACATATTTATTAGGCACTTAGCATACAATTAAATCCAAAAATGCATTCAAGAGGAGAAGTTAATGTAAAGTTAGACTCCACACACTTTAATTAGCAAACCCATGGATTTTCAAGTCAATTAGAATTCCTTTACCCTCTTAATTAATTAAATGAATATGAAACTCTAATATATATATAGATGCCTAATGCATGTGAAAAAGGAAACCTACTTGACTCCTATTTAGTCTACCCTTTAATTTGTTTGACCATTGAATAACAATTACTTTCCCAATTGAATTGGTATTTAAAATCCTAATTACCATAGGTTTTAATAGTGGTATTTGATTAAGCAATTAACTATTTCCTAAACCACAACGTAACATAGCATTGTGTTACTCCCCTCTCTATCAAATGCGATGTCGCATTTCCCCCTCTTCTGAATGGACGACACCTCTTCGTGCAACGGGGCGCCCATCTTTCCCCTCCTCTTCATCTCCTATTTATCTTTCTCCTATTCTTTCATTTTCCTTCACACCATGTAAACCCTAGCCCGCAATCCTTGCACCTCACATGACACAGTGGTTCTTGACTGAGAAGAGACCTTTGCTCGTAGTTGCAAAGTTCGACAGAGTCTGATGTGTTAACCAGACTCAGAGACATCATCTCCCTCCTCCTCTAGTTCTGTTGCCTTACTCAGGTCTGTAGGGAACCCTAGCCATCATGCTCCTCCCTCAACTCGCATGCCAGCCACTGCAATATTGAAGCCATCTCGACCAAGCCACCCTCATCTCCTTCCCTCCCACGCCAATACCAATGACATCTAACCTTGCATTGTCCACCCTACCACCAACCGTTCAGTAGTATCTACTGCATCGATTTCCCTCGCCAGCAATAAGGGTGGCCTACAACATCAATCATCACTGTTGTGTGCTCAAACCTGATCCCCTCTTCTCTTCATCACCTCTGTCATGATCACCATCATCTCCACCTATTGATCCATCGTGGCATATTTGAACTAACCAATCCCCCAGCAAACATGTTCGACCATGTTCCTAATCCTCCGTGCCAGCAAACACCACCTGTGCCTCAGATCTGTAGATGAACTCGCCCTTGTCGAAGCTTCAGATCTCGCCAGCCACCACCACCCTAACATCACCTCTCCTACCATCCTCTGTCACAATAGAAACACCATCACTGCTTTAGACCCGACACTTGCAACACAACGCCACTTCCAGAACAACCTCGATGCCATCACACGCTAACAATAGGGCATCATAGCCACCAAGTGTAACACAGTTGACCCTAACAGTGACGTCGTCGTTTGCAACCACCAAATCTGCAACACCATGATGTCTAGAAACACCTCCATTCAACCTAACTATGGTGACTCATTATAGACTGCTCCTTCCTGGGTCACATGATCATAGAGAACGTGATGATGTGTTTGGGTCCCCATCTTGTTGAGAATCAACCAGACATGCAACCTCCATGGTAACCCTAGACATGTAAAGTCTTCATTTCACATTCAATGGTTTTGTTTTAGAAAATAGATTATAAATATGGGATAAGTATGGAGTAAGGATAATCTAGTTATTTAAAACCATAACACAAACTAGTCAATTAGCTTACCTATCAACTTTGTTGTATACAAATGTAAATATTAGATTGCATGCAATCAAACATGTAATGATAAGTTAAAGTGGAGACTTGATATTAAATATAAGATATTGTATAAGAACATGGTAGATTGATATTCAAAATGATTAATGAATCACGCTAATTGCTTATTTTATATACTTTACCAAGCCCTAAGAATCATTAGTGAGTGTATCCTTGTTTTAATGTATCCTTTACATTAGAAACCATATATAGGTGCATTACACGATAACTAGAAATACATATGAATCTAGGAAACACTCTCATCTAAATTGATCCAAGGAACTTGAAATCTATATAAGAATGCATATAACTATATTGTCTTCTTATGAATTAAATGGTGAAAAAGATAATAATGTGTAAAGGAATACATTTTTATAAACATATATCTAGATGACATGTTAGTTGTTGACTCAAGGTCAATTAGGCCAATGTTGACTCACGTATAAATTGACTAAACCCATGTTTTGATGATGACTAACCATTCCACATATTGGTGTCTAATGCTTCTACTTGAGTGATTTCAGATTAGGTATAGACACACTCCAATTGCCCTAACTTGCGCATCTCAAATTGGAGAAAAGACAAGTCAAAGTCATACAAGTGCACGTTTTTGTAATATGATGTATATCCTTTAGAAACATGTTGTAAATCACTTGTAATGATTGTATGACTTGTAATTAAGCTTAGAAAAATATTAGGAGCACTTAGATCGAATATTAGAGCACTTTAGATGCATCTTTGAAAATCAATTACAGGCACTTGGTCGGTCGAGTTTCCCACCCTGAAACTCGACCGATCAACCTTGGTCAATTTTCTGAAGATTGCATCGGTCGAGTTGTGCAATCACAGAACTCGACCGATTGGGTAGTAGGCCATTTCCAGTTGAAATGGTCGGTCGAGTTTCCTCAGGACAAACTCGACCGATCCTTTGAACATCGGTTTGCCTCCTACTTGATCGGTCGAGTTACACCCATTAAAACTCGACCGATTGCACTGTACGAAAAAGTGCAGAAAAGTGTTTCTAGCCGTTGTGGAGTTGCAACAAGTGAAAATAGATCCGTTACAAGCCACAAAACGGCTAGTTTTCATTCATAAGTGTTCCCAAAGGCTAAGAGGCATCCCCATCTATAAATAGGACCCCTTGGGCTTCATTCTAAGGTTGAGCATTCATTGCAAACTCTTTGTGAGGTTCCTACTCTATAGTTGAGTGCTTCCTACAGCCTCCTCTCTCTCTCTAAGCTTAATCACTTGCTACATCCATTAGAGTGAGTAGGAAATCTATAAGAGAGCTAGTCCTACATGTATATCTTGTGAGGCTCTCACTTCCACCACCTCCACTTCTCTCATTTGCAATCATGAAGATGAAGGTTCTCTCTCTTGTCCAAGAGAGGTGAAGAAGAACAAGGGAAGGCGTCCCTTGGTGAAGATCAAGGCTAAAGACTTGGAGCTAGAGTGGGTAAGCCCTTGGAGAAGGCAAAAGACTCAAGCTCAAGTGGGTAAGACCTTGGTGGAAGCTTCTCCGAGTGAAGGTGAAGTCAAAGGCGGAAGATCCAAGAAGAGTGGGTAATTCCTACAAGGCCGAAGACTTGTGCAAGAGTGGGTAAGTCCTTGGAGAAGGCCGAAGACTCTTGCAAAGTGGGTAAGTCCTTGGTAAGGTTGAAGACTCTTTGTATTGGATAGGTAAGTCCTTTGTTGGTCATGTATTGTAAGTCTTATAAGTGAATATAAGAGTGCAATTGTTGGAAGTCCTAGAGGTTGACCTCTCTAGGCAAGTGGACTGACACACTTCTAGTTTGAAGTGTGGAACCACTCTAAATAGCTTGTCTAATTGGTGCATGTTCAATCTCTCTTATCCTTGCTATGCATGATTTAGTTGCACTCAAATTGCCTATTTAGCAACCTTATATTGTCATATATTTTGAAGGTTTAATGAGTTTTGTTTAAGTGCTTTAAGCTATATTCACCCCCCCTCTAGAGAAACTAATCACCCATCTAGGATCCAACATTAGTTAGATCAAAGCATGTGTATTTTAGTGAACCTAATAGATATTCATGTGGAATACACTTACACCAATATGCATGGTAAGAACAGTGTTAGGAATAATATGGATTCATATTATAGAGAAGAAAATGACATCATTAAACCTAAATTGGAAGAATATCTATATTATTATCCATATATATATATATATAAGTTACATAAACTTATGTGACTAAATATGGGTAACTAGAACTAAGATAGATATATAAAGCATCACATATTATCTCAACAAAGATTAAAATCATAAACTCTAACATGACATTAGATGATCGAGAACTGGGTAAGAATAATATTAAAAAATATAATAGGAATGAATATGTTCACTTTCACTTGGCTAATATACATAATGTGTTTCTAGGATGAAAAGTTGACTTTGTGGACCAAAGTATACTATTCAAGTTAACCTTAATGTGTGAAAATAGGTATGTGCATTCTAAACCCTGAGTTGGTCATTTTGATATCCAACCCTATATTTCGAATGAGGCAATGTCTTAGCCTTTATTCTCTTTATTGCCTTCTTTGGCACCTTCACTTAAATTATTCTAGGGTCTTGGACCCCACTTGCAAAGTTTTCAATTTCTTAAATCTGCCATTAAATTATTCTCGCATGATTGGGTAAATGACAAATTAACTAATGTAGTGTATATGGGTACAAACCGCCCATAGTGGGCACGTGTACATTCACCCAAGGGAACATGATAATTCTCCCCATTATATATATATATATATATATATATATATATATATATATATATATATATATATATATATTCAGGTGCTTGGGAATGCTTTAATTCTCCCTCACTTAGAGGTTGTAGTTAGGTAGGTGCCTCAACCCTATATTATCTTAATGTAGTCATATTAAATCATGCATGCAACTTTATTATTACTTGACTTGGAAAAATTCGTATTTATTTACTTGCCTCATATTCTTGATCCTTTTAGCATAGTGAATATTTATTAATTCTTGCTTTAGTTTATAATTTTCCTTATTCCTTTATTTGACTCGTACATTTTCTCTCCTCTTGTTGGGTGATCCCAACCACCCAGGTCTAGGATCAGAGTGTGCAACAGGAGCAAGGTGAACCAGCCTAAGACTAGGAGAAGGAGTTCATCCTTCCATCATGGACTATAAGTTATTAATTTAATTGGAGACATATTGATGTAGTTGAGTTTCCCTCTACTTAGATCCCTTTATTTGTATGAAGCATGTACACCCTTATTGGGAAAATTTTGATGTACTCTTTGTAAATTGAATATAGTCAAAGTTTTTAACTTCTGTGGCTATTCATTGGATTTTGTTTACCATTTTAGTAGAGAGGTGATTGATCTCACTTCTTTACATGTCCACATTGATGGCTTGTCTTTTGATTGGTCCTTTTTGAGCTGTCAAGGAAGAGGCTTTGATCCTCTCCCATATCGTCTTCTCTTCTACTCCATCACCCATTTCTGCTGATTTAGGTTCCTCTGGTGTTTCAGGTCCTTCATGTGGAGGTGTCAGTGGTAGGGTGCGGTTGAATCTGTCTAAAGATATTCTAAATTCCCTTTTCCTTTGAAGGAGTTCTGCTTGCCCAAAATTTGGTGTAGACGGTTCTCTATAATCGTATGTTTGGGTGTGCACCATACACTAGTACTTGAAAGTAGCAAAATAATTATCGAAACGTGATAGTGAAGCTAGAAACAATAATGATATTGTGATTCAACTTTGAGTGAAATAAAACTAAAAAATTCAAAGGGTTGGCCAAGAGTGGCCGACCACAACACTCGTAGTGTTGGGTGTTGCCATTTTCCTGGCAACAACGCCGAAAAATAGACACATGTTTTCCATGCATATAACACAAGTGGACGTATCGAAGTAATATAGACCTTTCGAGGCCCGATTCAAACACAAGGAAACATTCTCCAAAATACTACGACTAACTATGATCTAATCATCTAGGCCAGTAAAAGTTGAATTGGGTTGATTTATGTAAAATGAATCCATAAATGAAACAAGCTTAACTATTGAGTTACTTAGATTAAAGGGAATTCCTCAAAACAATGGTTTCACCATAGGACATCATTGCAATTAACTCCACACACTAATATCTATTACCCCTATCCCTGGATAAAGATCCTGTAGTGAGAAATACCCACTCCCATAGTATAGTTCACTACCTATTCTAATGCCAATCCCATTTCAATAGTTATTGGTTGATTAGTTAGGTGCTTTACAATTAATCTCTGGGTTTCTCCTCCCATTTATTCTCCACTTTTCCCAATGGGTGCAATAAGTGGGTAAATCTACGCTTTTCCAACCCTTAACCTCTCTCCTGAAATGATTAATGGTCTGTTAATCTATCTATGGTGATCAATCACAAATAGAAAAAGACAAATTCATAGATGTATATCCAGAAAATAGGGATAAAGATGATATTAATGCATGAAAATCAATTACAATGCATATCTGGGCTACTCTCGGATCCTAAGGAATCAAGGGGTTTAGCCCCGCATGGTTTTCACTGAAAAATATATGGGAGAGAAAGAGAAAAATGTGGGCAACATTAGAAAAACTAAAGTAACCCCTAGAGAATGGCCAGTTCGGATGATCCCCTACGTCGTACGTGCAATCTGCTGTCTTTCAGCTATAGATTCGCCCTCCGAAGGTGCTCAGATCGTCTCGGGTGAAGCCTTTGGTTCCTTTCTCTTCTCTCCTCTCTCTATAGTGTCGTGCAATGGAAAACGATTACCTTCTTAGGTCTGGCCGAAATCCCCTCAATTCATAAGAATCACTTAAGCTACAAAATAACGCTAGCCGTTGGATTAGATTGCTAACTTCAGATTGCCTGATTGGGTAGACTCGGTAGTACTGAGTTTCTAAGGTAGTCACGATTCATCACAATGCCGGTATTATCAACTTTTCATGATAGCACTGAGTCTTTAGGTCGCTCGAGCATGCCTCCCTGATGCCATCTTGGTAGTACTGAGTTTGTGGACTTAGTAGTATCGAGTTTTCACAATTCATTTCTTACGCTTTACTGACGTGGTTTCAGTACTACCGACTTTGTTTGTCAGTAGTATTGAGTATGGGTGAGTCTTCTAGTCCAGTACTGATGTGAAGTCTATACCATCGACTTTTAGTATCGGTAGTATCGAGTATGTGAAGATCAATTGCACCTGAAACTACACAAGAACATGGATAAGTACTCAAAATGAATATTAAATAGAACACTGTAAAATAGTAAAATTTGTATAATTTGATGCATTTAGATAGAACAAGCTATTGATATCATTTCATGCATAATTAATCGAATAAATGATAAATAAACACATGAAATCAAGGAAAATGTGCTTGTGAAAATGACTAAAAACCCATGCATCAGACACCCACCAACTGGACGAAGAACACATCTTGCAGTCCTGAAGCTGAAGTACGCATAAGACATGTTTTCCAAACAGTACTATCACATAGCAAACAGTCCAATTCATATTCAGAGTGGATATAAATCCCAACATTTACAACTTGTCAACAAGTCATATTATAACAATAAACAAATAATATATATAACAACATGATTATCATCTACAACAAGAAACATAATCAACAATGGCAAATCATCAGTTAGCAGTATAAGGAATGGAACAAACATTCAAATCATATTCTATATGGCTTGTCATCTTTTATTCATTTGTCCTAAAACTAATTGACTTGTACCTCACTGAGTAGAAGTCATCACGCATGATTCTCGTGTCAATGACTCACCACCACTATCTTATGATTTATCCGACCACCCTAAGATATCAAAAATAGACCCTGAACACCTTAGGGTTGCCTAAAGAGGCTCAAGTCCTCATCTCAGGTACATAATATAGGAACAAACAAAATAATATATCACACACCACAACCTTTCTCATATATTCATATTTCACATATTTCATTTCATTATAGTCTAACCCTCATGGACATAGACTTTCACAACAAGGATTTAGGACCACAACCACTCTAGATATCTCACTCCTAAATCCTGGTGGTCTAACCTTTAAGGTCTCGATCCACACTTTGGAAATCCTTCTCATAATTCATGGATTACTACAAGGAGATCTGTTTTGTTTCCCCAATGTGGACCTCGGGGAAAACTCACAGTGTTTAGGGCATCTAACTATATGTGTACATCATTTCATTTGCTATTAATCTCTTTTACTACATTATGTATGATATGTGTGTATTCTCACGTAACTTGAATAACATAAAACAGATTAGGCTTATAAAAATACAATGATTAAAGCAAGAATCACAACAAATTTGTAGTTTATAACACATATGTTTCTTTTCATTTTCTACATCAACTCATAGCATTCATCGTTAGTGGGCTTTCATCCCAAGACATAATCTCATTATCTAGCATTTACCCCATCAGGTTTTCATCATCATCAGTGGGCTTTCATCCTGAGACATAATCTCATTGTCTAACATTTACCCTCATTAAGATTTTCAAATGTAATCAGTGTATGTTAAATTCAATCTCAACATATTTCTTAACCATTCATTTCATATCAAAATTCTTGCCAAGTCTTAATAGACACAATATAACTAGCAACAATAGAAGCATATAGACATCTCACGTCATTCATCTTACTAGAATAAGTTCATCATGCAACATATACTTACTCCATTTGATTTCTGTACATATGAATAAATCTCAATGCATAAATGTAGATAACACACTTAATAATCCTCTCTTACAATTTACCACTCTTTAGTTAGGGATACTATTCAACACATAAGTGAACTCACTTAGAAATTCATTAGAGAAGGCTATTCTCATACTAGTATGATATAATACAATTACAATCCAAGAGCACATTCTTAGAAACCAATTCATATCCTTGAATATTCATCATGTAATTGAATCAAACTATACTCATATATATTCCTTAATCCAACATTTGATTCCAATACTCATTAGCATTACATAGGCCATCATTTTAGGGTTAGAGTTAGGTTCTTAAATCCATTTACTAGTTTTCATCATTTTTCTTTCATTACATATCCATTAGTCTCAACTTCTTTTATTTCATGTTCACTATTACTCTTGGAGTATAACATTCTAAAATTACTAAATGCATAATGTTTATCTCTCATGGATATCCTTTATAGTATGATTTTAATATACTCTATTCATTTTAGGGCAGCCAAGATATACATAAAAAAGATAAAGACTTCTTAATACTTGTTTTGTTAATATGTTATTCATTACATATCATCACAATTCATATCACCCTTATACATTCCTTATTTTGAATCTAGATACATGTACCATGTTATTTGACTCATAATGGCATTTTGGTAAGTAAAGGCAATCCTTCCATTCCTTATTAAACTCTCAGATTAGAAGGTACCACATATTAGGTTTCTTATTCTTACTCTTTAGTCTTTATTCATCTCTTGATTCATCAGTAAGCGACTTGTATAGAAGTGTAGTGTTCATGTGGGGTCTGTTCATATTCTATACATTATACTAGAATACATGCATTAAGCTTATATCATCTTAATAAGTCCTATCACTTCAAATGATGTAATAGTGCATACAATGGATAATTTCATCACATTTATAAGATAATATACAACATTGATCTTTATCTCTCATACTTGGTTCAATACTAGATTTCTAGTGTTTAAGAAGTCATCTTAGTTCATCACACCATAAGAATCATATCATTAATTAATCTCATCATGGTGCATAGGGGATCATTAGGGATATTCACACACATGGAAACCCTAATTACTATTTCCACATATTTCATTCATCAATCATAAGTATACATTAATTCAATGACTCATTTGATTCAATTCTTCAACACAAACCCTAAATGGGGAATGTTTCCACCTCATTCTAATTCTTATGTATATATCATATTCAATTTCAGTAAGATTCAACAATACAATTGTATAATTTATTCTAATACAATTCAAATATAATTCTAGACATGTCAATTCAATTTCCAAGAATATCACACATTGGGCTGATTGTTAGGTGATAACCTCCCATTTTGCGATGTTATCCTACTAGTTTTCCTCAATTTTCCATACTCTTTATTAAATAAACAAGACACAATCTTTAATTTTCCACTTTATTATAATTATATCATCAGTCTAACTTTTCCCTTTTATTTCTTACAAAAAAGCACAAATTTTTTTTTACAAAAGCACCAAACGGTCCCAAGACCGAATGGACACCAAATGGTCCCAAGATCGAATGGACACCAAACGGTCCTAAGACCGGATGAAGCCAAATGGTCCCAAGACCGGATGAAGCCAAACGGTCCTAAGAACGTATGAAGCTACACGGTCCCAAGACTGAATAAAGGCAAACAGTTTCCAAACCGTGAGGACTCAAACGGTTTCCAAACCGAGAAAGACCAAACGGTTTCCAAACTGAGAGAGTCCAAACGGTCTCCAAACCGATAGAGAGTCCAAACGATCTTCACGACCGTTTGGGCCCAAACCTCCCAAACCGTTTGAACCTCACTCAAAGCCTATAAATAAGACCCGAGGGGTCCTCACAAAAGGAGGGAAGTTTTCAGACATCCAAAGGCTGCCTCTATTGTTCCAGAGCTGTTCCATCCTTCATCCACCACCCTGAGGCTACCGGTTTGAGATCCATACTCCATCCACAAGCTACTTTCTCTCTCATCGCCAAAGAAGGTGGGAAGAGGAGGATTCATCATCAAGCAACCTACGAAGTGTGAAGATCGTTGCTCTCTCTCTCCAAGGGGTCGACCTTCCTTCCTCCTTCGTGGAGATGATGTTCTCTCTCTCTCTTCTCGCCTCCTTCTTTATCCTTGCCATGAGCGAGTAGTCTCATACACTAGGGTGCGGGGAGTAGCCCCGCTACCCACATTTTCATTTCATGCAATGTAATTCATAAGTTTGCAATAGAGATATGCTTTCTCTTCAGTTCGACATCAATCGTTTAATGAATGCTTGTTGATTGATCACCAACTTGTGTTACCTATTATCTCTTAGTATGAATTGTCTACGTTTGTACTATTAGATTTGAATCTCGATTGAATGTTGGTTCTTGATGCATGTAGTCACCATGCATCTATTTCGGTATCTAGGAGTGTTTTCGAAGAGTGGAGTAAACTCACTTCCATTGTTGTACTTTTATACTATGAAATGGAATTAGTTGACATATAAAAGTACAACCTTGATAAGTCGAGGAACACACTTTATGAAAGGAATGATGCAAAGTAAGTGACCATTCATAGGGTCTAGCTGGCTTTGCAATGTTCCCACGCTTCTCATAGTTAGTTCTCCGAAAGGAAACTAAATCTACAAAGATACTAACTGTTAGACTGTTATTGCAGGTTATTTACTATGTTGCATGCTTTGATTCATGTGTAGTGGTGGTGAAAGCCGATCACATCCTAGTGGTTTCTTAACATTGTTTACAATCCTAAGTTTACTTTCTTGCTTTTACTTTACTTGCACTTAGTTTAAACAACCAAACCAACTCTTTGATCTAAATACCAACTGTTAAGGAGTTAAATGAAATTCTAACATTTTCTATCTTGTTATTCTCAACAAGACCGTTGTCCTATGGATTCAACCCTTAGCTATACTACGATAAGACTTCCACGTATCCTAGCATACGTGTGTGGAGTTTTTAATCTAGTATAAGCAAGGCTAAACCTAAATACTTATTATCTTTAGGATTTTTTGTAACATACCGAATCTTGAACCCTACCCTAGAACTTTAACCTTTTGGGTTTGATCAAACAAAGTTGAGGTTAGGATGATCCTAATAATCTAATGCATGAATAATGTAAATAATATGTCACGTAATTCAATTAGTGATAATAAGATGATAAATAACTTAATTGGATGCATAATATGGTTAATGGGCCTCTAATGGGCCATATGATGTAATCTATGTAAAAAAGCCTCAAAATAAATAATAGACTTCAAATTCGTAATCTACACATCAAAATAAGCTTACATGTCAATTTTCATTTAATTTGGACAACCTCAAAATAATATGGTAAGTTAAGAGAGAGAAATTGCCTAAAAGGTGTAATTAATTAATAAATATAATAATTGACTCCAAAAGAGGAAAATAACCTTATATTCGTGATCTACATAATAGATATAGCCTTTGGGTGAATTTTCATCCAATTTGGAGAAAGTTTGCTTAAAAGGTGAAATCAGGAGAGAGAAAGTATGAAGAACCTTCAAAATATTAATTAAATACTCAAATAACTCCAATATGTAAAATTGATGGCAAATTCGTGTTCAACACATTAAATGTGACTTGTGGGTTAAGTTTCATAAAATTTGGATAATCCTAATACCATAAATGAAAGAGGAAAGAGAAAATATGATTTAATTTATTTAACACATTAAAAGTTTCCAAAAGGCAAAACTAAGTACATAATCGGAATCTACATGCCTTTATTAACCTCTGTGCAAAATTTTACCTAATTTGGAGTTCGTTTGCACCCTCAAATAAGGAAAGAGAGAAAAGCAAATAATGTTAATATCTACTTTAATCGAATTAAGTTTTGGATAATGTTTTCCCTGTCACGCCTGTTTCCCAATTTCGGCTTGCTTCTGGACCGTTGATCTGCGATCCAACGGCTCCACGGTTGTCTCCTATCTCCGATCGGAGTAGGAGTACAGGTTACTTCTATGGATTTTCGGACGAGGATTTCTCCCTCGATTGTTGCTCTTTTTCAACGATTTCTTCGCCCTCACCTTCCTCTTATCATCCCGCACCCGATGATCCTATAAAGTCTTGGGCTCGAGACATCTTTTCTGTTTTTCCACAGGCGCCGCCCAGCCTCCCCTGTTTGACACTCTGTTCCGACCTCCGTTTCTTCTCCCCTCCTCTCTTTTCCATCGGACCATCGCCCTATGCTCTCAAAACCTTCGCCAGGGTCCCTGGATTGGTTAGCCTTCGCTAGTTTGGCCCCTTCGGACTTCACGTTCAGTTTCCCTTTTCCATACTCTTTCACCTATTGCTGGTGCGTCGACTCTATGCCTTGGATCGTCGGGACCCTCGGAGATCGCAGGTTATGCTTCAGGGTGGTTCTGCGAAGACACCGCGTCCTCCAATTCGGGTCTGTGGTGAGTAGATGAGTTTTCCCCCTTTCCCGGTTTGTTGCTTCTTCTCGGCTCCTGGCCATGGTTGGCTCGCGAGGTAGGGGACAATGTCCCTTGGGTTTTGTCGTATCTACCCTCATGCTTTCCTGTTTTCTTCGTTTTCTAGCTAAGGGCATAATCGTCTTTTCGCTCTCCGTTTTCTTTGTTTGGGCGAGGTCATAGCAGACCAGTGACCCACTGACCGGGAGGCCATTGATTGGTCCAAGTCAGCAGGGCATGGCCCGCTCTCCCTCTCTCTTCTCTTTTGCAAATCGGTTCGCTGATGTGTAATTACCTGATTGGTCGGTTTTGTAAAATTGATAACTAATTATCTGTTTGGCCAAAAATTACAAATAAATAGTCGTTGGATTCAGAAAAATGTAAGCTTTCTTATGGTTTTGGTTTTATCGTCTGAATCTGATGTTTTAAAAGGGTGATTTAATGGATCTAATTAAATAAGATAATAACTTGTATAATTCATAACTAATAATTTATAAGTCAGAAAAATATAATAAAATATGTTTTGGACTCCTAATAACATATACTAAAATATGGCATGGTTTTGGAAACCTAATTCACAAATAAATAAAAAGGTGTTTTTAGGGTTTTGTATAATAATGGAAACCTAACCCTAATTCAATATATATGCTTAATAGGTTCTTTGGAGGCTTAGGCTTGGACCTAGATGTGACTCTGGATCGTTTGACTTTGAAGTTGAGGTATGATTGCATCCCACATTAATTATGTATTGAGCAATTTCTTATTATTTTCTCTTGATGCATGTTGTATCCCCTATTCATCCATGTTGAGCAATTCTTCTCTCATATGTATGCTTGCATCCCACATTATTTTTATATTGAGCAATAGACTATCTTTATCATTCTCTTGGTCATATGGACAATAGCCTATACACATTGCTCTTTTCTTTTGAAATCATGCTTCATGTGAAGTATCTTATTTTATTATTGATCTTATGATCATGGATATTCTCTTAAATCTGTTCCTTATGCCTTGATGCATGTTGGACCTTTGATATTATATGCCCACTGTGATGTGGAAGTTTACTTAATGATATGTGCCCACTTTGAAGTGGATTTGTTTATATGTTTGTGTTGTCCATTGTGTGATGGCAACCTTGATAATTCTGACTATACTTTTCTACTTGCCTCAACATTGTACATGCAATGTGATTCAGTAGCACTAGAGTAGTGTAATTACATTGGTTTTGGGGCAGTATTCCCCTATTGTTTATTTGGAGGGTGGCAGTATACCATTCCTCTGTAAATCGAGTGTGGCAGTAATCCATGCTCAAATTTTATATATTTGGGAGATTGGCAGTATTCCTTTCTCTATCAGGTTCAAGTGTGTTCTTGGCCGCCAATTGTGTTTATATTGTTCTAGTGTTATGTTTATCTCACATGCATGCAGGTTTTGATGATTGGTTGTGGGGTGTGTGTGCCCTACTACCTATCTATGTGCTTTTGTTGCACAAATTTTATTGTTTATGGCAAGTATTCCTTTTGTTATGATTCATTTATCTTGATACCCGTCTGGGTGATACTTATCTCTTGCATGGGAAGCCTTTACATTTGATGTCCTTTATTTCCTAATATTGCTCAAGTTGCTTTTTAGTATGCACATACCAGCCTTTTCTTATGTTTCCTTTTTGTTTCTCTTTTGCTGGGGTGCGCTTCCAACCCTAGGTGGAGGACATGGATGGCAAGACGTGTTGACTTAGACTTAGCTTGAGTTGATGAAGCTTGGAGACAATCTTGATGTGGTTTAGATTCCCTCTACATGGATCCTTGTAATGTAAGTTTAAGTTTGTAACCCTTTGTTTTATAATTGAATAGTCAAATATTTTCTTCCGCTGCTATACATTGGTCTTTTGATTACCATTATATAAAGATTTGAAAATTTTACACCCACTCCAACACACCTTCTGAGTGTGTTTGGACTGGAGGTTTTATTGTTCAAATTTTTAGTAAGGAAGTGGTTTCACTTCTTTACATTTTTAGTGGTGCACACAATTCCACATGAGTGAAAGCTCCATCAAAAATTGGACCGTTTGGAGCCAAACAGTCCTGCAACCATTTGGAGCCAAACGGTCCTGAAACTGTTTGGTCTTACAAACCGCTTGGATTCCACTAAAACCTAAAAACATTAACACATACATAATGTAAATTTTTCTTTTAATAAACTTGTTATCTTTGCAAATCCAAATCCTTTTAACACATGACTTTCTGCGAATTTCTCAGATATGGCATCACCCGCAAAAGAAGCCACCGGAAGCGATGATGCTCCCTTCTGGACAAGGGAGCAACTAATAGAAGATCGCACCAAGCTCCAAAAGGTCGTCGACATCTATGAAAAGACTGGACAGGTCCTATCGAAAGTCAACATGCTCGCGGTCATGAATGAAATTGACCGCCTCAACATGTGTTTATCTGAGGAGCCCGATCAAGAAGCGGAAGAAATTTCTTCCAGTGATGAAGGCTCCGAATATGAGCCAACCCCCGAGGAGGAAACCCCAACTACAAAGTCCAAAGGGAAAAGGAAGGCCCAAGAAGCTGCCAATGAACAACCAACAAAGAAACAGGCAAGAAAACAGGTCCACCTCCCCCACTGCTAGGGAACAAACCCTGGCAGGATACATCCCATCAACCGCTACCACCACCCCCACTACCACTCCTGCTACCACCACTGTTCCTATCTTCTCCGCCATCACCGCTACAACACCACCACCAGAAAACCTATTCATCCACACCCTCCCATCCATCAACAAAACTTTGAAGCCAACAAAGTACGTCTGTTCCTGCATACTGAAAAAGATGGGGATTTATGACAGAATCCTCACCCTGCCCGACAACGCTAACCTCACACGACTCTGTTTTGTCAAAGAAAATTCTTATATTGAGCCAACAACTGAAATTTTCACCTTCCTCAATAGAGAAGCAGTTGACATCATGGACAGATCTAGGGACGGAGGTGACCACAGGCTGGTCACCAGACTCTTCTCCAACAAGGTTGTCATTACGGAAAACCTGCTAAATGATATTTTTATCGACAACCCTGAGCAACTGCAAAAATCTAAATAGGTTGGCACAGACAACTCCTAATTCAACATACACAACTTCTAGAAATCCCTAACAGGGATCCCAAACTATGAGGCGAAGACTTGTAAGGCCTTGAATATTCAATCCGGGATGGTGTGCACGCTTCACAAAATTCTCACAGGTGCGCTTTTTCCAAGGACAGAGGGCGGGAATGTTCTCATTTCTAATCTTTTCATCCTATGGTCCATCTTACATGGGATGCCAATCAACATTGGACGACATATGCTACAAAAGCTTTCTGCTTACGCCCTAAGCAAAGAAATTTGTATGGGTGGACACATAACATCCATCCTAAAATATCTTAAAATGGACAGCTTACTGCCCCGATGTGCAACAATCAAGGGTGACATCCTTACCAATGATCAAACTCTAAAGAACTCATACATAATTAAGGAGAAGGATGCAAAGCTGCACTACATCTTCTTCCCTACAGTTAAATCATCAAGCATTCTGTTGCCGCTTCTGGAGCTTGCCAACTATGACAAGGAAAAGCTACTCTTCTCTGAAGAGGATCTTGCAACTCTTCTAGCTTCGGTCAAAGAAAAATAGAAGAAAACCAAGGCGGGGCAGACAAAGCACAATATCACCGCCCCGATAGCTAAAATAACAAATATCCCGGTGAAACGACCACCTAAAGGGCGTTTGCAAACACAACAACTGTCAGGGATGCTGAAATCAAGACCAAATCCTGAGGTTGAACCTCCCCTCTCTGAAGAAAATATTATCACCGCATCCCTAGATTCCTTCATCATGAATCTAGAGGCTGGATTATCCTCTACCACCACCCCCACCACTCTACCCCCTTCCACTATCCCACCATCCACCTCTCTCCAACCATTCTCCATAATAATTCCACCAACAATTCCTTTCCCCACATCCACTCTTCCACCCACATCTTCCACCTCAATCTTTTCCTCTTCGGGTACCCCTTTCTCCACCTCAACGCCCGACTTCACCTCCTTCACATCCATTTCCACAATTTTTCCCTCGACATTCTCGGTCCCACCATTCTCACCGGGAATGTCACCAACCTTCCCATCCGCCACCACCCCAACACCACTGGTGACTCCATCTACAGTCACCACACAGTTTGTGGGACCATCAATAGTGTCTCTTTCATAAGGCACTACCACCAATCCACCCCGACCCCAGTCACCCCACCCTTCCACAACTGGGGTCCCTTCTACAAATGTTGGTGAGGAATTTGGACGTCAATTTGATGCCATTCGAAACTTCCTCACCAACCCTACTAACATAATGCAATATTTTTTTTCATGTGAGCATGATCTCACTAAACATGTCGCCAAGATGGACGAGTGTAACCACGCCTTGTCAGACATCATCCAAAGTATTCATCAACGACAGGAAGTAGTGGCCAAATAAGTCGACCTCATCAACAACCACTGCAAAAACTTGCCCGAGCTGATCCTTGGAGTACAATGCCAGCAAGAAACATTGGCCAAGCAAGTCGACAGGGTCTCAAAGCAAACTCAACCCTTACCAGAGACCTTTCAAAAGCTTAAGCAGCAGCAATCTGCTTTAAGCACGCGCTTGGACGACATCACCAACATCCTGGCACAACTAAATCGCCGCCAAGAGGAGTCATCACACAATGACATCAATCAACTTCGAACTCAAGTCACAGATCTTTCTGCGCGACTCCTCTCTGCCGAGGGATGATACTCCGATCTCAAGGAAACCCACGACGCACTACTTGAAACGCATGAGCATGTGCAAGTGGATTTTGATGAACTACAATCAATCCATCGACAGTGCAAAAAGACTACACAGTCTATAGATTCCAACGATGATACCTCCTCCTCATACGATAAACTTGATGACCCAGGACATGCTGGGGAGGGCACCAGTCGAGGAGCGTAACCTTCAAAGAAGAAGGATGACAAAGACCACCATGAAGGTGGAAAAGATCCCAACTCCCCTAATCATAATGACAATGTTAACATGTCATATGGGGATCAATTCCTTAACTACTCTTCCATGGGATCATTGGGGGAGGCTGCAAAAGAAGCGGCTTTTGCTGAGTTCCATCAATGCATTTTGGGAACCAATACTAGTCCACTAGCAACAATAGCTCAACAATTCTCCACACCAGAACAATCAGTGCCTTTACCCCCTGAGCAAGAAGAGTAAGACAAAGTGAGTCTAGACACAGATGATGAACTCGACTCTGATTTTGAATCAGACAAAGATGAAGTTCTGCAACACTATATGGACGACCTAGAGCAGACTTCTTTTCCCCAGCCACAAGAACTCCCCCCGCCACCACCTCTCCCTAAGAAGATGCACGATCTCGACATGGCATCCATCTCTACCCTAGATGTCCAGGATATCTTCATCCTGAACACTATCATAGATGATGCCAAAGAGGGGGGAGAAATCATCTACAAAAATATAAAGACTAAGCGCAAGATGACACATGAAGATTTCTGCATCATCCTTTGACCTCAATCAAAGGTGAAGATGACAATCTTTCGTGTCCTTCTTCCCAATGCTATCGAAACATACAGAAGCTCGAAAAGGCCGCATCCAGTTCTCAAAACTTTACCCGCTTTGGCTCTAAGTCTACTATATAAGGATTTACACAACAAGACTATCTAGCGGCTGTGTCGGGGGGATCGAACAGAAGGTGCAATATATCACAGTACCCTTCCAAGTTTTTGGCCACTGGATGCTCATGATCGTTGACACTGAGGCTCGTGACGCCAAAATGTACAATTTCTGTGCTAGTGAGCTTAAAGCTGGAATAATCAATTTTGTTGGATTAGGAGCCGGGGAGGCAAGATGCATCCCTTTCCGGCTTCTAAAATTAATCTGGGATGCAAAACCATCACTCCAACAAGGTTGGAACCAACCCTGGTTCCGAATCATAAATCCACAAGTCCAAATGCAAGAAGGATCCGGGGATTGTGCTTTCTACACTATACGCCACATACAAGCGCTTAATCAACAAATCCCTTTCACCGAGATGGATGCAGAAGACCTTCACTCTCTACGAGGGCGTTATGCCATGGAACTCATATGTGACCGAAGGTTCTTCAAGGACCTAACTATGGCAGTAGACGACGTCCCTCTCTACCTCTACTCCGCTATCCAACGTCCATAGAAATAGCCATTCCGGCAAACATTACAGGACTTGGAGAAACAACAACCCGCCACGGTCCCCACAAAATGTTAATGAGACCCTTACACCTTTGACATGGCGAAAGATACATGGGACATCGAATTATTAATAGGGGTCCCTATGAAACGATCATATCCCCAAATGGTTCAGCTATCTTCCATTGAACCAACGTTTCCCAATTTTGACCCTGCAGCCTACAAAAGTCTTTCCGATAATGAACTTCGGCTCATCATGTCTAGGCTTTATGTCGAGAAAGATGATCTCATTTTTCTAGCTGGAGATATCCTGGTTATGGCAGATACACTACGTGAAACTGTACAATTCAAAGGGTCTCTATCCGTGAGTTTGATGACCGCCTATCAATATCTCCTCAGACGGAATCACCCTACGATCTATATGGCATCAACATATATGAAGGATGATCTCCTAAAGCTAAAAAACTTCAGAACAACTAAGGCACTCATCTCTTTCCTCCAACATACGACTCAAAAGTTCGTTATGCTTCCTTTCCTTCACTCAGAGCACTGGATGCTTCTGGCAACAAACCTTCACGACGGAACAACTATCATCTACAACAGTTCCGATAGCCAGTTTGATGCAAACCAGAGGGAGTATGCTGTGACAGCTAACACGCCCACAGAGGAGGTGGCTATGGAGTGTGCTGACAAGCTACAAGATCTCTTAAGCAAGCACACAAGGGCGTACGATAAAGAATACTTTCATTGCCCAACCTTCTACCACACATGTCCCCAACATCTCTGAAAGTCAAACGACTGTGGCTTCCACGTCCTCTACT
The DNA here is from genome assembly GCA_963693085.1 of Alisma plantago-aquatica. NCBI lineage: Eukaryota > Viridiplantae > Streptophyta > Magnoliopsida > Alismatales > Alismataceae > Alisma > Alisma plantago-aquatica. The sequence goes on along the minus strand of OY856412.1, from coordinate 427,475,220 downwards.
GGATGTACACTATCGCTATTCTAGGAAGATTAGTAGAGGACATGACGGACATGGACTACCATGCTCTATGTGGAAATCTTGCAGCTAATCTTCTCCGAACGCATGGAGCTAACAAAGGACTAACAGAAGCCTAATGCCCTTGTCCTTGTACTTCTCAACCTATCACTTTGACACTCTGAGGACAGAGTGAGTGATAAGTTAGGGGGGAGTACACTGGACAAGGGTGAGGTATCATTTTTAAAAACCCTTCCCTATCTACCTTCTCTTTCAATTCTGTACAAAATATTTAGCTTTCTTTGCACATTTAGATTTTGTTTTAAGTAATTCCTCTATTAAAATAAATCCTGCACATAAGAATAACATCCCTCTTGGAAAAGGTCATCCCCAGCTAAATTTAGAATCCAGTTAGTCCTCAAAAGCAATAACAAGAATAGCATATAGGCATGTAATGGCGAATTAATAAATTACCTTCACACTAGATTTTCATACCTTTGCTTCAATTCTACATCTGACTCTCCACAGGTCAACATCAGGGCCGAAACAAGCTCAACACTCTCAAAGATGGGAGGGATATCAGGTGACATCCAAATCAAGAAACCTCACAAGTGGACCACCAAGTAGAAACCAAATAAATGCATGTCGAGAAACTCTAAGAACAACTTTCTTCTCTTCAATAAAAGAGGTTTGGCTGCCCAATCAAAACCCCTAAAATCCCAAATCCTAAGCCTGTGAGTTTACGAATAAAAGCCAGAGTGTCGAATAAAAATATGAGAGTTGTGCCACGCATAAGGATCTATATGAAGAGCCAATAAAGGTTTTGCCCGGACGGTACATTCAGCTGCCCTCACAAAGGCAGATGTGTCATGCCCGGCAGTGATACCCTAAGGTATCTAAATATATGAAAAGGTTGATAAAGGACTCGCCCGACTGGTACATTCAGCTGTCCTCACAAAGGCAGATGTATCATGCCCGGTAGTGAGATCCTAAATGCATAGACAAACCCTCCCCCACTTGAAGGGGGAGTTACACAACAACCTTTAGCCAACCTTCACACCCACTCTAGCTTCCGGAAGGATTTTTAGAGAAGTATAAAACTAATTAGAGTCGACGACATGCACAAAATAAAATCAAGAAAAAAAAGGGGTGGTCCTAATGCGAGCTACGTGATAAGGAAGAAACCTGAACACCTAAAAGAGTTAGGGCAAGCAAAAGCTCCGATATGACCTTAGGAGATCTCTAGTTTAGAATTGAAGCAAGAGTATGGAAATCTTAACTAAATAAAATCGCCTCTCCACTACATGCCTTAGCTCTATCTAGCTTGAGGACAAGCTAGACTCTAAGTTAGGGGGGTGATAACCTCCCATATTACGATGTTATCCTACTAGTTTTACTCAGTTTTCCATACTTTTTCTTAAATAAACAAGACACAATCTTTAATTTCCCACTTTATTATAGATATATCATCAGACTAACTTTTCCCTTTTATTTCTTACAGAAAAGCACAAAAAAAATTACAAAAGCACCAAACGGTCCCAAGACCGAATGGACACCAAACGATCCCAAGACCGAATGGACACCAAATGGTCCCAAGACCGGATGAAGCCAAACGGTCCCAAGACCGGATGAAGCCAAACGGTCCCAAGACCATATGAAGCTACACGGTCCCAAGACCAAATAAAGGCAAATGGTTTCCAAACCGTGAGGACTCAAACAGTTTCCAAACTGAGAAAGTCCAAACGATTTCCAAACCGAGAGAGTCCAAACGGTCTCCAAACTGAGAGAGAGTCCAAACGGTCTTCACGACCGTTTGGGCCCAGACCTCCCAAACTATTTGAGCCTCACTCAAAGCCTATAAATAAGGCCCGAGGGGTCCTCACAAAAGGAGGGGAGTTTTCAGACGTCCAAAGGCTGCCTCTGTTGTTCCAGAGCTGTTCCATCCTTTATCCACTACCCCGAGGCTGCCGGTCTGAGATCCATACTCCATCTACAAGCTACTTTCTCTCTCATTGCCAAAGAAGGTGGGAAGAGGAGGATTCATCATCAAGCAACCTACGAATTGTGAAGATAGTTGCTCTCTCTCTAAGGGGTCGACCTTCCTCCCTCCTTCATGGAGATGACATTCTCTCTCTCTCTTCTCGCCTCCTTATTTGTCCTTGCCATGAGCGAGTAGTCTCATACACTAGGGTGCGGGGAGTAGCCCCGCTACCCATGTTTTCATTTTATGGAATGTAATTCATAAGTTTGCAATAGAGATATGCTTTCTCTTCAGTTCGACATCAATCATTTAATGAATGCTTGTTGATTGATCACCAACTTGTGTTACCTATTATCTCTTAGTATGAATTGTCTACATTTGTACTATTAGATTCGAATCTCGATTGAATGTTGGTTCTTGATGCATGTAGTCACCATGCATCTGTTTCGGTATCTAGGAGTGTTTTCGAAGAGTGGAGTAAACTCACTTCCATCGTTGTACTTTTATACTATGAAATGGAATTAGTTGACGTATAAAAGTACAACCTTGATAAGTCGAGGAATACACTTTATGAAGGGAATGATGCAAAGTAAGTGAACATTCGTAGGGGATGGCTGGCTTTGCAATGTTCCCAAACTTCTTGTAGTTAGTTCTCCAAAAGGAAACTAAATCTACAAAGATACTAACTGTTAGACTCTTATTATAGGTTATTTACTATGTTGCATGCTTTGATTCATGTGTAGTGGTGGTGAAAGCCGATCACATCCTAGTGGTTTCTTAACATTGTTTACAATCCTAAGTTTACTTTCTTGCTTTTACTTTACTTGCACTTAGTTTAAACAACCAAACCAACTCTTTGATCTAAATACCAACTGTTAAGGAGTTAAATGAAATTCTAACATTTTCTATCTTGTTGTTCTCAACAAGACCGTTGTCCTGTGGATTCGACCCTTAACTATACTATGATAACACTTCAACATATCCTAGCATACGTGGGTGGAGTTTTTAATCTAGTATAAGCAAGGCTAAACCTAAAGACTTATTATCTTTAGGATTTTTAGTGGTGCACGCAATTCCACACGTGTGGAAGCTCCATCATTAGGTAATATTAACAGGAAATAGCATAGTCATCTATCCATGGAACATGAATTAATATATCAAGAACTTAGCAAGTTCCATTCAATAAAGAATAATCAAAATAAGTAGAATTTGATTCCTTGATATCTTTCCAAATCAATACCAGTCACATACAAATACAAGAAGGATTTTTGATTATTTAGCCAAATAAAATTAGGCTCTTGACATTGATAACATTAGTTTTGGTGCAATTTTAATAGCATTTTACATGATAAAAGTCATTAGAAATAATGTTAAGATGTTTAGATTTACCCATTTTTATTGTAATTCACTTAAATGATAAGTTCTAATTCAGTATTGATGATATTTGTAGGAATCAAATACAAACCAAGAGAAATCGATGAATTTTGAGTAATAATTCAAAAGGTCTTGCTTCAAATGATTGATCAATCGCTCAACAAGAAGTATTTACCAAGAGGATTGTTAAAAGACTACCGACTTAAGCTCGACAGACTTATCGAGCACCAACCTAACGAATTGAAGAACCTTGATAGCCACATGTCGAGGTAAAAAGCATCAAACAAGAAGATGAATCTCACTTCTATCGATACAACATCGACAACCCATACCATCGATACTGGTATACTCTTGCCAATCTGAAGCTATCAAACCAATGATCGACACACTTGTCGAGTAGAGGATCCTCGATACCCCCATCAGTTGTTCAAACGATAGCCAAGTCGATAACACTATCAATGTTCAGAAGACAACTGTAAAGGAATCACCTCAATAGACCTGCCGACTTCAAGATTGACACAATTAACTCGATAGATCCCTTGCAAGGAAGAACTCTGTCAATGAAGAGAAGAGATCGATATACTTGTCTATCAACATAGATTGTTGATGAGATCCATTGTCGACCCAAAAGGTCGACAATCCCAATGACATGTCCAAAAGTAATCGACCGACAGGAAACCGTCGACACCGATGGAGAGGGGTCGACAGTCTCGACCCTATAAATAGGCCCCCAGTGCAACCATACAGGACATCTAGAATCTTTATAGTCAGAGTGCCCAGACTCTGCTGCCAAGACTTCTAAAGTTTTAGAGTCAGAGGATGAGACATGTCAACCTATTTAGATATCTCAACCCAACAATGTTGACCTTGCTCCTTGACGGCTCCTTTGTCATCACAGATGATCTGACGGACCTTCTTGTCTCAAGCTAAGACCAGAAAGGAGGAGAAAGCCTATCGAAACCACTATCGACTGCCAAGATATAAACTGAGGGGTTGGTATATTGATCATTAAATCTACCCTTGTATCAATTATTTGATCTATCCTTGTATCAATTTTCTCTTCCTCTTTTCTTTATCATGACTTATTCTAGTTGTATTCTTTTTGTTTCTTTGGCCATGCATGGCTAAAATCCTAACTTGGGTTGGGAGTAGCCGCAAGGCACTCCCAATCATGTAATTGTTCATCTTTCTATTTAATGGCATATCCCTTTAAAGTTTTTTTTCATTTACTCTTGTTTAATTGTGTTGATAGATGATTAGCTACCTTCTTATGACGTTTGATATGAATATTGTTTGAGAGAACAAATTTCAACAAGATCTGGAGTATAGGATAGTAATGATACACGAGAGTGAGGAGTTGCTATAACAAAGGTTGTATTGTTTTCCATTGATCTTTCTATTATTACCTCGAGAGAGATTACCATGTTAGATAGAAATCTATCTGGATCTCGAGAGAAGAAAGGGACAAATATTTTCTCATGACTATTTGTAAAATGAGTAGAGAATATATATAAAATAAGAGTGACATTTTTACATGGCTGTGGTTAGCTTTATCGGTGAAACCCAATCCAAGCCCCTTCTTATCTTGATTTCTTGATTTATCTTTATTTCTTCTTTGATTTTTCATAACTTAGGTTTAATATTTAATTAGGTTAAACACATTTATTAATCGGAACATCATCAAGATCACTTTTGATTAGGCTAGACTAAGTTAAGATCTCACGGTCTTATTATGTTATTCTCCTTGTCCCTGCGTTCGACCCCACACTACGGAAAGGACTCCGTATTGAGTTGTGGATGTCTCTTCTAGTCAGGTATAAATTTAAAGTACGATATCTTTGACAAGACAATCATGTTTACACTTTTGACCCACAAAAAAGATCGATCAAATTTTGGCACCGTTGCCGGGGATAAGGCAACAAATAATCTTTTAGAACCTGTGGTCTACTTAGCACTAGTCATTTCTTCTAAATTTTGCAAAAATTTTATTAGCAAATCCTTTTACTATCTTTCTGATTTAATATTATTAACGTCTCAAGTCTCAGACTCTAATTCATTCAATATTTTCACTTATAGGTAGCCTACTATAATTTCTTACCAATCCTGGAGTTCCTAGCTAAATATCCAGAGGTAGATATTTTCCCCATTGATCCAATGGCGATACGAGGTCCCCCTAACGCAAATGTCCCTGAGGAAAAGACCTCTCTATGTTCACTAGTCACAGATCGTGTCAATGACGATCGAGATCCTATAGTTCTCCCTTGCATACTAGTAGCAAGCTTTGAGTTGAAGCCTGGATTCATCAGCATGATTCCAAATCAGATGTTTGGGGGAAACTCTATTGAATAAAATCCTTATCATCATATAGATGCCTTCAAAAACCTCTCTAATACTGTCAAGGTGAACATAGTACCTCGATATGTCATCTACATGAAGGGTTTTTGCTTCTCTCTTAAAGACAAAGCCTTACAATGGCATCTATCTCAAAAGGGCATTACTTCATGGCAACAAATGTCTGAAGCCTTTGTGAACAAGTTCTATCCAGTTGATAAGACAATGAGGTGTAAGCTAAAAAGTACCAATTTTCGGCAGAAGGCTACTAAAAGCATGCATGATGCATGGGAGAGATATCATGAATACTTGAGAGACTGTCCTCATCATGGCTGTGATGATGGGTTTATCGTCACTACATTCTATGAAAGCCTTACCTCAACTGAGAGAACATCTTTAAGCATTGTAGCTGATAGGGATTTCATGAAACATGATACTGAAACCTCCAAAGAGATAATCAATAACATGGTAGCTCTCCAAGCAGGTCACAATTTTGATAGGGGTTCTTCAGCAATCATGTCTGCCATCAGTGAGTCTCTTTTTTTTTGGGTAAGTCAGAGGGTGTTTTATTCATCTCGCCCCTCTCTTGCAAGCAAATTCAAATTCGAATTACAAACTGACTCCAAACTACTGAATGGAAACGTGGTAGTACTACTACCATTACATGACTCTCTAATTATGATATCAACCAAAGGTTGAGGAGGGGTTCTATAATAATAGAATTCTCCATGGGTTTTTGGTGCAGCTTAGCCAACCTATCCGCTGCAGTGTTGCCCTCACGATGGATATGTGTGCACTGCCATTGACTTCTCCATCGTCCTCTAATTCTTACCAGCCATTTAGCTAGCTTAGGGTTTTCACCCACCTCTTTTTCTACAGAATCTTTAGCTCCTATTGAATCAGTCTCAATCATAAGACTTTCTACCTCCAGATTGCTACCTATTTCAGTAGCTAATTCAATCGCCCGAATTTCAGCTTCTAAGGTATTTGAGGCCTTAATTTTTGTAGCCCATCCCCCTCTCCATCTGCCCTCATTGTCCCTCCCGACCACAGCAATCGTGGACAATGAGTCCTTGTTTTTAAACGTTGCATCTGTATTAAACTTCAGGGTTCCATCTGGTGGCTTCTTCCATCTCGCAAGCTCTCTACTCTGAGTCATTCCTTCTGCTCTCTCCGGCATACGCGCAATGGTATTTAGGTTAACCTCTTTTTGGATAAGATAGGCAGTGATGTTGCTCGGTTGCTTCCGCTTTTCAAAGACTTTCAGATTTCTGCATTTCCAAACATGCCAGCATCCAAACATGAATGTTGTGCTTCCTGCTTTATCGTCTTTTATGTTCATCTCAAGCCATCGCCAAAGGTCAGTCTCTGTAAAGAACGACGGCCATTTGGTGCTGACGATAACCTTTTTCCAGACCTCCATAGCATGCGGGCAGTCCCGCAGAGCGTGTAGGATGGTCTCATCGCTACTCTTACAAACCGGGCATTGTGCTTCTGTAGCCAAATGACGTGAAACCCTTCTGCAGTTTGTAAGAATTGCATTGTGGCCCGTTAGCCACATGAAGAATTTAACCTTCATTGGTACTTTAGCACACCAGATAATATCCCATTTACCCAGGACTTGAACATCTCTCTCCTTCCTCAGAATAGTGTAGGCGCTCTTCGTGGTGAACTTTCCTGATGCAGTATGAATCCAGGCTCTGACGTCCTTCTGTTGTTCATTATCCGGAACCTCGATCTTAAGAACTTCCTCAGCAACTTCAGACGGCAGCCAGTCAATAAGGAATTCCTTGTCCCAGGTTTTGGTTAGATTGACAAGGCTAGCAACCTGCAAATCATGGAGCTCCGACGGTATGGGTTTGGTTACTACTTCTTCTAGCGTTCTATCCGCACTCCACCATTTATCCTTCCAAGCATTCGTGTTCTTCCCACTCATCGTAATCATAACGGAGTTATCAGTTATGAATCTTTTACAGTCCAGGACCCATTTAGTGAGTTTCGACTCGTTAGGTTTCTTCCCCTCATTGTAGTCATTATACTTGCTGGTTATGCTATCGCCCCATATGGACAATCTACCTGTAGCAATCTCCCATGCCAACTTAGTCATTAGAGCTTTGTTCAGTTCTCTCATCGTCTGCAGCCCTACACCTCCAAACTCTTTGATGCAGGTGATTTTATTCCATGCCACAAGAGAAAGAGGATGAACTTTATGGTTGCCCCCCCACACAAATGACCGAATGCTCCTATCAATTCTGTCACAGATGTTCAAAGGCAGCATCGCCGTTTGCATGACATAACTTGGTATAGCAGTGAGAGTTGACTTAGCAAGGCACACTCTTCCAGCGAGGTTTAAGCTTCTAGCCGCCCACGAGTTGATCGATGAAGACACCCTCTCTATGACATGATTATAGGTGTCTTTCCTGACCTTGCCATGGTGAAGGGGTACCCCCAGATATTTCCCGAGATCTTCAGTAACCATGAACCCGCTAATTTTGCTAATCTCCTTGCGGGTACAATTGGGGACATTCTTGGAGAAGAAGATGCTGGACTTACCAGTCGATATGGCCTGTCCCGAAACTTCCCCAAATTCCTTGAAGCACTTGAGAATAGATTTCATTTCTTTCTTATCGGCTTTAGCAAAAAGAAGCATATCATCTGCAAAGCACAGATGCGATATGCCTGGGCCATTTCTATTCAGTTTCACAGGAGTCCATTCTTTCATCTTCACAAGGTTCTCGATAGATTGGCATAGCCTTTCGAGACACAAAACAAAAAGGTAGGGGGAGAGGGGGTCTCCTTGTCGGAGCCCCCTGGTAGCTGAGAATTTCCCTACGCTTTTGCCATTCCAGAGAATGTCAGTCTCGCCATCCGCCAAAGAGTTCAGGATGTAATTGCATATAGTAGCTGGCAGCCCAATCTTCATAATAGTGTCTGCAATGAACGACCAAGTCATCTTGTCATAGGCCTTGGAGAGGTCTATTTTAATGGCCATGGTCTGTTTGTTGTTTTTCCTCCTCATAACGTGAAGAACTTCCTGTGCTACCGTTATGTTGTCCGCAATCTTTCGCCCTGGTACAAAAGCACTCTGCACAGGTGAAATCCAGTTTGATAGATAGGACTTCAGTGAGTCTCTAGATTCTAAGCTATTAGAGAAATTGAACAACAAACTTGATAAGATGGTATCTGACATCTAGAATATGAAGGAAGTCAATTCCATACATGTAACATACTGAAACTTGGACATATTATCTTTTTGACCCTCTTTCTAAGCTTTTCATTTCATTTCTATCCTTTTTGGCATTTATGTTGAATTTGTGAAAATAATAGTGGTTTGGTGAACATTTGTTCATTATTATTGCCAACATATGAGTTTCTGCTCAAATACCTCAATAAATATTTTTAATAAGGGCCTAATTGCAAATTTACCACATATGTCAGATAATGATGAAATTAATTCGTTCTATATTATTCCTTAGCCTTTTGGAGCAAAGAATATAAAAAGGAATAAATATTAATGCTTTAAACGTGTTAATGTGATATTGAATTATTTAATATGAGAAATTGTGGTAATAATGGATAATGGATTAAAATTAATAAAATGAAGACTAATTGGTTAAAAATAACTTGAGATTCATTTTACTTGAGTTAAAGTTTACTTGAATGACAAGTTTCACAATTTTAGAAAATTAATAATTATCTTTGTATTAATTGGAATGGGATAATATGACTTTTCTTCAAATTATAAAATAAATTATTATACAACTTGAAAAGTGGAAACCAACCTCAAATTCGTAATCTACATGTCAAAATAAGCCCATGAGTGAATTTTCATCTAATTTGGACGATCTTAATATTTATTTTATCCAGTATAGAGAAAATGATTTAAAGACCAAAAATATTAAATATATGTTGAAAAAAAATAATTAATGTTGAGATCATTCTCCTCATGTTTAGTATTTCTTATAGGACAAGTTTATATTTTTAGAAAGTGTCTAGATGCCTCTAATAAATTAAAAGGATAAAATAAGTGATATAATTTAAATGTATTAAATAAATAATAAAAGTCTTCAAAAAAATAAAATAAGGCCAAATTCGTATTCTACATGTTAAAATATATCTTTGGATGAATTTTGACTCAATTTAGAAAATATTTGATGAGAAGGTGAATTTAGGAGAGAGAACGTGTGTAAAACCTTCAATTCATTATTTAAAATAACAAGAAACTTCAGCAAATGGAAATAATGACAAATTTGTATCCAACACACTTAATATGACTTATAGGTGAAGTTTCATTATTTTTGGAGAATCCTAAAGTAATTAATGCATGAGGAAAGAGAAAATAAGATTTGCTTAAATTAAATAGTAAAAGTTTTCAAAAGGAAAATCTAATTGAATTTTCAAATTCATCATGTCTAAAATAGGTTGGGTATCAAATTTGATTAATTTTGGAGGTTGTTTGTACCCTCAAATAAGGAAAGATAAAAAGTTAAATAATTTAAATAAAACTTTATTCGATTTTGATTGAGAATGAAATTAAATGTCATGATGCACACATCAGTGAGGACCGTTTGATCATGTGTGGGTGGTGTGGATTTCATCTCCTACCTCGGGTAGGAGACAACCCCGTTGTGAATAGTAACCATGTGTGTTTGGTCTGATGTTTTTGGCTTTTCTTGCTCGTTTCTCATCCGTTTCTCACGGTTTTTGTTGCATTGGAATCGGGAGAAAATTCCACATCTATTAAACCCCTATTTGTGACCTCTTATTGCCTATTCAGGAAACTCACGAAACTTGTAAAATAAGGCTTTGAGGTCACATGTCTCTTCTCGATTTAACTCACCCTCACCTATATATATTGGTGTCTATGGCTTCGTCACACCTTGCTAATCCTTCCTCCTCTCTCAATTTCTTTTCACATCTCCTCTACAACCACGTATGATCCAATTTTTCTTCTTGACTTACGTCTCTTCTCCCCTGCTCTTGGATGCACCCACACCTAAATTGATGACTCCGGTTTGTGAAACCTTGGGCTTCATTTTTTTATCTTTGTTTTGAAGAATGATTATGATTTGCGGATTCACCCAAAACTCCCCTAGCCTCGGCCTGCTGCTTGCGAAACCATTGAATGGGGGGGGGGAGAAAGGGGAAGACCCCCAGTGTTTTCCCAATTTCGCCCTTGCTCGACTTTTCTTTCTTTTTTTCACTGAGGGCAGTCTGGTTATTTCCCTATCATTTTCTTTTGCCTTGAGAATGCCTCATTGGCTACTGATGGGGCAACATGACCTTGTTTGGTTGGTCCAAGTCAGCTGGGTCCCCCTCTCGTGCTCTCTCTTCCTCTCCCTCGGCCTTAAGATTGATGTGGCATTTTCTAATTAGCTCTTTTTATAAAAATTGTATCTTTTAATCTGTTTGTCCAAAAATTAAGAAAAATACATTTTGAATTCAGAAAAATGTGATCTTTCCAATAAAAATGTACTTGGTTCTAATTTTATCATGAGATGTTTTCTAAAAATGATTTTAATACATAAAAATCACCAAAAATACATTTTAATCTTCTTATTCTTAATCAAGAGAACCTAACTAGATCAATGGTGATGATTTCATAGTATAAATCAAAATTTTGTGTGAAAAGTCCAAAACTAGAATTTTCTTTACATTAATGCATATAACATACCCTAATACATGGTTATACATTGGAAATAGAAAAAGTTGATCTTAGACTCAATAAAGTGATGAAAGTTGGTAGTTGAAATCATAAGAGAGGTATGTGCATTCTTACACCCTAAGTTGGGAAAATTGTAATCCAAACCTTATTTTCCTTAATGAGGAATTGATTGAATCCTATTTCATTTATTATTGTTTCTCTTGTTCTAAATGCCTCAAAATCAGATTTGATATATTATTTCTTGGGTCTTGGAACCCTACTACCATGTTGCAATTATATAATGATTTATCTTGCCACTTTATTATTTCTTGAGCATGATGGTTTATTTGACTATTTAGCTATAGTAGTGGTACTTATGTAAAACCACCCATAGTTTAGGGCATGTGTTATTTCACCCTGGGGAATGTGTTTACTCTACCCCTGGGGAATGTGTTATTTCTCCCCAATATAAATATTTTATAGGTGACTGGGAATGTGATTACTCTCCCCTCATCTATAAGTTGAGGTCTGGTAGATGCCTCAACCCTACTTAGTTAATTTAGTCCAATATTAATCATTCATGCAATTCATTATTAATTATTGGCTTTGGCAAGAATATTTTGTTTATGCCTCATTATCATGGCCCTCTCATCTTATGATGAATCTATAACCTTAAGTTGTATTATTGTTTTTATCTTGTTTCTTGTTCATTATCTCTGACACATCCCTTGTTTTCTTTCCCTTTTGCTGGGTTCTTTCCCAACCACCCAGAGATGGATTAAGGTGTTGAACAAGATCAAGGAGAACATAGCTTTTGGCATGGACCTAGCCCTTGGAGATGTTATTTTGGAGACAAGATTTGATGTAGTCTAGACTTCCCTCTATCTAGATCCTAATTATTGTATCTTGATGTAAACCCTAATGGGAGAATGATGTATTTTTGTAATCTTTTATGTGATATTGTACATAGTTAGAAATTTTATTTCACTTCTTCACTATTGGTCTTTTGTATACCATTATAATAAATTTGGAAAATTTATACGTATTCCATCATACCTTTGAGTGTGTTTCGAATGGATGTTAATTCTTCAAATTTTAAATAAAGGGATAATTTCACTCTTTTACAACATGGTATCAGAGCCCATGGTAGTTGGAATCTGACTATTTCAATTTTGTCTCCCTAGTTAGAATCCCTGCCTTACATAGTTCCTCTTTAGGTGACATGTTCGCCCTAAAGTTGATCTATAGATGATGAAAGGTTGATTTAGGATCCATGAGCTCTAAATTATAATCATGTTGTTTAAACCCCTAAAATACTCACAATTTAAAATATGTAAGTAACCTTACACATCTATGTTGAATATCTTTGAGAACCTTGATATGTTGACTTTGTGACTTGTTGAAGATGGATACCCTATATAGTTCCCATTGTTCGTATGTTTGCCCTGAGAGCCAATCATATGATGATTGGATTGGCATATGTTCTGGTTGATTTGATAAATATTAAAGGTAAGCTTCCAATTTATTCTAGCTCAATTGATTATGAGATAAATGATGGAGCAGAATGGATGTTGAAAGAATGACAATACTCAATGACGTATGTCTTCAGGTTAAGCACCTGCATAATGAGATCATACAAATGCTAAGAGTATGTACATTCTTGTTTATGTCCCTAGTCGGATGTCATTGTGGAAGGTTGATAGACAACAATGACATATCAAGACTAGAGTGTGTGCTGGTTGATGATCGTGTCTCATTAGTCATAATATATGATATCAAACCAAGCACATAGATACATGTTGGAGAATAGTATATCAGATAGACCCACCATGAGAGTGACACATGGAACCATGACATGGTAGCCAGAATCATCTCTCATAGTGATGGTGGTGATTGTTATTCTTAGACCTGAAATCACTACACTCGTCGAATGTGATTGGGTACCTTTAAAATCATCAAACGCAATCCTAAAACATGGGTTGTTATAATGGTGATGATTAAGTACCTTTGACGCGTGAGATAGATTGTGAGTGATAGATATGGGATTTGTCCCTCCTGAGGGAGTATGATGTCCATGCCACTTGATAAGCGAGACTGAGAAAGGCATGCACATGCACATGTGAATCAATATATGATCACATATCTCAGACAGTCTGCTCTAGTTCAAGAAACATGAATGAACATTGAAAGGATGACAACTCCATTCCTTGAGTTCATCCAGGATATTAGAGACAAAGGAATTATACATTCACTGAAACATCAATCATAGACTGTAGGATTGAAAGTTTTTCTCCAACTTTCCTTTTCACTTGGGTAGCACTGATGTGAGACTAGGCACCACTCTTTGCTTGTGATGTCATAAGCTAGTTATGGACATTCACTGCCAATGTGAAATGGGACCTATAGGGTCACACACAAAGGATTTACTTGGAAGAGGAGTTTATCCTTGAATGATGTTTGGATTGATAACTAAAGTGTTTAGGTACTCAATCAAACATTCAATCAATAGACTTGACTCAAAATCATCAAGTTCAAGTGTTGAACCAACTGATTAGAGTGTCAAATTGATTGAGAACCAAATTGACTGTGTTCTACACAATCTAGACCACCAACCGACCAGTTCACTGGGTGAACCGATTGACTCATGGCTAGTGAGATGACTGGTTCATGTGTCCAAATGAGCAATGTTAGATTTTCCTGGTTTGTGAGAAAAAGTTTTTCATTTCACATATTCAATTCGATTGGGACAAGAATTAATATTTGTGTTAATTAGAAACTAATAAGGAAATTCAATTGTGGGCAAGTGTGGGAAGTGAAATGACTGATTCACTAAGTGAACCGACCGGTTCACACTCCCAACCAACCAGTTCACTAGTGAACCGATCGGCTCACCTTGCCAAACGACTGTTTCATTTATGAAAGGACCGGTTCACCTGTCGAAGTGCAAATTGTTCATGGAAAATTTGGACCCTTCTACTCCCGCACAGACTGGGAACTTTGACCCTGCCCTCTACTATAAATAGAGGGGTACAGGGGGCTTCTCCAGACACACAACTCAGAATATTGGTTGCTCTACAAAGTTGTTGTCCTCTCTGGTTGTGGTAACCGAGAGAGCCCAAGCAAGTTCTACCCATCCAGGGAGGAACAGTGAGGGAAAGACAACTACAGAAAAGCAATTAGTTGTGGGAGAGTGTGTTGGTGACTAGTACACCGATAGAAGGGGACAACTCCTTCTAGTTCGTTCTTCAGGATGACTAGAGTTTCCATTAGTCCGTGTGGACTATCTATAGAGGCAGGAGACTTCTTCCGCTCAGGAGGATGACAATCAACCGCAGTCAGGGTCAAGACCAGGAGCTGCACAGACGCTGTCGAAGACAAGTGGTTGAAGACTGCACTAGCTGTGAGGTATTATCACTGAGTGAGCCTCAGGTATATCTCACTAAAACCATCTTGCCCATTACATATATGTTGATGCGATCTGCTGGTTATGGGTTTATGGTCAAGTAAATTTTTTATTTTTACTGCCTTCGACCATGTAAAACCCAATAGTGCTATCAGAGCCACGTCAATACTCTATGTTTTAGGATAATTGATATGATCAGATTTTGGTTTTACCATCTTTTATTTATTGCATATGATGCAAATATTTAAATGATTAATGTGAATATCCAATTAATACCACATGATCCCAAACTAATATATACATATATGATATGGTATATCTGCAATTGATACACGTCGCCCTAAAATGGTTTTGATGGTGGATGTGTAGCATGATTATGGCCTATAAACCCTATGTTCATGTGTGTGGTTGGTTATGGTTGTTTGCATCTCGGTCTGTGCATCAAGCCCTCTTCTTCTATTCTGAATATAACTCAAGATAACTTGAGATTCTCTTCTACCTTTTCTCCTCTCAAATGTAACTCGAGGTTTCAAAAAGACTATGTAAAAGTAGGACAATTTTATTTCTTGTTATGACGAAGAATGAAGATGACCGCTTGATGGACTGAGATGACCGACTGAGGAGCAGTTGGTGGCCTAACAAGGATCCTGACGACCCGATGAATTGACTGTCTGGAGGAGCCATATGATCGGTTGGTGACAACCAACCGACCGGCCAGGAGGTGAGCTGATTAGTCATAGGATGAGCTGATCAACTCGGAATGGCCTAAGCATAGATCTTCATCAACAACAGGTTGCATGTGATGTAGACCTTAGATGACTGTAGTTCCTTGGGGCTCCAAGGAACTACAATAGGATGGCCATAATCATTGCTTTATCGTTATTACATGTTTTTGTTTGTGGGATATAGCATGTCTATGATAAGTACTATATATGTGGTGACTGGATACATATATGCATATATAAGCATATTAAATCCCCTCAACAAAATATTAAGTTTAAGATGCCTTCCAAAAGCAGCACACATGAAAAGCTTGATCAACGAAGTGTGGGCACGCCCTAGTGTGGTGCACTGTCTATCTCGTGGAAGTGTGATGGTGAATATGCAGGTCTGCCCTAGCAGGGTGCATATTCATTGTGTTGTCTTTTGGGTCAGACTTAACAAGATGACCTTGATCGGATCAAGAACCTTGAGGCATAAAGATGAACATGGCAAGGAGTTGTGCATGACATCTATCAAGAGTTGCATATGATGCAATTGGCAAAGGTTGCCTACCTGAAAGATTCTAGTTGTAGGTGACAGCCCTAGCTGGTCCATAACTTAGAGGAAGTCAGGATCTTGCTCACTAGAAGGTTGTACACTACAATCTTCCGAATTGATGGTGAGGGATATCAATTTTATCAAAATAGTGGGAGTGATAATTAATTAAAGACCAAATTATATCATCAATTTTCAAATCAAATCAAATAAAAAGAGTTTTGGACTAAAATTGCAAATTTCCTTTTTGTAGAATAAATGGCTACTAACAACAATCACTTTTCATTGTGATCGCTCCTTGAGAAGGACAAGCTAAATGGGAACAACTTCCACGACTGATTTAGGATGTTGAGAATTGTTCTCACTCAAGAGAAAAAGCTCTATGTCCTAGATATACCAGCGCCAGAAGAACCCACTCCCACCGTACCAAAGGCTGAAAGGGATGCTTACAAGAAGCATACTGAGGATGCCATTGATGTGAAGTGAGTTGCATGAGAACATGGACATCATTGAAATGGTTCAACATCTGAAGAGCATATATCAAGACCAAGCGCGACAAGAGAGATATGATGTCTCCAAGGCACTGTTCAAGTGCGTCATGACAGAAGGAGATCCAACAGACCTTCACACACTCAAGATGATTGGATATGTGGAGAACCTGACTCGATTAGGATTCCCTCCGAGACAAGAGTTGGCTACCGATGTGATACTACAATCATTTCCAGAATCCTACAGTCAGTTTGTGATGAACTACAACATGAACAACTTTGATAGGTCACTGATAGAGTTGTTGGGCATGTTGAGGACAGTTGAGGCACATATGAAGAAAGACAAACCCAAATCTGTGATGATGATTAGCAGAAAGAAGGGAAAGCCTAAGGGCAAGGGCAAGGGCAAAGCAAAGAAAGGTTCTGATGCTAGCCAACAACCCAAGTCATCTTCAACTCTCAAAGCCAAGGGAGGGGTGAAAAGGGAGGCAAATGTCACCATTGTCATGATCCAGGACATTGGAAGAGAATTTGCCCTATCTACATAGATGAACTAAAGAATAAGGAGGAGGGGATGGAAGTCTCCACCTCTAGTATTATGAAATAAACTTAAAATGCTTCTTTATCTTAGGTATATGATACCAATATATAGATCTAACATATATTATGTGCAGGATTTGAAAAGAAATGATGGCCTTTATGAAAGGACCAAGAAGGAACACTCATCAACATTGGAGCAAGTGTTGCTGCCATAGATAGTAGTACCTTTTAGTTTATTTCAGACCAAAGGGCATGTAATAGAGTTATGAACTGTAATTTATTTTGCCAATAAATAGAAACATTTTATTTCTGCATCTTATAATGACAAGGATGTATATCAATAAAGTTCATGTTTCAATTACAAAGATTTGATCTTTTATGGTAATGCCTTATTTATCTTGTGGTACTTGGTAGGCATGAGATGAAATAATAATACCTAAAAGTTATTGATGACTCAAACAATAAATTAGCATTATGATCTAAACAAATGAATGAGATATTCATCTCTAGGTTCCATGTTGATGGATAAACTAGACTCTCTTGGTTAATGAACCATTAAGAGATATGAATGTCTTGTTTATTGAGCATGATGACAAGTCAATATTCACTAGATGTAGTGGGAGACTGACTGCTCTATTAGGTATAATACATATTGATGTATGTACACACCTGATGGAAATAAATGCTAATACTTCATTAAAAGTGTGTAGTTAAACACTAATATGAATATCTTAAAGTGTTCAAGAGGATCATAAATGAAGTACAACCTTTCTAAAAGTATTTAATTCTTTGATATGATCAACGAACGAGATACTTAAAACTAAATGTTTGAGGACCTTGTGAGTAACTATGATAGTGTATCATAGAGAACTCATGATTAAGGCATAATGATGTCTAAATCAAAGAAGGAATCATACTCTAAATAGTAAGAGCATGATCATCAAACAAATAACTAATCTTCTAGAATTATTCTAAAGAACATGCTTTACACTAAATAAATGTACAAAAGGAGATTAAGAATCACAAGTGTTGTGGATTCTCAAATTCCTTATCTAACAGATACAACTCATATATCTAGTAGAAAACACCTTGAGATTGATGGATAATGATATCCTACAAACTCAAAGGTGATTAATTGGTCATATGATGATGAGCCAATAATCTATCTAGATGATGTTGAGGAACCAGATTTTGACTTATGGCTTGAAGCCATAAAGATCCAAAATGACGTCCATGTGAACCAAATAAGGTATGACCTTAATGGTAGCACTTATAGGGATAAGACCCATAAGTGCAATTGGGTCTTAAGTGTTAAGACTGACATGGATGACATTTAAAGAAAGGATCATGCTTTCTATTGGAACTTGAAGACTATGAAATTTGGCATATGGATATTAAAACCGCATTCCTTGAAGGAATAACATGAGGTTGTGTACATGACACAACCTGAAGGGTTTTATAATTCCATTAATGCAAATGCAGTCTATAAGTTACTAGAGATTAATTAATATTATTGATTAAATACAAGCACCTCAAAATTGGAGTTTTTACTTTGATTATATAGTCAAAAGATTTGACTGATATATCAAAATAAACAAAGGGATCTGTGATTACAAAGATTTAGTGGGAGCATATTCATATTCCACATGATGATGAGGAATAAAACAAAACTGATGTGGAAATACCTTCTTTAAGGGAATAAAGAGAAATGTCCTATGTGATAGGAATAGAGATCTATAGAGATAGTTCTCGAAAGTCTCTTGACTTGATAAAGAGAGAGCATACATTGGTAGTATGTACTGAAGGGTTCAGTATGCAAAAATTTAGTGGGAGAAAACTTTTCCATGTTACATGTAGTTAGTCTCTTAGTTGCCTAGTATCCCAAATTCTTATGAAGAATAGGAACACATAGATAGATGACTTATGCATTCACAATTGGATCTATCATGTATGTAATCATCCCATTATCTTGTATGTATCAGATATGACAAGAAAATATATGCATTCATCATCTTGTATGTATTGGACATGACAATATGATATGCTCATCCAGTTATCTCGTATGTAATGGACATGAAGAGTGGATGTATGTCTACTTCTAGTGAGAGGCACTAGAATACCATAAAGAACTTATTTAAGTACTTGTGAAGTATTAAAGGATTGTTCTATGTTAATAAGAGGAAGAGTTGAGTGTAAATGAGTTACACTGATGCAAGCTTCTAAAATGATAGAAAATGATCATAAAATGCAAAATATAAAAGTGATTTTGAGTTGTTAAATGGAAATGTTCCGAGTAAAATTAAAAGGACATTTAATTCTAAAAGGGAATGCTGAGTATCCTTGTGTTATGAACAACATAGGATACTATATGGATCTAGAAGTTCATATAGATGAACTTATAGATATTCCAACCATTGATGACAAAGTAGAAATACCAAGTCAAACAATGGAGCTAATTGTTAGGCAAGGAATATCAGATAGCATATTACGAAAACTCCATCTCATACGAAATGTCGTACAGTGAGGAGATGTGAAACATGATATATACTGACTAAAGAAAATTGTTACTAACTCACTGGATTAGCGCTAGCGTAGTAGAAATGTGTGGGACATGTTTAGAGATCACTAAGAATATGATTCAAAGGTGATTGGTTCTAAGTGCAAGTGGGAGTATATTGGTATGTGTGTCTTGAGAGACAATCATATGATGATTGGATTGACATATGTTCTGGTTAATTTGATAAATATCAAAGGCAAGCTTCTAATTTATTCTAGCTCAATTGATTATGAGATAAGTGATGGGGCAGAATGAATATCTAAAGAATGACAATACTCAATGACGTATGTCTTCAGGTTAAGCACCTGAACAATGAGATCATACGAATGCTAAGAGTATGTACATTCTTGTTTATGTCCCTAGTCGGATGTCATTGTAAAAAGGTTGATAGACAACAATGATGCATCGAGACTAGAGCGTGTGTGTTGGTTAATGACAATGTCTCATTAGTCATGATATATGATATCAAACCAAGCACACATATACATGTTGGAGAATAGTGTATCGGACAGATCCACCATGAGAGTGACACATGGAACCATGACATGGTAGTCAAAATCATCTCTCATAGTGATGATGGTGATTGTGATTCTTAGACCTAAAATCACTACACTCATAGAATGTGATTGGGTACACTTTGACATCATCAAACATAGTCCTGAAACATGGGTTGTTATAACAGTGATGATTGGGTGGCTTTGACGCATGAGATAGACTATGAGTGATAGATATTGGATTTGTCCCTCCTGAGGGAGTATGATGTCTGGGCCACTTGATAAGCGAGACTGAGAAAGGCATGCACATGCACATGTGAATCAATATATGATATTGATGTCACAAATATCTCAGATAGTCTGCTCTAGTTTAAGAAATATGAATGAACGTTGAAAGGATGACAACTCCGTGCCTTGAGTTCATTCAGGATATCAGAGACAAAGGAATTATACGCTCACTGAAACACCAATCACAGACTGTAGGATTGAAAGTTGTTCTTCAACTTTCCTTTTCACTTGGGTAGCACTGATGTGTGACTAGGCACCACTCTTTGCTTATGATGTCATAAGATAGTTATGGACATTCATTGCCAACGTGAAATGAGACCTATAGGGTCACACACAAAGAATTTACTTGGGAGAGGAGTTTATCCATGAATGATGTTTGGATTGATTACTAAAGTGTTTAGGTACTCAATAAAACATTCAATCAATAGACTTGACTCAGAATAATCAAGTTCAAGTACTGATCCAACTGATTAGGGTGTCAGATTGATTGAGAACCAAATTGACTGTGTTCTACACAATCTGGACCACCAACTGAACAATTCACTGGGTGAACCGAACGGCTCATGGCTAGTGAGACAACCGGTTCACTCTGGTGAACCGATCGGTTCATGTGTCCAAACGAGCAGTGTTGGATTTTCCCATTTTGTGAGAATTTTTTTTTCGTTTCACTTGTTCAATTCAATTGGAACAAGAATTAATATTTTTGTTAATTAGAAACGAATAAGGAAAGTCAATTGTGGGCAAGTTTGGGAAGTGAAATGACCAGTTCACTAAGTGAATCGACCGATTCACACTCCCAACCGACCAGTTTACTAGTGAACTGATCGATTCACCTTGCCAAATGACCATTTCATTTATGAAATGATTGGTTCACCTACCGAAGTGCAAATTGTTCATAGAAATTCGAGACCCTTCTACTCTTGCACAGACTGGGAACCCTGACCCTTCCCTCGATAGAGGGGTACATGGGCTTCTCTAGACACACAACTCAGAACATCAATTGCTCTGCAAAGTTGTTGTCCTCTCTAGTTGTGGTAATCGAGAGAGCCCAAGCAAGTTATACCCATCCAGGGAGGAACAACAAGGTAAAGACAACTGTAGAAAAACAACTGGTTATGGGATAGTGTGTCAGTCACTAGTACGCCGACAGAAGGGGAAAACTCCTTCTAGTCTGTTTTTCAGAATGACTAGAGTTCTCGGTAGTCCATGTGGATTATCTATAGAGGCAGGAAACTTCTTCCACTTAGGAAGACGACAGTCAACCGTAGTCCGGGTCAAGACTAGGAGTTGCACAGATGTCATCAAAGGCAGGTGGTTGAAGACCGCACTAATGTGAGGTATTGTCGTTGAGCAAGCCTCATGACCAGGTATATATTGCTAAAACCATCCTTCCCATTATATAGATGTGGATGTGATCTACTGGTTATGGGTTTATGGCCAAATAAAATTTTTGTTTCCACTGCCTACTCTGACCATGTAAATCCAACACCCATATGTCCCTTAGGACCACATGTTTGGTCAGCCTAACCCTAGAACCTAGACTTTGAATTTTGGTGTTTAGTAAGCTATTAGAGTGCACAATGGAAGCGTGATGGATCTTGTTCATGGTTTAGTTAGATTCACCTTTTTACCTATAATTTAGTTTGGCCTGGTAGGTCAAACCTTTTTAAGGGGTGGAGAGTTGTGGATGATGATGTTTGGGTGATTAGATTTCAAGGACAAAATCCTTTTTAAGGGGATGGAGTCCTATAATATATCGAAATCTATCTCCTTTGGCTATAGAAACCCTAACTCCATAAACAGGATGTTAGCTTGCTTGGATCCTAAGTTTTGACCAAACAAGGTATAGTTATAACCTAACATGCTTGTTTATATATTAATGAACATATAATGGTCATCTAATGAATAGTTCATATGTTTGAACCCTAATGAATAATTAATGCATATAATAAGAGTAGCTCACATATTAATAAGCATGATGCTAACCATGTCATAAATCAATAAACCCTATTGTTACGATGAGTAAGATAATTGTAACCTAATCTTGGACTTAATACATGCTAAGAAGATATATGTAAAGAATAATGATCATGTTGATCTAAACCCTAAGTTGTAATCATCTAACCTTAATATATGCATATTTAATGCCTTTCATGATACATTAGTAACATTATGTGTCATAATCATGTAATATACTTTGATAACATAAATGTTATATAATCACCTAACCATAGATAAATAAAGTTATAATGCATATTGCTTTGTTCTCTAATACACACCTAGTTAATCACCTAATCATAATTTGATATGTGAATCAATTCATTAATATGTAATATGTTTCACCTTATTCACTAAAATACATATAATGACTTCAATATGGATAAGAAGTAAATGAATTCACACAAATGTGCATAATTTATAAGAAGTGAATAAATGTGAGAAAATGATTAATGATGGTATTAATGTGAGTAAGAAAGGTAACATGACAATGCATAGCTGTTTAATATGGATATAAGTAATTAATGTAACATAATTTGGATTAATTAAAGACTTAATAACAAATTAGATAATATATCTTAATTTGTGCAAAATAATCTGATATAATTCAATGTGGTGATAATTGGAATATAATGGAGTCTAAATCCAATTTATTAAGGATAATGATCCAACACATTAATAAATAATGAGATGATTGAGTAAACACTAATTGTCTTAAAATTCCTAATGAGATAAATAAGAAATATACTAGTTTTCTTTCAAAATAATGAATATAATTCTTTTGGAAAAAACACAAATATAATCGGATATAATTAAAATAATAATAATGTTCACGTGATATTCTAATGCTAATGAGCCAAAAACATTGATAATGATAAAATCTCATAAAAGAAATCTTAATAGTGGAAACTTAGGTGATCCTTAAGAACCTGACCTATGAGAAGATGTTGGTGAAAATTTTGGTGGATGTTTAATGGTTGGAGGAACAACCTGAAGTTAGTGTTGAGTTGTTGCAAACTCACCCTTCCCTCTTTGCTTGAGATTTTGGGGATGAAATTCTCTTTAAGGGGTGGAGTGTTGTAACATACCGTAACTTGGATATATTATCTTTTTGACCCTCTTTTTAAGCTTTTCATTTCATTTCTATCCATTTTGGCCTTTATGTTGAATTTGTGGAATTATAGTGGTTAGGTGAACATTTGTTCATTATTATTGCCAACATATGGGTTTATGTACACATAACTCAGTAAATATTTTTAATAAGGGCCTAATTGCAAATGTACCACATATGTGAGATAATGATGAAAGTAATTCATTCTATATTATTCCTTAGCCTTTTGGAGCAAGGGAAAGAAAGTGGAATAAATATTATTTCTTTAAACATGTTAATGTGATGTTTTTTTAATACAACCTAGACCTTATTTATTCATCTTGTGGCCTGATGCAAGCAAAGTTTGTAGCATTAATCTACTCATGTCAGGTGGTCTACTTCTAACCTATTTTTCAGTGAGATATTCCCTCATAATACAATTTAGTGGGTTTTCAAACCATTCCTGGCTTGAGTTACTTCTGAGCTGGGCCTTTGCCATCCCATCTACAACCTTATTACCTTCACAACCTTCATATTAGATCCTGGCATTGATTGGTTTCTTAGACTACAGCTTTGTCAACCAGTAAGCACAACTTGGACTAATGTGATATTGAATTATTTAATATGAGAAATTATGGTAATAATGGATAATGAATTAAAATTAATAAAAGGAAGAATAATTGGTTAAAAATAAATTGAGATTCATTTTCCTTGAGTTAAAGTTACTTGAATGACAAGTTTTACAATTTTAGAAAAATAATAATTATTTTTGCATTAATTGGAATTGGATAATATGAGTTTTATTTAAATTATTAAATAAATTATTATAAGACATGAAAAGTGGAAACAAACCTCAAATTTGTAATCTACATGTCAAAATACGTATACGAGAGAGAAAATGATTTAAAGACCAACAATAATAAATATATGTTGAAAAAATTAATTAATGTTAAAATTATGATCCTCACGTTTAGTATTACTTATAGGCCGAGTTCTATATTTTTATAAAGTTTCTAGATTCCTTTAATAAATTAAAAGCATAAATTAGTGATAAAATTTAATGTATTAAATAAAATAATAAAAGTCTTCAAAAAAATAAAATAATGCCAAATTCATGTTCTACATGTTAAAATATATCTTTGGATGAATTTTGACTTAATTTGGAAAATATTTGATGAGAAGGTGAATTTAGGAGAGAGAACGTTTGTAAAATCTTCAACTTATTATTTGAAATAACAAAAAACTTCAACAAATGGAAATATGGCAAATCCGTATCCAACACACTTAATATGACTTATAGATGAGTATCATTATTTTTGGAGAATCCTAGAGTCATTAATGCATGAGGAAAGAGAGAATAAGATTTGTTTAAATAAAATAGTAAAAGTTTTCAAAAGGCAAATCTAATTGCACAAATTTCTCATGTCTAAAATAGTTTGGGTATCCAATTTCATTAATTTTGGAGGTCGTTTGCACCTTCAAATATGAAAAAAAAGTTAAATAATTTAAATAGAACTTTATTTGATTTTGATTGGAAATGCAATTTAATGTCATTATGCACACGTCAGTGAGGACCATCCGATCATGTGTGGATGGCACAAATTTCATCTCCTACCTTGGGTAGGAGACAACCCCCACCGTGAACAGTAACCATGGGTGTTTGGTCCGATGTTTTTGGCTTTTCTCACTCGTTTATCATCCATTTCTCATGATTTTTGTTGCGTTGGAATCGGGAGAAAATTCCACATCTATTAAACCCCTATTTGTGATCTCTTATTGCCTATTCGGGAAACACATGAAACTTGTACAACAAGGCTTTGAGGTCACCTATCTCTTCTCGGTTTAACTCACCCTCACCTATATATATTGGTGTCTATGGCTTAGTTGCACCTTGCTAGGCCTTCCTTCTCTCTCAATTTCTTTTCACATCTCCTCTACAACCACACCCAATCCAATTTTTCTTCTCGGCTTGTGGCTCTTCTCCCTTGCTCTCGGATGCACCCACACCTAAATTGATGGCTCTGGTTAGTTCGTGAAACCTTAGGCTTCGTTTTCATATCATTGTTTTGAAGAACGATAGTGATTTGTGGATTCACCCAAAACTCCCCTAGCCTCGACCTGCTACTTGTGCAGCCATGGCGCGGGCAGGAGAAAGGGGACGACCCCCATTGTTTTCCCAATTTCGCCCTTGCTCGACTTTTTTCTTCTTCTTTTCACTGAGGGCAGTCTGGTTATTTCGCTATCATTTTCTTTTGCCTTGAGAACACCTCATTGGCTGCTAATGGGGCAAAATTGCCTTGTTTGGTTGGTCCAAGTCAGTTGGGTCCCCCTCTCGCTCTCTCTCTTCCTCTCTCTCGGCCTTGTGGTTGATGTGGCATTTTCTGATTGGCTCTTTTTGTAAAACTTATATCTTTTAATCCACTTGTCCAAAAATTAAGTAAAAATATGTTATGAATTTAGAAAAATGTGATCCTTCCAATAAAAACGTTTTAAAGACTTGGTTCTAAGTTTTATCATGAGGCATTTTCTAAAAATGATTTTAATACATAAAATCACAAAAAATACACTTTAATCTTCATAACTCCAAAATATACAAAATTATATGTTTTCTTAATCAAGAGAACCTAACTAGATCAATGGTGATGATTTCAGAGTCTAAATTAGAGTTTTGTGTGAAAAGTCTAAAATTAGGATTTTCTTTACATTAATGCATATAACATATCCTAATACATGGTTATACATTGGAAATAGGAAAAGTTGATCTTGGACTCAATAAAGTGATGAAAGTTGGTAGTTGAAATCATAAGAGAGTTATGTGCATTCATACACCCTATGTTGGGAATTTTTTAATCCAAACCCTATTTTCCTTAACGAGGCATTGATTGAACCCTATTTCCTTTATTATTGTTTCTCTTGTTCTAATTGCCTCAAAATCAGATTTGATATATTATTTCTTGGGTTTTGGAACCCCACTTCCATGTTGTAATTATATAATGATTTTATCTTGCCACTTTACTATTTCTTGAGCATTATGGTTTATTTGACTATTTATCTATAGTAGTGGTACTTATGTACAACCACCCATAGTTTAGGGCATGTGTTATTTCGCCCTGTGGAATGTGTTTACTCTCCCCCTAGGGAATGTGTTATTTATCCCCTCATCTATAAGTTGAGGTCTGGTAGGTGCCTCCACCCTACTTAGTTAATTTAGTCCAATATTAATCATTCATGCAATTCATTATTAATTATTGGCTTTGGCAAGAATCTTTTATTTATGCCTCATTCTCTTGGCCCTCTCATCTTATGATGAATCTATAACTTTAAGTTGCATTATTTTTTTATCTTGTTTCTTGTTCATTATCCCTGACACATACCTTGTTTTCTTTCCCTTTTGCTGGGTGCTTTCCCAACCACCCAAGGTTGGATCAAGGTGTTGAACAAGATCAAGGAGAATATAGATTTTGGCATGGACCTAGCACTTGGAGATGTTGTTTTGGAGATAAGATTTGAAGTTGTCTAGACTTCCCTCTATCTAGATCCTAATTGTTGTATCATCAATGAAGGAAGAATCAACAACCCAGAAGAAGCCCCAATATGCAAAAAAGTCAAAAGGAGCCACAAACTATGTTCCATCATTAAAGGTGATCAAAATTCCAACTGGAGCCCCTTATCCACATTGCTTTATCAAGGCACAACTCGAGAAGAGAGACACCAAATTCCTTGATAGCATTAAGAAAATTCATCTTGATATTCATATCCTTGACATCATAGACGAGATGCCTACATACGTCAAGTTCCTAAAGGACCTCATCACAAAAAAGAGGAAGAGGGGAGAATCCGAGACAATATGCCTTACAAAAGCAATATCTGCCTTTTGTCAATTAAATATGCCGATGAAACAAAAAGATCCGGGTGCCTTTACTATTACATTCCTCATTGGAGATTCATCAATGAAATATGGTCTTGTAGATTTTGGGGCCAACATCAGTCTCATGCCGTACAGTTTGGCAGCCAAGTTGGGTCCCACCAACATTAAGATCCAATATGAAAATTCAATTAACATGTAATTCTTATACTAAACCAATTAGGGTGGTAGAGGACGTACCAATCAGGATAGGGAATTTCTTAATCCCTTATGACATGGTGATCATCAACGTAGCAGAAGATCCCACATGGCTAATGATGTTCAGATGACCTTTCCTTTCAACATCGCGAGCATTGATTAATGTGGTTGATGGATTAATCACAATAAGACTTGGGAACAGATCTATCAATTCCCTCATACTCAATCACATGTGGGGCCCCTCTTTAATAGAAATAAGTTATTTCATTGTCTGTCAATCAACTATTCAGAAAAATAGAAGAGCACAATGTTATAGTTGATCCCCTGATGCAAGCTTTAAACAACCATGCGTCAGGATTTGACGATCCCGAGGTCGAAGAAATCCTAGCTTACTTGGAAACCATAGACGATGAAGAAGAGTTTTATGGAGCTATAGAAATAGTAAGATACACTTCTCTTCAACATGAACCAAAAGACACTTCAGTTCCAAAACCACTACCAGATCTCCATCCCCTTCTAGAAGGTCTAAAGTAAGAATTCCTTGACAAAGAAAAGAGAAAGCTGGTGATCATCAATGCATAACTACCCTCTGATCAGCAAGATCAACTGTTATCTAAACTAAAATTCAGAAGAAGGCTCTCAGGTACTCTATAGATGATATCAAAGGTCTAAACCCAATGGTGCACATGCATAGAATAAACCTCGTCAATGATGCAAAACCGCGAGTCCAAGGTCAAAGAAAGTTGAATGACAAAATGTGAGAAGTCGTACGTAAAGAAGTCATTAAACTTATGGATGCTGGTATTATGTATGCTATCAGTGACAAAAATTGGGTAAGTATAGTTCATGTGGATCCCAAGAAAGGTGGGATGATAGTACCAAATGATAGAGAAGGAAAGGAATTAGCCACTCATACAGTAACTAGTTGGCGTATGTGCATAGACTACAAAAAACTAAATGTAGCAACATGCAAAGACCATGTCCCTCTTCCTTTCACCGATCAAAGCCTGGAGAGGCTGGCACATCATTCTCACTTTTAATATTTATATGGGTATTCTAGATTTTATCATATTTCCATTCATCTAGAAGATCAAGAAAATACCACACTCACTTGTATGGGACATATGTTTTTTTACGCATGTCGTTCAGTCTGTGCAACGCCCCTGCCACCTTTTAGAGATGCATGTCAGCTATATTTTTTGATTTAATAGAAGAGGTCATGGAAGTCTTCATGGATGAATTCTCTATGTATGGGTCATATTTTGAAGATTTTTTAAAGAATCTATCCCTATTCCTCAAAGATGTGAAGAAAAATAGTTAGTCGTTAACTGAGAAAAGTGCCACTTTATGGTATGAGAAGGGATAGTCTTGGGACAAAAGGTGTATGAAGCCGGTATAGAGGTGGATAAAATTAAAATAGAGGCCATCTCTAAACTCCCACCCCTCTTCAATCTCTTATTTTAAGGGATTTTCAAAGATTGCAAAGCCCTTGTCCAAAATGTTGATAAAATGCACTCCATTTCTCTTTGACGAAGAGTGCCAGAAGGCCTTCAATACCCTCAAGGATGCCTTAACCACTACTCCCATTATACATGCCCCATATTGGGACCTACCCTTTGAAATAATGTGTGACACTAGTGATTATGCAGTCCGAGTTGTCCTAGGACAAAATAAGAACAAGAAACATCACGTTATCAACTATGCCAACAAAACTCTTGATGAAGCTCAATTTAATTACACCACCATTGAAAAAGAGATGTTTTCCATCATCTATGCCTTCAACAAATTTAGATCCTATCTTTTAGGTGGGAAGGTGATGATCTATATTGATCATGGGGCAATCACGTATCTTATGCATAAGAAAGATACCAAACCACATCTCCTCAGGTGGGCCCTTCTTTTGAAAGAATTTGATCATGAGATTGTTGACAAAAAGGGGACAGAGAATGTCGTTGTTGATCACCTCTTCGAATAAAGGTGGAAGAAAACAATTCACTCCCAATCAACGAATCCTATCAAGACAAATCACTACTTATTCATTCTCTTGATCAAGTCACTCCATGGTATGTTTGTTTATGCAATTACCTAGCATGCCAATAGTTACCTCCAGAGATGACCTACAATTAAAAGAAGAAATTATTTTCCGACATCAAGAACTATTTCTCGGATGATCCACTACTTTTATGAAAGTGTGCAGAAAATGTATATTGTCATTGTGTGGATCATGATAAAGCTCATTCAATCTTAGAAAAATTTCATGCGCCTGCCTATGGAGGACATCTTGATGTTGAGAAGACAACTTCAAAATCTTGAACTCTGGTTTTTATTGGCCAATTATACTCAAAGATGTGCACCCCTTCACTAAAAAATGTGACGCGTGTTAGCACACTGGGAATATTAGCAAACACAATGAGATGCCCCTTGCTGAATGGATAGAAGTAGAGATCTTCAATGTCTGGGGGATAGACTTTGTGGTACCTTTCCCACCATCTTCTAGGAACATTCTGGTGGCCATTAACTACATCTCAAAGTGGGTGGATGTCATACCATCATCAACACGTGACTCCAAGACGGTCATGCATCCATTCACAAAAATCATTTTTCCTAGGTTTGGAGTTCCACGTACTGTAATCAGTGATAGAGGATCGCACTTCATTGAAAAGCAATGTGAAGAGCTTTTGAAGTGATATGGAGTGAGACATAAGATAGATACTCTGTATCACCCTCAGACTGTAGGCCAAGTTGAGGTCTCCAACAGGCAAATCAAGCATATTCTCAATAAAATAGTGAGCAAGTCAAGAAAAGATTGGTCATCTAAGCTTGATGATGCTCTCTGTGCAGACTACTTGCAAGACACCCATAGAGACCACCCCTTATCGGATAATCTATGGGAAATATTGTCACCTCCCACTGGAACTAGAACACAAAGCCTATTGGGAAATCAAAGCCCTAAATATGGATGCTGGACTTGCTAAAGGAAAGCACTTTTTATAGCTACAAGAGCTAGAAAAACTTCGCTCCCACGCTTATGAAAATACAAGGATCTACAAAGAGTACACCAAAATTTGGCATGACTCTCATCTAAGGAGAAAGGATATTATAGAAGGGGACAAGGTTCTACTATTCAATTATGCTCTACGTCTCTTCCCAAGAAAGCTTCATTATCGTTGGTCTGGACCATTCACAATGATTACCATCTATCCCTCAGGAATGATGGACATTCACAACAAGAAATCATGGATGTTTTCAGTTAATGGCCACAGGTTAAAGCGGTACTATGAAGATGAATATATCACCAAAAAGGCGGGCTTGGAGTTGCCAGAGCCCCAAAAGCGAAATAAGATGTTCAAGAAGTCAATATACATGACTATAAACAAAGAGCTACTTGGGAGGCAACCCAAGCATTTATCTTTTTTTCATTTAGATTAGTTTTCGATGATTTTCCTTGTGCAAAAACTTTTTAAGGATTGTCAGATCTAAATCAAGGTGTACAATAATTTTCTTTTAAATGATGATTGGAATACAATCATTTTACCTTGACCTGTTGACCTAAAATCTGATCTGACTTGTTGAATTTTACATTTTCTGAAGTACCTTGTCGATCGTCACTAGTCGCCAACGTTGTCGACCCATCTAGGTCAAAAAGACTGTCTACCGACTAGATCTAATCTTCCCTTTGGGAAATGGTTGTCATCCTTACGGCCATCCCGATCGAAAAACTTTCTGTAGACAAGACGATCAACAATCTTTTGATTTCTACATGTCAACTTCATGATAGACAAGTTTGAAGGAGAAGATCTAATAGTCCATATGGAGACCTTTCGACCCTTTTGGTTGACACCTTTGTCAACTGACAGAAAATTGCTGAATCTAGATCCACATTTGAACAACTGACTTCGTTTTCACCGACCTTACCCACGTCTATAAATACCAGGGCCGACGTTATGAATTTTTACCATCATCTGATAGTAGTGAAGCGCTACCTCCCAGTTTACTCACCTGTCGACCTCCAAGCACTGCCGCTCGACAAGACTTCTGTCGACATCTAGTAGAAACCCTTGCCTTTGTGTTCCTTTCGACTACGATCCTAACTTATCGATAGGTAGATTCTCACACCGATTGATAGAGTTATCGACCTATGTTACAATAGTAGTTGATCGATGACCTTATCAACCATTTTTACATGATGCATTTGTTGACCTAACCTATAATCCTCTATTTGATTTACCTCTTGTCGATCATCTAGTAGACAAAAATATTGATTTAGATTTAACTATGATCATCTGACAACCTTATCAACAGTATAACCCTTTTTCATGTCAATGCCACCAACATTTTTGCACGCTGTCAACGCTTGCTTCTATAATGCTAACCGACAGAGTTAATTCACACCTAATCTATGCTCTTTCCTTTTTTCTTTACAACAATGGCTCACCAAGGAAGTGACATCCCATCAAAGAAGGGGGAGAAGAGACCTCTTTCAGAGCAACCCATAACTGAAGTAGAAAAGAGGGCCAAGATTACTGAACCTGAAGTAGAGGCTCAACAAAGCTCACAGCTGGAGATTTCCTATTTAAGAACCTTCAAACCTTAGAACAAATATCATATGGAGGCATTCAAGGCAATGGAAAGAGCAGTTTTTGAACCCAATTGCTTTATATCTTCCACCGCTCCTGAAGAAATAGGCATCCAGCCATGAGTGGAGGAAATGTTGGCTAAATCCAATCTAGCCCACCTATGTTTCACTAGAACAAAAGATTATGTAGAAGAAAATATAGAGTTCATATCATCTATCAAGGAGGTATCATCTACTAAGGAGATGCAATCTAAACAACTACAAGTTAGGAACAACAATGTTGATCACATTCTCACTGATCAAAGTTTGAACAAATTTTTCTGTGGTTCAGAGGAAGAAGCTACCAGGGCCTCTTCGAGTCTCCTAGAAAAAGAAGATTCCAGCTTTGATGCTTCCAGATATTGGGAGAAATTGATAGGCCAAAAGAAGTATCAATCGGGTCACTCCAAACCATCAATGGTGCATTCTGAATTCTAGAGAATTATGCACAAAATACTAGCCAATATCCTCTTCACTAAAGTAGAACTAGGAAGTATCTGCCTTGGGGAGCTATATGTACTATCTTTGATAATGGAAGGACAACTTGTCAACATAGGCCATCTTCTGATTGATAAATGGCTTCTTATCTGCTCCACTCTGCAAAAGGAGTACTACATGGGTGTCCTCGTCAGACTCATCTTTCAAGCATATGGTCACCCACCTTGTGTAGCTTTCAAGGAAATGCTAGGCGACAATGTTTTCACTATAAGGTATTTGACATGTGCTGAAATATTAGTCTACCTCAACAATGCTGGCCATTAAAGGTTTACCAGAACCAAGATCTCCATCCCTCTTCCTGGAGTAGCAAACTATGACAAAGATAAATTGTTATATTCAGAGGTATAAATCATTGAGCTGCTTCAAAACTTCTGTAAGACAAGTGCAGGACAACCAGACACGTCAATTGTAGAGTCCAACTGAAGCCTATTATTACAAATAAACCTAAGTGGCCTATGTCTAAGCTATCAGAAGAAAGTGAACAAAGAAGAGTCATTGGGTATGATTTAGAAGAACTGTGGGTGTCACCAGAGCATGCTCCAGACTCCCTTCCAATTTATAAAGAAGAATGCCCTCCAATTACTCCATATTATACTACAAGCAAGCAACTTCAATCCACCCCACCACCATCCCAGTTCTAGTTCTAGCTGCTGCTATTAGCAAACTTGTCTCTCCACCATGACAAATGGTGCATGATGTTCCTGATAGCCTACCACGACTTCACCGACATTCAGATCGACCCTCTTCTTCTCACCAAGACCCTAGATCTAAAATTCATTCTTCATCTTCCTCGGAGCTAGATACTTTGGGAGGCTCCTTTGGTCATGAATTTGACACTATGCATAGGGTAACTGGCATAATTAGTACTGCCTTTCCTAAGCTTTGAAAGGCCATAATGAACATTGAACAACAACTTCAATCTCTATACACATGGGTCAGCGAGCTAAGCAACATTCCTGTACAGATGGTGACCCTTCAATGTAAGCTTGAAGAAATATTAAAGGTCTAACACCACCTCCTGCTCAATATGACCCACCAAGAAAAGGCTAGGCAGTGCCAAGAAGAACAATGCACCCTTCAACGACAACATAGATGAGAGCATCGTCATAGTCATATGTTTCCATACTATGAGTGAAGATGCTCATCGCCTTCTCCTGATCAGGACATTGGGTCTATTTGGGAATATGTGTCCCATGTGTTTGAATCTATTTTCGGCTCTGCCAAACCTTTGTCAAGGGACCACATTCCTCATATCCCACAAGCTTTAGTAGATGGTCTGCCTCTTTTTGATACAATACCTATAATCAGCCCTTCTGAAGATCATCCATCAGAAAATGTTCCTCCTCCCTCTCCACCACCGTCTCAAGATATTTTCTAAAGGGACATGAAACATAAACTTGACGAAGCACTGCTTAATCAGAGCCTAATACACTCTCTACTAAGTCTACATACAGAAGAAGACATATCTGTTAGGGTATATACAACACATATGGACCTCAACGATGATGCTATAATCCCTACATACACTGAAGAGGTTTCTTGTGATGATGATAATGGTGACCTCTACATTGTCCTATCATTCACACCCCTCATCTTTATGAACTAATCTTTCTAAAACCTCTTTTGCCACTTCCACCCCAACTTCCTCTAAAAAAGGAGTGGACTTGATCTAGATTGCTTGAAGGGAATACTGGTTCAAGACATATTTGTCCTACAAGACATTCTGGACGATCAACGTTATGGAAACCATATTGTCTATATCAATGGCTCCATCACCCTTTCATGAGAAGATTTCTAGAATCTTTTTCATAATCCTACCAAAGTTACCAGAAAAATGTTCACCGTCCTCGCATCAACTATTCTAGAAGACATCATGCCTACTGATAAGGATTTGCCATATTATGATGCAAATCCTTGCTTAGCTAGACACTTATTCAAGAACTATTTGAAGGCCCAGGAAGTTTTGACTTTGCAGGAAAAGCTAGAATTTAAGAAAACAAGAGTTATCTTGTCGCCTTTTTATTTCAGAGGATTATGGCTCCTTTATGGTGCTAATTTACACAAACATCAAATTACTCTGTTCAACACCTGTGTTGAAGCACTGACAAGTTTTGATATGCGATTTTGAGATTGCGCTGCCGAAAAGCTTCCTTGTATCCCGATCATACTTCAATGAGTTGTTCGTGAAGTTCTGTATTATCAACCTAACTAGACAAGTTATGTCATTGCACCACTAACTTTGCAGTACAATTCTGAGTAGAATGATAGTACTTTCATTATTCTCCAGGTCATGGAAGGCCTAAATTATGAAACTCCTATTTCTAGTCTAGATTCCAATTGCTTCACACCTCTTCATGGGTGCTACACGATGGAGGTAATCAATGACAAGCACTTCTTTCAGGACCCTAAACTGCTAGAAAATCTAAGGGATCTTTATCCACTTATTCCTCAACTTGAGAAGGAGGCCCTCTGAGATATCTTACAATAAGAGGAAGTAGAAGAAGTGTAACATACCGATCTTGGACCCTATCCTAGAACTTTGACCTTTTGGGTTTGACCAAACAAGGTTGAGGTTAGGATGATCCTAATAATATAATGCATGAATAATGTGATATAATATGTCATATAATTCATTTGGTGATAATAAAATGATAAATAACTTAATTTCATGCATAATATGATTAATGGGCCTCTAATGGGCTAGATGATATAATCCATTTAAGAAAGCCTCAAATTTAAGAATAGACTTCAAATTCGTAATCTACACATTAAAATAAGTCTACATGTCAATTTTTATTTAATTTGGACCATCTTGAAATAATATGGTTAGATAGGAGAGAGAAATTGTGTAGAATCTTCAAAATATTAAATAAATAAATAAACAACTCCAATATGTAAAATTGATGGCAAATTCTTATTCAACACACTAAATATAACTTGTGGGCCAAGTTTCATAAAATCTAGATAACCCTAATGCCATTAATAAAGGAGGAAAGAGAAAATATGTTTTGATTTAGTTAGCCCACTAAATGTTCTCAAAAGGTAAATCTAATTTCATAATCAGAATCTACATGCTTTAATTAGCCTCTGTGCAAAATTTTGCCTAATTTGGAGTTCGTTTGTACCCTCAAAATAGGAGAGAGAAAAACTAAATAATTGAATAAATGACTTTAATCGGATTGTATTTAATGTGTCCAGCAACTTCTATTTATTTTTCTGATTTCGGCTTGGATCTGGACCGTTCGATCTTGATCTAGCGGTGCAGAACCCATCTCCTACCTCGAGTAGGATGGGTGCGCGGCAACAGTACCAGCAGGGCTGGTTTTTCGAGGATTGCTTTCCCGATTCTTAACCTTTTTGTGAGATTTCTTCGCCATTGTATTCCCCTTCCGATTCCGCTCAACCCGCCCCCTAGAACCACCTCTATAGTGGCCTATAAAAGGAACCTCCAATTTCCTTCTTCTCCATGGTTTTTGAGATGCTTCCTTACCGCACCCCACTAATATTTTTGGGTTCCCTCGGCTCCGTCCGAACTCTACGATCCCTCCTCGCACCTCAATTAGCCTTGTTGGAGATATATGGACCCTCGCCGATCAAGTTTACCCTCCTGTCTTGCGGCGGCTTGTGCGAGACGTGGACATTGTGGATTTTCCAATTCTCTTTGGTGGTGAGTTCATTTTGCCTTAAGCTCTGTTTCTGTACCTTCGTTTCTTTGTATCAAGCCATCTTTCAGTTTTGCCCAATTCAGACCTTCACCTGTTGCCGCCATGGCGTGCGAGCAAGGTTGAAGATAGGCTTCAGCCAAGTTAGAATAATGCCCCCGCTTGCCCTCCATTTTCTAATTTTGTGCCAAGATTAGTTTAGTCATTTCGCGGGTCTCTCCCTTCCTCTCTTTGTAGTATTGATGACATGGATTTTCTTTGATTTTTGATTGGTCGGTTTTGCAAAAATCATAACTAATTACTTGTTGATTAGAAAATTACAAATAAATACTCGTTGGATTTAAAAAAAGAAGGGATTTTTAATGGTACATGTTTTGATGACTGAATCTAAAGATTAATAATAGGTGTTTTTCAATGGATGTAATTAATGATGAATTAACTTGTAAAAATCATAACTAATAATTTATAAGTCAGAAAAATATAATAAAATATGTTTTGAACTCAAGAAAATATAACCTAAACTATGGAATAGTTTTGATAACCTAATTCACTGATAATAATAATGCGATTTTTAGGGTTTATGAAATCAATATAAAACCTAACCCTAATTTTGCATATATTCTAATAGGTGCTTTGGAAGCCTATGCTTGGACGTAAAAGTGACTTTGGATCGTTTGACTATGAAGTTGATGTATGTTTTCATCCCCGATTATTCTTCTTGAGCAATTATCCTATTTTTGTCTTACTCTTGGTCCTATGGACATTAGCCTACACATTGTCATGTTCTCTTGAAATCATGCTTCATGTGAAGTATCTTAATTGTTATTGATCTTGTGATCATGGATATTCTCTTGATCCTGTTTCTAATGCCTTGGTGCAAGTTGGACTTTTGATGATATATATACCAACTGTGATGTGGAAGTTTTCTTATGAATTTGCCCACTTTGAAGTGGATGTTTATATGTATGTGTTGACCATTGTGTGATGGCAACATTGTACAATTCTGACTATACTTTTCTACTTGCCTCTATATTAAACATGCTATGTGATTCAGTAGCACTAGAGTAGTGTAAGTGCATTGGTTTTGTTTATAGCAGATGTGATATTTCCTGCTCTTTTTGGGACGGCAAGGAACCTCGTACCCAGGGCAAGATGTGTGTCTTGACCCATTTTATATATATTTGGGAGTTTGGCGGTGAGTCATTCTCTATCAGGTTTGCAAGGATGTGAAGCCTTGGCCACCAATTGTGTTTATATTGTTCTAGGGATATGTTTATCTCACATGCATGCAAGATATTGATTGTGGGGTGTGTGCCCTACTGGATCTTGTTTCCCACCATGGTAGTGGATGTTTATATGGCACAATCCTTTTTATGTTGTTTTATGGCAAGTATCTCCTTTAATGTGATTCTTTCTCTTGATACCCATTTGGGTGGTACTTAACTCTTGAATGGGAAGCCTTTTGTTATGATATCCCTTATTCTTTATAAATTGCTCAATTTTCTTTTTAGTATGCACATACCAGCCTTTGCTGATGTCTCCTGTTGTTTCTCTCTTACTGGGGTATGCTTCCAACCCTAGGTGGAAGACTTGGATGCATGGCATGTTGACTTGGACTTAGTTTGTGATGATGAAGGTTGGAGACAATATTGAGGTGGTTTAGATTTCCTCTACATGGATCCTTATGATGTAAGTTTGTAACCCTTTATTTTATAATTGAATATAGTCATGTTTTTATTCTGCTGCTATACTTTGGTCTTTTGTTACCATTATATAAAGATTTGAAAATTTTACACCCACTCCAACATACCTTCTGAGTGTGTTTGGACTGGAGGTTTTATTATTCAAATTTTTAGTAAGAAAGTAGTTTCACTTCTTTACAACATGGTATCAGAGCCCATGGTAGTCGGAATCTGAGTATTTCAAATTTGTCTCCCTAGTTAGACCCTTGACTTTTCTAGATAGCTCTAAGTGAGATGTCGACCCTAGATTTGATCAATGATGATCTTTTGTGCAACAAGGTTTGGTTTGAGGATGAGAATATGTTAGGAGATCTAAATATGGAAATATTGTGAATTGGTTTCTCGCTTTGATTTTTGGGCCCTAAATTTCAGTTTTCATTTGTAAAAGTTTTTCACAACAAATTATTTTCCATATAATACTATACATACAAAAGAAAATGTTTTCTCTGGATTTTATCAATGTTTTCTTGAACTAAGTCACAATGAAGAGAAACTCTAGTTTGAGTAGAATCTAACCCTAGTTTGTGACTAGGATTGATATAATGGTGTAGTTGATCTACCCTATGACTTTTGGATGTTCATGTAGGGTTGATAGGTTAGAGACACGAGGACCTAAAATCTCAACCCTAAATGGTGACTTTAGTTGGATACATGAGAAATATAAATCTCTAAAAATTTCAAAACTAAGAGATGTGGGTAGCTCTAAAAAGTTGATTAGTTTGACTTATTAGGTTGAACCTTTTAAGGGGTTGAGAATAGTTGGTTGTTGATGTTTTGATCTATTGATTTCGAGGACGAAATCCTTTTAAGGGGTGGAGTGCTGCAACATACCAATCTTGGACCCTATCCTAGAACTTTGACCTTTTGGGTTTGACCAAACAAGGTTGAGGTTAGGATGATCCTAATAATATAATGCATGAATAATGTGATATAATATGTCATATAATTCATTTGGTGATAATAAAATGATAAATAACTTAATTTCAAGCATAATATGATTAATGGGCCTCTAACGGGCTAGATGATATAATCCATTTAATAAAGCATCAAATTAAATAATAGACTTCAAATTCATAATCTACACATTAAAATAAGTCTACATGTCAATTTTTATTTAATTTGGACAATCTTGAAGTAATATGGTTAGATAGCAGAGAGAAATTGTGTAGAATCTTCAAAATATTAAATAAATAAATAAACAACTCCAATATGTAAAATTGATGGCAAATTCATATTCAACACACTAAATATAACTTGTGGGTCAAGTTTCATAAAATATGGATAACCCTAAAGTCGTTAATAAAGGAGGAAAGAGAAAATATGTTTTGATTTCGTTAGCCCACTAAATGTTCTCAAAAGGTAAATCTAATTTCATAATCGGAATCTACATGCTTTAATTATCCTCTGTGCAAAATTTTACCTAATTTGGAGTTCATTTGTACCCTCAAAATAGGAGAGAGAAAAACTAAATAATTGAATAAATGAATTTAATCGGATTGTATTTAATGTGTCCCGCAGCTTCTATTTATTTTTCTGATTTCGGCTTGGATCTGGACCATCCGATCTTGATCGGCACAGAACCCATCTCCTACCTTGAGTAGGATGGGTGCGCGGCAACAGTACTGACGGGGCTGGTTTTTCGAGGATTGTTTTCCCGATTCTTAACCTTTTTACGAGATTTCTTCGGCATTGCATTCCCCTTCCGATTCCGCTCAACCCGCCCCCTAGAACCACCTCTATAGTGGCCTATAAAGGAACCTCCAATTTCCTTCTTCTCCATGGTTTTCGAGATGCTTCCTTACCGCACCCCGCTAATAATTTTGGGTTCCCTCGGCTCCGTACGAACTCTACGATCCCTCCTCACACCTCAATTAGCCTTGTTGGAGAGATATGGACCCTCGCCGATCAAGTTTACCCTCCTATCTTGCGGCGGCTTGTGCGAGACGTGGACACTGTGGATTTTTCGATTCTCTTCGGTGGTGAGTTTGTTTTGCCTTAAGCTCTGTTCTGTACCTTCGTTTCTTTGTATCGTGCCATCTTTCAGTTTTTCCCAATTCGGACCTTCACCTGCTGCCGCCATGGCGTGCGAGCAAGGTTGAGGATAGGCTTTGGCCAAGTTACAATAATGCCCCCGCTCACCCTCTGTTTTCTAATTTTGTGCCAAGATTAGTTTAGTCATTTCGTGGGTCTCTCCCTTCCTCTCTTTGTAGTATTGATGACATGTCTTTTCTTTGATTTCTGATTGGTCGGTTTTGCAAAAACCATAACTAATTACTTGTTGATAAGAAAATTACAAATAAATACTCATTGGATTTAGAAAAAGAAGGGCTTTTTAATGGTACATGTTATGATAACTAAATCCAAAGATTAATAATAGGTTTTTTTCAATGGATGTAATTAATGATGAATTAACTTGTAAAAATCATAACTAATAATTTATAAGTCAGAAAAATATAATAAAATATGTTTTGAACTCAAGAAAATATAACCTAAAATATGGAGTAGTTTTGATAACCTAATTCACTAATAATAAAAAGACGATTTTTAGGGTTTATGAAATCAATATAAAACCTAACCCTAATTTCACATATATTCTAATAGGTGCTTTGGAAGCCTAGGCTTGGACCTAAAAGTGACTTTGGATCGTTTGACTCTGAAGTTGAGGTATGTTTGCATCCCCGATTATTCTTCTTGAGCAATTATCCTATTTTTGTCTTACTCTTGGTCCTATGGACATTAGCCTACACATTGTCTTGTTCTCTTGAAATCATGCTTCATGTGAAGTATCTTAATTGTTATTAATCTTGTAATCATGGATATTCTCTTGATCCTGTTTCTAATGCCTTGGTGCAAGTTGGACTTTTGATGATATATATACCCACTGTGATGTGGAAGTTTTCTTATGATTTTTCCCACTTTGAAGTGGATGTTTATATGTATGTGTTGACCATTGTGTGATGGCAACATTGTACAATTCTGACTATACTTTTCTACTTGCCTCTATATTAAACATGCTATGTGATTCAATAGAACTAGAGTAGTGTAAGTGCATTGGTTTTGTTTATAGCAGATGTGATATTTCCTGCTCTTTTTGGGATGGCAAGGAACCTCGTACCTAGGGCAAGATGTGTGTCTTGACCCATTTTATATATATTTGGGAGTTTGGCGGTGAGTCATTCTCTATCAGGTTTGCAAGGATGTGAAGCCTTGGCCGCCAATTGTGTTTATATTGTTCTATGGCTATGTTTATCTCACATGCATGTAAGATATTGATTGTGGGGTGTGTGCCCTACTGGTTCTTGTTTCCCACCATGGTAGTGGATGTTTATATGGCACAATCCTTTTTATGTTGTTTTATGGCAAGTATCTCCTTTAATGTGATTCTTTCTCTTGATACCCATTTGGGTGGTACTTATCTCTTGCATAGGATGCCTTTTGTTATGATGTCCCTTATTCTTTATAAATTGCTCAATTTTCTTTTTAGTATGCACATACCAACCTTTGCTAATGTCTCCTATTATTTCTCTCTTGCTGGGGTATGCTTCCAACCTTAGGTGGAAGACTTGGATGCATGTCATGTTGACTTGGACTTAGTTTGTGATGATGAAGGTTGGAGACAATATTGAGGTGGTTTAGATTTCCTCTACATGGATCCTTATGATGTAAGTTTGTAACCCTTTATTTTATAATTGAATATTGTCATGTTTTTATTCTGTTGCTATACTTTGGTCTTTTGTTACCATTATATAAAGATTTGAAAATTTTACACCCACTCCAATATACCTTCTGAGTGTGTTTGGACTGGAGGTTTTATTGTTCAAATTTTTTAGTAAGGAGGTGATTTTACTTCTTTACAATAAGGGCAAATTACACCATCACCTATTTTCACTAAACCTCCTACTACTGTTACAACAACTACAAAAGTTAAAGAAGTTGCAGATATACTGAAATTCCTAGATGAGCCTGAGCCATTTCCGATATATGGCCCAGTTACCTTATTAAGAACCAAGTTTTGAGAATTTCGACCGTAGTACATGTTGTGAACTTTCTCTCCCTTAGCTAAAAATGTTGATGCATTGCTTCAAACCTGGTGGAAATCATGTCATTTTAAGTAAAGATGACCTTTTGGTCATGAAAGATGACCTCTTGGAGACTCTTCAACCATGAGGATGTTTATCTCATAGCCTAATGGTGGCTTACCAACATCTTATATGCCAGGATGTTGATGATGTCTATATGGCCGGTCCTGATCTTGTCTCTGATCTCTCCCAAGACTCTAATTTGGGTGAAAAACATCTTCTACTTCGACGAATACATGAGTCTATTCCCTACTATATCTTTGTACCTATTCTTTACGATGTGCATTGGAATTTTCTTACTATCTCTACTCATGAAAGGGAGGTCGTGCTCTATAATTGTTCTAAATCTTCTTTTGACCTTGAAGGCCCTAAATACTCTATGCTAATCCACAATACACATGAAAGTATTGATGATGCATGTTCAAAGGTGCTTATTCCACTGATCTGCAAATTTGGAAGTGGTTATTCTTCTCAGGAACCACATAGATGGAAGGTAACCCAATTCTGGCATCATTGTCCTCAACAACGTTTGTTGTCCAATGATTGTGGCTTCTATGTTATAAACTGGATGTACACCATTAGAGTTCTCCATGCTGTTGTTGAGGAAACTCACAATGATAATTATCATTGCCTTCGAGGAAATTGTGCTTTGATGCTACTTGAGTCCCCATGGGAAACAATGGGCCTTTGCTAAAGAACTCACGTGTTTACATTTTGTTTTCCTTTCTTTTTCACACTTTGAGGATAGTGCGTGTTGTAAGTTTGGGGGGATGTAATCCCGTGAGTAGGTATCCATTGTATCACAAACATTGCTTTCTTTCTTTTCTTTTTCCTTTAATATTTCTTTTCATAATTCCTTTGATTACATTCAACAAGTCAAACATGCTTATGAAGTGAAGCTATAGTTG
The DNA here is from genome assembly GCA_963693085.1 of Alisma plantago-aquatica. Lineage (NCBI taxonomy): Eukaryota > Viridiplantae > Streptophyta > Magnoliopsida > Alismatales > Alismataceae > Alisma > Alisma plantago-aquatica. Next base: position 427,432,214 of record OY856412.1, on the reverse strand, counting down.
ATGGAAAAAATCCCTCTACAAAGGTTCTAGTTTGTTCCTAAACTATTCCATTTTACATGATATCTCAAACAAAAATCTTTTTGTTACTGATACAGTTTTTATGTTTTCCTCTTAGCAAAATGTCATTTATCTTTTACAATGTCATCAATTGATTCTTACAAAAAGAATATAACTAATAAAGTCTTACCTTGTCAAAGGTATGCTATCACAATAACAAAGAAAGACGTACCTCGTGCCCTCTTCCAAATATTTCATCCCAAAAAGAGGAAGTAGTAAAAAAGAATCTGAGAGACATCCCTAAATTAGAGCTATTAAAATAGTGTAGTGCTGTGCTCATGAACACAGATATGTCGATTTTATGTAGTCCATATAACCACTACCTCACTCTAATGGAGTTCATTTAAAGGTATTGCAATCAAGGGAAGTGATACTTAGGATGTGCAATCACTGCTCTAAAACCATCTGGTTTGGAATGCAGGGATCACTAGCCTATCTAAATGGATCCGTACTTGAATGACCGAAAAGAAGAAAGGTATATCTATAAGCCTACCTAATTATTCCACATAACTACCTAGACAAGAGTGAAAGATGCTTTGACAAAGTGACAGATATACTGGAGACAAGCATACAACTCAAAAACACAAATAAGGAAAGAAATTGTTGACATAATGACATCTTGGATAAAGATTAGTTTTGATAAGAGGATTGTATGAACTTGTGTTTTCAATAATTTCTAGATTTTTTTTGTTCGATTGATTAAAGAAATAATGATTCTATTAGCTTTAGGACAAGCTAAAATAAAAGTTTGGGGAGGTTGATAACATTAGTTTTGGTGCAATTTTAATAGCCTTTTACATGATAAAAGTCACTAGAAATAATGGTTAGATGTTTAAATTTACCCATTTATATTATAGTTCACTCAATGATAAGTTCTAATTCATTATTGATGATATTTGCAGGAATAAGATGCAAACCAAGAGAAATCAATGAAGTTTGAGTAATTGTTCAAATGACCTTTCTTCAAACAATCGATCAATCGGTCAACAATAAATATTTACCAAGAGGATCGACAAAATACTACTGACTCAAGCTCTACATACTTATCGAGCACCAACCTGACAAATTGAAGAACCTCGACAGCCACTTTCTGAGGTAAAAAGCATCGAACAAGAAGACGAATCTCACTTCTATCGATACAACATCGATAGCCCATACCATTGACACTGATAAGCTCTTATTGATATGAAGCTATCAAACCAATTCTAAACACACCTATCAAGCAGAGGATCCTTGATACCCACATCAGTTGTTCCAACGATAGCCATGTTGACAACACTATCGATGTCCAAAAGACAATTATCGAGGAATCACCTCAATTGACCCTCTGACTTCAATATTGACATAATCAAATCGACAGATCCCTTACAAGGAAGAACTCTATCAATGACCAGAAGAGACCGATATAGTTGTCGATCGAAATAGATTGTTGATGAGATCCATTGTCATCCCACAGGTCGACAGTCCGAACTACAGCTCCAAAAGCCATCGACCAACAGGAAACTGTCGAAACTGATGGAGAGGGATCGAAAACCTTGACCCTATAAATAGGCCCCCAACACAACCATACAAGACATCTTTAATCTTTGGAGTCAGAGTGCTGAGAGGCTGCTACTAAGACTTTTCAAGTTCCAGAGTTGGAGGACGAGACTTGTTGACCTGCCTAGATCTCTCAACCCAACATTGCTGACCTTTCTCCTTGACAACTCCTTTGTCATCACAATTGATCTAAAGGACCTTCTTGTCTCAAGCCAAGACCAGAAAGGAGGAGAAAGCCCATCGACACCACTATTGACCGCCAAGATATCAATTGAGAGGTTGGTAGATTGATCATTCATTCAATCTACCCTTGTATCAATTTTCTTTTCCACTTTTCTTTATCATGACTTATTCCAGTTATATTCTTTTAGTTTATTTGGCCATGTGTGGCTAAAACCCTAACTTGGGTTGGGAGTAGCTGCTAGGACCTCCCAATCATGTAATTGTTCATCTTTCTATTTTATGGCATATGTCCTTTAAAGTTTTGTTCCTTTACTCTTATTTAATAGCGTCGATTGATGATTAGCTACCTTCTTCTGACATTTGACATGAATATTGTTTGAGAGAACAATTTCAACAAGATCTGAAGTATAGGATAGTAACAATATATGAGAATGAGGAGTTTCTATAACAAAGATCGTATTGTTTTCCATTTATCTTTCAGTTATTAACTCAAGAGAGATAACCCCATTAGGTAGAATCCACCTGAATCTCAAGAAAAGGAAGGGACATATATTTTCTCATGATTGTTTGCAAAATGAGTAGAGAATATACATAAAATAAGAGTAAACATTTTACATGGTTGTGGTTGGCTTCATCGGTGAAACTCAATCCAAGCCCCTTCTTATCTTGATTTCTTGATTTATCTTTATTGCTTCTTTGATTTTTCTTAACTTAGGTTCATTATTTAATTAGGTTAAATGCGTTCCTTAATCAAAACACCATCTAGATTGCTTTTGGTTAGGATAGACTAAGACAAGATTTCATGTTCTTATTCTATTATTCTCCTTGTCCCTGCATTCGAGCCCGCACTACTGCAAGGACTCCATATTGAGTTGCAGACGTCTCTTCTAGTCGGGTATAAATTTAAAGTATGACATCTTTGACTGGACAATCATGTTTACACTTTTGACCCACAAAAAAGAGCGATTAGACATGAATACAACGCTTAAGAGGGAGATAAACACTCACCTAAGGTGATAAGCACCTTAAAAACATAGGTCAAACTCTGAATTCCTAGAAATCCAATCAAACTCCAACAACTGAATCAATTTCTTCCTCCTCTCAACTCAGAAACCCTAGAAATGGAGATTAGATGGGAAAGAGTGAGAAAAGGGGAAGATTTGATATCATTTTGAATCAAATTAGAGGAGGGATGAGATCTTGATACATGAGAAGATTAACCATAAAAGACTATGCAAAGAAGCTAAACTTACTTGATTTCAACATATCTCAAATAATGAAACCCGAGGTCAACACTTCCACCACTTTCTCCTCTCGAAACCCTAGATCTCATATGTCTCTACGATTTTGTTTCTCTAAATTGGATCAAGAAATATGAGAGATCCTTGGGTGCTATGTTGCTCATATAAATTAATAAAGGTGCTTGGGTCAATTGCAAATTGTCCCAACTTACAATTTCTTTTAATCAATATATTTTTCTAAATGAAAACATGTTACTAAAATTCATCTACTATATAAGTTCTTGACTCTACACTTTATGAAAATTTAGCATGTTGTCTTGAACAACATTTTAGAGCTACATTGAAAATTTTAGATCATTCTGATTACAAATAAACAAATAAAAATCAAATATGAGACTGATATTTTTCAGTCAGAATGCATGGTCGTCTGAGTTTATTGATATGTATTTCCTATATGCCCTAAAATGCAACTGTACACTATCAAAGTAATATAGGACTATGAGGCCCAGATGTAAAACACAAGGAAATATTAAACTCAAAAACTACTACTAACTGTAATACAATCAACTTGACCAAAGAAAACTTTGAGTGAATGGTTTAATTGTCTAAAATAGAAAATAAATCTAAATTACTGGTGATTGATCACAATTGGATGGAATTCCTTAGGATTATAGTTTCACCTCAGTTTACATTGCAATTAACAAAACAACATTTGTACATTTATCTCCTAACCCTGAAATACGAGTCTGTAGCAAGAACTACCCACTTTTGTGGTGTAATTCACTACCTAATCTAATACCAATCTGACTCTTGTATTGATTATGTAATTAGTTAGATTCTTTAACGTAAGCTCTAGGTAATCTCTTCATGTTCCTAGGTCATCTTTCTCAAAGGAGATATAAAATGTGTATTTATGATTTTCCAACTATTAATTTCCTTTTTCAAAGCAATTAAAGGTCTAGTTAACTACCTATGGTAATCAGGCATGGACAGTTCATTGCAAATGCATATAAATAAGTCCATAAATTGAGAGAAATTGATATATTAATGCATAACATCAATTACACTGCATTACCGAGATACTCCCGGGTCTTAAACAATAAGGAGTTTAGCCCCACATGGTTTCTATGGTCAAAAACATAGGAGAGAATAAGAAAAACATGGAGAACATTAATATAAATAAAGAACCCCTGAAGTAGACAATCCAAAAGATCCTTTCTTGCACACATGCTAATTTTCTATCTCGCGAATGCAAATCTATCCGTTGGAAGTGCTCGAATCATCCAAAACATAGTCTTCTCCTCTGATTTCTCCTCTCCTTTCTATCGAGTGCCGTCCAATGCAAAAGAACATGATAGATAAGGTTGACCAAATTCCTCCCTAAGTTATAGAAGTGACTTAGGAAAAAATAATCCCTCAACCGTTAGATTAGATGCTATCTTCAGATCTTCCTAATCCCAATGGGTCGGTACTACTGACTAGGTGTTGGTACTACCGACTCCTTTAATTGTGTGACCACCTAGCAAGTTGTCGGTACTACTGACATGTATGTCGATAGTACCGAGTTGCTTCGATAATCTTGAGCAAACGTTGTGATGTTTTCGGTAGTACCAATTTTGCATGTCAGTACTATCGACTCTTCTCTATTTCTTTCTTTCCCAACCTGAGCATGTGTCAGTACCACCGACTTCAAAGTCGGTAGTACCGAGCTGTGTAGATTCTTGTAAAATCCCTAAAATTCACAAAATTCAAACATAAGCTCTTAAAAAAATAAGTTGAATCATTCAAAAACATTGAAATTACATTTATTTGCTGTAATTAAGTATCACAGGCTAATGAGAATAAATCATGCACAATTAATACAAAAATTAACAAATAATGCAAAAAAAATAATATAAGATAGCATGTGAAAATGACCAGTACAGTGTGTGAAACTCCCCTAAGCTTAAATGTTGTTTTTCCTCAAGCAACACACCCTCTGATTTGTTTGAGATAAGTTAGCAAAAGGACATAAATTATGAATTTCATTTCTCAAATATCCCCACCTGGCGGTCTTAAATCAACTTCTACTGATCACTGAACAATCAACTGCTCTATAGTGACCAATAATATCCATAAAAGCTATCCACCCTCATATTAATGAACACTATCAAGAGAGCAATTAACATCATAATCAATTAGGCATTCACTTGGTGCATTATGTGATTCCCTATTCTACATTGCTCTTTCCTAAGTACCAACTATTTAGAAGCAGTTCTCTTTAAAAGAATGAATGAGGAGAATAATAATTTAAGTGGCCTACCAATAATAGAAATGGATGGTATGAAATGGGTGGCAAATGAAAAATCACAAGCAATATCTGAATTATTTATGCAAAAATAAAAACATGATGAACATATATGGTGAAGATAATGAAAAAATGCATGATATTATTGGTGGAATGATGCATGAATCAAAAGATTTCATCAATTTGACTAACATGAATTTAAAGAAAAGAATGTATCATGTGAATGTTTCAATCATTTTGTGAAGAGTCAAAGGCATCCTTTCTCCCTATCATTTTTAAAACATTAACAAAACATTTTTTTCATTGGCCCATTATTTTAGCATGATGGAACATTATGCTTGGGCTTTACTAACATATCACTCATTTTATTCTTTTTTTTTCTATTTTCCTAAGGGTATGGATGTGTGACAATCTCCATTCAATGATAATAATCATCACACAAAACCTCGCAAAAACAACCATTAAAAATGAATTACCAGAGATCACTAAAAATTAAAACCATTTTTTTCACAAGGATCCACTACCAGGAACTTTTCACAAAAAGGCCCAAGGCCATATTTACATATGCATCATTGTCAGCTGATACATACATCATTCCTTCATATAACAAGGATATGAGATAGCAATTGCTTTACTCAAACATAAACAAAAGCAACATCATACATCCAGGCATTTCTAGCCAAAATCTCATATCGATCGTAAAACCAAAAATAAAACTATCCTCCAAGGACATGAGAGTACAAGGATGACACATAGGACTCTATTCTATTAGACTCATAACACCACACTCAACCTGAGCTGTTACTGTTGTTCCTGCTGTTGCTACCCACTCTCAATTATATGATCACTACCTTATGGTGCACGCCCACCTACAAAGTTGTGGAACCCACAGAGTGAGACAACAAGTCCCAGCGCGAAATATAACTCTCAGCCAACAATATTATTACCACATATATGATGTTATTTAAAGATAAAGATAATGATAAAACAATGGTTATACTAAGCGGTTCCAATTATAATGAGAATAATAACAAAATATCCCCATAAATGAGTAGATCATATACCTATGACAAATCGATAGGTTATTCTAACTTTTAGAAGGAATATGAAGAACTTGTATATCATTTATCTATCATGCTATACCACCAATCTCAAGCTTATCTTGTGATTATATCACCATGGTATGATGTCAGTGAATCATGTGAATATAATTCTAGGTATTGACTCTCATCAATCCCGTGATTATACAACCATGTATTGACATTCATCAATCCTGTGATTATACATCCATGTATTAATATTCATCAATCCTGTGAATACACAACCATGCATTGACATTCAACAATCCTGTATTATACAACCATGTATTGACATTCAACAATCTTGTGATTATACAACTAGGTATTGATATTTAACAATCATGTGATTATAAAACCATGTATTGACATTCAAAAATCCTATGATTATACATCTAGGTATTGATATTCATCAATCATGTGATTATACAACTAGGTATTGATATTCATCAATCCTATGATTATATAGCCAGGTATTGACATTCAACAATACTATGATTATACAGTCAGGTATAGATATTCATCAACCATGTGATTATACAACCAAGTATTGACATTCAAAATTCCTGTGATTATACAGTTAGGTATAGATATTCATCAATCATGTGATTATACAACCAAGTATTGACATTCAACAATCCTGTGATTATACAACCATGTATTGATATTTATCAATCCTGTGATTATACAGCCAGGTATTGACACTCAACAATCCTGTGATTATACATCCAAGTATTGACATTCAACAATCTTGTGATTATACAGCCAGGTATCGATATTCATCAATCCTGTGATTATACACCATGTATTGACATTCAACAATCTTGTGATTATACAACCAGGTATTGATATTCATCAAACTTGTGATTATACTACTAGGAATCTCATCCCTTTAATATTTTCCTAATCATGATCCCATGTTTTGGGTATCAAATCCTCAGTTCCTCTTTGAATAGTGTCACCTCTTACCAGACGACAATCATCTCTAGGTCAGGAGAGCCATATACTTGATTATCACATGCTACAGGGTTTCAATCTTCTTAGTTCATTATTGAGAAATGTTGCCTCTCATTACGCAACAACCATCTCTAGATCATAAGACCCACATAAACATCATACATATTGTTCAAGTATTCAACATGGCTCACAAGGCCCATTCAATGTATATAATGTCACACCACCTTAGCCCATTGATGGCTATATATGTTTATTATTTCAAACACTTGGATGGTTAGGGTCTCATGATAAAGGAGATATCAATTTAAATATCAGCACCACGTTGTAAAAGAATAACCCCTTAATCAATTTTCAAATATAATAAAATTAAAGGTATATTATATTGCCTAAGATTCCTTAACATTTAAAAAACCTCTGTTTTAATCTATAATTTTCATCATGGGATATCAATCCATTAAACTCACCATTGAGTACCACATCACCTTCTAGGCAATTATGTTTTTGCTAGGTCATCATACCTGCATACACTCTTTCTATGAAACTATTATTCCATAGGCCTCTTAAGGAAAAAGCAAGCAATAAGAGATTACCACCACCATAGCCCTCATATGGATATATCCATAAGATATTCATGGTTAAGATTACATTTATTGTAACCGTTGAATATTATCATCATTCCATTTCAAGTCACATTCCCTCTTGTGATTAGGGTTAGGGTTTCTCTTTTCAACTGATTAGGGTTTTTAGGGTTATATTCAACAACCAAATCCCTAATTCATAACTTCTTACATCTAGGAGATTATTTCATTACCATAAGTATTCATTAATACTTGATTACTCTCATCTATTATCATTAATTGATTATCAACATAAGGTATTACCTTTCTCATATGAGTAGTACAAGTTTCCCTTTCATCCTACTAGGATGTTGATTTAACTTTAACTTGATATATTGACTTGACCCTCTTTAGGTTATACTAACCTACACTTTTCAAAGTATGTCCATCTCATTACCTTATAGTGTATCCATTGATTATACTCAAGGTGTATCGGCTTACACTCATCAAGGTGTGTCGACCTAGGTGTATCAACCTACATATTACACCTTGTGTCAGCCTAGACACATGAGTTTGTGTCGGCCAAGGTACCATTACTTGTGTAGACCAAGGCATATCAAATGGTATCAATTTAGATGTGCTTGAGAAGGTATATCGGTTACAGTGTATTCTAGGGTATCAACCACCCTATCACCTTGTGTTTTGACCACATCATCTCATTGTGTATCAGCCAATCAATCAACTAGGGTATTTGCCACACCATCAACTAGGGTATCAACCACATCATCAACTAGGGTATTGGCCACACCATCAACTAGTGTATCAGCCACACCATCAACTAGGGTATCAACCACACCATCAACTAGTGTATCAGCCACTCAATCAACTAGGGTATTAGCCTCTAGGGTTTTGAGTTGTACCAGTTTAGGGTTAGGGTTGTCCATATCAACCTCCACACTCAACTAGGGTAACATGATTCTATACTCTATCTTTACTAGACATCTCTTAGTCATGATGATCTAGTATTATAAGAGCATATCATTTTTATGGTGTCCAACATATCTGTCTTGCTTCCTCCAAGTCATAACGGATTAACAACATATCGTTCTAGATCAACACAAGTCATATCGGCCATCCATATAATGGTACAAGTACGTGTATCGACTTGGCTATCACCTAGATATTGACCTGCCCTATTCTTAGCCTTAAATGACAAGTTCAACAACTACAAGGACAATGGTACTACTCATGTAACAAACCATTAGGGGGTTAGGTATTCATATGTATCAGTTTACACTTATTTACTTATGTATCGGGCTAGGGTTTTCCCACAAAATGATATCAGTTTATTCATATCGGTTTCATCATCTTCAAGCTCCCATTTTCGTCCATAACCTCTCTAGTTCATGGACAACAACCCCATATATTATTTAGAGATCATAAAACCATGATGCAAATAATAAAGTCGAAGTAGAAAAGGAATCACCAAATATTGCATGATAGAAGGTGAATAATAATAAAGTTGAGTTCAATTCATATAACCCGCCTTAAAATCACCACTAAAGCTTCAAGCTTGCAAGCTCCACATTCCCAAGGTTGAAGATGAATTATCAAGAGTCCAAGACTTGATCATGACACCTCTTGGGAAAGTTTCTCGACCTCCTCCTTGCTCCTTGTGCTCCTAGGGTTGTCCTCCAAGAAAGAGACGGTAAAGGAGTTGAAAGGTTTACTAGGAGGTGAAAATGGGAGTATATATAGTTGAGGCTCATGAAAGAGAGTATATGCAAGGTGTCATCACCATATGTACATGGGTGACACATGTCCATGCATGGTGACACTTTGCAAACATGTGTATCTCAACATGCAAAGCTCTTGTGGATAGCCCAAGGGTGAGGTATCGGTCATTGGGTAGCTTCCCTGATAAGATATCACCACTCCTCATCACTTTGAGTACAAACTGATACCACTTTTACAAGGAAGTCTCAAACCAATAGGCTTCACCTATTTGAGGTGCTTAGCATAACATAAATGCTTCCAAAAGTTTCCAAACCAATAGGGAACTTCATCCATGGTTTATAAACCAATAGGCACCCCCATATGCCCTTCATAACTTGACACAACCTCATCTATGGTTCAAGGTACTCAACATTCTATAGTTCTAACATCACCAAGGGTGTTATCATTCATTCAAGACTCAAAAAAGGTTCCCCCTTCTCTCTCTCTACTCTAGACAATTACAGGGAGAGAGTAGGAACACTCTAGAGGTTGTAAATTGCACATCAACCCCATATATTGGGTAAGTTGAAAGTTGTACCAAAACTAGCACAAAAAGCACAAGCATCAACCATACAACCCCAACTTTAGAATTTCAGCTTTCCACAAGATGCCCTTTAGCATCATGCTCTCTCTTATGATGCTAAAGTACTAAGGGAACACCCATAATGTGACATATTGCAAGTGATGCGATGATTTTGAGTCGCATTTATAGACCTGTTTGATATGTGTTTTATGCTTTTATTAGTCATTTTTTATGGTTAATGTTGCATAATTCATCCACTTTGGGCTTTGCTACTATTTTATGTCAAATCCCCTTTATTTTATCGTTTTGAGCATTAATTGTCAAAATATTATTATTTGTGTGAATTTATGTGGTTTCGTGTTTGAATTTCAGGGAAAACAAGTATTTGCTTCCGTTGATACCATCGACCAGACCACAGGTTGCCAGCCGCGAGTATCAGCAAAGAGTCAATACTATCGACAGGGATGTCGATGGTATCGAGCTACCATCAGGTTACTGGCGAGAAAGCAATCGATAGTATCGACACCAAGTCGATACCATCGACGCACAGAGGCTACAATGTCGGAATCTTGCAAAAACTGACGCCTAAAGGAAGTCGATACCATCGACCTGCATTGATGGTATCGAGATGATGTCAAGCGCGACAAAGAAAGGATTTGTAGCCGGCCGCTACCACACTGGGTCGATACCATCGACTCGCGTCGATGGTATCGACACCGTAAGATATGCGTTTGCTTTGGAATGATCTTAATCGGACGGCCGTGGTTAATTAGCGACCTAATGAGGGAGATATACCTAATGACGGCCGCCCAGATGTGCGGGAGATCTGATTAGCCATTGCACAAGTACCGAGGAGGAGTAGAGAGGATAACGGAGGCCAGAAGCTCATATCAGTTGATCCGGACGTCGAAGAAGATGGATTCCACCACCGAAAGGCGGGAGAGCACGTGTTCTACGCCGAGGATCAACTGGTTCTTCTCCGTTCAGGGGTTTCACCTCTCATTTCACATTTTTCATATGATTTCCCCTATCTCTACCATGTACTTGCTTGAGATGAACATGCGGGGCTAATCCCCTTTGTCTTTAGGACCGGGAGTAGCCCGGGAATTCATTGTATGACAATTTTATAATAGTAATTCATATCTTATCTCTTAAATCCGTGGTATAATTTCGTTTTCTAAATATATTGTTATGCTTGATCACCATAATAATAACCTAATGCCATTAAACACTTTGAAAGAAGGATTAACGGCTGAAAAGAGATGGAATTCACATTAATTGACAAATCCCTTGAACAAGGTGGTGTAAAATTAATGGTGGATACTGAGAGATCGTTCATAATGCACCTAGTTTAGGGTATATGTTACTACGACGGTGGAACCGAGCTAGACATAGGTAGTGAATTGTACCATGACAATGGGCAATTCTGATTGCAGGCCATTACTCGGATAGAGAGATAAAATTGAGTAGCTATATAGAATTTAATACAATGAAAACCCGCGGTGAAACCGCAACCCTAAAGATTCTCTTTTGAATTGATTAAACCAACATTTAATCGATTGCTTGTTTTGTTTTGTTTTTTTATGTTCTTTTAATTCTAAACAACAACTCTCAACTTGTTAATTGGTTTAGCTGATCGTGAGTAGTTAGTAGGAGTCCCCGAAGATTGCACGTATCCCTGAGTTCGACTCGGGCCTCACAAAGGCCTGTACTACTCGACGCGTTCACTTGTGTTTCTACGCACAGTAAATTTGCGTCAAGTTTTTGACACCGTTGCCGGGGATACAGCAATTTGTTGGCACTTCAAGTGCTGTGAGTGGCCACTCTAGGCCACATTTTTATATTTTCTTTATAAATATCATTCCAAAAATTCATAATCTATTTTCTAAATATTTGCAGTCGTCAAGTACTATACTAAAATTAATCTTTCTATTTTCAGGTACTGTGCATGGTGCAGACACGTAGTACTGACTACGCAGGTCGCACACCAGAGGTTCCGCTGCCGGGACCAGAAGACGAGGAAAGCCACAATCAAGACCAGTTAGAAGAAATAGAGTCAGAACCTGAACAAGAAGAGATGGACGAGCCTCAGACAATATGGGAGAAGATCAATGCTTCTTCCGCATCCGCTTCAAAAGGGCCTATAAAGAAGCAAGCAATCAACATACCTACATATAAGATTGATCCGGCTTTGATAAATCTGGTGAAGTCTAATGCTTTTCATGGGCTCAAGAATGAGGACCCCGTCGCGCACATAAGTCAGTTTGTTGAGAACTGTGACATGGTTAAAATCTACAGGTTTCCACAGGATGCACTTTATCTTAAGCTTTTCCCAAGTTCATTGGCAGGATCCGCGAGAGAATGGCTACACAATTTAGATGATGAGTTTGTGGAGTCCTGGGACCATATGGTGGAGGTTTTCTTTGAGAGGTTCTTTCCTCCTGAGAAGACCAATGACATGTTCAGGAAGATCCAGAATTTTACCCAATAGGCATGTGAGACATATTCTGAGACCTGGGAGAGGTTTCAGGTCATGCTAAGACGGTGCCCGCATCACAGGCTGGATAAAGAAACACAGGTAATGATCTTCTATTTTGCTCTCTCCGAGCACGATAGGAGCAACCTTGATTCAGCTGGGTCAGGATTCTTTTTGAACAACATGGACACCAGGTGTTGGGAGATATTAAAGAACATGGCTAGGAAGCAATCATGGGGTGAGAGAGAAAGAGGCCCCGTGGAACAAGTTTGAGTGGCAGATGAATCAAAAGCAATAAAGGAACTGAATGAGAAGATAGATCTTCTCGCAAAGAAATTGCTTGCAAAAGAGGAAACTGAGTCTGAGGACGAGGCTCAAGTGAAATTAATGAGGCAGCAGCCAGGTTACAGGAACAATGACTATGCATGGAGGAAAGACAAGAAGTTCTCCTGGAAGGATCCAAATAACTTCTTGCAGGATCCGAATGCTAAACCCCAGCCATCTGCAGAGGATAAGAGCACAGAGCTGCTCAATCAAGTTATAAAGCAAAATCAAGAACTCATGGCTACTTTCAGTCAGCAAATAAAGCAACAAGGGGAGTTCATGAACCAATTCGGGCAGACACTGCAGAGCCATGGGGCTCAAATGAGGACAATAGAGACATCTATGGCACAGATGGCTGCGGAGATAGCCAGTTTGAAGAAGCAGGCACATCCAGGTTTCCCAGGAAATACTAATGTTCCAGGAGGGAACCAACAAGCTAAGGCCATCTTGCTAAGAAGTGGCAAGAAATTGTTAAATTCCAAGGCCAATGAAGCAAGCAAACCCCAAGCTGAAATTGAAGTTCAAGCCACAAGGGAGCTGCCCACACCGGTCATAGAACCAGTCGATGACACAGTTGTGGAGGCTACGCAAGACCCTATTGCAGAGGAGGAGGGACCTCAGAAAAGGACACCCTATGTGACACCTCATCAAAGGGCACAAGCGGTCCCGGTCCCGTATCCAAACAGTGCTAAGGCAAGGAAGGTAGATGATCAATTCAAAAAGTTCTTGGACAGTTTCAGGAAGATTTCAGTAAACATCCCTCTATTGGAAGCCATTGAGCAAATCCCGTCTTACGGGAAATTTCTAAAGGACATCATTACTAAGAAGAGGAAAATTCCGGATACAGAGGTTGTCGTGCTCAAGGAGCAAGTGAGTGCCTTCATCATGGGCACTTTGCCGCCAAAGAGGCAAGATCCAGGCTACTTTAACATTTCTTGTTATATTGGAAAAATCAAATTTGGTGAAGCATTATGTGACTCAGGGGCAAGCATCAACTTGATGCCCCTTTCTACATTCAAAAAGCTGGTATTGAAGGAGTCACGACCAAGAAACATGACTATTCAATTGGAAGACAACTTGGTGGTAAAGCCATATGAAATCTGTGAAGATGTGTTAGTGAAAGTGGACAGATTTGTTTTTCCAGCAGATTTTGTAGTCATGGAGATGCAGGATGAACATGGCAACGAGATATTACTTGGGCGTCCTTTCCAAGCTACAACCGACATGATTTTAGAGATGGGGAGAGGTCGTTTGACCTTGGGTATAGCCAATGACCGATTTGAGATGGTCATGCCCTTTAGTACTGTGTCGTCTAAAGCAAAGGAACAATGCTGTGTGGTAAAACATCTGGATAATAATATTTCACTCTGTCTTGGGAAGCCATTTCTGGACATGGCTCATGTGATGAGCAAAGTGGACAATGGAACTTTGGCTGTGGACATCATGGAACAGACCAAGGTAGTATCTCTGTGTAAAGTTGTAGGGTTCCCTAATGATGAGGATGAGGACATTCCGCCTTGTACGGCAGATGATGTTATTGCAATTTCTGTTTTTGATGCATATCCTGAATTACCATTGGAGGCTTGCTTGGTAAATATTACACATGATTGGATGTGGAGCAAATCACTCAAGGAGTGCGCCAAAATGCTTCAGATGCTTCCATGCTTCTATGCGAGGCATTATGAAGATTTAGGTGAACTTCCCCCGCCGCTTCAATCATCTCTGATTAGCCCGCCAGAGTTAGAATTAAAGCCGCTGCCACCGCATCTCAAATATGTCTTTCTAGCTGAGGAAGACAAGTTACCTGTGATCATTTCTGCTTATTTGAGTGCGGATGAGGAGGAACAATTGTTGATAGTGCTGAAGAACCACCGTGGAGCTTTTGGGTGGTCCATTGCAGATATCAAGGGGATTTCCCCTACATTGTGTCAGCATAAGATTCGGCTCGAGGAGGGAGCCAAGCCCGTGATCCAACCTCAACGACGTCTCAATCCAAGCATGATGGAGGTTGTGAAGAAGGAGGTTATTAAACTTCTTGCTGCAGATATCATTTACGCAATATCAGACTCGACATGGGTGAGTCCCACACAGGTAGTCCCTAAAAAGGGGGGAATTACTGTCACCCAAAATATTTTAAATGAACCTGTCACCACCCGATTGGTAACCGGGTGGCGAGTTTGTATTGATTACCGCCGTCTGAATGCCGCTATGTTAAAGGATCACTTTCCTTTACCTTTTATCGATCAAATTCTAGAGCGTCTTGCCGGCCGATCGCACTTCTATTTTCTTGATGGGTACTCGGGGTACAACCAGATTTCAATTGATCCTTCGGACCAAGAGAAATCTACTTTCACTTGTCCCTATGGGACTTTCGCGTATCACCGAATGCCTTTTGGGTTATGCAATGCACCTGCGACTTTTCAGCGTTGTATGCTCGCTATCTTTTCTGACATGGTAGAATGCTGTCTTGAGGTATTTATGGATGACTTTTCGGTGTATGGTGCATCATTTGACGAATGTCTCTATAATCTGGACAAAGTTTTACAGCGCTGCGAGGACACACATTTGGTCCTCAATTGGGAAAAATGTCACATGATGGTGACTGAGGGGATAGTACTAGGACACAAGGTGTCTAGCAAAGGTTTAGAGGTGGATCCGGTAAAAATCGAAGTTATTTCCAAATTGCCCCCACCAAATTCTATTAAAGGGGTAAGGAGTTTCTTGGGACATGCAGGATTTTATCGTCGGTTTATAAAAGATTTTTCAAAAATCGCAAAACCTCTATCCGAACTGCTTGAGAAAGACGCTGTATTTGATTTCAATGACAAATGTCTACATGCGTTCGACGTGTTGAAGGAGAAACTGATTTCTACGCCGGTTGTTCAAATGCCGGATTGGACTAAACCGTTCGAACTCATGTGTGGTGCTTCTGATTTTGCGGTAGGAGCCGTGTTGGGGCAGCGGGTGGACAATAAACCCGCCGTGATTTTCTACGCTTCAAAGACTTTGAATGACGCCCAATTAAATTATACAACTACTGAAAAAGAATTACTCGCCGTTGTTTTCACTTTTGAAAAATTTCGGCAATATTTAGTTGGATCTAAAGTAGTCGTTTGGACTGACCATGCCGAAATTAAATATTTAATGGAGAAAAAAGACGCAAAGCCTAGATTAATTAGGTGGATTTTGCTCTTACAAGAATTTGACATCGAAATCAAGGATAAAGCTGGGATTGAAAATGTTGTGGCAGATCATCTGTCTAGGTTAGAAAGGGTGGATGAAAAAGATTTACATATACCCATCACCGAGACATTTCCGGATGAACAGATTTTGAAAGTTAATTCTAAAGACCCTTGGTTCGCTGAGATTGTGAATTATTTGGCTTGCGGGATCATCCCGGAAGATTGGTCATATCAAGAGAAGAAAAGATTTTTCCATTCTTTACGATATTATTTTGGGATGACCCGATTCTTCTTAAGTAATGCAGGGATGGTATCTTACGCAGGTGTGTGCCTGAGGTGGAGTACGAGAGCGTTCTCCGTCATTGCCACGCACTACCTACGGGAGGACACCATGCGAGCTCTCGTACGACAGCTAAAGTTCTGGAGAGTGGCCTTTATTGGCCAACCTTGTTCCGAGACGCCTACGACTCTGTAAGGCAATGTGATTCCTACCAACTAGCAGGTAATATTTCAAAGAGACATGAGATGCCCCTAAATGTGTTCTAAGAAGTGGAGGTATTTGATCTGTGGGGCATAGATTTCATGGGACCCTTTGTGTCCTGAAATTCAAATTTATATATTCTTTTAGCAGTTGATTACATGTCGAAGTGGGTAGAAGCAATACCCACAAGGACTAACGATTCCACTGTAGTGTGCAGGTTTGTGAAAGAAAACATTTTCTGCAGGTTTGGAGTGCCCCGAATGATCATCAGTGATGGGGGTACACATTTTAGGAATCAGAAGTTCTCGGCATTGTTGAAGAAATATGGGGTCAAACACAACATAGGTACCCCATATCACCCGCAGACTCAAGGACAGGTGGAGGTCTCCAATCGGGAAATTAAGAAGATTTTGGAGTGTACGGTGGTGTCCATGAGGAAGAATTGGAGTGCCCTACTACCGGATGCATTGTGGGCGTACAGGACGAGTTACAAAACACCTATAGGCACCACGCCTTTTAGGTTAGCGTATGGTCGGGCTTGTCACTTACCGGTAGAGTTAGAGCACAAAGCACATTGGGCGCTTAGAAGGCTCAACTTGAGTTACGATGGAGCGGGGAGGAAGAGATTGCTTGAATTGAATGAGTTGGATGAGCTGCGGATGACGGCATACGAGAACTCGCGGATATACAAGGAGCACACCAAGTTAATCCACGATCACCACATCTAGTTGCGCACGTTCAAGAAAGGAGATAGTGTATTGCTGTTCAATTCACGACTGAAGTTGCATCCCGGGAAGCTCAAATCCCGGTGGAGTGGGCCGTTTGTGGTAGAAGAGGTCAAACCACATGGCGCAATGTTGGTGCGCGATGGTGAGACGACATTTTTGGTGAATGGACATAGGTTGAAGCTATATTTTGGTGAAGATTATACGAGGAAGGTGAATGAGGTCAAACTCATTTCACTTTCGGATGCATGATGTGCTTCAAGTCGTCTAGCCTAAGATGTTAAATAAGGGCGCTTGTTGGGAGGCAACCCAACCATTGGTATTTTAGATTAGTTCATTTACATTAGTAGTTTAAATTGTTTTTACTTAGTTTTTAGTGTAAAAAAGATACCATGATCGTTTGCTACATGTGCAGGGCTGAGGTAGAGTCGATACCATCGAACCTTGTGTCGATGGTATCGACCATGGTACAGGTTGACGACTTCAAGAATCGCACTGCGTCGATACTATCGACGGCCTCGTCGATGGTATCGACATACCTATAGGCAGATCACAAAGTCAAGGTCGATGGTATCGAGATGCCTGTCGATACCATCGAGATGTCTGGAGATTTTCAGAAGAAATCGACTCAGTGAAGTCGATACCATCGACTGGCATGTCGATGGTATCGACACATTCAAGTGCAAAAGGTGGCGGCCGGGCCTCGTGAGGATTTGCCCTAATCAGAGAGTCGATACTATCGACTCACGTCGATAGTATCGACACGCCGCGTCAACAATCCACGAGAAAGATCAACTGCATCGCAGCAACAAAGAAGTCGATCTGGGGGATGGGTCGATACTATCGACCCGCGTCGATAGTATCGATGCGTCAGCAATCCGGGCCCCGCAGATCCAGCCATCGACGACCGTCGATACTAGCGGAGGTACGGATCATACTACATGGGTCGATACCATCGACTCGTGTCGATGGTATCGACGGGCAGACAGTAGCGCCAGCCACAACTATATATGGGGAGTACTTGCGTCAGATGACATCACACCTTCAGTGCAATCTTCCTCTACTTGTGCCGAGCGAGTTCCAGAGCTGTGCAAGCCCGTCGACGAGCAACACCGAGCTAGTTCTTCATCGAGCGGAGATTCGATTCTCCAATCTTCACCGAGCTCCTTTCTAATCCTCTTTCTCTCGCAAACATGGTGCATGGAGATGGTGCGTCATCTTCACGTGTGAACCCGGCGGATATCCCAGAGTTCGTGCCACCTCTTCCAGTGTCGATTTCATGCCCGCGGCTGATTCATCCATCCACGGAGGTGAATAAGATATACGAGGAGATCTTAAAAAGGAAGATAGAGCCAACCCATTATGTCGAACGGGACATGATCCGCGACTTAGGGTTCGAGGCCAACTTGGCCTACATTCTGAAAGGACAGGCGCGTCACACAAACCGAAGACCTGACGAGCTGGAATTTCATGCAGATGGCCAGCCGTTCTTCGGCGACTGGCCCACGTATAAGGAGTTGGTGGCAGAGTTCATGGCGTCACTGGACGTCTGCGTCGTGCCCAACGACGTTATTGCCACCGACCGCGAGTGGATCAAGGGCCGGGTGTCGTTCCGACTGTTCAACATTGACTATACCCTCACACTCCGGCAATTCAACAAGATATTCAACTGGAACCACTCGCCAAACGATTATCGGTGCCCGGACAACCGCACCAACTATGACGTCATCTTCGCCGAGCTGGTTACGGTGCCGTCGGGGAAGTCCGTTAGCTACCATAATGCTGCAGTAGCTGATTTCGAGCACCCTTTCATCCGGATTCTGCACCGGATGC
This sequence comes from Alisma plantago-aquatica, assembly GCA_963693085.1. NCBI lineage: Eukaryota > Viridiplantae > Streptophyta > Magnoliopsida > Alismatales > Alismataceae > Alisma > Alisma plantago-aquatica. The sequence continues at coordinate 427,412,997 of OY856412.1, read as the reverse complement.
TCAGTTCGACGCTGTTTGCTAGGGGTGATCTATCCCTTAGCAAATTCCAGGAGCCAGATCTTTTCTTTTTGTATAAGCTCCTGAAGCGTCAGGAATGTAATTGGGGTGCCTTCTTTCTGCAAAGAGTATTGGCGGTGAAGAGGAGTACGCAGAAAGCACCGATTCACTTCGGCGGGCTCATCACCAAGCTGGCTTCATACCTCGGCTTGAATTTCCAGACCCTCACTCCTCTATCTACTAGGAGCAAGGTGAACTTGCAACATTTGCACCGGTCCAATCTCCTACTTCTTCGAGATGGTTTGGCGTATGCGCATTGCCACGTCAACCATGCCTATCAGGAGTGCTCGTTGCCTGATCCGGTCTTCAACATCGAAGGGGCGTAACACTTCCGGTGGCCAATCATAGCCATCGCCGACTCCGATGAAGAAGGTGGAAACGACGGTGGCGACGACGGAAATGATGACGGGGCTGAGGAGGAAGAGGAGGCATTTACACCTCTTCGGGCACGAGTGGCACCACGGAAGCATCCTCGGATGCATCCGGGTGCATCTTCATCATCACAGCCTACGCCACCACCACCACCGCCCTCGCAGCCAAGCGAGGATGCCTATTCTATGCAGGGCATGTACACTATGCTGCAAGACATCCAGCAAACGCAGCAGCAGCACATGACAATGTATATCGGTATTCAAGACACTACGAACCGGATACTGGACAATTAAAGGGCGATGTTCGAGAACGAGCGTCTTCTCCTCAACAACCAACAACAGATACATGATCGGTTGTATCAGATGGAGATGCAGAAGGAGCCCTTCTATGACCACTATTGGAGCCAAGATTACTTTGGAGGCTATCCACAACCTCCACCTAGGGCCCAATTTGATCCAAGCTTCCAGGGGGAGTATCCTTCTTGGGACCCTATGGCTCCGTAGTACTCGCCTCCACCACATGAGTAAACCGGTATCACTGTTCCAACCTTTGAGTTTGTTTTTAACTATGAGGCCGTAGTTGAATTCAAGCTTGGGGGGGGTAGTTGGAACAGTTCTATCTTTATTTTCTCTATTTTTAGTTTTCTTGCTTTTGTTCTTGTCATTTGTTTCTTGCAATTTTAGTTTGTTGTAGGATCCACATTCTATCTAGTGTAATCGTGGATGTCATAAAGTTTGTGTCATCTCATTAGTTGTGCATGGGAAAATCAAGGGAAATTTAAAATTTTTGTGTGTTTGGAAAACTTGTCTTGTTTAACCTTGGGCACATATCCTACGAAAATGATTGGTTTTGTCAACTTTAAAACAAAATTTCACAACTGTACTCCTAATGATTCATGAAAGTGGACGGAAATGGTTGTTTGAGCCTAAACTGACCAAATGGTAATGAGACTCTAATTGGATGTAAGAGAGAGAAACCTCTTAACTACTACACAGGTCAGTAAGGAGGGACACATAATATCTTTCTAAGGTTCAGTCATCTAGTCTTGTGATCTTTCCACCTCTTTGCTTTTCACAATCCACCACAAGAATTGGAAGTACTTTACAGTTTTAACTTCTTTGACAGCATTTCATATAGATAGGTCCTACATTGAATCTATTTCCATATGTTTTGCATAAAAAGAAAGAAAAAATTAGAATAGTGATACATGCACATTACCCTTAGGTGCATGCCATGTAGCTGCATTCATAATTTTCATGCATAAAGTATATAATGTATCTCAATTTTTCTCCAATGGTGAATTAAATTGTTCCATACCTTCTAAATAGTGCAAATTTCTGAGTATGAAGAAAAATAAGCCCAATAAAATATTAATTATCAATTATGGATATAAGGGTTGAAAAAAAATGAAAAAAAAGAGAAAAATCTGAAAAATCTGAATAATGAAAAAAAGAAGAAAAGAGTTATTTAGAAGCAATTAGAATAAGAAGGAGAAAGGAACGTAATATCACCTGCATTTCAAGATAATTGAGTACATGATGTAGCTTAATTAGATGTCCATCTCGTTTTGAGATGGATGGTTAGTACATGCATCATTCCACCCAATTTTAGGCATTAGGGCATTTTTCATGAGCATTTGCATCATTTGGGACATTTTTGTTTTATGCATGTTGAAACTATATAATACTTCTACTTTCTTCCATGAACCACCCATCTTCATCCACTGTTGCTCAGATTGGTAGGCCATCGTGAATTTCTCCTCACTAAGGTATATCAGGAGAACTACTTCCATGTAGATGGTAGTTAGGGCGAGCAACGTAGTATAGGAGATCACAAGATGCACCAAGTCTGAACCGGCGAGTTTTATTATGTTAACTGCTTATGTGATAGTGCTCATCAGTTTTGAGGTCAATTTCTTTTATGGATGATTACGGTCGCCTTTAGGGTAATTACCATTCCGTGGTTAGAGAGGGCCGGTATGTGAATGTCCGGTGGGAGTCATATGGGATGTTGGTTGTGGTGTGTTGTTCTTCAGTTGACATTAGCAATTCTATTCTAAGGATTAGTTGCTCGAGGGCGAGCAACGTTCAAGCTTAGGGGAGTTTGATGCGATGATTTTGAGTCGCATTTATAGACCTGTTTGATATGTGTTTTATGCTTTTATTAGTCATTTTTTATGGTTAATGTTGCATAATTCATCCACTTTGGGCTTTGCTACTATTTTATGTCAAATCCCCTTTATTTTATCATTTTGAGCATTAATTGTCAAAATATTATTATTTGTGTGAATTTATGTGGTTTCGTGTTTGAATTTCAGGGAAAACAAGTATTTGCTTCCGTCGATACCATCGACGAAAGTCGATACCATCAAACAGATCACATGTTGCCAGCCGCGAGTATCAGCAAAGAGTCGATACTATCGACAGGGATGTAGATGGTATCGAGCTACCATCAGGTTACTGGCGAGAAAGCACTCGATAGTATCGACACCAAGTCGATACCATCGACGCACGGAGGCTACAATGTCAGAATCTTGCAAAAACCGACGCCTAAAGGAATTCGATACCATCGACCCGCGTCGATGGTATCGAGATGATGTCAAGCGCGACAAAGAAAGGATTTGTAGCCAGCCGCTACCACACTAGGTCGATACCATCGACTCACGTCGATGGTATCGACACCGTAAGATATGTGTTTGCTTTGGAATGATCTTAATCAGACGGCCGTGGTTAATTAGCGACCTAATGAGGGAGATATACCTAATGACGGCCGCCCAGACGTGCAGGGAGAAGAGAACGGAGGCCAGAAGCTCATACCAGTAGAGAGGAGAACGGAGGCCAGAAGCTTATACCAGTTGATTCGTATGCCAAAGAAGATGGATTCCACCACCGAAAGGCGGGAGAGCACGTGTTCTACGCCGAGGATCAACCGGTTCTTCTCCGTTCAGGGGTTTCACCTCTCATTTCACATTTTTCATATGATTTCCCCTATCTCTACCATGTACTTGCTTGAGATGAACATGCGGGGCTAATCCCCTTTGTCTTTAGGACCGGGAGTAGCCCAGGAATTCATTGTATGGCAATTTAATAATAGTAATTCATATCTTATCTCTTAAATACGTGGTATAATTTCATTTTCTAAATATATTGTTATGCTTGATCACCATAATAATAACCTAATGCCCTTAATCACTTTGAAAGAAGGATTAATGACTAAAAAGAGATGGAATTCACATTAATTGACAAATCCCTTGAACAAGGTGGTGTAAAATTAATGGTGGATACTGAGAGATCGTTCATAATGCACCTAGTTTAGGGTATAAGTTACTACGACGGTGGAACCGACCTAGACATAGGTAGTGAATTATACCACGACAGTGGGCAATTCTGATTTCAGGCCACTACCCGGATAGAGAGATAAAATTGAGTAGATATATAGAATTTAATACAATGAAAACCCGCGGTGAAACTGCAACCCTAAAGATTCTCTTTTGAATTGATTAAACCAACATTTAATCGATTGCTTGTTTTGTTTTGTTTTTTTTATTTTCTTTTAATTCTAAACAACAACTCTCAACTTGTTAATCGGTTTAGCTGATCGCGAGTAGTTAGTAGGAGTCCCCGACGATTGCACGTATCCCTGAGTTCGACTCGGGCCTCACAAAGGCCTGTACTACTCGACGCGTTCACTTGTGTTTCTACACACACTAAATTTGCGTCAGCAAGATAACCTCTTATGTTGGGTAAATTACACTTTGGTGCAAAACAAGAAAACATTGCTCATACAACATTCAAACATGACCCAACTTGAAACTTGAGATCTCCTTAAGTCTTAATTACTTTTCAAAAGATTAAAAAAAGGTTCTAATTATCTTTCTTAAGCAAACCATCTAGGGTTATCCAAAAACAAAGGTCATGGTCCTTACAAGTTATAAACCTCTAACAAGGATTCCGCCCCCGAAACCCCAGGTGAAAGGAGATTAGATATTACTTATGCGTTGCACCTTGAACTTTCACATAGTTCCTTGATGTTAGGGAAAAGTCATGAGACTTGACAAGAATATTTGTTCCTCCATCCAAGGTCAACATAGAATTTGTTGTACAAGGCACATGGATCAACTTGTCATATCATATGATAATATTTTCAAACTTGCAAGTTCACCATACCCGTTTTCAAACCTCAGCATGTCTTCTTTTAAAGAAAGACTAGAGATGCATAATTACTTACTTAATATTACAATACTTACCATACTTTTGTTGTGCTACTCTGATTTGCTGATTCAATGGAAAGCTCTTGTATGACTCGTACCAACTGGCATGCTATCATGTACACTTCTAGTAGTACTTTTATTTTCATCCGATCTAGATAGAGACTAGAAATTCTACTTATCATTGTACATCCCTTCAAAATCCTCCTTATTTTTCAAACCTGATAGGTGTACTCCAAGGGTTTGCACTCAACCTAATGAGCTTTACCCACACAGATCTTGCAAGTGTTTCTTCAACTTGTGCATCCTTGCCGTCGTCGTTTTATGCGGTACATAAACCCCTAACAAGTGATATCCATACTATAGGTGGAGTACTTGTGGCCAGATTGATCTTGAAGTCAAACCTTCTTAGGTAGTTAAACACTTAATCATCTTATTAAGAGACATATTCTCCAGCTCATACACAACTAACATTTATTAGATACTAGGATTCCTCACCTTGGTATCTATCACACACACCAAAGATACATCACATCTTTATCAGACCTAAAAACATCATAAGAACCATTCCAGCATCTTTTAAGGTTCATGAAACATCACTAATCTCAAATGTCATCACCTTGGAACTAAAGTCCAAACCCTAGCTGATACTTTTCAAGTATCCATCTGAAGGTTACTTCAAAACCATGTATATCAAGTGATATAAGACTTCACTCAAACATCATATCCTAGAAAGGAAGTATAAAGGAAACATGTTTTCCCTTATTACCACAACATCATCCAAGAATTCTAAATAGGGAGAAGGATATTACCCATCTACCTTGGTTATTATACAAGTTATGTATGCTCATGTGTCATTCAATTCAGTCTCATCTTGGTTTCCTTGCCATGGGCGTAAGAACTATAATGATTTTTACATGTCATTACTACTTCTTTGAATATTACCTTGTCTTACCACAAAGATCATTATTCTCTTCATTTTCTTTATTAAGCAGGGATTATCTTCCTTGTTTTCTTTTTTGTATCTCATGATGTTTGTATTTTATACTTTCTTATATTTAGTCTGAGATTACTCATTTTTTTTCCATCATTTAGAATATGATAGGAATCTCGTTGCCACATTTCCAATATTGCTCTTTAGATTACATCAAAATGACTACTTGATTAGAGTAATCAGAAAGATAGCAATATAAGTGACCTTATCTTTAGTAATCGAATACTTGTCCAGGGTATCAAATACTGAGATTAGGTAGCATGCACTTCATTTTATATCACGTCTCTTACCTTAAACATCTCTTTTGAGTTATAAAACTTAGTATCTCTGGTTCTTTCCAGATATCTCATTCATACCTCTTACTCTTTATATGGGCATAAGAAATTATAAAACAATTTAGAGAATAATGGACATAATATAAATTTCTAATCCTCTTCATATTTTCTCATATCTCAATGGATTAACCAAAAGAAATTCAAACAAAAACTATTCCTCTTATGATCAACATGTAAAGTAAGGGGAAAACAATTTAGAATGAAAAAGTTCTATCTGACCTGTTACCCCTTACTAGTTATCTAGTATCTCAGGTTGACTTGATCTATATAGTCTAGTCATCGTCTATTGTTGCCCTTCTCCTCTACTACCCGAAGTAGATGGACCATACTGCGATGCTTGTCCTCGTCCTCATCCTTCTTCTCCACTAAACCGTGGTCTTTGTGAGACCTACAAATTTTGCCTTGACGATTGGGGTACTTTATTATTTCTTCTCAGACACTACCACCTCAGATGTCCTTTCTGCCCACACTTGTGGCAGGATCGAGCCCCATGTTGTAACCTAGATAGGCTCCTCATAGATACTAAATGCACTTGGAACTCCTGGTGGAAGTCAACTTCGATCTCTGCTCCTACTTGGTGAACATTGCATTGGTGTTTGAAATGCTTGTTGTTCTGGTGGCTCCAAGAATTTTGACTATTTGGAACCACTTAAAAACTGTTCTCATGAATGTATAGATCTCTTTTTGAGGTTTGCCTCATGTTTCTCTATCATTGTTCTTTCTATTATCCGTACAGATTCCACGAATGTAGCAAATCTCTCTCTATTTTCCAAAGCAGTTGCCGCGGTAGACATCTCGGCATTCAATCCTTTTTATAAATGTTGAATTCTCTCCTACTCAATAGTAGCCATATCAGGACAAAATCTCAAAAGTTCCATAAACCTAGCCTCATACTCATTAATTGTTAGGGTTCCTTGCCGAATCCCCTCAAATTGTGAGATCTTTGCATCTAAGTATGTATGTGGAAAGTACTTATTTGATGAATTCTTGATAAAATTCCTCCCAACCAACCTCTTCATAATTCCTTTTTATCTCTTCTATGGCCCACCAATGGCCACCACTACCCTTCAAAAGGTACACAACATGCTTGACTTTGTTAGCATATGGGATACTAAGGATATTAAAAGCTTTTTCTAACTCAGTGAGCCACATATCAACATATACTGGGTCAACTATTCTTGCATATTCTAAGGCTCCTACACGGCGTAGCCGTTCACAAGTCTTACTAGAGCCCAAAATTCTACATTGGGGACTGGTGCCCTAGGTTGTATTTCTAGTGTCATGCCCACTATATGCAGAACTATCATCATAACATGCCAAACGAAAGCATGAAAAGCATGACTTTCTAACATAGAATGATCCAGCTGGGGATTCCTAAGCACTTATTCTTCTCTTGCCTGATCCTTTGCACCTTCTCCTGGTGCTGCGGTACTACTTTCAGAAGCATGTTCCCCATGTTCTCCAGACATCCTTAGCCTTTATACTTTCTCCTGCATAGGTAGAAGCCACTATTAAACATACTGGAGGACACTTAGAATAGACTCAACAACCTTAATTCCTATGTCCATGTAGACTTAGAGAACCTATAGCTCTGATACCAAACTTTTGACAACCACTATTCAATGATAACAATCATCATGCAAAATCTTGCAAAAACAACCATTAACAATGAATTACCAGAGATCACTAAAAATTAGAACCATTTTTTTTCACAAGAACCACTTCCAGGAACTTTTCACAAAAAGGCCCAAGGCCATATTTACATATGCATCATTATCAGCTTATACATACATCATTCCTTCATATAGCAAGGATATGAGACAATAGTTGCTTTACCCAAACATACACAAAAGCAACATCATACATCCATGCATTTCTAGACAAAATCTCATGTCGATCGTAAAACTAGAAATAAAACAATATTCCAAGGACCTGAGAGTACATGGATGACACATAGGAATCTATTCTATTAGACTCATAACAACACACTCAACTAGAGCTATTATTTTTGTTCCTACTGTTGCTGCCCACTCTCAGTTATAGATCGCTACGTTCTGGTGCATTTCCACCTAAAAAGTTATGGAACCCACAGAGTGAGACAGCAAGTCCCAATGAGAGATATAAATCTCTGACAACAATATTATTACCACAAATATATTGTTATCCAAAGATAAAGATAATGATAAAACAACAATTATACTAAGAAGTTCCAATTATAATGAGAATAATAACAAAATATCCCCATAAATGAGTAGATCATATATCTACGATAGATCAATAGGTTATTCAATATTTTAGAAGGAATATGAAGAACTTGTATATCATTTATCTTTCATTCTATACCCGCATCTCAAGCTTATCCTATGATCATATCACCAAGGTATGATGTTAGTGAATCATGTGAATATACTGCCATGTATTAACTCTCATCAATCCTGGGAATATATGGCCATGTATTACATTCATCAATCCTATGATTATACAACTAGGTACTGATATTCATCAATTCTGTGGTTATACAGCCAGATATTTACATTAAAAAATCATGTGATTATACAGCCAGGTATTGACATTCAACATTCCTGTGATTATACAACCAGGTATTGATATTCATCAATCCTGTGATTATACAGCCATGTATTCACATTCAACAATCTTGTGATTATACAGCCATGTATTGATATTCATTAATCCTGTGATTATACATCCAGGTATTGATATTAATCAATCATGTGTTATACATCCATGTATTGACATTCAACAATCATGTGATTATATAGCCAGGTATTGATATTCATCAATCCTGTGATTATACATCCAAGTATTGACATTCAACAATCCTGTGACTATACAACCATGTATTGATATTCATCAATCCTGTGATTATAAAGCCATGTATTGACATTCAACAATCCTGTGATTATATAGCCAGGTATTGACATTCAGTAATCCTGTGATTATACAACCAGGTATTGATATTCATCAATCCTATGATTATATAGCCAAGTATTAACATTCAACAATCTTGTGATTATACAACCATGTATTCATATTCATCAATCTTGTGATTATACTACTGGGAATATCATCCCTTTAATATTTTCCTCATCATGATCACATGTTTTGGGTATCAATTCCTTAGTTCGTCTTTGAACAATGTCACCTCTTACCAGTCGACAATCATCTCTAGGTCAATAGACCCATATACTTGATTATCACATGCTATGGAGTTTCAATCTTCTTAGTTCATTATTGAACAATGTCTCCTCTCATTAGGCAACAACCATCTCTAGATCATAAGACCCACATAAGCATCATACATATTGTTCAAGTATTCCACATGGATCACAAGGACCATTCAATCTATATAATGTCACATCACCTTAGCCCATAGTTGGCTATGTTTATTATTTCAAACACTTGCATGATTAGGGTCAAATGATAAAGGAGATATCAATTTAAATATCAACACCATGTTGTAAAAGAATAACCCCTTAATCAATTTTCAAATATAATAAAATGAAAGGTATATTATATTGTCTAAGATCCTTAACATTTAGAACGCCTCTGGCTCTACCATTTTCATCATGGGATATCAATCCCTTAAACTCACCATTGAGTACCACATCACCTTCTAGGCAATTATGTTTTTGCTAGGTCATCAGACCTACATACACTCTTTCTATGAAACTATTACTCCTTAGACCTCTTAAGGAAAAATCAATCTCTAAGAAATTATAACCACCATAGCCCTCATATGTCTATATCCATGAGATATTCATGGTTAAGATTTCTTTTATTATAACCACTGAATATTATCATCATGACATTTTAAGTCACATTCCCTCTTGTGATTAGGGTTAGGGTTTCTATTTCAATTGATTAGGGTTTTCAGGGTTATATTCAACAACCGTATCCCTAATTCATAACTCCTTACAGCTAGGAGATTATTTCATTACCATAAGTATTCAATCATACTTGATTACTCTTATATATTATCATTAATTGATTATCAACATAAGGTATTACCTTTCTCATACGAGTAGTACAAGTTTCCCTTTCATTCTTACTAGGATATTGATTCAACTTTAACTTGATATATTGACTTGACCCTCTTTAGGGTATACTAACCTACACTTTTCAAAGTATGTCCATCTCAATACTGTATAGTGTATCCATTGATTATACTCAAGGTGTATCGACCTACACTCATCAAGGTGTGTCGACCTAGGTGTCATCGGCCTACATGTTACACCCTGTGTCTGTCGAAACACATGAGTTTGTGTCGACCAAGGTACCATTACTTGTGTCAGCCAAGGCATATAAAATGGTATTAGTTTATAGGTGCTTGAGAAGGTATATCAGTTATGGCGTATTCTACAGTATCAGCCACCCTATCACCTTATGTATTGACCACATCATCTCATTGTGTATCATCTACTCAATCAACTAGGGTATCGACCACACCATCAACTAGGGTATCGACCACACTATCAACTTGGGTATTGGTCACACCGTCAACTAGCGTATCAGCCACACCATCAACTAGGGTATCGACCTCCCCATGAACTAGTGTATCAACCACTAAATCAACTAGGGTATCAACCTCTAGGGTTTTGATTTGTATTAGTTTAGGGTTAGGGTTGGCCATATCGACCTCTACACTCAACTAAGGCAACATGATTCTATATTCTATCTTCATGAGACATCTCTTAGTCAATATGAGCTAGTATTATAAGAGCATATCATTTTTATGGTTTCCAACATATCCGTCTTGCTTCCTCTAAGTCATAACAGATTAACAACATATCATTATAGAGCAACACAAGTGATATCGACCATCCATATAATGGTACAAGTACATGTATCGACTTGGATATCACCTAGATATCAGACTACCCTATTCTTATCCTTAAATGATAGGTTTAACAAATGCAAGGACAATAGTCCTACTCATGTAACAAACCATTAGGGGGTTAGGTATTCATATTTCTACTTTAGCAAGATCAACATTAAACACTCTATAAACGTTGCTAGTTGTGCTATAGCCAAGAAAGAAAATCTTGTAAGATTTCTGATCAAACTTGTAGAGAGAATCTTTTGTATTAAAAAAAACAACGACATCTGAAAACATGGAAATACTCAATGGAAGGCTTTGCACCACACAATAGCTAATAGGGAGTTTTCTTTAAACAAGAATGTGTAAAAACCCAGTTTTGCACAAAACATGAGGTATTGACGGCTTTAGCTCAAAACTTCTTTGGAGTGTCATACTATAAAAGCATGGTCCTAGCCATCTCCTGTAGTGACCTATTCTTCCTGTCTACAACCCCATTTTGTTGAGGTGTTCGAGGTGAAGAGAATTTATGTGCATAGCCAAATTCTTCACAAAAACATTCAAAAAGATCATTTTCAAATTATCCCCCATGATCACTACATATGGAAATGATTCAGCAAGAAGCTTTGTTCCCAACTCATTAGAAAAAACTAGAGAAAACATCAAGCGTGTCACTCTTGGAAACAAGAAAGAAGGTCCAAGTATATATAGAGAAATCATCAACAATAACAAGGCAATACTTGGAACCATGAAGTGATTGAGTTCTCATTAGTCCACATAGATCAATGTGAAGAAGTTCAAGAGCTTTCTTGGTACTAAGGACTCCTTTGGATTTGAAGGAGGATTTGGTTTACTTTCCTTGGGTACAAGGTAGGCATACCTCATCCTTTTCAAAATTTTGGGAAGTCCCTTGACCAAGTTCTTTTTGCTCAAATTTTCAACTGATGCATATTTACATGATCAAGCCAATGATGCCAAAGAGAAATATCATTTGAATTGACTACTAGGAATATACCAATAACATGCTTAATAGATTCAAGCACTATTACATAAAGATTACCACTTCTAGTTCCCTTATATATAACTTGATAGGTGAGGGAATCTAGAATCAAACATTCAAAAGAAGTAAATAGCACAAGGTAACCATTATCACATAATTGACTTACACTAATTAAATTGTGATGTAGGCCATCCAAAAAAAGAACATTCTTGATGCACAAGGATTCACCCACATCACCCTCACCTTTAACTTACCTTTCTTGTTGTCCCCAAAAGTGACCAGACCTCCTTTCTTCTTAGTGAAGTTGTTGAAATGGATTAAATCATTTGCAGCCACTATCAACAATCCATCTAACCTTTTCCTGCAAGAAAGGAGAGTGTTAGTTCCCAAATCATACTTTCAGATTTAGAGTTATCTTGGCGACCCATTTGATCTTTGGGTTGGTCCCCTTAGGCTTGTAAGGACAATAAGTAGAGTAATGATCATCACACTTGCAATGAGAACAAATCATAGGGTTCTTAGTGACAGGAGACTCTCTAATGAAAAAGGAGGTTTCCTTGCTCTTTTTATTACCTTTGGCTTTATTCTTTCCCTTAGGTGCCCCCCTACAAATCCCAAACCACTAGTACCATTTTGTTTGGTGGAATGGTCAAGGACTTCATTAATGGAATTTTTCCCATTGAGGAATTTATGCAGAGAGTCTATAAGTCTATGATTGTCATCATTAAGAGATATGACAGTAGAAGATGAACTAGCAAGATCATCTCTAGCATGAACAAGGTCAGCCTCTAAACAGAGAGCTTTAGTCAAATAAGAATCTTTCTTAAGAGAAATAGAAGCAACATGATTACTAGGAAAGATTGGTTTAGAAGATAAATCATTAACTTGACCTAGCAACCTAGCATTTTTAGATTTAAGCACTTGAATTTCCTTAAGATAACCATCCCTCTCATCCCTACGAGCATCAATAAAGAGCTTAAATCTAGAATTTTTAGTTTTGAGAGTTTCAAGCTCATTTAGGCACTTTTAGTTATCTTCCTTAAGAGTTTCAATGTTCTTAAGATAAATATCATTCTCTACTTCAAATCCATTGTATTGGAGCTCAAGATCAAGATATTTGCCTTGCAATTTATCAATGCTCTCAAGATGAGTTTTCTCATTTAGCTTAAGAATTTCAAGTTTAGCATACAAATCATCAATAATTTTTCCTAACCTTTTTATTTTCGATTTACATTTAGAAAAAAAAGAAGGGGTAGAAACAAGCATATCAATAAGAGTTTCCTTAGACAACTCATGCAAGCTTACCTCAATTACCTCACTTAACTCACCAATTTCTTCACTAGTAGAGGCCATGAGTGCAAGGTGACACTCTCCATCTTTGTCCGAGCTAGAGCCACTTGAGGATGATTCCTCCCAAGCTACATGAGTTGTATTCTTGTGTTTTTTCTCCTTCTTTTCCTTCCTCTTGTAGTTTCTCTCCTTCTTTTACTCTTCCTCCTTCTTAGAGTTTCCTTTGTGGTGTGACTTTCTTGATTTAGAACACTCACTCTTGTAGTGCCCCTTTTGTCCACACTTGTAGCATCTAGGAGTAGAGGAGGAGGATTGCTTTCCCTTGAAATGCTTGCCCTTTGTGTAGTTGGCTTCATGCTCACTAGGGCTATCATCTTCATTAGAGGAGGAGGGAGATGTTCGATAAACAAGTTGTTGTTAAAGGATGATGACCTCCACTTGAGCATTGAAGGCACTATCTTTGATCTTCTTGGTTTCCTTCTCTTCTTGCTTGGCTTCTTCTTCTTGCTTGTCAAGCCTTGGCTCATGAGCTTGGAGGTTGCCAATGAGCTCTTCAGTTGGGATGTCACCAAGGCTCCTCACTTCTTCAATGGAGGTCACCTTTGACTCCCATATCTTTAGTAGAGTCCTCAAGATCTTGGAGTTGATTACACCTCTATCCAAAGTGTTTCCCAAAGCAGCTAGGTCATTGATGATCACATTGAGAATAGAGTACATCTCCACAATCCCTTCTTTTTTGCCCATCTTTAAGTTCTCTAGAGGGCTGTTCAACATGTATATCTTAACCTCCTTGACTTGAATTGTGACCTCATAGGTAATGCATAACTTATCCTAAATCTGATAGGCAGTATCACATGATGAGATGCGGTTGAACTCCATTAGGGTAAGGGCTGCATAGAGGATGCTTATGACTTTGGCATTGAGGTGGGCTTCTTTTAGTGCAGCTTAATTCCATGTTGAAACACTCCTTTTATGGTGTGACAATCACCTTCCACATATCAAATTTCATCCCTTGAATGTAAAACTACATATGCCTCTTCTAATAGAGGAAGTTGGTGCCATCGAAGACCGGATGACGCATGGAGAAGCCTCCCTCTAGGTTGAGTGAACCAAGTAGGTTGTCACCCATCTTCTCATCTAGTGGGAGATTTTATGAGAAGATCCTTGGTTCTGATACCACTTGTTGGATCTAGGGCTCTAGAGGGGGGTGAGTAGAGCTTCAAAAATTCTCATAAGATAAGTTAGACATTCAAATTATATAAATAAAAACCAATAGCTTAAGATCAATTTGAAGTCCTAACTAAGAAAGCATAGCAAGGACGAGAGAAATTGAAACATGCACTTGGATAAGGTGGTTTAGAGTGGTTCCACTCTCCAAACTAGGAGAGAGTCAATCCACTACCTAGAGAGGTCAACCTCTAGGACTTTGCAATCCGTGTATACTTATATTCATTCATAAGAGATACAAGGAGACCATCATACATCCAAGTACTTACCTATTCAAGACAACAATCTTCGACATGCACAAGGACTTACCCACTTGATCAAGATGTTTTCAGCATTCAACAAGAACTTACCCACACTTGCATCAAGTCTTTGGCCTTGAAGGAATTTGCCCACTCTTCTTGAATCTTGGCCTTTCTTTTCTCCTTCACTTGGAGAAGATATTCACCTCTTTTTTCAACCTTGAAGAAGAACATCAACAACTTCACCTTCACACAGAGTAGCTTGCTTCAACCTTTGCTTCTTTGAGAAAGGGGGTAGGGAAGATGGAACAGAATGAGAGCTTTACAAGAACATGGAGGTAGATCTCTTACAACTGACCTAACTCACTCATAATCACGAAATGCTTTGTAAATGAGAGAGAGAAAGGGGCTCAAGGAGTTGAAACACACTCAACTATAGCTAGGACTTAGAATAGCATGAATGAGAAAACTTGGAAGGAACTCCAAGGGGTCCTATTTATAGCTGGGGGTGTTCCCTTGAGTGTGGGATCACTGAAGGGTGAAATGTATCCATTTTTCAAGTTAAAATGTATCTATTCTCACTCAAAAAACTATTCGATGGTTATAATCACTTTTTCTACATTTTCCGTATAGTAAATTTAGTCGAGTTTCAATAAAAAAAACTCGACCAATCTATTAAGCGACAAAGCCAATTTTTATACTATCAGGCGAGTTTGTCCTAGGAAACTCGACCTATGAGTCAAAATTAATTTTTCTTAGTTGATTGATTAGTCAAGTTCTGTGAGTGTGCAACTCGACTAATTGATCATCTTCAGAAAATCCATCACTGGATCGATCGAGTTTCCAACTCGACCGATAAACAACCCATGGCAAATTTTCTAATTTGACTTTTGAGTGACCAAACGTTGGAATTAAGTGTCCCTGATTATTTCTCATCTTAGTTACAAGTCATATCATTAATACAAGTGATTATAAAAATAATCTAAGGTGATTTGGAGTGATTTCCCAAAACGTGCACTTGCATTGCTTATAACTTGAACTTGAACAAGCTAGGGCTTGTGTAATTTTATCCTTTTCATGTACCTAAAGCTTGAAACCAATCTTGAAAAAACATATTAGATACATAGAAATGGAATGGTTAAGTCATTATCAAAATATGGGTAACTTATAACTCTCAAGTCAACAAAACCCACAACTACAACTAAGAAATTGAACGAAATTACCTATTGAACCAATCAACAAGTGTGAAGAAGTGACCTATTGTCACGAAACCATTTGTTACCCTAGGTCCACACTCCTAATGTCTAAAAAAAAGTCAAAGGAGAGTGGACTTGAGTGCCCGTCCATAGAATGTCACAAATATATCACACATGCAATATATATATATATATATACGTAAAAGTAGTAACAACAATATATTACAAGATACTTAAGGGGGATAAGAGATGTGTACCCATTTATACATTCAAGTATGTCCCATTAGTGTTTCATTTCATATATGAGAGCCTTGAGTGCAACAGATCCTCATTTGGAAACTAAAATTTCGAGAAACAAAACATATTAATGCTAAAGCATTAAGTACGCTATGAAAGGGAAAGTAAATAGTTTAAGAGTATAATAAAAGTTTCTTGGCTAGAAACATCATATAAAAAGAATTAGAAACAAGGCAAGAACACTTAACAACTTTCCTTAATACAAAGCATGTTTTAGGTTTCTTTATCCATTGTGTCAACATTAGGTTGTATAATGGATTTCTATACATTATATTCCAGATTTGTCAACGTAGAATACTCAAACATGAAAGTAGTAATCATATGAACAATAGCTCAACCAAGTAAGTTAGTATCCAACCACACAATACAAGCATACATGCAAGCAAGCCAATATCACAGTAAGGTCAAGAGGAAAATGTACCTTGCGCGTGAGTAGAGTACAAGACTAAGCATTGGATTTAGAAAATCATATGTGGCAAGCTTGGCTAGGTCTTAGCATTTGGGTCATCATGATACCCTGACATTAAAACAAGTGTGATAGTATTAATATCTGCATGATTAGGCCTCATTGTTCATAATCATGGTGGTTGGATGTGTCACCTAGATCTAGGTATCATATCTTCAACATAGGTTTCCATATTTCAACTAGTCATGCGAGTTCATTATCAAGTTACCCTATACACCTTGGATTCCTTTAGAATGTAGGGTGACAAATCACAACTGAGATTAGGGTTCAAGATAAGGGTTATTAGATCATTAAATAGGGCTACCTTAAGATTTGAGCAAGCTTAGTCAACATAAGCATCAATATAGTCAAACTAGTCAATATTATTCAAGATTGTCATCATTAGAGTATAAATGACGTCTACTTGAGTTATGTTTCATAACAAACACCAAGATACTGATTTGAGATCATTATATAGTAGGGATGATCATTATGGCCAGATTTTCAAGAGACTAGAGCTTCAATTATCAACATACATACTAGGTCATATTTCAAGTCAAGATTTAGGCATTTAATCACCTTAGGGTACATACATGATTCATAAGGTATTTGCGTGCACAAATCATGATAATTTACTGATTTAGGAGTTTACATAATCATTTAGACATATAAGATTCACATGTGAGTTAGATTTGAGATTCAACATCAATGCATCTTTAGCATGCATGTTTTAAGGTTTAAAGCACATAATCAAATCAAATTAGGATGCTAGCATGGACAAGTTTGAATCTTAGTACAACATGAATCAAATTTTACTGATTTAGGTCAAGAATGAGGATTTGTGGCACATTCAACAAGGTTCATCATTAAGGAAGTAATCTTTAACATTAAAAGCCCACTTTGGGTCATAAAAGAAACATTAGACCATTTAAGGGTGCAAAGATGGATAAACTTAGAGTAAGGATGCATATTATTATTCAAGTTACTAATTTAAAGCTATCATCAAAGTTTTAGGGCATCAAAAATAAAGAGCATGCGTCAAATAGGTTAAAACCTCTTCAAAGAACACCAAAACGAGCATTTTGGGATATCAATGGAAATAGAGATAGAATTAGAATATATAAGTATTTTTATTAAATAAATCACATTTTTTGATAAAAAATTATATATAATATATTGTATTTGGATGAAGGAGTCCTGAGATATGAATTTTACAAGATTTACCTAAAACCAAGCAATTTGAACCCTTGGATTTGAATCCAAGGTCCGAGAGGTCGGAGGTCGCTTGCCTCCCTGGGCTCCTTAGGCTCGTGGTAGTCCACCTCCCACTTGGTTTTCTGCCCCATCCGTGAGTGGTGCCGAGTTGTGGCTCACTGCCCCGCACAGACGACCTGAGGCCCCTGGTCCCCAGCAACCACTGCGCACCACTTCTCAACTGGCCTGCACTCAGGTGGGTTGATCCTAGCCACTAGAGCTCACATGGTAGTACTGGGTGGGGCACCTCTCCGGTGATGCTTGAAACTCGAGAAATGTGAGGGGGATATAGGCCAAAGATGGCTGTCAGAGTCAGTGAAGGCCCCAAAGACATGCTTCCTAGATTGAATTCTCCTATGAAGCCGAGGAGACGGAACCCCCAAAGGTTCGTCAATGGCACCGACCACGATAGCGTGTGAGGGAATAAGAATAATAAAACCCTGTAGGATGTGTGAAAATGAAAATGAATAGAGGGGAAGTGAAGAAGGTAGGGAAAGGGAGTGGATGGAGGTGCCAAGATCTTAGAAATGGGTGGAAACAAAGGGGATTGGGTGGAGCAATGCGGGGTTAGGTGAGCTAGTGCCATAGGCGGTGATCTCCTGTATGGAGCTAGGGGATGAGTCGTATAGGTTGGCTCAAGGTAGGAAACCAAGGCTTACGATTTGAGCACTCTGATTGGAGAGAGGGTGAGGCTCAGATAGTGTTAAGTTAAAGGGGGTGCTACTTTATATGGGCCGCACGTTGAGTAAAAATAGGCCCAACAACGGTTTCAAATGAATTAAATCAATTAAATCAAGAAGATAAGAGTCAAACTTTGAAAGGCCATAACATGGGCTACGATGGTCGTATTAATATATTTTTGTATCGTTGGATTCAAAATTGAATCTTCTACAATATAAAATATATTTTATAACAAGGAGGGTTCCTTATATGGGTTCAATTTTAATTGCAAGTTAATGATACCTAATAAGCATGACACTTAGTTAAAAACTCAAATTAGAGTCACATATGAGTACAAAGTGATATTTAATCAAAATCAATTCATCAATTGGGATAAAGTGACTTAAAGTAATTGATGTGTGTATGAGGGGGTTGTTGAGTCTAATAGTGTATATAACGAGTCAAGAGTACACAAATTTAATGAGGGGGGAAAATCGGGTTATCACATCCTCCCCACCTTAGAAGAAATTTTGTCCAAAAAATTAAATTAAGTCATAAATCGAGGTTGAGTCTTCCCATTTAACATCAAGATCTTCATAGTTTTCTTATAAAGTATCATCACCATTTATATTATCCATCTCATTCTAAAATCAAGCAATTGAGCGTCATGGTCAACATATAGTTACATAGATCATTGAATTGGAAGTATCATCACATGAGTCACAATTTTGGAGAGATTATGCTAAATATCACCAAATTTGGGGAGATCATATTTTTAGGCCAAACGAATAGAGCTCTTTGAATCAAGAGTGAAGAATGACTTTCATTCCAAAAAATTAGGGTCTTAGCTTCTACATTGGCCTAGGTGGTATTATACATCCACGATCGAGAATTTATATTTCCACAATTCGAGACATACATCATATTTCAACATCATAATTTCATGCTCAAAATCACTGGAAGGTCCCAACTTAGTCCACATGGAGTTCACCCTTAAGTTATAAATCGAGTGAATCAACATAGTCATAATTTCAAAATTTTCGTGATTTGGGAACATGAAAGTCATTAGCTATGTATTGAGGGTGATCTCAAGATCCAAATAGGGTGATCATAGGATTCAAATAAATATCAAGATCAATTATCAAGAGTCAAGGGTTCATACATTAATATTGAGAGTCAAGTTTGGACATCAAAGTCACGGTCTAAACATTTCAAATCTAGGGTTTGATTCTTATTTCAGACCTTATGTGCGACTTAGGGATCTACCCTTCCTATGATTTTTTTGAGTTGTCATTCCAATTTTCTTGAGGTTTTTTAGCAACATTCTAACACATTATTTTTTGTAGAATTCTTTAACCTAGATTTCTCCATCTCTTAGGGTGTAGCTTATTTACTTTATGTCCCAGTATTGGACTCATGGCAACCTTCAATCTTGGGTTTGTCTTCATGTTGGCCTTCCCTACTACGCTTGACCTCTTGGTGACCTTCCCTCTTGGGCTTGGTCTTGATGCTGGCCTTCCCTCCTCGAATTGACCTCTTGGCAACCTTCCCTCTTGGGCTTGGTCTTCATGTTGACCTTCCCTCCTAGGCTTGGCCTCTTGGTGACCTTCCCTCTTGGGCTTGGTCTTCATGTTGGCCTTCCCTCCTGGGCTTGGCCTCTTGGTGACCTTCCCTCCTGGGTTTGGTCACCTATTGTCAGCCACTTCCTTAGTGAAATTTCCTCACATCCCTTAGAGATGGCATAGTTGAGTTTGAAAGAACTATACTAAATATATGTTCTTTCATGCTTTGTATACTTAACCCCCCAAACATTAGGTGACATTCAAGGTTACCTCAATTCTTAAACCTATTGATTAACTCACCCTTCTAGGGGTGATTATTCATCCATATACAATAATCGAGCAACAATTGAGAAACATTTTGAGCATTATTCAACATTTCATGGCATCGATATCCAGTTTATTTCATGGTATTCATGGTTGACAAATGGTCTAGGCCTAGGTCTTCCTAGGAACTTGACCACTAGATATAGTCAACATCATCATATTACAAGATTATCATTAAATAGAGATTTGAGATTGACTATCAACATCATCATAGACATAACCCATTAGGGACTTAGGTCAAGAAATCAAAGTTGTATGGAAGGGGTCTCCTTTCCAAGCTCTAAATAATCAACAAGATGACAATTTACAAGTAGTCATAAAGGGGGTGTGACCTAGGTTAGGGGAGTCACAATTAACTACCACTCCAACCTCACACACTAGTATATATTGGTCATGAGCTATGAAGCAATCTGAATAGGACAATCATCAACTATCAAATAGTATTTTACAAGGTCATGAGTCAAACATCAAGATCATAATAGGACAGCCACACTTCAAGATTTTGCAAGATCAAATCCATAATTCCATTCCCTTCATTTCAAGATCAAGGTAATGGTATATTTTATAAACTGAGAAGTCAAATTGAGGACTCTATAGTTTGAGATTAATAGGGATACAGTGATATTCATGTCCATCATGTTTATTCAAAATTGAGATTACAAAGGAGGCATGGAAGTCAATAGGGAAATGCCTCATGTATAGTCATATCAGAGTATGTGGAATGATACATCTCAATAGGGCGCGGTTTTCTTAGATATGTATGAGGTTTGATCAAAATAGGGACAACATCAGTTTCATCAATAGGGATTGTATCAAACATGGGGTATAGAACATAAGTTCCATCTTATATCACAAACGTCAAGTATTTACCTCAAATATAGAACATAGTTATATCTAATTGGTAACATTGGGTTTGCATGAACTTTATACATGCATAAATTACTTTAACGCGTACTTTCATTTATCAAATAGGGTCTTTTGTTCAAGATTAGATCATGACATTATCATCTAGATCAACTTTCATGAGTTCAAATCAATATTTGTTTTCCCATGCATAAGCTACCCACAATCAAGAAATCATGTGATTAATAGTCATGAGAGAAGAATCACATGAGGAAATGAGAAGTCTAACTATTCATCATCAACTTGGCTGGCTTAGTAGTCCTTAAAGAAGAGGTGAGATGCTAGAAGACTCTCTATGATTTAAGGAAATATGTGTTATGCTTTACACATACAGAGGCTTGTGTGTTTGGCTCTAATACCATTTCTCATGGAACCGTTTATTACCCTAGGTCCACACTCCTAATGGCTACACAAATCCAAAGGCAGGCAGACTTCGAGCGCCCGTCTGTAGAATGGCACAAATATATCACACATGTAATATGTATGTAAAAGTAGTAACAATAAGATATAGCAAGATACTTAAGGGGATAAGAGATGTGTATCCATTTCTAGATTCAAGTATACCCCATTGGTATTTCATTTCATATTTGAGAGTCCTGAGTGTATTAAATCTTCATTTGGGAACTAAAAATTTGAGAAACAAAACACATTGATGTTAAAGCATTAAGTACGCTATGAAAGGGCAAGTAAACAGTTTATGAGTATAATAAAAATTACTTGGCTACAAACATCATATAACAAGAAGTAGAAACAAGGCAAGAACACTTAACGACTTTCTTCTATACAAAGTTTGTTTTAGGTTTCTTTATCCATTATGTCAACATTAGGTTGCATAATAGATTTCTGTACATTATATTCTAGGTTTGTCAACGTAGAATATTCAAACATGAAAGTAGTAATCATATGAACAATACATCAACCAAGTAAGTAAGTAGCCAAGCACACAATATGAGCATACATACAAGTAGGCCAATATCATAGTAAGGTCAAGAGGAAAACGTACCTTGCGAGTAGAGTATAAGGCTAAGCATTGGATTTAGAAAATCATATGTAGCAAGATTGTCTAGATCCTGACATTACAAACGAGTGTGATAGTATTAATATCAGCAAGATTATGCCTCATTATTCATAATCATGGTGGTTGGATGTGTCACCTAGATCTAGGTATCATATCTTCAACATAGGTTTCCATATTTCAACTAGTCATGCGAGTTCATTATTAAGTTACCCTATACACCTTAGATTCCTTTAGAATGTAGGGTGACATATCACAACTGAGATTAGGGTTCAAGATAAGGGTTATTAGATAATTAAATAGGTCTATCTTAAGATTTGAGCAAGCTTAGTCAACATAAGCATCAATATAGTCAAACTAGTCAATATCATGCAAGATTGTCATCATTAGAGTATAGATGATGTATACTCGAGTTATGTGTCATAACAAACACCAAGATATTGATTTGAGATCATTATATATCAAGGGTGATCATTAGGGAACGATTTTCAAGAGACTAGAGCTTCAATTATCAACATACATACTAGGTCATATTTCAAGTCAAGATTTAGGCATTTAATCACCTTAGGGTACATACATGATTCACAAGGTATTTGTGTTTACAAAGCATGATAATTTATCAATTTAGGAGTTGACATAATCATTTAGACATAGAAAACCCACATGTGAGTTACGTTTGAGATTCAACATCAATGTATCTTTAACATGCATGTTTCAAGGTTCAAAGCACATAATCAAATCAAATTAGGATGCTAACCTGGACAAGTTTGAATCTTAGTACAACATGCATCAAAGTTTACTGATTTAGGTAAAACATGAGGATTTGTGGCACATTCAACAAGGTTAAGAATTAAGGAAGTAATCTTTAACATTAAAATCCCACTTTAAGTCATAAAAGAAACATTAGACCATTTAAGGGTGCAAGGATGGATGAACTTACAGTAATGATGCATATTATTATTCAAGTTACTGGTTTATAGCTATCATCAAAGTTTTAGGGCATCAAAAATCAAGAGCATGCATCAAATAGGTTGAAAAATCTTCAAAGAACATCAAAACGAGCATTTTGGGATATCAATGGAAACAGAGGTAGAATTAGACTCTGGAGGTATTTTATTGAATATATCACATTTTCTGATAAATATCATATATAATATGTTGTATTTGGCTGAAGGACTCATTAGATATGAATTTTACGAGATTTACCTAAAACCTAGGTCTGAGAAATTCAGTGGTCTCTTGCCTCCCTGGGCTCCTTAGGCTTGCGGTAGTCCACCTCCCACTTGTTCTGCTGCCCCATCCACAAGCGATGTCGAGTCGCGACTCACCACCCTGTGTAGACGGACTGAGGCCCCTGGTCCCCAACAACCGCTATGCACCACTGCTCAAGTGGCCTGCGATCGGGCGAGTCGAGTCTAGCCACTAGAGCTCACACGAAAGTGCTGGGCAGGGCACCTCACCGGTGATGCTTGAAACTTGAGCAATGGGAGGGGATATAGGCCAAAGATGGCCGTCATGGTCGGTGAAGGCCCAACAAACATGCTTCCTTGCTTAGATTCTCCTATTATGCCAAGGAGATGAAACCTCTAAAGGTTCATTGGAGGCACCGTCCATTATAACATGTGAAGGAAGAAGGGGAAGAAAACCTTGTAGGATGTGTGAAAATGGAAATAAATAGAGTGGAAGTGAAGAAGGTAGGGAAAGGGAGTGGATTGAGGCGCCAAGCTCTTAGAAATGGGTGGGAATGAAGGGGATTGTATGGAGCAAAGTAGAGTTAGGTGAGCTAGCGCCATAGGCGTTGATCTCTTGTACGGAGGTAGGGGATGAGTTCATAGTGGTTGGATCAATGTAGGAATCCAAGGTTCGTGATCCAAGCACTTTGATTGGATGAGAGGGTGATGCTCAGATAGTGTTAAGTTGAAGGGGGTGCTACTTTGTATGGGCCGCACACTGAGTAAAAATAGGCCCAACAAGGGTTTAAAATGAATTAAATCAATTAAATCAAGTGGATAAGAGTCAAACTATAAACGTTCATAACATGGGCTACAATGGTCAGATTAAGATGACTTTTGTACCGTTGGAATCAAATTGAATCCTCTACAATATAAAATATATTTTATAGTAAGGAGAGTTCTTTATATGGGTTCAACTTTAATTTCAAGTTTATGATACCTAATAAGCATGACACTTAGTTCAAAACTCAAATTAGATTCTCATATGAGTACAAAGTGATATTAAATCAAAATTAATTCATCAAGTGGGCATAAAGTGACTTAAAGTCATCCATGTGGGATGAGGTTTTTTTTTGAGTTTGATAGTGTATCTAACAAGTCAAGAGTACATAAATTGAATGGGGGGGAACATATGTTATCACACATATGAGACAACATCTACAACATAACGTGTAGTAGATACAAGGAAAGGGGAAGATGGGAGAAACAAAAACCCTAAATGTTAGATTTACTATAAAATATTATATACAAAATGGATACATGTGAGCACATGTGGTAACTACTATGCAATATACCTCTTATAAAATGGGGTAATACGAAGAAACATATTACAAAGAGATGTAATAGGAAAGGACATAATATTTTACTGAGTAATACAAAGAGGCATAATATGAAGAGGTATAACTTAACTCTAACACTTCATACATATATGGTGGATGATTTGCGATTCTAATCCAAATTGCCATGGTTTTGATGTGTGGTCCTCTGGTGAGAATTCGAGGTTCTAAAATTGGTCACCCTCCTAATAATCCTATGATGTAGTCTTATCACAAGCTCAGTTGGACCATGAAATATATGTTCATGAGATCTATAATCCTACATGCCAATTTTTCTTTCCAAATGATTCCAATCTTATCTCATAGGTCTATGAATCTCAATGTTATTGCAATTACTTTCACCATGACTATGAGCACTTATTGTTTTAACCTTTGTTCAAATGATTGAGTTTTCAAATCAAGAGAAGGTGTCATATCCTCATTATATATTGTCAAGTCCTCATATGAGAAGGACAAACTACAAATGTATAGTGGGATCAATCCTTCCAATTTCTCCTGATTGAATCCACATGTTTGTTAGTGTGATATCCAAATGAATATCTCTCGCCGCTTGTGTGTTCTCTCCTCTTTTGGTCATGTTTCCCTATGAGCCACCTAGGCTCATGTTTCCCAGGGATGGGAACACAGTTTTATTGATTTTAGCTACATGCATCTCCAGATAATATATGTGGTCCATTGGTTCTTCTTGTTTTGATTTCATCCTCCAAATCTTGTATCATAGTTGGTTTGAATTCTCAACTTACACACTACATCTTGGGTACACTATCTCCCCCGTCCATTACCAATTTGGTCTTTTGTATTGTAGTCCCTAACGAATAAGAAAAAACTTTTGAAATTTGCTCAATTTCAATTTTTTCTTGCTTACTCTTTATAGGTCTAAATAAATGGGTATGAAATTTATTTGTTGTTACCATATAAAAAGTAAAGGTTTATAAGGAGTAAATTGAGGACAATAATGTATTTGATAACTATAAAACGATAAAAGTTAAATATAAGTCTTTTTTGTTAAAATAATATATACTTGACTGGAAACACAATCATATTTTATAAATAATTTATTCCCTCACTTATTATACATAAAATGAATGTAGTATATTTACAATATCAATAATACATCTGACCAAATAGACTAGAGGAATAATATGAATTTATTTTATATCATACACTAACTAGTAGTACCACATAAGTTATATTCATTATGGCGTATATCCCAAGAATAATAGTTAGAAGAAATTGTGCTATAAATGTTTTCTTGAATAATATTTTTAGATTTTCTATGAAGGAATTCAAACCAAAAGAGTACTTGTTTTCATTCATACATGTTCAGCTAAAGACTCCCAGAGTCTATTTTGTGATTTCAATATACCCAACACACCGTGACATATATAATTTACTAGCATATATGCTTATTTTAAGCCTCACTCAGATATATAGCACACCATTCCATGTATTTTCAAACTATGCTCCATCGATTCATCTTTCTTTCAACTGTCCATCTATCTGTTTATCTCACCCACACACTCCATGTTTGAAACACTTTTCTTGTATTGTTTAGTTTGATGCCAAACCCTACAAGTCTAAAAAATGGACTTATATGCAATCCGCCATATCAGAGAACAATATGAATATCTAGAGTAGTTATTTTATAATGATTATCTGGAGGATGTTTAACTGTTGTTCCTGTATGTAATACGTTAAATAGTTATCCATTGAATCATTAAGTTATTTCTCTTCTTGGACAAAAGAAAAGATATGTCATTTCCAATATAATACTATGAACATATATCTAAATAAAACAAAGTTTTGTGCAACCCCTTTGAAAGTTTGTAACCAGTTGGTTTTTCCATGCAATGTATAAATATTAGGTGTCCAGACAAGAAAAATAGAACATGCACACTACACATACTTTAAAACTTAATAAATATAATATGGATCCAAATTAATATTCTTATGTACACTCACATACAAGGAAAATAAGGATCCATGTAGCCGACCCCCAACATGATAGAGATTGAGGCAATGGAGGATCTCATGTAAAACTGGGGGGGGGGGCACGACCCCCAAGATTTTTAAAATAATGAATATGGTTAGATTTAAAGTTTTTAATTAATCTACTTTATTGTGTTAGACCATTTTTAATTTGATACATCCCCCAAGACTTTTCCATTGACATTTCTTTTATACTTTCCAAGTTACACAATACAATAAAAGTTCTCAATTGTTTAAACTCCTTTCCAACATTTACTTATTAAATTAATACATTAGTACATTCCTATCTAGTTTGTGTTGCCTTTACAATTACAAAGAGGTTTTCTTATGCTATTTTCTATTATAATTTTATCTTGATTTGATTTTTATAAACTAATGAATATATTTGGGTTGAAAGTTATCAAATAATCTTCTTTATTGTGTTGACAGTTTCTTATTTAATAAGCACCCCCAAGAGTTTCCTATTGATGTTTTTTATACTTTCAAGTTAAATAATACAACACAAATATCTATCATTTTGACTCCTCTCTAACAACTATTCACTGAATTAATGCCCTCCAGATTCTTTTTCAGTTTCGGTTTCTTTTACAATTATGAAGAATATTTCTTGTGTTGTTGCCTATTACAATTCCTATTTTGTTTTTATTTATAAGTATAGTTTTTTCTTTATCTCTTCTCTAATCTTTTGATAATATCATTACCAAAATAGCAAATATAAATAAATTCAAACAATCAACCTCTATAAATCTATCTGTAAACTTCCAACATTGAACATGCAAAACTCCATGTTTCGTTAAAAAAGCATCAACATGACATGTTAAATATGGTCAAGCATGGATATTTTCAAACAAAGTTTCACATCATTAGTCAAATACTGCTTTCAATATTGTTTAAGAAACCAACAAAACCTTTGAAAACAAGTTGCCTCTAGCTTTTCAAACACTCATAGGTGTGCACAATAACACAGATCAAAGAGAAACAAAGTTGATTCTTATGCCAATTCTTGGTTGATTTGTTTCATTATTCATCACAGTGGAGTGACAAAAATATCTTGTTAGTCATCTTGTCATTATTTTTTTTGTTGTTTATCATGCGTGTGGTTTTATATGTCTTCGTGTTGAAAAATATTATTCATATGATTTCAATGATCATGAAAAAGTTGATTTGAGATATCAACTTTGTCATTTCATGGCACATGATCCTACCAAACTAGATTTCATGAACCTTTGACTGTTTTATATTTATGTTGTGTTCTAGAAAAAAATGAAAAAGAATTAAATTTATATATTGCTTGATAGATTGATATGTCTGTTTTAACTTTTCTAGTCTCCACAGCCACAATAGAATGCACATTCTCAATGATGAAACTTATTAAGATAAAATTACACAACAAAATGGAGATGAATTTCTCGCTCATAATCTCATTGTCCATATTGAAAGAGATTACATAGTCATTTGACACTAATTCTATTATTGAGAATTTCAAGAACTTTAAAGATAGACTTGTAATATTTTAATATTTTAGAGATCTATCATGTCACTAATTTCATTATATTTTCTTTTATAATCTAATCTATCATTACACTTGAAGTAAAAAAACTGACTCTTAGTTTTTGAAATTTTGAGATGGCTACACTTGACTACCGCATAGTACATTATGGCCCCTCTAATATTTCTCTCTAAGATTTGCCACTTGATTGAGGCTTACATGATGATGATGATTTACACTCACATACACATGTATATGTTTATGATTTGGTTTGTTCTAGTCTATGTAATACCATAACCTCTAACAAAACCAATTTGTTAACCAATGGCTAAAAGTTTGTCAAAAGCACTGGTTCGTTTACATCCTATTGTTTAGAATTATTTCATGATCTGGTTCAATTTGATACCTAGCACAACTTGAAACTATAACATCTGTAATTCATATGAAAGAATAATATTTCCTTGTAGATATGTAAATTGATCGAATATGGAGCAGAGACTATTATATCCTATATCCAAATAAAAAAATGACCCGATATCCAATTGATATTCGAAGAATATCATGTAATGATGTCCAGATTAGGTCCAAACAAATAATATTTAAATTTATTGTTAATAAGTATATTATATATTGAGAATATTGATATTACTATGAATATATACGATATATATCTATATTTTCATATTTTTATACATAGATAATATATTATAATATATATATATATATATATATTTGTCAGATATAGATTTTTTTCTGAGAGGATACAACTATATCCGATATCCTATCTAAAATTTTCAGATATAAAATTTGATATCCTAAATCCAACGCAAGTTATGCGGAGGTTGGATTTTTTTGTAAAATTTCAAACTCAAATTCAGATCGAATGTACAGATTCTAGATATCCATTTACATACCTATTTCCTTTTCATATTTTGTCCTCATGACTATATTAAAAATAATATAATTCTTACTTGAAAACACAGACCATTACTTTTTCCTAGAACCCTCATGTATTTCACCTCAACTCAAGTACATATATGCTCTCTACATTATGTTATAGTAAAACATTGAATTTGAATTAAACATGAGTCTTATATAATCCTTGTTTTTTTAACCACTTCATTTTTCTATGAAATCACAGGTGAAAGAGTGAATAAGAGTTTGTTCAAATACCAATTTAGCATAATGGATGGGATAAAAAAATTATTTGAAGGAAGTAATAGCAAGACATACCCGCATGGAACTCGATTTACGATTGAGAATACTAAAGACAATATTGAAAGCTGTGGTACCTATGAGGATGACAACACTATAGATGAAGAAACTATTTGTGATGAAAAGACTGATGACACTGCTTCTAGCATTAGTACAGATGGAGAGACTATTTGTGATGACAAGACTGACGACACTGCTTCTGATAACACTACTTACAACTACACAACTGATGACAACACTACTCATAACTATACTTTTAACAATTATAATTCTTACAACGATACTTCAAATGACTATGCAAGTTACGAAAACACTTATGACAATGCTGTTGTTTATGAGAACAATTCTGAAAGCGATCAAGAAGGTACCAATTACTATAATTTTTTTTGCAACCGAACTGCTTACTTTGACACTACTTACAACATACTGCTAGACAATACTGCATCAGACAATGATGCTCACAAAATCACTACTGACAAGAAGTCAACACATAATCCCAAAGAATAATAGTCATAGCTATTTTTATTTTGTTATATTTTGTATCTTGAAATGTGTAAAATCTATTGACTCTATTCTCTGATTGACATATAATTCTATAGACGAGGAAGAACATATTGGAAATGATTTACACCAAGACTATTCATATTCACAGTAAGTCTCTACTCATGGGTTATTGTGGCTAGAGTAATAATCTTTATTGAGTTTGACTTTTAGAATTATATTTTCAATTATGAATGTATGATTAGTACAAAGACATAAGTTTGTTATATACTATGTACATTTTGTAGTGTTATATTTTTCATTTGGAGCTTTCATTCCCATGCCTACAATTTAGTTATCTAGTAATCACTTATTTTGGGGCATAATATGACATTATCATAGAATGATGATTTAAAATTGGTATTAACGAAGCTTTCATCATGGAAAATCTTGGGCATAATAGAAGTCATTCCAGTTACAGGAGTTCACGCGATGTCATCACGGACACAGAGGAATGCCAAGAACTTTTCGATGAGATTCAAGAATTTTTTGAAGGCCACAACTTGATTATCCCTTATATAATCTTTTTTCAATTGCTCGACAAGGAAGCTTTAATTCGAGCATACGTAAGGAAGTTAGTTATGAGATGTCCTTCAATTTTGCAGAACTATTATCTTAACAATAACCATGATCCTTTTTTACTGCCCAGAGATTTCCCGCTAATGATCTAAGCAGATTTTATATTGATGGAACGCTATACATTGGTAGTGGTAAATCTAGGTGATAATCTCTACTTTTCTTATTAATTTTTTCCCTAAAGACTATTAGTTATTGAAGATTAATCAGCTTCATTAGTTGTTTTTTTTAAAGATCAGTATGGATATGTTAACCTTACATTGTGTATGTGTGTATTTAATAAAATTTTCTCAATCATCACAACAATGATATTTTTTTACAGGTTGTTAACATCAACTATTATCTCTCACGAGATGATGCATGCTTATACTCACCTGAATGGTAGTACATGTTAGTTTCTTTAAGCTAATCAAGTGATGCCTTGAAATCATTTTCTAATTTCTATTTTATATGACAGGGTATAGATTGAAAAAAAGGGATAGCGAAGGCATTGCTGAACTGATTACTTACATGTGGCTAGATTCAAAAAGGCAATCTGGATACGCAGTGGAACATTGTCAAAAATTCATGGAGACGATTGAAAATAGCAATGATCCATTGTATGGAGATGGATTCAGAGCTTCTAGGAAGGCAGTCAATAAGTATGGGCTCAAGGGTACCCTTCAATACATGAAGGAAGTAGGAAAATATCCTGAATAACAAAGTACACTCTGTTTTCTCATGAAACTGACATGTAGATTTTTGTTCTTATACAATTGAGTTGTACATGTATGGTCTAGGTATCTTACTTTAGTGGGAAAAAATGGATAGAATATATAATCAAATGTGCACAAAGATTTCAAATTCTTTGAGGTGGGTACTCATAAAATAGAGAAATTAAATCACTTCCACATTGGCTTCAAATAAGGAAAAATAACATTTTTGTTATATATTACATCTTTTGATTATTGTTTTAGATTTGTTTATGCATTATTTCCACTACATACATGTCTAGTTTTGTAATAAGACAAAACTTTCTCGCATTTCAACAATCAAAGACACACATGAAAAAAATCATTGTTAAGTAATCTTTTTGACAATAAATTGTTTTTGTGGTGAGATGTGGAGCTATCAAAGCAAGGTTAGCTGGGATATAGCTACATGGTAAAAGCATTTAGTAGCTAGTACATACAAAACACTAAATTTATATTTTTTCATGATGTGCATATTCATTTTTTGGCCGCCGAATTGTCTTTATTGTTCCAAAACAATAACCAATAAATAAAGACCATTTCTTCATTTTTTGCGCTAGTATATTGTGTTCTCAATATAAATGTGCCTTATGAATATGACACAACACACAAATTAAATTAGTAGTTTGATTTCTTATACTAAAAAGATAAGGACTAACTTTCCCTCAAATATAGAACTATATACATAGAGTGATCTTGGAAAATGAAGACTCACACTAAAACAACACATATAGATCTTATCAAGATTTGCAAAAGATTTTGTAATGAGATTTTATTTAGAATTTTTGTCTAATGTAGTGTCTTCCATTGCTATAGGTGAAGATTGATTGATTTTGTGATTGTATCTTTAAAAGTTTTATAAATGAAGATGACAATTACATTGATTTTCATTTTGTGAGAATTGGTTCTAGTAAGTTTTGCCGTGAGATTGGCTAGGGGGATAAGTGCCAGTTTCACTAATAAGTGATAGGAATTCTGAATGCAATAGAAGTCTCTCTTCAATAGGTTTCTGAAATTTTTGAGGGGCCATGGCTCCCGTGGGAAACATTATAGCTCTGATGTTAGTCATGGTTACTTTGTTCATCCTCAATCTGGATTACCTAAAGAAATTGAGAAAAAGATCAATATGCATTTAGAAAGTCACGTTGAACATTGCATATAGATTTTTGTTTTAGTACGCGAAACATTGACTACACATATTATAACTATAAGTATATGCTAAATACATACATATATGATATATGTGTGTATATATATGTAGACTCTCTCTCTCTCTCTCTATATATATACATATATATATACATATATATACATATATATATATATATATATATATATATATATATATATATATATATATATATATATATATATGAGGTTAGGAAGTGTGTATCGACCGATACATGTAAATTATGTGTACCAGCCATTAAAATGGCATATGTTGAATCCGTTAACTAAATCAAACTATATGGATTGAATCAACATTATTTATATTAGATGTGTTTCAAAAACACAATCATATATCACATAAATCATGAGATATTACGATATATCATCCAACGGTTTATGCAATTTCTGCAACTTACCGTTGATTAGAAAATATACATCTTCTTTGATTAGATGATCTAGGAACGTCATATCGAGATGATATTTGATACACATGTTATCTAAGGGGTATACATCACATCTGTAAGGTTAGATTGTTCATTAATGTTGTGCATTCATATAAAATGAAGATGAGTATATAAGATACATGTACTCAATAGCCATATATATATATATATATATATATATAGTCAGGCTAGAATACACTCGAGTGTATTCAGAGATGAATACACTTAAGTAGTTTTTCATGATGCAATTTTTTTTTGAAAATCTAATCCGTTGATATTCTTAAACATCTTGTGAACAACTCATACGCAAAATTTGAACACATTTGGATATGTATAGCTCATGTTATGAAGACCGCAAAAATTATGCATTTCAAATTAGTTTCGCGCGTCGATTTTGTTGCCCTTAGATGACTGACTTACACTCATCCAAATGGGCTCAAAATTTGTATGTAGCCTAGTTATAGTATGACGGTGAAGATCAATGATTTACATTTTGCAAAAAATAGTCTTGATATGCAAACACACTTGAGTGTATTCGTGCGATCTGTACACTCGAGTGTATTCTAGCCTGACTCTCTCTCTCTCTCTATATATATATATAGAGTATGTTTATATATATATATATATATATATATATATATATATATATATATATATATATAGAGAGAGAGAGAGAGAGAGAGTATGTTTTTAATACCCGTGCGAGTACTCTAGTGTTTGCTACCCGTTCCCAAAAAGATGGTGGCATCATTGTAAATAGAACCTAAACTCATGTTTTCTCCGACACGCTCTCAACTTCGTTGTTTAACGAATAGGTACTTTCTTGATGTATAGGTCTGGGTCCCTCGAAGAAAACAACGACGTCAACGACCACACTCCAGAAGCAGCAGCAGGCTCACCATCCACAACAAGCCACAACAATGGCGGGCGTGATGGGTTCCCTCCACGTAATAAAGCTCCAGCTAGTAGCCTTCATCATGGTATTCTCCGCCAGCGGTCTTGTTCCTCTCACCGACCTCACCTTCCCTACCTTCGCCATGCTCTACTTCCTCGCCCTATCCCGCCTCGCCTTCCCTTCCCTCCCTACTGGCACCTCCGGTGGCTCCTCCGCCTCGTCCATCTATGATGTTGGTAGCGGCACCCGGTTCCGCCTCTACGTCGTCCTTGGCACTGTGGTCGGCCTGTTCCTCCCGATCGCTTCTGTCCTGGGCGGATTTGCGTGTGGGGATGACGCTGCAGTACGGGCCGCGGCGCCGCACCTTTTCCTCCTTGCACTGCAGATTTTGACATAGAACGCCGTCAGCGGGCTGTCGGAAGGGCTTGCAGCGGGTCAGATCGTCCACATTTGTTGTTAATATTTGTTATTTTCGTTAATGCAAACAAAGCAGGAGAACAGGCAATGTAATTAACAGTCCAGGTAGATCCAAAATAAGAATGGAAGAACAAAAAAAGCAGAAGAATAGAAAACAAGAGTTAGATTCGCAAACCAGATCGTTCGTTGAGAAACGAACGTGTTACTTAAAGAAATCAGGATCCGGCAATCCTCACGGATAGACACCGTTCTCCCAATCGTGATCCTGCACGAACCTAGAACTTGCACGTCTCGCTCACGCTCGACGTAGTCGCGTTGCACTACTACCAGTGCATCACAGCAACCGTAGGAACCACCGCCTGACAGCTGCGTCTCGACGACAGGAAGGAGGAGTCACGCTTCGCACAGGAGGACAAATCTACAAAGTGACTCTGGGGATGACAACTATTGCACTCTAGATTAGGGCTCTCAAAACACACGGCGGTAGAAGATTGTTTTCAGTGTGTTTAACAGTAATGACCGGATGCGTATATATAGCCACACACGTCCCTAATCCTATTCCTAGTTAGACGCAAAAGAGAAACACTTTCTAATTAGGATTAAGAAATCCGAATAAGAAAGCAACAATTAATTACACGAGTAATTAATTACTTAGTCGTATTCTAGTGCAAAAAGAAGATGGAAGACATTCTCCACAAGCCACAAGCCACAAGCCCGAGCCCGTCCAGGCGAGGCGAGGCGTGGCGTGGCGTGCGCGTGTGCGTGCCTTCGTTGTGGTGTGGCAATCCCACCCACCAAGGAGGTGAGCATACCTCCTTCCTAGGACACTTATGGACACTAGTGCCCCATGTGATCCTACATATGAGGATCACAAAAGTTCTAGGAGTGAGAAATATGGGATAAAACTTCTTTGCCATTTGCACTAGAAACAACACTACATTCTCACATGTACTTGCTGCACTACATTGGGCTTCACCCATGCTAAATAAGTGATTACTACAATAGAGGAGCTACAGTAACTAACTGCTACAGTAACATAATTAGCTACAGTAATCATTTATCTAACAATCCCCCACAAAGTCCAATGTGTAGTGTGCTCTACCATCCAGTCCTCCATACTGTGCTTTCAGTAGATACCTTTCGGTTTGAATCTACCTGAGTTATCCAACTGTGACCCTCGCAGGAACTAGGTGAACAAAAGTCTTGAACCTGAACCTTGGGCACAAGAGTATAGGTTGGTAACAACACAATAAAGACACGGTAGTAAAGAAAACAATGAATTAAGGCCATGCATACAAAATTTTATATCATGATTGATAAAAGAGAACAACCCAATTCTCCTGTTGCGGCCTACACAACATCAATCACTTAGCTGGAGTCTCCAAGGATGTACTGCTAACATCCTATCATAAGACTTGACACCATTAAGAGACTACTCTCTTACTAACTTGCAGTCATGACACTAACATGTTTCCAGGGAATAGACACACAGATGCAAGAAGCATCAAACAAGAATACATAGTGTCATCTTATTTACCCGACAACTTGTTATTACCACATTGAACCCAATTTGTGGGATCTCCACTCTTTTGGGTTGGGTTGCTACTGCCTGCAAATCTATAGTGGTTTCAGTCCCATCCCCAACCTGGATTTTTCCACTAAAGCCAAGGTAAGACCTTTAGTGAAAGCATCAGCTGTATTATCTTTAGTACCGACGTAGTCCACAGCCATGACCCCATTAGACACTAATTCCCTTACAGAATTCAACCTGACTTGGATGTGTCTATGTTGTTTTTGATTGTACTTGGAACTCTTTATCTTAGCAATAGTTGTAGTGCTATCACAGTGAACTGAAATTGCAGGAAGCGACTTCATTACCATAGGTAAACTAGACATAAGTCCATGTAGCCATTCACCTTCCAATCCAGTTTCATCTAAAGCACACAACTCTGCTTCATAAGTGGACCGAGACAATATGGTCTGTTTCTTAGACCTTCAGGAAACATCTCCTCCTCCCAACAGGAATACATATCCTGAGACACCATTACTCCCAAAATTCACGGCAATCCAACTTGCATCACTATATCCTTCAACTACGGAAGGATGTTTACCATAATGCAGCCCAAGGGAACATGTTCCCTTGATATACCTCAGAACTCTGTCAAGAGCTTCCCAATGGTTCTTGTCGGGACAACTGGTGTATCTACTTAACTTGTTCACGACAAATGCAATGTCTGGACGTATACAGTTCATAAGATACATCAAACTTCCGATAATCTGAGAGTATCGTAATTGAGACACTGGAACCCCAGTCTCATTCTTGAACAAGGGCTTGGATGAATCATATGGAGTCTTAACAGGTTTACGTGATGTGTACCCAAACCTCTCCAGTATCTTCTCAACATAGTGAGACTGAGAGAGAGTTATACCATCAATAGACCTTATGATTTTGAGCCCTAAAATCACATCAACGACACCCATATCTTTCATCTCAAACTTGCTACACAAGAATGACTTTGTCTCTTTTACTACTTTCATATCGGAACCAAAAAGTAGGATATCATCGACGTATAAGCATAATAAAATGAATCCATTATTGACAATATTGCAATATAGACAGTTATCAAATTCATTAGAAATAAAGCCAAACGATGATATCACAAAATCAAACTTCTCATGCCATTGCTTAGGGGCTTGTTTCAAGCCATATAATGACTTAACAAGTTTACACACTTTAGACTCATTCCCACGACCCACAAATCCCTCAGGTTGTTCCATATATATCTCTTCTTGAAGATCACCGTGTAAGAACGCGGTCTTCACATCCATATGATGAATATATAGATTATAAATGGAAGCCAATGCTAGAAGCACTCGGATTGTGGTCATACGAGAAATAGGTGAATAGGTATCAAAACAATCTATTCCTTCCCTTTGTGTGTAACCCTTAACAACTAACCTAGCCTTATACTTATTGATTCTCCCGTCTGCATTAAGTTTTTTCTTAAAAATCCATTTGCAACCAACTGCAGAACAACCAGGAGGAAAATCCACCAATTCCCAAGTTCCATTCGAGAGAATTGATTGGATTTCATCATTAACAGCTTCTTTCCAAAACTTAGCTTCTGGAGATTCCATAGCTTGTTTGAAAGTAACAAGATCATCCTCAACATTATAAGTGAGAAACTCACTTCCAAAGTCCTTGGATGTCCTAGGCCGTTTACTTCTCCTTGGTTCAACTATTTCTTCAGAATCATCCGATTCAGAAATAGCTTGTTCTGAGTCGCCCCCCACATTTTTCATCCTTTCCACGTGCTCGGGAATGGAACCTGTGGTGAATGAATCTTCTTGAGATACTTCATTGGGCACACCAGTTTTCATAGGAAACACATCCTCAAAGAATATAGCATCACGTAATTCCACAATTGTATTGACCTCAATGCTAGAGATATCTGATTTTACAATCAGGAATCTGTAAGCATAGCGTGTCTCTACATAACCCAAGAATATGGCATCAACCGTTTTCGGTCCTAATTTCTTCCTTTTGTGTTCAGGGACAAGTACCTTTGCAAGGAACCCCCACACTCGAAGATATTTAAGACTTGATTTCCTTCCTCTCCACAACTCAAACAGACTACTCTCTGAACGTTTATGGGGAACTCTATTCAGAATATGGCAAGCCGTATTCAAAGCTCCCCCCCACATAAAGTTGGGTAATCCAGATGTTTGGATTAAGGTATTTACCATATCTCTTAAGGTTCGGTTTTTACGTTCATCTATCCCATTTGATTATGGTGAATAAGGAGCAGTTACGTCATGAACTATACCATGCAATTGGCAAAATTCCAAAAACAAGTTCAAGGTATACTCTCCTCCCCTATCAGACCTTAATCGCTTAAGTACTTTACCGGTTTGAGTTTCAGCTTCTTTCTTATAAATTTGAAATTTATCCAATGCCTCATCTTTACTTCTAAGTAAAAAGACATAACAGTATCTACTCGCATCGTCAATAAAAGTTATAAAATAACGCTTTTAATCCCTCATAGCAACACCATTAAATTCACAGATATCTGTATGAACTAAATCTAAAATTTCTGAATTCCTATTTACAGAATGAAAAGGCTTCCTACGCAATTTAGCTTATACATAGATTTCACATTTATTGTTGCTAATTTCAGATTTCGGGATCAAATTTAGATTCATCATACGCTTCATTGAGGCAACATTAACATGTCCCAACCGTGAATGCCATACATCGAATGAAACAAGATTCATGCAAACAGAACTATAATCATTCAAATTTAAAATGGATCTTGAAACAGGTTCAACATGAATCTTAAACAAATTCTCCACATCACATAAGTATCCCTTGCCAAAAAACAAAGAATCACGAAGGCATGTAATAATAGCCTTATTACATTTACAGTCTACTCTATAACCTTCTCTAACTAATATGATGCCACTAAGGATATTGCGTCGAATGGTTGGAACATGTCTGACCCTGTTAAGAGTCAAAACCTTCCCCGAAGGGAACTTCAAGTCCACCCGTCCTTCGCCTTTGACTTCTGCAGAGCTGGAATTGTCCAAAGTCACGGACCGACCTCGAGAGGCCTGATAAGACACAAATAGGGATTTATCAGCACACACATGTACATTAGCCCCAGTGTCAATTATCCAATAAAGTGGTTCAAAAATAGAAAGAATTTCAGGTTTAATAGACACGTACCCATCATTGAGGTTCAAGGATGTAGTCATCATGTTGACTACAACCTCCTCAGTTGCAGATGCGGTAGCTTTCTTTGCCTTCTTAGTAGGACAATCCTTGTTCCACTGGCCAACCTATCCACAAGTCCAACAAGGTTTGTTTTTCGGTTTCTTTTGGATCTTTGCCTTGGGTTTATGTGCATTCTTAGATATCTTATCTTTGGTGTTTTTCTTAGAAGTAAGATTAACAGTTGGATTTGCATCAGTAGGCACCTTGACCCATTTCTCCTTTAAGTGTTCTTCTTGTATATTAATATCCATCATTAATTCATCCATAGTGTGTGTCCCTTTGCGATGCTTTAGAGACATACCAAACGATTCCCATGACTTAGGGAATTTTTCTATGATAGACATAACAACAAATTTCTCAGGCAACACCATCTTGGCATATGAGAGTTCATGAACTAGGAGTTGTAGATCATGTGTTTGATCAGAAATTGACTTACCCTCAACCATCTGAAACTCAAGAAATTTAGACACGCAATATTTTTCAACACCTTGATTTTCAGTGCTAAAATTCTTAATTAACAATTCCCATAAAATCTTGGACGTAGTGACTGGCGGCTCTGAGTAAGAATCATACAGTTTGTTATTTAAATCAAATAAAATCAAACCGCGACACGTTTTATCACCCTTCTTCCAATTAGAAATAATGTTTGCATTATCAGGAATTGTTTCATCATATACAGGTTCAGTTTCAACTAAATACTGATCATAACCCGCAATATTAAGCCAAATTTCCATCCGACTCTGCCAACGGGCAAAGTTGGTACCAGTAAATTTTCCAGGCATATTAGTTGTATCAATTTTACATCCCGAACCACCCTGACCGACCATTGTTAATTAACGACAGAAAATGATTTCTTTAAGACTGTTGTTAATATTTTTTATTGTCGTTCATGCAACAGTGACATGTGCAATGTAATTAACAGTCCAGGCAGATTCAAAATAAGAATCGAAGAACAAACAAAGCAGGAGAACAGAAAATAAGAGTTAGATTCGTAAACCAGATCGTTCATTGAGAAACGAATGTGTTACTTAAAGAAATCAGTGCCTGACAATCCTCACGGATAGGCACCGTTCTCCCAGTCACGATCCGACACAAACCTGGAACTTGCACGTCTCACTTGCGCTCGACGTAGCCACGTTGCACTGCTACCAGTGTAGCACAACAACCGCAGGAACCACCGCCTGACAGCTGCGTCTCGACAACAGGAAGGATGAGTCACGCTTCGCATAGGAGGACAACTCCATAAAGCGACTCTGGGGACGACAACTATTGCACTCTGGATTAGGGCTCTCAAAACACACGACGGCAGAAGATTGTTTTCGGTGTGTTTAACCCTAATGACCGGATGCGTATATATAGCCACGCACGTCCCTAATCCTATTCCCAGTAAGACGCAAACACTCAGTTTCTCTTGTACACAATACAGAATAATCCGCAAAAGAGAAAGACTTTCTAATTAGGATTAAGAAATCCGAATAAGAAAGCAACAATTAATTACATGAGTAATTAATTACTTAGTCGTATTCTAGTGCAAAAAGAAGATGGAAGACATTCTCCACGAGCCACGAGCCCGAGCCCGAGCCAGGCCAGGCCAGGCATGCGTGGCGTGGCGTGCGCGCGTTGTGATGTGGCAATCCCACCCAGCAAGGAGGTGAGCATACCTCCTTCCTAGGACTCTTTTGGACACTAGTGCCCATGTGATCCTACATATGAGGACCACAAAAGTTCTAGGAGTGAGCAATATGGGATAAAACTTCTTTGCCATTTGCACTAGAAACAACACTACATTCTCACATGTACTTGCTGCACTACATTAGGCTTAACTCATACTAAATAAGTGATTACTACAGTAACAGAGCTACAGTAACTAACTGCTACAGTAACATAATTAGCTACAATAATCATTTATCTAACATCTAGTTCATGGGCTACGACGGCGACGTCGGGATGGACAAACTCGAGTACATTCACATCCACAAGACTTCCGCGCTCCTTAAGACGGCCGTCGTCATGGGTGCAATCGTGGGAGGC
Organism: Alisma plantago-aquatica; assembly: GCA_963693085.1. NCBI lineage: Eukaryota > Viridiplantae > Streptophyta > Magnoliopsida > Alismatales > Alismataceae > Alisma > Alisma plantago-aquatica. Next base: position 427,371,944 of record OY856412.1, on the reverse strand, counting down.
GGGACCGACCAACAGGTTGAGCGGCTCCGCAAGTACGCCCGCTGCATCGGTTTGCTGTTCTTGGTCGTTGACGACATCCTTGATGTTGCCAAGTTGTCCCAGGAGCTTGGGAAGACTGCTCGCAGGGAAAAGATGGAGAGAAGGCCAGAGATGGACACAGAGCACGACAGAAAGGATTATTGGGCTTATTTCTAATGTATGCCACCGTGCTCTGAACACAGGTAGCCATCACAAAATACCCACACGGACATTGAATAAACTTCCATATATATATATATCATATTTATAAGGAAAAACTACATATGCCATAATTGTATTTGATAGGATAGGAAAACATTAGATACGGTGGCACTTTATGATGTTATATAGATATATAAATAAATTTTAATGTTAAATATGAATATTGGGTAATTATGAGATATTTTTTAAATATTACAAAACAATATATTATTTTTCATGTGTAAACTACATATAAATATTAAATATACATATATACTTATCTTATATATTGTTTAAAAAATATATCATAATTACCCAATATTCATATTTTACATTAAAATTTATTTATATATGCATATAACAACATAAAGTACCAATGTATCCAATGTTTTCCTATCCTATTAAATACAATAATGACATATGTAGTTTTTCCTTATAAATATTATATATATATATATATATATATCATATTTATAAGGAAAAACTACATATGCCATAATTGTATTTAATAGGATAGGAAAACATTAGATACATTAGTACTTTATGATGCTATATATATCATATTTATAAGGAAAAACTACATATGCCATAATTGTATTTAATAGGATAGGAAAACATTAGATACAATGGTACCTTATGATGTTATATGCATACATAAATAAATTCTAATGTAAAATATGAATATTGGGTAATTATGAGATATTTTTAAACAATATATAAGATAAGTATATATGTATATTTAATATTTATATGTAGTGTATACGCAAAAAATAACATATTGTTTTGAAATATTTGTGTATAATTTTGGTTAATACATTTTACTAAATAGAATATAGTAATGTCCAATATTACATTTTTTTGGATCATATATCTAATCTATGTCTGATATATAACAAATTTGTGAATAATATCTAGTTTTAATATTAACTTTTTCCCTAAAAGCCAGTTGATGTTCAAGATCGACCAACTTTAGTAGCAACAATCATTTGTTTATAGATCAAGATGGATACGACAACCTTGTACCTATTTGTGCATATGTTTAAAATAATTTTGTTTGTGGAAACATCAAATTTATTATTTTTACATGTTGTCAACTATCTACAAGCACTCTTGCTCAAGATATGATGCATATTTATAATCACATAAATGGTAGAACATGCTATTACTTTTATTTATGACAGTCAGGTGATGCTTTTAAATCATCTTCTGATTTCTATTTTACATGATAGGGTACAACTTGACAAGAAAGGATGAGGAAGGCTTTACTACAAAAAATACATGCATTTTTTCATGCTTTAAAATAGAGTTTTCCACGCTTAAAATGTGGAAAAATAAATATAACACTAGAAAAGTGTGGAAAACATAGTATTCACATTTTTCATCCACACGTTTTGTGTGACATCTAAACTATCCACACTTTTCATTCACACTATTTTGTGTGTCACCTTCAATTATCCACATCTTTTTTTACACTCTTTTAGATCAATTATCCATGCTAATTAGCATGGAAAAATAGTGCATTGTTTTTTTTAAATTTTCAGAATATTTTTATGTCCTAGAAAGCATAAAAAGGTTGTTGGAATTATGTGCAAGAAATATAAAACAATTTGTGATGCAAACGTGATAGCATTAGTACGTATATACATTACAACACCAAAGATAATAGAAAATGTTGGTGCTAATAGAAGCCAACAAAATAGAATAAGATGGAACACGTAATCAACAAGTACAACCTACAACAACTATAATTGATCCTTTATAAGATCCATACATGTGAACTACAATACTACAACAGAATAGAAAAAGATGGAATACTTATGACCTAGAAGAGTACGAGAATTGAACAGTGAATGATTGAATATGAATTCATCGTTTACAAGACTGTGGCCTTAAATCACACATCAAGGGACTAGGATACCTTGTTTCAGTACACCATTACAATTCAATTGGTAAACATCATACAACAATCTTTGCAATCATAAAAATCAAAATAAATATGTGATAACTCTTATCATCACTTTCAAAGCACGCTAGTCTCTCATGAGTTCTGAAAGTTATGTCCCATTTTGCTAGTACATCCAGTGCTTATACGCAACTCCTAGATTCTTTTATTAGACCACCAAAATCCGTTTACCAATGTGGGAACACTATTAATAGCAACTAATAATACTTTTTATAATAGAATTTACATATATCAGCATATACAAATGAATTAACAACGTGGAAAGAAACAATCGGCAACAGATATACAAATAAACTAACAACGTGGGAAGAAACTGACAACAAAAGCTAATCATACTTTGATTAATAGAAGCCGAAAAATTAACATACAGATATAATTCTTTGGTATACTGAGCTAAAAAATCTGGCCATGTCTTTTTTCAAAAGAATAATTTTATCTATTTTTTATGTCAAAAGACTTCAGGGAATTAGAAACGAAGTGTGGAAAAACTGATTTGTTTCATCATAGACCACTTGTGCATAAAAGAATGCTAGCAATTCTAATTTCACCTTATTTCCAAGTGATGAATTTTAAGTGGAATCAAGCACGTGTGTTTATAAATAGTTGTGCACAGAGAAGTTAGATTTACATTCTCAGCTTCACTTACATGCAACACCAACATCCACGTATCTCAAGACGAATGGAACTACAAAATGGTTGACACAGAAAAATTACATCTACAACGTTCAAAGATACAGTTCTGGAAGTTGAGCCAGTAGGTTGTTACCCAATTTTAAACATACTACTAGCATAGTTTGTCAAGATAGAAGAAGCATGCATGATTCATTACGAATATCAGTAATTTTTGTCATTGTTATGGATATATGATCATTGTTTAATTCTTATGTAATTTATAATTCATGGGGAATTTATTTAAGTACAGAACTATAGAGAGCATTTATGCTACATGTTCCTTTGTATAGGGGTGTAAAAACTAAAACCTTAATGAAAATTTCAACAACACCATTGGTTCCTAGATGATAATATTAGCTACCTTCGCTACAATCAAGTCTGCAAATGAGAAGACAACATTATCAAGCACAATTTAGGAAGATGGTGACACTACCTAGATTGAACCATGAAATTTTTTCAAGCCTCCTAAAGTTGTTGTGAGGAAGGTGAATATTTTGTATGCTAGTGGCTTTTTAAATACTAGTAAATGCACGTGTGTTGCATGTTTTGAATTTTACTAATGATATCATTTTATACTTGTATAAGCTTGAAAATTGTTAAGCACTTGTATCATACATGCATGGATTCTTATATTGTTTGACTAACATGCTTTTAGTAAAAAATAAGCATACGATTGAATTTCAGCGATAATGATTACCATCAAATTGATTTCCATATTTGTACTTGTGATTTCCATCAAATTGATTTCCATATTTGTACTTGTGATTGATCGAGAAATTAGATAAAGTGAGTGGATAAATCCTCATTCAATATATAAATAAAAGGTCACTTGACTATAAACATGTTGATTAGCTAAAAAAATGATTCTCTTTGACCATCACCCATATATTACCAAATACAAACTTATAGTTTGTGTTGAGAATATTCCTTACCCCACTAACCTTTAGGAGTAAAGCTTAAATTTTAAATTAACTTTGTCAATGACATGGAGGTGAAAATTTATAGTGAGATATATTTTGTCTTCATTCTTATTGAATATTATTGACCATTTCATAAGCTTTCCCTAGCATTACTAGGTAAGTTTGCACATGCGTTAACAAAATTATCTCAAAATCTAATAATAATTTCTTTAGTATTTAGTTATATTAGACCTCATGAAACTTAAATCATACAATATATTGAATCACGACATTTAAATATTAGGCCATAATTTCTAATGTCTAGAATAGAAAAGAAGATAGGTCTATGGCAAAACATCAAATCAAAATATTAGGTCATGGATCTCTACTTTTTAGCAAGGAAAAAAGGAGAAAACCTATATTCATTACATAATATGTTTTATATACTTTACATTTAGTTGAATTTGTTCCCAATGTGAAACTAATATGTTATGTGGTTGTACATTCATTTGAATTTTATATGCATGAGTCACATTATCATTAGACTCCATTTAGAATCTTGATATAACAATTTTTTCAACATGATAGTTTATATCATAATTATATTTTAAGTTCGTATTTGCACTTGCTTGATGGATATGTATTCATTACATATTAACGTTTTCTTATAAAGATAGAATGTATCAATTTAAGATACAAACATCATGTTAGAGTCTCCTTGATGTGTCTGTATTGATCATAAATTTAAATGGATATTATCATTCTTGATATAGTTTCTCTTTCTTCCTCCATGAAATTTACCAGTAAAGAGAATCAACATTATTAGGTAGATATATATTGTTGTACACCTTATTGATGATGTGTTTTTCCTTAACTATGATTTCATAGTCTTTCCTCATAATAAAGGGAAAAAACAAATATTAAACAATCAGATTGTAGAAAATTGGTGTTTTGTTTTTGACACTTGTCATTGGTTCAATTAGTAAGCCTAGATAGTTTCTTAGAAATAGGTTGCAGGTTCAAAACCCAGCTAGAGCATCCAGTGGGAAGGTTTATAAAAACAACAAAGGCTCTCTCTCATAGTTTTTTTTATACGAATAGACCTCTCCTCCTCAAAATGAAAAATAAAAAATGGGGTTTTTGTGGTCCTAGACATTCTCAATTATGAATTTATCAGATTGCATCTCTATGGTGTAAATGTGAAAGACGACTAAATATAACATAATTAAGAATTTATCCAAATTAAACAATGTACAATCGAATAGTTCATATTTTTTTACTTAAAACAATTTCAATTTTCTTCTATGAATTTCCATGAATTTTACTCATACATATGAATAAATACATTTAGAATAAAAAATTATATCTTCAAAAAGTTAATTCTCTAGTAATAAAATATAGTGTGAATGAATATCACTACACATTTCTCAAAATGATTATTTATATCTTATATCTTCAAATGAGTGATTGCACTCTTTCAACTTATGTAATCGTTATGTTGATTCCAATATAAAGTATTTCTTTTTATGGTTTAAAGTAATGGATATGACATATAATTAGAATTACATCTTAAATTTCAAAAAAGTTGGAGAATAATATACTTTGTTTGTTTGAATGGCATTATAATGTCAGATGTTGTGAAGAAGATTTTCAAGTAATTAGTTTTAAGAAATGAATATATTACTATATTTCTTCCCCTTATTTTTACAATTTTATTTGTTGAATATTACATTCACTTTTTATGAAACTGTTCTTAATCTATAGATACAATATGCGATTAATGTCATAACAAAGTATAAATGAAAGTTATAACAAAACACATAGCAACATATACTACAAAGAAATAAATGAATTTTTTCAAGATTTCTACATGAATTTTTCTCGAGTTCATACAAATTTTATTTATAATAATGACAAATAAAAAAATAATCAATAACATGTCATTACACATATTTTATAAAAAATATGAAGTCATGAAAATTTTCTTGTTGTATCATGCTTATGATATAAGTGAATTAAATCATACATAGAACATACATACAATGGAAGGTGCCATTTGTAAGTAATATATAAGGTACAAATATGACCACTCCATTTTATGCTAAAGAGTAGTCCAATATGTCTGAATTTTTTATAAATTATTGGAACTTATAACATTAAAAGAGTAAAGTATTTGAGATATGGATCTCAAAACACAATAAATGAAATATTTAAGTTTTTTTTTCAAATATAATTAATAAAAATTAAGCAAACTTTCTACTATCTTCTAACTCACATTCAAAAGAACTCTTTCATCTTTATGTGACATATATAATTATATGCATAGAATTATATATATATGATGCATCTGATTGATGTTCATCTTTTGTTACTACTTCTAGGCTATTATATATAACATAATGATAGATACTCATGTTAGTAATTCTTAAAGTATATCTAATTTAGTGTAGAATACCTATTCATACTTTAATGACTATACAGTTGAATAAAAAAAACTAAAAACTTATAAAACTTACTAAATATATATAATATGATTTTTTTGTATTTTAAAGTATATCTCTGCTAAGATATTGTTAAAATTTTAAATATATTTTTTGTATTTTTATTTATTATAAATTATGTACCATCATATTTTAATTAGAAATGTAATTGAAATGTCAATAAAAAACTAATATTATATTTCAATAATATAACACAGTTGTCGTCTAGTTTCTCTTAGACAGTGTCTGTGCAGCTCCTAGTCTTCACCACACATAGTAGACTGGAATTGTAGCGGCTCTTGTGATCTCGCCAGGGACTATAGATTGATGTTGTCCTCCAAGCAGTAGACAATAGCCTCCTGCCTCTGGAGTAGTCTACACAGACCACTGGGAACTCCACATTGCGCGACTAGATCAATACAAAGGAGTTGTCCCCTTCTTTCAGTGTACTAGTCGCCGACATGCTCTCCTACAATGGATCTTCAGTTGTTCTCTCCCTCATCATTCCTCCCTTTAACGGGTAGGACTTTCTTGGGTTCTCTATTGGTTACCACAACCAGAGAGGACAATAATTGTCAGAGTAACTGATTCTCAATTGTATATCTTGGGAAGCCCCCAATACCCTTGTATTTCTAGTAGAGGCCATGAGCATGGTTCCTGATCGGTGTAGGAGTAGAAGGGACCATAATCATGAATGTTCTAGAATTTGCAAACTGTAAGACAATCATCTCACATAGAGAGACGACCGTCTCGCTTAGCGAGATAGTCGTTTCATGTAGTTTCCTATTCTGAATCAAATTGGAAATTCAAATTCAATTAATGCATAATATGCCATTAGAACTAATCCTTGATGCAATCGAATTTCCCCACTAACTGTTGGCTAAATGGACATCTATAAATCCCTTTGTTTCGATGATGACAAACATTTCATTCTTATTAATCTAACAAGCTACTTGAGTGTGCAGGACTAAGCAGGATGACAAAGTAGCAAGGGAAAATCCAAGAGCTTACTTAGTTATATTTTCATGCAATGTAATCAATATTGTAAAACTTGTACAAATATATATAATGTACAAGTACTTAGATTTGCATGTAAATCAAGCGTTAGATTTTCCCTAGCCAAACACCATAGTTAGATATGTCATCCCATTTAATTAGGATCACCTTTGCTAGGAGATCTTACGCTTGATCTAGGCATATCAAGCCTCGGGCTTAAAGGATAAGTTGTAATTTCTCTATTTCTTTCTTGTTCCTATTTATTCTTTGTACTCTCCTTGCTACTCCTAGGGTTGGAGGCTGCGGATTGGAGAGGGTTGACTTCTCAGAGGAGAAGGGGACTTCAAGCTACTTCAAGAAGGCTATCGCACGGGAAGCTACTTCAGAAGGCTGGTGCAACGGGAGTTGGTGCATCTACTTCAAGGGAAGGCTGCTTCGAGTTGGGCGATTACTTCTAGGTGAAGGCTGCTTGAAGGGTTTAGGGAAAAGAGATTGTATTTTATGTAATTCCTTGAGAGGTAATAAAATAAATTTCTTTTCAAATCCCGGTTGGGTAAGCAACCGGGTAGTGGACTGACTACCTTAGTATTTGCTAAGGAAGGAACCACTCTAAACCCTTGTGTCTCCTTGTCCAATATTTTTCTTTGTGGTTGCTTGAGTAATTAATTGTTAAAATTATCTATAAAACTCTATTCACCCCCCCCCTCTAGTAGTTTTCAATTGGTATCAGAGCGGGCTTCAAGGAACCCTAACCAGGTCTTGAAGAATGGAGGGAAATGGTGAAAAGTGCTTGGACAAAACCACTACATGCTGCAACTGGTGTTTAGGAACAAATCACAAAACAACCGGATGCCCATGGAGATCAAAGAAAGAGGATAAGCACAAAGAATGCTTTATTGCTACAACCAGTGAAGAAGAAGAAGAAGAGGTAAGTCTTTTTGATTTATCTAAAGAAGAACTAGTTGCTATTATTGAAGAAACACATAGTAAATATGTTGAGTGCAAAAAGAAGTTAAAGAAATCAAATAAGGAAAATGGTGATCTAAATGTTAAACTTCTTGCTCTTGCATCTGAAAATGAGAATCTTAAAGAGGGAAATAAATTTTCTGATCTTAAGTTAAAATCTATGGAAGCCGATTGCAAGCTCCTTTCTTTTGAAAATTCAAACTTACAGACTCAAGTAAACGATCTTCAGAAACAACCATTATTGTGCACCCATATAGATTATGACACTATTGTTAAAGAAAGAAATTTATTGTCATCAAATCTAGACCAAGCAAAAATAGACATTAAGAAAAGAATGGATGAAATTGCCAAGCTACAACAACAAGTTCGTAGTTTGAATAATCATGGCATTCTTGATCAAATCCTAGATAATCCCTATCAACAAATTGGGAGAAGAGGACTAGGTTACAAGCCTAAAGGAAAATCTCATCAACAACCTAGTCAGAGAAAGTCACAAACCCAATCTATATATGTACCTAAAAGGACATCCTCACCCAATGACAACATAGGACACAACCATAGAAAAATATATGAAGTTGACTCAATATGTTGTCATTACTGTTTGTGCCTTGGTCACTATTCATTTTCATGTCCTTATAAGAGAAAAGATGTAGAGTTAGTTTGGGTTCCAAAACCTCCAAACTAAATGAACAAAATCAAAGTTGAGATATGACCAATGACATTAGTTGCATATTTCTATGTCTATCTCAACTCTACATAATTACAAATATAAATATTAGTTTGTTCCCTAGATAATTTAAAGTCTAAGTCAAATGAAAAGAAAATTCCTATTTTCATATGATTTTTCGTAAAAGTATTTTCAGGTCTATTCATATACTAATTATAATGGAATTATCATTGTATGCTTTATACCATGCTTTCATCATTTGGTGCGCATAGAAAATTGTATGCAAACAAACAAAATAACTTATTAGTCATATGCTATTGCTTGCAAACAAAATCTCTAACTCAGTATCGTTGAAATAATTAAATTGTGTCTCCAATTAAGAAGTATGCTTCAACTTGATATTGAAGTTTTATGCAGATATTAGACTCAATATATTCAATCTGAAAAATCTGAAAAATTTGCCTCTTGGTCAAAATAAAACTTGACTAAGGGGCGCTTTGGTCGTAGTCAAAGGCGACCTAAAATAAGCTTAGACAAAAATTGCTTATTTTGGAAATTCTCTCGTTGGACTTAATCTAAATATAAATTTTCTTGAAAATTAAATCATTTGTTATCATTTAAACCTTAAATTATCCCAATATTACTCCCTTAGAATATCCATATAAATGCTCTACAAAAATGATCTACCATTTGCATTTAAAAATCAGTTTTAAAAGTTGTACTCAGTAAATCTGTCGGTCGACGAATTCGTCGACCGAGAACCTCTCGGTCAGCCCATCTCCCTCGACCGAAAAATACTAAACAGACCCAATATCGGACGAACTGTCGGTCGACAAGTGCTCGACCGAGAAAACATCGGTCGACAAGTGCTCGACCGAGAAATAGTCGTTGGATACGACCGTTGTAAATCGACCATTATGACCGTTTTTTTACCGTTGGGGAACCAAGTGGCGTGTCTGCAACTCGACCGTTGCGGACGCTCGGTCGACGAGTCGTTGACCGACCCGGTCGCTGGAATGCTATAAATAGGAGCAAAAACGAGTCATTTACTCACACTTACATTTCCTTGCCTCCATAGTCCATCTCTAGTACATTTTCGTGCAACCCTTCAGCATTCTTATCCTCCAATCTTCCTTGCTTCTTCTCCACACTCAAGAAACACAAATGGCCTCATCCTCAGCTGCCCGTGGGAAGAAGAAAGTTGCCGAAAGAAAAAGAAGAGAAGCTCGGGAAGCCACTCCGCCACTGACGATCATCAATGACATCGCCTTTGTCGACGGAGATGCTGGTGATAGATATCTACGGCTTTCCTCTAAAGCTCCTCTTCCCCGACGCCCGGTCGAAGCTATGGACTTCATCAACATAGTCGATCTGGAGAATCTCTTTGGAGTGCAAAAGCTGAAGGACTTCATCAATCCTTCTTTTCCTATCTATTCCACTAAGGTAGTCAACGAATTCTATGCCAATCTCTTATCCCACACCGAAAATGAAACCACATTCTTCTACACCATGGTCAATGGACGTAGTTTTAAATTTTCCGAAGGGGATATTCTTGATATGCTAGAAATTGATATAGATGAATACCAAGATTTCCTTGGCCTTACCACCGGCAATCCACTAAATTTATTTTCCCATGATGACCACTCCACTAGCCTTAGTGATATAAAAAGAGCCATATTTCAAACCAATACCACTTGTCATGAAGATAGGGGAACCTATTATGCAATAAACCTGAAACCTGCATGTAGGATAGTAAACCTCATTGTTTCCACTAACATACATCCTAGAGCCAATAAATCTGAGGTCCCTATTTTCCGCATGTGTCTAATTTATGCTATCATAAAAGAAATTCCTATAAACTTCATTCGCATAATACTTAAAAACATGCTTGAGTTTTCTGGTAATCCACCGTATGCCGATTTTGTATGCCAGATCACTCAACATTTTCTTAAGTTACAAATTGAAGATATGGGGTATACATGGGAGCGTAGACCACCAAAGATAAGTAAGAACACCGTAGAGAAGATGGGGATTGACTTTGGTCATAAAAGGGCAAGAGTAGAAGGAGAATCATCACATCAAGATATACCACCACCCCCTCCTCCTACTAATCTTTCTGTTGATCCCATCCAAAATACTCTCACTTATCTTGTCGGTTCCCAATATCATCTTAGTAGCCAACTCAACTATACCCACCATGCCATGACATACTTAAATCAAAAAATGCAAAATCTTTCTCCGAGCGCCATAACCTTAGCACACAATCCTATTTTACACAGCAGAGCAAAACACATTGAAATCCGTCATCACTTCTTAAGGGATCACATCTCAAAGAATCATGTTTCCCTTCATCATGTTGATACGGAAAATCAATTGGCTGATATTTTTACAAAACCGCTTCCACTAGATCAATTCAACAACATTAGGAAGCAATTGCTTATTACTCCTTTGGAAGATGTTTTCTTTGATATCTGTGGTTCTTAAAACGAATTCGTTTACTTGTTTCATTTTGGCTTTTCAATGGACATCTTTTTCATTTGATTTGACGGAATATCTAATTAAGGGGGAGTTTTTATCAAAACAGTTATCAAATTAAGGGGGAGTCTTTTTATTAAAACGGTTATCTTTTTGAAATGACAAAGGGGGAGAGATATATAAAACTATAACTTAGTATTTATGAAAAACTCAATCAATGAGTTTCATAAATATACTCTTGGCTTTACATTGAAAGTCGCTACATTCCCAAATGAACTGGATTTCATGTTCCATAATTCATTGGGAATAATAAGCACACATTTTATAAACAAGAGGAAAAGATACATAAGGCAATCTAAAGGTATGAAATTCATATGTTTTATATTTATTTTGGAAATGTTTGTCATCTTCAAAAAGGGGGAGATTGTTGGCTAAATGGACATCTATAAATCCCTTTGTTTCGATGATGACAAACATTTCATTCTTATTAATCTAACAAGCTACTTGAGTGTGCAGGACTAAGCAGGATGACAAAGTAGCAAGGGAAAATCTAAGAGCTTACTTAGTTATATTTTCATGCAATGTAATCAATATTGTAAAACTTGTACAAATATATATAATGTACAAGTACTTAGATTTGCATGTAAATCAAGCGTTAGATTTTCCCTAGCCAAACACCATAGTTAGATATGTCATCCCATTTAATTAGGATCACCTTTGCACACTCACACATATAATTAATGCTTAAATTGAAACCTTGAAACATGATCATTCTCGGTCGACAAACTCCTCGACCGAGACACTCTCGGTCGACCATCTTCTCGACCGAGAAAGATCCAAAGTAGCCGTTAGACACAACAGACAAAGTAGTTGGCAGTTGCAAATGAACGTTAATCCAGAGAGCCTGTCGGTCGACAAAACGTCGACCGAGTAGGTGTCTCGGTCGACCATTCCTCGACCGAGATGGTCTCTGACAACAACTGCAGAATAAATTAATTAGCCGTTGTTAAAGCAACAACTTTGTACCTAACGGCTAGTTAAGCACTTAGAAACCCCTAGAAGTTGTCTAGAACGTCCTTAAGCATACTTAGGCCATTCCTATAAATAGGACAAGCCATAGGACACTAGTACTCACTTGTTACACTTGAGAATACACTTGAGCATACTTGAGCAATCTTTTGCAAGCAATTTGAGCACTGTGATCATTGGCCTACATTCTCCTTAGCTCAATCTTGTGTCCTATAGGCTAGATTCTCCTACCCACAGCAATTACAAGTTCACATACTTGGCTAGGAGATCTTACGCTTGATCTAGGCATATCAAGCCTCGGGCTTAAAGGATAAGTTGTAATTTCTCTATTTCTTTCTTGTTCCTATTTATTCTTTGTACTCTCCTTGCTACTCCTAGGGTTGGAGGCTGCGGATTGGAGAGGGTTGACTTCTCGGAGGAGAAGGGGACTTCAAGCTACTTCAAGAAGGCTATCGCACGGGAAGCTACTTCAGAAGGCTGGTGCAACGGGAGTTGGTGCATCTACTTCAAGGGAAGGCTGCTTCGAGTTGGGCGATTACTTCTAGGTGAAGGCTGCTTGAAGGGTTTAGGGAAAAGAGATTGTATTTTATGTAATTCCTTGAGAGGTAATAAAATAAATTTCTTTTCAAATCCCGGTTGGGTAAGCAACCGGGTAGTGGACTGACTACCTTAGTATTTGCTAAGGAAGGAACCACTCTAAACCCTTGTGTCTCCTTGTCCAATATTTTTCTTTGTGGTTGCTTGAGTAATTAATTGTTAAAATTATCTATAAAACTCTATTCACCCCCCCTCTAGTAGTTTTCAATTGGTATCAGAGCGGGATTCAAGGAACCCTAACCAGGTCTTGAAGAATGGAGGGAAATGGTGAAAAGTGCTTGGACAAAACCACTACATGCTGCAACTGGTGTTTAGGAACAAATCACAAAACAACCGGATGCCCATGGAGGGAAATGGTGAAAAGTGCTTGGACAAAACCACTACATGCTGCAACTGGTGTTTAGGAACAAATCACAAAACAACCATTGACATCCCCGAGTTCGTGCCACCTCCGCCATCATCGGTCGCACGTCCTCGACTTGTCCACCCATCCGCGGATGTGAAGAAGGTTTACAAAGAAATCCTGAAGCGCAAGATCGAGCCCACCCGTTACGTGGATCCGGAGATGATCAATGATCTTGGCTTCAAGGCAAATCTGGATTACGTACTGAAGGGGCAGGCCCACCAAACGGGCCGTTGACACGATGAGCTTGAGTACCATAAAGACGGCCAGCCATTTTTCGGCGAGTGGCCAACGTACAAAGAGCTGGTGGAGGAATTCATGGCATCACTGGACGTCTGTGTTGTGCCCAATGAGATATCCGCAAGCGACCGCGAGTGGGAAAAGGTCAAGGTGTCTTTTCGGCTGTACAAATGCGACTACACCATCACCCTCGACCAGTTCAACGACATCTTCAACTGGAATCACTCGCGGTACGACTACAGGCGGCCGGATAACCGCACCAATTACGATGCTCTCTTCTCCGAGTTGGTGACGGTGCCACAAGGGAGGTCGGTGAGCTACCACAACGCCGCGGTAGCTAACTTTGAGCACCCATTTGTCTGGGTCTTGCACCAGATGTTGATCTCCACCTTGTTTTCTCGGGGCGACCTAGCCCTTAGCAAGTTTCAGGAGCCTGACCGTTTCTTTCTCTACAAGCTCCTGACGCAACAAGAGTGCAACTGGGGCGCCTTCTTTCTGCAACAAGTTTTGGCAGTGAAGCAGAGTACGAGGAAAGCACCGATTCACTTCGGCGGGCTAATCACCAAGCTGGCTTCATACCTCGGCTTGAATTTCCAGACCCTCACTCCTCTATCTACTAAGAGCAAGGTGAACTGGCAACATTTACACCATTCCAATCTCATTCTTCTCCGAGATGGCGTGGCGTTCGCACACTGCCACGTAAATCAAGCATATCAGGAGTGTTCTCTACCCGACCCCGTCTTCAACATCGATGGCGTGCAGCATTTCCGGTGGCCAATCATAGCCATTGATTCCGATGAAGAAGACGGCGGCAACAACGGTGGCGACGACGACGAGGCGGCGGAAGAGGAGGAAGAGGCGTTCACACCTCTTCGATCACGAGTGGCACCCCAGAAGTTCCCTAGGATACATCCGGGTGCATCTTCATCTTCTCCGCATCGGCCTCCACCACCACAACCCTCGCAACTGAGCGAGGATGTCTATTCTATGCAAGGGATGTACACAATGCTTCAAGACATCCAGCAGACGCAGCATAGCCACACAGCTGCCTATGCTGGTATTCAAGACACCACCAACCGACTCTATGTCAACCAGCAGGCGATCTTTGAGAACGAGCGCCTTCTTTTCGCCAATCAAGAGAACATCCACGATCGGCTGCACAGGATGGAGCAGCAGCAGTAGCCATTTTATGATCATTACTGGAGCCAGAATTACTTTGGGGGGTACCCACAACCTCCTCCACTGCCCCAGTATGATCTGACCTTTCAGGGGCAATACCCATCTTGGGACCCCACGGCGCCGCAATACCCGCCTCCACCACCACAAGAATGATCCGGTATCACTGTTCCAATCTTTAGGTTTATTTTTGACTATGAGGCCATAGTCGAATTCAAGCTTAGGGGGGTAGTTGGAACAGCTTTATCTTTTATTGTTTTTAGTTTTTAGCATTATTGCTTTTGTTTTTGTTATTTGTTTTTTGGAATTTTAGTTTTTGTAGGATCCACATGCTATCTAGTGTAATCGTGGATGTCATAAAGTTGTGTCATCTCATTTTGTGCATGGGAAAATCAAGGGAAAATTTTAAATTTTTTATGTGTTTGGAAAGCTTGTCTTGTTTTGCCTTGGGCACATATCCTACGAAAATGATTGGGTTTGTCAACTTTAAAACAAAATTTCACAACTGTATCCCTAATGATTCATGAAAGAGGATGGAAATGGTTGTTTGAGCCTAAACTGACCAAATGGTAATGAGACTCTAATTGGATGTAAGAGAGAAACCCCTAAACTACTACACAGGTCAGTAAGGAGGGACACATAATATCTTTCTAAGGTTCAGTCATCTAGTCTTGTGATCGTTCCACTTCATTGTTTCCATAATCCACCCAAGAATTGGAAGTAGAGTACAGTTTTAACTCTTTTTGCTTGCATAACATCTAGATAGGACTTGCATTGCAATTGTCTAGACGATTCTGCATAAAAAGAAAGAAAAAAAAAGTATAGTGATTCATACACATTACCCTTAGGTGCATGCCATGTAGTTGCATTCATAATTTTCATGCATAAAGTACATCATGTATCTCAATTTTCCTTAAAATAGTGAACTGAACTGTTCCATACCTTCTGAATAGTGCAAATTTCTGAGTATGAAGAAAAATTAGCCCAATGTAATTATCTTTAAGAAATTATGGATATAAGGGCTGGAAAAGAAAAAAAAGAAATTTTTTTTTGAAAGAAATCTGCATAATGAAAAAGAGTTATGTAGAAGCAACAAGAATAAGAAGGAGAAAGGAACGTAATATCACCTGCATTTCAGGATAATTGAGTACATGATGTAGCTTAACTAGATATCCATCTCATTTTGAGATGGATGGTTAGTGCATGCATCATTCTACCCAATTTTAGGCATTAGGACATTTTTCATGTGCATTTGCATCATTTAGGACACATTTTGTTTTATGCATGTTGAACCTGTGTAATACTTCCACTTTCTTCCATGAGCCACCCATTTCATCCACCCGTTGCTCGGATTGGTAGGCCACCGTGAATTTCTCCTCATTAATGTATATCAGGAGAACTACTTCCATGTAGATTGTAGTTAGGGCGAGCAACGTAGTATAGGAAATCACAAGATGCACCAAGGCTGAACCGGCGAGTTTTATTATGTTAACTGCCTTATGTGATAGTGTTCATCAGTTTTGAGGTCAATTTCTTTTATGGATGATTACTGTCGCCTTTAGGGTAATTACCATTCTGTGGTTAGAGAGGGCTGGTATGTGAATGTCCGGTGGGAGTCATATGGGATGTTGATTGTGATGTGTTGTTCTTCAGTTGACATTGGCAATTCTATTCTAAGGATTAGTTGCTCGAGGGCGAGCAATGTTCAAGCTTAGAGGAGTTTGATGCGATGATTTTGAGTCGCATTTATAGACCTGTTTGATATGTGTTTTATGCTTTTATTAGTCATTTTTATGGTTAATATTGCATAATTCATCCATTTTGGTCTTTGCCACTATTTTATGTCAAATCCCCTTTATTTCATTGTTTTGAGCATTAATTGTTAAATTATTATTATTTGTGTGAATTGATGTGATCTTGTCTTTGAATTTCAGGACAAACGAGTATTTGCTTCCGTCGATACCATCGATGGAAGTCGATACCATCGACATGGTCATAGGTTGCCAGCCGAGAGGAGCAGCAAAGTGTCGATACTATCGACAGGGATGTCGATGGTATCGAGTCACCTTCAGGTTGTTGGCGAAGAAGCAGTCGATAGTATCGACACCAAGTCGATACCATCGACACTCGGAGGCTACAGCGTCGCAAAACGACAAAACTGACGCCTACAGGAAGTCGATACCATTGACCCAAGTCGATGGTATCGAGACTGCATCAGGCACTCAGACGAAAGAAATCAAGGGTTGCCGCTACCACATGGGGTCGATACCATCGACCCGCGTCGATGGTATCGACGCCGTCAGATATGCGTTGGATTCAGATTGATCTCAATCGGACGGCTGGAGTTAATTAATGACCTAATTAGGGACTTATACCTAATGACGGCCGCCCGGACGAGGGGATCATCTGATTAGCCATTGCACGAGTACCGAGGAGCGGTAGAGAGGAGAACAGAGGCCAGAAGTTCATACCAGTCGATCCGGACGCCGCAGAAGATGGATTTCACCACCAAAAGGCGGGAGAGTACGTGTTCCACACAAAGGATCGACCGGTTCTTCTCTGTTCAGGGGTTTTCTCTTTCATTTCACGTTTTTCACATGATTTCCCCTATCTCTACCTTGTACTCATTTGAGATGAACATGCGGGGCTAATCCCCTTCATCTTTAGGACCGGGAGTAGCCCGGGGATTCATTGTATGACAGTTTTATAATAGTAATTCATATTTTCTCTCTTAAATCTGTACTATAGTTTTGTTTTCTCCATATATTATTATGCTTGATCACCATAATAATAACCTAATGCCCTTAATCACTTTGAAAGAAGGATTAACGGTTGAAAAGAGATGAAATCTACGTTAATCGATAAATCCCTTGACCAAGGTGGTGTAAAATTAATGGTGGATACTGAGAGATCGTTCGTAATGCACTTAGTTTAGGGGATAGGTTACTACGATGGTGGAACCGACCTAAACCTAAGTAGTGAATTGCACCACGCCAGTGGGCAATTCTATTTTCAGGCCATTACCCAGATAGAGAGAGAAGATTGAGGCATTATATAAAACCTAATACAATGAAAACCCGCGGTGAAACCGCAATCCTAAAGATTTCCTTTTGAATTGATTAAATTAACCTTTAATCGATTGTTTGCTTTGTTTTATTTTTATTTTCTTTTAATTTTGTTCAACAACCCCAATTTGTTATTCGGCTTAGCTGATTGCAAATAGTTAGTAGGAGTCTCTAACAATTCCGAGTATCCCTGTGTTCGACTCGGGCCTCACAAGGCCTATACTACTCGACGCGTACACTTGCGTTTTTAGCACGTAGTAAAATACACGTCACCTAATCACTATAAAAGACATATCGGGACAATCCCATGCCATATCTCATATGGTGTCTTTTGAACCAATTTTAATACAATACATTATTTAATGTAAAAGCATGTGCCCAAAAGAAAATTGTAAGATCAACTAGATTTATTGATAATCTCACCATGACTAACAAGGCGTGATTCCTTCTTATTGATACACTTTCATGGTACACTATCATTGTGTTTTAGGTGGATTTCATCATGATACATTATCATGATCACCCAGAAGGTTCTCAAACTATTGGTTTAAAATATCAACATCGATCACATCAAAGTATCTTAATATTTTTACCAAATTATTTACATACTTCACTCACAATCTCCTTGAATACTTCAAGAGGTTCATATTTGCATTTCATTACATAAAAACTTCCATATCTACTGATAACATCAGTACATAGAATGAGGTACCGGTAACTAACTTTAGCATTTATTCTAAAAGGTCTAATATGTCAATATGTATGATCCATAATTGAATACTTGTTCTCCCACTACATCTAGTAAATATAATTTTGTCATATTGCTCAACAAATAAGACATGCATGTCTCTATTGGTATAATAACCAAAAGAATCTAGATAACCATCATATGGATTCTAGAAATGCACTCTTCATTTATGCTCACTAGGTGACAATGCTAGAGGTATTCAATGCTTGAGACATCAAGTCATTCAATATATGTGTCATACACATGTCTGTCTTTAATACTATCAAGTATAGTTTGTGAGACATAGGGCATTGCCATAAAAGATCATATTTTTAAGATGAAACATAATGTTCTAGTCACACAAGACATATGATGTTTTTTTACCAATGGTAGGTACATGATAGAAATTCACTAATTCTAGTATGTGCCCATGAATGACAACATCCAACTGTAGTGGTAAAAACTCTTGCTTTCTCAGGTTCTAAAGTAGAGATCTCTATCTCCTTCTTCTTCCTGAGATCCTCCATAGAGAGGATAGTACTTTCCAATGTCCAGATAGGTGACAATGGTGGAACTTTCTTTTCTTTATCCTTTAAGTGAAAAGGACATATTCCTTTTACACCTACCCTTCTCCATAACTTGAGTGCATAAGACTTGGACTTTATATTATCCTCGGATCACTTCTTGGCCTTGCCTTTGCCCTAGGACTCACTGCCACTGATCACCATCATAGATTTGTCCTTTCTTCTTTCATGTTTTGGCATCAACACGCCAAACATATGATAAAATTACTATATGATTCATACAATGATTTGTAGAATCATACCCATGGTCAACTCTTGACCTGATAGAAATCCCAATCTTTCCACATGCCCAATCATATTGAGAATATAAGGCTTTACTGGATCTCCCTTTGTCAGCTTACACTCATAAATGCTTTGGAGACATTATACCTTGATTTCTCTAAGATGTGTTACCATCTAGAGAATGTACATGTTTTCATGTTGTTCATGCAACTCATAATTTATAAAACAAAGCATTAGGTACTCAAATGTGTATGGCATCATTGTCATGCTTCCAATAAGCATCCATTTAACCTTTAGGCACATTTGGAATGGGTTCCGCTGGCTCTGGTCTTTTAAGGACATAGAGCGTTCACTCATGATTGAGAATATTTCCCAAAGTCTTAAACCAAAAGTGGAACTTTATCCCGTTTTGTCCTTCTGAAGGACTGATCTCAATTTGAATGTGTTTGTGTTTGGCATTATATTCTACAAAGAAATATTTCAATGTTTCGAAAACATTTTAATTTTGTTTGATTTAGTTAATGATATTAATTAGATATTCATTTAATTATCACTCTCACTATTTTCTTCAAATTGATAACCCTCTTGTGTCAATTCAGAAGATTGCAATGTACAATCTTCTAGTGGCCAAGATCAATATTTCATCAAATCATGACTCAACTTTGGTTGATCACCCAAAATTTGACTATTTAGGTAGGCAACATCTGCTAATTGCATCATATGCTATTGTTGGATAGATGATATGCACAACTCCTTGCCATAATCATCTGCATGCCTCTGGTACCTAGTCTGACTAAGTTATCACCAGTTAAGCCCAACCCAAAAGCCAACACAATAGATATGCACCCTGCTTTTGTAGAAACTACATATCTACATCACACTTCCATGAGATAGACGGGGCACCACACTTTGGCATAAACTATGCTTGGTCGATCAAACTTTTCATGTGTGATACTAATGTAAAGCATCTTAGACTTAATATTTTATTTGAGGGGTTTTTGTATTTATAAATACATATACTTTATCCAATCATCACATATATAGTATGTATCATATATATGCTATATCCCACAATAAAAATATGCAATAAACAAAAAGTGATGGTTATGGCCATCCTAATGTAATTCCTTGGAGACACAAGTAATTACCAAAACCTAGGTGTACATCACATGCAGAAACCTATTGTCGATGAAGATCCATGCTTGCCAATTCGGGTTGTTCGGTTCAACCTTTTAATCGATCAACTCACCTCCTAGACGATTGTTTGGTCGTCTTAGCGATTGTTTGGTTCTTCCATCCACCCTCTACTGGCTCCTCTAACTGATTGGTTGGGTCCACTAGGCTATCAATTTGGCCCGTCCTTCTGGTCCTACTCGATCCTCTTGCCGGTCGGCTTGTCTCCGAGATGATCGTTTGCCATCATCAAAATGACCTTCTTCTTTGTCATAACTAAAAAGTAAATTGTTCTACCATTACATGATTATAGAGAAACCTTGAGTTACATTCGAGGGGAGCAAGGGTAGGAAATAATCAACTTTACATTGGTAAGATAAGATAGATGCTCAATATGCAAACTGAGATAAAAGGATTAACTAACCATACAACCATGCATATATAATAGGGGTTATTAGCCATAATCATGCTACACATCCACCATCAAAACTCACTTTTAGGGTGACACATGTAAATTGCATATAATATATATATATATATATATATATATATATATATATATATATAGTCAGGCTAGAATACACTCGAGTGTATCCGGAGCGGAATACACTCAAGTAGTTTTTCATGATGCAATATTTTTTTTGAAAATATAATCCCTTAATCTTCTTAAACATCTCGTGAACAACTCAAAGGCAAAATTTGAGAACATTTGGATATGTTTAGCTCATGTTATGAAGACCGCAAAAATTATGCATTTCAAATTAGTTTCGCGCGTCGATTTTGTTTCTCTTGGATGAGTGACTTACACTCATCCAAATGGGCTCAAAATTTATATGTATCCTAGTTATAGTATGATGGTGAAGATCAACGGTTTACATTTTGTAAAAAAATAGTCTTGATATGCAAACACACTTGAGTGTATTCGTGTGATCTGTACACTCGAGTGTATTCATGTGATCCGTACACTCGAGTGTATTCTAGCCTGACTCTCTCTCTCTATATATATATATATGTATATATATATATATATATATTAGTTTGAGATTATCGTGGTATCTGATTGGATAAGAAATTATTCGCATTGCATGTAATAATTAAATGATAAAACCAAAATCCAATCATATTAATCATATCAAAATATAGTAGATTGGCATGAATTTGATGCCACTATTGGGAAATAGGGTGACATATAAGTCATCAAAAACAAAAAAATTATAGCCATATTCCCCATAAACCAGCAGATCCCATCAACAACTATATAATGGAAAGGATGGTTTTGAGATATACCTGGTCCTATAGCAAGTTCAATGACATATTACTTGTCATTGTAGTTACACAACTGTCATGTAGTTTCTCTTAGATGGTGTTTGTGCAACTCCTGGTCTTCACCATAGACAACACACTGGAATAATGTCTATAGTGGCTCCTGTGTTCTCGTCACGGACTGCAGGTTGACGTTATCCTCCAAGCGACATACAATAGCTTCCCGCCTCTAGATTAATTCATGTAGACCATTGATAACTCCATGTTGCGCTACCAGAGCCAACAAGAAGGAGTTGTCCCCTTCTATCAATGTACTAGTCATCGACATACTCTCCCACAACTGATCCTTAGTTTTTCTCTCCCTCTCTATCCCTCCCTTTAATGGGTAGGACTTTCTTGGGATATTCGTTGGTACCACAATCAGAGAGGACAACATTTTTAGAGCAATTGATTCTAAATTGTGTATCTTGGGAAGCCCATGGTACCCCTCTATTTATAATAGAGGCTAGGGTCAGGGTTCCCAATCAATGTGGGAGTAAAAGGGTCCGAAATCATGAATGTTCTAGAACTTGTGAACTGTGAGATGGTTGTCTCATGAGTGAGACAATTGTCTCACTTAGTGAGATGGTCATTTCACTCAGTTTCATGTTCTGAATCATATTGGCAATTCGAATCCAATTGATGCACAACATCACGTCAACACTAATTCTTGATGCAATCAAATTTCCCAACAAACTTGGCATCTCGCTCACGCGAGGCAGTCGTCTCATGACAATGAACTAGTCATCTCGCTCACACGAGTTGATCATCTCACGACCACAAACCAGTCTTCTCACTCACACAATATGGTCGTCTCAGAACCATCACGTGAGATAGTCATCTCACTTATGCGAGATGGTCGTCTCATGCCCCAGTCTGGCAGAACTCAACCTATTCAGTTTCTAATCAACCTGACACTCCAAACAGTCAGTCCAACACTTGAACTTGATGATTCTGAGTCCATTTAGTTGATCTATTGTTTAATTGAATACCTAAACATCTTTAGCATTCAATCTAAACATTAGGTCCAGATTATGTTGGAAATGAATGTCCATAACAAACTTATGACATCAAAAGCAAAGAGTGGTGCCTCGTCACACATCATTGCTAGCCAAGTAATTTAGAAAGTTGGAGAACAAATTCAACCTACAATCTATTATTAGTGTTACCGTGATTGTATAGTTTCTTTGTCTCTAATATCCAGATTGAACTCAAGGCATGGAATTGTCATCCTTTCAATGTTCAATCCATGTTTCTTGAACTAGACTAGACTGTCTAAGATGCATATGAGTTCACATGTAACATATTGAACCACATCAGTATGATCGTATGTTTCTCGGTCTCTGTTATCAAGAGGTCTTGGATATCAAACTCATGTAGGAGGGACAAATCCCATATACATCACTCACACTTAGTCCCCATGTGTCAAAGATACCTAATCATCACCTTTATGGTAACCCATATTTTAAGATTACGTTTGATGATGTCAAAGTATACCCAAAGACATGTGATGAGTGTAGTGACTTTAGGTCTAAGAAAAACAATCACCACTATCACTATGAGAGATGATTCTGACTACCATTCCATGGTATCCTTGTATCACTCTCATGGTGGGTCTGTCTGATACACTATACTCTAACATGTATCTTTGTGATAGACTTGATATCATATATCATAACTAGTGAGACTCCATCATAAGTCAACACACACTCTAGTCTTATTTATTACTATTGTCTATTTTTCTTCCATAGTAATATCTGACTAGGGACATTACAAGAATGTATATACTCTTATTCTACATATGATCTCATTGTTCAGGTCCTCAACCTAAAGACATATGTCATTGAGTAACATCATTCTCTAAACATCTACTTATGTCTATGTCATCATCTCATGACTGAGAAAAACATAATAAACATAATTACCTTTTGTTATTATCAAATAATTTATTGAATGCCACATTCCAATCATCATATGATTGCCTCTCTGGGCATATATACCAACAGGTGCCCCCACGTGCAAATGTTGTGCTATGGAAGGCGTTTTGTTCGGCTGTACCAACTGACTACAACATAAGACAATGATGAATCCCTATAATGCCTAGAAGTGAATGTTATTCAATGCTAGAATAATAAATCCTTGATTACCTCCTAGTCTCTGGGGAGATGGGGTGTGCGATTTGGGTCAAAGCGTCCAGTTTGGTCGATCTTCCACACACAGCCTAGAGAGACAAGGATATCAAACATGTGATTCATTCTTTTTTGTAGAAAGATTGACACAACTCCTTCTGAGGATGGTGTAGATGAATTATCCCTCTATTGATCCCATGGGTCCTGTGGCGGTGGAGATGGCAGGCTATATATTACAGTAAACAAATGTCGGTAGATGAATCATGGAAGGGTATCATCGATGCGTTAGGGAATTCAGCCACAAAAATAGCTTCAATTTTGATAGGGATGACATGAGGTGGAAGGAACAACTGGATATGGTGTTGCGGAGGCCAAAGAGGATGTTGATACAATTGAACTTATTCCAGTGGATTCCCCCGGACCTACACAACCTAAATGTGAACCTAGTGTATGAATGGAGAACATATTTGATGGTGGTAGAGTGGGATGCATGGTGTGCCTAGTATGAAATCATTCAACATGGATGGTATTGGCTTGTCGGTCAATGATTCAATGTGAATCAGAGTATGAACTTGGCCTCAAAGTGATGGTGGTGATGTTGAAAACTCTGAAAGATATGAACATCTGGGTTACATACCTAGAGACAAAAATGCACAACTTATGGATATGTTTTGGGATCGAGGAATCCCCCTGGAGAACAGAGGTGATTTATGAGATCATTAAAGAGGAGATCCAAGGAATGATGATGATGGGTAATATCATCCCCCATGAAGGAAATTTTGCACAGACAGCCCTGGGCAAAGATGGCGACTTGCAGGGAGGGATATGGATATCGCATGAACCATGCAATCTCCCAAGTTAGGTATGACAACTGATGATGCTGGAGAGAAATAAAGTAGCATACATATTGAATAGATGGCAAGACAATGAGGAGGCCGAAGACTGATAGTTTTCTTTTCTTGGTAAGCATAGTTGGGATTTGTATATAGTTCAGTGTTAGGGCCCGATGGGTCACCGAGGAGGATTTGTATTTCCCCTCTCATCTTCCCACTAGGATGTAGGGGATGATAACATTTATGTAGCTCATTTTTTGTTGGATGCCTACATGGGAGTGTGGATTGAATGAAAGCTACTCCCAAATTAACAAAATAAAGGTGTGGTATCCATCTAGTGGCTTCATGATATGCTCGTCTATGAAGACTGAAGAGGGAATACTATCTTTTATGGCTAAAGTTGTAGGTAAAAGATTTTGTATTGGCATAGGAGGAATCATCATATCTTTAAAGTTAGATTTTTTTTTGGGAAAATCCTCCTCCTAGTCTACCACCCAATCATCATCAAAAGTAAGAGAAGTAGTGGCATCTATCACTATATCAACATGTATCTTAGGCCCCTCATTTGATGGCACTATCAACCATCTTGCATCATCATTTCAAGAATGACAGAAGCATGATCCTATTCATAGTTCAAGAATATGGGCTACTCCATCTTCCCCATGGATATCTCATATTTACCCTCAAGTGACATGAATGGAAGGGAGAATTGTGCTATCATAAGGGGGCAGTTGTGCCTCCAAACTTTTTCCCCATGCTTCTCCATCAACTATAATTTCTTGTTGGCTATTTAGTATTGCTTGTTGGTCATATTCTATAGGACATCTACATAATAGGTGTCACAACCCTTATTTTGAGTTATAAAGTAAAATATTCATTTGAATTATAAATGGATTCAAAAGAGTTAATAATTTATCATGAAGTGCATTAGGGCCAAAAGAAGTATTCTTGGACGTGTTTGATCATGATTTGATGATTAAGTGTATTCAATTCGAGGTTTGTAGACCTAATTATATACTTGTAGAATTTTTTTAGATGGAAAAATGTTGGAATTGTAATCTCAAACTTGGTTGTTAGAGGTTTTGTGTGATGAGGAAGATATGGCTTAAATTTCACTTAAATTTGAAGGTTTATGTTAAAATATATACAAGTTTGATGTTCTAAAATTTGATTTTAAACAATATCTGCTAACTTGGTCACATCTAACTTAAGATAATATAGTTTGTGACATTTAGAGGTCATACCGAAATATTTCCAATCCCTAACTTCAGTTCATCTAGGGTAGAGGTATGTGCAGCTTGCAGGCTTGTCCACCAACACCTTGGATACCCACCCCGCCAATTTCCTATTGTTCCTTTTTCTTGGGCGGGCTGAGTACAACTATTCAACCCCTTACACAAGTTGCATCTAGTTGTGGATAGAAGAGAATGGGATCCTATCTCGCTATCCATCTTCAGAAACAAAAATAGAAAGAGTTGAGAGGTAGAAGAAGGAAGATGCAAAGGGAATTAAATGCCTTCGATATGATCAATTCTAACCCATAAGACCCTTGAATCTATAGGGAGGAGTAGTTAAAGTCTTTCCTATGGCTATAATGACCATTTGACTCCATTTTTTCAGTAGTGATGGAGGAGCTAGGCATGCTATCAAGGATTCTTCCACCACATTTGGAGGGCATGGACAAGTTCCTTGTGGTGTTGTGCAGATTCCTAAAGAAACAAAAAGGGGTGGAGAAGCCCCATGAAAAAAATGTCCAATCTTGTAGAGCTTCCTCTTATGCAAATACAAACCAAGACTGACATGGATTTTCCCTCCATTTTAAACCTCCATGAGCAGCTGTCATAGATTTGTGTTCCTCTATGAAGCCCCCTTAAACCCTTGTAGTACCCTCTCCTTGTAGCGGTCATCATGAATAATATCAAACATAAGCAGGCGTCGGGCGTTGCGGATGAAAGGGAGTCCATGAGAGTGGACTCAATGAAAGGGGTGCACTGGGTCCAACCTCCTTTCAAACTAGATTAGTCGGCCCATACCAACCAACAAATAACTATATGGAGCTGCATGAGGTAGGGAATAAACAACCATGAAAAAATCAGAGAAGGTGTTTACTCGAAAAATACTAGTATTCTTTGATCATGACTTGAAAATAACCCCCTCAGTCAAAAAATGACCAAAATATATCCCTAGACTAAAAAAATTACCTTGTTTCACATGAAATTATTGGATATGACTTTTGATGCCCTTTTATTGATGATTTTATTTTTGAATGGCAATAAATGTGTTAGAATATATTAAATTCTATAAATAACACATGATTGATATAATTTTTGTAATCATTTTGGATCTCCAAAATGTTATGAACACAATCCTAATATTTGATTTGTATAATATTAAACATTTGGACTCTTCTATATTAAAATATAATTAGTTACTTTAAACCATATTTTAATTCTTGACAATAGACAAATAGTTAGAAAAAATATGTAATTTGAATCAGAACCCTATAGTGACCTCTTGATCACTAAAAAATATCATAATGTGTTTATGCTCAATATGATGCTAAGAATGATCAAACTCTAAGTTTGGGACTTAATAACTCTAAGTGACGTGCAATATATATATATATATATATATATATATATATATATATAATCAATATATCATGTATGTATGCTATTAAACTTATACTAGTATATAAAGCTTCATACATAAGTTCCAATATTAGAATAACATTTGTAATTTATGATTTTGAGATGATGGCGCCCAATGTGACATGGAACCCTAATCTTCTTAATATATTTAACATTAGGGTTACTTCATATGAACATGTTTTAGAATATAAAATTTAGAGTAACAATAATAACTTTGAATAGAGAATAAGTAAGTTCAGTTGTATTATGATAAGTGGATTGACAATGGAATACCCTAATGAACTAGTCTAACCCTAAAATGGAAATATCTAGGGTTAGTCATGAGAATCTAATGGATGCATATGATCATGTTCTTAATCAGGTGATGCCTTTGAACTATATTGTCAAGGATGTACTGGGAACCTCTAAACCTAGGTACATGCTTTAATAATTATATGACTATGACTTTCTTGCTTGAACTGTGATATGTATATATTCTTGTTTACTTGCTCAAATATTTCCATATAGTATTATATTATTTCACTTGATATTTTTCTTGTTGATTTTATAACTAGAACACATGATATATATATCCCCATTATTCAAACCTTGTACACTTGCTTGTAGTCTCAGGGTAAGGACACAAGGGTGGGCGTCTTACTTGAGTTTTCAAAATAAGGCATACCATGTTGTTACTAGGGTTATATCTTAGCAATGGACTTGAGGCCCTTATGAATAGGGTTAGCTAATCTTGAGCATCCTCATAGACCCTTCCAATGGAAAGCTGGTCAAAGCCCTTATGGTACATAATATTGTTGGCATAATTGAAGCAAATTGACTAAAACATGGGTTCTCTTGTTGCAAAGTAATTAAGTCATTTACTTTCTTGTTCATTTACTTCTAAAATACTTTTCAAAATCATGCAAATATTATATATATGTATCTTTCTTCCATGTACTAAACACCTTGTGTGTTGACCCGCTTGTTCCAAGTATGTGTTAGGTTTAGAGATAGTTTGG
Organism: Alisma plantago-aquatica; assembly: GCA_963693085.1. Lineage (NCBI taxonomy): Eukaryota > Viridiplantae > Streptophyta > Magnoliopsida > Alismatales > Alismataceae > Alisma > Alisma plantago-aquatica. The sequence continues at coordinate 427,343,478 of OY856412.1, read as the reverse complement.
GAGTTGATGACTTGTGAGCATGTGTTCATGTGTACTTATTGTAAGATCTTAGCTAGTGTACATGAGCAGAGTTTTACAGTTTGACTCTTGAATATGTAATATAAATCTTGCAATAAACAATGTTGATATTAATAATACTTGTTGATTGTTGAGAGTATGTTGGTGCTTTCATCTTGTTATTTGTTCATATATGCTAGGATTTTACGCTTCCTCTTTTATGCTTTGATATTACCATGCTAGGGATGGATGCCTAGGTCCTACCAGCATTGACTTTCTAGTCATTTTGGGTTAGGATTTGGGTAATAAATGGTTATGTGATATATGGTCTCTGATCATGAACAATAACTACACCAAACATTACTCACATGAAACACAAATTAACTTAGCCTTAAATTCCAACCCTTAAAATTGTACAAATTTTCATTCGTGGACTAAGTTGACCTAACCTCTAGGTTAGAACCTAGATGTTGTAGAACTAGGTGTAGGCTTTTGTAATCCCTAAAACCTAAGTTTTCTTCTCCTTATGTTCTATAAAAGGAAGATCCTATTACAACCCTAGACATATGTTTACGACATGTGCTTAGGGTAGCAACACAAGTGTACACCATGTTCTTGCTAGTTCTCTAGGAGTCATATGATAGTGGTACTATTCATGGTACTAGACTACTTGAGTGTGGTAACTCACTTTTAGTTTTGGTTTTATTGGAATGGGTTGTGGTGATTTCCATCGCCCATTTCAATGTTGGAGAAAAACTATTTTAGGTATTAGTATATGTATCTAGGAAAATGTTACCATACATAGAAAGGTAGGGAGTGTCCATGCAACCTAATAGAAAGGGATGTAATATAAAGTCTAGATGAGAGAGCATAGATCATAGTTGTAGTATCTGGAGTTGTCTAGAGACATGATAAAGGTTAGGTAGTAGTATCCCAGATAACCTAAGATGATGATGATGATGATTTTGATGTTGATGTTAGTGATGATGATATGAGCTCGCTTCAATATGACATGAGATGAGTTATGACCAAGAAAACCTAGCTAGTCTAGCGTTGTGTATAGTATATGTAGCTTGTTTGATGTGCTACACATAGCTAGTGGTTGTAATGCTTGCTTGTGTCTAGTTTTGTATGTGTTATGATATGATTAGTGAGATGTGGTTTAGGACCAACATATGCCTCAATCCCTTTACAAAGGAGGACCTTTAGTATGGGACATAAGAAAAGGCCAAACTCCTGAACTGGGAAAACACAATGGAGAAGGTCAGACTACCTAACTTCCAAAATATATCAATTCACAAATATGTGCATGATGAAAGACATGATCATGAGTCCCTAGATAGACTACTTCTAGGTATATAAGCTGAGTCACCTAGTGTATGGTTCCTTTGATGATGTCGAACCCTAGATTTTCTATTAAAACATCTAACCCTAGAGAAAGAGGTATTTGAATATATAGGCATGTTTTCCATCTAGGTGAGGGAGGCATACCAGAATCCTAGAGGATGTATATAATGTGTTATCTCCAAGATGAGCCTCATACTCATGTTAGTGGTTACACATAAGGGAATCTAGTGGTTGTTCTCATTTTTCAAGAAAGTGAAAAGTCGATACAGGTATATTTATGTGGCTATCATGTCTTTCCTTGAAATAGATAAGTGTTAGCTTGAGTGGCTCGAGCGTGTGAAACTCTTTTTTTCCATAAGTGAGATACTATGAAATGTTAATGTTGATCATAATGTTGTTCCTCAAATAATATACTTACATGAAAGAATCTCACTAGAGTTGTCAACTTGATATATATATATATATATATATATAGAGAGAGAGAGAGTGTTAGGAAGTGTGTCAGTACATGTAAGTTATATGTATCTACCATTAAAATGGCATACATGGATTTTTCAATTAAATCAAACCATATAGATTGAATCAACATTTTTTAGTTTAGATGTGTTTAAAAAATTAGAACCATACCTCACATAAATTATGAGATATAGAAATATATTATCCAAAAGTTCTACAATTTTTGTAATTGTCGTTGAATAGAAAAAATATATCTTCATTGATTAGATGATCTAAAATGTGAGATTGAGATGATTTTTTCACATGTTATCCAAGGGGTATACATCACATAGATAAGGTTACATTGTTCAATATATTTGTGAAACTATCATAAATAAATATAGGTACATATAAGATACATGAACTCAGGTAAACCATTCTTTTAGTATATATATATATATATATATATATATATATATATATATAAGCCACTCTTATAATCTTGACTTAATATGAACCCATGCCATATATGAAAGATATAAGTTTGAGATTATGACGCCTTTGGGATCCTAGTTTGAATAATCATGATGTAGAGATGCTTAACTTTGGATCTAGTAAAGTAATGAACATAATTTGTGGTTATTCGTAGATTTTTTTAATCAAAATTAAACCATGCATGTAATATGTCCTAAATAGTGAAATATTAGTATGTTGGTTATCATAATTGAGAGTTAGGATAATGAATGTTCTCTTTAAAAAATGATGCAAAATTTGTTACCTTTACGGAACTTCATATATATATATATATATATATATATATATATATATATATATATATATATATATATATATATATATATATATATATATATATATATATATATATATATATATATATATATATATATATATATGTGTGTGTGTGTGTGTGTGTGTGTGTGTATGAACAAAATCCTAACACTATTGGAATATGAAATGTAAGGTATTAATTCTGAAAGGATGCCATGTTAAGAAGGGGTACACCATAGATTCTTTCAAATACTATGATGACAACCTAGGAGTAAATGTCATTGTTATGGATGCTTTTGCATCTAGAGGTGGTTACTAAGGTTTTAGAACCCATCCTATGTCTTCTTGAGTATGATATTAGTTGAATTTGGGGGGTGGAATCCCATATATGGTGGGGTGGATGTGACAACCTATATTTGGAGTTCTAACATTGACAATTCAATTAAATTATAAATGGATCCAAAAGAGTTGATAATTTATCATGAATCGCATTAGGGTTACAGGAAGTATTCTTTGATGTGTTTGATTATGATTTGATGATCAAGTGTATTCAAATTTAAGTTTGTACACCTAATTATAAGGTCATTTGTAGAATTTTTTTTAAATAAATAGATGTTTGAATCATGGACTCAAACTTGGTCATTTGAGATTTTGTGTGATGAGAGACACATGTTTTAAATTTCATTTAAATTGGAGGTATGCTAGAAGATATTAGAGTTTGATGTTCTAAAATCTGATGTAAAATAATATGTTCTAACTTGTTAGCATCTAACTTAGAAGGAATATAGTTTGTGATATTTAGAGGTCACATGGCAATATCATCAACGCCTTACTTTGGATCATTTGGGGTATAGGTATGGGTTGCATATAGGCTTGTCCACTAACTGCCTTAGTTACCCACTCCTCTGATTTCCTATTGTTCCTTTTTCTTGGGTGGACTAGGTACAACTGCTTGACCCCCCACACAAGCTACAACTAATTGTGGAGAGGGATAATAAGCTCTTGTCTCACTACCCCTCTTTAGCAGCCAACTAGTAAGAGTTTAGATGTAGAAGAAGGAAGACATGATGGGAAATAAATGCCTTCAATATGATCAAACCTAACCTAGAAGACCCTTGAATCCATAGGGAGGAGCATTCGAAGTATTTCTAATGACTTTCATGACCATTCAAGTCCATCTCGTCAGTAGTGAGGGAGGGTTAACATGTTGTCAAGGCTTCTTCAACCACCTTTAGAGGGCATGTACAAGTTCCATGTGGTGCTGCACAACTTCCTCAAGCAACAAAAGGGGGTGGAGAAGCCCCATGATAAAAGTCCAAATCATGCAGAGCTTCCTCTACTATAGATCCAAAGCCAAGACTACATGGTATTCCCTGCCACTTAAAACCTCCATGAGAGGTTGTCATAGATCTATGTCCCTCTGTGAAGCTCCCTTAACCCCTCAACATACCCTCTTCTTGTAGAGGCCACTCTTGGAGTACATGGGTTTCTTGAGCAGTAGATGCATGTAGGTGTTGGGAACTATAGACAAGAGGGAGTATGAGATAGTGGAGTCAGTGAAGGGTGGACTAGGTCCAACCTCCTTTCAAACCATATTAGCCAGCCCGACCCAGCCAAAAAATAATTGAGCTGCAACCCTAGGCTACATGGAGGCCATCCATAGTTTCCTGAGGCAGGATGTCAATGACCATGAAAAATCCAGAGAAGGTATTTACTTAAAACATACTAGTATTCTTTGACCACTTCTTAAAAATATCTCCCTCGACTAAAAAATGACCAATGTATCCCTAAATCAGAAATCACCTAGTTTCACATGAAATTCTTGGATATGCCTTTTGATGCCCTTTAATGATAGTTTTATTTTTGAATGGAAATAAATGTCTTAGACTATATAAAATGCTATAAATAACACATGATTGATATAAGTTTTCATAAAATCATTTTGGATCCCCATAAGTGAGAGGAACACAATTTTAAGATGTGATTTGTATAACATTGAACATTTTTGACTCTTTTGTATTAAAATGCAATCAGTTACTTTAAACCATGTTTTCATCCTATACATAAGTAGTAAAAAATTATCAAATTTGGACTAAAACCCTATAATGGCCTCTTGATCACTAGAAAAATACCATAATGTATTTATGGTCAATATGATGCTAAGAAGTTCAAACCCTATGTTTGTGACTTAATAACCCTAAATGAAGTGAAACGAACATATCTTTAATCAATGTATAATTTATGTTTGTTATTAAACTTATATTCTTATATGAAACTTTATACATAAATTCCATGGACAGAATGACTCATAGAATTCATGTTTTTGTGATGATGGCCCTGAGGTGACATGGAACCCTAATCTTCTTAATTTGTTAGACATTATGGTTACTTCATATGAAGATGTTATAGAATATAATGTTCAGGGTAACAATGATAACTTTGAGTAGAGAATCAATAAGTTTAGTTGTAATATGATAAGTGGATTAACAATGGAATACCATAATGAACAAGTGTAACCCTAAAATGGATCTATCTGGGGTTAATTATGAAAATCTAATGCATGCATACAATCATGTTCTGAATGAGGTGATGTTTTTGAATTAGATGGTCAAGGATGTATTAGGAACCTTGGAACTCAATTACAAGCTTCAATGATTATATGACTATGGCTTTCTTGCTTGAAGGGTGATATGTATATTTTCTTGTTTACTTGCTCAAATATTGCCATGTAGTATTCTAATACTGTACTCCATGTTTGCTTGTTGATTTTACAACTTGAACACATGATATAGATCTTCACTATACAAACATTTTGCACATGTTGATAGTCTGGGGGTAAGGACACTAGGGTGAGTGTCTTACATGAGTTTTGAAAATAGGTCAGACTATGTTGGTATAAGGGTTAGCTCTTGGAAATGGCCTAGATGTCCCTTACAAATAGGGTTACCTAATCTTGAGCACCCTCACAGACCCTTCCAATGGGAAGTTGGTCAGTGGGCTTATGATTCGTGATATTGTTGGTATCATTGGAGTAAATTGATTAAAACATGGGTTCTCACATTACTAAGTATCAAACTTGTCTATTTTCTTGTTCATTTACTTCTAAAAAACTTTTCAAAATTATATAAAAATTATATATATGTATCTTTTTCCATGTACTCAACACCTTGTATGTTGACCCACTTGTTCCACATATGTTTAGGTTTGAGAGATATCTTGGAAATGGATGACCTTTGAGCATGTTTTTAGGTGTACTTTTTGTAAGATCCTAGCTAGTGTACACAATAAGACTTGTAAAACTTGACTCTTCAATATGTAATTGAAATATTGTAGTAAAAATGTTGCTAATAATAATACTTGTTGATTTTTGAGATTATGTTGGTGCTTTCATCTTGTTATTTATTAATGTATCCTAAAATTTTACACTTCTACATTCATGCTTTAATGATACCATGCTAGGGACGAATGACTAGGTCCTATCACCACAGAATTTCTAGTCATTGGGGTTAGGATTTAGGTAATAAATGCTTCTGTGACATTTAGGTTCTTTTCCATAAACCTCAAAATGATATTGATTGTAGTTTGCCTCTTAAGGAAAATCATATTCATAGGATGACTCCTCATAGTATCCCCCCAAAATATTATATTATGGTATGCTTCATATATATCTTTAAAGTGTCTAGCATTATGCTCAGTGTTGATCCTCTGGATGGTTGATTTTCTTTGTGGAGTCAATTCAAGATAACCCTTATGCTCAATGTTGATCCTAGCATTTTTCTTGGTGATGACCCTTCACATAAACACCTTAGCTTGTAGATTCTTTTCCTAGAAGCCCCATGCATCCTGATTGAAGGAGCCAATTGACATTCTGCAATTTGTAATACCGACCACTCCATTTCAATATGGATCCTTGGAAAATGAAATGTTTGAGTTCAAGCTCAAGAGAAAAATTGTCTAATGAATTAAGATTTAAAAAATTCCTTTGCAAAATAATAACACAATAAATGAAAAAAAATCTAAGGTAGAAAAAAACTAAGATAAAACAAAGTACGGAACCAAGCTTAATATTATAAAACAAACTAAACAATACAATAACAAACTAAGGAGTTAACAAACTAAAAATTACAAAAATAAACTAAGAAATTATAAAACAAAACTAAAAAGTAGAAATCCAAACTAAAATTACAAAAAAAAGTAGAAAGAAAAAATCCTAACTTCATCTCATTAGATTACAAAATCCAATATATCCCATTGTACCCAACAATGACACAAAAATTTGATCTAAGTAAAACTCTCCAAATTTTAACCTAAACTACATATAGTAATCACCACTTGCAAGGGGACAGTTCTTATCATTATATGCTTATCAAACCCCAAGGAAAAGTTTAAATAATAGATCAAATATTTTTTTAACTATAAAAATTACTTTAAAAGAATAAATGGTTGGTTTTTTGGTCAATTAACTAATTTAACAAACAAGAGATGAAATCAAGCTATAAAAGAAAGAATTTAAACATTATAATGAAATTACTAGGTTGACAAGGTTCACCACCACTGCCTATGCAACTATATTAAACATTGCATCATTCATTGACATAAACACTATATTGGGTACAAGGTATTTTATATCATTTCCGTATGAAATCTATATGGACTGATCTCACTATAGGATCAAGGTCTCACTATCTGTGGATGCTTAATATGTTGCCCTGTAAAATGCCCTTAGGTGGTCTCATCCAGGATTAAATAGTAACACATGTTGTCTAATTCTAGATTTAAACATCTCTATGTCTACGATTACAACAATCATGCTCGATAGATGACTATGCTATAAAGTAAGCATCAAACAATTTAGTATAAATTTAGATGTTTATATAAATAATATTTAACAATGTAGAAATAGAATGCAAGCAACAAGAATAATCCCCATGTCTTGGTAATGGATCTACTCTCTAAACATGTTCATAATACATAAATAGAGAGAAGAGAAGCTCATGGAGAAAGTAAAAGTGTAGAGAAGAAGATCAGTGGTAACAACTCCTGAATGTCAACTTTAGTCTCCGATCTAGATCTACTAAGGAGCACGACTCCACATCGAGCCATTGACTTTTGTCTTCAGCTCTCCTTGGTAGAATCTAGGGTTATGAATGGGAGACGATAGGTCATGAACTCCTACTTTGAAATCTCCCAAGTGCTTTTGTATCAACCTGCAAGATATCAGACCCATCCAAATTAAGCCAACAATTGTCACATGTTTGTTGTACATTTCCTTCAGAGTTGTAGGGTGAATTGTTTGACCCAAAGTTGTCAATAAATATATTAAGTTTGTATATAATATAATTGTCCTTACAAGTCAACTTGGATCACTGAATTTCTACATTGGATGTAGAATCTAGAACCTTTTTAGCATCCGCCATATTTTCTATGGAGCTACTATGAATTCTGTTGGATTTGCCAATCAGCCGAACTACCTTGTCGGTTGGCCGAACAACCTATAATAGTCAATAAACTTTTTTTTAGACAATTGAATCTACATATAATGGGTTTTAAATCATCCAATTCTAAGTTTGTATGTGAAAGTTATGATCATTTGAGTAACGATCAATACTTTAATGATCCCCACTCCACTTGTTAGAGTTGGGGAGTGAGGATATGTTGTCTTTGATAATTTTATTGGATATTTTTAGAGGGGTATTTTCTTGTCTCTTCTTGTTATATCATCCTATAAATAAACACTAAAAATATATGAAATTCCAAACAAATTGCATAAAAGACTCAAAACATAAAATAAGGAAAATATTGAGTAGCATGCAAAGAAAATAGGTAAAAGTAAATATCAGTGCAACTCAAACGTGATGACTAGAGATTTATCACTTTCTCAAGGTTGGAAAAATACTCAGTGAAGAAAATATCACCTCAACCTACCCCAAGTGATCAAGCAATGATTTAAAGCTAAAAGTTCCACGAATGACCAAATGAAGAGCTCCAGTGTAATCAAAGTTTCCAAAAACATCCATTCTAGTAGAGATGATCGTGATACATAGGCCTCAATAACAAGGTTTTAAGATAGAGAGAAATTCCCCTTTCCCTAAAATGGCCATGCATGAATTCAAAACAATCATGGCAAGTGACGACCAGAACGACTGTTACACATGCCATGACTAGAGTGATCCCATTTCATCCTACTATAAAACCACCCTCACAACCATAGTCATTCTTCACTAGAACAAACATTCTACCACTCATAGACACAACCATTACACCCACCATGGTCATCCTAATTCTACCTCACCACGATCGTTCCACCTAGAAAAATCGTGCTACCTTCATCTCACCAAGAATGTTATGACCACAACAAAAAATCTACCTACCCTCATTTCTATCTCACAACCTAAAATCTACACATGTAATGCCACAAATGTTATACTTTCCATTCACCATGTCTATGGTGGGGTAGAATGACTTTTCCACCTATAAACCCTAGTACTTCCCAAAAGTTGTACCATTTTACTCCACATACCCTAGTACCCTAGGTTATTATACAAGATTTCGTGAAGGCAAGGGTGATGAGTGTAAGACACCTGACCTAGCTTTGTGCTTGATTATGTTTTCTTCACTTACTAAGATTCTTAAACCTTAATCTAATCTTTTTAGATGCCTTAATAACATGTGACAAGTTTATGTTATCAGTTTGGTCATGTTTTGTTGATGTTTGAGCTAGTTACGCTTATTTGGGACCAAGTTGTAATTTACCCATGTTGAGGGTTTATATTGAAATTTGTCACATGTAGGTTGTTCCTTAGCATCATGAAAGAGAGAATGATGCTTAGGAGCACGTTGTTAGACCTTGGTTGATGAGGTGGCATCATGAAATGATATTAGGGTTTGCATGGCTTTGCATAGATGCTTGAGTTTGATGGCGTTTCGACCTTGTATGTTGGTTTTTAAAGTGTTGCGAGCGCAACGTTTCCCTTGGTTGATGTTTTTTAATACCTATATATCTTTGGTTTTAGTTGAGGTAGCTAGGGTTTGCTTTCTTGGTTGTGTTGTGACCTACCTAGGCTGGTTTTGTGTTGCGGGTGATACCCTTGGTTTTGTTTCGACCTTGGGAGTGTAGTGGACCTAAGTGGTCACTACACTACCTTGTTTTATCACCCTTTGGCACATGCATGTCTAGAGTTCTTGCATGTAAATGGATTTGTGGACATGTTTCATATGAATCTCTATTATCTTGTCACCTCATGATCTTTACCTCTCTCTGACCCTTGAGTATATAAACCCTCTCCTTCACATGCACATATCTCCTTTAGCTCTCTTTTTCATCTCTTCTTCCTTGTGTTTGGCCTTGAGCTACGTGGTGCTTGAAGAGGTGGTGATCTTGGATCTTGGTGGTCGATCACCTTTGCATGTGGTGATCTTGAGCTTGATTATCTCCTTTGTGGTGATGATTGGTGATCTTCTTTCTTGGTAAGTGGTTTCTTACCCTTGATCTCATTTTTCTTGGATCCTATCCCTCTCTCTCTTCTCTTGTCAGAGACCATGGTTCTTCATGGTGGTTTCTTGAAGATCATCTCTCCATAGAGGTCGAGACTATGGTTTGACCATAGTAGTACCTAAGTGAGATGAAGCTCTCTTCTTTCTTCTTCCTTGTTTGGCCTAGGGTTTGAGCATTCTTCTTTTTGAACTTTCCTTTGAACTTGGTATGTTTTCTTCTTCTTGAGGTGACCTTTTTGGCCATGGAGTTGATCCAAGTTGGATTTCTTCTTCTCTCTTTGAGATCGTGACTTTGGGTCTTGATCTTCTTCTTAAGGAAGGTTATATAACTTTCCCCTCTTCTATTTTTGCACCATATTCTTGCTTGCATGCTACAATTCTATATGTGAAACATGATCATAATTTTATGGATAATGATATATCACTTTTGGGTTTATGATTTTGAAGTATTCTCCTATATTATACTCTTTCTCCTAAGCCCTAATTCATGCACCTAAATTCTAAGTGATGGTGGAGTTTTTGTTTTGTTTGTAAATCTTGATTCTTGGTTTTATCACCATGTTATGATTCATACATCATGTAGTACATGAAGGTTTTGGTTGTTATTTTCATGTGTTAGACGATGGTTTTCTCTCTTCTATGCATGGTTTCCTTGTCGATCTTGGTGATGGTCATTTTTAGGGTTTTGGTGTCCATCTTTGCATGGAGTTTTCCCCCTCGATGATGGTTATTTTTCTTAATGTCTATCATCTATTTTGAATGTACTTAAACTCTATTTTGAGGTTGGTTAAGTTTTGTTTGGAGTAGCTTGATCTTGAGGTCACTACACTCATCTTGGTTTAGTGGTTGCTACATGTTTAATGATGTGTTGTAGGTGCAACAAACCCTAACCTTAAGTGGGTGGTCGCTACACATGTTTGTGCTTGTTTGGTCGACACTATGGTTGCTACATTTCATCTTCTTATGGTCACAACACATGCTTTTTGTTTGATTAGTCACTATACATATCTGATTTGGTCACAATAGAATACTTAACCGTAGTGGCTGCTACACCTGTTGACACAGGGTGGTCTCTACACATGTGATGGTGGTTGTTGCTATAATGCAATAATCTAGTACGTCACTTTACATGTGTAAGTAAGTGATGTTCGATACATAGTGCTATTTGAAAGATTGATTGATCATAACTATGATGCTTAACCCTAATGTGCTCCAAGTGTGTGGGATATTATGTACCTAGGGTTGAAGTTGAATAATATTATGGGAACCCTAATCGACTATATGAGAAACCCTAACCCTATTTTCAAGTATATGATGTACTTGTTGAAGTTTTCTTAAATGATTAGCATGTAATGATGTTTTTTCTATCCTACTTGTGTAACCCTAACATTGAAGGTGGAATAAATAGCATAGCTAGTAAATGTTAAGGTGTGTTTGATATGACATAGGGTGATGATTATGAGCCTTTATGAGGCATGATGAGATAATGATGATGTACAGGAAGTATGTGAGAGGGTCTTATGACCTAGAAGAGGCTCAATGCCTAATGAGAGGTGGTATCCTCCAGTGATGAGATGAGGGATTATTATCCTCTAGTGATGTGATAATGTTGATGTCCTTTTATGGAAACGATATCAAGTGATGATGAGACAAGTGCATACCTCATATGTTTAATATCTTCTAGAGTTGTACCTTTACCCCTATTTTTGTTGAATTTGTTTAGGGTTTGTACATTGCAACTTGATTGATGCATTAAAAGATACCCAATTGGCAGAACTAATCAAGTAAAACCCTAATCATGTAGTGCCATGTGCCATAGATCCATTCCAAATTCATAACTTTGTTGGATGGTGAAACATGTATTCCTAAGGGAAACCCAGAGCACATATTGATGACTATGTGAGGTGTAAGTGACTATGTGTCCTTGAAATCTTGATTCCAAGTGTTTTGAGAACGACTGCAGTCAGGTCTCGGTGATGATGAGAAAGTGATACGATGTGATAGAGGACAGTTGTGGTTGTACCTCAGTGATTGAATTATATACCCTGGTTTCTAGCATCATATCATTTACCAAGGAGGGATAGGTGTTTACATGACTATAGCTTTGACTATAAGTTGTTGTATTATGTTATAGGACTATAGCTCTTACTATAAGTTATGATTTTGCAGTTTGACTGATATGTCAGTGTGGTGCATACTCGAACTAGTCGAGTAGTGCAGGAGAAGATCACAGAGTATGACTCATCTACTGATCTTGTATGGTACTGATTTTGACTTAGCAGCGGTCTGTTGGATTTGGGTGGTATGACTCAAATCCTCAGGGCAAATAAAAGACGTAACACAATCGTGTCATATATTTGCTTAGGGTAAAAAAAGTCACATTGGTTGACCCCTTGCCTTGTTTTTATATTATTTATTTGACAATAGGTATACATGTTCTTCATATTCCTTCTAAAAGTATAAGATGATCTACTGCTCAGTTGTAGATGCTTAACTGCTTAATCAGTGTTATTACCTTTTCTTATATCTTTTAGCTGAATCTGCTCATCCTGATAATAATTCTATTTTCCTGTGTAGTTTGTCAGTATCAATAATAGTTGTTAGTGGAGAGTTATATCTCTTGTTGGGAAGTTGGTCTCACTCTGTAGGTTTCCAAAATTTTTAGGTGGTCGTGCACAATGAGGCAGAGATCGTGTGGTTGAAGCTGAGAAATAAGAGGACCAGTAGATGTTTGAAGGTTGGATATGGTGCTAGTGTTTTTAGTAGAGTTGGAAAAGGCTTTTAAGATCCTCAATATCCCTGAAGAGGATAAGGTGAAGCACACCATATACCTGTTGAAAGGGAGTGTTGGCCATTAGTAGGCCATTGAGGAGGAGAAAGATCTGGTGTTGTGATTAGTTGGGAAGATTTTTGGTGAGAGTTTGTGAGTTGAAACTTCCCAGAGACCTATCTAGATGAGAACATCTCATAGTTTGAGAAGACCCGACAAGGATCTATGATGATCAATGAGTATGAGGAAAATTTCATGGAGCTTTTAAGGTTTTGTCTGCACATGGATACAACAGATAAGGAGAGAATCAGACATTTTGAGAAGGGTTTGAGCTCCGAGTTGACGACGTTGGTGTCAGGTTTAGAGAACATGGAATGGTTTGCCACATTTATGGAGTCGGTTAGGAGAGTATAGAGGTTAGTAGTGGAGAAGTGAATGCCAAGAAGAGACTGGCAAAGTATCAAGGACAATCGTCTAGAGGCTTCATGAAGCATAGATTTTTAGCACCTCAATCACAATAGAGGTTGGTAGTACAATCCCAGTGGTTGCCAAGCAAGGGTAGATGTCATACCTTTCCACTGATAAGAGCTCACAGTGTTGCATTGATGTCAGTGATAAGGCCAACTAGGCCATGGTACAAGAGCAAGATCTTATATAAGAGTGGGCAGGTTGATAATACAAAGTGGTTCTACCCTATGAAGGATGAAGAAGTGATGCAACAACCGAGACAAAGTCAACAAGGGTCACAACAGTGAAAGTTCAGCTGTGGCGGTAGCAGAGGACTTATTCATACGTCACATGCTACTTTTTCTGGGCAAGCCAGCAAAGGACGGGTGCGACAATAGGAAACATCTCGATTCTATTCTATTATTCAGCTGGAAGGAGTAGTCAACCCTCAGGTCGTGATAGGTCAGATGGAGTTATTTCATTCTCATTTGTCTTCTTCCTTCTTTATATCTATTTTGGTTGACCCAGGTGTCACACACTCTTTTATCACTAGAGAAGTGATAGCTATTTGTTCTTTACCTGTTAGTCATATACGTGACAATCTTCACTTAGAAACCCCTTTGGTTGGTTCCCCTGAGTTGCTGAAGGTGTATCCATCCTTCATTCTTTCTTTCTTGGGACGTAGTATTCAAGTGGATTGTATACAACTTGATATGCACATATTCGATGTGATCCTTGGAATGGACAATCTGGAGAAGTATCAAGTGATTTTAGACTGTAATTCCAAGGTGGTGATGTTTCATGGGTCTTTCAGGGAGATAGAAAGATTCTTCTGACATGTTTGGTATCAGCAATGACAGCGATGAGGCTGATGAGATAAGGTTGTGAGGCATTCTTGGAGCATGTGATGGATACTAAGGTGAGGAATCCTAGTATCCAGGAGGAGCTAGTTGTTTGTGAGTTTCAAGATGTATTTCTCGATGAGTTTGTAGGTGTTCTCCCACCCCGAGAATTTGATTTTGAGTGGTACGCACCCGATAGCATAGACATCGTACAAAATGGCACCAATTGAGATGCAAGAATGGAATAAGCAATAGTAGGGATTTATTAGATCGAGAACGTCCCCTTGGGGTGCTCCAATGTTGTTTGTGAAGAAGAAAGATGGATCCATGAGGTTGTGCATCGACTACCGGTAGTTGAACAAAGTGAGGATCAAGAACAAGTATCCTTTACTGTGGATAGATGATCTCTTTGACCAGTTGTGAGGTGCTAAAATGTTCTCAAAGATAGATATGAGGTCAATACTCATCAGTTGCGGATCAAGGTGGATGACATACCCAAGTCATCCTTTAGGACTAGGTATGGTCACTATGAGTTTGTGGTTATGCCATTTGGGCTAACCAATGCACCAGAAGTGTTCATGGACCTAATGAACAGGGTGTTCTAGCCATATCTTGACTAGTTTGTGGTGGTGATCATTGAAGACATCCTGATCTACTCCCGAGACATCAAAAAACATGAGCAGCATTTATGGCATGCATTGACTTAGTTGAGACAACACAAGTTATACACTAAGTTCAACAAGTGTGAGTTTTGGCTAAAGGAGGTTTTGTCCCTAGGGCATGTGATATCTGCTGAAGGTGTACATGTGGATCCCAAAAAGGTTCATTTTGTGTTAGAGTGGGAGGAGCTGAAGATAGTGATAGAGGTTCACAGTTTCCTTAGGTTAGTAGGATATTACATGAGGTTTATCAAGAACTTCAGTGCAGTGGTGTTACCCCTAACAAAGTTAACGAGGAAGGATGTGTTGTTTGTCTAGGATGACAAGTGACAACATTCTTTCCATCTTTTGAGGGAGAATCTGACCAATGCACCAATATTGGTTCTACCAGAGTAAGGGAAATGTTATATTGTCTTCCATGATGCTTTTAAGAACGGTTTGGGTTGAATGCTTATGCAAGATAAGAATGTGATTTATTGTAATAAAAATGAGGAGATATACGCGAGGCATGTTCTAGAGCTTGCAGTGGTGGTCCATGCTTTGAAGATATGGAGACACTACCTTTATAGTGAGAAGTATCAGATCTTCATTGACTACAAGAACCTGCAATACTTTTTCTTGAAGCAAGAGTTGAACATGCGACAACAATGATAGATGGAGTTAATCAATGATTATTATTGCACCATAGAATACCATCCAGGGAAGGTGAACGTGGTGGAAGATGCTTTGAGCAAGAAGTCTTCTTCGTCATCATTGACTGATAAGGCACAATTTTGTTCTTTAGTGTGCCATAAGAGAGACATGTTGGTCTCCTTATGTTATATGAATGTGAAGTTGGAAGTCACCTTGTTGGTAGGATTTTTGGCACAGGTACAGGTAAAGCCTATGTTAAGGCAGAAGATTAGAGATGCACAAGGTGATGATAATATGATTCAGCAGATATGAGCAAAATTTGGCAGCGAGAAGCGTGATGGCTTCCATGAGTCAGAGGACGGGACAATGTGTTACCACGGTAGAGCAGTGGTACCTAATCTAGATGATCTAAGGAAGTTGATTCTGGAAGAGGCTTACTCTTTAATGTACGATGTGCATCCAGGTAGCACCAAGATGCATCATAACTTGAAGGATTTGTATCGGTGGCCTAGTTTGAAGCGAAACGTTGTTGAGTTTCTCTGTATGTCAGTAGGTTAAGGCAGAACATCAGAAACCTCTGGGGACTTTGCAACCATTGCCTATACCATAGTGGAAATGGGATCATCTTATGATGGACTTTGTGGTTGGACTTCCTAGGACATCCAAAGGCCATAATTCCATTTGGGTGATTGTTGATAGGTTGACTAAGTCAGCGTATTTCCTTCCTTTGAAGACAACATATATAGATGAGAAGTTGGCACAAGTTTATTTTGATGAAATCATTTGTTTGCATGGTATCCTGGCTACCATCATGTCAGATAGAGGTCCTCAGTTTACCAATTGCTTTTGGGAATATATGCATTTAAGGTTCAGTACAATGTTTCACCCACAAATAGATGGATAGTCTGAGAGGACTACATAAATTTTGGAAGATCTATTGAGAGCTTATGTCTTGTAGTTTTTGGGTAGTTTGTATGTACACTTCAGTTTAATATAGTTTGCATACAATAACAACTATCAGAGGAGTATTGACATTCCCTTGTACGAGGCTTTGTATGGGAGACGTTGTAGGTCTCCGTTATGTTGGTATGAGACTGGAAAATATCAACTTCTAGGTCATGAGCTTGTGAAACAAACGGCAAAGAAGATTAAGATGATACACCAATAGTTAAAAGAAGATCAAGACGTGCAGAAGTCTTATGTTGATAATCTTCGTAGGCCGTTGGAGTTCTAAGTTGGATATAAGGTATATCTCAAGGTCTCTCCTTAGAAAGGGGTTTTGAGGTTTGGGAAGAAGGATAAGTTGGTTCCCAGATATATGGGACCTTACCCTATGGGGGCACATGTTAGGAAGGTGTCTTACAAGTTGGAGTTGCCACTTAGGTTGTACAAGTTGCATCCAGTGTTCCATGTTTCAATGTTGAGGAAGTGTCACCACGACACGGAGTTGGTTTTGTAGCAAGTGGATGTTGAGATGGATGAGGATGTGTTGTATGTGGAAGGTCATGTGTTGATCCTGGATAAGAGGATCAAAAAGTTGAAGAAGAAAGATATATTTTTGGTTAAGGTTTTGTGGCATCATAGTGGTGTGGAGGAAGCCACATGCAAGATTGAGGATGAGATGTGTAGGAAGTACCTATCTCTTTTCACGTAGGATCTCAGGGGCAAATCATTGTTAAGGGTTTATGGTTGTAAGACCCCTAACCTAGATTTATGCTTGATTATGTTTACTTTGCTTAATAAGATGCTTAAACCTTAATCTAATATTTTGAGATGTCTTAATAACATGTGACAAGTTTATGTTTTCATTTTGGTCCCGCTTGGTTGATGTTTGAGCTAGTTATGCTTATTTTACACCAAGTTGCAATTTACCATGTTGAGGGTTTATCTTGCAATTTGTCACATGTAGGTTTTGCCTTTTATGCCTTAGCATCATGAGAGATATAATAATTCTTAGGGGCACCTTTTTAGACCTTGGTTGACGAGGTAACATCATGAGATGATATTAGGTTTTGCATGGCGTTGGATGGATGCTTGAGTTTGATGGTGTTTCCACCTTACATGTTGGTTTTTGAAGTGTTGCACCCTAAAAAAATCCCTTGGTTGATGTTTGTTGCGACCTAGGTATCTTTGGTTTTAGTTGAGGTCACTAGGGTTTGCTTGCTTGGTTATGTAGTGACCTACCATGGTTGGTTTTGTGTTGTGGTCGATACCTTGGTTTTGTTTCGACCTTGGGATTATAGTTGACCTAAGTGGTCACTACACTACCTTGTTTTTATCACCCTTTGTTACATGCATGTCTAGAGTTCTTGCATGGCCATGTCTTTGTGGACGTGTTTCATATGAAGCTCTATTATCTTAACACCTCATGATCTTTACCTCTCTCCTAGACTTGAATATATAAACCCTCTCCTTTACATGCAAATATCTCTTTTAGCTCTCTTCTTCCTTGTGTTTGGCCTTGCGCTTGGTGGTTCTTGAAGAGGTGGTGATCTTGGAGCTTGGTGGTTTATCACCTTTGCATGTGGTGATCTTAGAGCTTGGTGGATGATCACCTTTGCATGTGGTGATCTTGAGCTTGATCATCTCCTTTGCATGATCCTTGATGATCTTCTTTCTTGGTAAGTGGTTTCTTACCCTTGATCTCATTTTTATTGTATCCTATCCCTCTCACTCTTCTCTTATCTAAGACCATGGTTCTTTGGTGGTTTCTTGAAGATCTTCTCTGCATAAAGGTCGAGACTATGGTTTGACCATGGTAGTACCTAAGTGAGATGAAGCTCTCTTCTTTCTTCTTCCTAGTTTGGCCTAGGATTTGAGCTTTCTTCTTCTTGAGCTTTCCTTTGACCATGGTATGTTTTCTTATTCTTGAGGGAACCTTGTTGCTCATGGATTTGATCCAAGTTGGAGTTCCTCTTCTCTCTGGGGGCTCGTGGCTTTGGAGCATGATCTTCTTCTTAAGGAAGGTTATATAACTTTCCCCTCTTCTATTATTACACCATATTATTGCTTTCATGCTACTATTCTATGTCTAAAACATGATCATAAGTTAGTGGATAATGTTATCTTACTTTAGCGTTTAAGATTTTGAAGTATTCTTGCACCTTGATTCATGCACCTACATTCTAAGTGATGGTGGAGTTGTTGTTTCTTACATGCATTTTTATTATTGGTTTTATCACCATGTTATGGTTTAGCTATCATGTAGTAGATGAAGGTTTTGTTTGTTATGTGCATGTGTTAGGTGATGGTTTTCTCTCTTCTATGCATGTTTTCCTTGTTGATCTTGGTGATGGTCGTTTTTAGGGTTTTGGTGTCCATCTTTGCATGGAGTTTTTCCCTTTGATGATGCTTAGTTTTCTTGATGTCTATCATCTATTTTGAACATGGTTCAACTCTATTTTGAGGTCGATTAAGTTTTGTTTGGAGTAACTTGCTATTGAGGTCGCTACACTCATCTTGGTTTAGTGGTCTCTATATGTTTGATGATGTGTTGCGGGTGCAACAAACCCTAACCTTAAGTGGGTGGTCGCTACACATGTTTGAGCTTGTTTGGTCAACACTATAGTCTCTACATGCGCATCGGTCACAACACATGATTTTGTTTGATTGGTCGCTACTAATATCTGATTTGGTCAGAACAAAATCCTTAACTCTAGTAGTCGCTACACATGGTGACACAGGGTGGTTGTTACACATGTTATGGTGTAGGTTGCTACAATGTATTAATTTAGTAGGTCATTATACATGCATAAGTAAGTGATGGTTGATACATAGTGTTGTTTGGAATGATAGATTGGTCATAAATATGATGTTTAATCCTATGTTCTCCAAGAGTGTGAGAGATGATGTACTTAGGGTTGCAGTTGAATAATATTATGGGAACCCTAATCGTCTATATGAGAAACCTTAACCCTAATTTCAAGTGTATGATGTACTTGTTGAAGTTTGCTTAAATGATTAGCATGTAATGATGTTTTCTCTCTCCTACTTGTGTAACCCTAACGTTGAAGGATGAATAA
Source organism: Alisma plantago-aquatica (assembly GCA_963693085.1). Lineage (NCBI taxonomy): Eukaryota > Viridiplantae > Streptophyta > Magnoliopsida > Alismatales > Alismataceae > Alisma > Alisma plantago-aquatica. Next base: position 427,324,043 of record OY856412.1, on the reverse strand, counting down.
ATAACATAGCTAGAAAATGCTATGGTGTCTTAGATATGACACAGAGTGAAGAGTATGAGACTTTATGAGGCATGATGAGATAATGATGATGTACAGGAAGTATGTGATTGCGTCTTATGACCTAGAAGAGGCTCAATACCTAATGAGAGGTGGTATCCTCTAGTGATCAGATGAGGGATTTTTATCCTCTAGTGATGTCATTAATGTTGATGTCATGGTATGGAAGTGGTATCAAGTGATGATGGGACAAGTGCATGCCTCGTATGTTTTATATCTTCTAGAGCTGTACCTTTACCCCTATTTTTGTAGAATTTTTTTAGGGTTTATACATTGTAACTTGATTGATGCAGAAAAAGATATCCAATTGGAATAACTAATCAAGTGAAACCCTAACATGTAGTGCTATGTGCCATAGATCCATTCCAGAGTCAGAACTTTGTTGGATGGTAAAACGGGTATTCCAAAGGGAAACCCTTAGTGCATACTATCAAGTATACATGGTGCAAGTGACTATCTGTCCTTGACATCTTGATTCCAAGTGTTTTGAGAATGACTGTGGTTGGGTCTCAGTGATGATGAGAATGTGATTTAATGTGATAGAGGACAAATATGGTTGTATCTTAGTGATTGGGTTATATACCCTGGTTTCTAGTGTGGTGACATGTATCAAGGTGGGCTAGGTGTTTACAAGATTATCGCTTTGACTATAAGTTGTTGTTTATGTTTACATGACTATATATTTGACTATGTTATAGGACTATAGCTTTAAATATAAGTTATTGTTTTGTAGTTTGACTGATATGTCACTACGATGCAGACTCGAACTAACTGAGTAGTGTAGGAGAAGATCATGGAGTCTGACTCTTCCATAGATCTTGTATGGCACTAATTTTGACTTAGCAGTTGTCAATTGGATTTGGGAGGTACTACTCAAATCCTTAGGGCAAATCAAAGACGTAATACAGTCATGTAGTATATTTGCTTAGGATCAAACACAATTCACATTAGATGACCCCTTGCCTTGTCTCTTCTACTGTTTAGTTGATAAAATTATGCACATTTTTCATATTCCTTCTAAAAGTATAATATTTTCTATTGTTGAGTTGTAGATTCTTAACTGCCTAATATGTGTTGTTAGCTTTGCTTATATCTTTTACCTGAATCTTCTCATCCTGATTATAATTCTATTTTCCTTCTTAGATTATTTGTGTTAATAGTAGTTGTTGGCAGATAGTTATGTCTCTCACTGGGACGTTGGTCCCACTATGTGGGTTTCCACATCTTTTAGGTGGTCATGCACGATGAGGTAGAGATCGTGCATTTAAGGCTGAGAAGCAAGAGGATCAGTAGTTGTTTGAAGGATGGATATGCTTCTAGTGTTTTGTAGTAGAGTCCTATGTGTCATCACTGTACTCTTAAGTCCTTAAGGTGTTTTGTAGGTGTTGATACAAGTTTTTGTCTATATGCCATGGTTGTAAAGATATGGCTTGTATATGTGAACATATTATCATATGTAATAGGTTTGTGGCACGTTATGTTGGGTTATGGAGGAGGCAGAGAAGCAGCGGAAACAAAACATTTTCTCCCCAAACCCGGAACAAAAGGAATTGCATCAACATCTATATAATAGGAAAGATGGTTTGTGAATCATACCTTGTCCCGAGGCTTGCTCGGCGACAATACCACGCGCCTTGCGCGGTCTTCACCTCCGGTCTTGGACGGTGTCTTGGGCAAAAATCAGTCAATTGCGATTTCAATCAATCCGATACTCCAATCAATGCGTCCAACACCTTGAACCATACGATATTGAGCCATCGACTGATTGAGTGTTTAATTGAACTACTAAACTCCTTTAGTAATCAATCTAAACATTGCTTTGTGGACAAAACTCCTCTTCCAGGTTAAATCCTATGTGTGTGACCCTGCAGGTCCATTTCACATTGGCAGTGAAAGTCCATAACACTTATGACTTCACAAGCAAAGAGTGGTGCCTAGTCACACATCATTGCTACCCAAGTGAAAGTAGAAAGTTGGAGAACAACTTTCATCCTACAATCCGTGAATGGTGTTACAGTGAATGTATAATTCCTTTGTCACTAATATCCAGAATGAACTCGAGGCATGGAACAGTCATCCTGTCAATGTTCATCCATTTCCTTGATCTCAGAGTAGACCGAGTGAGATGTGTATGCCATCAATATCACATATTGATTCACACGTGCATGCGCATGCCTTTCTCAATCCTACTCATCAAGTGGCCAAGGATATCAAACTCCCTTAGGAGGGACAAATCCCATATCTATCACTCACCCCTCAAAAGCCCCATGTGTCAAAGCCACCCAATCATCACCTTTATAACAACCCATGTTTCAGGACTGTGTTTGATGATGTCAAAGTGTACCCAACGAGATGTGTTGAGTGCAGTGATTTCAGGTCTAAGAATCACACTCACCACCATCACTGTGAGAGCTGACTGTGACTTCCATGTCATGGTTCCATGTGTCACCCTCACGGTGGGTCTGTCCGGTACCTTGTTCTCTAACAAGTACCTATGTGCTTGGTTTGATATCACCATATCATGACTAATGAGATTCTGTCATCAACCAACACACAATCTAGTCTTTAGTGTTATTGATGTCTATGGTTATTTCCACAATAACAACCGACTAGGGACTATATAAGAATGTATACTCTTAACATCCGTATGATCTCATCGTTTAGGTCCTTAACCTAAAAGCATACGTTATTGAGTAAGACAATCTTTAGACATCTATCATGTTACACCATCATCTCAGAAATAGTTTAAACATATAGATTGGAAATTGCCTTTATTATTATTCAAATCATTTACAAAGTATCCCATTACAATCATCATATGACTTGCTCTATGGGCATACATACCAACAAACTCCCACTTGCACTTAGAGCCAGTCACCAAGGAAACGCAGTCCTTGTGACCTAGCATGACCATCATGCTTCTGCTGAGAAAGGGCCTTAGTCAGTGGATCAGCTATGTTGTCTTCAGTTGGTACTTTGCAAATCTTCACATCTCCTCACTGTACGATCTCTCGTATGAGATGGAAGCGCCGCAGTATGTGCTTGGACCGCTGATGTGATCTGGGCTCCTTAGCTTGTGCAATAGCTCCATTATTGTCACAATAAAGCTCAATTGCATCACAGCTACTGGGAACTACACCAAGTTCAGAAACGAACTTCTTGATCCACACAGCCTCCTTTGCTGCATGCGAGGCAGCAATATACTCGGCCTCTGTAGTAGAATCAGCAACTGTTTCTTGCTTGGAACTCTTCCAGCTCACAGCTCCATTATTAAGGCAAAACACAAATCCTGACTGCGATCTGTAATCATCTTTATCGGTTTGGAAGCTTGCATCGGTGTAACCCTTTACAACCATCTCTTCCTCACAGCCGTACACAAGAAACTGATCCTTAGTCCTTCGCAAGTACTTGAGGATGTTCTTCACGGCTGTCCAGTGAGCATCCTCGGGATCTGACTGGTACCTACTCGTTATGCTGAGAGCATACGAGACATCTGGGCGTGTGCACAACATAGCGTACATGATGGATCCAATGGCTGATGCATATGGGATCTCATTCATACGCTCCCTCTCTTCACAAGATTGGGGACATTGAGCTCTAGAGACGGTAACACCATGTAGCACAGGGATGTTGCCTCTCTTTGAGTTCTCCATGCTGAACCGCTTCAGCACCTTGTCAATGTACGTGCTCTGACTTAGTCCGAGAAGCCTTCTAGATCTATCTCTATAGATCTTAATTCCTAGAATATAGGATGCTTCTCCTAAGTCCTTCATTGAGAAAGTTTTCCCAAGCCAAGTCTTTACCTTCTTTAAGGCTAAGACATCATTCCCCATCAAAAGTATGTCATCTACATACAATATGATGAATGTGGTTGAGCTCCCACTAACCTTCTTGTACACACAAGATTCATCTTCATTTTGAATAAAGCCAAACACTTTGACTTCTTCATCAAATCGAAGATTCCAACTCCGAGATGCTTGCTTCAATCCATAGATTGACCTTTGTAGTTTACAGACTTTATTGGCATTCTTTGGATCTACAAAACCTTCAGGTTGTGTCATGTACACATCCTCATGAATATTCCCGTTAAGGAATGCAGTTTTAACATCCATCTGCCAAATCTCATAGTCATAGTAGGCTGCAATAGCAAGCATGATCCTGATGGACTTAATCATGGCAAATGGAGAAAAAGTTTCGTCATAGTCAACACCTTGAATTTGTCGAAAACCCTTCGCAACCAATCTGCCTTTATAAGTTTGCACATTGCCATCCATGTCAGTCTTTTTCTTGAAGACCCACTTGCACCCTATGGGTTTTACCCCTTCGGGTGGTTCCACCAAAGTCCATACTTTGTTGGAGTACATGGATTCCATCTCGGATCTCATGGCTTCTAGCCATTTCTCAGAATCTGGTCCCTCCATAGCCTCTACGTAGGTAGTTGGATCATCATCTATGATCAACTCTCCACCTTCCTGAGTCACAAGGTATCCAAACCTCTCAGGTTCAAGGCAAGTCCTACTAGATCTACGAGGTCCTTGTGTTACCTGAGGAGACTGAGATTCCACAACACCTTGTGAATCTACATTTTCCTCTGGTACATCTACCGGTTCAATGTTTTCTTGTTGGGCTTGAACCTCTTCAAGCTCTACTTTCTTCCCACTGTTTCCTTTGGAAATAAATTCCCTCTCTCGGAATACAACATCCCTAGCAACAAACACTTTGTTGTCAGTAGGGTGGTATAAGTAATATCCCCTCGTTTCCTTGGGGTATCCAACAAAATAACATTTATCGGATTTGGGTCCAAGCTTATCAGGAAACATTTTCCTAACGTAAGCCTCACAACCCCAAATATTCATAAAAGACAAAACGGGACGCTTCCCATACCATATCTCATATGGTGTCTTTTGAACCGATTTAGATGGCACACGGTTAAGTGTAAATGTGGCGGTTTCAAGAGCATGACCCCAGAAAGAAATTGGAAGATCAGCAAAACTCATCATTGATCGCACCATATCTAACAATGTGCGATTCCTTCTTTCAGACACACCATTATGCTGTGGTGTTCCAGGCGGAGTCCATTGTGATACAATACCACGAGCTCGTAGAAGGTCCTCAAACTCCTGGCTCAAGTATTCTCCACCTCGATCGGAACGAAGCGCCTTAATACTTTTACCAAGCTGGTTCTGTACTTCATTCATGAAATCCTTGAACCTTTCAAGGGTTTCTGACTTATGCTTCATCAGGTACACATAGCCATACCTACTGAAATCATCAGTGAAGGTAATGAAGTACTGATACCCATTCCTGGCATTAGTTCTAAAAGGCCCACATACATCAGTATGTATGAGTCCTAATAGATCACTAGCTCTCTCACCTTTACCTGAAAAGGGAGTCTTGGTCATCTTGCCCAACAAACAAGATTCACATGTCTCTATTGATTCATAATCAAAAGAGTCTAAATAACCATCTTTATGGAGTCTAGAAATGCGCTTCTCATTTATGTGCCCTAGACGAAAATGCCAGAGATATGTTTTGTTTGAGTCATTGAGTTTTTGCCTTTTGGTGTTTACGTTGTATACACTTGTCTCCAAGTCTATCAAGTATAGACCACAAGACATAGGGGCACTACCATAAAAGATCCCATCTTTAGAAATGGAACACTTTCCATTCTTAATAAGAAATTCAAATCCATCTTTGTCCAAACAAGAGACGGAAATGATATTCCTATTTATGGCAGGTACATAATAGCAGTTCTTCAACTCTATTATTATCCCACTAGGTAGAGTTAACACATAGGTTCCTACGGCACTGGCGGCAACTCTTGCCCCATTAGCAACACGTAGTTCAACCTCGCCTTTCCCTAAAGGCCTACTTCTCTTAAGATCCTTCACATTTGAACAAATGTGAGATCTGCATCCGGTATCAAGTACCCATGACGAAGAAGTAGTAAAGTTAATCTCTATCACTTATACACCAGAAGTGGAGATCTCTATCTCCGACTTCTTCTTCCATTGTTCCTTCCATCCTCTCCATGTAGAAGAAATTGGTTTGGCGAGAGAACACTTCTCTCCCTTACCTCCTTTCCTCTTCACCAACGCATTAAGCGTACATAGAGTGGATTCTAAGGCTCCTGGTATATCTGGATTGTGCAGAACACTTCTCACAGTCCTCAACCAGTTATGGAATTTATTCTCAATTAATTTTCCCATTTTAAAAGATGATTCTTTTGCCATTCTACAAGAGAAAATTTGCATTTGTCAAAACCTTTTTGATTTGATTTGAATAAAATTTGACGATAGTTAATTAGGCCTTTAATTAATTACCGCTCCCACTATTTTGACTCAAATTGATATCCCTCACCATCAATTCAGAAGATTGCAACGTACAATCTTCTAGTGGGTCAAGATCCTGAAATCCTCTGAGCCATGGACCAGCTAGGGCTGTCACCCACAACTCAGATCTCTCAGGTAGGCAACTCTTGCCAATTGCATCATATGCAACTCTTGAAAGATGTCATATGCAACTCCTTGCCATGATCATCTCCATGCCTCAAAGTACTAGATCCCATCTAGATCACCTTGTTAAGTCCGACCCAAAGCCAACACGATGAATATGCACCCTGCTAGGGCAGACCCACACATTCATCCTTCACGCTTCCACGAGATAGACGGTGCACCATGCTAGGGCGTGCCCACACTTGGTCGATCAAGCTTTTCACGTGTGTCGCATTTGGAAGGCATCTAAAACTTAATATTTAATGAGGGATTTGGTTTTTATATACATATACATATCCAATCACCACAATATATAGTACGTATCATATACATGCTATATTCCACAGAAAACATGCATAAACGATAAAAGCAATGATTATGGCCATCCTATTTGTGATTCCTCGAGCCAAGAGGAATCACGGTCATCTAGGTCTACATCACATGCAACCTGTACAAGATGAAATTTGTGCCTGCCTTTCTGGGTTTGATCAGCTCATCTCCATGACTGATCGGCTCGCCATCAGGTTGGTTGCTCGGGTGCCACCAGCCGATCGACTGGCGCCTCCAGTCGATCGGTTCACCGGTCATCATGCATCTCCTCAGGTCGCCACCCGCTCATCTCGTTCCTCGAACCAGCCGTCTGGATCACCAACCGATCGGTTCACTCCTTGAACCGATCGTCTTCAGGTTGTCCGCCGTTCTTTGACATAACAAGAAATAAAATCTATCCTATTTTACAATTGAATTGTGAAACCCCGAGTTACATTCGGGGGGAGCAAAGGTAGGAAAAGAATTCTCGAATTATTTCGAGTTACATCAGGAATATGAGAAAGGGAATCGGTGCGCAGACCGAGATGCAAGCAACCACACAAACAACCATACACAGATATAGGGGTTTATAGGCCATAATCATGCTACACATCCACCACAAAACTCGTTTAAGGGCGACGCGTATCGAGTGCATTAATATTACATATCATATATGTATATTAGGGATTTGTGGATTGGACATGTATAAAGCCGATATTATTCGCATCGCATGCAATAAATAAAGGAGACAAACCAAAATCAATCATATCGATAATCCTAAAATATAGAGCGGTTGACCTGGCTCTGATACCACTGTTGGGTTATGGAGGAGGCAGAGAAGCAGTGGAAACAAAAAATTTTCTCCCCAAACCCGGAACAAAAGGAATCGCGTCAACATCTATATAATAGGAAAGATGGTTTGTGAATCATACCTTGTCCCGAGGCTTGCTCGGCGACAATACCACGCGCCTTGTGCGGTCTTCACCTCCGGTCTTGGATGGTGTCTGTGCAGCTCCTGGTCGCACCGGGACTGAAAGACTCCTCCTCCTACCGGACTGTCGGATGACAGTTGTCCTCCTGAGCGGCAGTGACCTCCCGCCTCTGAAGTAGTCCACACGGACCACCCGGAACTCCACTCTCCTTGTCCCACAAGGAAGTGGAAGGAGTCACACCCTCCTGTTGACGTACTAGTCGCCAACACACTCTCCTGCTGTCAATTGCAACTGTAGTTGTCCTTCCCTTACTGCACCTCCCTTTGCGGGAAGCACTTGCTCGGGCTCTCTCTCGGTTACCAAAACCAGAGAGAACGACAACTTTGCAGAGCAATCAACTTGCACTGAGTTGTGCTCTGAGAAGCCCCCAATACCCCTATATATAGGCGGGTCATGGGACAGGGTTCTCTGTGCCCGGCAATACGGGACTAAAGCAGGAGTAGAAGGGTTCGAGAATTTTCCACAAAAAGCAACCGGATCGCAACTTGAAATGATCGGTTCACAACTGAACCGATCGGTTCGGCCATTGAGCCGATCGGTTGGACCTGAGCCGATCGGTTGGAGCACTCCAACCGATCGGTTGGTGCCCTGAACCGATCGGTTCATAGTCCTAATCCGGCTCAAAAAGACTTTCCTTGTCTCGTTCCCAATTGGTATTGAATACCAATGTTATTCCCAATCGAATTGGGCAATTTGAAACCAAAAGAAAATTCTTGCCGACATGACTTTTTCCCAACTGGTCGGTTGCACCAGTTGAGCCGATCGGTTCAACCCTTGAACCAGTCGTTTCAACCTGGGCATGAGCCGATCGACCTGGACACTCCAGCCGACCGGTTCATCAACCTCAGACGACCGGTTCATCACATGAACTGATCGGTTGGGAGCACAGGTTGGGCAAAAATCAATCAATTGCGATTTCAATCAATCCGATACTCCAATCAATGCGTCCAACACCTTGAACCATACGATATTGAGCCATCGACTGATTGAGTGTTTAATTGAACTACTAAACTCCTTTAGTAATCAATCTAAACATTGCTTTGTGGACAAAACTCCTCTTCCAGGTTAAATCCTATGTGTGTGACCCTGCAGGTCCATTTCACATTGGCAGTGAAAGTCCATAACACTTATGACTTCACAAGCAAAGAGTGGTGCCTAGTCACACATCATTGCTACCCAAGTGAAAGTAGAAAGTTGGAGAACAACTTTCATCCTACAATCCGTGAATGGTGTTACAGTGAATGTATAATTCCTTTGTCACTAATATCCAGAATGAACTCGAGGCATGGAACAGTCATCCTGTCAATGTTCATCCATTTCCTTGATCTCAGAGTAGACCGAGTGAGATGTGTATGACATCAATATCACATATTGATTCACACGTGCATGCGCATGCCTTTCTCAATCCTACTCATCAAGTGGCCAAGGATATCAAACTCCCTTAGGAGGGACAAATCCCATATCTATCACTCACCCCTCAAAAGCCCCATGTGTCAAAGCCACCCAATCATCACCTTTATAACAACCCATGTTTCAGGACTGCGTTTGATGATGTCAAAGTGTACCCAACGAGATGTGTTGAGTGCAGTGATTTCAGGTCTAAGAATCACACTCACCACCATCACTGTGAGAGCTGACTGTGACTTCCATGTCATGGTTCCATGTGTCACCCTCACGGTGGGTCTGTCTGGTACCTTGTTCTCTAATAAGTACCTATGTGCTTGGTTTGATATCACCATATCATAACTAATGAGATTTTATCATCAACCAACACACAGTCTAGTCTTTAGTGTTATTGATGTCTATGGTTATTTCCACAATAAAAACCGACTAGGGACTATACAAGAATGTATACTCTTAACATCCGTATGATCTCATCGTTTAGGTCCTTAACCTAAAAGCATACGTTATTGAGTAAGACAATCTTTAGACATCTATCATGTTACACCATCATCTCAGAAACAGTTTAAACATATAGATTGGAAATTGCCTTTATTATTATTCAAATCATTTACAAAGTATCCCATTACAATCATCATATGACTTGCTCTATGGGCATACATACCAACACGTTAGCCACTGAATAATGATATCTAATATCTTTTGGCACAATATATGATGAATGTGGCATTGTTTTGTGGACTCTGATATAATATGTTTCCACTTTTGTCGTTATATGGAATTACCATGTTTTATGATAATCCTCGGTGTTAGTTTTAGTTTGGTGCTTTGTTTTGAGTAATCTCGATTTTTTGTGGCAAGTGTGTCACAATGAGTTTAGTCATTTACTCCTCATTTTCCTCTATTTACTCCTATCAAACCTACTTCCCACCTACAACTTTATCTTTCACCCCAAAACCCTAGTTTTCTATGGTTTTGACCATTCTCCACTTTCCATTCTTTCTACCCATGAAGGAGTCAGGAGCTTGACCTTGATACAGTTGGATGTGAAGAAGGAGGAGCCTTCATCAACACTAATGGATATAAGTGTTTCTTGTTGTCTATTAGTGTAATGTTAATGCTTTTTCTCCCTCCCTACCTATTACTTTGGTCGTTTGAGATATGGAACCACCTAAGCTATAGAGAAAAGAGGTATATTTGGTTTTTTGAGGGGAAAAGTCCCTAGTTCCTTAGTGAAGGCTTGGCTAGTTTTCCTTCATTCCCATTACCCATCTTTTCAACTAACTCTAGGTGTGAGCTGTAAGTTCTAGGATTGACTCTTGTATTTCACTTAGCAAATACCGTGTGAGACATTGGATGGAGGGTAATAGAAGGTGAAAAACTATTATCCTACATTCCATATATACCACCCCTTTCCACTAAGTAGAGTATGATATCTATACCTAGAAACCTAGAATAGACTTGATTTGTGTCAAGGATTACCTATCCCCTACCCAATTTACCCTCACAATGTTGGATAGGGTGTGTTCCCCTTCACACATCCTATGCCACCCATGACCAACTAGTAGTATAGGATTCCTAACCACATCTCCCTATGCTTGTTTGGCTTGTTGACACTACTACTATATGCATGGATGATTATAAACCCTAATTACATGGTTAATTCTTCCATAACCCCCAAAATTTTCACTCCTCTAATCATTTTCTAAAACCCTAAGTAATTCATTAGTTTCTAGTTTTCTTTCTTTATTGACCACTTACTGTGATTTCATGGTTAATTGTGAATTTCTCTGGTTTGATTTCCTAAGTCTAACTTGTAGTTTTTGGGTGCTTAGTTATTGTTAACTTGTCTTTCTTAGTTCATTTCTCTTATTTAGTTGATACTTAGGATTTCCATTGCTAGTTTTGTGTATTTGCTTTCTCCTATTTCCTGAATGTTAATTGCTTCCGTAGATTAGTTCTTTAGTCCTAACTAATAAAATTAACTTAGATTTCATCTTTCTTACCTTAATTGCATGTTCCTCCATCATTTAACCAAAACCAACCTTTAAACCTTCAAAACTTAACCCTCCACATGGGGGAACCTATTTATGACAACTTATCTCTAGCATCCCCCACAGTCTCCCTAGGTTTGATCCCACCTTGCCAATCTCTATAATACATCTTGAGCTCGTGTGTTTGCAAATCATTCCATTAGAGTGTGTCAAGTTGGGTTATTTCAAAGGCCCACTACATTCGTGCATCAACCACCACAAAGGAGATACATCCTTTTAACTTAGATCTACCCTAATATATATAGAGAGGAGATAGATTTTTATTATTCTTGTTTGTGCATATTTATGCTAATAATATGAGATGGGAATGAGCAAATTTGCATGATTGGCAAGTGTCCTTGATCAGTAAAACTTGATCCAAATTTTCCATTAATTGTATTTGAAATAAAAAAGAGTCTAACCTTATTTATTTGATAAAATAGATTTCTTCACTCTCTCTTATTTTAGTTTGATACTTTCTTCCTTTTTAACACTCAATTTCAACTTTTGATCTGACTTAGGTAAGCTAAGACTCAAGTACTAGACATCCTTTCCATCTTTATCGCTATTTTTAACTCTACTTGATACGATAGACCATGTATACCATTGTGAACGTCTCTTGGAGTCAGGTATAAATTTTGATGTTTGGTCCATTTGACTTGGAATTTCATGTTTTCACTTTTCACCCATGGTTTGAGCCGATTAATGCAACAAATATCCATCACTCTTGTGGTTCATCAAATGATTGATATCTCCATCTGATTCTATGTCTTTCCTATCTATGGTTTTCCTATGTTCTTATGATACTTTCAACATGGAATGTTCATGGTGATTCCACACTAGGAGAAGAATGAAAATTAAATAATTTTATTGAATCACATAAATTTAAATTTGTCACCACGCAAGAAAGTAAATAAGGTCTCTCTGATTTTCAATTAAATATAATTGGTGGCAATTCAATCACTTTTAGGATCTAGAGTTCCATAGTTGGTCAAATTGGTGGTTTGTTTGTTAGTTGGAACCCTAATATACTTCAACACATCCACATTGTTAGGGGAACATACTCTACTTCTATCACTTCTTATAATGATAAAAATAAACTTCATTATACCTTCTCAGGTATTTATGGAAAACCTAGACAAGATAAATATAACTATCTGAAGGAGCTTTCTGATCTTGGGTATTCCTATAAAAATACATTGTGGGTTTGAGTGGAGATTTTAACTTTATAGGCCTAATATGGAACATAATCAGACCCAGGATCTAGGAATCCTTATAGGAAAAGCAAGAAAATATTCAACATTTTATTATCAAAAATCAATTTGTTGACCTATATGCCTCCAATATCAATTACACTTAGACTAGACCTGATCTTAGTTTTAGTTGGATTGTTTTCTTTATACAAAAACTTGGGACTACAATTTCCTTTTACATACACTAAGGCTTCCTATTGACCTATCACTGATTATTTCCAATTATCCAAAAACACAAACCTTATCACTTGGGGACCCAAACTTTTTCACTTTGAGTGTTTTTGGATTGAACATCATACTTTCCCCAACATGGTCAGTACATATAGAAGGTCAATAATTATAGTGTTGAACATGGTTTCAATGTCCATTAAAACCTTTACGGATTAAGAACAAAATTGAACTATTGGAACAATGAACAATTTGTCAACATCAATAATAAAATCACTTTTTGGAAAATGACCTACACACTGTTTATAGTTTTCTCAACACTAATCTAGCTTGTACACAATCTACTATAATGGAGCTCCTTTCTCTGACGACTAAACAAGAGGTACTTTGTAAACAACAACAAAAAGATTTCTTGGCATGAAGAAGGTGACTAGAATATCAAATTCTTTCACAAGATCTACAATTCTCATAAACAGAAGTCACACATTCATAGCATCTCTAAGAATAATTATATGATCACAAATCAACACCTCATCGCCAAACATTTTTTTTGACCACTTTGGAGACTTATTTTACCATGTAAGTTCATATTCTGATCTCTTCAGAGTCAAATGGAATTTGTTGGGTCCCGAGAAAATCTCTAATCCTTATGATCTCATCTTCACATTTTCTCAGAACAAAATATATAATGCTATGATGAGCCTAGGTGTTGATAAATTCCCTAGGCCTAATGGTTTTAGTGTGGGCTTCTATCACACCGATGGGAAAATATCAAGACATTTTCATAATCTTTTCAAATACATTTACCACCATGATGACATTACACTTTGAGAAATTCCTAATCAAACCCACATCAAACTGATCAAGAAACAAGATGATCCTACTTTTGTTCAACATTGCCTCAAACACCTCATATAAGATCATCTCTAAAGTTCTCAATGCTCAAAGGCTCTATACATATTATCATTAGGCTCAAACAAACAACATTCATTCATGGTATAGACATTTATGACGCCTATCTTATAGTGAGTGGTACTATCCATGCATGTCACTCTAATCTTACTCCACTTTTGACTCTTAAAACTTGCCTTTAAAAAAGCCTTTGAAAATATTAATTGGAAACTCATTAATGATTGTGTGATTGGCTTTGGCTTTCCTCCTCCATGGCCTCAATGGATCTATAGTTGCATTAGTTAGGCACATTTATCTACCTTGATCAATGGATTTCCATTTGATTATTTCATAAGCACAAACATACTTTTATAAGGTGATCATTTATCCCCTTATCTTTTCATCATAGTGATGTCCGTCTTATCTAAGATGTATAAACTTGATACTAGAATCACCTCATTAATTCTCTCTTTAATTTTCTAAAAACATTATCTGATACACAGATGATACCTTTCTTTTTTCTAAAATCATATGAAAACTATCTAATTTAGCTAGTTATATAATTCTTCTCAACTCTTCCCTCATTCCCACTGCTACATATTTTCTTAGTTGCATCCCACTTCCTCCAAAATGGTTTCACAAATTGACAAAATCAGGAGACATTTCCTATGGGAGGATATTGTTGATAAAACTAGACAACATTTAGTCAACTTAAATACCATATGCAAATCTAAATCGCAACGTGGATGTGGTGTCATTAACATAAAGACGCACTGCCACTATGTTATTAACAATACTATCATTATGTAAGAAGTGACCCACCACCTGGAAACACCATATTCTAAATATATACTAAAAGAACCACAATACTTGGTGTAATATTTGATAAACCGACATATCTCCCTTATCGAAGTATATCAATTAACCCATTTTCATCATTCAAAATAATATCATGATTCACCCGTTCTACTTACCAACACTAGATTCTGGACTGATCCTTGGATTGATGGGTGTACATTATCTAATTTGAAACTTGTAATATTTGTACAAAACTCCTTCAAACTCACCACCACCGCTAAGTCAAAATTATTCTACAACCCATCCATAGCGACACATTAAAATGACGTCTCTTATCCAACCATTTTAACTAGATGAAATCAATTATTTCATACATCGTCTCAATCCCCCACAAAACACATCCAATCTCAATTGGATTGGGGCAGCTTCTATTAGGTTGGCAAAGCATACATATTCTTCACACATTGGGTATCAACACCCAATTTAGTACAACTTTATGGAAAACTCACTGGCCATCCAAAATTCTACTTCCTGTTTGGTTGATTGGTCATAACTATCTCCCAATTGGCAATCAATGGCATTCTAGGGGATTCCAAGGCCCATATCAACGATTTATGTGCTACAACAACCCAAAAGATTGTACCAATATGCTCTATACTTGTCCATTTACAAATCAGATCTAGAATCACTTCTTCCGATATACGAATCTCAAATTGATATAGCTCATTAAACCCCCATAAAATCATTTCTAGTTCCGCTCGTAACAATAATTCTTTTCAACAACAATTCATCCTTGTTTGTTGTATTTCCTGCTCCATTAGTCCAAATGAACAAATGTTTCTAAGACAAGTCATCAATTTTTTTATGGAAATTTGTACTCGTATCACCATTTTTTATCAATGTATTTGTTTTCTCACAATTGATGCATGATCGGTTTGCCAAGATCATGACCAATGGTGTATGAGATCATGTCCCACTTTTGACAATGGCAATTGCTCCTCCAAGGGTCTTTTTTCTTACGAGTCACTACTTGATGCATCAGATGAGGAAGTATGACTATAGTTTTTGCTAGCTCTTTACTATTTAGGGGCTTGACCTAAGGGGTGCCCTTCCTCATCTAGTACTTTATGGTTTTACATCAATCATGTGATCTTTTGATTGAAAGAACAGTACCTCTTGTGCCTATCTTTCATCAACTCTATACTTAGTTAGATGTATCGGTTGTGAATTATGCCTTTTATTTCTATGAATGAATACAAATCATTAAAAAAACATGTATTGTTCATCCGACTACTTGCTCCACACTTCTTCAAAGAATATATATAATATGCCAATACATCACTTTTGCACATAGATTGATTCTCAGAAACACAATACATGACTGAATATGAACAAACAGTGCAACGGTTGTTCAGGTAAACATGATGCCTTATCTCCAGGATCATATGGTGCATGACCTTCTAAGAGAGGATCAACAAGGTTAAGAATACCACGGGGGCAATAGGTTGTACGTGTAACTTGTTATCCACCTTCCTAAACAAACAGTTTTCCTTCCAAAAGCATTTCACCTGATCCCAATACCGGGTGGAAGCATTCTAAGATTCTAAGCTCCCAAGTCCAGACAGCAGCACAAATCTGCCGATGATCAATGACAGATGTCGCAAATTATCTTCACATGAGGAGTTTTTCTTTCCAATGTCTTTTGATAGCATCTACTACTTCAACAGCCAAAGCCTCATCTTCAGGATAATATGCTACAGGGTCTTCCAATAGAGGATCTGCAAGGTTCAGAACACCTTCTAATGTAGCATGGAGGCAATATGCTGAATAGGTTATCTGGTATCCGCCTTCCTGAACAACCAAGATGCGACCATTTGCATGTTTATCAGCAAGGGCACGCGCTGTTGCACCGAGCTTCCGGTAGCCAGCCATTGTCAAGCACTGCCTTCCATTTGGGTCAAACTGTAAGAAATTGAGATAAAATTAAATGACTATTTTTTTGATCGGCAATTAAATGACTATTTATTTTGTAGGAATCGGTAATTGCGAACAACAAATTAAGTAATTAAGATCCCTTGCGAAAAATGACAACAATGAATAAACCAGATGTTTGTCTGTTAAGAAAGAACATCATAAGAAGATTGAGAAGCGAAAACATATTCCACAACTTTTGTGTCTGGGGTCCTATACATTGTGTACACAAGACACCTGATGTGATGAAAAAACAACGTTTATAATTATTGTATGGTTTCTCTCAGATAATGGTACTCATCATCCAGTAAATTGTCATCATCATCTAAGCATCAATCCTAACTATCTTGTGGTCAACTACATCCTATACAAAAGTAAATAAATTAACACATGAAATTTGGTACACAAACTTCAAAAATATGTATCAACAGCTAAAACAGAGGAACTAGTCAATTGGGGACGTAATGATTAATGGTATCTTGCATTTTCTCTTAGCCAAAGGCCAGGAGAGAGAACTACTTTAAGGTTGTGTTGGGCTCGAATCTATTAGAATCCTTGTAGTCATATGTGTGGAAGATATATTCTGTGTTAGAACCGGAGGGTTAGGAGGCAGAATTACCCAGTTATCCAGGAGCATGGTGCGCTAGCAAACATTCTATATCCATAACAGATATGGTCGTTTCAAATTCGACGGAAACTGGCGTCTTTTTTGGAGTATCGCATACCAAAGAAATTTTAGCCACGAAGTGAATCTACGATTTACATGTAAAATATAGGTAGTTTAAATTAGGGGATCCAAACGACAGGTAAAGACCAATACCAGATTCAAGAAGCAAGGGAAACTGTGATTTATACAAGAAGTACATAAATTAAAAGCTAAATTAACTTACAGCACTGGAGTCTTGTCCAACAACTAAAACCACCAGTGCTGGATCAAACCTTTCAACAGCTGGGACAACCAATTCTGAAAAAGCATACTCATAGCCGATATCCCCAGTTCCATTCGGTAAAGGTATGTTGAGGTTATAACCAACTCCTTTACCCGCACCAAGCTCATCTATTGATCCTGTTTGTGGATGGGACGGCCCCCATGAGCCATGATTCATATGAAGAGAGATTGTAAGTACTTCATCTGAGTTATAAAACCCTTCTGCTGTCCCATTCCCATAATGGACATCAATGTCAATGACAGCAACAGGAGAGATCCCTGACTTCAAGGCTAGGTGAATACCAAGGCCAGCATTGTTCAGGAAGCAGTACCCATCAGCTTGAGAAGGTTGGGAATGGTGCCCCGGGGGCCGAACTAAAGCATAGGCAATTTTGTTTTTGCCGTCGATTATGTGTTGTGCTGCAGATAAGGTGGTTCCAGCGGCGAGAAGAGCTGTACCCCATGAACCGGGATTTAGAAAGGTTCCAGAACATAGCACTTTAGGGCCCTCTCTGTTTGCTTTGATCAATTGGTCAATGTACTCTGCCACAAAAAGCCATTTCAGGGACGTGTGAGAAATCTCAAGTGAGTACATACAAGGATGCTAAAAGCAAACAAATGCAAGTGGAAGAACAGAAGCAACAAAAAAACACTAGCAAATAGCCGCATATAACCAACTATTCCTATTCGGGTCAAATCACAGCACGCAAGGATGTTCCATATTGGGACTGTAAAGCGTTTACCTTTAAATGATAGGATAAATAGTAAAGAGCAAAGTGAGAACATAGACACAAAGTGAAATAGTCAGGCCATATAAGTTGATAAGGGATTGAATTTGGCCACAGATCTACAGTTTCGTCTTCTATCTATTTTATCATAGAATTCGAGATAGATTACAACCGATTGGGATTTTAAATTGTTTTATTTTTGGACAGAGAGGCTTAACCTGGAGTCAACCTGGAAATCTGGAGCTGAATTTTCCTTGAGCAGATTGTAGGCACAAAGCTAAGCAAACAACATACCCGCTTTGCATACAAAACAAAAAATTCGGATCCTGGAATAAGAATTCTTCTCAAGACTGAACTCCACCCGGCCGCTAAAAGCCGGAGGAACGCATTCGCACAAAACAATAAAAGCAGCGGCCCTTGGACGGAAATTGTTCAAGTACTAACGCTGTGTATGGAACGAGCGCAGCTCCGAGGCATGAGCCGGCCTCCCAGAGTGCCAGCGAATATACGGCGCGATGGGGCCCTTGCGGAGGATAGAGACCATGTTCCTCACCCGGTCAGCGTTCTCCGGGTGCTTGTCGAGCACGTCGAGGAAGCCCGGGTCGATCCCGGTGTCGAATACCCCCATCCCAGTGTCATGATCCAGCATACCTTCGTGCCAAAAGACGTCCACCACGTCGCCGCCGTGGTCCTCTGGCGGTTGTGGAGCTGAAACGGCGGGGTTCATGACGACCGCCAACGTCTGCGCTTATAGGAAGGCTGGACAGCGCTGTCGTAGTGAAGGGCCTGAATCGAAGTAAGGCACTGAACTGGCAATTGCCGTCCCACGTTTCCGGATAAACGGAGGCCTGGAGATTCGCCGCTAAGTTCAGGTGGCAAGACGGCGGAGGAGACCCCAACTGGCGAACCACGGCGCTCTCCAAGGCAAAAGGGTCCGGACCAAGTGGAAAACCGGTGCTTATGCAAGGCAAAAATGACCCGGATTGATGCGATTGGTGTTTGTGCAAGTCAAAGGCCCCATGCCATGGAAAAATTTGCAAGTCGAAAAAAACGTGCCAAAACAGAAAAGTGTATGAAAACGATTTGTTGAATTGTCTCTGAATATTAGTAAAGAATCTAGCCTGATTGTTATACTTGTTTCATAAAGTTCCATTCTGTGATAATGTATCACATATACTTGATTACTTTTACTGATTGTTTTACTTATTTTTATGAAGTTCCATTATGTGATAATGTATCACAGATACTTGATTACTTTTACTGTTTACTTGATGTCATGTTTGGATGTGGATGTGGATGTGGATTTGGATCTTGATCATGTGTCCTGTTCGTTTTGTATTGTTTGCTGAAGTAGCCTCTGGAGTCAAAATCATGAGTAACTGGAGGTGCACAATGTGAAGCTGATGGTCAGAACATCGATCAGATTAGTTGGGGCGGCCAGATGTGAGAGTTTCCGTCTAATTAAAAGAGATGGATGTGACTTTATTTTCTCTCTCATGATCTAAATGTGAGTGTATTGTGTTTTGAGTTAGTCTGTCTTTTCAATGATGAGAGTTTAATTCTTATAGGTTGAGAGGGGGCATAAAACTCTTAAAGATTTTAGACGACTTAATCTCAATTGCCCGTTACATAGAGGACAACTTATAAAGTCTCCTTGTTAATACCATTATAAAAATAGTATATTCTCAATAAAAAAGATTTCCTATTTATTTCATAGAACTAGGAGAAGAGTAACTAATAAACTGATTACAATCTCCCACATGATCGATAGGAACACCCATTACTCTTTTACTTAGGATCACAAATGCGCACATCATATGCTATTATAAATATGTCTTTAGTTAGTTTTGATAATTATCTTTGACGAAATCAACTATTAAAAAGAACCATAGCATGCACATTACATTTTATAATTATGATTAATACATGTACCACATTAATAACAATTATCATAGTTAGACCATAAATAAGAGTTTTAAATAATGGTCCCATAATGTCTTTTGGTAATAGAGTATTTCATTATTCATCTCATCATAAAAGTGTTCACATCGGAAAATAGTACGAAAGTAGATGCAAAGTTTCTTTCAGAGCCTAGCAAATGTCATATACAAGTACAAGTTTAAGTGTAGTAAATGATAAATTAAGAACTATCTTCAAGGCACATTACGTGTATGTCTTTGAAAGGTCTTTGGAGCTAGTGTTTTCGTAGAGATGTTTACAATCTTGAGGCTTGATCCTATATGTTCAATGATGAATTTCTACAACCTACTATCTTGCTTCAATGGTAAATACTAGGTCCATGTGTTTTAGTCCGTTAGATATCCTTCTATGCTTGAAGAAAAATATTGCCACTTTGTTATTATAGTGAGGTGTATTTTCTTAGAGATGAAAGTCAAATGTAGAAACTCAAAGATAGGATTACACAATCATGTTTTCTATAATGAAGTGTAATAGCATGCCACGTACTCACCTTTTATAGTGGGCATATAAATAAATTTTATATTCTAACTTTTCCATGATATTGCACCTCCATATAAGAGATAAACAAAGGCAAGATAGCAATGTCTGGTGTTTGAACATCCTCCAAAATTTGAAGCAGAATAACCAATCACTTGTAGGTGTTCTAATCTCTATGTGTGAGTATGAAGTTCTTCCTTGCTTGCTTTAAGTATCTCAATAGTTTATTTGCATCTTTCCAATGGGTTATTCTTGGGTTACTAACAACATGAATAAAGTCAGGTCTTGTACAAAATTGTGTATACATAAAACTCCCCACAAGAGATGTGTAAGGTTAATTACTCATCTTTGACACTCCCATTTTGTTCAATGGACATTGGGTAAGATCAAGTTTGTCTCCTATTTGCAATGGAACATGACTAGAAGAACATATCATTGAGCCAAGTCTTCTTTTTGGGGAAAGTCAGGTGGTTTTTATTTACCTTCCTCTTCTTGCAAGCAAATTTAAATTTTGGTTAATGTCGCTAAGAGAAAAAGAAGAAATAAACATTGTAGGACTCCTACCAATACACATATCGACTTAGAGAAGGCCATGAACCTCACTAGGGGAAACCATATACTCATAAGCCATGGGCTTCATTTTAAGATAAAGCTTGACAAGGGTGTCTACGACCTTATTCTTCTCCCTAATCATACATGCAATGTGATAAGTATGCTTCATGATGCATTGAATTTTGTCAATTCAGCTAGCAAACTTATGTGAACACTTATGCAACTTTATGATCATTTGAAATGCTACTAGGTAGTCCGATTCAATGGTGACTCCGTCCCATCCATGTTTATGAGCATAAGTCAGTGACAAGTATATAGCTTTCAATTACACTTCTGTAGCATTCCTCCCTTTGAACCTATCTCCTTGTATTGCAACCACTTTCCTCTGTTGTCACGGACAATGAAGGCCACATCTGCATCCAACATACCCAACGCCGCATCGATATTGATTTTCAAATGTCCACTGGAAGGTGGCTCCCAATATGCCTCGTGATTCTAGATCTCATGGGCATATGGGTTGGGACCTAGCTATAACATTGTAGGCTATCACCTTCTTGATAATATCGAATTTGATGATCCAAAGTTCTTGAAGCATTCTCAAAAACATGTGTGTTCCTACTCTACCAAATATACCAACTCTTCACCCCAAACTGAGTAACTTGGTATGAGTTCCCTTGCATCTGTGTTGTGAGCCAACTACGAGTATCATTCGAGCTAAAGAAATCTGCTAGTTTGGACATGTGAATGATGCCCTCCCACATACATTTTTCCCATTTACAATCCTTCAAAGTGTGAAGAAGTGTCTCTTCTTGTTCCTTACATCTTCCACACAAGCCATTATCCGTAAGGTGTCTCACTTTTTTACGTGTGTTGGTGAGGATGGCACCATGTTTGTAAGGTCCCTAACCTTACTTTATACATAAATATATTTATTTAGCTTAATTAAATGTTTAATTTTGTAGCTAAACTTTAGATTATGATTTAACACCAGTTGACAAAGCTTTGTTTGAAATTTAGGCCATTTTTGACTTCATTTTCTCACCTTATGTAATTTTATGTAAATTATGGACTTTTATGCAACTTGCCCATTTGTGGGGGTCTAAACAGAATTTTAATACATGATAATTTGTTACATATTGCTTATAGCAAAATCAAATGTTATAAAATTCCATCTCCTTTGAATGCTTTTGAATTTATTGCATGGGGTACCTTCCCCATATAAATATTTATTTAGTTGGTAGTGCTATATACTTTAGACAACCAATGACTTAATAAACCTCTTGACCGACGCACTTCATATACCCTATCTAGTGACTCTTTTTCCTACATTCTAACCAACCGTCGACCTGGGAGCGCCTGCCTGCCTGACAAGAATGAATGCTCCCGGGTTGAACCGACGAGCGGCTGAGGAATATGAGTCTCGCCACACCTTGTGTCAACCTTGTTTTTGCATGCACATAACAGAGTTTGTATAAGGCTCCTGGCTAGAGTATGCCTTCCGCATTGCTGAGCCAACGAGATGGCTGAGCAGCTAAAGTGTCAAGGCCACTGCCCTTATCTTTTTTTCCCCCGATGGATCATCCAAGTTAAACAAGAGCCTGACGCTCTTCATCCCGACTTAAGGATCGACAAGATCGAGCGGAAACACTAGATTAAGGAGCAACCGATGACCACACAACACTTTAATAAGCATGACAGAATAATAAGAAAGGAGGTCGATGAGAATTCTAGATATCAGGTCGACAAAATCCTGGATAGTCCGACGATGACTCAGGCTGAAGCCCCAATGCTCGACCCTCTCCAACAGGTAGACCAACGGTAAATCTGAATAGTCAACCGGCCAACAAAAATACACTCCCACGACCCACCCCCTTCCCAAATGATGAGACTCATCCAACCAACAACCGAACAAGATTTGACGGGATCTGCAAAGAGTGGAACCCAGAGGGGATCCATTTCCTGATAAAATTTGAAAAATAAAACATTCATTTCAAACACACTCAAAAGGTATGATGGAATATGTATAAAATTTTCAAATCTCAAATAACGGTATACAAAATATCAAAGTATATTAGTAGAATATAAAATATGACTATAATCAATTTTACAAAAGTACATCATCATCTCCCATATAAAGTTTATATAGATATTACAACATATCAAGTTTGTTTCCAAGCAACATCTTCGTGAGTTAGGTCCATGTTGGAAGCCATGTACTTCTTATCCTGAACCTGGACCGGTCCTCCTTGATCTTATTTCACTCCTTGTCCTAGGCCTGGGTGGTTGGGATCACCCAACAAGAGGAGAGAAAAAATGTGTCAAATAAGAAATAAGAACAAGATAAGATTAATGAAAGATAATAAAGGGTGCATTTCATCGAGAACATAGATTATCAAGAGAATGAGGAACATATCAAATATGAATTTTTCCATAAAAATAATATTCAAGCAAGATGCATGACTAATAGTATGACTACATTAACTAGTAGGGTTGAGGCACATACCAAACATTAACCAATAGGTGAGGGGAGAATAAACACATTCTCAGTCACCTACAAAATATATATATAAGTGGGGAGAATATACACATTTCCATGGGTGAAATAACACATGCTCAAACTATGGGTGGTTGTACAGAGGTACACTACATTAACTAACAAGTCAACCAAATCACCATGCTAAAAGAAATAATATGACAAGGCAAGATTTAACATCAAATAATAGAGATATGGCTTGTGGGTCAAAACTCAAGCATATAATTAAATAATTGTACCAAAAAGAGAAATAATAGGAACCAAGGTTTTAGTCCATGCCTCATTGGAAAATGAAGGTTTGGATAATAAATATGTCCAACGAAAAGGGTAAGATGCACATACCTCAACTCAGAGTCCTAGTTAACACTTTTCACCAACTTAGAAGATTCCAAGATCACCTTTGTCTAATTTCAATTAATCACATGTATTAGGGTTGTATTGCATATGTGTAAAGAAAAGTCAAATTTTAGACCTTTTTGGAAAATCTCAGATTTTGGTCACAAAACCTAAACTAATCGATTTCTTGTGTTCTTCTGATCAAGAAAACCTTATATTTGCTTAAATTTGGAGATTATATGAATTACTTACAACTTTTAGGGATTTTTATATAATTTATTAGATCTTCAAAAATCAACATTCAAAAACATAGAAATCAAGCTCTCAAACTATTTTTATTAAATATATCTCATTTTTCAGATTCCAAAACATATTTATTTTTATTTTTTGGAAAAGCAAAGTAAAAGATATGATTTTTATAAAATTGACCAATCAGAAAAAATAGAAAATCCACACAATATATAAAATATGTGTGAGAGAGTGATTGGGCATGCTGAGTTGGTCCTATCATTGGTAGTCAACTCGCCCTGATAGCGGTCGGCTAGACACTCGCTCAAGGTAACAAAATAAGAGGCGAAAAAGACCTAAATGCCCCGGGCAAGAAAGACAAAAAGAAAAGATGAGCGAGGGAAAAATAGGAAATTAGTCATGACCTATCTTCTCTTCTCTGCTTGTGCACCACAAATGAAACTCCAGGTAGAGAAGCTTGAGACCGGATTTGGGGAAAATTGTTGGTAAGTATGCTCATAGACCCAATCATATGATCATTATGAGGGCATATTACATAAACAATTTGATTAATAATTACAAAGACAAGCTTCCAATTCATTCTGGTTCACTCAGTTATGAGATAATGAGGAAACGTAATGAATGTTTAAAGAATAAAAACTACTCTATGATGTATGTCTTCAATTACGTGACTTGAAAGAATGAAATCATACAAATGTTAAGAGTATGTACATTCTTGTTATGTCTTTGGTCAGATGTTATTATGGAAGTTAGATAGACAACAATTACACATAAGAGTGTGAGTTAATTGATGATAGAATCTTACTAGTCATGATATGGCGATATTAAACCAAGCACACACATTCATATTAGAGAATAGTGTATCAGAAAGACCCACTATGAGAGTAACACATGGAAACTATTGCTATGGTAGTCATAGTTAGCTCTCATAGTGAAGTTGGTGATTGTAATTCTTAGACCTGAAGTCACTACACTCATCACATGTTGTTCGGTATACTTTGATATCATCAAATGTAACCCTGAAACATAGATTTCCATAAAGATGATGATTTGGGTAGCTGTGACACATGGGGATATATTGTGAGTGATGTAGATGGTATTTGTCCTTCCTATTGGAGTTTGATATCCATGGCCCCTTGATTAGCGAGACCGAGAAACGCATGCACATGCACATGTGAATCAATATATAATATTG
Source organism: Alisma plantago-aquatica (assembly GCA_963693085.1). Lineage (NCBI taxonomy): Eukaryota > Viridiplantae > Streptophyta > Magnoliopsida > Alismatales > Alismataceae > Alisma > Alisma plantago-aquatica. Next base: position 427,298,698 of record OY856412.1, on the reverse strand, counting down.
AGGTCATATATATCTCATATAGTAAGCTCTAGGTTCAAAGAACATGGATTGAACATTGAGAGGAAGATGATTCCATGCCTCGAGTTCAGTCTGGATATCATAGACAAAGGAATTATACAATTACTACAACACCTTATATATATATTGTAGGTTGAAGTTGTTCTTCAACCTTACATTCACATGGGTAGCACTGAGGTGTGACTAGGAACCACTCTTTTCTTGTGATGTCATAAGCTAGTTATGGACATTCATTGTCAACGTGAAATGGGACATATAGGGTCACACACATAGGAACTCACCTAGAAGAGGATTTTATCATGAATGATGATTGAATTGATTACTGAAGTGTTTGGGTAGTCAATTCAAGCACCAAATTAGTTGATTGGACTGCCAGCCGATCGGCTCAAGTGTTGAGATGGCCATTTGGAGTGTTAGGCTGATCATAAATTAAATTGGCTAAGTTCTACCCAAATTGAGGAGAAAACCGACTGATGCACCCTATGAACCGACTGACTTGAAAAACACTAGAGGGGGGGTTAATAGAGTTTTTAAAGATAATTTTAACAATTATTGAACTCAAACAACCATTCACAAGAATATTGGACAAGGGGACAAGGATTTAGAGTGGTTCCTACCTTAGCAAATACTAAGGTAGTCAGTCCACTACCCGGTTGCTTACCCAACTGGGATTTGGAAAGAATTTAATTTTATTACCTCGCAAGGACTTTACATAAAATTACAATTCTCTCCCTAAACCCTTCAAGCAGCCTTCACCTAGAAGTAATCACACCAACCTTGAAGCAGCCTTCACCTAGAAGTAATTGCACCAACCTTGAAGCAGCCTTCCTCCTGAAGTAGCTTCCCGTTTCAATAGCCTTCGTGAAGTAGCTTCCCGTTGCGATAGCCTTCTTGAAGTAGCTTGAAGTCCACCTTCTCCTCCGAGAAGAACCTTCTCCAATCCGCAGCCTCCAACCCTAGGAGTAGCAAGGAGAATACAAAGAATAAAAGGAACAAGAAGGAAAATGGAAATTACAACTTATCCTTTGAAGCACAAGGCTTGATTTGCCTATATCGAGCGTATTGATCTCCTAACCAATTAGTGTAGAAGTGTAAGTGCTGTGGAAAGGAGATGCTAGCCTATAGGACATGAAATTGGAGCAATGGGAATGAATAATCAATGTTGGAATTGCTCTATAGCTCAAAACAGATTGCCAATGAGTATTCAAGCTCAAGTGTAGCACAAGTGTAGCTTAGGTGTCATTAGGTGTCCTAAGGCATGTCCTATTTATAGGAATGACCTACAAGTACTTAAGGACGTTCTAGACACTTTCTAGGGGGTTCTAAGTGCTTAACTAGCCGTTAGGTATAAGTTAGGTGCATTAGTAACGGCTATTTGCTTTATTCTGCAGTTGCTGTCAGAGTCCATCTCGGTCGACAAATTGTCGACCAAGATACCTACTCGGTCGAAGTTTTGTCGACCGACAGGCTCTCTGGATCAACGTTCATTTGCAACTGCCAACTACTTTGTCAGCAGTGTCTAACGGCTACTTGGGTCTTTCTCGATCGAGAAGTTTGTCGACCGAGAGTGTCTCGGTCGAGGAGTTTGTCGACCGAGATTGACCCTGTTTCAATCTTTCAATTAAGACACTAAGTGTGTACGAGTGTGCATATGTGACACTATTGAAGGGGATGACATGACTAAGTGTGGTGTTTAGCTAGGGAAGATCTAACGCTTGATTTACATGAAGTCTAAGTACTTGTACATTATATATTTGTAGAATTTTACAGTTGATTACATTTCATGACATTTACAATCATTCAAGCATATAGATTCCCTAGAGCTTTGTCATCCACCTTATTCCTGCAACACTCAAGTAGCGCGTTATATCAACAAGAATGAAATGTTTGTCATCATCGAAACAAAGGAATTTATCATAATGTCCAATTTATCCAACAATCTCCCCCTTTTTGAAGATGACAAACATTTCCTAAATATGAAATAAGGAAATATAAAGCATGTGAGTTTCATACCTGAAGATTACCTTTTGTAGCCATTCTTGTTTTGCAAGTGAGTGCTTGGCCATCAAGATGAAACTCATTTATATTTTTGATTTTATATTCTTTCTCCCCCTTTGTCATTTCAAAAAGATATCCAGGGTGAATATTTTATATTTCTTCTCCCCCTTAATTTTATACTATGCTCCCCCTTAAATAGATATTCTATTAGGAACATGGATTTAATATCATTTTTGTCTAATTTAGCCACAATTTGTTTCTCAATCACTTGCAAAGGATGTTAAGCCTTGAAATGATATGAGATTCCCTTAAGCTTATGATTAATGTATATTGATTTCTCATCTATCAAGGGATGTTAAGCCCTAAAATTCAAATGAGAATCCTTTAATCTTAGAGTACATAAAAATGTCTCTAACCAAATACCTGGGATGTTAAGCCCTGATTTGTTTAGAGATTTCCATTAAGAACAAAATATGTGTCATATTTGTATAGTTCTTAAACATATTAAGATCATAACAAGCTTCATATGATGTTTACAAAATTTTGGTAAGCTTCTTAATCAAATAATCAAATTTGTTTGTATGAGCTCCCCCTTAATCTTACAATTAAAGCAATTTAAAGCTTCTAAGGTCACAAATGATTTTAAATTTTGATCTTGACCTTTATCAAAAGTATACTAAGATTAAGTATAATAAAATGATAAGCATTTTGTCAAAGCTTATTTTAGGTCGTCCTTGACTACGACCATAGCGCCCCTTGGTCAAATTTTATTTCAACCAAGAGGCAAAAATTGCAGATTTCCAATTTAAGCACTCATATGTGAAGTACTTGATTAGATATCAATTTTGAAGCATGTTTAGTGATAGTTAATATGAAAACATCCTCTTAAAAATGAAAGCACGATTAATATCTCAAGTCTTTTAAAGATGCCAATTGAGAAATTTTTATCTTATGTGTTGCAAGCATTTCTAAGAGACATATCATCATTGAATTATTTTGCTTGCCTATATATCATCAAGGATCCATGCATACAATTATCATTATCTATTCTTGCTAACACAGCATCATCATGATGAAAATGATAATTCCATGATTGTAATCACATGATTTCTATATGGGTAGACCATAAAATACTTTAGGAAAAATCATGTGAATAATGATAAAACAGAAATTTCCTTTTTATTAAGCTAAGCATAATTTCAGTTTTAACTTAAATCATTTTAGAGAATAAACCAAATTAATCTCATATAAGTTTTCAGGGATGATTTCCAAAATATATACAGTCATTAATCACAAATAGATAGCAATTTGATCAATTACAAAAAGAATTCAGCAATTTTACAGCAGACTGGAAATCAGTGACATGCTCGGTCGACAATTTCTCGACCGAGGTTCACTCGGTCGACAGATTCTCGACCGACAAAGTTTCTGGAATATTTTCAGAACTGTTAATTTATTCCAAGAAAAATAAGATTATGCAAGTTAGAGCTCGATTGTGTTGAGATATGACATTTGTATATCAAGAATCAGTTTAGGTCAAATCTCAACTAGTTAATTTTAAGCTACTAAGTTTTAGGAATCCAAGCTAAATCATCATTCTTTTTCTTATATGGGCATGAGAATGAATAATGTCCAAGACGCATGCAATAATGACAACTAATAGAGTTAACTTCATTTCTCTTTCTAGGAATTGTGTTCCTAGGTACAAACATAATCTTAGTCTTGGATGCTTTAAATCTTTTGGGTTTATTTCTCCTTGGATCATATCCTAATCCTCTTCTTCCATTATAACTAGAGGAAATTTTCAGAATATTTTCAAGCATGTCATTTCCTCTTAACTCATTTACATTTCTTTGTAACTTAGCAATATCATCCATCTTCTTATTTATATCTTTCTTTGCTTGATCTAAATCAGATACTAGAGAGTTTCTTTCTTTGACAACCTCATCATAATCTAAATGTGAACATAGAACAGGTTGTTTCTGAAGATCATTCACTTGAGTTTGCAAGTTTAACTTTTCTAAGGAAAGAAGATTGCAATTTGCTTCTACCGATTTTAACTTAAGATCATAATCTTCATTTTCCTTTTTGAGATTTTCATTTTCAGATACAAGAGCAAGAAGTTTAACATTTAAATCATCATTTACTTTATTTGATTTCTTAAGTTTCTTCTTGCACTCAATATATTTCTCATGAGTATCTTGAAGACTAGCAATTAGATCTTCTTTTGGTAGATCATAAAGACTTACCTCTTCTTCATCTTCATTTGTTGTAGCAATGAGGCATTCTACCTCTTCTTTTCCATCATCACTATCATCACTTGAATCATCCCATGCAGCTTTATATGCTCTTTCTTTCTTTTTGTGAGATGATTTCTTCCCTTTCTTGAGTTTTGGACAATCACCTTTCATGTGTCCCTTTTTGCCACATTCAAAGCACCTGGAAGAAGAAACACTAGAAGTTTTATTAGTTTTAAAACTTTTATATTGCTTACCATTTACAATGAGAGTTTCTTCTTCACTATCATCTTCACTTGTGTCATGAGTGTCCTTGGTTGATGCTTTGAATGCAATGTCCTTCTTTTTGCCTTGTTGACGTTCACGTTCTATTCTTTCTTCCTCTTCTAAAGTTGCCTCATGAGCTTCTAGATTGCCAATTAGTTGCTCCATTTTCAGTTTAGTGAGATCATTAGCTTCTTCAATGGCTGTCACCTTGGGCTTGTATTTGGGAGGAAGTGATCGAAGTACTTTTGATACCTGGTCTTCTTCAAGAACGGTTTTTCCTAAGGCATTCAAACCATTAACAATAGAAGAGAATTTTGCAAACATTTCACTAATGGATTCATTTGGATCCATATGAAAGTGTTCAAACTTCTGTTTAAGCATACTAATCTTAGAATTCTTAACTTGAACCGTACCTTCATAGGTTATGGACAATCTATGCCATATTTCATAGGTTGTTTCACAATTTGATATTCTATTAAATTCTCCTACTGAAATTGAACAATAAAGAATACTTACAGCCTTTGCATTCATTTGAGCCGATTTTACCGTATTTGCATCCCACTCTGCATATTGCATTTGAGGAAGCTCGTATGGGGTTGAGACCATCCTCCATAAGTCCCAACTTATGCCTTGAAAGTAGAACTGCATCCTTCTCTTCCAATATGTGTAGTTTGTTCCATCAAACACTGGAGGCCTAGCAACAAATGTCCCTTCAAGATTAAGGTTGTTGAGCACCCCGTCACCCATTCTTCAAGACCTTGTTAGGGTTCCTTGAAGCCTGCTCTGATACCAATTGAAAAACACTAGAGGGGGGTGAATAGAGTTTTTAAAGATAATTTTAACAATTATTGAACTCAAACAACCATTCACAAGAATATTGGACAAGGGGACAAGGATTTAGAGTGGTTCCTACCTTAGCAAATACTAAGGTAGTCAGTCCACTACCCGGTTGCTTACCCAACTGGGATTTGGAAAGAATTTAATTTTATTACCTCGCAAGGACTTTACATAAAATTACAATTCTCTTCCTAAACCCTTCAAGCAGCCTTCACCTAGAAGTAATCGCACCAACCTTGAAGCAGCCTTCACCTAGAAGTAATTGCACCAACCTTGAAGCAGCCTTCCTCCTGAAGTAGCTTCCCGTTGCAATAGCCTTCGTGAAGTAGCTTCCCGTTGCGATAGCCTTCTTGAAGTAGCTTGAAGTCCACCTTCTCCTCCGAGAAGAACCTTCTCCAATCCGCAGCCTCCAACCCTAGGAGTAGCAAGGAGAATACAAAGAATAAAAGGAATAAGAAGGAAAATGGAAATTACAACTTATCCTTTGAAGCACAAGGCTTGATTTGCCTATATCAAGTGTATTGATCTCCTAACCAATTAGTGTAGAAGTGTAAGTGTTGTGGAAAGGAGATGCTAGCCTATAGGACACGAACTTGGAGCAACGGGAATGAATAGCCAATGTTGGAATTTCTCTATAGCTCAACACAGATTGCCAATGAGTATTCAAGCTCAAGTGTAGCACAAGTGTAGCTTAGGTGTCATTAGGTGTCCTAAGGCATGTCCTATTTATAGGAATGACCTACAAGTACTTAAGGACGTTCTAGACACTTTCTAGGGGGTTCTAAGTGCTTAACTAGCCGTTAGGTATAAGTTAGGTGCATTAGTAACGGCTATTTGCTTTATTCTGCAGTTGCTGACAGAGTCCATCTCGGTCGACAAATTGTCGACTGAGATACCTACTCGGTCGAAGTTTTGTCGACCGACAGGCTCTCTGGATCAACGTTCATTTGCAACTGCCAACTACTTTGTCAACAATGTCTAACGGCTACTTGGGTCTTTCTCGGTCGAGAAGTTTGTCGACCGAGAGTGTCTCAGTCGAGGAGTTTGTCGACCGAGATTGACCCTGTTTCAATCTTTCAATTAAGACACTAAATGTGTGTACGAGTGTGCATATGTGACACTATTGAACGGGATGACATGACTAAGTGTGGTGTTTATCTAGGGAAGATCTAACGCTTGATTTACATGAAGTCTAAGTACTTGTACATTATATATTTGTACAAGTTTACAATTGATTACATTTCATGACATTTACAATCATTCAAGCATATAGATTCCCTAGAGCTTTGTCATCCACCTTATTCCTGCAACACTCAAGTAGCGCGTTAGATCAACAAGAATGAAATGTTTGTCATCATCGAAACAAAGGAATTTATCATAATGTCCAATTTATCCAACATGACTTGGATCGGCTCACCAACCAACTATTAGGTGAGTGAGATAAATGTCTCACATGAGAGAGATTACTCAATTCATGGAGAAATTCAATTGCATCAAGGATTAGTACTGACATCATGTCGTGCATTAATTAGGTTTTAATTGCCAAATCATATGCAATTGGGAAACATAGTGAAATGATCAGTTCGATGTGCGAGCTGACCATCTTGCATGTGAACTGACCATTTTGGTTGCCAACTGACCGGCTTGGCGCTTGCATGTTGCAAAAATTCATAATATTACGGTCCCTTCCACTCCCACAACAATTGGGAACCCTGACCCTAACCCTTCCTATAAATATAGAGGTATTGGGGGCTTCCCAACACACACAATTGAGAATTAGTTGCTCTAACAATTCTTAATCTCTCTGGTTGTGGTATCTGAGAGAGCCCAAGCAAGTCCTACCTGACTAGGGAGGGATAGCGAGGGAGATAACAACTAAGAATCATTATTGTGGGAGAGCACATTGATGACTAGTACACCAATGGGAGGGACAACTCATTCCTATCCATTCTAGCAGGACGGTAGGAGTTCTGAGTAATCTGTGTGGACTTCCATAGAGGTGAGGTGGCCTTTTAGCATCACTAGGAGGACGTCGTCAACTAGTAGTCTGTGGCGAGACCATAGGAGCCGTTGTAGACGTTGTTTGAGTCTGCTATCTGTGGTGAAGATTAGGCGCTCCATAGACACCGTCCAGGAGAAACTAGAAGATATTGCACTACAAGGAGTTGTATTCGATGGACTTGCTCTAGGACCAAGTATAAAGTCATTAAACCATATTTCCAATTTCATAGTAGTTAACGAGATCTTGTTGTTCTAGGGAATACATATAGATAAATTTTTATTTTTGTTGCCTTATTATGTGTCCGTATTTCCCAACTATGGTATCTGAGCCACATCAGTTTACTATGTTTTGGGATAATCGATATAATCAGATTTTTAGTTTTATCATTTATTTATTGAATATGATGCGGATACTTAAATTGCTTAATGCACATATCCGATCAAAAATCACATATAATCCCAAACTAATACACACACACACACACACACACACACACACACATATATATATATATATATATATATATATATATATATATATATATATATATATATATATATATATTTGTGTGTGTATTCAATTCACATGCGTCACCCTAAAAGTAGTTTTGATGGTAGACGTGTAGCGTGGTTATGGCCAATAACCCAAATATCTGTGTGTGGTTGAATGGTTTGTTTTATTCTTATTTTATATCAGTTTACATACCAAGCCCCTACCTTCTTATTCCCAATGTAAAGTTAATTCTTTCCTACCCCTACTCCCCTCGAATGTAACTCGAGGTTTCTCATTACCATGTAATAAGTTTAATAGCAATAGGATACTTTTCTTACAACGACGAAGATGACGATCAATGTTAGGCGAGCCGAACATTTCATCTGACGAGATGAACGACTGGAGGACTGAGAAAGATAGATTGTAGGAGGCGCAAATCGATCGGGTGGTGGGTCCAACTGAACATTTAGAAGGAGTCCAAACACCGGTTGGATAGGAGGCCAACCAACTATTTCAAGAGACCAGATGACTGACCAAGTGGCGAGACAACCAGTTCAAGGTATGAACTAATTGACTCAGATTGGCAATCATAGATCTACACCGACAATAGGTTCATGTATGTGATGTGATGATAACCTAGGTTGTATTAATTCCTTGTGGCTCCAAGGAATTACAGTAGACATGGCTATAACCATCGCCTTTTTTTGTATTGCTTGTTTATGTTGTGGGATATAACATGTATATGATACGTACTATATCTATGTGGTGATTGGATAAAGTATATGTATATATAGATAAACTCCCTCAAATATTATATTAAGTCTAAGATTCTCTCGAAAAGTGGCACTCATGAAAATCTTGATCGACCAAGCGTGGGCATCCCAAGGATGGTGTGCGGTCTATCTCATAGAAGTGTGATATTGTGGGCACTCCAAGGGTGGTGCATTATTATCATGTTGGCTTTTGGATTAGCCTTAACTGATGATTCTTAGAGCGTCTAAGCCCATAGATATGTGGATCATTGTGGAAAAGAGGTGTGCATATCATCTATCCAAGAATTGTATATGTTACAATTGACAAATGTTGTCTACCTTAATGATTGACTATGGATGTTGGTGTATTGGTTGGGTGATAGTTGAATTATTTTGGATCATGGCTCACTAGAAGGTTGTACACTACAATCTTCTGAATTGATACGTGAGGGTTATCAATTTGTATAAAAATAGTGAGAATGATGATTAATTAAAGACCTAATAAACATTGTCAAATTTTATAATCAAATCAAATCAAATCAAAAATGAGTTTTTGATAAAATTGCAAACTCTTTTGTAGAATCAAATGACAAAACACAACAACACCTTATCTCTACAATCATACCTTGATAAGGACAAGTAAAATGGGAACAACTTCCACGACTGGTACAGGACGCTGAGAATTGTTCTCACACATGAGTGCAAGCTCTATGTCCTGGAGATACCATTGTCAAAAGAACTTCTTCCTAATGCTCCCACGGCTGACATGGATGCTTACAAGAAGCATACTAACGATATTGTGGATGTCAAATGCCTAATATTGTGCTCAATGAACTATGAGTTGCAAAGACAATATGAGAACATGGAAGTTATGGAGATGGTCACACATCTAAGGAACATGTTCCAGGACCAGGCATGTAAGGCCCCTAACCTAGCTTAATGATTGAATACACATGTTTTTCTTAATAAGAAGTTTAGAACATTAATCCAATCCTTTGAGATGATTTGTTAACATGTGGCAAGCTTATGTTTTCAGTTTGGTCCTATTTTGATGATGTTTGAGCTTTGTATGCTTGTTTTGGACCAAGTTGCAATTTACCCATGTTGAGGGGTTATCTTGCAATTTTTCACATTTTGAATGTGTCCTTAGTGATTTAGAATCATTAGAGAGAGATGATTCTATGGGGTGTCTTGTTGTACCTTGGTTGATGAGGTGGCATCATGTGATGATGTTTAGGGTTTTGCTGGGTGTTGACCATGTTGAGCTTGGTTGGGTGTTGAGACCTATGTTTCAACCTTGATGGTATGTCTTGAGTGTGTCTTGACCGAAATAGCTTCTTTTGATGGTTTTGTTTTGACCTTGGAGGTCTTGGTGTGGTTTGGTCGAATGGTTGGCCATCTTGGGATGTGTTTTGACCTGGTTTGTTTGGTGACATTTTGTTGTGGCCGAGACAAGATACCTTGATGTTTTTTTCAACCTCTAGGGTGGTGGTGACCCAAGTGGTTTATAACCCACATAGGCTTTATCACCATAGCTTTCATGCATGTGTTTAGTGGTTGCATGACTATTTTCTTGGTGGGTGTTCATCCTTGGGTCTTTGAGGAGCAAGAAGTACTGGTCTTGGGTGTTGTGGAGGTCGATCAACCTTGCATGTGGTGCTTTGGAGCTTGATCACCTTCTTTGTGGTTATTCTTGATGGTTTCTCCTCTTGGTAAGTGGTTCTACCTTCTTGATCACGTTTTTCCCTTGGAACCCTACCTTTCATCTTCTTCTTCTCAGCCCTTAGACCATGTTTTGACATGGTGGCTAACTTTAATATCTTCTCCTAACAAAGGTTGTGGACTATGTTTTGACATGGTGATACTGGAGTGAGAAGGAGCTCTCTTCTTTCTTCTTGGTTCAGCCTAGGGTTTTTCACCCTCTTTCTTAACCATCCTTTTAAACATAGTGTTCTTCTCTTTTGAGGTGATCTTGCCGAAAAGTTGACCTTGGTTAGAGCTTCATCTTTTTCCTTGGAGCTCGTGATCTTAGAGCTTGGATCTCTCCTTAAGGTGGGTTATATGACTCTCTACTCTCTTCTATTATAGCACTTATAATCTTGCTTGCATGCTGTTGTTTCTATTCTAAAACATGATATTAACATGCTAGATGATGTTACCATAACCTAGGGTTTGAATCTTGACGATGATCATATGTGTTTTGCCTCTTTACTAAATCCCTAATCTTGGTACCCGATTTTGAGAAAGTTATGAGATAGATGGTTTCCTCTTATTTTTGGATCAAGATTTCCCACCAACATGCATGTGGTTCGAGTAACTTAGTGCAGTATGGAGTTTTGTTTCTATTTTGCATTTCTTGAAAATGAGTTTTATCTCTCTTATACAAGGTTCTTTCATGGTGTCTTTATGGCACACATTTTAGGGTTTTGGAGTTACTCTTGGTGTGGAGTTGTTTCCTTTGATGATGATGAGTTTCCTTGATGTTAACCTTTTTTCGAAACATGGTTTGTCTCTATTTTGGAGTTGGTTATGTGTCTTGGTGGTATCTTGACCTTGGTCTCTACACCTTTGTTTTGGTTTTGGTCGACACATCCTTGACCTTGGTTTTTGGTCATGGTGCTTTGTGCTATTTCGATCAGAACACATGAATTTTGTACCTTGGGTCGTAAGTATCTTATAATGAAATTGTTGCATGCCTATTTTGAATTGGATGTCGATCCTTTCATATTTTTTTAGGTCATGACACAAGCTTTGATTACTTTGGTTTGATCAAGTAGTGTATTCGATCGCTACACATATGGCATCTTTTGTTTCGGTCGAAACCCAAACCCTAGGGTGGTCGAGACACTTGTTTTGTGTATGGTCAAAACACATGATTTTATGGTGGTCGAGACATGTGCTTTTGTTAGTGGTTGAGACATCTTGCTTTGATAGTGCTTGACAGATGTTGATGGATGGTCGATACACTCATATGAGTAATGGTCGTTATACATGTGGAACTATGTAAAGGTTGATACATATATACATGTAAATGCTGGTAGATACCTAATGTTGTTTATATAGTTGATTAGCCATGATAATGATGATGTTCTAACCCTAGTATGCTTCAAGAAGGTGGGAGGTGACATAATTAGGGTTTGGTGATTGATCTATGATATGAAACCCTAATCGTCTATGTGTTTGAAACTCTAACCCTAATCCTAGGGTATGTTAAGCTTGTTGAACTCATATAGATGTGTGACATGTGATTAAATTTTCTCTCTCTTACTTGTGTGATTATAACCTTACTGGTTGAATGAGTGCCAAGGTGTGTGTATGCTATGGTGGTGATTATATGACATAAGGTGATGGGTATGAGCCTTGATGAGACATGATGAGATCATATTGACATTATGGGTCCTATGACCTAGTAAAGGCTTAATGCCTATTGTGAGGTGATATCCTCTAATGGTGTGATTGAGGGATTGATATCCCATAGTGATATGACATTGGTGATGGCCTTGTGAATGGTAGTGCTACAAGTACCATGTGATGATGATGTGACAAGTTCACACCTTATGCGTTTTATATCTTCTAGAGTTGTAGTTTTCCCTTATCACTGTAGATGTTATTTTGAGTTTGTACGTTATAGCTTGATTGATGTTGAAAGACACAAAATTGGCCTAACTAATCAAGTGAAACCCTAATCATGTATGTGTCTTGTGCCATATATCCATTCCATTGTCAGTTTTATTGATGGATGGTGAAATGATTCATTCCTATGGGAAACTCAGAGCACATATTTTTTAATATTTTGGGGTGCAAGTCCAGCATCTCCTTACATCAACAATTACAGGTTGTGTTAGATGGCCATTCATGAGATGTTCTCCTTGTGATATGTGATAGGAAGTACTGTAATTGTATGTGATACCTCTTTTTTTTTAGAATGACCATGTGTGAGCCTGTTCTTCTACCATCACAACCTGTACCAAGGGAGGCTAGGTGTTTTGATATGGATGGCCATGCATGAGACAATCCTTCATCTTGACTATACGTCATTGTTTGCAGTTGACTAATATGTTTAGGCAGTGTTTCTCTTATACTAACCAAGAGATGTTGGGGAGGTCGTGGATTCTGACTCTTCCATTAACCTTGTATGGCACCAATTTTGACTTTGTAGTGTTTGATTGGATTTGAGTGGTATGACTCAAATCCTCAGGAGAATAATAAAAGACATAACACATTCGTGTAGTATATTTTCTTAGGGTCAATTACAAATAACATTGGATGACCCCTTTGCCTTATCTTTGTACAGATTTCTTGAATTATATGCGGTAAGAGAAACCAACTATTGTACATGTTCTTCATATTGTTTTTAAAAGTATTAATTGCTCTACCGTTCTATGGTAATTGTGTAGTTTGTTTAACATGCTCTATCAGTTTAATACATATCATTTAGATGAATCATCTCAACCTGTTAAGTATGTTATTTTACTTGTGCCTTTAATAGACATTGGCAGAGAGTTATACCTCTCACTGGCATGTTTGGTATCACCATGTGGGTTTCCACATATTTTACGTGGTCATACACAATGAGGTAGGGATCACTTTGTTTAGTCTGTGCAGCAAGAGGAGCAGTAGCTAAGTAAAGGTTGGATATGCTGCTAGTGTTTTGTAGTAGAGTCCTATATGTCATCCATGCACTCTTAGGTCCTTGGGGGAGCTTTGCAGATGTTGTATATCGAGGTGACATTTTGTCTATATGCCTTTGATGTACATATATGTAATGTATGTATATGTGACATGTTATCATATGTACAGGTTCTGGCCAGTGAGCCAGTGAACAATGCTATGTAATAATCTTTTAGTAGGTGTTATGTATATACAAGTGGCTTTTGTGGACTCAAATGTGATAAGAACCAGTTCTTATGCTTAGGCTCTAATTGGGTGGTTGGGATCACCCAGCAAGAGGAGAAATAAAGTATGTGTCAATTAAAGGAACAAAAACAATTATAAACCAAAATATGGCATGGTAAAGATTTACTAAGCTAAGAGGATCAAAAGTACGAGGCATGTAATAAATAAGAAGTTTGTCATGATAAATAATAATAAAGTTGCATGAATGAATAACATTATGACTACAATAACCAATATAGGGTTGAGGCACCTACCTAACCTCAACCAATAGGTAAGGGAGAGTAACACATTCCCAAACACCTAAATATATATAAAAGCGGGGAGAGTAAACACATTACCCTGGGCAAAATAACACATGCCCAACTATGGGTGGTTGTACATAAGTACACTATATTATCTATATAGTCAATAATTCATCATGATATACAAAGAGTCATACGGAAGATTAAATAAATGAAATATTGCAATAGGGTTCAAAACCTAAGAAATGATAGTCAATTAAGTGCTAAAAGAGCAATAATGATATTTCCAGATTAAGTCTATGCCTCATTGGGAATAGTAGGGTTGGATGATAAAATGCCCAACTTAGGGTTTACAAATGCACATACTCACATATGCACATAAGCACATACATAAATAGGATTGCACATACCTCAATCTAGAGTCCTAATTATCTCTTTCACCAACTTGGTTGTATCCATGACCACTTTAACCTAATTACAATATATATGTATGCATTAGGGTTTCATATATCATAAAGTGTAACAAAACCCTAATTTTGGACCTTCTAGGTAAACCTTCAATTTTGGACTCAAAACTTATACCAATCGATCAATTACATTTTTCTAATCAAGAAAACATATTTGATTTCTTAATTTGGAGTTAAAATGAGTTAATTACAAATTTTAGGGATTTTATATAAATAAATTAGAATTTCTAATGAACATCAGAATAGGGTGGCAAATTTTGGCTTGAAAACCCTAAAATCGGATTCTACTTGAAAATTTCTTTCCAACGACTATTTATTTGTATTTTTTCGATAAAGCATTGATTTACTATGAATTTTATAAAACTAGTCATTTAGAATCCATGAAAACTATAGTGTGACATCAACTAAATCAAAAAATAAACCGATGTAAATAATTGGTGAAATGACAAAACAATCTAAGGCACTCATTATATTTAATCAAGTATACGAGGGAAATTCATTCATTTAACTATGAAATAAATCTCGTGATTGATGAATCAAAGATGCGAGTGAAAATCCTAAATTTCCCATGTAACCAGGGGTGGAGCCAGGGAGCAAGCAAAGGCCATGCCCCTCCCCCAAAGAACATTATATTACATATATGTATATATACGTATATTTTATATATTAATGTGATAATATATAAAGTCTAGTGCATTAACACTAAGGACGACGACTGGCACATCAGTTTGAGACTTGCAGCCATATTTTCCAATCATAGGTTCGAATCTCTGTGTTGGGTCTATTACCATTTTTTGCATAGTTTTGCATACATGATTGTTTTATAATATATATACATTTTGTAATGAGTATAAATCAGAAAATCATATGTGTGGTAGTGGTTAGAAGCTGGTAGAAGCATGTGATGGTCGCGAGTTTGACTCCTTATACTAGTTTTTGCCCCCCCCAACACTAGATTCTTGGCTCCGCCACTACATATAACTAAAATCATTTGATCATCATGATGGAGACACCAAGGTCATTTGATGACCTGGTTTGTTCTGCTTCAGGCCGTGATGCGAGGAGCAGCTCATCCTCGACTCCAGATTGCGACTTAGTGTCTATCGATGAAACCCAAGAGGATCATGTTCATCCTCATCACTCAACAAACTCGTTGATCCCAAGCTCAAACCTCACGGTGGTCAGGTGCTTTAGGAATTCTCACGGTGGTCAGGAGATTTAGGAATTCTTCACCATAGAGGAAGAATAGGGAAAAACTCAAAGACATACAGAGCACCAGGAAAGCCTGAAATCATCAAATCAAGATGTGAAATAATTCCACGAAGATCGGGAGGACCCAGTGGAAACCTCGTATAGGTTGGGCAACCACTAGTTTGTCCCGGCGATAACCACCGATAAGGTCCAAAATGGGTCTAAAGGATGCGGTGTCAAGGGTGATCGTAGGGCAAATCAACGATGCAAAATCAAAGAGAAATGTCTAAGGATGCTTACCATTGAAGCAATTAATCTGATATGGGTGGAGCTTTGAACACCAGGCTGTCATCGCCGGAGGTCCACTCTGAGTAGGTCGGGGATCCTGAGTGCATTGGAGGAAGAATTGAGAAAGGAGGAGAGTAGGGTGATCTCTAATGATCATTCTTGACCCTTAAATAGCCATGATATGGCCTATAACTTGCTCTACAAGTTGGGGTGGCGATAAGAGCAAAGCCCTAAATGGGTGTTTCGTCAATGTAGCGAACCGGGTAGTGAGTGATAGCTCATTTTATTCAGGGTGACAAAATGGACTCAGTAAAGAAGAAACTGCATTGAATGGTTGTGAGATAAAGAGGAGACTGACTGGGGAAAGAACTACTGTGAAACGGCCCAAGTTTGTGAAACCGTCGGAGGTAAAGGGCGACGGGATGGCCGTTGGATCAGGTTGAAAATTTGTTAGATCATAGATGATTGAAGCTGTATGATGGCATGTGTGAGATGGATATGAATGAAATGTAATGTGTGATGCTAATTAAGCTAGAACTATATCTTAAATGTGACACATCAATGAAATAATATCAAACCATAGTCAAACTATAATCAATTCTTGTTTAATTCCTTTGGTGCTTCAAACCTTGACCAAATGTCCCCAAATTTGGACCATGGACTAAATTTATGGTCTAGATTATTATTAAACACTTATATCTCAGTTTTACACAATATTTGGCCCCTAACCACTATACTGGCCATTAATGTATAAATTAATGTATAAAAGGGTGAGTTAATATGAAAGAACTTTTCTAATTAAATCCTTGAGTGAAAATTTGAGTTACTCATTAATAACTTATCCAAGAGTCATAAAACTCCTCTTTAACTCCTTTTATGCTTTATTTCCATCTAGGAGGAGAGAGAAAGGAAAAGAGGCTTATTACTCTCATTAACTAAGTCAATATTAAATTGCCTCTCATTTCTTGTCCCAAAAAGGCCATAGAAAATATAATCTAATGATTATCTCACTTTAGTGGTCATTTAGAATTTTTGACTCTAATTAAAATACTACTTGAGGTATTTGTGCACAAACCCATTTATTGGCATACATATGAAAGAAATTAATCCAAACCACGAAATATTATTCAATTTCAACATTGA
The DNA here is from genome assembly GCA_963693085.1 of Alisma plantago-aquatica. Taxonomy (NCBI): domain Eukaryota; kingdom Viridiplantae; phylum Streptophyta; class Magnoliopsida; order Alismatales; family Alismataceae; genus Alisma; species Alisma plantago-aquatica. The sequence goes on along the minus strand of OY856412.1, from coordinate 427,281,868 downwards.
GGGCAAAAAGGATAAAAAAGATAGGAATATTTAGGAAAAAGGCCAAAAAGGATATGAAGGAAAGAAAAAACATTAGAAAAGGGCTTAATTGGAAATAAACCCAAGTTTTGGTATGTTACAACACTAAACCCCGTAAAGAGGATTTTGTCCCTAAAATCTCAATAAAAGGGAAAGGTGAGTACGTAACATCCCAACACTTAGCAACTAGGTGGTTACATCTCATTTATGGTACTCTACATGCCCTACTCATAAGTTAGGTTCTCATGGATCACTAAGGGTTCCATTATTCATATTATCTTTAATTAAATATAACACAATTAACATTTTGTCTTATTAGCATTACCTTCATCGTGAAATTACATCATCCTTATTATTCTATTAATTGTGTCATGTTATATTCACATTGTTGTCAAAAGAATTACATCTCAACAATATGCACAAATCTTTTTACTCATTAAGAATTTTAAGCACAGTTAGGGTTTACTCACTTATCTCAAAATCTACTAATATATTAGATCACAATCCTTAATAACTTGGACTTATACTCCATTATCCTCTTATTTTCACCATACATAAGCATATCAAATCATTTTGTATGAAATAGATAATATTATCCAACAAGTTATTAAGTCTACAATTAATCCAAATACACATTGTCACATTACCTATCATACTCATATTAATGTCATCATTAATCATGTAGTCATATTTATCCTCATCCTATTACCAAATAAGCATATTCAATCCCACATTAGTCATACATGCATATTATGTGAATCAAATTACTCACTAACCATATTTGAGACATTATATGTATTTTAGTGAATAAGGTGGAACATATTAAATATTAATGAAGTGTTTCACATACTCATGTTATAATTAGGTGACTAAATTATATGTTATTAGAGAACAAGGTGATATGCATTACATATATTGATAACTTTTAGGTGTATCAATGTATGTTATCTAATTATGACACCTAATGTCACTAATGTATCATGATGGTCATCATGGATATATATTTTAGGGTTAGACGATTAAATCTTAGGGTTTAGTTCAATATGATCATTATGTGTCACCTATATTTTCTTAGCATGCATTCAATCCAAGATTAGGTTCCATCTATTTTACTCATCATATCATTATGGTTTATTGGTTGATGACATGGTCAACATCATGTGCATCACAATTTGTATTAATATGTGAGTTACTCATATTATGTGCACTAGGTATTCATTAGAGTTCAATCATATGAACTATTCATTATATATTCTCATTAGTATATAAACAAACATGTGGGTTTTTCAAGTATAACTTGTTTTAGACAAATCTAAGGATTTTAGCACACTAACCTCTTATTCATGGAGTTACTTTCTAAAGTCAAAGTAGCTAGACTTCAATATGTTATAGGATTCCATCTCCCTTAAAAGGGATTTCATCCTCGAAATCAGCATAACCATCTTCTATAAGGTTCTATTACTCCACCCCTTAAAGGGTTGACCTACTAAGTCAAACTAAACCAGAGGTAAAAGAGTGAATCTAACTAAACTGTGTATAAGATCCAACACTTAATTACTAACTAATTAATAACACCAAACTTCAAAGTCTAGTACAGGGGGTAGTCTACCCCATACATGCAAAAATATAAGGCTCCTATAAGGAATTATGGGGAATAAGGGAATTTTAATGCATAATCAGGTCATCATATTAGGTTCTCAAGGGTGCTCAACATAGACGTCTAAGGCTACTATTGCCTAAAGGTATGCTATTTTGAACAATCAATATCAGCTCAGGCCAGGCCAGTCATACAGATCTGGGAGTCCTTATAAATCAAGATAGTGGTGCAGAGGAAAATATTGCCAGTCCCCAGATCATGACCCTTTCTAGACACCCTTTCTTTCAACTTATTTCATAGTAACTACCTAACTGGCTCATCATCTAAAGGTTAACTAAAAGTATTTCTAATATGAGAAATTTTATGATCCTAAATCAACCTTTCGTCATCTCATGAAAAGTGTAGGTCAATTCTAGGGTGAACACCTTAACTAACGGGGAACTATGTAAGGTAAGGGTTTTAACTGGGGAGACAAATTGAAATAGTCAAGATTCTGACTACCACGGGCTCTGATACCATGTTATAAAAAAGGATAAATACCTCTTTACTAATATGGTAAACAAAAGACCAATGAATAACAACAGAATTTTACAACATTGACTATATTCAATTTTATAAAGGCTACATCAAAATTATCCCAATAAGAAATTATCCCCATTAGGTATACATGATATATACAACAAAAGGATCTAAGATAGAGGGAAACTAAACTACATCAATCTATCTTCAAGAAATAACTTAAGAGATAAGTCTAATATGAAAGGATGAACTCCTTCTCCCTATCTTAGGTTGGTCCACCATGCTCCTACTGCGCACTCTGATCCTGAACTTGGGTGGTTAGGATCACCCAGTAAGAGGAGAAATAAAGTATGTGTAAATTAAAGGAACAAGGACAATTATAAACCAAAATATGCATGGTAAAGATTTACTAAGCTAAGAGGATAAAAAGTACGAGGCATGTAATAAATAAGAAGTCTACCATGATAAATAATAATAAAGTTTAATGAATGAATAACATTATGACTACAATAACCAATACAGTGTTGAGGCACCTACCTAACCTCAACCAATAGGTGAGGGAGAGTAACACATACCCAAACACCTAAAATATATATAAAAGTGGGGAGAGTAAACACATTCCCCTAGGAAAAATAACACATCCCAACTATGGGTTCTTGTATATAAGTACACTATATTAGATATATAATCAATAATTCATCATGATATAAAATGAGTCATATGGCAGATTAGATAAATGAAATATTGTAGTGGGGTTCAAAACCCAAGAATTGATGACCAAATAAGTGCTAAAAGAGTAATAATGATATTTCTAGGTTAAGTCTATGCCTCATTGGGAATAGTAGGGTTGGATGATAAAATGCCCAACATAGGGTTTAGAAATGCACATACTCACATATGCACATAAGCACATACATAACTAGGATTGCACATACCTCAATCTAGAGTCCTAATTATCTATTTCACCAACTTGGTTGTATCCAAGGCTACTTTAACCTAATTACAATATATATGTATGCATTAGGGTTTCATATATCATAAAGTGTAAGAAAACCCAAATTTGGGACTCAAAACTTATAACAATCAATTAATTAGAATTTTCTAATCAAGAAAACATATTTGATTTCTTAATTTGGAGATAAAATGAGTTAGTTACAAAATTTAGGGATTATATATATATAAATTAGTGTTGTAATGAACATTGGAACAGGGTGGGAAAACATGGCTTGCCACACATCTTGCTAGTCTTGGGACTTCTGCTTCAACCTTCTCGCAAGCACAACATTTACATGCTCTTGGCATGTCCTGGGTTGAGCAAAATGCCAGATGGCCTGGTCATAGTTTTGGTCCTCCTGTCGATGAGGAGATGCCTGACCAAGCTACTAATGAGGATGTTGCTGATGATGATGAGGCTACTGAGGATGATGGCTCTGAGAATGGTTCTGATGATGGCTTAGCTGGTTCCTCAGGTGATGTTGTTGTTTCTGTTGCACCTTCAGATGGAGACGAGGACTACGAGCCTGGAGCCGATGATGATGATGTTGTTGACATAGATAGCATAGATGTTGCATAGTTATTTTAGGTGTTTATTCTTTAGTTGTTGATCATATCTATTTTTTTAGACTTGTATGTACTAAGACATTTGGGCACTGTATTTGAGGCTTAATATTTTATCATCTGTTGTTTTATCATTAATTTGTACCTCATTATTAAAGAGCATGTTTCTAGTGTTGTAATATTAATCTTATGTACCATAACTCTCTGCTTGACTATATATTATGATTTTGTGGTATGTTTTCCCATATTTTGATTATGAGATTAGAATTCTTATTTCTCTATGCTTCATCTCTATTTGATGTGTGTTGTATGTGGTTGACTGTTTTATCTTGTGTTTGTGGAGAAGACATGTTTTTTCAGCTCTTCTACCTCCTTGCTTTTTTAGATGACAAAGGGGGAGAAGTGCTCTCAACCATATTGTTTTAACGCTTATGTGATCCTTTTCTTGTCAATTATCTACATATTGTGTGACTTGCTAGAGGAACATATAGTATGTATATGTGCTATGATTATTTGTGGATAGACTAACCATGCAGGCTTAGGTAAGCATGAATTGAGGGGGAGAAATTGACATTGTTAAATCACATATCCCCTTGCAATTCACAAGGTAACGTTTTTATATCTCACATCCTTTCTCAAAGGTAAACGTTTAAATTTCATACCTTTTTTAATATGTTGAGGAATGGTTTGTCATTGTCAAAAAGATGGAAAATGTTGACCTAAGTGTTACACATTGTCTATATTTTGATAATGACTTAACCATTCCATTCATATGTATCTAATATGTTTGTTTAAGATTGATTGCAGGCATTAGGTACATGAAAAGGATGAAATCCTTCAATCCCTAGCTTGGTTTGGTTCAAGTAAAAAACAATGCAAATGTGTAATTTCTGAAAACACTCCCAATCATCTTAGATTAATTTTGCAATCATTTGTATTGATTATATGACTTGTAACTAAGATAAGAAAAATCAGGGACACTTAATTTTTTATTACTTAAAAATTATTATGGAAAATTCATTACAGACACTTCATCGGTCTAGTTACAATCTTGACTGATCCTTAATGGATTTTGAGAATGATATCAATCGATCGAGTTGTCTATCTATAGAACTCGACTGACAATCTCTCTGCCCAATATCAATTTAAGTGGATCGATTGAGTTGTCACCAGGACAAACTCCACCGATGGTTTAAATTGGTCTTGTTGCATAGTGGGATCAGTCAAGTTATCTTTATTAAAACTTGACCGAATACACTATACGGAAAATGCAAAAAAAGTGAATGTAACAGTTGGAGTGTTGCAAAACTTGAAAAAATATCTTTTGCAACCCTCCAAACGTCTAGATAATGGTCATAAGTGTTCCCACACTCTAGTGGACACCCCTAGCCATAAATAAGACCTCTTGGAGTTCATTCTAAGGTTGCTCATTCATGTTATTCAAGGTCCTTGTTGTAGCTGAGTGCTTTTAGTCCACTTAAGCCCCTTTCTCTCTCTTGTTTACACTTGAATTCATCCATATGAGTGAGATCGGAGAGAGATTCCTCATTGCACACTTGTAAAATCTTTCAAATCTTCTTTTTTCCCAATCCCTTTCTTCAAGATCATGTTAATAAAGGTTTCTCCAAGTGAAGGAGAAGGTTCATGCTTCTTTAGGATGTAGAAGAAGGTGATTCAAGCTTCTCTGAGTGAAGAAGGAGATCTAGGTGGAAGATCCAAGGAGCTGAGTGGGTAAAGACTCAAGGAAAAGTAATCATTGTAAGAAGGGGGAGACCTTGGTGAAGGCATTCAACGGATTGCAAGAGTAGGTAAGACCTTTATGAGGTAGAAGACAAGCTCTTGTATAGGCAAGACATTGATTGTAAGGTTGTTGTCTCCCTTGGCCTTAAAGGGAAGTTGGGCATCCTTGTCCCATAAAAGGAGGGTCATTTGTTGTAAGTCTTATAAGTGAATATGAAGAAGCTTAAGAAATCCTAGAGCTTGACCTCTCTAGGTGGTGGACTAACTCTCTCCTAGTTTGGAGAGTGGAACAACTCTAAAACAACTTGTTCAATTGGTTGCTTCAACTTCTCTCATCCTTTCTATGCATGTTTAGATTGACATCAAATTGACTATTTGCAATTATGCCTAGTTGAAGTAAATTGAAGGTCTAACTATTTTTGTGCAAGTTTTGAATCTCTATTCACCCCTCCCCCCGATAGAGCCCTTTGATCCAACAAATTAGTCTTTGGTCGTTGTTTTGATTTTGAGTGATCTCGTTCAGCGTGATGGATTTCCATATTTTGTAGGATCAGAGCCTTAGGTTTGTTGAGTCTACACGGACATAGGACTTAAGTTGTTGTCTATGTTCTTATGTACCCAACATATCTAACCATGATTTATGGTTATGTAGTTATGTTTAGAAAACATAAAGAGCAAGTAGAGATTAGTTATTTGGCACATGGAGGTGACACTGGGAGGTGAGTACAAGAAGGAAGAGTACCCAAGATGGGTCCAGAACAGCCCATCCCGCCTCCTTTTGAACCTACAACCAAATCTGACCCAACTTTTCAATTAGTTTTTTCAAAAACTAATGGCAACAATAACACATATATCAGACACGACACATGTACCTCCACTTAGGGTACTTGCTCTAAATGTTGAGTCATAGGCTCTGGGGAAGAGCTTTGAGAGGTTGAGTATGTGGGCACAACTGACCAGGTAAATAGATATGTGGATGATGGAGTTAGAGAAGACATTCAGGATCCTAAATATCTCTGAGGAGGATAAGGTGAAGCATGTGACCTACCTTCTAAAGGGAAGTGGTGGCCACTAGTGGGTCATTGAGGAAGAAATGAAACTAGGTAAGGTGTTCGGTTGGGAAGAGTTTTGGCAGGATTTCATCAATCGTTACTTCTTGACAATGTATTTGGAGAAGAAGATGGCTTAGTTTGAATGGGGCTCCAAGGAAAGTGCTCTGTGAATGACTACGAGGCAAAGTTTATGGAATTTTTGATGTTCTATACTCACATGGCTTCAACTAAAAATGAGAGGATTAGAAGGTTTGAGAAGGGCTTGAATGCTAAGTTGACACGAACAATGTCAGCTTTGGAGTCTCATGTGAAGTTTTCCACATTTGTGGAGTTTGTTAGGAGGATAGAGGGGACAATTGTGGAGTAGTGACAAGCTAGTGCAAGAAATATTTCAGCCCAATTCTAGGGACAACAATTAGGTAGTTTTAAGAACTAGAGGTTTTGCATGATAAAGTTCAACAGTCACATCATAGGTCAGCAATTTCTGAGCCAAGAACATATGTACAATATCAATTGCCTCCTACCAAGTAAATAGGTCATAGTTTTCCATCGACTAGAGGGAATAGTTATGGGTCAATGTATGTGATAGGGTCGTCTAGGTCACGTCATGACATGAGGTCCTGCTTCAAGTGTGGTCAGGTTGGGCATGTGAAAATTTCTTTCCCCACGAAGAACCAAGAGGTTACCCAACATCTGAGGCAAAGCCAACAAGGATAACAACAATAGTTATAGAATAAAGGTGGCAGAAGAGGATGTGACCAGTCATCACAGGAAGGGTCTTCAAGACCAATGAGTAGAGGTCGAGGACCATAACAGACAACAACTAGATTCTACGCCATGAGTCAGCCAAAAAGAGTGGTCAACCCACAAGTCATGATGGGTTAGATGGAACTTTTTCATTCTGACTTATTTAGATCTACCTTTGTATTTTTTTTGGTTGACCCAGGTGTGATGCACTTAGTTATCACCAAAGAGGTGGTAAATAGTTCTCATTTTCCTATTTGTAGTAGAATCAATAACCTTTTTCTTGAAACCTTATTAGTTGGCTCTACGACATTATAGGAGGTGTGTCCATTGATACAATGAATTTTTGTTACTTTTCATAGGCTATTTCTCCATCCATTTATTGCATATCAGTTCGTTTAGAGATATATTTATCCATTGTTTCTCATTGTTAGCATGTGAACCAATATTGCATCAATTATTGAGTATTTCTACCAAATCGTGCTAAATTACCATTTACAATTTGGGCTTATGTTATTTTTCCCTTGTTTCAAGTTAAACTAGCACTTATAAGACAGCTCGGCTCTACCAACATACATGTTAGTGATATCGAAAAAACACAAAAATTCAACAGGGAAATTTAGAAATCTCGATACTATCGAGACAACTCTAGGTGCTATCGAGCATGGATTGGATGCTACTAAAGCTAGGAGTTGGTTCACTGGCTCACCATCCATAGAGCATCGAAAACCAAGTTTAATGTCCTTAGTTCTAGTGACACGCCAGTGGGTGGTACCAACTTCAGCACTCAAATCACATCAGAATTTACCAAAAGTAACTCAATGTTATAAACACATCTATAGGTAGCAGTAACACATTTTGAGGGTTTCAAGTTAGCCAACAACTCAGTGCCACAAAGACCCCCTATCAGTGGTACTAACATTACACATTCAGTTTCAATTTAAAATCATGTCAGATCCAACAGGTGTGACTTAATGATGGCCAAAGCCCTACTTATGACCTAAGGGAGTTTGACCAAAAGAGGATATCACATTCTATCACATTGCAACATAGCACAAAGCAGGGATAGGATGAGATGAAGGAGATAGCCATGGAGTGGATGCTCAGGGAAATTCTGGAGGGCAGATTTGCAGTCACAACGTTGGTGACCAAGGTTTCTACTAGAGGGGATTGTCGAGACGACATCTCTAGGGGTGTTTACATTGGTTTTATAATCTTTAGCCTAGTTTCTTTGTGTTCCTCTCTTTTTATATGCTAAACCCCATATTTTTTTAGGACCTGGGAGTAGGTTGATATTGCTTGGTATTCGAATTGTATGAATAGATACTAATTTCCTTTATTTTGGATGTGAATCTATGATCTCTTATTGAATTGTTTATGCTTGATAACCATATTGAATATAACAAACCACTAATTTCTATGGGAGTGGGGTTGAAAAATCATAGGTTCACATAACCCATGTCACACCTTAGGAGAGGGATTACGACTATGAAAAAACAATCTAGAGATATTGATAATGCACCTAGAAAATCCTAAACCGCTAAGGAAATGGGGTTTGTTTTAGTCTAGATAGTGTATTACACTATGGGAGTGGGTAATACTTGCTATAGGTCTTTAGTACAGAGTTAATGGTGAATCATTATTAATGAAATAAAATTTGAATGCAATGCATGTCGTAGTGAAACCACAGTCATAAGGAATCCATCTGTTCCTGATCACAAACATTTAATTTATATTTAATACTCCACTCTTAGTTATATAACAACCATTCAACCAATTTTTATAGGCCCATCTGATTAGGTTACAATTAGTAGTACTCTCGGGAAAACATTTCCATGGGTTCGACATTTTTTGGCACATCTCAATTAGGGTCAATCGAACATTAAACAATTAATGTGGATAACTACAAGATTGATCATGGACTAGTGGCATTAATCAAATCGTAGTCATTACATAGCCACAACATGGAGGACCCAATGGTGCACATAAATAACTTCATGGTTAGTTGTGACATGTTAAAGTTGGACATGGTTCTATCCATGGTGATGTATCTGAAGCTTTTATCGTGTTCTTTGTGGCGCCCTGACGCCACACAACAAGATAACTCAAAATCTAAACTGCGCGATCAACAACTAAAAAGCCACATTACCACAAAAATGGGTAGGTTAAAACTGATTTTTATATTACCATCATTATGCGGAAACATATTACAACAAGGTCCACAACCTGTAACATTCACATATCATGCCAGGTATATACATATATACAGTGGCCATCATCATTATGACATCACCATGGGATATCAATTCCTTATCGCATGACCAGAGGATATCACCTCTAAGGAACAAATCCATTGCCAAGGTCATAAGACCATTCACATTGTTCCATGCAAGAACATCAACATCTTTCCATGCCTCATCAAGGCTCATAATCGCCACATAAGTGATACTCAGATCAAACATTATCTTATGATGTTCATTCAACAACAAATTAGGGTTACAACATCAAGAGATAGAAAGTACTTTATCATCATGAGACTTGCTTAAGAAAGCTATGTATTATCGCCATGTACTCAATTTAGGGTTAGGTTTCAACTTAGTTAACCGAGTTAGGGTTTTTAAACAACAACTAATATCAAACCCTAATTATCACCATCTCCCACATTCTTGGAAATAAGAGAGTCAACTACCATCATCACAAAGTCAACCACACAAGGAACCACATGTCCAGGAAATCTCATCGACCGAAGAGGAATAGACCTCACCATTTTCATCAGTCAAAGAGGTGGATTATCCTTGGTGACCATCAAGCACATCATCGACCAAAGGGAATAAAGATCACACATCTAAGAGATCGAAGAAGAAAGCATACTTCTTAATCAACCGAAGGGACTTCAATCCCTTGGTGGCTGAAGACAACATACATAGTGACCACTTCTATCGTAGCATAAAAACTTGGCGACCGAAGAAGAAAGGAGGAATCTCATCGATCAAAGAACATAGGTCATGGCGACTGAAGATCATGAGGAGAAACTCATCAACTAAAGAGGAATATATCATCTTAGCGACCTCACAAGTAGGTTCATACATAGAGACCCAAAACCATCAAAACTCTTCAACCACATAGACCATATCATGTCAAACATAAAGAGAGAGAATACCACCTCCAACACATGATTAAAACAAATTGATCATCACTATGAAACGGAAACATCAAGGGACAAACCTCACGATGGAGAACAACACCCAAAACCTTAATTTCGGCCATTAACATAATTAGAGAAACAAAAACGTAACTAGAGAAAGAAAAACCCATGTATCTAACCTCATGCATGTATCCAAAACCTCCTCCATCAAGCAAGAGAGCAAAACCATAATCAAGAGAAGAAAAACTTATGTTTATCTTATGCATGCAAAAACCAACACCTCCATTATCAACAAGAGTTCTAGTACAAGAATTAGGGTTTAGAAAAAGGAGTTAATCTATTCAAGATCCCCACATAATCACAAACCCTATATTAAGATATCATCACCATATTTTTAGGAACCACATTTTAGATATAGGTTAATTGTGTGCAAAATTAAGTGCAACAATAATCGAGGAGAAAGTTATATAACTCACCTTTATTGTGAAGAACAACTCCAAAAGCAAAATGTTCCAAGGAAAGAGAGGAAAACCAAAGCTTGTTAACCACCTCATGTACAAGCTAGCATCACCTCAAGGAAGGAAACAAAACCATAGGTTAAAGAGGGAAAACCCTAGGCCAAAAAGATAAGGAAGAGAGGTGATCTCCAACTCAACTTTAGGCACTACCATGGAGAGCCATGAATTCGACCACAAGAGAGAGAAGTTCATCAAGAAGAACCACCATGGAAATCCATGAATTCATCCAAGAGAAAGAATAGAGGGGTAGGGTTGCAAGAAAACAAAGATTAAACAAGAGAGATCACTTACCAAGATCAAGGAACACCAAAGGATCACCAAAGGAGAGTTGATCCAACCCTAGATCACACATGCAAAGGATCAACCACCTTGATCCATGGTTGAGCTCTTCTCCACCGCCAAGAACAAAAGGGATGAGTTTCAAGAAAGAGGGAAAGAAGAGGGTGCAAAAGGATCACTTGCATGCAAAGAGAGGGGTATATATACCCAAGGGTAGGAGAGAGGTACGGGAGGTTAGGTGTCATACCAAATGTGCCACTTGTCCACTATGCAAAATCCATGAAAGCACTAAGATCATGCATGCAACAAAGGTCATTAAAATAAAGGAAAAGCATCAACCTCACTTGTCCTAAAAGACCATCGGTCGAAGAGAATTATATGCGATCAAAACACATCAAAACCCATCGGTTGCATAGATCAACCCTATCTCTTAGTGACCAAAGAGAGGGGTAAAGAGCTCATTGACTGGGGAAAACACAAGGAACATCCAAAAACTCATCAAATAGAGACACCATGGTCAAATAAACATCGAGGTGGTCACTGAAACCAAAACTCAACGGTCAACACAAAAGGTCCACACCAAACTAGGGCATCTAAGCAAACCCTGGAAAGATCAACACTCATGATGTCAACACATCTCTCCATATCAAAACAAGATGAAACAAGGCACCACTTTCTCCAACATGATACCAAAACATGTGAGTCACAACAAGCATGTGACACATTTCAAGATAAACCCTAAACATGGATAAATTGCAATTTGGTTCAAAACAAGCACATATGTGTGTAACTAGCTCAAACAACATCCAGATTGGACCGAACGAAAAGCATAAGCATGTCACATGTATTAAGGCTCATCACATGATTACATTAAGGCTTTAAGCATATTATTATGTTAAGCAAGCAAGATCAAGGGCCTTGCATTCTTTGTCAGATAAAAGTAAGGTGTGATTCCTTAGTCTATCACCAGAGTCCATAGAAACCTGGGACGAGATGATTGATGTGTTCTTTGAGCAATACTTTCCACCCTACAAGACCAATGAATTGGTTTGAAATATCTACAACTTCAAGCAGTACGCCAAAGAGTCATATTCAGAAGCATGAGAGAGACTTTAGGACATGATAAGGAAGGTCCCTTGTCATGGGATTGATGTATATGGGTAGGAAAATACATTTTATTATGGTGTACATGAAGGGGAGAGGACTAATCTTGATAGTTTAGGGGCATGATTCTTTCTAAACAAAAAGGCTACAAGATGTCATGAGATCTTGAAGAACATGGCCAAGAACCAGTATTGGGGAGAGAAGCAAGAAGCACTAGCAACAATTAAGAGTGATATGGAATCAAGGGAGTCCACATAACTCAAAACTCAGATGGACAGACTCACAAATAGGTTTGATCATAAAATTGGAACCTCATCTAGAGGTGAAAAGGAGGAGTGCATGTCCTTGCATCAATAATATCAACATGATAGGGATCCTAGTAAGATAGACAGGATTGAAGACATGCTAGACAGTCTAGTGAGTCAGAATGAGGACCTACATGACCAGACTAATTAGATGTAAGGAAATGAAGGAACTCACATAAGCAATATTGAAAATCAAATATCTTAACTAGCAGTGAAGGCCACATCCATAAAGAACCTCATTTAGTGGGTATTTCTTGGGAACAAAAAGACAACTCAACAACAACATCAAGTAAATTTTATCTCCATTCTCAAGGAAATAGAGTGTGTTACTGAGGGGTCACCAGATCAACACACTCCATTGTCAGATTGGATGCATGTGCCAAAAGTTCTATTTTCCCACAACCTATAGAGAATATCAGGGGAATGCCATGACATTATTCTCAGACATGCACCTCGGTCAATGCAGTATCCGCAAAAAGCAACAAGGACACCCCATCTACACCGGTGTTGTAAGATAAGGAACTTGAATTTACCACCATTTCTAAGATCATGGCCCCAGTTCCAGAGAAGGTGTCCATGCAAAAATAGTAGGTGAAGGTTCTACTTCATAGTAGAGTAGTCACAATCAACAAGGAAACACCCACAATTAAGAAGGAGTAACCACAAGTCATTCCATCCATAGGATACATACATGATTCTGTCATAGGAGGTGGCATTGATGCATGCTTAGGGGAGAAGAACCCTAACGTTCCATACATCCCTCCATACAAGCATGCAGAGAAACCACGTGCCATTCCTAGATAGTTTGAAGTTGGAAAAGGAGCATAAAGCAATTTAAAAAATTCCTAGATATCTTCCAGAAGGTTCACATCAACATCCCACTCGTGGAGGTGACAGAACAGATCCATGTATATGTTAGATTCTTGAAGGATGTCATCAAAAAGAAAAGATGAATGAAAGATATAGATGTCGTGCATGTTGATCAAGTGGTGGTGCTATGATCTAGGGAAGGATGTTGGTAAAGAGTAAGGACCCATGATGCTTCTACATCCCTTGTTCCGTAGGTAGAAAACATTTCCAAAAAGCATAATATGACTCTAGGGCGAGCATAAATCGCATGCCTCTCTCTACCTTTCAGAAGGTAGGATTGAAGAAACCAACAAAAATGTCCATGGCAATCCAATTGTTGGACAGATCAATCGTGAGGCCTTACAGGATATGCAATCATGTTTTAGTCAAAGTTAATAAATTCATCTATCTGGTCAACTTTGTGGCAATGGATAAGAACGAGATGTAAGGATCTAATATGCTTTTAAGAAGGTCGTTCCAAGATATGGAGGATGTGATCATTGCCATGGGTAGAGGCTACTTGACACTAGGGATAGATGATGATAGAGTGGAGTTCAGATTGCTAATCATATTGTTATTTACTTTTTTGTTTAGGTCTTTTAATTAGTTACAATTCATATGAGTTAAATTTGATAATTTTTTAATGAAATGAAGGTGCCATGATGCTTTAGTGTGGTGTACAAGCATAGTTAGTTTTAGTACCGTGGACAACTTGTCAGTGGCACCAACCTACTAAAAATATTTGATAGGGATTTCAAAAAAATTTGGTACTATCGACAACATGTCAGTGGCACTGAATCTCTGACATATTGAGTCTGCAGATATTCGATAGCACCTATAGTATTTTTGATACCATCAACATTTTTTGAGTAGAAATCCATTGCTACAAAAAATTGACAGTTGATACACCGAGAGTCATATCAGTGGTACTGGCACATTAAGATCAAACCACAAAGGATGTCATATCTCGGTACCACTAAAACACTTGTCAGTGGAATCAATGCAGAAGGACACACACGCCTATAGAATATGATCCACAAATGTCACCAAGAACTTTCACCACCACCACAATACTAGCATATGGTGCCCTTATTCCACCTCTTAGTTTGAATTATAACTATGAGGACATAGTCAAGTTCAAGCTTGGGTGATGGAATGGTTTTATCCTGCTTTATTTTCTATCTTGTTTTATTTTTCTTATTCCAAGTAATAGGTTCCACAATCTATCTAGAACAATTGTGGAGCTTAGTTTATCATGATTGCATCTATCATAAAAAAGAATGTGTTTCATGCTCTTGCATTAAATTTAAAAAGGATCATATCCTTTTAAGCTTATTTGTGAGCTCTAAGGCAACACCAACTAGAGGAAGTGTTTAGTCATCTTGATGAAAATTAATATGAACAAAAATCTCAAGTTATCCAAGACTTGTGTATGATGATGAGATTTAAGACCAAACCAACCAAACAAATAATAAGATATTTGATGGGATTTTAAGATAGAAATTCTAAGGTCACCTTATACACAAGTTTATAGGAGAGATATATATCATAGTTATGAAAGGCATTGTCTCTTAATGATGTGATTCCACCCACCTTTCATGATATTTCATTCACCACGACAAGATGATCAACTAATCCAAATTATTTTCTTGACTTCATTGCATAGCATAGTAGGTATAATGATAGTTAGTTCTTTGTAAATGCATTAGAAAAAGACAAAATTATAGAGATGTTCATATCATGGTATCAAGTGGAGAAATTGTAGTTACATAAAAAAGCTTATGTAGATTGCATTTTTGTTTTCTGTCAGTTTTACATTTTGTGTAGCATGTATCAATGTAGCTTTCTCCACAAATAAAGAGTGAAAGGATCTACATCCATATCCCTCCCAATGAAAAATATTAAAAAAAAGAATCATCAAAAGGAAAAAAAAATGAAGAAAGCCCAAGCGTTAATCATAAATGATGCTAACATAAGAGTGTAGAAATAAAAGAGAAATAAAATAAAAGGGAGAAAAGGATGCCTTCAACTCAAATGTTAATTTTCTACATGGAGAAGGTGAAAATAGTTTACATGTATTCATTCTTACACCCACACTCATCATTAGGATGAGACATTTAGTGCATTCAACATTCCACCATAATAGTAGGCATCAGGAGTCATGCATTTTTCATTCCCTTCACTCTATAGGATCATCATATCTTATTTGTGCACAAATAATTTTAATGTTACTGATGATTCTTGTTCATAGACACCTATTCCATTTACACCCATTGCTCTATATGGTATGACATATATATGATTAACCTCATCATTCATTTCTATACGGGGAACCGCGTCCAACATAGTTTCATACATAGTTTCATAGGTAGATCAGAGCATTGTGGATAGGGAACACATGGTGCATCAAGATTATGCCCTATTGACTAAGATGTCAACTTCTCTTTATTAATAGTGTTTCATCGATCTAAGGGTATATATTTTAATGAACATTTTTGGTCACTTCAAAGTAGTTATTTGTTTAGTGGTTGGTAAGGGCCGGTTTGGTACCGCCAAGTGGGGGTAATTGAGAAGTGCAGTTCATAGGATTTGTCCTCTTACTGACTAATTCAAACATATCTAAAGGTAGTGTTTCTCAAGGGCTAGCAACATTCAAGCTTTAGAGATTTTGATGCACTAATTTTCATTCATTTTTCACAGGCTAACTTTTCATGCATTTATTGCATATATATATATATATATATATATATATATATATATATATATATATATATATATATATATATATATATATATATATATATATATATATATATATATGTATATGTATATATATATATAAATTTATGCATTATTTCTCATTGTTAGATTGTGAACCACTAATGCATCAATTATTGAGTATCTCTACTCAATCATGCTAATTACCATTAATTATTTAGACTTATGTTATTTTTTCCTTATTTCAGGTTAAAAGAGCACTTATAAGACATCTCGATGCTACTGACATATGTGTCTATGGAATCGATAGGACACAAATATTTAACAGGGACAGTCAAAATTCTCAATGCTACCGAGACATCTCTCAGTTTTATTGAGCATGGAGTTCATTCTACTGAATCCAGGAGTTGGTGCTACTGACTTTCCATCTAGAGAGCATCGATAACAAAGTTTAATTGCCTCGGTGCCATCAACAATCTAGTCAATGGTACCGACTTCAACACTCAAATCACATAAGAAATTTCCCAATGTAACTTGGTGCTATCAACACATCTATCAGTAGTATCGACACATTTTGAGGGTTTCTAGTCAGCTGGCAACTTAGTGCCACTGACACCTTGTTGTTGGTACATATTACATTATCAATGCAGACTTAAAGTCACGTCAGATCTAATGGATGTGACTTAATGATGGACAAACCCCCACTTATGGCCTAAGGGGAGTTTGGCTAAAGGAGGATATCACATTCTATCATGTTGCAAAAAATCTTGAAGCTGGGATAGGAGGGGACAAAGAATAGCCACGGAGCGGATGCTCTTGGCACTTCTAGAGGGTAGATTTGTGGCCTGAACATTGTTGATGAAGGTGTCTACCAGAGGGCACCATTGAGATGACTTCTTTAGGGGTTTTTACATTGATTTTCTAATGTTTAGACTAGTTTCTACATGTTCCTCTCTTTGTATGATGATATAAATTATGATGGGCTAAGCCCCATATTCCTTCATACACTAAAGTAGCTTGGTATTACTTTGTTTCAAATTTTATGAATAGGAAATCTATTTTCTTCATTCTGGACATGAATCTGTGGTCTCTTATTGAATTGTTTATGTTTGATCACCATATTCAATATATTAGACCACTATTTAATTTGGGAGATGGATTAGGGGTTGGAAAAATCATAAGTTCACACAACTTATATCTTGCCTTGGTGAGGGCTTACAGATGTGAAAGAGAAACCTAGAGATATCGATAATGCACCTAGCTAATTCCTAAACCACTACGGAAGTGGGGCTTGTTTTAGTCTAGGTAGTGTATTACGTTACGGGAGTGGGTAACACTTGCTATAGTTCTTTAGTCTAGAGTTAAGGGTGAATACTAATTTATGAAATGAAATTTGAATGTAATGCATGTCGTGGTGAAATCATAGTCCTGAAGAATCCATCCCTTCTTGGCCACAATCGTTTAACTAAGATTTGATCCTTTGATCTTAATTATAAAAAAACCATTCAACCACTTCTTCTAGGCCTATCTAATTAGGTTACAATTAGTAGTAGTCTCTGGAAAACATCTCTTTGATTTTGAAACTCCAGCCTCATAGTCTTATAATACACTACGTGTACACTTGCATTGTACACACATAGTTTTAGCGTGTCATCCATCATGCATTCTTTCTTTCTCAAGATGCAATATCTGAGTGGATTTTATGCCACTTGATATTTATGGATTTGATGTGATCATAGGGATGGATACCTTGGAGAAGTACAAGGTTGTTTTGGACTATGGTTCCAAAGTTGTCACATTTTGTTATGGGGATATCTCTAAGACTTTCTAAGGAAATAGGAAGATTCTTTTGTAACATCCCTGACCTGGGTTATGATTTAACCCTAAGTGTTTTGCTTAATAAAGTTGATTAGATGTTTGATCATATCCTTTGAAAAGTAATTAAGTCATAAGTGGAACTCATATTTCAATTTTAGTCCTTTTTGAACAATGTTGAAATGATATTTTAATTATTTTGGACTAAAGTGCAAATTAACCAAGTTGAGGGGTTTAATTGCAAATTGTGCATGATAATATGTTTCTCATGTGTTGAAGAATCATGAGAGTGAATATGATGCAAAGGTATGGCATGTGATAGCCTGAGTACCAAGAAAGGGCTGATAAAGCAATGTTTGGGCATTATAACCTAATTTTGGTGTAATGTGCAATTTACCCAAAACCCAGGGTTCAATATGCAAATTATCACTTCAATAAGGTCCCTCATGTTTCTTGAAATCATTTAGATAAAATAAAATGAGAAGGGCGCCTCATTTGTATTGCTTTGGAGGAGAGAGAATCTTGATATTAAAATAATCAAGATTTAAGCATAATTGGAACTTTATTTCAGTTTAATGTAAAAATAAATAAAATATTTGAAGGGCTTTCAACCAAAACTAGATGGAAGAATTTTATAAAGTGTGAACACTCTTGTTCCTTTGTTAGGCCACGAAATATCTCAAGGAGGTGAAATCTCCACTCACCTTTTTATAAGAAAAAAAGAAATATCCACTAACTTATGGATATTAATATAAAAAGGGTTAAGGTGCTTAATTTGCTTTTCTTTAAAACATGGATAATTGAGAGGAAAAAGAGGCAAGGATGATAGCCTCGTTCCTAAGGATGGAGAGGAGGCAAGTGGCAAGGAATTGGAGGGGATAATTCCTACTTTCTCTCTCCTAATTGGATTTTTAATAAAAATTGCATAAAAGCTCATTTTTCCTTAGAATGAGAGGGGAATTTCGAACCACTTCTTATTTTTGCTTGAACAACAACCAAGGAAGCTTTGGAGGATCAGGAGGAAGACCCCCAACCTGTTGGTAAGCTTATTGACCTCCTTTCACCTTGAATTCATGGTGGAAATCACAAAACAATGCATGATTTCTTCTTATCTCGATCCCATCTTCAATTCTAACCATTCCTTTTCACTCAAAGCTTGAGGACGAGCCTTGTATTAGTAAAATGAGTTGCATCCACCATTTTTGACATGATCTTGAAGCTTTTGAGCTCATTTGTAGGTGGGTTTTATAACTTGAACCCTTCTACATTGTTATTCAACTATCAATCTTGCAATTTCGTTGATTCCTTCATCTTCTTGATTAATTGCTTGTTGTAATTGGTAAATCCATGAAATCAGATGCATTATGAGTTTCAGGGACGAATGTAGATGATGATGAAATCATATTAGACACCTTTCCCAAGAAATCCCTATTCCAATCGGTTTCGTCAACTTGCTCATTCAGTTCAACAAAACTGTTTGAAAGCAAACAGTTTCATCAAACCGTTTGGGAGTAAACGGTTTCAAACCGTTTAGAAGGGTTGACTAGGGTTGACCGTTTGGAGAATTGATGCTAATAATTATGGTTAATGATCCATTAAGTTTAATTGATTAACTCCAAAGGGTTCATGAGTTGAAGGTTCATCAATCACCAAAACCCTAACCGGGTTAAGTGCTGATTTTGTAATTAGTTGATTTAATTTCTTGGGTTGATTGACCCAAATGGTTTCAAAACCATTTGGGAATCACCCAAACGGTCTCAAGACCGTTTGGAGGTCAACCAAGACCGTTTGTAGGTCTAGGGTTGAGTATGGTTGGGTATTTGAAGGTCCAAAGACACCAAATTGAAAGGTATGCAATTGCTGATTTGAGGATCAATCCAATGATCTAAACCCTAATGAAACTTCACTAATTCCAAGGCTAGGATGGGGCAAACGGTCTCAATACCATTTGGAGGTCATCCAAACGACCTCGAGACCGTTTGAGGTCAGGTCATTTCATAATTGGATGATAACTCATGGTTTTCAATTGAATCAATTCCACAATGTTGATAATTGATGGTTCTTTGATTTCTAAACCCTAATTGACGGTTTATTGAGTGGGAATTCTAGATCAATTGGGTTCAAAACCCTAATTGATGGTTCAATTGATGGTTGATTCATTAGTTTAATTGATGAAGAAACCAAGGGCTTAGTTTTAAACCGGTTCATCTATTGAAACCATGAAGTGTCTAAGTGTTAATGGAACTTTTTGGTCCATTCAGTTTTGAGAGGGTTTGGACCAAACAGTCTCAAACCGTTTGGAGACCCGAAGTGCAAACGGTTTCAACACCCTTCTTGTATAATCGGTTTCAAGTACAATTATTCAAATGGTTTTCAACCAATTGATTATGAGGACCAAGACCATTTAGAGTCTAAATAATTAATCTTGTGAAGTTCAACATGGTTAATCCATTTGAATATCTCATGTAATTGAAGGTCCAATATGGTTAATCTATTTAGATACCTAATGCAATTGAAGATTTCAATGGTTAATCCAATTGATCACCTTTTGGAATTGAAAGTTCAATTGGTCAATTCTTTTGGATTCTTCATATAATTGATGGGTCAATTGAGTAAACCAATTGGAGACCTCATGTAATTGAGATGATTAATACCTTTAGTGGGATTAAATCCTTAATGCTTAATGATGTAATAATTCAATACATCATACTAATCATATATGCAGATTTTTGAATAAAGAGTAGGTTCAATCTAATCAAGAATTGAGTAATGGACATCCTGAGTAGGATGAGAGAGAAAGATTCATACATGAATGATAATCATGTAGCAATTAAATCTCAAACATTAAAAAAGATATGATATACAATTAGGGCATGATTCTTGATAAAGAGATCATAAAACCCTAATTGAGATGATTAATGAACTCAAACCCTAATTAGGGAAATCTTGAATGGAACCCTAATTTAGGAAGATAATGTGATATAAATAGTAAACCCTAATCTAGGGTGATGTGATGTGAATAGTAAACCCTAACTCTGGGTTATACTACATAACATGAAACTCTAATCTTGGACAATGAAATAATGATTCATTGTTCCTAATTGATCAAAGGGGATGAGTAACCCTGTTTGAAATGAAATGGGAAACCCTAACCCTGGTAAGGGAATAATGGTGATACCTTGAACAACATGGGATTGTAATATGATTGATATATCTGTTATCATGTGAGCTAACCATGCAGGTATTCTGAGATGATGAACATAGCCAGGTATGAGCTATGATGCTTTACTTATTGAATTTATTTATTAGGCCTTATGTACCATAATATACCTTGTTCCTTGGTAAATAGTGACAAAAGAGTTAATGAGCCTCAAGTGCCATAAGTGATGCTTGTGCAGCAAGTGTTATGTTTACCTTGGTCAAATGACCTGAATGTGATAATTACCAAAAAAAGGGGTAATTGTACTCAATGTTAAGCTAAGGGTTTGAATACCCAGAACCATATGATTATGGTGTTGAGATTGTAAAAGGATGATATTTCCCAGCATTGAAATAAGGGACTGAGATCCTAATGTCTTAACAAGACTGAGAAGTAATTGATGAAACAGTAATGCTTCTTTGTAGCAATTGTCCTAATAAGTTATGTGTGAAAACTTGTTTGATTGCTAAACGAATATGATAATGTACTTAATTAATCAAATGATAACATAGAATGTAGTTGCCCTGACCACAGATCCATCAGCGTCAAAATTAGCTAAATGGTGAAATGAGTTTTACTCAGAATGCATATTTTGAATATGTGGGGGTAATTAGGCAAATATATCCTTATGCCCCATAGGAATGGATACGGGCTATGTCCTATGTATGGGATTGGTTTTGGACCATACCCCAATAAGAGTATGGCTAAGGGCCATGACTCCTCAATATAATACTAGGCATTGGCTACGGGTCATAACCCTGAAGAGAGTATATGCTACGGGCTATAACTCTATAGTGAGGATGCCAATATACCCTGGCAAGCTAATTGTAGTTTGACACAGGTAGCTCTGCCAAAGTAGTCTCGTACTGACCGAGACAGATGAGGTCATGGAATCCGTCTCTCCCATTGACCTTGTGTGGTACCGATGCTTTACGTAACTGTGGTTGGTTGGAGTATGAGCGGTATATCTCATCTCCGCAGGGCATAAGCTTAAGAATGTTTGTAAAATGTAATCAGCCATGTAGTGTATTTGCATAATATTTAAATACGACAATCACTAGTTGATGTTATTATGCTTAGCATGTTCTAGATACATAAATGTTATATATGCTCTTCAAGTCCTTATTGAATATGAGACATGCTACTTTAACAAGTTTTAGCTTAAACGCTTGAATAGAAATGTTGCTTTCATCTGCATAAATATTGATTTATCTGTTGTTGAATATATGATTCCACTGTTCAGTTTATTTCTATTAAACTGTAATAATAATGTTTTCGGCGGAGAGTTATTTCTCTCGCTGGGGCAATTTTATAATTGTCTCACCCCCATGGAATTCTAACATTTGTAGGTGGACGCAGACGAGGTAGAAATAGAAGCCTCATAAGAAGAGAAGAACAGCAACAGCAGCAACAACAGGGACAGTAGTCGATCCTCAGGTGGAGATACTGGCTGATGCGTAAATAGAGTCATATGTGTGGTCTTTGTACTCTCAGGTCCTAGGAGTCAGTGATAGTGTTTTATACTGATCTGATATTTTTGGCATGATGCTTCGAGGATTTTGATACTCAACCTCTTGATAAAGCAAGTGATGTGCATATATGTTCCTCGAGAAGGAATGATACAGAGAATGTATGGTATGAACCAGGTTGTGAATGTAATATTATGGTTCTTGTTAAAAGAGATTTCTTATGTTTGGATCTCTTTACAAAATTGTTTTAATTTTTAGTGCTTTTCAATAATTCTGTTGCTAACGATCGCTTCCGCATTGATTTGATTTAGTTAATAATGTTTTGTTCGAACGCTTCACCACAATTTAGTGGTATCAGAGCTCTAGGTTTGCTGAGCCTACAGAGACATAGGATTAAGGTTATTGAGTATGTTCTAGTGTCTTCCAGTTTATCTGATAGTGTCTTCTGCTCATATAGGAGGAGAAGAAAAACTAAAGATGTCTGGATCACACGATGAACATGCTGCTGAGAGCAGCGTAGCTGCACTAGGAGGAGGTGCAAGGGACTATGATAGGGAGGAGCTTGTACCGGAACAACCCCAGTTCAATCAAGAAGATATGGGAAACCCAACTTTCCAAGCTATGTTTGGGCAGCTCATGACAGCCATGACTCATATGACAGATAGGATGCCACTACCTGCACCTAGGGCACTAGCTCAACACAAAGGACACGGAGCCGGCAAGACCTTTGAAAGACTTTGCCAGGTTGGGGCCATAGATTATGCTGATACAACTGATCCAACTGATGCAGACTTGTGGCTGACTGAGTTGGAGAAGCCTTTAGAATCCTTAACATCCCAGAAGCTAAGAAGGTTAGACACGCAGTGTACCTTATTAAGGGGAGTGTTGGTCATTGGTAGACCATAGAGGAAGGAAAAAGGCCAGGTGTGGAGATAGGATGGGAAGTGTTATGACGAGAATTCATCAGTAGATACTTTCCCAAGACTTTTTTGGATGAGAAAAATACTCAGTTTGAACGGATAAGGCAGGGGAAAATGAACATTAGCGAGTATGAGGCTAAGTTCATGGAACTTTTGCGGTTTTGTCTGCATATGGCATCTACTAATGAGGAGAGAATTCAACATTTTGAGAAGGGGCTAAACGCTGAATTAACCACTCTGGTGTCTGTTTTAGAGAACTGAGAGAGGTTTGCTACCTTCATGGAGTCTGTAAGGTAGATAGAAAGTTCTGTGATCGAGAAGCGACAGACCACTAGTAAGAAAGTGTATCCTCAGTTTCAAGGACAAAGGTCCGAAGGTTTCAAGAAGCCTAGGTTTTCTGCACCGGCAACACCACAGAGGTTTAATACCCAGACGTAGTGCACGTCAAGCAGGGGTAGAGGGCGTAGTTTTCCTCTGAGTAGAGCCCTCAGCATAGCATCAACATCAGTAACTGGACCCCCTAGACCACATCAAGAGAATAGAACTTGTCATCGATGTGGACTAGTAGGTCATCTAGCAAGGGATTGCCCAATGGGGAATGTTGTGGTGAATCAACCCCTGAGACAAAGTCAGCAAGGTTCTCAGAGAAAGAAATTTTCTAGTAGTACCTGAGGACATGGACAAGCATCCTAGGCAGGATCTTCTACATCTAATAATAGATCACAGGGTCAACAGCAGGCAACGACGAGATTCTATGCGATGAATCAGCCCGAGGCAGTGGTTAATCCACGAGTTGTGATAGGTCAGATGGAACTATTTCATTATGATATGTCTTCATTCTATTTTATATCTGTACTTATTGATCTGGGTGCTACGCATTCCTTTATCACTCGAGAAGTGATTCATGACTGCAATATGATTGTCAGTCATAGAATGAATAGTTTGTTGCTAGAGACACCTTTGTTGGGTTCCGCAGTGTTGCGGGAGGTGTGTTCTTCCTGCATTCTTTCTTTTTCTGATCATCGCATTTAGGTGGATCTTATACCACTTGAGATGCATGGATTTGATATAATCCTTGGGATGGACACCTTAGAGAAATATAAGCTTGTCTTGGATTGTGATTCCAAGCAGGTTGTGATCATAGATGATGGTGACACATGGATCTTTTAGGGAGACAGAAAGATTCTTCCAACCTATTTAGTGTCGGCCATGGTAGCTAAGAAGTTAATGAGACAGGGATGCTTTGCATTCTTGGCTCATGTGGTAGATACCACAATGGAGAGTTCTAATCTTCTTGAAGTTCCGGTTGTTAGGGAATTTGAAGATGTATTCCCTGAGGAACTTCTAGGCATCCCTCCGCCCTGAGAGATTGATTTTGAGATTAATCTAATCCCGGGCACGCAACCAATAGCACAAACACCATATAGGATGGCACCTGTTGAGATGGCAGAGCTCAAGAAACAACTGTAGGAGTTTCTTGAGAAGGGTTTTATCCAACTGAGTACCTCACCATGGGGTGCTTCGGTCCTCTTTGTTAAGAAGAAAGATGGATCTATGTTATTATGCATTGATTATAGGCACTTGAATAAAGTAACCATGAAGAACAAGTATCCTCTGCCAAGGATTGATGACCTGTTTGATCAGTTGTGTGGTGCGACTATCTTTTCTAAAATAGATTTGAGGTCGGGATACCATCAGTTGCGTATCAAGGAGGGTGACATACCTAGGTCTGCTTTTAGGACAAGGCATGGTCACTATGAGTTCATAGTTATGTCGTTTGGACTAACTAATGCCCCGACCGCATTCATGGAACTCATGAATAGAATCTTTCGACCCTTTCTTGATCAATGTGTAGTAGTCTTTATAGATAACATCCTGATATACAGTAGAGACGCCCAACAACATGAGAAGCACCTCTGTCAAGCTTTGACCTTGCTAAGAGAGCATAAGTTGTATGCTAAGTTTAGCAAGTGTGAGTTTTGGTTACCAGAAGTTTCTTTTCTTGGACACGTGATATCTACTTCAGGTATTCGTGTTGATCCTAAGAAGGTAGAATATGTCCTGCTATGGGAACAACCGAAGACACCGATGGAGATACGTAGTTTCCTAGGACTGGCAGGCTATTACAGGAGGTTCATTAAGAACTTCAGTTCGATAGCTTTACCCCTGACCAAGTTGACCAGGAAAGAGGTTCCTTTTGTTTGGAATGATAAGTGCCAACAATATTTTCAGATGTTGAAGGAAAGATTGACAAGTGCACCTGTGTTAGTGTTACCTGAGCAGGGAAAGGGGTATATAGTTTTCTGTGATGCATCTAAGAATGGCTTAGGATGTGTGTTGATGTAGGATAAGCAAGTGATTTCTTTTGCCTCTCGACAGCTTAAGAAACACGAGGAGAATTATCCGACACACGATCTAGAGCTAGCTGTTGTGGTTCATGCCTTGAAGATCTAGAGACATTATCTCTATGGAGAAACATTCCAGATTTTCACAGACCATAAGAATTTAAAATATATCTTCTCACAACATGAGCTGAACATGAGGCAATGCCATTGGATGGAGTTAATCAAGGACTATGATTGTACAATTGATTATCATCCAGGGAAGACCAATGTGGTTTTTGATGCTTTAAGTAGAAAATCAGCAACACCAGCCTTAGATAAAGCACAGTTAAACTCCTTAGTGTGCTCTAAGAGAGATATTCTTATCTCTTTAAGGCAAGATAATGTAAAGTTTAAGGTATCATTGTTATCTGGGTTGTTAGCTGAGATGAAAATAAAACCTACTCTGAGACAGCAGATTAAAGAAGCACAACAGG
This sequence comes from Alisma plantago-aquatica, assembly GCA_963693085.1. Lineage (NCBI taxonomy): Eukaryota > Viridiplantae > Streptophyta > Magnoliopsida > Alismatales > Alismataceae > Alisma > Alisma plantago-aquatica. The sequence continues at coordinate 427,255,502 of OY856412.1, read as the reverse complement.
CTGATGATGTGATTCAACAGATCATGTCAGAGTATGGTAGTGAGAAATGATATGGTTTCCATGATTTAGATGATCAGGTAGCATGTTATCATGGTAGGATGATTGTACCTGATGTTGATAACTTGAGAAAGTTAGTCCTGGAAGAAGCTCATTCTTCAATGTATGCTATGCATCCAGGAAGAACCAAGATGTATCACAACTTGAAAGATATATATTGGTGGCCTGGTTTGAAGAAGGATGTTGCTGAGTTCGTTATGCGGTGTCCTATGTGTCAGCAGGTTAAAGCTGAACATCAAAAGCCCACAGGAACAATGCAATCTATGCCTATACCACAGTGGAAATGGGATCATGTAACCATGGACTTTGTGGTGGGTTTACCTAGAACATACAAAAGTCATGATTCCATATGGGTGGTACTTGATAGGTTGACAAAGACAACACATTTCATACCTGTCAAAACAACCTACACAGCTGAGAAGCTGGCACAGTTATATGTAGATGAGATAGTGTGTTTGTACGGGTTTCCTGCTACTATCATTTCTGATAGGGGTCCCCAGTTCACAAGTCATTTTTGGGAGCGACTTCACAAAGCTCTGGGTATGAAGTTAAGGTTTAGTACAGCCTTTCATCCATAAATAGACGGACAATCTAAAAGGACTATACAAACCTTGGAGGACTTGATTAGGGCATGTGTCCTTCATTTTGTAGGAAGTTGGGATCTTCATCTGAGCTTGATAGAGTTTGCTTATAATAACAACTATCAACACAGTATCGCCATATGAATCTTTATATGGTAGACGTTGTAGATCTCCCTTATGTTGGTATGAAACTGGAGAATATCAACTTTTGGGTCTTGAGCTCGTGCAGCAAACAATAGAAAAGATTAAAGTCATACAACAACAGTTGAAGACTGTACAGGATAGATAGAAATCTTATGCTGATAAACGTCGTAGACCCTTAGAATTCCAAGTCGGAGATAAAGTATACCTCAAGGTTTCACCTTGGAAAGGTATCCTGAGATTTGGAAAGAAAGGAAAGTTAGCTCCTAGATTTATGGGGCCTTATCCAATTAGTGAGCGGATTGGAAAGGTAGCTTATAAGCTAGAGCTACCGTCTGAGTTGCATAGATTGCATCCAGTGTTTCATATCTCTATGTTGAGAAAGTGTCATCCTGACAGAGAGGTAGTTTTGCAACCTATGGAGGTAGAACTAAATGATGATGTATCTTATGTTGAAGGACCTATGACGATCCTTGATAGAAGAATTAAAAAGTTGAAAAAGAAAGACATCTGTCTTGTAAAAGTCCTCTGGAATCACCGTGGCATTGAAGAAGCTACGAGGGAACTAGAGGAAGAAATGAGAAGGAAATACCCTACCCTTTTCTCTTAATGTTTTTGTTAATGATTTCGGGGACGAAATCCTTGTAAGGGGTGGATAACTTGTAACATCCATGACCTGGGTTATGCTTTAACCCTAGGTGTTTTGCTTAATAACGTTGATTAGATGTTTTCTCATATCCTTTAAAAAGTAATTAAGTCATAAGAGGAACTCATATTTCAATTTAGTCATTTTTGAACAATGTTGAAATGATATTTTAATTGTTTTGGACTAAAGTGCAAATTACCCAAGTTGAGGGGTTTAATTGCAAATTTTGCATGATAATATGTTCCTCATGTGTTGAAGCAACATGAGAGTGAAGATGATGCAAAGTTATGGCATGTGATAGCCTGAGTACCAAGAAAGGGCTGATAAAGCAATGTTTGGGCATTATAACCTAATTTTGGTGTAATGTGCAATTTACCCAAAACCCAGGGTTCAATATGCAAATTATCACTTCAATAAGGTCCCTCATGTTTATTTACATCATTTAGAGAAAATAAAATGAGAAGGGTGCCTCATTTGTATTGCTTTGGAGGAGAGAGAATCTTGATATTAAAATAATAAAGATTTAAGCATAATTGGAACTTTATTTCAATTTAATGTAAAAATAAATAAAATAATTGAAGGGCCTTCAACCAAAAACGAGATGGATGAATTTTATCAAGTGTAAACACTCTTGTGCCTTTGTTAGGCCACGAAATATCTCAAGGAGGTGAAAACTCCACTCACCTTTTTATAGGAAAAAGAAATATCCACTAACTTATGGATATTAATATAAAAAGGGTTAAGGTACTTAATTTGCTTTTCTTTAAAACATGGATAATTGAGAGGAAAAAGATTCAAGGATGATAGCCTCGTTCCTAAGGAAGGAAATGAGGCAAGTGGCAAGGAATTGGAGGGGATAATTCCTACTTTCTCTCTCCTAATTGAATTTTTAATAAAAAATTGCATAAAAGCTCATTTATCCATAGAATGAAAGGGGAATTTCGAACCACTTCTTCTTTTTTCTTGCAAAACAACCAAGGAAGCTTTGGAGAATCAGGAGGACGACCCCCAACCTGTTGGTAAGCTTCTTGACCTCCTTTCACCTTGAATTCATGGTGGAAATCACAAAACAATGCATGATTTCTTCTTATCTCGATCCCATCTTCAATTCTAACCATTCCTTTTCACTCAAAGCTTGAGCATGAGCCTTGGATTAGTAAAATGAGTTGCATCCACCATTTTTGACGTGATCTTGAAGCTTTGGAGCTCATTTGGAGGTGGGTTTTATAACTTGAACCCTTCTACATTGTTATTCAACTATCAATCTTGCAATTTCGTTGATTCCTTCATCTTCTTGATTATATACTTGTTGTAATTGGTAAATACATGAAATCAGATGCATTAGGAGTTGTAGGGATGAATGTAGATGATGATTACATCATCTTAGACACCTTTCCCAAGAAATCCCTATTCCAATCGGTTTCATCAACTTGCTCATTCAGTTCAACAAAACCGTTTGAAAGAAAACGGTTTCATCAAACCGTTTGGGAGTAAACGGTTTCAAACCGTTTGGGAGGGTTGACTAGGGTTGACCATTTGGAGAATTGATGCTAATAATTATGGTTAATGATCCATTAAGTTTAATTTATTAAATCCAAAGGGTTCATGAGTTGAAGGTTCATCAATCACCAAAACCCTAATCGGGTTAAGTGCTGATTTTGTAATTAGTTGATTTAATTTCTTGGGTTGATTGACCCAAATGGTTTCAAAACCATTTGGGAATCACCCAAACGGTCTCAAGACCGTTTGGAGGTCAACCAAGACCGTTTGGAGGTCTAGGGTTGAGTATGGTTGGGTATTTGAAGGTCCAAAGACACCAAATTGAAAGGTATGCAATTGCTGATTTGAGGATCAATCCAATGATCTAAACCCTAATGAAACTTCACTAATTCCAAGGCTAGGATGGGGAAAACGGTCTCAAGACCGTTTGGAGGTCATCCAAACGACCTCAAGACCATTTGAGGTCAGATCATTTCATAATTGGAAGATAACTCATGGTTTTCAATTGAATCAGTTCCACAATGTTGATAATTGATGGTTCTTTGATTTCTAAACCCTAATTGAAGGTTTATTGATTGGGAATTCTAGATCAATTGGGTTCAAAACCCTAATTGATGGTTCAATTGATGGTTGATTCAGTAGTTTAATTGATGAAGAAACCAAGGGCTTAATTGTAAACTGGTTCATCTATTGAAACCATGAAGTGTCTAAGTGTTAATGGAACTTTTTGGTCCATTCGGTTTTGAGAGGGTTTGGACCACACGGTCTCGAACCGTTTAGAGACCCAAAGTGCAAACGGTTTCAACAGCCTTCTTGTATAATCAGTTTCAAGTACAATTGTTCAAATGGTTTTCAACCAATTGATTATGAGGACCAAGACCATTTAGAGTCTAAATAATTAATCTTGTGAAGTTCAACATGGTTAATCCATTTGAATATATCATGTAATTGAAGGTCCAATATGGTTAATCTATTTAGATACCTAATGCAATTGAAGATTTCAATGGTTAATCCAATTGATCACCTTTTGGAATTGAAAATTCAATTGGTCAATTCTTTTGGATTCTTTATATAATTGATGGGTCAATTGAGTAAACCATTTGGAGACCTCATGTAATTGAGATGATAGATACCTTTAGTGGGATTAAATCCTTAATGCTTAATGATGTAATAATTAAATACATCATGCTAATCATATATGCAGATTTTTGAATAAAGAGTAGGTTCAATCTAATCAAGAATTGAGTAATGGACATCCTGAGTAGGATGAGAGAGAAAGATTCATACATGAATGATAATCATGTAGCAATTAAATCTCAAACATTCAAAATGATATGATATACAATTAGGGCATGATTCTTAATAAAGAGATCATAAAACCCTAATTGAGATGATTAATGAACTCAAACCCTAATTTAGGGCAATCTTGAATGGAACCCTAATTTAGGAAGATAATGTGATATAAATAGTAAACCCTAATCTAGGGTGATGTGATGTGAATTGTAAACCCTAACTCTGGGTTATACTACATAGCATGAAACTCTAATCTTAGACAATGAAATATTGATTCATTATTCCTAATTGATCAAAGGGGATGAGTAACCCTGATTGAAATGAAATGGGAAACCCTAACCCTGGTAAGGGAATAATGGTGATACCCTTGAACAACATGGGATTGTAATATGGTTGATATATCTGTTATCATGTGAGCTAACCATGCAGGTATTCTGAGATGATGAACATATCTAGGTATGAGCTATGATGCTTTACTTATTGAATTTATTTATTAGTCCTTATGTGCCATAATATACCTTGTTGCTTGGTAAATAGTGACAAGAGAGTTAATGAGCCTCAAGTACCATAAGTGATGCTTGTGGAACAAGTGTTATGTTCACCTTGGTCAAATGACCTGAATGTGATAATTACCAAAAAAAGTGGTAATTGTACTCAATGTTAAGCTAAGGGTTTGAATACCCAAAACCATATGATTATGGTGTTGAGATTGTAAAAGGATGATATTTCCCAGCATTGAAATGAGGGACTGAGATCCCAATGTCTTAACAAGACAGAGAAGTAATTGATGAAACAGTACATGCTTCTTTGTAGCAATTGTCCTAATAAGTTATGTGTGAAAACTTGTTTGATTGCTAAATGAATATGATAATGTACTTAATTAATCAAATGATAACATAGAGTGTGGTTGCCCTGACCACAGATCCATCAGCGTCAGAATTAGCTGAATGGTGAAACGGGTTTTACTCGAAACACATATTTTGAATATGTGGGGGGTAATTGGGAAAATATATCTGTATGCCCCATAGGAATGGCTACGGGCTATGTCCTATATACGGGATTGGTTTTGGACCATACCCCAATAAGAGTATGGCTAAGGTCCATGACTCCTCAATATAATACCAGGCATTGGCTACATGCCATAACCTTGAAGAGAGTATATGCTATGGGATATAACTCCATAGCGAGGATGCCAATATTCCCTGGAAAGCTAATTGCAGTTTGACACATGATGTCTCTGCCAAAGTAGTCTCGTACTGACCGAGACAGATGAGGTCATGGAATCCGACTCTCCCATTGACCTTGTGTGGTACTGATGCTTTATGTAACCATGGTCGGTTGGAGTATGAGCGGTATATCTCATCTCCGCAGGGCATAAACTTAATAATGTTTGTAAAATGTAATCATCCATGTAGCATATTTGCATAATATTTAAATATGAGAATCACTGGTTGATGTTATTCTGCTTAGCATGTTCTAGATACATAAATGTTATATATGCTCTTCAAGTCCTTATTGAATAAGAGACATGCTGCTTTAACAAGTTTTAGCTTAAACGCTTGAATAGAAATGTTGCTTTCATCTGCATAGATATTGATTTATCTGTTGTTGAGTATAGGATTCCATTGTTCAGTTTATTTATTAAATTGTAATAATAATGTTTTCGGCGGAGAGTTATATCTCTCGCTGGGGAAATTTTATAATTGTCTCACCCTCGTGGAATTCTAACGTTTTTAGGTGGACGCGGACAAGGTAGAAATAGAAGCCTCATAAGAAGAGAAGAACAGCAGCAGCAACAACAATAACAGGGACATGAATAGATCCTCAGGTGGCGATACTGGCTGACAAGTCTTGCATATGCGTAAATAGAGTCCTATGTGTCGTCTCTGTACTCTCAGGTCCTAGGAGTCAGTGATAGTGTTTTATACTGATCTGAGATTTTTGGCATGATGCCTCGAGGATTTTGATACTCAACCTCTTGATAAAGCAAGTGATGTACATATATGTTCCTCGAGAAGGAATGATACAGAGAATGTATGGTATGAACCAGCTTGTGAATGTAATATTATGGTTCTTGTTGAAAGAGATTTCTTATGTTTATATCTCTTTACAAAATGGTTTTAATTTTTAGTGATTTTCAGTAATTCCACTGCTAACGATTGCTTCTGCATTGATTTAATTTAGTTAATAACATTTTGTTCGAACGCTTCGCCACATCTTCCTACAGGTCTGGTGTCGGCTGTGATAGAAGAGAACTTTATGAAACAAGGGTGTGAAGCTTTCTTGACACATATGGTGGATATTAAGGTGAGGATTCCTAGTATCTAGGAATACATGTGGTGCGTAAGTTTGGGGATGTTTTCCCCAACAAGTTTTTAGGTGTTCCACCCTCGAGAGAGATTGATCTTGAAATCAATCTAGTTCCTAGAATGAACCCATAACACATGCACCTTATAGTATGGATCCATATGAGATGATGGAGTTGAAGAAGCCGTTGTAAAGGTTGTGGGAGAAAGGTTTCATATGGATGAGAACTTCCCCTTAGGATGCTCCAATGTTGTTTGTGAAGAAGAAGTATGGTTCTATGAGACCTTGCATAGACTACCGGCAGTTGAAAAAGGTCACACTAAAGAAAAATACCCATTTTCAAGAATAGATGGTCTAGTTGAGAGGTGCTACAATATTTTCTAAGATAGACTTGAGGTCAGGGTATCACAAGTTGAGGATCAAGGCATATGGCATACCTAAGGCTGCTTCTAGGATTAGGTGTGGTCATTACGAGTTTGTGGTTATGGCATTTGGACTAACCAATGCACTAACAACATTTAGTGATCTGATGAATAGAGTTTTCATAAAATACCTTGATCAGTTTGTGGTGGTGTTCATAGATGATATCTTTATATACTCCAGAGATAATCAACATCATGAGAGGCATCTTTTACATGCATTGGAGTTGCTGAGTCAGCATAAGTTGTATGTTGAGTTAAGTATGAGTTTTGTCCGACTGAGGTGTCTTTTCTTGGTCATGTTATTTCTATAAAGGGTGTTTATGTAGACCCTAACAAAGTGGAGTTAATGTTGGAGTGGCGGAAACTCATGAGATCGACTAAGGCTAGAAGCTTCCTAGGTTTAGCTAGTTACTATAGGAGGTTCATCAAGAACTTCAGTGTAGTAGATCTACCTTTAACCAAATTGACTAGGAAGGGTGTTCCTTTTTCATGGGAAGACAAGTGTCAACGTTCTTTTCAATTATTGAAGGATAAGTTCACAAGTACTCCAGTGTTAGTGTTGCCGGATCTTGGGAAAGGTTACATCATTTTATGTGATGCTTCAAATAATGGGCTAGGATGTGTGCTAATGTAGGACAAGAATGTTATTTCTTTTACTTCTCAACATCTTTAGAAACATGATGAGGAAATACCTGACTCATGACTTAGAGTTAGCAACTGTGGTTCTTACTTTGAAGATTTGGAGACACTACTTGTATGGAGAGAAATATCATATCTTCATAGATTATAAGAATCTATAGTGCATCTTATAAAAGAAGGATCTAAACATGATATAGTGAGATGGATGTAACTAATCAAGGATTATGATTGCATGACAAACTATCATCCTACAAAGGAAAATGTAGTGGTTAATGCATAGAAAGTCATCTTCATCATCATTTGTTGATAAAGCCAAGTTGTATTCCATGGAGTGTCATAAGTGGGAAACATTGGTGTCACTTTGGAAAATGAATGTACAATTAGAGGTCTCCTTTTTGGAAGATTTGTTGGCATAGTTACAGGTGAAGATGGCATTGATATAGTAGATCAAAGATGTACAAAAGGATGATGTTATGATACCAAATATTTGGTTATAGTTTGATAAAAGAAAGCATGATGGATTTCATGAGACAGATAGTGGGACTCACAATAGGATGGTGGTTCCTGATGTTGGTGGTTTGAGGGAGATGGTACTTGAGGTATCTCATTCCTCAATGTACGCTATGCACCCTGGTAGTATAAAGATGAATCGTTATCTCAAACACATGTGTTGGTGGCCAGGTATAAAGTGTGATGTGGCAGAGTTTGTTTTCAAATGTTTAGTTTGTCAACAAGTCTAAGAAGAGTATTAGAAGCCTACAAGGATGTTGCAACCTTTTCCAATTTCATATTGGAAATGAGATCATATAACTATCAACTTTATGGTTGGTCTTCCAAGGATAGCCAAAGGTCATGATCCATTTGGGTTATTGTTCAACATTTGACAAAGTAAGCTCACTTTTACCATAGAGAAGTTGGAACAGATCTATGTGTATGACATAGTTTGTTTGCATGGCATACCAGTTACAATAGTATTAGAGGTCCTCAATTCATGAGCAAATTTTGGGAGCATCTACATACAACATTGGGGACATAGTTGAGGTGTAGTACAACCTTCCATCCACAGATAGATAGTCAGTCAGAGAGGGTCATACAAACATTAAAGGATCTATTGAGAGAATGTATACTTTAGTTTCTTAGGAGTTGAGATATTCACATGATCCTGATTGAGTTTCCCTACAACAATTGTAATAAGAGAAGTATATACATGGCAACGTATGAGGCTTTATATGGTAGGTGTTGTAGGTATGAGACAGGTGAATATTAGTTGTTGGGACCTGAGCTAGTGTAACAGACTATATAAAAGATCAAGGTTATCCAATAATAGTTGAAGACAAGAACAAGATAAAAGAAGTCTTATACATACAATCGCCATAAACCTTTAGAGCTCCAAGTTGGAGGTGGTGTGTATCTCTTAAAGTCTCCCCTTGGAAGGATGTTCTGAGATTTGGTAAAAAAGATAACTTGGCTCCTAGGTTTATGGGACCTTGCCCTATCATAGCTTGAGTTGGGAAGGTGGCTTACATGTTGGAGGAACCACCAAAGTTGCACAAGTTGCAAAATATGTCCACATTTCAATGTTGGAGAAGTGTCACCCAGATGTAGAGCATACACCATTAGAGTTGGAGTTGAACGATCATGTTTCATATGTTGAGGTTCTGATGTTGATCTTAGATAGGTGTCACCGAAGCTAAGGAAGAAGGATATAGCTTTAGTGAAGGTGTTGTGACATCAACATGGTATAGAGGATGTGACACCCCGATGCCACACAAATAAGATTACAAAAACAAAGCACTCAATCATCAATTAAATAACCACATAACCGTAGAAGCGGGTAAATCAAAACCGATCTCATATAGCCGTCACTGAGTGGAAACATATTACATGATGGTCCACAACCTGTAGCATATCACATACTACACCAAGTATTTACATCTATAAAGTGGCCATCTGTCGTACACCTGTTACAAAAGATCTGTTCACATGTACATGCCACTTATATACAACAAAGGCATACTGCCAAAACCACATATCGAGATACAACATATATAAGAAAAGACACCCCTCCCAGACTTGAGAGTACAGGGATGACACTAGGGCTCTACTACACATCACTAAAAGCTATCCAACATTTTACGTGTATTGATCTCCAAGTTTCTCTACCTCAACAACACAATCTTTCCCATGTTGTTGACGACCACCTAAAAATGTGGCAAACCATGAGGCTGAGATTTGTATCCCAGTGAGATATATAACTTTCAACTAACAAATATTGAAACATAGCAGGATATATCATTATTATGCAGGATGAGCAGATTCTGCTAAATGAATAACTTAAACTGATTACACGAGTTAAGTAGATCAAACAACTCTAGCAGATAAGCAGCTCATCATATACTTTTAGAAGGAATACGAAGAACAGTTGATTTCTCCTACCGCATCATATAACAACTAAGTAGTAATAAAAATAAGGCCAAGGTACACATCCAATGTGAATCATGTTCAACCCTAAGCAATTATACTACACAACTATATTACGTCTTTCAAGTCTTGAGGAGATGAGGTATACCACTCATACTCCAAGTGTCCATTGTGAAGTCAAAAATAGTGCCATACAAGATCTGGGATAGCTAGACTCCTATGATCTCATCCTTCCTCGATCAGTATGAGTCATCCGTAGTGACATATAAAGTCCAACTGCAAATCAGACTGGTCTTCCTTGGTATATAGGTCAAGACACTAATGAACAGTGTGTACAAACCCAATCATCTGAGGTACAACTGGAGATGTCCTCTATCACATCATATACACTGAGACACGACCACATTCGTTCTCCTACATAGGCATGACCGCAACCATCTTCAAAACCTTGGGATCAAGATGACAAGGGCACTCAGTCACTTGCACCTCCCACACTAAACAGTATGCACTCTGAGTTTCCATTAAGGAAATACTCATTTCACTATCCAGCAAGTTCTAACACTGGAAGGATCTATGGAATAGGGCACTACATGATTAGGGTTCCACTTGATTAGTTAGTCAATTGAGTGTATTTTAACTGCATCAATCAAGTTACATACAAACCCTAAGAAGATTCTGCAAAAGATAAGGTAGGTTGCTACTTCAGAAGATATAAAATGTATAAAGTATAAACTTGGCACATCACCACATGGTATTGATACATTGCCATACACATGAGTCCACACTCATCATTACATCATCATGGGATATTAATCCCTCATCATGTTACCAGAGGTTATCAACTCAATTAGGGCACAAAGCCTTTACAAAGGTCATAAGACCATTCACATTGTTCCCTACAAGATCATCATTATCTCACCATGCCCCATCAAAGCTCCTAATCATTACACATGTGCCACATAAGTGATACCATAGCCAATTATTAGTTATGATGCTTATTCAACAACAAATTAGGGTTACAACATTAAGAGAGAAGAAGTACTTTATCATTATGCTAAATACACAAGAAAATGAAGCAAAATCGTTATGTACTTGCAATTGGGGTTATGGTTTCAACATAGCAAACTGAAGTAGGTTTCAAAACAGCAAGGAGAACCAAACCCTAATCACCACCATCTACAGCATTCTTGGAAGCATATTAGGTCAACAATCACCAATATAGGACCAACCACACAAGTTGATCACAAACCCAAAAATCTTCATCGACCGCCAAAGATAAGTACATCATAGATAGCTAAAACCAGGTCATATCATCATTGGCAACTGCATAGACTAAGAACCATCATCAACCATTGAAAACACATGATAGGTGACCAAACAAAACTAGGGTTTGACCCTTCCATCGACCGTTGAAAATCAGGTCACATCATCCTTCGTGACGGCATAGACTAAGCACCATCATCGACCGCTGAAAACACAAGATAGGTGACCAAACAAAACTAGGGCTTGACCCCTTCATCGACCTCTAAAAACTAGGTCTATCATCCTTGGTGACCACATAGACTAAGCACCATCATCGACTGTTGAAAACACATGATAGGTGACCAAAGAAAATCAAGGTTTGACCCCTTCATCGGTTGTTGAAAATGGCTATCTTCATGATCGTTGAACTAGGGTTAACCACCCTCAACGGCTGCCTAAGAATCTAGGGTTCATTGATCACATAAGAGCAAGTTCAATGACCACAATAGTATGAATGATGTTGTCTTTCAACAAATGGGTTGAGTTCTTTTGAAAAAGTATACCATTCATACTTTACATAAAGCATAGAAACAGATCTTATAGATGCCACTCGATGGAAATTTGAATAGACTATACTACAACTCCCAAAGATATTATTTTGTTAAACCATCAGTTTTAATGCTACAAACTTAAGTGGGCTTTAGTCACTTGATGTGTATATCTTTTTATTTCACTTAAACTAGACATTTGAACATTTTTTATAAATAAAGGTTTTACATTGTTGGTCGTGTTTATAATGCTAACACGAAGATGTACCAATGACTGATTTATTTACGCAAACAAGAGATTGTGTTTGTCACACATACTGATACCGTACATCCCTGCCGCTCTCTAATATATTGTCTCACTAAATATTTATTGGGTTAGTTTATTATTTAGAAACCATCATGCATCACAAACGAAAGAAAATGGCGCACTCATTGCAGGAGCATAAGAAAAGAAAAATTATATGCATAGCACCCCATATACCCGGCCACATACCCGGTCATCAGGAATCATCAACTGCCGTGTTCCTCCAGCTGCTGCGCCAGTCCACTAACTTCTGCTGCTGCATGCACATTTAAGTGGATATCTCCAACAACGATTTTGCATGCTTTTACATGCAAAAAGGTTGCATGAAATAAGTATCTCATCACCAAATAAAAATCCACCATAATTCGTTTTCCCTCTAATCATTCCCTCCATTTAATTTCAAATCACCTATATAGATGCAAATCTCCTCAAGCTTCCCCTCCATTTCCATGTTCCTCCCAGCTCTGAACAAGTACTGTACGTACCAGTTCTGCCCAACATTGAGTAAGTTATTTTATTATGAATCACATCTTGTTTCTATGTATTCATTCAATTCCTGTTTATATCCAATATCATATACAACTGTAAATCTCTTCTATTATCTACATCCTTTTTCCCATCAACATTCACTCCATTTTCATTTTCAGCAAAGATATGAATAAGTATTGTACGTAAAATGGTTGAATTAGTTCTTCCCGACAGTGATTAAGCACCACCTGTTTCAACCTATTCATTCCATGCCTATTTATTTCAAATATCATATAGAACTGCATCTCCCATTCATTTCTTTTTATTTCGAAAATGATATACATCAACAACTCCCATATGTTATATACGTCCCTCTTCAAAATGACTTCTAAATGTATAAATATTGTACGTACCATAGTTATAATCCAGTCATTTATTTGATATATTGTTGACTCTTCAGTTGAGTCACATAACCATAGATTTTGGTTCTGCACTAATTTTGATTCTGCACTAAATATTTCTGCATCCCTAAATATTTTATCTAACCATACGTACAGTACTGATTTTATACAACTCCTCTCTGTTATACAGTACGTATAAGTACTGTACATATCATAGTCAGAATTCATTCAATTAGTTTGTATATTGTTCAATCTTTAGTTTAATATAAGTACAGTACTAATTTTTCTTTATCTGGAATAACTGTATATGCACTCTTTTATGCAATTGTATATGCACTTTTTTATAAATACAATACTCATTTTTCTTCATTATAACTTGTATTTATTTCATATGGATTTAGAAGGCAGCAATAATTATGCTTGTATGTCGATTGAAAGTGTAACCCCATTTCAAGTTCTAGTGTATGATGCCCCTCAGGTTGAAAAACTGATATTTTATCTAACAATACGTACAGTGCAGATTTTATACAACTACCCTCTGTTATGGAAACGTATAAGTATTGTACACATCATAGTCAGAATTCATTCAATTAGTTTTTATATTGTTCAATCTTCAGTTGAGTCACATAACTATAAATCAGATGTGTCTAGTATTTCAGCATTTTGTATAATTATACGTACAGTACGCAATTTCCACAAGCCCCTTTTTATGCAATTGTATAAGTACCGTACGTAAAATAGTTACAGACCATTCATTTCTTTTTGTTTCGAAAATTTCTTTTTATGCATTTGTATAAGTACTGTACGTATCATAATCAGGATTCATTCATTTAGTTTGTATCTTGTTGAATCTTCAATTGAGTCACATAACCATAAATAGATTCAATTCAAATTTGTCGAGTGTCCTAGTAATTTTCATAACGATACGTACAGTACACAATTTCTACAACGCACTCTTTTATGTAACTGTATAAGTACTATACGTAAAGGGATTCAATTCAGATGTTTCGAGTATTCTAGCATCTTGTATAATTATACATACAGTACACAATTTCTACAACCCCCCTCTTTTATGCAATCAGCCAAGTATTGTACGTAACATAGTTACAGACCATTCATTTCTTTTTGTTTTGAAAATTTCATTTTATGCAATTTTATAAGTACTCTACGTATCATAATGAGGATTCATTCATTTAGTTTGTATCTTGTTGAATCTTCAATTGAGTCACAACCATAAATGGATTCAATTCAGATTTTTCGAGTGTTCTAGTAATTTGCATAACGATACGTACAGTACACAATTTCTACAACGCACTCTTTTATGCAATTGTATAAGTACTGTACGTAACATAGTTACAGATCATTCATTTTTTGTTTACAGATCATTCATTTTTATGCAATTGTATACAATTTTTTTTTACAGATTATTCATTTTGTATACAATTTCAGATGGATTCAGAAGGCAGCAATAATTCTTCTTGTATGCCGATTGAAAGTGTAACCCCATTTCAAGTTGTAGAGTCTGATGCCCTTCAGGTTCAAAAACTGAATATTGCGTACAGTACTTATACACAACTCTTATTATTATTATTTTGTGATATATTTACAAAATCGTACAGATTGACTCAAGCCCAAATGAAGTTCATAATAACTGTGCATCTCAAGAAGTAGAGGCTACGTTAAAGCCAGAAATTGATTTATCATTCTACTCTATAACTGAAGCTCGAGAATTTTACACCAATTATGCAGACAAATGTGGGTTTGGTGTTATAACAGCGCACTCTGGTAAAGAATCGGGTGATAACTTTGTTAAAAGAGTGACATTTGCTTGTGCCAAGTCAGGTCCACCGCCAAAAGATCAAAAAGACTCTTTGTACAGATACAAGCCAACCGCTAAGACAAACTGTCCAGCTCGTATAAGACTGCATCGTAATTATATTGGAAAGTATTATATTTCTGTCTTTATAGAAAATCATAACCATGAACTTCTAGAGCCTCGTTTGGTAAGACTTTTACCATCTAAAAGGAAGATTCCTCAAGACATACAAAGACGCATAGAATTAAACGACAATGTGGGTAAATAAGTACTTTCAATTACTTATAATTTAATGCATCGTACATGCAACTATTAGTATATAAATACTTGACGTACAGTACATTAGTAAGTTGAATACACATCCGTACAGTACCTCTTATTGAGTACTTCCTACATGTCCACGTATAGTACTTATTAAAGCACATTACATAACAGACATGTACTGTACTATATCAAATAATCATTTACTGCACTTTGTGCATATTAGTAACTCTTCAAATTCTAAAGGTATCCAACCAGCCAAATCTATGTCTAGTTTTGTTGCTGAAGTTGGATCTTTTGACAATCTACCATTTACGCAAAAGGATTTGATGAACTATGCTGCAACGTTAAGAAATCTCCGTCTTGGCAAAGGCGATTCTCAAGCAATTCAAAAATATTTCAATGCAATGCAAAAACAAAATAATGATTTCTTCTATGTACTTGATATCGATGACCTTGGCGTTTTACAGAACATTTTATGGGCGGACTCAAGATCTAGGCATGCGTACAGATATTTTAACGATGTTATCACATACGACACAACTTACTTGACCAATAGATATGAAATGCCATTTTCTCCATTTGTCGGCATTAATCATCATGGTCATTCTATTTTACTGGGATGTGCATTATTGTGTGAGGAGACCACAGAGAATTATGTATGGTTATTCAAAACATGGTTAGAATGTATGGGTAAGTAAACAAATACTTCATATCACGTACAGTACTCGAATATTTCACGTATAGTACTTCCCCAAACGTAATATGTTATTCCATTTGTTGTAATTTCAGGTGGTGTCGAACCTAAGGGGATTGTCACTGATCAGGCACAATATATTATGAACGTTGTTAAAACTGCTTTCCCCAATTCTCGTCACCGTCTCTGTATGTGGCATATTATGAAAAAACTTCCATAGAAATTGGGAAAGAACTCGGCCGTTTCAAAAATAGTTAAAGAGGTTGTTTATGAGAGTACTTCTGTAACTGAGTTTGAGAACATCTGGAAGAGTGATATTCAGCTTGCTAGTAAGAAAGAACAGAGCTGACTTTCTAGCATTTACGAGCTAAAACAGCTTTGGGTGTCTATCTATGTTGATAATTATTTCTGGGCCGATATGTCAACTACACAAAGAAGTGAATCTATGAATGCATTTTTGATGGGTATGTGAATTCACGCACATCACTAAAACAATTTGTTTCTCAATATGAATCTGCCCTTAAATCTAAATATGAAAAAGAGAAACTAGTAGACTTTGAATGCGCCCACAAAAAACCCCACCTTAGAACAGCTTCTAAGATCGAAGCACAGTACGCTGAAACATATACTATTAATTTACTTAGAAAATTCCAAAATGAACTTGAAGGAATGATGTTTTGTGAGTCCAAACTCATATATGGGGATTCTATTCAGTCATCATTTGATGTTACAGAACACAAAGATGTGATGATAAATGCAGAGGAATGCAAATCAGTTATGAAGAAGTTTCACGTACAGTACGTTAGTCATGAGACCATGATCAAATGTTCATGTTTATGCTTTGAGTCAAAGGGTATTTTATGCAGTCATATTTTGTGCATCATTAGTAGACATTTGAAACTGGAAAAGATCCCTCAACAATATATTTTGGACAGATGGCGGAAAGATATACATCGTGATTACAACTCTAATCACACCATTCTTGCTAGTATTGGTGATGAGCCTGAGCAACGTGTAGAGCACATTTTAAGTATATGTGAGGGATTTGTTAATTTAGCAAGATCATCTGTCGAATATTATGATCATGTCAAATGAGAGCTAGAAGATGCATATCAAAGAGTAAATAGTATATTGAAGGAGAAAGGTCATGTGACAACGGTAAGACACATATTGTACGTACATACATTTAACATTTGCAAGCCACGTACAGTACTTTGCACGTACAATACTTTTACATTTAACTTTTTTGTATATGTTTTTGTATCAGGAAAACACACCACATATACAATATCCTGCTGTAGCTATTTGTGTTGGACGACCTTTAAGTTCCAGAAAGAAATCAAAGAGAGAGCTAGCGGCATCAAAAAAAAGAAAGACACCAAAAAAGAAGGCAGATACCGACATCAATAAAGATTCGGGCACAATACGTACAGACAACATCACTACACATTTAGATCAAGATCCAATTAACATTGAAGTGTCAGACCCATTTGAAGCACGTCCAAATACACTTGTTCAAGATCTCAATGACTCTCCTTACACTTCACCTACTACGGAAGCAGTTCGACCTCCTAATTTATCCAATCCTACTATGACAACAAATACATAATTGTTCGATAGATTTCATAATGGGTGGTTCAATAATTGTCCGCCTAGAGGATGAAATGTATTAGGAATTACTTTATCATTCTTTGAGTATGCATTTATGTTTTCTCACATATTACAAACTATTTTAATTAATTTGGCTAGAGACATGCACATAGGTTATGTGCAAACTACTTTCGAGTACAGTACCTCAGCATACATTATGGAAGTATATAGGTTATTTGCAAACTACTTTCGAGTACAGTACCTCAGCTTCATGCATACAATTTGAATAATTTGTGATTTCACTATACATATACCCTACATACACTCTTTCATATACAAAGCATCTTCAAACACACCAACTTCAAAGTATCGATCAACAACCAAGTACAATACGTCTATTATGCAAACACAAATCATTTTGACAATCAATATGTTGTATAGTTTTTATTTTTTTTTAGGTCCCTCTTATACCCACACTTCCATTTTAAGTTGAGTTTTGTCAAAGTTGCGTTCAACAACTAAATACAGTACCTTTACAATTTGGGTTTTGTGCGTGAATTCAAATACACACAAGTATTGTAATCCACATGTCAATTCCGCTTAATAGTCGAATGCAGTACCCACATAAGACCCTATCACATAGAATCCACAATATTGCTTCAAAAAGCAATCTACCGTTATAATAATATCAAATAAAACATCAGTTAACTGACGCGTGTACATTGTTCAACATTATAAATTTGAAAAATTATTGCCCATTGGTCATTCAAATCATTTTTATTGCGAACTTTGAGTTCATAAGTGTCATTGCATACAATTGTATTTATGTTATATCATATATTTCAAATTATTTTAATTACATTGGCTAATGACATGAACATAAGTTATGTGCAAACTACTTTCGAGTACAGTACCTCATCATACATTATGGCAGTACATAGGTTACGTGCAAACTATTTGTAAATACTGTACATCAGTTACATGCATAAAAACTGAATCGTTTGTGATTTCACATAAGTATTGTACATCAGCTACATGCATAAGTATTGTACCTCAGCAACTGATACATGCATATATACTGCATAGTTTGTGATTTCACATAAGTATTGTACCTCAGCAACAGATACACCTAAGTATTGTACCTCAGCTACACGCATATATACTGCACCTCAACAGATACACATAAGCACTGTACCTCAACCGTTACTCTATCATAACAGTAACATACAGTACCGTCATACACACAAGTAATGTACCTCAACCGATGGTTTAACATAATTGTCACATACATTATACACATAATCAATATTTCATCACATGGAACACACCGATATAAAACCACAAAATTGCTTCTAAACTAAAGCTGCTGTTATAACAAGATTGAATACTACATCAATTTTATGGATTCGAAACAAAAAACATACAATCGAGTCTAAATTGTTCACCATTCAGTACTTATAATTTGCTCAACATTGTACTTTACAGAATAAATTCATAATTGGCCATTCATTTCTACTTAATAGCGAACTCTGAGTTCATCAATTGCATAGCATAAAATCCTCTGAGTGGATGGACATCATCGCGATGGGTTCTATGAACTGATCCATTTTCTAATATTTCCTCGATCCATCTTATAACATATAACGCGCAGTCATTTGAATCAGGTGGCTGCAGTGGTGCATACCTATCAAAGATCATGACCCAGTCGTGAGCAATCCCACCATGTTTAACCAGAGCGTACTTAATTGCATTTCCCTGTATAAGTCAAAAATACAATATTATACAACTGTATTTTAAACGGTCAATATTGTAGACTTTGCATATCAAAGTACAATACTTACCACATACTTTGCATCATCATCAACTTCACTGTTCTCAAATCTTGTTTCTAAACTGTTATAGTGCATGAAAGCCTTACTGGTAGCAGACGTGGTAATAAGATGCCAGTGATCACCAGTCAATATAGGCAACAACAAAACCTTGGCATTTTTAATTTTGTCAATTTTCAAAATCAAATATGTAAACATTCCACCATTATTTTGATCTCTTATGGCTTGTGGCAGTGATGTATTAAAAATGAAATAATCATCACAATTCATATTCTCATACATGCACCTTTTTAACTGCATAACAGCCTCCATCACCTAGAAGAATATGGTATATTAAATAACGGACAGTATTTATCAACGTACAGTACGTTTTTTGTAAAGCACAGTATGTATGTAGATGTGTACATAACTTATAAAATTAGTCAATGTGTATGTCTACCTGATTCGTGACCATCCCTCCTACTTTGACCAGTTCTTTCAGATCCTTCCGCATAATATTACATGTGGAGATCTAAAAACAACTGTATCTTCATCACTCCCTTGACACGTTAGCTGCAAATAGATTTCACAATTAAAAACCAATAAAAAACATACCATATTCATTAAAGTATTATACATAGATTACAAAAAAACCACCAAAATGAACAAAGTGTACATCAATGGATATACCTTTATCAGTGTTTGTTTTTCTTCTTTAGACAAATACTGAACAGCGGTGTTATCAAACTCCCGCATTTTTTTGAACGGACCTTTTGATACTTCTTCTTCCAACATTTAGCCTTTCTTGTCCGTGGTCTATACTTAATATTTTTCACAAGTGAACTTGGGCTCATTTTCTTCTCAAATTTCTCCATGTGGTCAATCAATGCATCAATCCATTGCTGTTTATTGAGTAAATTATTTATCTTGACAAACAATTCAATTTATACAGTGAAGATACAAATACCTGCCCATCTTTATTCATTAAATCATCAAATTCATAATGGAGTCTTGTTTTTGAAGATTCTCCAAGTTCCGCCGAACCTTCCGTCATTTTTTGGGATGCATATATAGTTTTAATTTCTTTGTCAATGATAAATCCAGCTTGAGTCTCCTATAAATAAGATCAAACAACTTTACATTATAACTGTACGTAGGAAGCTAATAAACAATTGTATATTAGTAATGTACGTAGGAATATAAAAATCAACGATACATTAGTACTGTACGTAGGAATACAAAAAATAAATGTATGTTAGTACTGTCTATATGTATACAATAACTTACTTCTTGATTTACACTAGAAATGCCAACATCTGCAATATCTGGAGCTGTATTTACCATTTCCATTTCATCATCTTTATCCTAGCATAACAAAAAATAAATGTTAGATAATTTCGTATAATCTTTTATACGAATCAACTATACATTAGTACTATATGCAGGTGTAGGAATATAAAAATCAATTATACATTAGTATTGTACGTAGGAATATAAAAATCAATTGTATGTTAGTACTATCTGTATATATACAATAACTTACTTTTTGTTTTGCACTAGAAATGCCAATATCTGCCACATCTGTAGCTTTATTTACCATTTCCATGTCATCATCTTTACCCTAACATAACAGAAAATAAATGTTAGATAATTTCGTATAATCTTTTATTCATGCAATTTAAAAGTATTTAAAGTACAGTACTTAAAAGCATGTAAAGTACAATACTTTATCGCTATTATTCTGTTCATCAACAACACTCTGAACTTTATCATTAGATTTTTGCAGATCCACAACTTCATTTGCGTCACCATCATTTTCTTTTTCTTCTACTTTATCATTCGACACAGCACACGATATTGACAAATTTTGAGTCTAAAATTTAACAAAAAAAAGTTTATATCAACTACAGTATATAATACAAATAACCATAAGTACAGTACTAAAAATATTTTAATCATGTATATATACAAATTCCTAAGTTGTGTACCTCATGTACCCCTATGACAATATTGTCTTCACCAACCAAAGCTTGTTCAACTTGGATTACACATCCACCTTCACCAGTATCACCACCAATCTCATTGACAATCTCATCCTAATATTATAAAGTTTCGTACAGTACAGTAAGAGTACCACATGTTATTCAAGTAATGTACAATAAATGTGTAACATGTATGAATTTACTTCCTTTTGTTGAATTTCAGTTTCAACTGCCACATCTTTGTTGGAAATGGTTACCTAATAACATATCAACAACCAAATATCGGTGATATTACCACGATGCGTAATACAGACAAAAAATTTGATAGTCAAAATAACTTTCACGCACTGCACTTTAATCACCTCATCGACAACGATTTGTTCCTCAGCAGCACTGTCATCTACTCTTTCACGGACTGGCTCACTTATTGCTACACCTTTTCCATTATCCTTAATAATAATTTTGAGTTTCTTTTTTTTGGCATTGCTCCCTTCTTCAGCAGTTTGTTTAGTTTCTGTTAAAAAAAACATATTAGTCATGTAAAAATAAACATTACTCCTTGAAAAAATGCCATTCTCACCATTACTCCTTTCTCATTCTTATTCTCCTTCAACTGCAAAAAATTAAAAAGTAACTGCATAAATGATCTTATAAGGTATTGTACAAATGATTTTGTAAAGTATTGTACAAATGAACTTGTAAAATATGTAACTTCATGTACCAATTCAAATATTAAGTATTGTACTCGACACTTTTAATGGAATGTAATATTGTAATTGATCTTACGCTTGTAATGACATCTTGCATGACATCCGCAACAAAATCTGACGATGCTTCATCATCATTACTCTTGATTTGTTGCGGCCGCGGATCAATCACAAAATCATCAAAAGTTGATTCACTAGCTTGCACCGCCGGTTGCTTATCACGAGATACAACTTTTCCATCCGCAACATCCTAAAAAGAGCCAGAATTGTTAATTAATACAATTTATTGACAATTACAATATTAAGTATAATACTGTAACAATTTTGTCACATTTGCATCACCATCCAACGTAAGTGTCGGATCAGCAATACCATGCATCCGTAGTTCTTCACACATAAAATTTAATGCGTTCTTTGACCTCTCATAATCAACTTTCACATCATTTATTTCTTTCCTAAGGTCATCTATGTCAACCACTAGAAGTTTCACCTCTTTATTGTGTTTCTTAATACATCTCTTCAGATCCTTCTTCAACCTCTTCTTATCTGCTTTCAATATTTCCATATCTTCTTGCAATTCTCCCAACTTACCCGCGCTGCTTCCCTCATCAACTTTTCTCTTACCCTTGGTTTTTTTTTCTGCATCCAATCTTTCTGAATGTACTCCGCACTGAAATTCAGCTCACTCATTTTTCTCTTATGCAAGAACAAACTCAACTTACTATCATAATTCCATTTATTAATAAATGGAAACGCATCGTTGTCCTCTGGAGGAAGTATAGTCTAACACTCCCTGAACCATGCCTGAAAAGTAATTCCAAGCAATATTAACACAATCATCATTGAAGAAACATAGTTCTAACACTATACTTAAGTATTGTACTAACTGCAAGTACTGTACTAATAACAGTACAAAATTATATAAATACATACAGTACGCTGCGCTGCAACCTTTGATGTACCCCTTGCTGTTAGCAACTACATCAACAAGTCCATTTTACAGGAATTGTGTGATGGCTTCTGGCCAATTATACTTATCCATGGACTGTAAATCATCTACTATATCAAAAAATATTTTGTACATCGCAAAACTCCCATAAGGAAACAAAAAATCAGCTAATAGAACCAAAACCCAGATCTTCACAAAATCATTGAGGCTTTTCTCATCCTTATTCTTCTTTAACATTTGCAATGTCTCCATTGCATCTTTCACTTTTGGATCCAGCAACCTTATCGGTTGAGTCTAGCACGACCTCTTCACCTGTTTAGTGATTAATAAATTTATTTTATTAAATCTAATCACACAAAGTAGTATATCAAGTACAGCACGTATTCCATAATTGTTTGATATGTAGTGGGCTTACCCTAAAAAATTAAGCCAAAGATATCTGACACGTGCTCAGTCTTTAGCTTAACCACGACATTTCCAAACACAAATCCATTTATATCCACATCATAACACCGTGCCAAATTTTCTATTAATCCAAGATCTAAACCCTTTGGACACTTCATGTCCAAAAAACCACCAAAAACTGTTTTCTTAAACTTTTTATTGTGCTCTGTGCCTGCTATTTCGCAAACCTTCCTGAATTTCCTGAAACTGCATCTGGTTTGACAGCCACGCTCGTTCTCCATCTTATAAACAAAAACATACACTTCATAAGCCAGCTTCTACAAAAAGTATTGTACTGATATGTTATTTATCACGTAATTCAACATAAGAAAAAGTACAATACGAACACCCTTATTCTTTATTTCAATTTCTGAACTACCCCATACAGTATAGTACTCACAAAAAGACATAATTATTACACTAAGTACATGACTAATACAAGTATTAGTCTAAAAAAGAACATAGTATATCAGACCAAGTACTGTACTCAACAAAATATCACTTATATACACGAAAGTACAATACAGTATGTTAACCAAAAAGACATTAATAATTACAGCACTTTCATAAACCATTAACGTCATATACAATCCATCAATAAGTACAGTACTTTTATTTTCAGTAACAATAAGTATAGTACTTTTATTTTACAATAAGTACAGTACTTTTATTTTCATTAATAAGTACAACACTTTCATAAACCATTAACGTCATATACAATGCATCAATAATAATCCTAATTATCACTAACAATCCATTATTAACACATCGAAGTACTTTACCATCACTAACAAGTTCATCCCTTGCGAAGCATAGGTATGGTAACCAACAAGACATTCATCACAATTACATATTAAGTACAGTACCCAATTGTTTCTTTCATTTGAGTGCCCAATTGTTTTTTCATATTAAATACAGTACCCAATTGGCTTTTTTATTTCAGTATCAACCATAAGTCGTGTGACTAGAACATCCAATATCTAAATTCCATTATTGAGATACAAGTGTTAGTCTCAAAAAGAGCATGGTACATAACACCAAGTACAGTACTTTCATAAACCATTAACGTCATATACAATGCATCAATAAGTACAGTACTTATTAAGTACAGTACCCAATTATTTTTTTCATTTCAGTACCCAATTGTTTTTTCATATTAAGTAATAATCCTAATTATGTTAATCAACTAATAAGTTCAGCCCTCGCGAAGCATAAGTATTGTAATAAACAAGGCGTTAATCACAATTAAACTTACATAATAAATACAGTACCCAATTGTTTTTTTCACTTCAGTACCAACCATAAGTACAGTACACAATATAACGTACACATTAATCACAATTACACTTACATATTAAGTACAATACACAATTACACTTCCATATTTGTCTGTTTACACTGACGTTGCTGGATAAAATCTATTTTCACCTAAATCCATTTTCTAAGTGCATATCAAATCTTTTATATGAATATAAGTACAGTACTTATTCCTACATGATTATTGCAAATAATTGAGATAATATTTTTTTAACCATTCCAAGAAGTACAGTACACGAAAGTACAATACAGTATGTTAACCACCAAGACATTAATAAGTACAGTACTTTCATAAACCATTAGCGTCATATACAATTAGTCAATAAGTACAGTACTAACAATCCATTAGTCACACCTCGAAATACTTTACCATAACTAAAAAGTTCAGCCCTTGCAAAGTATATGTATGGTAAGCAACAAGACATTAATCACAATTACATATTAAGTACAGTACCCAATTATTTCTTCCATTTCAGTAGCCAATTATTTTTTTCATAATAAATACAGTACCCAATTGTCTTGTTCATTTCAGTATTAACCATAATTCCTGAGATACAAGTGTTACTCTCAAAAGATCATGGTACATAAGACCAAGTACAGTACTTTCATAAACCATTAACATCATATAAAATTTGTGAATAAGTACAGTACTTTTGTTGTTATTATCGTATCAGTAATTACAATTACTCACAATTACAATTAATACCCAATAGGTATTGTAACCAACAAGACATTAATCAAAATTACATATTAAGTACAGTATCAACCATAAGTCATGTGACCAAAACATCGAATACCTAAATACAGTACATACTATGACTATCATTTCGGTATGTTAAAAAAGTACAGTACTTAGTAAAACATTAAGTCATTTTACAATTCAATATTAAGTACAGTACCCACTGATTCTTCTAATGTCAGTAACGAAAAATAAAAACTAAACTCAACCAGACATTAGTAACTTGTGCAGTACATTTATAAGTACAGTACCTAAACCAATTTGAATGCCATAATCAAACATAAGTACTGTACTCAACATAGTACAACATTATGCAATGCAATATGAATAAGATACGCATATGCCATCAACTGATACATTACGTCCTGACGCATATGCCATCATCCTTTACTTAGTACACATGTAAGTAGTTTACCTTAAATGTATCACCTGTTTAGGTGATATGTGCCCTAGTACTGTACTTGGGGAGATGTATGTCGGAAGTTCTATCCTGATTAGGTGCTATGTG
Organism: Alisma plantago-aquatica; assembly: GCA_963693085.1. NCBI lineage: Eukaryota > Viridiplantae > Streptophyta > Magnoliopsida > Alismatales > Alismataceae > Alisma > Alisma plantago-aquatica. The sequence continues at coordinate 427,229,714 of OY856412.1, read as the reverse complement.
CCCTAAGATCGGGGGATGCATGTCGGAATTATCATAAGACGCTGAAGTATTTAGGGCAAACACAGTACCTGGTGAGACCGGATCAGCGTAGTTGCTGCTGGAGCACAAAGCTGCTGGAGCAGGGGTAGGGAAAAGTATAGTGCTCCTGCGGGGAAGAGTCGCTTTCTAGACCTTGGGAGAGGAGGTGCTGCTGCGCCGGAGAAGAAAAGCACCTCGACAGAGCGACAGCGGAGGCGCTGCTGTAGCTTGTCGGAATCCTGGACCCGAGAACCACCTTGCGTGAGCGGAAGCGGTAGTCGTTGCGTGAGCGGGAGAGAGGGATTATTTTCCTCTCGCTTATAACCGGGAATTGGGAAAATATCACGGGACTTGTGCAAAGGGGGATACAAAATCGGCGGAAAGGGGCTGGTGTTAATTTTTGCCTTTTACCGATAAACCGGGTGGGTCACCGGGTCTGAAATGGGCTATGTGTAGCGTTCTTGGAAGCAAACTGAAGTAGGTTTCAATACAGCAAGGAAGTAGGTTTCAAAACAGCAAAACTGAAGTAGGTTTCAAAAACTGGGTCACCGGGTCACAAGAAAATGAAGCAAAATCGTTATGTACTTGCAATTGGGGTTATGGTTTCAACATAGCAAACTGAAGTAGGTTTCAAAACAGCAAGGAGAACCAAACCCTAATCACCACCATCTACAGCATTCTTGGAAGCATATTAGGTCAACAATCACCAATATAGGACCAACCACACAAGTTGATCACAAACCCAAAAATCTTCATCGACCGCCAAAGATAAGTACATCATAGATAGCTAAAACCAGGTCATATCATCATTGGCAACTGCATAGACTAAGAACCATCATCAACCATTGAAAACACATGACAGGTGACCAAACAAAACTAGGGTTTGACCCTTTCATCGACTGTTGAAAATTAGGTCACATCATCCTTCGCGACGGCATAGACTAAGCACCATCATCGACCGCTGAAAACACAAGATAGGTGACCAAACAAAACTAGGGCTCGACCCCTTCATCGACCTCTAAAAACTAGGTCTATCATCCTTGGTGACCGCATAGACTAAGCACCATCATCGACCGCTGAAAACACATGATAGGTGACCAAAGAAAATCAAGGTTTGACCCCTTCATCGGTTGTTGAAAATGGCTATCTTCATGATCGTTGAACTAGGGTTAACCACCCTCAACGGCTGCATAAGAATCTAGGATTCATTGACCACATAAGAGCAAGTTCAATGACCACAATAGCATGAATGATGTTGTCTTTCAACAAATGGGTTGAGTTCTTTTGAAAAAGTATACCATTCATACTTTTCATAAAAGCATAGAAACAGATCTTATAGATGCCACTCGATGGAAATTTGAATAGACTATACTACAACTCCCAAAGATATTATTTTGTTAAACCATCAGTTTTAATGCTACGAACTTAAGTGGGCTGTAGTCACTTGATGTGTATATCTTTTTATTTCACTTAAACTAGACATTTGAACATTTTTTATAAATAAAGGTTTTACATTGTTGGTCGTGTTTATAATGCTAACACGAAGATGTACCAATGACTGATTTATTTACGCAAACAAGAGATTGTGTTTGTCACACATACCGATACCGTACATCCCTGCCGCTCTCTAATATATTGTCTCACTAAATATTTATTGGGTTAGTTTATTATTTAGAAACCATCATGCATCACAAACGAAAGAAAATGGCGCACTCATTGCGGGAGCATAAGAAAACTTCTGAAAAGCGGGAGCTCAAATAAGCCCGAGACCCTTTTTTATGCCAACCACCAACACGCATACTCACCACCACCATTAAATCTTTCATAAACAAACACTGCACAAGAAGAACAGCCATGCCGGCATTTCGAATTCTAGCTAACCCACGATGACTCATCGTGAGATCCTTCAAAACCAGTCGTTATCCACATATAAATTACATGTTACAGACAAAAAGGCAGACGTACAAATGAATCACCCCGCACACCCACACTAGAACAGGAGACAATTAGGGGGAAAGAATCAAGTTTAAGCAGCCCGTACTCTATCCAAGCGATCGACACTCTTGCGTGGTTTCTCTGGTTGCTCAGTGATCTGCCTCGACTTTTCATTAGATTCAGGAATTATTGATTTATCAAACGGAAAATTTAGCTTCTCCAGCTTTTCTATGTTGCTAGATCTGAAAACGGTCAAAACACCATTTCTCAATCCGCCGGTACTAGCTCTTGGTTTTTCCCTTTTATAATCAGTGGATTTCTTTGATCCTGTACGTGTATGACAATCAGAACTGTGCCTTGATGGTTCAAGACCGTCTGCGTTTCTTCTCCAGGCCAGACGCCGAGAAGGTGACTTTTCCACGGTAGAAACAAACTTCTTGAGGTGTTTTATGAAGGAAGGGAAAAGCTCTAGGTCGCAGTGGTTTCCGCCTTTGAGCCACAATGGTTCATATTTTTCCTTGCAAAGTTCCCAGAGTTGCTTTCCATGGGAGAAGTCAACCACTTCATCATTCGTTCCCTGCCAGTTGCAATTCGTTGATGTGTCAGATACAGAAAGATTGCAAATGGATATTAATAAGTTCCCATACCATCACTTTCATATGCCAACAGTTACACAAGAGGAGACTAATATTTACTACATTGACAACATGTATTACCTATATTAGATGATATACAAAACTAGTGGTCGCCCATTAATGTAGTTCCAAGAGATAAATAATACAGAACAGCAAAGCAATACATATATTCTTGCTTTAACAAGTATTATTGCGATAGTCCATGGATGCCTCGCCACGAAATACAGGGATTTCGCAATGGTAAAAATAGTGGCCGCCAAACTTCTGTTTGGGCTAGCAATTGACAAAGGTTATAGGGCTACCCGCGACTGTGCATGTTTCTACAACTGCCCAGATATGGTGCCAAAAGGTGCATATATAGATGCTTGACAACGCTTAGTAATTTAAACTAGCTATTACCAATTTCTGGCTAGAAAGAATGGAAAATGGCAACTGTTAGATTAATGATTGTTGTTACTGTAGCAACACGTAATTACTGTAGTGTCGTTACTGTAGCAAATCACTTATTTAGCATGGGTTAAGCTCAATGTAGTGCAGCAAGTACATGTGAGAATGTAGTGTTGTTTCTAGTGCAAATGGCAAAAAAGTTTTATCCCATATTGCTCACTCCTAGAACTTTTGTGGTCCTCATATGTAGGATTACATGGGGCACTAATGTCCAAAGGAGTCCTAGGAGGGAGGTATGCTCACCTCCTTGATGGGTGGGGTTACCACATCACAACGCACGCACGCGCCACGCCACGCCTCGCCTGGCCGGGCTCGGGCTTGTGGATTGTGGAGAATGTCTTCCGTCTTCTTTTTGCACTAGGATTCAACTAAGTAATTAATTACTCGTGTAATTAATTGTTGCTTTCTTATTCGGATTTCTTAATCCTAATTAAAAAGTGTTTCTCTTTTACGGATTATTCCGTATTGTGTACAAGTGCAACCGAGTGTTTGCGTCTTACTGGGAATAGTATTAGGGACGTGCGTGGCTATATATATACATCCGGTCATTAGGGTTAAACACACCGAAAAACAGTCTTCTGCCGCCGTGTGTTTTGTGAGCCCTAATCCCGAGTGCGAGAGTCGTCGTCCCCGGAGTCGCTTTGCGGAGTTGTCCTCATGTGCGAAGCGCGGCTCCTCCTTCCTGTCTTTGAGACGTAGCTGTCAGGCAGTGGTTCCTGCGGCGGCTGTGCTGCACTGGTAGCAGTGCAACGTGCGCGAGCAAGACGTGCAACAATCCAGGTTCGTGCCGGATCAAGACTGGGAAAACGGTGCCTATCCGCGAGGATTGCCGGGCACTGATTTCTTTAAGTAACACGTTCGTTTCTCAACGAACGATCTAGTTTGCGAATCTAACTTCTGTTTTCTATTCTCCTGCTTTGTTTGTTCTTCGATTCTTATTTTGGATCTTTCTGCACTGTTAATTATTTTGCACCTGTCGCTGTTGCATGAACGACGATAACCAATATTAACAACAGTCTTAAAGAAATCATATTTCTGTCGTTAAATTAACAATGGCAGGTCAGGGTGGTTCGGGATGTAAAATTGATACAACCAATATGCCTGAAAAGTTTACTGGTACGAACTTTGCCCGTTGGCAGAGTCGTATGGAAATTTGGCTGAATATTGCGGGTTATGATCAGTATTTAATTGAAACTGAACATGTGTCTGATGAAACAATTCCTGATAATGCAAACATTATTGCTAATTGGAAGAAGGGTGATAAAACGTGCCGCGGTTTGATTCTGTTTGGTTTAAATAACAAACTGTATGATTCTTACTCAAAGCCGCCAGTCACTACGTCCAAGGTTTTATGGGAGTTGTTAATTAAGAATTTTAGTACTGAAAATCAGGGTGTTGAAAAATACTGTGTCTAAATTTCTTAAGTTTCAGATGGTTGAGGGTAAGTCAGTTTCTGATCAAACACACGATCTACAACTCCTAGTTCATGAACTCTCAGATGCCAAGATGGTGTTGCCTGAGAAATTTGTTGTTATGTCTATCATAGAAAAATTCTCTAAGTCATGGGAGTCGTTTGGTATGTCTCTGAAGCATCGCAAAGGGACACACACCATGGATGAATTAATGATGGATATTAATATACAAGAAGAACACTTAAAGGAGAAAGGGGTCAAGGTGCCTACTGATGCTAATCCAACTGTTAATCTTACTTCTACGAAAAACACCAAAGATAAGAAATCTAAGAATGCACATAAACCCAAGGCAAAGATCCAAAAGAAATCGAAGAAAAAATCGTGTTGGACTTGTGGACAGGTTGGCCACTGGAACAAGGATTGTCCTACTAAGAAGGCAAAGAAAGCTACCGCATCTGCAACTGAGGAGGCTGTGGTCAACATGATGACTGCATCCTTGAACCTCAATGATGGGTACGTGTCTATTAAACCTCAAATTCTCTCTATTTTTGAACCACTTTATTGGATAATTGACACTGGGGCTAATGTACATGTGTGTGTTGATAAATCCATGTTTGTGTCTTATCAGGCCTCTCGAGGTCGGTCCGTGACTTTGGGCGATTCCAGCTCTGCAGAAGTCAAAGGCGAAGGACGGGTGGACTTGAAGTTCCCTTCGGGGAAGGTTTTGACTCTTAACAGGGTCAGACATGTCCCAACCATTCGACGCAATATCCTTAGTGGTGTCATATTAGTTAGAGAAGGTTATAGAGTAGACTGTAAATGTAATAAGGCTATTATTACACGCCTTCGTGATTCTTTATTTTTTGGCAAGGGGTACTTATGTGATGTGGAGAACTTGTTTAAGATTCATGTTGAACCTGTTTCAAATTCCGTTTTAAATTTGAATGATTATAGTTCTGTTTGCATGAATCTTGTTTCATTCGATGTATGGCATTCACGTTTGGGACATGTTAATGTTGCCTCAATGAAGCGTATGATGAATCTAGATTTGATCCCTAAATCTGAAGTTAGCAACAATAAATGTGAAATCTGTGTACAAGCTAAATTGCCTAGGAAGCCTTTTCATTCTGTGAATAGGAATTCAGAAATTTTGGATTTAGTTCATACAGATATCTGTGAATTTAATGGTGTTGCTACGAGAGATCAAAAACGTTATTTTATAACTTTTATTGACGATGTGAGTAGATACTGTTATGTCTATTTACTTAGAAGTAAAGATGAGGCATTGGATAAATTTCAAATTTATAAGAAAGAAGCTGAAACTCAAACCGGTAAAGTACTTAAGCGATTAAGGTCTGATAGGGGAGGAGAGTATACCTCAAATTTGTTTTTGGAATTTTGTCAATTACATGGTATAGTTCATGAGGTAACTGCTCCTTATTCACCACAATCAAATGGAATAGCTGAACGTAAAAACCGAACCTTAATAGATATGGTAAATACCTTACTCCAAACATCTGGATTACCCAACTTATGTGGGGGGAAGCTTTGAATACGGCTTGCCATATTCTGAATAGAGTTCCCCATAAACATTCAGAGTGTAGTCCGTTTGAGTTGTGGAGAGGAAGGAAACCGAGTCTTAAATATCTTCGAGTGTGGGGGTGTCTTGCAAAGGTACTTGTCCCTGAACACAAAAGGAAGAACTTAGGACCGAAAACGGTTGATGCCATATTCTTAGGTTATGTAGAGACAAGTTATGCTTATAGATTCCAGATTGTAAAATCAGATATCTCTGGCATTGAGGTCAATACAATTGTGGAATTACGTGATGCAACATTCTTTGAGGATGTGTTTCCTATGAAAACTGGTGTGCCCAATGAAGTTTCTCAAGAAGATTCATTTACCACAGGTTCCATTCCCGAGCATGTGGAAAGGATGACAAATGTGGGAGGTGACTCAGAACATGCTATTTCTGAATCTGATGATCCTGAAGAAATAGTTGAACCAAGGAGAAGTAAACGGCCTAGGACATCCAAAGACTTTGGAAATGAGTTTCTTACTTACAATGTTGAGGATGGTCCTGTTACTTTCAAGCAAGTTATGGAATCTCCAGAAGCTAAGTTTTGGAAAGAAGCCGTTAATGATGAAATCCAATCAATTCTCTCGAATGGAACTTGGGAATTGGTGGATTTGCCTCCTGGTTGTTCTGTAGTTGGTTGCAAATGGATTTTTAAGAAGAAACTTAATGCAGACGGGACAATCAATAAGTATAAGGCTAGGTTAGTTGCTAAGGGTTACACATAAAGGGAAGTAATATATTATTTTGATACCTATTCACCTGTTTCCCGTATGACCACAATCCGAGTGCTTTTAGCATTGTCTTCCATTTATAATCTCTATATCCACCAGATGGATGTGAAGACCGCATTCTTACACGGTGATCTTCAAGAAGAGATATATATGGAACAACCTGAGGGATTTGTGGGTCGTGGGAATGAGTCCAAAGTGTGTAAACTTGTTAAGTCATTATATGGCTTGAAACAAGCCCCTAAGCAATGGCATGAGAAGTTTGATTCTGTGATATCATCGTTTGGCTTTATTTCTAATGAATTTGATAAGTGTCTCTACTGCAAGATTGTCAATAATGGATTCATTTTGTTATGCTTATACGTCGATGATATCCTGCTTTTTGGTTCCGATATGAAAGTAGTAAAAGAGACAAAGTCATTCTTGTGTAGCAAGTTTGAGATGAAAGATATGGGTGTCGCTGATGTGATTTTAGGGCTTAAAATCATAAGGTCTACTGATGGTATAACTCTCTCTCAGTCTCACTATGTTGAGAAGATACTGGAGAGGTTTGAGTACACATCACGTAAACCTGTTAAGACTCCATATGATTCATCCAAACCCTTGTTCAAGAATGAGACTGGGGTTCCAGTGTCTCAATTACGATATTCTCAGATTATCGGAAGTTTGATGTATCTTATGAACTGTACACGTCCAGACATTGCGTTTGCCGTGAACAAGTTAAGTAGATACACCAGTTGTCCCGACAAGACCCATTGGGAAGCTCTTGACAGAGTTCTGAGGTATATCAAGGGAACACGTTCTCTTGGGCTGCATTATGGTAAACATCCTTCCGTAGTCGAAGGATATAGTGATGCAAGCTGGATTACCGTGAATTCTGGGAGTAATGGTGTCTCAGGATATGTATTCCAGTTGGGAGGAGCTGTTTCCTGGAGGTCTAAGAAACAGACCATATTGTCTCGGTCCACTTTTGAAGCAGAGTTGTGTGCTTTAGATGAATCTGGAATGGAAGCTGAATGGCTACATGGACTTATGTCTAGTTTACCTATGGTAATGAAGCCGCTTCCTGCAATTTCAGTTCACTGTGACAGCACTACAACTATTGCTAAAATAAAGAGTTCCAAGTACAATCAAAAACAGCGTAGACACATCCAAGTCAGATTGAAATCTATAAGGGAGTTAGTGTCTAATGGGGTCGTGGCTGTGGACTACGTCGGTACCAAAGATAATACAGCTGATCCTTTCACTAAAGGTCTTCCCTTGGCTTTAGTGGAAAAATCCAGGTTGGGGATGGGACTGAAACCCCTATAGATTTGCAGGCAGTAGCAACCCAACCCAAAAGAGTGGAGATCCCACAAATTGGGTTCAATGTGGTAATAACAAGCTGTCGGGTAAATCGGATGACACTATGTATTCTTGTTTGATGCTTCTTGCATCCGTGTGTCTATCTCCTGGAAACTTGTTAGTGTCATGACAGCAAGTAGTCTCTTAATGGTGCCAAGTCTTAGGACAGGATGTTAGCAGTACATCCTTGGAGACTCCAGCTAAGTGATTGATGTTGTGTAGGCCGTAACAGGAGAATTGTGTTGTTCTCTGTTATCAATCATGATATAAACTTTTGTATGCATGGCCTTAATGCATTATTTTTCTTTACTACCATGTCTTTATTGTGTTGTTACCAACCTATACTCTTGTATCCAAGGTTCAGGTTCAAGACTTTTGTTCACCTAGTTCCTACAGGAGTCACAGTTGGATAACTTAGGTAGATTCAAACCGTAAGGTATCTGCTGAAAGCACAGTATGGAGGACTGAATGGTAGAGCACACTACACATTGGACTTTGTGGGGGATTGTTAGATTAATGATTGTTATTACTGTATCAACACGTAATTACTGTAGCACGTAATTACTGTAGTGTCGTTACTATAGCAAATCACTTATTTAGCATGGGTTAAGCCCAATGTAGTGCAGCAAGTACATGTGAGAATGTAGTGTTGTTTCTAGTGCAAATGGCAAAGAAGTTTTATCCCATATTGCTCACTCCTAGAACTTTTGTGGTCCTCATATGTAGGATTACATGGGGCACTAGTGTCCAAAGGAGTCCTAGGAGGGAGGTATGCTCACCTCCTTGGTGGGTGGGGTTACCACATCACAACGCACGCACGCGCGCGCACGCGCGCGCGCGCCACGCCACGCCTCGCCTCGCCTGGCCGGGCCGGGCTCGGGCTTGTGGCTTGTGGCTTGTGGATTGTGGAGAATGTCTTCCGTCTTCCATCTTCTTTTTGCACTAGGATACAACTAAGTAATTAATTACTTGTGTAATTAATTGTTGCTTTCTTATTCGGATTTCTTAATCCTAATTAGAAAGTGTTTCTCTTTTACGGATTATTCCGTATTGTGTACAAGTGCAACCGAGTGTTTGCGTCTTACTGGGAATAGTATTAGGGACGTGCGTGGCTATATATATACATCCGGTCATTGGGGTTAAACACACCGAAAAACAGTCTTCTGTCGCTGTGTGTTTTGTGAGCCCTAATCTCGAGTGCGAGAGTCGTCGTCCCCGGAGTCGCTTTGCGGAGTTGTCCTCCTGTGCGAAGCGCGGCTCCTCCTTCCTGTCTTCGAGACGCAGCTGTCAGGCGGTGGTTCCTGCGGTGGATGTACTGCACTGGTAGCAGTGCAACGTGCGCGAGCAAGATGTGCAACAATCCAGGTTCGTGCCGGATCAAGACTGGGAGAACGGTGCCTATCCGCAAGGATTGTCGGGCACTGATTTCTTTAAGTAACACGTTCGTTTCTCAACGAACGATCTGGTTTGCGAATCTAACTTCTGTTTTCTATTCTCCTGCTTTGTTTGTTCTTCGATTCTTATTTTGGATCTTCCTGCACTGTTAATTATTTTGCACCTGTCGCTGTTGCATGAACGACGATAACCAATATTAACAACAGCAACTGCGTCAAAGTTTCTAGGTGTTCACTGAAATTTCTTGCTGCAAAAGTTGACAGCCGCCATATATATAAATTGCTTCTAGTTCACTGAAATTTTATACTCAGCAGAAAAATAGTCACCCCCACTTAGTATGCAGGCTGACACAAAACAAAGAATCAGTTATGGAGTCTATACGAGCACAAGCTAAACAACATACAAGTACTAGGACTCCTGTAACTCTGTAAGTCAAGCAACCTTAAATTACTTATACAATGCCATTGACTGAAGCTAGACCCAATGAATTTCAAATGCAAGGACTGCGACATGCTAACCCAGTATACCATATTGGAATCGAGCTCCATCACTGGTTTTCCACAAATGCCAAACACCAACAATCCCATGCCCAAAACTCACCCTGGATGGTGGATCACATCATGTATCCAGCTCCATGCAAGGTCAAACTACACAAAGGTAGAAGTGTTTTGTCATGTGATGATGATACCAATCATGGTAAGAGTAAGAGACCAATAGTTGGATCTGTTTTTGCACCATTGCTATGGTTGGATCTGTCTTTGCACCATTGCTAACAGTACTCACAATCAAGCCATCACATATTCACATGCTGGAGAATGATACATATACTTCTATTATAGTGGTATTATATCAAATTACGTTGCGACAACTAATAATTAAGCAATGCACCACAAAAGGGTGAAAAGACACCACTCATAGGGAATACCAATAGCACAAACATCATAACTGATCCATGACTTAGGAAGCCAGCTTGAACTTCTTGTTTTGTCAGTTAGGAGGTTACAACAAGGGGTTGAATTTGGAGGCCACGATTTGGGCAAATAGTAGGATCTCAGATTGTTGGCACAACCAGATGTGCTCACCAGACAAGTTGTAACTCGGGTCAGGTAGAGAGAAAGAAGGACATGGAGTGGCAAGAGATCTGATAATCTAATTATTTGTTTTTTATGCCAGGCTGGGTATAAATCTGAGGATTCTTTTTTAACTTTTCTTACCATGTGATATACACTCACTGGCTTACCACGTGGTTTAAATCTTTCAGATAGAGAGAAGTTTCCATGATAAGCTCTGGTAACTTTTTTTTTATTCCTTGGTTACTAATTTTTCTTGTAACACTTCCTCAATCTATATGTTTTTTCCATGCACAGCAACTGGTATTAGACCAGTGACCAAAGGTGGTGGTAGCTAATAGAGGTCAGATGTTGATTTATCTTCTATAGATCTCACTGTGTTCCAACCAAGACAGATCACCCTAGGGAAGCAGGAACTAGCATCGAGAGAGAGCAGTGTGCCCACAACAATGCAGAGGTCAGGATCCGAGATCAATGTTATGACAAGACCAGGCCAACAAGGCATGGTGGCTGCAAGAGACGAGCAGTTCGGAACACATAAAAATATAGAAACACAAACATGTATAGCGAAGGCATGTCATCCATCCCTTTCTGACTCGCAAGGTGTTCGGTGTATACATGTATGTGTGCATAAATTAGCACAAACTAGGTCATGGGGGTTTCTGGCTGAGATGACAAAATTTCCTCTTGAATTGTTTTTCTTCTTCAGGCAAAAGGCATGTAGTCATGCCTGGTAACACATATTTTGTTTCTCTGTAGATAAGATGTATAATGAGTCTATATGCCATATTTTTGTGGCCCCATTAAAGAGGGAGAGTCATCCTTGTCCATTGCTCCTTCCGTTCCTCCTGGGAGTGAAAAGAGAGCTTTATAAGACTGTTAGGTCATTAACCTACAGTTAACATTCATCCTTTATGCAGGTTTACCAAAGTCAAGCAGTTTGGGCTCAGCAAGAACCAAAGGAAGTAGTTGCTTCTCATCCAAATGGCTACCACGGCTATGGTTGATGCCCAAGAAGGACCTAGTTCATCAACCGCAAACACTCCCCCTCTTTCTTCTCCTTTGGGCAAGCCCCATGAGAAGCATCACGATCTGTTGTATTGCCCAGCGGGCAACCTTTTGGCTTCTGCCACCAACTTCCCCAGTTCTAGCCAGCTGTCTACCCTGTGTTGTCCTCTCCCTGCTATACATAGCGCTATCCCCTCTTTGTCTCAAACCCGCCGCATTCCGACCCCTATTAATCCCCGCTAACCTGCCGCCAAGGCGCCAACAATGATCCTTGTTGCATCAGGTAGGCACCCCTCCAACCACACTTTCACAAGCTTCTTCCCTGCTGCCACTACTTTCTTTCGGTCCCTCTATTGTTTTTTTCCTGCATCGCATCAACCGCAAACACTCCCCCTGTCTCTCCTCCTTTGGACAAGCCCCACGGGCAGTATCACGATCTGTTGTAGGAAGACGACAATTCTCCCTAGTGAGATTAGTGTGTCGTTGTGTCCTCCTGAGTGGCCACGACAACCCTCCCTTTCCCTGGCGGCGCTCCTTGTCCAAGCCAGCAATGCCCTCATCCTTCTCACATGACGTCCATACTTTGTCATCTCCCGACATCCTAGTTTAGATCTGGGGAAACGGAGGAGACCATACACGTGAGACTATGATAAAGAGTGGTTGTACCCCAAAGTTGCGTGAACGAGTGGAAGGCAATCAAAACATAATCTTACATCCGTCTGCTGAAATGTTTTCCTGCTTCTGTTCTCAGATTGGCTCCAATTTCAAGCAACAGTGTTAAAGTGACGACCCTTTTATTGTGCATGATTCAAATCTGTACGTTGACCCTTTGCTAATTTAATCTGGTTTGTGAGTTCTACTCGTCCTTCGCTCTATGAAGACTTTGAATATTCTAGCCTTGTTGTCGTGCAAGTGTATTACCTTCAAGAAGAAACCACTAAGTTCTTGTGACTCGCTAGTGCAAATTTGGAGGCTTTTTTTCCATCATGGTATTACAATCTATGAAGATTTGTGCTTGATTTCTCTTTGAAAATCATTGTAGACCTTTTTTCGGGGGCTCTGCCCCCAAGACCATACGAGGTGCGGCCTCCTCTTGACTCTCGCTCGTTGAGGGCATCAAGACCCCCTAATTGGGAGCCCCCCCCCCAAACAGTGCTATGATCTTTTTTTTTCTTGAATCGTTTCTTTATTATTGTCCGCCACAATCACTCTAGTTCCTTTTGTTTATCTACTTGAGGGGTGATTGTTTTATTGTAATCTTGAGGGGGACAAATATTCTTGTATGGGCAGTTTATCTTTGGTTCTGCTTCTTTGATTTTTTGTCTCTTTGTTTGCAAGATGACTTGGGATTCTCCCAAACTTCAGTTTGAAGGGGAGTATTAGACAGTCTTGTTAATTTAGTTAATTAAGTTATTTGAGTCTAATTGTATATGGGTTCAAGTGTGTATTTGGCCATTAGGGTTTAGTCTTAAAGTTTGTATTCTTCCATCTTCTCCAATATATAGGAGGGGTTTTCCTCTTATCAAAAATATCACAGAGCCTTCTTTTACTTTACAACAATAAGCTTATTATTGCTATTGAAAAGTAAGGTTCATTTGGTAGTAAAGAGGTATATGCGGACCTATGTAGATTTCTTTGACTTTTTCTATTGCAAGGATGAATTCTTTAGGATTATTATATCTCTTGCTAAAGAATATAACTTATCAAAAGAGTTTATATGAAGCGACCCCCACATGTTGCCTATAGGGAGTGTTAGCAAGTTAGTAAGTTGGAAAAGACAACTAATGGTCTTAAATAGTTATTGGACTTTGCTAAAAAAAAGTAATGCGTTGATCCTTTCCATTTGGCTATGTCGCTCTACTACCATACTTATCAAGGCGACGTCATTAATGGATGTTAATGTTCAAACCCATTCTACCATACTAGGAGGTTTGTCCTGGCCCATGATGTGACTTTTTTCATCAACTTGAGTACTTGTGAGGTTCATGAGGCCGATTAATGGATGTTAATGTTTTTTGATAGCATCCCAGTGTTCAAATTAGATGTATCTACAATATAGGTATATAGCTATGTGTATAACGATAAATTTTATGTACTTTTACGTGAAAATACTCATGTTGTAAATACGACAAAGGTATATAAGGAAAATAGACTAATGGAAAATATGGTGCATGGGCTTGCCTTTGTGCGAAGCACCTTAGTGTCGTTACAAGTATATTTGGCCTAACTCTCATTCTTACAAGGACCTATTCTACCAGATGTATATTTGGACAAGACTATTTCTAGGGAAGATAGCTTTATTGTCGTCAGAGGATCAATACATACTAAGAAAGTTGTTGTATCTATTTAGGGGCCATTTGGCCTAATACCTTTTGACTCTTGGTAGTCTCGCAGGTAAATGGCAGGGTCAACAGGGTGCAATAGACAAAAAGTAAAGATAAGTGATAGTGTGTGGTCAGTCTAGAGATGGAAGGAGCAGTGTTTTAAAAAATGGTATGTGTTATGCGTGCGGAGAGGTCACCTTATAGAGTATATGCGGTATGCATATGCGGGATTATATGCGTTTTTTATTTTTTTTAAATATAATTTAATTCTTATATATATAATTATAAATTAATCACACAATTGCATATTAATTTGTACAATTACATATTAGGACCCTAAAACTTGAAATTTGTTCACATTTCTAGAATGCATTCTAAAATCATTTAAGCATAAACGCCAACAAAGCATGCATGTAATGGTTTAACAGAAGTACATTACAGACTAATCAAAACATACAAAAAGATGCATGCATGTCTCAAAGGTCCAAAACAAACCCTAAATAAGCATGTGACCTATGAAGCACGGATACTCCGAAATAGATGTGGTACCCGTATCAAATACGTATCGGATACCAATACTCCATGGATACTCCTGGATACGTATCGGATACCAATACTCCATGGATACTCCTGGATACGTATCGGATACTCCTAATCTGTATCCATCCGTATCCAAGCCGTATCCGGTCGGTAAAAACTAGAAAAAAAATCTGGGCAAGACATTGCTTGATTAGCATTTGACACCAACTCATGTCTCAACCCTCTCTGCTAAGTAGTGGCTTGCAGCAAGGCTGTCACAGTTGCTTCCTTGATGTAGTTCAAGGTTTGTCACCATTCCTCTTGCTAAATGCCAATCTTCCTTCTTCTCTTTATTGTTTGTACCTCCTCTATTTTTTGGGGTTTCACTTTTTAAAGAACTTCCGAGCACCGATACTCCAAAATAGGTGTCCTACCAATACTGAATGCATATTTGATACTAAAACTCCCTCGATACTCTCTAATACATACCAAATACTTCTTAAGTCGTATTCCTTTTATTATTAGCAGGATATGACCTCAATGCAGTCAGGATACAACCAACCCATTTAGCAGTCAAGAGAGCACCCCACTCATGTGATCCCTCAAAATCCCAAAACCATGTGACTTCCAAGTCTAGACTCCCCCTATTATATTGTGATTTGAGAATGAAATTGGTATTTTCTGTTAAATTTTAAAATAAACATTCGAAAAATTGTTGTATCCATGTACCTGTATCTTATATTTTCAAAAATTGACATATGCATGAGTTTGATGAAAAGCAATAAGATAACCCGACTACAAACAACATGGTATCACAGCATTTTGATAATCCCTCCCCTCTCAAAGATGTCAACCCTCTTGCCTTCAGTCTTAGGGTCGCTCTTCTCCTTTGGGGTAGACATAGCCCCCTCCCCCCACCCTTTAGCCATAGGACAGGGAGCACCCTCCTACTCCCTTCCATCCCACCTCCTACTCCAGCCCCTCGTTCCTTCCTCTAGTGGGATAGGGAGCACCTTTGTGCCATTGTTGGATCCTGCAGCAGAAGCAATAGGTCTGGTTGCCTAGCTGCCAGCACCTCTCAAATCTGAACTGATGCACCAGTAGGCCACTCCTACCTTCGCATAAGCTAGGGGCTTCGGGCACAGCAGCTGGCCCTTCTACTCTTAGTCGCAGGCTGCCACTGAAGCCCAGTAGTAGGAGGCAGCACTACAGTCATCCGACAAGCTACTGTATGATCCAATAAATACAAAATATATATAATAAAACAAAAACTGCAGTCGAAAGCGGTCTCCTCATATGGGCGAATGCTTCTCTCAATAAGGATGTGTTTTTTTTTTCCTATCACAGTGCATCTATACCAGCAATAGTGGATCTTCCCTCTACCTACTGTACCTTTATTCTAATAGTAATTCTCTGCTACTCCTACCATGTCTCATTTTGGTAGCACGTCTTTTACAATTATGTTCCAGTTGTGTCGCAACATCTTATATGTCATACTGTATTCTGATAGATTTATACTACTTTCACTACCGTGACCTCATTCCAATAACCGACCTGCTTCTACTATGGCAAAAGTCAAGACCCCACTATTATTTACAATGATCCCACCGATATTTCTGTGATCAAGATTAATGATAACAACTACCTATTATGGATGAACGCCGCCTATAATATTATTAAGTTTAGGAACAAGCATAAGATAATTGCTAAAGCTAAGTAGGACAATGACAATGGGCGCCAAGATTACAATCAAGTTGTCTACTGGTTGTGGAATAGCATGGAGCCACCGATAGTTGCCAAATACATTTTCTACCACAATACCAAGGACATTTAGGATGCTGCAGAGAAGTTCTACACCCAAGAGGGTCTCCGAATCTACAACTTGAAGGACAAGTTGTTCTAAGTAATAAAGGCGAGAAGAACTTGGGGGAGTATCTTGAGACCATTCAAATTATGTGTCATCATCTGAACTTCTCACTAATTTTTGCAGAAACTCTGAAAAAGGAACGGCCTCACCTCATTACTGCCAAGTTTCCTAATGGCTTGCATCCAAAGTTCATTTTGGTTCAGACTTCAGAGTAACATCATCAGTGTTGATAAACTTCCCTCACTCAAAAATGCATACAAACCTCTCTCTCATTGAGATTCTACCAACGGTCGTCACCAAGCCTACAGAGGTGCAGGCAATGAACGATGTTGTTGCTCGAGGCGGGGGTCGTGGTAGAACACCACGCCCTAAATGTACATTATACAGGAAGTTAGGCCACAAGAAGGATAGATGCTACTAATAGCATGGCAGAGGATGTAGTCATAGCACAACCCATCTAACTTAGACTTCCTCTATCGATGGCTCTTCCTGGGTCTCTCAAACAGTTGAAGAATAAGAGCAATTGATCTATGCCTCCGAAATGGCCTTTTCAGGTGCTTTTCTACAATACAAACATCATCCTCATGTACTTTCTTGCTTCCAACTAAAGCAATGTCAGCTCCCCTATGCTTGCTACCCGCTCTAACTAGAAGGTAGACTCCAACACCACCTAGCACTTGACTGATTTGTAATTATCCTCTCTACCTGAGTATATGTAGCTTATATGTACCCATCATATACTAAACATGTTTGCAATGCTTTACCATAAAATCAAACCGTATAGATTTTATAGACCCCCTAGATTACATGTGTATATTTTCTTACAACGGGTAGAAATTGTAAAACAAGTTGGATATTTCTAATTATATTTCACGATATACATGAGATGTGACTGTGATTTCTCAAACACATCTAATCTAGACTATGTGTTCAATACGTGTGGTCCAATTTAGTTAACAAATTCTACATGAGCCAATTGGATGGTCAGTACATGTATTATACTGGTTGGTACATATTTCTTAACCTCTATATATAATTGTATATTACACAATTTTAATGAATTATTTCATAATCTTAATATCTTATATTAAATAATTTATATATATAATAATTATAAGTATATTAAGTAATTAATTAAAATAGATCCAAAACCACATTTGCTCTTGGTAACTGCATATAATCTCTGAGGCCCTCTCTGCCCACAAAGCGCTTTTCAGAACAATGTTGAGAACTTCACTGTGAAAAGATCTTATCTACTCTATATATGATCACTCTCATGCTCTACTAGGCTTCTTTCGTATCTGTTTGTTGACTGGGCAAGTAGTGAGTAGTAGTCGATCTACTTCTAATTATTGTGTTTCCTTGGTGGACATCTTGTTACTTGAAATTTGAAGATCAAGAAACATGACATTATCACTTGTTCTACTATAGAGGTTGAATAGCATGTTACTTCTCATGGATGCTTTGATTTGCAATGACTACATTCCGCTTGTTTTGAGCCAGAAATTCTTATGGATGTTCCCATCACATTAATGGGTGACAATCAACTAATCATCCATTCTGCTAATATCCAATATGCATGGGCTTGTCCGTTGTCATTTTGATACTTTATCAAAGCTTTGCTCCCCACACTTTCTAGGAGATATGAATTCTAAGATCGGTATGTGCTATGTCTATATGCCCGGTTGGGGGTGATAGAAACTAGGTATCAAAAAATAAATTTTCTTTTATTTTTCTTTGATGGTATACCAACAGCAATTATCGATGTAATTGAAAGGGGAAGTCAACAAGTGGTCAACAACTGTGTTATTTGTGCTACCAGTGTTTCAAAAACACCCCAGGTGGCCTCTTAAGCGCCAAGGCTCCTAGACATCTAGTTTGGGCATTAAGCACTCAGTTAGGTGGTGCCATTAGGCGCCCGCTTTGTCCCGCCTAAGCCGCTTAATGGATCGGTTGTTTGCTGCTCACGGTGCTTTAGGGACCAATTTTTAGGATTTCCTGCATTCATCCATGTTTTTTAAGAACCTCATCTAAACATGTCAAGGTAATTATTTCTACTTCATATACATAAAACTCACCAAAATGTATATAGATAAGAATAAAGATCATATATGAATATTTGTTTATATATGAACTTACACATATTATATGAAGTATAGATCGTGGATTTTTTTACTGCTACTGTATGCAATTACAACTACCATTCTTGGTCTGCTGCAGATGATATAAATTACTATTTTAGGTATAATTAGTAAGTAAATAATTATATAGATAATAGTGTATTGTTGAGTAACTATATAATACCTTGTTTGCAAATTTAATAGTTGGACTTCATTACTAATTGCATAGTTATTGGCTAGTGGATACTAACTATATACTATACTATCTTGTGACGGAGTAGATATACCAAAATGTGACAATTTTCGTTACTTTGGTTCTATTATTCAAATATATGGGGATGTCTAAAATGACATTTGTCACAGGATCACTGCAGGATGGTTGAAATGGATGAGTGCAACTGGAGTTTTATGTGATCGGAAGATCCCTCTCAGGTTAAGAAGTAAGTTTTATAGAACAGTTATACGGTCAGCCATGCTCTATGGGAGTGAATGTTGGGCGGTGAAGAAACAAGGTCTCAACAAGATGAACGTGGCTGAAATGTGTATGCTGAGATGGATGTGTGGGAAGACAAGAAAAGATCACTTGAGAAATGATTACATCAGGAATAAAGTGGGGGTGGCGAGCATTGAGGACAAGTTGCACGGGGGCCGACTTAGATGGTACGGACATGTGCAACGCAGACCAACAAATGCGCCTATAGGAAGCAATGCTATTGAGTCAAGCACAATAAATAGAAGAAGAAGAAGACCTAAATTAACATGGGATGAGCTTATAAAGAGAGATTTTGAATGTCACGTCTCAACCAGAATATGGCCCATGATAGAGCTGAATGGGAACGAAGGATTCATGTAGCCGACCCCAACATAGTTGTGACTGAGGCTTAGATGATGATGATGATGACTAATTACATAAGTATTGTATTATTATTACTATACGGAATTAGGAAGCGTAGTAATACTCGAATTGACTAGTACTTACTTATCGGAGTATTGCTGCTAACATAATCACATATTATATTATACTGCTAGTTATAACATAGCCGTATATAATATTATACTACAAGTCATAGTAATTTATGCTAAGTATAATAAGTTCTGAGTTGAACATGTATCTGGTTTAATAATTATAAAAGTTCACAATATATGAATAATCATGTGTGTGTAAACTGAATTACCTGGTTTTAAGAAAATATCCACCTGGTACTTAAGCGACTATAAGGTCATGTTTGATAGCCTCCTGCTTCGCGTTTTCTAAAACATTGTTTGCTACCTTGTATATAGGAACGCCTATGGTGGTCTGTGTGTTTATATAGTCTTCTTGGTATTTAAATACCACTACGGTTCACATGTTTTGATTAGAATTTAGAAACATGGAAATGGGGCTCTAATATACATGTATTAAAGACACGTTCTAACATAAACATTCCCTAAGAGGATAACCACTAATTAGGAGTTTTATTTTTCAAATTATAACAAATGGACCAGTCTTTGTCCCTGCCAAGCCCCTAGGGCTTTTCCATATAATTAAAATAGATGAAATTCGATCATTATCTGATTCTAGACTGATCATTCTTACTAGAAAACATTTCAATGTGTAATCCTGTCACTAAAATATACAACAACAGTGCTTCAAATTCTAGTCCTCTTGTGTAGACAGATATAGATGAGCAAGGGAGTATCAGGTTTCTCTAGGATAACATGCTCTTGTCTATACAATTATTGATGAGTAAGGAAATATAGACATTTCTTGGAGTTATCCTGGATATCGCCTAATCTTGTAAAACGTATAGCACGTCCCTTATCAGGGCAATCTTGTATATAACTCGGGGAGTACGTGCAAGACTTATATTATCCTTAGGCACCTTTCTTTGTACATCCAAGAAGCAAGAAAGTTTTCACAAGCATATTACACATCTGCAACTGCAATTAATATACAGTCCAACATTTGTTGTCAACAATATAGAAAGAAATTAAAAGAGGACTTAACTAGATTAAGGGACTTGGCAATCACTATGGCATATAGTGAAGTCAAGTGACGAATTAATATATGGCATGCTAAAAATTTCTGACAAAAATACTGTGTGTGTATTCTTCCATGAATATAGTCTACATTTTAATAAGATACAAGCCTTTTTGATATGTAAACAACATTTGAGTCTACGAAGCTATTAAACAACATTTGAGTCTACGAAGCTATCTGTACACTCAAGTATATACTTACCTGACTCTCTCTGTGTCTCAATATATATATATATATATATATATATATATATAGAGAGAGAGAGAGAGAGAGTTTAATCTGTATGTGTGTGTGCATACATATATATTTATATTATGGGATTAAGAGAGGCATTCTCTCCCCCTCTCCCATACCCGTGACGGAGGCCGAACGTCCAGGAGGGTGGTAAGCCAAGGCAGCAGTTGGGATGTATGTATATATTATATTATGTTTATGTATGTATATAACATAATATACATACATATATATACATGTGTTTATACATTCTGACTTGTTCATGAATTTTTCTTGAATAGTTGACAGAACTTCTATCAAATTTCAACTTTTTCCCGAATTTTCTTGAATTGCAGTTTCTTCAAGCAACCTAAAAATTTTCTGAATCTCAAATTTGTCACTATGTTTTTACATAAGCCTAGAAGTATAAAAATTGATGCACTTATGATAGATAACCACAAATCTTATAGAACTTTATTTAAAAAAAAGTGTGAAGACGGTATACTTACATGAATTATCAAGACAGGACAATCAACTAAAGGAATTTTGTCAATGTTCTGCAAAAAGAAAACGCAAATATTTTGAGCATGCAGATTAGCAAGTTCCCAAGAAATGTGACCACATTCCTCATTTCACAAAAAGATACTGAAAATAACCTTGTAAATGTCAAACCAATAACTTCGCTTCACGGGATACATGACTCGTAGCCCAGAAAGTATAGGGCTGTGCAGCACAACAGCTCTAAGTCGAGGCAGTTGAGCAGCAAGATTGACAGTCGGTCCACTTCCAACAGATTGACCATAGAGTATGATTTCCTCCTGTTTGGCACCATAAGTCTCTTCGAGACACTTGTAAACAGCTTCAATATCAGCATATGTATTCTGTTCACTTGCCTGTTCAGAAACACGAGGGAGGAAATGTATCAAATTTTCAGCCTAAGCTCTGGTTTTAATTTCTGGAAATATATCAAATTTTCTGCCAAACAACAAAAACAAACCTTCCCGGATGATTGCCCATATCCAGAATAGTCATACCTGCATATTAGTATTTGCAAGTGCATCAACAATAAAATAAATTAAAGAGCACAAGTTCATTCTATTTGATATATATGGAGACCAAAATAAATCATGTGATATATATGTTGTGTGTGGGTGCGCTCGCTTGTGTGTGTGTGTGTGTGTGTGTGTGTGGGGGGGGGGGGGGGGGGGGGTTAGGTGGGTGGGTGGGTGCGCTCGCTTGTGTGTGTGTGTGTGTGTGTGTGCGCGCGTGCGCGTGCGTGTGCGTGTGTGTGTGTGTGAAGCTGGTACGAATTTCTATTTATTTATGTGACAGAAAGAGGCATCAATGATGCTAACAATGCAAGTAAGCAAATTAAATTATGATATGACAAAGCAGAGCTTTCTAAAGGCCAATGGCATGGTGATGAAGAACAGATTGCACAATATACAGTTTCTGAATGCCCATTATCAACCATAATGGCAAAAGGGCAGTCAAAAGAAATTTTCATGATTTGCCACCCCTTCAGCAAGGAGAGTATATTTCACGAATTTTACGGATGAAAAGAGTGACTTGGCAGGAGAACGACTGGAAACAGATCTTTTTAACACAGAAGGTGGAATTTTCATGTTTGATCCCTCTTCAGCAGGAGGGATGTCTTTCATTGCACTGGCTGAAAGTGCAACTTTGCAAGAGAATAAGTAGGAACAGTTCTTTATAGGATAGCAAGTGGATAAGAATACAGTGGGAATAGGATCGCCATTGCCATAGCCATTTGCAAAACAAAGCCCATGTTGAATTCTTCGAGCAGAAAGAAACCACAACCTCCTTCGCTAGGAAGTTGAAAAGAAAGAGAATGTAATATGGGATAACATGATTTTCTACTAGCAACCAATAAATCCAACAGCATTTTCTTGTAGAGAATTGCAACGACTTGTCCACAGCATATTAGTTAAAACAATACCACTGACAGGTTTTCTCAATCACAGTCAAATTCTTAAAGAGATCCTGTTTGCAGAACCAATGTGAAGATCCACTTAATTGAGATGGTCAGAATTTCGTCACCCTAGAATAGTTAAACTGAACCGACAATCCTGTTTGGAAATTGGTCGTCATATCACTAATTTGCCATAATACTGTCAAAGAGAACACTCGGCATAATTGTAATGCAAAGTGTCAGGTTTTCTATATTTTAGAAATCAGGAACACACTTATTACAGCAGATGCCTAGAGGCCATACAGGTTTTAGCTATGAGGCAAATTGACAAGAAAATCAACCTGCTAAGCACCTAGGTCAAATTAAATGCTTGTAGTAGAGACCATGTAAATCATTCTCTTTTAATTAACTGCTGGCTTGTTAAAGATCATATTGAATTTTCGAACTAGGTATTTATTCGGATTCCAATGAACTCTTAAGAATCTAGAAGTAGCAGACTCCTAATTCAAAACTAATCTGCTACTTAATTACACTCTTTGGCTCCCTCTGCAGGACAAGAGAAAGCAAGCAAGAAGATGCCTATTCCCTTGTAAATGAGAAGTTTCGCCACACCCACTTTTGCTTACTTTTGTTCTAGTAAGTTGACTCTCTGCCTCAAGGTTGCTGCTGCTATGGTGCTACAGGCATAGCTCAGCTTGAGTGGATGAATTGCTACTTTGGATATTGTGATTTCGACTGGGGTTCATGGGCTCGCAGCAGCTCATTCCAGGGAATGCTCCCAATCTACCACACCCATCCGGGGTGTGATGCTATTATAGTTTCTTATCATTTCATAAAGTCCTTTTAGTTGCATAACTGTTGTTTGCCGTCCATACTTCCCCACTGATCCATGAGCACCGTCACATTCACTTATTAATTCCCTTCGAGTCGAATGGGTTCTGTTTTCTTTTCACAGCTCTTTTACATCTTGCCTTATACTTTCTCCCTGATTTCCAAACTCAATAATGGGCTAGAGGGTGTCATACCCTATCATATTCCCTTTGCCTCATCAACAACTTTATTAATGGGTTTCTTATTTTGAGGGGCAGAGATCCCCACCAGGCCCATTGGAACTGCCCTTTCGACCAGAATCTAACTTTCTTGCTGATGGAAGGTTTGCACTTTGCACTACAGGATAGCCAATCTTTGTGGGTTTAGTAGTGTATAAGACCACTGGAGGCCACATATAAGGACATGGATCGGAGAAAGTGCATGCATGACAGAAGTGATGCAACAACTTGATCAAATAGATAGATGCCAGATTGAGAACCAAAGGGCTGCAATGATGAAGGCATGAGTTTTATGTGTTTGAATTTGGAGAATATGAGGGTGGTATGGTGACAAATAGACTACGAAACCAAGATCAAACGTGATTTTTGACAATATATGAGTAAGTACTCAGCAAATAGTGATGAACAAACCAGTTGCTCTTAATTGTTTATATGCTTCTTAAAGATGATTGGACATATTGGACGAGGTGAGCTATAATAACTTTCTTAACCACTGTAAATACCTTCATATTATCATTTTGTCAATGGAGGCTTTTTTCTTATACCTATACATCATATGCAAATATCATATAATTGATTTCAATCTGGGGAGGCATCTGAGTTAGATGTGTTTAAATTTGGCGCATTTGCATCTATTTTCAGACGCAATTATATTATTAAAAAATTGTGAATACGAGGACCACATTACCATGTCGTCTGAGAAAAAGATCTGGACCATATAATCAATACGGAAATAAACAATCCTTAATCTGGAATAAAAATGTAATCAGTGTGGACATTGGATATGAAATATTAATGGGAATGGATTGTTTGTAGTAGCATCTCAATTCTATGTCATACCCGACGGAAGCAACTACTAAGTAATAACAAAAGAATAGGAAAGGGTGAAAAGATCACTAACTCCGTAGAGTCAAAGACAAGTGGACCGGTAAACGTAGAGGTCGGTTTGCACCTGGGTAGGCAAAACATCAAGCCACTTGGAGCATCATCTACAACTTCCGATCCCAACCACTTGGAGCATTCACATCAAGCCAGCTCCAGCTGGTGGAAAGCATCATCATTGTGAATAAAAGGAAGAAAAGGAGATAGGGACTACTATCAAGGCTCCTTGGGTATGGTTAGAAAGAGGGCAAGTCCTTGTCATGCCGGTTGCCCTTAAAAAAGAAAGGCAAATTTTGTTGGCCCGGTACTATGGAACTCTTGGTGTGAACCTATACGTTTGTTGTCGTTTCATTGCCTAGCAAAGCATCTAACAGTAGTGGAAAATGGCCATGCTGTTACCGTGAGAAAGTTGAGCCGGAAAGGCAGAAACAATGAAGATCTACAGTAGAGAAGTACTGTAACATTCAGAAAATCATCTACAGGAAGTTGACTAGCAAGTATTCACCACGAATCAGTTTGGATCAGAGCACTCTATAGCTTCGCCCCTGTTTTATCCCGTTTGTGCAGCGATACTGCCCATAGCAGGGATATATGAAGATCATTTTGCTTTGGGTTCAGAACAATCTATCAGCCATAAACCAGACTCCTGAACGTAGTTAAATCTTGTACTTTTCCTGATTTGATGTTTGGATTTCACCCTTTAGCTACAGGGATATCGTCAAAGAACAAAGGCTCAAGGAACAGTGAATCTGGCTGCTGACTTCTCAAGGTCATGATCATTGGCAATCAAACTAAACAATACTAAAATCCGGTCTATTATTTCTGGAGGAAGGTCCATACCGGAGCTGGTAGAAACTCACACCTTTCTTTCAAAGGCTATTACTTTGCCGAATTAAAATCACTCCTAAATAATGGATTGCTGCTCCTCTCGGATGGACCAGAAGATCATGCAAAAACAAAGCATAAAAATGTATCCAACTCTACTAGGCACTAGCTTATTGCTGAATTTCAATAATGGATCTGAGTAAAAGTAAGTGGACCACACAATTCAGTTGTTTCCGAACGGCATTCCCGTGCATACCCGATGAGATTGACGCCGAGATGGATGCTAAGGTCGATGAAGAGCTCGTACATCTGCCCCAGATCAGCAGCATTGCCATGGGAGTAAAGGACAGTCGAGACAGCAATGGGATTCCGAATATACACCGCGACTATCTCGTTTCCCCTCCTCGTTGGGAGGCGCAGCACGTCGACGTCTTCTCGTTCAGGGAAGCCGTTCAACGTCGTCCGCCCCGTAGGGCCGTCCTCGAGCTTATAAGACGGCGGATTCGGTGGGAAGAAGGCCAGCTTCGCCGCTACTGATGAAGTCACTCCCCCCATTTCCCCACCTACAGTGAATGCAACACTCCTCCTAGCTGTTTCTCTGCGCTGTTTCAGCTCTTACTTTCTTTTATCGCTCCGCTTGCTTCAAGCGCACTTTGGAAAGCAGAGTGATGGGGAACCGAGAAGACGACGAAGTGCAAGAGTGGCGACTGTGCCGACTGGAGCTGGCAAGCAGCAGGAAGGCTCCTGCTTTATTTATTCTTTTTTCTGGGAGGGTTTTCCGGCAGATTCCTTGCCACCACCTATCATGGTTGAGATCAAGCTCCTTTAATATTGGTATAATAATTGATCAATGAGTCGTTTGATAAAGAAACGCCCTTGGAATGTGGGATTAACGTTTTTACTAGCAGTCGCCGCCGGTACGCATGGTTCGTGCTGTTTCGGTTTACCCTGAATTCAAACCGAACCAAGTCGCTACTATGTGGTTCCAAACCAAATCGATTTAAAAACTACTTCCATACCATATTGAAACACATATGTACGTACTAGTTCCACAAATGTTGTATATTGTATATAGAGTTACCAAATGAAAGAATTGCATTGATCTATTGATTCAGAAAACAAAATTGAAAGAAATGCATTTATTTGGACTAGTCTACCCCTTGTGTCCAAACATCTCCAAGATCAGCAAGCTTCAAGGTTTTTTTTGTATAGAGGTGAGGTGTGTATCTTAAAACATTCAAATTAGGTCAAATATGGTTAACATATTATGCATAGAATAAACTCAAGATCTCAGTCTTGTATGTTAGATTTTATGATCCTAACAGATGAAATGGTCAAGTTGTGCTCATCATATGCTAGCCTAGCATAAATCATTTAATATAATACGAATATATGCAATATGTATGTGAGGGACAGAGATGATATGAATTGGGTAGAGTTTTGAATACATTATTAATATTGTACATTGAAATCAATTTTCAAATTGCAATATATTTTCCAAAATGTAAGCCATTTCTAGCTTGAGTTATAAAATTGAGCAAATTTGGATACTTCGGGCATACATCTAAATTAGATTAAAATGATATGCTAAGAAAATAAACATCATGCTACTTTTGGAATCTGTGTGTGAATGAATTACAAGTGTAACTTAGTTCAAATTTGTTTTGTAGGCTATTTAAATGGTATCAAGAATATATTTTTAGATTTATGAGAGAACCACCCCCGCAGAAGCGCCACATTCGTGACCCCCCCCAGGCGGCGTAAACTCTCGGGTCCCTGGGCGTCCCGCAAATCCAAGAACCATTTAAAGCGCACAGTTGGCCGGTCTGCGCGACGGGTAACACTTCAGGGGCGGCCGCTGGGTATCGAACCCGGGTCCCTTCATGAGGGGGCCCGTGCCCGAACCACCTGAACCACTCCCCCCCCCCGGCAGTATCAAGAATATTGGTTGTTTAGATTTCTAACATAAATTATTTTGCTATGCTTAACCATTTGTTTGAGTTTATAATGTCATGAATGTACACAAGTATATCCTAATATCACTCTCTCTGTATCTCTATATGTCAAGAGAAAGAAAAATAGAGCATGGTTGGCCTATACCTTTTTTAGGAAATATTCTATACCTACTTTTAGTTTTTGTAGGTAAAGAATTTTCCTACGTAATCTAACCATATATTCTAATGAATATGGTGTACTTTAATAATTTTAAAAATGTATTGATATATCGTGTGTAGTGATAAGTATTGCTTAAATGCACTTGATCTTTTTATTTAAAATCACCATTGAATTATCAGATGGAAACATGTAATCACAAGAGCAAGAATGTGTATAGTTGTCACAGTAAAAAAACATCAAAATGTCAAAGAAATCAAAACCATATGCCCCATAGAAGGATATAAGTGCACCATGTGTAAAAGTATATGTTGATAAAAGCATGAAAGAGGGAGAAGTTGTGGTCCTCAAAGTAAAGTACATGGTGTGGAGAAATGTGACCCACAAAAGGCCACTAGGGAAATGTTCGGAAGTGGGGTACCCTTAGTACACCCCAGATAAAGATAACATAGATAATAAATCAAAAAATAAGATGTTTTCACATAATATTAACATCATCATTGTAAGATCCATTTATCAAGACAAAGAAGCAGATGATGCTTGAACCATCACCATTAGTGGTGATGCCAACCCCCTCCTCTTGCACAAAGAAAGCTTGGGGGATTTACTTATGAGAGTCTAAGAAATACCACATGTTAAGGAATGAGGACAATTTTGAGCACCCACCACACAAGTGCAAGATGACTCAAATAGAACATTGGTCGTTCACTAATCAACATCAATCCATAACAAAAAAAAACATAGAATAAAGTAAAGCAACTGTACAAAAAGTCATATATATAGCCTTTTATCAAGGTATGATGTATTGGAGACACAACATAGCATAAACTAAACCAATTTTTATGGGCTTAACTAGAGGAAGCCCAATTATCTTATATGGATATGAATTAACATAAAGTACCACCAACACTCCCCCTCAAGATGGACAGTACACATAATGTATTCCCAGCTTATAAAACATATAAGGGAAGGATGAAGGTGGAAGAGGTTGGGTGAAGATATCAACAGTCTATTTTCAAGTCCTGACATGTGGTGTAATGATCTTTTCGTCATGAATTAGGTCTCTCATGAAGTGGCACTCAACCTCAATGTACTTGGTATATTCATGAAAAATTGGAGTATTAGTTATATGTGTAACACCCCTGACCTGGGATATGAACTAACCCTAGGTGTTTTGCTTAAAATTATGATTAGAGGCTTGTGGTTAACCCTTGATATGTCATTAAAGCTTTAGAAGAATCTATATTTTCATTTCTGCCCTTTTTGAACAATGTTGTAAGATTGTTTTGTTTAATAGGGACCTATGTGCAAATTACCCAATTAGAGGGGTTAACTTGCAAATTGCACATTTTAAGATGTTCCTATGATGATGAGACATCATAAGAATGAATATGATGTGGTGATATGGATTCCCCAAGCTTGGGCACCAAAATATAGCTTGTAGAGCAATCCTTGTACTTTAAAACCTAGTTTTGGTGTAAAGTGTAATTTACCCAAACCATAGGATGCAACATGTAAAATATACCCTCTAGAGTAACTATAATGCTTTTTATCATCAATTGAAGTAAAGAAAATGAGGGGGGCACCTCATTTGAGTAACCATATAAGAAGGATAATCATTGTAATTGAATAATCAAGATGTATGCAAAATGACCCTTATATATGTATGACTTCATAAAGTGATTGGCTTCTTTTCCTCTAAATCAAGGTTGATAGATAAGTTTGCATGTTATAATAAGGGAGGAGCGTGGCAAATAAGTAGGAGAGGGGCTTGGAGGATATATATGTAAAAGAGAAGAAGTATTTATCATTGCCTTGGAAATATGCCCAAAAATATATAAGCAGGCTCTTTCCACAATCAAGGGATCGTTCCCTTCATTTCCTCTTCTCATCCTTTTGCTTTGGGCCTACGAAGGAGGAGGTTAGCAGAAGAGGAGGACGACCAAGTTTATCTAGGTAAGTTTGGCCATCTTCTAGCTCGGATTCATGGAGGAAATTCCATTACAAGGTTGGTTTGCTAGTATTCCTTACACAACTCTTGCTTCTAGCCATCTTCTCCATCCAATTATTGAAGAAAGGACCTTGGAAGACCCCTGGAGCTCAAGCCACCATTAAAGCTACGGATCTTGGATCTCTAGATCAGATTCTAAGGCGGGTTTTATAACTCTAAACCCTTAAACTTTGTTATGCATCTTTCTTTCTTGCAAAAGTAGTTTGTTCTTCTTTCCTCCATCCTTCTTTGCTTTCTTGCAACTAAAACCATGAAGAACATACCTGGATCTGGAGGTAGAAGAAGGGGGCGTGAATACCAATGTTACTTTAGCAAACGGTCTTGCACCCTTGGCCAAACGGTTTGCAAAACCGTTTGGGGGTTTGCAAAACCGTTTGAGGGGCAAACGGTTTCACAAGGTCGGTTGGAGCAAACGGTCTCAAAGACCATTTGGTTGAGTTTACCAAGGGTTAACCGTTTGGGATTCCTGTTTATAATTATGTTGGTTGATAACCCTCAAAATTTGAGGGATTAACTCCAAAGTAATCGTGAGTTGAAGGCAAATCAATTAGGTAAATCTAATTGGATTAAGTGCTGATTTTCAACCTGATTAACTTGACCTTTTTGGGAAAACGGTTTCAAACCCGTTTGAGTGCGTTGACCAAGCATTTACCGTTTGAGAATATTGTTCCTAATGATGTTGGTTAATGACTCACCAAATTTTATGGGTTAAATCCCAAGGAATAGAGAGTTGAAGGCTAATCAATTAGATAAACCTAATTGGATTAAGTGCTGATTTTCAACCTGATTAACTTGACCTTTTTGGGCAAACGGTTTCAAAACCATTTGAGTGCGTTGACCAAGAGTTGACCGTTTGATATTACTGTTCATAATTATGTTGGTTAATAACTCACCAAATTTGAGGGGTTAATTCTCAAGGAATCATGATTTGAAGGCTAATCAATTGGGCAAACCCTAATTGAAATTAGTGCTGAAATTCCAATGAGTTAATTTGAGATTTTGGGTTGATTAGACCAAACGGTCTCAAGACCGTTTGGGATCACCCAAACGGTCTAAAGACCGTTTGGGGGTCACCCAAGACCGTTTGGAGGTCTAGGGGGAAGTATGGATATGTGTTTTAAGATCCAAAGATGTGGTATGAACCCTAATCGGCTAAATACTGATTTTGCAAGTGAATGAGATGATGTTTTGGGTTGATTGGCCCAAACGGTTTCAAAACCGTTTGGGGATCACCCAAGACCATTTGGAGGTCTGGGGTTAAGTATAGTTGACCAATTGAAGGTCCAAAGGTACCAAATCATATTACAATTAAGTGTTGATTTGTTGATCAACTCGATAGACCAATCCTTGATAGAATTTCACTAGAATCCAAGGGTTGGATGAGCCAAACGGTCTCAAGACCGTTTGGAGCTCATCCAAACGGTCTAAAGACCGTTTGGAGGTCACCCAAGACCGTTTGGATATCTAGGGGTGAGTATGGTTAAGCAATTGATGATCCAATGTTATTAAGTTAAAGTGTAATCAATTGTTGTTTTGGTGATCAATCCAATGATCCAAACTTTAATTGGTTGACTTGGATTTTGGTGATATGATGGGCAAACGGTCTCAATACTGTTTGGAGGTCATTCAAACGACCTCAAGACCGTTTGGGGTCAGGTCATACCCAATTTGGATAATGGTTCTATGGTTTCAAAGTAACTAGTCTTACATTGATTAGTATTGAAGGATGATCGATTCCAACCCTAATCCAATCCATCCAAACCCTAATTGGTGATCAATTGAGGATTAATTGAGGGTCACATCAGTTTATTATTAACTTAATTGGCTCAATTGATAAATGGTTAACCATGGAATGAACGATTGAGGGGTTCAACATTGAAAACCCAAACTCAATTGGAAGTGTTAATACACTTTTTTGGTCCATGCGGTTTTGAGGGTGTTTGGACCAAATGGTCTCAAGACCGTTTGAGTCCAAACGGTCTCAAGACTATTTGGGACCAAACGGTCTCAAGACCATATGGTGGTCATGCGGTTTCAAACCATTTGGAGGTTGAAAGTGCAAAACCGTTTGGGGTCTTTTAAGGTCAAGATTGCTTAATGCTTTAAAGGCTTAGATGGTTTAATGGTTGATTAATCTAAATCCTAATGATATCTAAAGACATTAAGGGAACAAGTAATTAGTTGATTGAATCATGTTATGATCAATGGTGAACATTACTGAAGTACCCTTGATGGGTTTAAGAAGTCAACACCTCTTGATCAAGCAAACCCTAATGAACATTATAGTAATAATGTGATGCTATGTGAATAGTAAACCCTAATCTAGGGTAATGCAATGCTATGTGCATAGTAAACCCTAATCTAGGGTAATGTGATGCAATGTGAATAGTAAACCCTAATCTAGGGTAATGTGATGCTATGTGAATAGTAAACCCTAATCTAGGGTAATGTGATGCTATGTGAATAGTAAACCCTAATCTAGGGAGATGTGATGATATGAACAAGTAACCCTAATTCTGAGTTATGCTTTTAAGCATGAAACTCCATGATTGAGAAATGAGATAGGAATCACTATTCCTAATCTAGTTAAGAGGTGGAATAACTCTTTTTGAATTAAATGAGAATCCTAACCCTAGAAACCAGCCGTGGTATTATGACACGGTCGTGGTGAGTCCTTTGTTGCACGATTGTGCAAGGTAGCACGGTCGTGGTATCACATATATAATTTGAGAAGAACATGTATTGTGTTGTTATGATACAATATGCATGTTATTAGTAAATATTGATCATGCAAGTTTTCATAAAGAGGTGATCATATCCAGGTAAGGATTATGATATCTTATGTATTGGTATTACTTTACATTCTTCAAGTAAAATGATATGCTATGATACCTAGTGAATGGTAAATTATGAGTTCAAGTACCTAGATTCTATAATCATGATGATAAATTTAGAAAGGTACTTGATAAGTTGAGGAATTGAGATCCTAACACTTTGTGAGAAAATGTATGGTTACAGGCCATGACTCCCTAATAATAATGTCAGACATTAGATATATGATCTAAGTTTGAAGAGAGTTAATGTTGTAATAATGGTTTTATAGTAAATAAATGCCATACATGTTCTTCTATTTCTTAAAAGATAAATGACATATGGGTTTATCAAATTATAGTTGTATTGCTTTAATTGGAAGAATGGTTTAATCTGTTAAACATTGTTTTCACTACTCCCAGACATATATAACTTCTTTGTGTACATTTACTCTCTTAAGATGCAATAATTATGTTTCTGGTGAAGAGTTATATCTCTCGCTGGGACAATTTTATAATTGTCTCACCCCGTGGGAAACATATTTTTTTAGGTGGACGTGGGCGAGGAGGCAGAAATCCTTCAATAGGTGAAGGGCAACATCAAAAGTACTAGGGACAGCAGTGAATTTTCAAGTAGAGACACTGGTTGTTATGCCACATATAGATGTAGTTAGAATCCTATGTGTACTCTTTGTACTCTCAGGTCCTCAGAGTAATAGTTAGTGCTTTCGAGTTTTTGGTCCAGTACCTCGAGATTTCTGTATCTTGCCTTATATAGTTAACATGGTAGTTGATGATTGTAATCTCGAGATACGACCTTACAGAGATGTACTGATGGATCAGTTTGTAAATAACTTATCATTTTTCTTTATGAAAAATCTTTAACATTTAAAGATCTCTTCACATAAAGTTTTAACTTTTTAGTGATTTTTGGTAATTCGCTGCTTAGTGAACGTTTCTGCATTAGTTAATCTTGTTTTCTCGAGATAGATGTTACATTTAGTGGTATCAGAGCTCTAGGTTCGCTGAGTCTACAGAGACATAGGACTAAGGTTGTTAAGTCCGTTCTAAGTGTTTTCCATATTATCTGATAGTATCTTCTTCTCTCATAGGAGAAGAAGAACTTGAAGATGTCTGGATTACATGAAGAGCATGCTGCTGAGGGTAGTACTGCTGCACCAGGAGGAGGTGCAGGAGACCAGAATAGGGAGGGGCATGTACCTGAACAACCCCAGATTGACCCAGCTGAGATAGAAAACCCATCTCTCCATGCTTTATTTGATAAATTCCTGACAGCCATAACACACATGGCAGATAGGGTGCCACCATCTGCACCTAGGGCACCAGCCCATCAGGAAGGTTATGGAGCCGGCAAGACTTTTGAGAGACTTCGCCGGGTGGGAGCCATAGACTATGCTGGTACATCTGACCCAGCAAATGATGACCTATGGTTGACAGAGCTGGAAAAGGCTTTCAGGATCCTTGATATTCCTGAAGCTGAAAAGGTAAAACATGCGGTATACCTCCTAAAAGGGAGTGTTGGTAATTGGTGGATGATAGAGGAAGATAAGAGACCAGACGAAGAAATAGGATGGGAGGTATTCCGATGAGAATTCGTCAATAGATACTTCCCTAAGACGTATCTAGATGAGAAGATCTCTCAATTTGAGAAGATCACACAAGGACAGATGAACGTTAGCGAATATGAAGCTAAGTTCTTGGAGTTGTTGCGATTTTGTTCGCAGATGGCAGTTAGTGATGAAGAAAGAATTCGGCATTTTGAAAAGGGATTGAACGCTGAACTAGCCACTCCTGTGTCTGCCTTAGAGAACAGAGAAAGGTTTGCCACCTTTGTGGAGTCCATAAGAAGGATAGAGAGGTCGGAAATTGAGAAACAACAGACAAGTAGTAAGAAGATGTACACCCAGCCTCAAGATCAAAGGCCTGAAAGTTTTAAGAAGCCAAGATTTTATATACCGACAGCAATATCAGGATTTCCTACCCAGACACAATGGATGTCAAGTGGAAGTAGGGATCATAGTAGTATACCAAGAAGACCTTCTGACATAGCATCAACATCGGTAACTGGATCGTATAGACACCTTGCACCCAGGATCTGTTACCAATGTAGACAACCAGGACATCTGGCAAAGGATTGTCCAGACAGGAATACAATAATGACTCAACCTCAAGGACAGAGTCTGCAAGGCTCACAAGGGAGGCAATATAATAATAGAGGACGTGGACAGACGTCCCAGACAGGTCAGATGAAATAAGTTTTGTTTTGATATTTCATATCAGGATTCTATGTGTTAAAGATATGAAAATTAGCTATTTTTGAATTCCTTTGACTAAGTCCTAGAAGGACACAAGGGAGATAAGAATTTATATCTTACTCAGTATTCTTTAAAACAATTTATAACCTCCCTTAATTGTGTATTAAAAGATGAGATATAGATGTGATACCTGGAGAATAATCTGGTATGGTAAATCTTGTGTGTATAATGAAAAAAAAAGAGGAATATGATGATAAGTAAAATACATACTACCTAATCTCAATACTTATATACCCTATCCAGGTATATGGTTATTGTAGATAAGGCAAGTATGAAACTCTTAGATTGTTATCTTTTTTATTACTCTGATCAGGTAATTATTCTGAAACAATCTAGAGAGTATGAGGTAATTAATGAGAAAAGCTAAGTGAAACTTCTAAATGAACATACTCAGTGAATCTTCTTAGTGAATACTTAGTGAATATACTTAGTGAACACACTCAGTGAATTTCCTCAGTGAACACTTAGTGAATATACTCAGTGAACTTCCTCAGTGAATACTTAGTGAATATACTCAGTGAACTTCCTCAGTGAATACTTAGTGAATATACTCAGTGAACTTCCTCAGTGAATACTTAGTGAATATACTCAGTGAACTTCCTTAGTGAATACTTAGTGAATATGCTTAGTGAACTTCCTTAGTGAATACTTAGTGAATATGCTCAGTGAACTTCCTTAGTGAATACTTAGTGAATATACTCAGTAATTTCCTTAGTGAATACTTAGTGAATATACTCAGTGAACTTCCTCAGTGAATACTTAGTGAATATGCTCAGTGAACTTCCTTAGTGAATACTTAGTGAATATACTCAGTGAACTTCCTTAGTGAATACTTAGTGAATATACTCACTGAACTTCCTCAGTGAATACTTAGTGAATATACTCAGTGAACTTCCTCAGTGAATACTTAGTGAATATACTCAGTGAACTTCCTTAGTGAATACTTAGTGAATATACTCAATGAACTTTCTTAGTGAATACTTAGTGAATATACTCAGTGAACTTCCTTAGTGAATACTTAGTGAATATACTCAGTGAACTTCCTTAGTGAATACTTAGTGAATATACTCAGTGAACTTCCTCAGTGAATACTTAGTGAATATAATCAGTGAACTTCCTCAGTGAATACTTAGTGAATATACTCAGTGAACTTCCTCAGTGAATACTTAGTGAATATACTCAGTGAATTTCCTCAGTGAATACTTAGTGAATATACTCAGTGAACTTCCTTAGTGAATACTTAGTGAATATACTCAGTGAACTTCCTTAGTGAATACTTAGTGAATATACTCAGTGAACTTCCTCAGTGAATACTTAGTGAACAAACTTAGTGAATTTCCTCAGTGAATACCTAGTGAACATACTTAGTGAGCATACTTAGTGAACATACTCAGTGAATTTCCTCAGTGAATACTTAGTGAATATACTTAGTAAACATACTTAGTGAACATACTCAGTGAATTTCCTCAGTGAATACTTAGTGAATATACTTAGTAAACATACTTAGTGAACATACTCAGTGAATTTCCTCAGTAAATACTTAGTAAGCATACTCAATGAACTCCTTCAGTGAAAGCTTTTGAGACAACATACTTAGTAAATTTACTTAGTGAAATCTTCTAAGACAAATTGCTTATTGAATCTTCTCAGTGAATATTTCCAAATTAATTGATTAGCAAACTTTCTTAGTGAACTGTTTCAAATAAATAAAGGATTGCTGAGTGAATTATCTATGTTAAGGTATGTATGTTTCTCTTTTGATAAACATTCTTGGGTGATACTAGAAGAATGTTCTTTTATGCTTCTTCCTTTCAAAAGTATGGACACCTTATGTTAGGGGGTTATGCTTTACACAAACATAAACAGTGATAAGAAGTAATTAATGAAAGGGACTTTGTGTGAATTACAAATCCATAATATCATCATAATTTTGAGATAATATGGGGAAACTTGAGGGCCTTACTAATGAATAATTTGTCCCTCTTTTTCCTCGGATTTCGGGGACGAAATCCTTGTTAGGGGTTTATAATTTGTAACACCCCTGACCTGGGATATGAACTAACCCTAGGTGTTTTGCTTAAAATTATGATTAGAGGCTTGTGGTTAACCCTTGATATGTCATTAAAGCTTTAGAAGAATCTATATTTTCATTTGTGCCCTTTTTGAACAATGTTGTAAGATTGTTTTGTTTAATAGGGACCTATGTGCAAATTACCCAATTAGAGGGGTTAACTTGCAAATTGCACATGTTAAGATGTTCCTCTGATGATGAGACATCATAAGAATGAATATGATGTGGTGATATGGATTCCCCAAGCTTGGGCACCAAAATATAGCTTGTAGAGCAATCCTTGTACTTTAAAACCAAGTTTTGGTGTAAAGTGCAATTTACCCAAAACATAGGGTGCAACATGTAAAATATACCATCTAGAGTACCTCTAATGCTTTTAGCATCAAGTGGAGTAAATAAAATGAGGGGGGCACCTCATTTGAGTAACCATATAAGAAGGATAATCATTGTAATTGAATAATCAAGATGTATGCAAAATGACCCTTATATATGTATGACTTAATAAAGTGTTTGGCTTCTTTTCCTCTAAACCAAGGTTGAGAGATAAGTTTGCATGTTATAAGAAGGGAGGAATGTGGCAAATAAGTAGGAGAGGGGCGTGGAGGATATAGATGTAAAAGAGAAGAAGTATTTATCATTGCCTTGGAAATATGCCCAAAAATATATAAGCAAGCTCTTTCCACAATCAAGGGATCGTTCCCTTCATTTCCTCTTATCATCATTTTTCTTTGGGCCGACTAAGGAGGAGGTTAGGAGCAGAGGAGGATGACCAAGTTGATCTAGGTAAGTTTGGCCATCTTCTAGCTCGGATTCATGGAGGAAATTCCATTACAAGGTTGGTTTGCTAGTATTCCTTACACAACTCTTGCTTCTAGCCATCTTCTCCATCCAATTATTGAAGAAAGGACCTTGGACGACCCCTGGAGATCAAGCCACCATTAAAGCTACGGAGCTTGGAGCTCTAGATCAGATTCTAAGGTGGGTTTTATAACTCTAAACCCTTAAACTTTGTTATGCATCTTTCTTTTTTGCAAAAGTAGTTTGTTCTTCTTTCCTCCATCCTTCCTTGCTTTCTTGCAACTAAAACCATGAAGAACAGACCTGGATCTGGAGGTAGAAGAAGGGGGCGTGAATACCAATGTTACTTTAGCAAACGGTCTTGCACCCTTGGCCAAACAGTTTGCAAAACCGTTTGAGGGGCAAACGGTTTCACAAGGTCGGTTGGAGAAAACGGTCTCCAAGACCATTTGGTTGAGTTGACCAAGGGTTTACCGTTTGGGATTCCTGTTCATAATTATGTTGGTTGATAACCCTCAAAATATGAGGGATTAACTCCAAAGGAATCGTGAGTTGAAGGCAAATCAATTAGGTAAATCTAATTTGATTAAGTGCTGATTTTCAACCTGATTAGCTTGACCTTTTTGGGCAAACGGTTTCAAAACCGTTTGAGTGCGTTGACCAAGCATTGACCATTTGAGAATATTGTTCCTAATGATGTTGGTTAATGACTCACAAAATTTTATGGGTTAACTCCCAAGGAATAGAGAGTTGAAGGCTAATCAATTAGATAAACCTAATTGGATTAAGTGCTGATTTTCAACCTGATTAACTTGACCTTTTTGGGCAAACGGTTTCAAAACCATTTGAGTGCATTGACAAAGCGTTGACCGTTTGCGATTACTGTTCCTAATTATGTTGGTTAATAACTCACCAAATTTTAGGGGTTAATTCTCAAGGAAGCATGAGTTGAAGGCTAATCAATTGGGCAAACCCTAATTGAAATTAGTGCTGAAATTCCAATGAGTTAATTTGAGATTTTGGGTTGATTAGCCCAAACGGTCTCAAGACCGTTTGGGGATCACCCAAACGGTCTAAAGACCGTTTGGAGGTCTAGGGTGAAGTATGGATATGTGTTTGAAGATCCAAAGATGTGGTATGAACCCTAATCGGCTAAATAATGATTTTGCAAGTGAATGAGATGATGTTTTGGGTTGATTGGCCCAAACGGTTTCAAAACCATTTGGGGATCACCCAAACGGTCTCAAGACCGTTTGGGGATCACCCAAGACCGTTTGGAGGTCTGGGGTTAAGTATATTTTACCAATGGAAGGTCCAAAGGTACCAAATCATATTACAATTAAGTGCTAATTTGTTGATCAACTCGATAGACCAATCCTTGATAGAATTTCACTAGAATCCAAGGGTTGGATGAGCCAAACGGTCTCAAGACCGTTTGGAGATCATCCAAACGGTCTCAAGACCGTTTGGAGATCATCCAAACGGTCTCAAGACCATTTGGAGGTCACCCAAGACCGTTTGGAGATCTAGGGGTGAGTATGGTTAAGCAATTGATGATCCAATGTTATTAAGTTAAAGTGTAATCAATTGTTGTTTTGGTGATCAATCCAATGATCCAAACCTTAATTGGTTGACTTGGATTTTGGTGATATGATTGGAAAACGGTCTCAAGACCGTTTGGAGGTCATCCAAATGACCTCAAGACCGTTTGGGGTCAGGTCATACCCAATTTGGATAATGGTTCTATGGTTTCAAAGTAACTAGTCTTACATTGATTAGTATTGAAAGATGATCGATTCCAACCCTAATCCAATCCATCCAAACCCTAATTGGTGATCAATTGAGGATTAATTGAGGGCCACACCAGTTTATTATTAACTTAATTGGCTCAATTGATAAATGGTTAACCATGGCATGAACGATTGAGGGGTTCAACATTGAAAACCCTAACTCAATTGGAAGTGTTAATACACTTTTTTGGTCCATGCAGTTTTGAGGGTGTTTGGACCAAACGGTCTCAAGACCGTTTGGTGGTCATGCGGTTTCAAACCATTTGGAGGTTGAAAGTGCAAAACCGTTTGGGGTCTTTTAAGGTCAAGATTGCTTAATGCTTTAAAGGCTTAGATGGTTTAATGGTTGATTAATCTAAATCCTAATGATATCTAAAGACATTAAGGGAACAAGTAATTAGTTGATTGAATCATGTTATGATCAATGGTGAACATTACTAAAGTACCCTTGATGGGTTTAAGAAGTCAACACCTCTTGATCAAGCAAACCCTAATGAACATTATAGTAATAATGTGATGCTATGTGAATAGTAAACCCTAATCTAGGGTAATGCAATGCTATGTGCATAGTAAACCCTAATCTAGGGTAATGTGATGCTATGTGAATAGTAAACCCTAATCTAGGGTAATGTGATGCTATGTGAATAGTAAACCCTAATCTAGGGTAATGTGATGCTATGTGAATAGTAAACCCTAATCTAGAGAGATGTGATGATATGAACAAGTAACCCTAATTCTGAGTTATGCTTTTAAGCATGAAACTCCATGATTGAGAAATGAGATAGGAATCACTATTCCTAATCTAGTTAAGAGGTGGAATAACTCTTTTTGGATTAAATGAGAATCCTAACCCTAGAAACCAGCCATGGTATTATGACACGGTCGTGGTGAGTCCTTTGTTGCACGATCGTGCAAGGTAGCACGGCCGTGGTATCACATATATAATTTGAGAAGAACCTGTATTGTGTTGTTATGATACAATATGCATGTTATTAGTAAATATTGATCATGCAGGTTTTCATAAAGAGGTGATCATATCCAGGTAAGGATTATGATATCTTATGTATTGAAATTACTTTACATTCTTCAAGTATAATGATATGCTATGATACCTAGTGAATGGTAAATTATGAGTTCAAGTACCTAGATTCTATAATCATGATGATAAATTTAGAAAGGTACTTGATAAGTTGAGGAATTGAGATCCTAACACTTTGTGAGAAAATGTATGGTTACATGCCATGACTCCCCAATAATAATGTCAGACATTAGATATATGATCTAAGTCTAAAGAGAGTTAATGTTGTAATAATGGTTTTATAGTAAATAAATGCCATACATGTTCTTCTATTTCTTAAAAGATAAATGACATATGGGTTTATCAAATTATAGTTGTATTGCTTTAATTGGAAGAATGGTTTAATCTATTAAACATTGTTTTCACTACTCCCAGACATATATAACTTCTTTGTGTACATTTACTCTCTTAAGCTGCAATAATTATGTTTCTGGTGAAGAGTTATATCTCTCTCTGGGACAATTTTATAATTGTCTCACCCCGTGGGAAACATATATTTTTAGGTGGACGTGGGCGAGGAGGCAGAAATCCTTCAATAGGTGAAGGGCAATATCAACAGTACCAGGGACAGTAGTGAAGTTTCAGGTGGAGACACTGGCTGTTATGCCACGTATAGATGTAGTTAGAGTCCTATGTGTCGTCTCTGTACTCTCAGGTCCTCGGAGTAATAGTTAGTGCTTTTGAGTTTTTGGTTCGGTACCTCGAGATTTCTGTATCTTGCCTTATATAGTTAACATGGTAGTTGATGATTGTAATCTCGAGATACGACCTTACAGAGATGTACTGATGGATCAGTTTGTAAATAACTTATCATGTTTCTTTATGAAAAAGCTTTACCATTTAAAGATCTCTTCACATAAAGTTTTAAATTTTTAGTGATTTTTGGTAATCCGCTGCTTAGTGAAAGTTTCCGCATTAGTTAATCTTGTTTTCTCGAGATAGACGTTACAATATGAGTAGTTGGATGATTGTCACAGTTGAGAGTTACCATTGATGAGAAAGGGAAACCTAATTCTTGAATAACGGAAGTCATCTATTGGTTTTCACAACAAGCTTGGGCCATGGCGTGATATTCTGCCTCGGTGTTGGAATGAGCCAAAACATATTGGTTCTTACTATGCAAACTGATGAGATGACCATCCAATAGAACACCAAGTCTAGGAATGAATCTCCTATCATTTTACACCTCCATCCAGTCAGCATCAACATATAAGCCAAACTGAATCGAGAGACTATGGTTTCTTATATAGGAGACGTCGAACATATGCACCTTTCAAATATTATAGCATATGTTGTACCTGATTTCAGTGGATACGAGGGTTTATTCATGTGTTGACTAATAAAACTAACAACAAAGGCCATCTTTGGCTAGGTAGTCATTAGATAGATGAGTTTCCCAACTTGGCATCTATATTGCTCAGGGTAAAAAATGGACTCCCCCTCAGACACAACTTCATTGTGATAGTGCATATAGGTGAATAAGCATGTTTAAGGACATCAAAATCATTCAAGAAGTCGAGCACATATTTTTGTTGAGAAAAATAAGTGCTCTGGCAAGAATGTATCACCTCTATTCCCAAGAAGTGGACAAGTTGTCCCACATCCTTGGTATGAAAATTTTGTTGGAGTTTCTACTTTAATGTTGAAATTTCATGAGCATTACTACTAGTGATAATGATATCATCAACATAGATGGTGAGGATGATGCTTCCATATTGAGGTGAACTAAGAAGAGGTTGTGATCATTGGATAATCTGGTAAAGCCCAGGCTATCAAGAACTCCATAGTGAGTTTTGTAAACAAGGCCCATGGTGATTGCTTGAGACCATACAAAGAGTGTTTGAGATGATAGTGTAATGACCTAAACTTAGGTTAATTACTTTTTAAGCAAACAACTATATAATTGGTTATATGTGGGTTGCAATAGATTTTGATCATGCCCTAAGTTTGTCAATCTCATAGATCTCATGTTCATAGGTCTGCATGATATTCAATGGACACTCGTTGATTACATTATTCATGGGTTGTTTCAGTAGAAGCTTAACTAATATGTCGACCAATGAATTTAGTGTTCTTAGTTTGTGTGTCATTTTAAAATCATGTACCTATGATCGGGCTACTAAGATTCTGAAGCAAATTGGTCCATATGTATCCCATTTTCTTCTGTGGTCCATGATCATTTGTTGTGTAATGAGGGAATCGGTTACTAGTGTACCCATTTACACGCCATTTCTAACTCCTAGGTTGATGCCTTGAAGGAGAGCTCTATGAGCAGGGGGTCTTTGCCTCTGAGTCTTGTATGATCTTCTTGTATCCACCTTCAACATCCATCCTCAGAACTGCACATGCCACCTGCTAGAGTGAACTCTTGTTCATACTACGTCTACATTGATCAAGAACCTATCTTCAATGAGATAACTCTTTCCATCAGTGTGTGTACTTGTCATGAGTTGTTTGGTCTGTTGGGGTTAGACTTTAATAATGACCCTAAGTGATTGTTTTATGCTATTAACAACCCTACCCATAGGTAGCTTGTTTGGGTGAGAGATAAAGGTATTTAGGGTTGTCAATGGGGAGGGTAAGGCTCCACCCTTAACCTTACCCTCCAGAGGGTAGAGGGAAGAGGGTAAGGTTAAGGGTAATTACCCTTCTTAGAAATCCCCTTACCCTCCCCTTACCCTTACCCTGTTCTCCATAGGGTAAATGGGGAGGGTAAATGGGTAATTCTGATATAGAATGGATTTTACAAAAAGATAACTTGTTTTAAGGTGGTGAGCAGGGTGATAAATATTAAGTCACATCTTTCTTGACTTGCGTTTTCACAAATGTGGACATAAAAATGACAATGTTATAATTGTGCAATATGTTTAGACATTGGTCCAAGAATAACTTATTTTAATGTAGTGTGGTCATCCTTTTCCCATTGTTTTGCGACCATATCAACTGGTTCAACATATAATAATAATAATATACTACAAGCATTTGAGTGTGAGTGGGGGTGGGATGAAAGTCACAACCCACAAGATTTTCTATTAGAAAAAGTTGAGTGGAAACTAAACTAAAAGCTTCTATGTAGTGATATATCTTTGTTAAATAAATGTGGGTAAAAGGGTATGGATAATTTCCATACCTTACCCTCCCCTTTTAATGTGGCAGGGAAACGGGAATAGGATAAATGGGGAATGGGTAACAAAAGCCTTTATCCTTACCCTTACCCTATAGGGTATGGATAAAGGGTAAATAGGTAATACCCTTCCCATTGACAGCCCTAAAGATATTATTCCTTTTTCCATATGTGCCATATGGTAACTACAAACTTCATTATCCATTGAGATGGCCATATTTTCTTGTATGAAACCACTCTGAACCAACTCTTGAACTCTAAAACATCATAGAAACAAGTTGGTAATTGTGGTTTCATGGATTGCCAAACTAATCTAGCAAAGGTGCAGTCCCTCAAGAGATGAGCCACTGATTCTGGAGCATTCATGCATACATTACACAGGTTGTCCCGTGCTAGCCCAATTTTCAATCTACACATATTTTTCATCAAGTTGTTGTGCTGACCCAGCCACAAAAACATCTTGATCTTCTCTAGGATTTTAAGATTCCAAAGGGTTCTCCATGTACCTAAAGTTTTCTTTTTCCTATTTTTTATAAGTTGTAGGTAACTCTCCTTGGTGGATAGTATTCCCCTACATCCCAGGTTCCACACCCAGTAATCGTCCCCAGCCTCTAGGTGAGGTGTGTGTATGTTGTCTATTGCTTCTATCATTTGATCATCGAACCAGTCTTTCATGAAGGTCATATCCAATTAACCATTGTC
This sequence comes from Alisma plantago-aquatica, assembly GCA_963693085.1. Classification (NCBI taxonomy): domain Eukaryota; kingdom Viridiplantae; phylum Streptophyta; class Magnoliopsida; order Alismatales; family Alismataceae; genus Alisma; species Alisma plantago-aquatica. The sequence continues at coordinate 427,185,559 of OY856412.1, read as the reverse complement.
CAACCTAGCACATGCAATTGTGATGTCTTTGAGATCAGAATCCTTTTGACATTTGGTTAACAGGTCCTAGTTCTCTTCTCATCCACATGTCCCACATACTAGTTCCTTATCCATTCATGATGCATCTAGTACTATCATTTATTATCATTACATAGTATCTAACAATGCTCCTCTATACCACTAAACTAGATATCTTTCCTATCACTAGGCCTTTATATTTCTATCTCGTAACTTGAAACCATGGTTGTTGCAATTTTTGAATGATTATCCAGGCTAGGTTCATGAGGAGTGCTTGGTTGAGTTTTGAAGCCAACATAACAACTAGGCCTCCCTCATTTACTTTGGCTAGCAGCTTTGTTCCATGCCACCTTACACTGACCCCCCACCTTTTGATCTTTCCCTCCCCAGATAAAACTTCTTGTTATTTGATCTATTTTCTTGCAAATCAACACAGCAAAAGTGGTGGTTTGCATTGTATATAGTGGAGTCATTGAGAGTGTTGCTTTTGCAAGTGTGACTCTTCCTGGCATTTGGAGGTGTTGCCTTCCAACCTGATAGGTGTATCCTCATACACACTAGAGTAGGTTCATATTGCTCATTCTTGACTCTCCCATGGATAACTGGGATGCCTACATATCTCCCCATATTTCTTGTGCAGTTGATGCAAGGAACTCTTCTTATTCTCACATGCATGTACATAGGTGTGTTTCTAGAGAAATGTAGAATTGATTTCTCCTTTGACAACTCTACACCTGAGGCTTTGCTGCACAAATCTAGGCATTTGATCATTCTTTTAGCTTGTCGCAACAATGTTTCCTCAAATAGCAGTATATCCTCTGCAAAACACGGATGTGACAAGGTCCTTCCTCCCTTGGAAGCTTGTATCATGATCCACTTGCCTTCTTAAATCCTCTTTATTATGTCTTGGCATAGGAGGTTGAGGCAAAGTACAAATATGTAGTGCAAGATCGGGTCTTCTTACCTCATGCCTTATTAGGTGTTATTGGTTCTAGTAATTCTCCATTGAGTGCAATTCTTATCTGTTCTTACTGAAGTAGTTGTAGGATGACCCTTGAGAGACTGAGTGGATGATATAGTCTTGCCAAGGTGTCTTCGATGAAGGCCCACGATAGTCGATCAAATGCTTTGGATAAATCGATTTTCATTATCATTATTCCTCTTCTACCTTTCCTCATTCTTATCAAATGTATAATTTCTTGTGCTAGAATGATGTTGTCTAAAATCTTGCATCCCGGTACAAAGCTTGATTGGAATGGTGATATCCAATCAGGTATTATAGGTTTAAGGTGTTGGATGATAATCTTAGATATTAGTTTAGCACTGACATTGCTCAAGGAGATGGGTCTAAGGTGGTTACATGAAATGGGGTGGATAATCTTCATAATTAGGACCAAAATCGAGTATGTTGGATTCTATGGTAGCTCTCCTCTCGCAAAAACCTTCATTGTCATGCTTATGATGGGTTGCTTAACAATATTCCAACATTTTTGAAGAAATCTGGCTTCTATTCCATCTGGGCCTGGCACCTTTAAGAGGGGTCCATCTACAAGAGGGATTGATGAACCTCCACCTCTAATATCATAGTGTTAAGAGCGGACTATTGTTGATTGTTTAGAGGTTTTGAAGTACTCAATGTACCTCCTTGATCTTATTTCCCTTCTGGTCGGGTTAGCATCTATGAATAATTGTTTGAAATAATTATGTATGAGTAATTTTACACTTTATTTTTCATCCACCCATGTTCCATTCCCATGTTGCAATCTAAGGATTTGATTTCTCCTCCTTCTCACCCTGAAAAAGTTATGGTAGAATTTATTTTTTGCATTTACCAAGTTTTATCCAATCACATCTCGACCGTTGTTTCAATTCTTAATGCCTCTTCATATTGTGATCGTGCCACCATAAGTACTAAATCAATAATAGGAATTATAGACTATCCTAAGGATTTCCTCAAGATCATGGATCATACGGAACATCACTATTTTGGTTTTGTGTTTCTCCTTTCTTCATCTTTCATCCCATTTTATAGCCTTTGATCTGAAATGATTTATAATATCTTCAAATGTAGTATCAGTCCTCCAGCTTTCTTTAGCAAAACACAAAAATGTTGGGTCTTCATGCCAGATCTCCTTTGTTCTAAACACATGATTAGTTCTAGCTTGAGTCATTTTCCATTGGACTAGGAGAGGTGAGTGGTTAGATCTTATTCGAGGTAACACATGTACAGACGTTGCGGGGTGATACTCTATGACTTTGTATTGAAGAGTGCTCGATAAAGCTTTTCCATTAAGGTTCCCCTCTTGAAGGTGGTCATGGGACCTGATGTCATGATCTCTTAGCGACATGTGTATTCCATCACCTTAATGAAATCACTAGTTGATGTGGCATTAAAATTTCTAGCTCCTATTCTCTCTGTACAATTGACCATCATATTGAAATCTCTGATTATGAGCCGCATCCTTGTAGTAGTATGTGCCAGTCACCTTGTGTGGTTCAAAATCTTCTCCTTGGGCCTTGTGTTGTTTATCAAATAGTGAACATATTGAAAATTACTCTTCATTGCCTGAACATTTAGGTTATGATCCTCCCATCATAGCCAAATTCCACCAAAAAAACCAACTGCCTCCACTTGGTGTGAGAACGAACAGTTGAGCTTCTTTATAGTCTCCTCTTCTGCTCTTCCTGGTTATCTTGTTTCCAAGATCACCATGATATGAGGTCTGAATTTGTACCTTATTTGGTTGAGGTAGCTCTACGTAACTTACTTCGTTACCCCTTGCACATTCTAGGTTATTAACATATTACATAGAAGTGGTATTTTGATCCTTTCATCATCATCCATCTCTTGATGTGTTGTCATAGCCGTCTTGGGGGTTGCTTCCCTCTCTATTTCCTTGGTGCTTGATTGTTTTTCTCTTTTTCTTGATGGAGTGTACCCCTCTCCATGCTTCCACTAGTACAAGAATGGTCTGTAGCGTCGGTTTTTTTAAGCCTGCAACGTCACTTTTTAACCGATGCCTAAGTGGTCGTCGCTATAAACTTTGCTCTATAGCGTCGGTTTATTTGACCATAAAAAACTGACCTTGCAGAGTAAACACCGACAAAAATGGTTGTAAAAAATCTGACCCAGGCGAGAAAAAATGAGCCTGTAAGGTTGGTTATTCCAAAAAAACGACCCTGTAAACACTCTCGGTCGAGAATATTGTCGACCGAACACATTTTCGGTCGCCAATTTTCTCGACCGAGAGAGTTTACAGCGTCGGTTTTTTTAGAATAACTAACGCTAAATATTGAATAACCACTTCAGTGCTCCTTCTCGGTCGATGAATTTGTCGACCGAGGGACTTCTAGGGTCAGTTATTTGGAAAAAACCGATGCTAGAGGTGTTTATAAATGCGTGAACTTAACTGGATCCAAGATTTATCTCGGCCGACAATATTGTCGACTGAAGGGACTTCTAGGGTCGGTTATTTGGAAAAAACCGACGCTAGAGGTGCTTATACATGCGTGAACTTAACTGGATCCAAGATTTATCTCGATCGACAATATTGTCTATCGAAGGGACTTCTAGGGTCGGTTATTTGGAAAAAACTGACGCTAGAGGTGCTTATACATGTGTGAACTTAACTGGATATCGGTCGACAAATTCGTCGACCGAGAGAGTTTACAGGGTCGATTTTTTGGAATAACCGATGCTAAAAATTTAAATAAACATTTTAGTGTACCCCTCGGTCGAAAACTTGTCGACCGAAAATATTTCGGTCAAAATTTTTTTCGACCGAGGGGTACACTGAAACGTTCAAACTGAAATAGAAATGAATATTCATATATTCTGGGAGAGGGGAGCATTGATTCTCAACCATCACCATTCAAAACCACACATTCATGACAAAAATGATTCATAATCACATCATAATTTATAAAATGATAGATTTCTTGAAATATAAGGAGGAAAAATTAGTTTGAAATCCTAGAAATATACATCTTTTGAGAGACTAAAAGCTATACATATGCAAACAAAGTCTATGATTACCACTTCCTTCAAAAAAATCATGCACAAGATGTAGGGTTCATCTAAGATGATACAAAAAACTATCATACAAGCTCACACCCTAGGTAAAGGTACATCTTTATACTTGGATCAATATTTTTAAGGCAAAATCATGTACATGTAACGTAAGAGTGAACAATAATCATGGATAAAGTTATATAACTCACCTTAGAGATGATGTAGAAACTCCAAACAATAATGTAGATTGAATAAAAATGGGGAAGAAACCCTAGCTTGGGCACTCCTCTTCACCAAGCTGGTTCCTTCTCCAAAAAGGAAGCAAACCCTATGTTGAAAAGGTAAGAAAAAGAGAATGGAAGATGTTTTCAACCATTATCTCAAGCTCCACCATGCAAAGTCATGGATTCAGCCAAGAAGAAGAGAGGGGAAGATAGAACAACAAGAAAAACAAAGAAAAAGAGACATGTCTCACTTACCAAGACTAAGAAAGGTGGATCTGAACCCGGAAACGAACTCGGGAACCTTACTTGGAAACGACGGTGACCTTCCTTGGAAACGGCGGTGACCTTACTTGGAAACAGTGGCGACCATCATAGAGGATGAGACGACCTTCACGGAGAGGCGGCAACCTTCGTGGAAGTGTAGAGAGGCGACGATGACGAGCTCTTTTCGCGGAGAGGAGGCAAGGGCTTTGGCGGTGCGAAGAGGTGGCAAGGGCTTCACGGCGGAAAAGGTATCTGCGCCGTGGGAGAGAAAAAGAGAACGAAATTTTTGTTTCGCGGGGGAGAAAGACTAGGTTTCGGCCATTTTAAAGGAGAGACTCGACCTGTAGCGTCGGTTAAAAGAAACAAATTGACGCTAAAGATAAGCGGTGCCCGTGTTTGGTTATTTAAAAACACTCAAACACATTTTCGGTCGACAAATTTGTCGACCGAGGGGAGCTCTAGGGTCGGTTAAAAGTAAAAAAACCGACGCTAGAGGTGCTTATACATGTGTGAACTAAACTGGATCCAAAATTCATGTCGGTCGACAAATTCGTCAACCGAGAAGTCCTTTAGGGTCGGTTATAAGAAAAAATCGACCCTAGAGGTGCTTATACACGTGAAATCTGGCTCCTTCTCGGTTGATGAATTTGTCGACCGAGAGGTTAACGGTCGACAAATTCGTCGACCGAGGAGAGCTCTAAAGGTGCTTATACATGCGTGAACTAAATTGGATCCAAAATTCATGTCGGTCGACAATATTGTCGACCGAAGAGCACTTTAGGGTTAGTTATAAGGAAAAACCCGACCCTAGAGGTTCTTATACACGTAAAATCTGGCTCTTTTCGGTCGACAAATTCGTCGACCGAGGGAGCTCTAAGGTGCTTATAAAACACTAATATAGGATGATGTTATGTGAAACCCTAATATAGGGTGATGTCGTGTGAAACCCTAATATGGGATAATGTTATGTGAAACCCTAATATGGGATAATGTTATGTGAAACCCTAATATAGGGTGATGTTGAGTAAAACCATAATATGATAATGTTATGTGTAACCTTAATATGGGATGATGTGATGTGAAACCCTAATTGATAAAGATGGGAAACTCTAACCCTAATGAGGGAATAGTTATGTTATCTTTGTATTGCATGATGTTGATATGAAATGGATATGGTTGTTATCAAGTATACTAACCATGTGAGATGCTTGTGTAACAAATATCCTGAATACCTTGGTCAGATGACCTGAAGGTAATAGTTACCTGATAAGTGATAACCATGTTTAGTGATGAACTAAGTGTTTGAATACCCAGATCCAGCAAATGTGATGATGGTGGTATTGAGGGATGTGAATTCCCAACAATGAGACAAGGGATTGAGATCCCAATGCTTTATAAAGTTTTGAAAAGTACTAAACTGGATCCAAAATTCATGTCAGTCGACAATATTGTCGACCGAGGAGACCTTTAGGGTCGGTTATAAGAAAAAACCGACCCTAGAGGTGAAATATGGCTCTTTCTCGGTCGATGAATTTGTCGACCGAGAGGTTATCGATCGGAAAATTCATCGACCGAGGGACTTATAGGGTCAGTTATTTGGAAAAAAACTGACGCTAGAGGTGCTTATACATGCATGAACTTAACTGGATCCAAGATTTATCTCGGTCGACAATATTGTCGATCGAAGGGACTTCTAGGGTCGGTTATTTGAAAAAAAAACTGACGCTAGAGGTGCTTATACATGCGTGAACTTAATTGGATCCAAGATTTATCTCGGTCGACAATATTGTCGACCGAAGGGACTTCTAGGGTCGGTTATTTGGAAAACAACCGACGCTAGAGGTGCTTATACATGCGTGAAGGCAAACTGGATTCAAGATTTATCTCGGTCAACAATATTGTCAACCGAAGGGACTTCTAGGGTTGGTTATTTGGAAAAAACCGACGCTAGAGGTGCTTATACATGCGTGAACTTAATTGGATCCAAGATTTATCTCGGTCGACAATATTTTCGACCGAAGGGACTTCTAGGGTCGGTTATTTGGAAAACACTGACGCTAGAGGTGCTTATACATGCGTGAAGGCAAACTGGATTCAAGATTTATCTCGGTCGACAATATTGTCGACCGAGGACTTCTAGGGTCGGTTATTTGGAAAAACTAACGCTAGAGGTGCTTATACATGTGTGAACTTAACTGGATCCAAGATTTATCTCGGTTGACAATATTGTCGACCGAAGGGACTTCTAGGGTCGGTTATTTGGAAAAAATCGACGCTAGAGGTGCTTATACATGCGTGAACTTAACTGGATCCAAGATTTATCTCGGTCGACAATATTGTCGACCGAAGGGACTTCTAGGGTCGGTTATTTGGAAAAAATCGATGTTGGAGGTGCTTATACATGCGTGAAGGCAAACTGGAATCAAGATGTCTAATTACCTGCATTTTTTATAGACATATAAGGTTGGTTATTTGGAAAAACCGACCCTATAGATCGAGGCGCGAAGCCAAAATCAAGAAAATTTTTGTCGGGGGAAACTGTAATTGGCTTTGTAATCCAATTGTCTATAAGGTCGCTTATTTTATGAAAACTGACCCTATAGAGATACACTACAAGGTCGGTTATTTTAAGAAAAGTGACCCAAGAGGTCTTAGGTGGTGCCCGCGTTTTTTATAGACATATAAGGTTGGTTATTTGGAAAATTGACCCTATAGAGTTACACTACAAGGTCAGTTTTTTTAAGAAAAGCGACCCAAGAGGTCTTAAGTGGTGCCCGCATTTTTTAAAGAATTCATCCATGAATACTTGATTTTGGCTTTGTTCCTTGTCTGTTAGTCATAGATGAGATAATCTTTGTTTAGAAACCCCTTTGGTTGGTTCCTCCAAGCTGCGAGAGGTGTGTCCATCCTACGTTCTTTCTTTCTCGGGACGCAACATTCAAGTGGACCTCATACCATTTGACATGCATGGATTCGATGTGATCCTTAGAATGGATACTTTGGAAAAGTATCGGGTGATCTTGTACTATAGTGCCAAGGTGGTGAAGTTTTTTGACATTGATGTTTCATGGATCTTCTAAGGAGATAGGAAGATTCTTCTGACATGTATGGTGTCAGCTATGACGGTGGAAGGCTGATGAGGTAGGGATATGAAGCATTTTTGGCACATGTGATAGATACCAAGGTGAGGAATCCTAGTTTTTAGGAAATGCCAATTGTCTATGAGTTTGAATATGTGTTTCCCGACGAATTACCAAATGAGGTTTTATTGAAACACAGGGAAATGAAGGAAATTGATGTTTTTCATCTTCAGCCAAGGTGAGAGTACAACCTGCGTTTTTTAAAGAAAGCTGACCCAAGAGGTCTTAAGTGGTGCCCGCATTTTTTTTAGAAATACAAGGTCGGTTATTTGGAAAAACCGACCCTACAGGCAGTGACGTTATAACCCATTTATGTACTAGTGTTCCTATTTATTTTTTGATTTCTCATATGGATGGAAGAGGTGGATGTCCCTCTCTTATCTGGAGGTTCGTTTCTTGACAAGTTGAATACAAAACCTTGTTGGGTAGTGATAGGCGGCATGTTTTCTTCTACGTGGTTTACATCATTTATCGTGATGACCTTGTCCTCCCCAACATTTGCTACTGTGTGAGCTTCTACCTCTGCTTCCTTCTCCTTTGTTCTGTTGTCTTCTCATTGCTGTCTCGATGAGTCTGGTCAGATTCGCCTTGATTTCCAGGTGTTGTTGTTTGAGTTTTGCCTCCCATTACCCTTCTCATTCCCCAAGTGTTGGCTATTGTTGTGTTGTATTTCGACCATTGGGTTATCATTTGCCATGCTTTGTTCTTCCTCCTGAAGGTATTTTTCATCTTCAGCCTCATCCTGCAATGTCGAGTACTTATTTTCATTTCACACCCCTACACTGTGATGGTTGTTCTTCTATGGAGGACATCATCGACTTTTTTGTGCGTAGATCCTGTTAGTGAAGCGGTCTGGTATTATCGCCCACACCTGATGCGAGTCAGACATATGTGTCTCGGTATGCATAGTATTCTCCTGCTCCACCACTTCTTCATTTCTCTGACCAGATGTTTGCATACACTGGTATGAATTATGTCCAATGCTCCCACACTTGAGATAAAATTGTAGGAAAATATGGGTACAAAGTAGGCAGTGGAAATAAAAAAATTAACTATCCATATTCCCCCGAACAACAAGATCACATAAAAACTATGTAATGGAAATGATGGTTTAACAATTTCATACCTAGTCCTTGAACAAGTCCAACAACTATAACTCGTTGCAGTGGTGCAATACTCCTAGTTGTACTGGGACTTGTCTGTAGCAGATCCTGGTCTCCACCATGGATAGAAGACTCGAATGGCATATGCAATAGCTCCTCTATGAAATGAAGGCTGACGTTGTCCTCCTTGAGGCAGACAAAAACCTCCTCACCTCACAAGTTCATATTATTAATCCAAACACTAATTCGTTTCTCCACACATCTAAGAGCATACATTGATATCATAAGTATTCAATCATACTTATTTATTCTCATCATTTATCATTAAATGATTATCAACACAAAGTATGAGTTTCTCTCTCATCCTCACTAGGATATTGATTACATCATACTTTTGGTTCAATACTACTCTTGAGGATTATTAGTTCATCATTAACAATTCATATCATCTTTTATATTGTAACTAACACAACATGCAACATATGTCACTCAATCAATCACATATGGTCCACATAGACCGCCTAGAACTCATGTCATTCTACTAGAACATACATGAAGGAGTTTTCCCTCTTGTTGGTGTACTAGTCACCAACTTGCTCTCACACAATTATTCTCCATTGCTATCTCTCCCTTTATCAGGTAGGACCTACTCGAGCTCTCTATTGGTTCTACAACCAGAGAGGACAACAATTGTTAAAGGCAATTAAGTATCTGAGAAGCCCCCAGTACCTCCTCTATTTATAGGAGGGGTTAGGGTTTGGGTTCCCATTCTATGTGAGAGTGGAAGGGACTGGAACATCATGAATTTTCACAAACTACAAGTGGTGAACCAGTCAGTTTGCAAGAGAGACGGTAAGTTCACATGTGAGTTGATCAATTTCTCAGTGAACCGGTCATTTCACCATGTTTCCAAATCGCATATGAATTGGTAATTCGAATCTAATTAATACACAACATGACGTCATTACTAATCCTTGATGCACTCAAATGTCTCTACGAACCAGGCATCTCACCCAACCAAATGGTCGATTGGTGAGCCGAGCTGGTTGGTTTACTAAGTGAACCTATCGGTTCGCTCCCCCATTCAGGCAGAACTCAGCCAATTCAATTTTTAATCAACCTCACAGTCCAACCGGTCATTTCATCATATGAGTCAATCGGTTGGGAGTCCAGTCAGCTGATTTGTTTCTCAAATTGAATACCTAAACACTTTAGAAATCAATTCAATTATCATTCATGATTAAACTCCTTTTCTAGGTGAATTCCTATGTGTGTGACCCTATAGGTTCCATGTCACGTTGACAGTGAATGTCCATAACTAGTTTATGAAATCACAAGCAAAGAGTGCTGCCTAGTCACACATCAGTGCTACTCAAGTGAATGGAAAGTTGGAGAACAACTTCAACCTACAATCTGTGTAAGGTGTTATAGTGATTGTATAATTCCTTTGTCTCTGATATCCCAATGAAATTGATGTATGGGAACATCATCCTCGCAATGTTCAATTCATCTTCCTTGAACATAGAGCAGATTTTCTGATATATATGTGACCTCAATATCATATATTGATTCACCTGTGCGTGCACATGCGTTTCTTAGTTTTTCTTATCAAGTGGCCAGGATATCAAACTCCAGTAGGAGGGAAAAATCCCATCTACATTACTCATAGTCTATCATCGTGTGTCACATCTACCCAATCATCATTGTTATGGCAATCTTTATTTAGGGTTAAGTTGGATGATGTCAAAGTATATTGAATGACATGTGATGAGTGTAGTGACTTTAGGTCTAAGAACCACAATCACCACCTTCACTATGAGAGATTACTATGACCACCAAGTATGGTTTCCATGTGTCACTTCTCAAAGTGGGTATGTCTGATACATTATTCTTTAACAAGTATATGTGTGCTTGGTTTGATATATGGATTCAGCCCTATTTTAGGGCTTCATCTTGTATCATATTGCATTTCAATCACATCTATACCTATTAGATTACATGTTACTTACCTCATTATGCATATTTGTGTAAAATGCACTTATGGACATTATTTGCACATTTTTCAGACATTTGGACCACGCTTGATGGAAGAGAGAGAGAAGGAGTGATCCTAGGGTTTCTCTACCCTTGGAGAGACCCAAAATGAAGTTTGATGCTCCCTCACTAGTGACAATAGATCCATTGAAGCAAAGATGTCCAAGAAAATCCTAAGAATCAAGTCAAAGTGTTGATCCACAGACTAGCACGGTCGTGGTACCACATAATGGTCGTGCTAGGTCACTTGTAAAATCAATAGGTCCATAGCTCAATTTGTGCATAAATCACCACGGCCATGGAGCACAGAAAGGTCGTGGGGCACTGACTCAAGAACGGCCGTGCTGCACAACACGGGTGTGGACCCTACATAGAGAACGACTGTGGAGCTGAGAACGGGCAGATGAATTCAAGCCATCACGGTTGTGGTAACCCACCACAGCCGTGCTACCCTTGCCCCCCACGGCCGTGGTGACCACCAAGGTCATGCCACCTTCAGTACAAAATTGACCAACTCCCTGTGATTTTTCACCATTTCTAACTATAGTCGTTCCCATCCACCACGGCCATTCTCACCCCTCCCCACCATGGACGTGCTACCTACAAAAACTTAACTACTTTTGCATTACTTTTTCCCATACTACCCCTACTTGACCTAGTGCTTCCCCCACACCTATATATACCTAGGTGGTGGCTCCAACACAAGGTTAGCTACCTTCTACCACTTCTTAGCTCCCCATTTCACCCCCTTAGCCATTCCACTCCATTTCCACCTCCATTTCACTCCATTTCATCATTTCCACCATCAAAACCCTAGTTTCCACCATCATTCCATGCCCCTACACCGTAGAGGAGAGAGGAGGATGCCCTGCAATAGCTGAATGGAGGATCTCTTCATCTACACCAAGCTTCATGGATTCTTTTACCTCTTTCTCCCTTCTTTTTGTATTTTACATTGTTATGAGTATCTAGGCCCCTTGGGTGGGCTGTTTGGGGTGTAAAATGTTACTTTGATACCATGTTGAGTGAAAATGATATGTAAACTTTGTAATTCTATTTTCTAATAATTATGTTCTATTTCTATCTCATTATCCATAAATTGCTTGTTGGTTTGTGCTTGAAATCAATTAGGAATTTAGGGAAATTGCCTATATGTGTGAATTTTGGGATTTGTTCCTAGGTCCCATTCTTGGATCCCTAACTACCTACCCAACTTCCTACATCATAATCAATTCTCGTAACCCTATTTGAGATATCTAAGTTTCTAGTTTAGATGAAATTGGTGTGTTTAGCATGGAGTTTTCTCAAGGCTAGAATGTGGGTGATGGGAGGCCTAAAACCTCACTTCCACCCCCATTACTAATCTCAGCCTCCATCATCCTATGATCATCTAACCTAGAAACCTAGGCTTTTTTGGACTCTAATTGAATTACACCCAAGCCCTAACCCAATTGAGCCTCACAAGGGTAGTAGGGAGTGTTAGGGACTAGTTCCCCTATACACAACCTAGCATATCCATGGCCAGTTAGTAGCTTAGGATAATTCATTAGACTCTAACTTGTTGTTTGGTTTGGATGATCTAAATGGAATCATAATGTTTGTATGTCACCCCCAACTTAATTGATAAGTGCATCCCCTAAACATACCGCATCTCCCTTAATTTCTTTAAAACCCTAGTTTCCATCTTTCTTAGCTAGTGTTAGCTTAATTAGCTCTTTTTTTGGTTTAGATAGCTTCTTGCCCTGTTCTTGCTTTGTTCTTGCTAGTTTAGGTCTTTAATTACTCTTTTGCCTTGTCTTGTTTGCCTTAGTGTAGATTGTTCTCTTCTTGTCTTTTCTTCTTGCCTTGTCTTTTCCTACTTAGTAGAATTAATTGTCTAGGGTTAACTTAGGTTTTGTTCTTGCTTGCCTTTCTTTCTTGCTCAACTTAGTTTAAAAATCAAATCACCTTCAAACCCTTGACCCTAGTCTCCACAGTAGGAACCTAGCACCAAAAACCAACCTAGCTCTAGTGCCCCCTTTTCTCCCTGTTGATCACCCCTATACTTGTCACCTTACCTATACTACGACACAACCCCGTGTGCTTGAAGTAGGTGTGTTCGTGTAGGTCATTATAAATTTGAAAGTGAATCCACCTGTTTGATCCCGTCTGTGGAGTTGCATCCATTCAAGTCTCAATTGAGTGGTGTGTAACGCCATTGGCGGGGGCACACCAAGCTTTCTAGAATCGTTTCTGGGGAAAAAAGCGTTCGGCCTAGCTAGTTAGTTTTGCTTTGACTTTTCCTACTTCCCTCATCATTGCCATTCTTTATTCATAATTCTTTATGTTCTTTGTGTATATTAGTTTGCTAACTTGTCCTCTTTTGTTTGGTTGTACTTTGGGCATGTGACAAGCCATTCGGGAGAAGACAAGATGGAAGGCCAAAATGCACCCCACAAGCCGCTTCAAGACTACTTCATGCCTAGCAACTATAAATCACCAATTGCTAGCAGGGTTGATTAAATTCCAGGGGAGAAATTCTCCATTCTTCCAGGTCTTCTTGGGCTCCTTCCCACCTTCTATGGCTCAGAGAGTGAGAACCCCTACAAGCACTTGGACTCCTTTCTTGAAGTATGCTCCACCTTCAGGACGCCGACGACTAGTGATGATATAATCTGGTTGACCTTGTTCTCATTCTCCCTCAATGATAGAGCCAAAGATTGGTATAACTCTAGAAGGGACATCATGAGTTGGGAAACAATGAAGAATGTCTTCCTAAGGTAATTCTACTCTATAGAAAGGTTAACACAAATGAGGTGTTCCATGACAAATTTTAGTCAAATGGGCAATGAGCAGTTCCACCATGCATGGGAGAGATTTTAGAAGATTTTGAGAGAGTGCCTGCACCATGAGATCCCTTTGTGGCAGATAGTTCAATCATTCTACTCTAGTTTATCTCTAAAGGACCAAGATACAATGGATTCTTCTTGTGGAAGAGTTTTCATGGCTAGGTCACCTGAGGAGATATGGCCTTTGTTTGAGTAGCTGGCAGGAGGATCAAGAATTCAAGCCTCTAGCATGATTAGTGATGGGGGCTATGCCTTTGGTGTGATACCTCCTACTCATAATGACTCAAGCCCGCAAGTGATGAAGATTCTTGGTGACATGATGAGCTTCATGAAGAACCAGGTGACAAATGTTCCTTGCCACCCAATCAATTCTATTGAGTTCTATGGTGAAGAAAAGAAGACACCTCACTCCTATAGCTACCAAGATCCACAAAGTCCAAAATATGGCTCAAGGTTTGAGGAAGAGGTTCTCTCTAGATTGAAAATATTTGATGATGTTCAAAAATATGTTGCAAGGCTAGAATAGAGAATAGAGCAGCTATCTTCCATAATTTCTCTTCAAGAAGAAAAGTTGTCTTCAAAACCCATCATGAGCTACCATGAAGCAAGTGGACCAATGCCCTTTTCTCAAGTTTTCTATAGTCTGCCTCCCATGCAAGTGCAACCCATCTACCATTTCCAAGGCGATCCCAAGACTTATACTCCACCTCCACCTCCATCGCCATCATTTTCCCAACAATTAACCTTCCAACCTCAATTTTCCCCTCCACCTCAATTTCCACACCAAGTGTCACCTCCATCTCCTCCAAAACCAAGACTAGCTCCCCCTCTCCACCATGATCAAGGAAGTGATGTGACAGTTCTAAGGAGTGGGAAATCTCTTGAGCAGCCCACAAGTCAAAGAAAGGTTGAAAAAGTAAAGCAAAGGCAGACAAGTGGTGATACTGTGATTGCAATTGCCAAAGATGATTCAGTGATACTTGTTGTTGATTTTAGGATACCATGTGCTCCACCTCATACTCCATTTGCAAGTCCTACCATTCCTAGTGTTCTACCTCACATTGATGCAAACAAGGCAAAATCCAATGATCCTCCATTCATCGAAGCACTAGATGAGCCACCAGAACTAAAGAGGCAGCAAAAGCACAATGTGGATATTCTTGAGGTATTTCACCAAGTGAAGGTGAACATTCCACTCTTGGATGCTATCAAGAAAATCCCATCATATGCCAAGTTCCTCAAGAACCTATGCACTGTGAAGAGGAAGTCAACGGGGAGGATACCCAAGAAGGTGAAATTAACTGAACAAGTGAGCTCCTTCATACAACATTCTCTTCCTGTAAAGAGAAAAGACCCAAGAGCCCCACTCATACCTAGATATATAGGGGGACATCACATAGATAGGTCCTTACTTGTTTTTGGATCTAGTGTGAATTTGATTCCATACAATGTCTATGTTGAGCAGGTTTAGGCAAGTTGAAGCCGGCACATTGCACTCTCCAATTGGCGGATAGATACATAAAAGTGCCTAGGGGGAGTGGATGATGTCTTGGTGATGATAGAAAAAGAGAAAGATGCAATGTTCCTGGCAGATTTCATTATACTTGATGTGGAGCCAGAGAATAGGGCCATCATCTTGGGAAGGTCGTTCTTATCTACAGTTGATGTCAAGATTCATGTACGCAGTAGCACCATGATGGTTTCATTCATGGACATGAAGATCAAGATCAACGTGTACAAAACCCCCGGAGAGTCCAAGATAGGGATATTGGACATGATCACTTCACAAGTCTGAATGATCATTTGAGAAAAGCAAATCAAGCTGGAACCATTGATGATGATTATTGTGATCAAACAGATGAGGAACACAAATTGAGTGCAAATGAGGGATGCATGTTTTTCAAGAATGGACATATGAGAATGCCAAATGGATGAATGAATGAAGAATCTCTATGAAGCCAAGCTGAAGGCAAGAAACTCAATGCTTGTGCAAGGCAACCCAACTAGGTTTGGGGAATTTTTCACCCAACCTCTCATTTTTTATACTTTTTCTTTATTTTTACACAAACCTAAAAACACACACACGCACACTTGTGCTTGATAGTTTTTATTTTAGTTTTGATGAAATGACAAGTGAAACAGGTGCAAGTTGAGAAATGAGGCACATTCAGTGAAAAATGGTTGATACAACATCAAAGGGATCATTCAAGATAATTGGATAATGAATGATGAAATAATTTTATGATTTCTAAAGATTTTTTAAGTGATAAAGCCCAGAACATCTGTACTAGTGTGGAATGACCGTGATGGCAAAGATGGTTTTTCAATAGAGAAAATGCAAGATTTGGCCTCCGACAACACAACCGTGTTGGCATGGAATGACTGTGCTGACTAAGTTGGATTTCAACAGGGAAAACTCGAGTTTTGGGGGCGGGCATCACAATTGTGCTGGCCAGAATGGTAATGCTGGCTCGGGCCCAGCACTTAAGTCGCTCGATTCTGCCCGAGCCAACACAATCCAGAACTCATATTCGCGATAGAGAATGATTGTTCTGCGCGGACTGGTGACTAGGGCGAGCCTCCTTCACCCCCAAATCAACTCCTCATGCTCCCAAACTCTAGATTTGAGTTCCCCTTGGTCCCCAATCATCTTCCCTAACCTCAAGCTTCATTTTCCACCCTCCATCACCATCTATTTCTCCATCTCCAAGGAGAATCTGCCCCTACATCTTGGAAGTACGTTTGGTGTTGTTCTTGTTCATTTTTCATCGAAGATCCTTAGAAAATGAAGAGCACATGCAAGGCAATCAGGAAGGGGGTAGAGAGGACGATGGACATCCTCACTGGAGGCAAAATCCACTCCAAGCGGGCCTCCAATTTGTCATAGCAGTCCAGCAGTGCTTCATCACTGTCAAATTCAACTTTGTGATCCCTCTGACGGTCGCCTCCCCACACCGATCCTCCTCTGACGCTCACACCTTGGATCCAAGCTACAACAACTGCGAAGAGGAGGAGGAAGAAGAAGAATAAGAGTTGGAGAACATAATGGACTCAATTAATTTTGATGCACCTGCTCACGAGAGGAGAGATAAGAAATCAAACGATGCATCTTCCTCGTGCTTACCACCACGACTAGCTCCAGCAAGACATTCCACTTCATTGGCTCGACCTAGTGAAAGATTTGAGAGGGTGCCCTTAAACTTAGATATAAGTTTAGGGTCACACACTTATACAATAGAGGAGGAAGATGATATTGAAAGTGAGGAGATGTAAGATGAACCAATGGACATTGTGTCCAAGCTAGAAGAGGACATGTTGAAATGGGTGAGAAAGCAACTAAAGGAACCACCTACGAAAGGGGAATGGAAAGAAAAGATGTGACGAGGCCTCTCCACCCCGAGTACTTGACAAGGAGGGTGATCCTCACTAGGCATGCATATATGGCTACTGTGCAAGCTCTAGGGATCAACTACACATTCGAGAGTCAAATGTAACATTGTAGGTTGTACAAGATCTTGATTGAGGTTGAAGAAACCTACTTGGAGATGACTCATGAATTCTTTGCAACCTTAGAGAAGGTGCAGTACCAAGGAGAAGATGCCACCAGCTTCAAGTTGAATAGCTCAACACATGTGCTTAAAGCTTCCCAAATCAATGCTAACTTTGCCCCCAATTAAAAAATGGCAGAGAAATTCAATGGGGGAAGACTTGATAAGAGTGGTAGAGCATATTACACTAAGATGTGGAAGGAAGTTATTGATCAAGCTACATTTTTTTTAGGAAAATCAAAGACCAACAAGATTTACAACCCCTTCATGAGATACCTACAAAAGGTCCTAGAAAACACTTTGTTTGGCCATTATGACAATCAAGGGTGTTGCTCACAAAAAGATTTGTTTGTTATGGCTACAATTACAAGTAGGGGATTTGTAAACATAGGTGCCATGGTGATTCACCACTTCAAGACAATTCCCTCCAAGAGTAAAAATCCATTCATCATTGGGGGGTATTATCACTATAATGGAAAATGTAGTGGGTTGCAATCTAGATGGGATTACCAAGGTAGAAGGAAGCAAATATGTTGATCTAAACTATCTTGCTAGGTCCCAAATGATCTCCCTCAAAGATAGCAAAATCTTTTATGTTCTAAACCCCGGGTACCCTACAATCACCTTGGAGCTCCCATACCATGCCACCTCCTACTCATGGATGTGGGGCCACCGCTGAATTTTTCTAAGATGATAGCACAATATGAGGAGCATCTGACAGAGGGGTTCAGTGTGCCAAACATGGACTTACCTGACAAAGGAGGAGAGATGAATGTGCCAGAGCAGCAACACATTTTTGAGGAGCCACGCCACACACACCAGAGATTTGAGGATTTAGATGCACATCCACCTCCAAAAAATTCATACGACATGCCAGCCATGCACATTTGGAGACAATTCAGTAGACACATGAGTCCATGTGGTTAGATCAATAGTAGATGCATCATCATATCAACCACATGTACCACTATCAGCATGCACATGTGCAGAGGAACCCCCAATGGGGGGAGGATTTTTGGGGGGACTTTTTGGTTATCATGAGACATACCCGCCTCCACAGGTGGACTACTGGGGCCATTACTACCAACACACGCCTCCACACTCAGGCCCACCACATGATCCCACACCACCACAACCATGACTTCTACCATAGCATTCCTAAGCTTTAGTTTCATGTTGAGGGCAACATGATTCAAAAGTTTGGGGTGGTAGGGCGGTAATCCCTCAGTTCTCAGCTTATTTTGTTGATTTCCTGTCTCATATGATCACTTTTTGCTATCTAGTTTAGAATTTACCTGCTTTGCATACCTGCATGTCATGTAGTTCATTTTCTTATCATTTTTGCATAATTTTCAAAACAATTGCTCTTTTTGCCATGCATTGCACGTCATGTAGATTTTTGTAATTTTTGTGTGTTTTAGATAGGATTTGTTTTTTACTAGCTTTAAGTTCAATAATATAGACTTAGATGTGATTGAAGGCAACTTGGCACCGCTTTGGCCAATTTTTCCCAAATTTGAGATTTCTTGCCTAAAAGTGTGTTTCAACCCAATCTCTACTTTGGATTAAAAATGATGATAGCCAACAAATTCAAGTGAATTATCATTGTTTATTGCTGAATGGTATCAATTCTTGACTTTTTACATATGCACCACCTCACGTGTGTTTGCGAATGATTTGGTTGAATTGTGACTCGAGCATGCTATGAGTGCTTAGTGCCTATGAAATCACTTGATAGAAGTATCAATTTCAGGTTGTTCATTCATGTGGTGTGATATTGTTGGATGAAGCGTTGGATTAATTTTCATGCAGGATACCTTATGTTGAGAATCACGCCAGTGACCCCTCTTTGACCCGACTATTCACTCACCATCTTCTTACCCCTCCGCCTCATGAAAGGATGCCAAAGTGCACATATCAGCTATGACCACCTCCAAAAGTTTGGGGTGGCCACATATACATCTCACAGCTTCACTCTCATCACCATATGCCCTATCTACTCCCAGGGCAACGAAAAGAAAAAGAAAAAAATGCAAAAAAAAACAATGCTCCTGTTTAAGAGCATCTAAATAAAGAAAAGATGAGTGCTCTATGAAATAGCACTCCAAAATCTTACCGCAATCCTTTCTTCCATTTTCATACCCATTGAGCTAGGAAACATCAAACATATCCCATTTTGCCCTTTCTGCAGCCACATGGGTCATTTGTGTGATTTGAAACATAAGGTTGAATGAATGAAGGTGAAACAACACTCCTAGTCATACTTGATTAACGCCATCATGAAACGGTCTACCCGAAACTACATGAAAGAAATATGGATAGCTTGTGTGTATTATGCACTATATTTGAAGTTCATACGCTTTGTGCTCTTTTCATGATTGGTTTGTGAAAGTAGGAGAGGGGAGAGGTGGAATGCATGTACTTACATACTATGGATCCTATTCATAAATAATCATCCTTTGCATTGCATTTGTCATTTCTTGATTGTGGAAAAATTGCAGAGAGATTGAGTTGGAGCATACTTGAGGACATGTATATTTTAAGTTTGGGGTGGTGATTTAGCCCTATTTTAGGGCTTCATCTTATGTCATATTGCATTTCAACCACATCTATACCTATTTGATTACATGTTATTTCCCTCAATATGCATATTTGTGTAAAATGCACTTATGGACATTATTTGCATGTTTTTTAGGCATTTGGACCACGTTTAATGTAAGAGAGAGAGAAGGAGTGATCCTAGGGTTTCTCTACCCTTAGAGAGACCCAAAGTGAAGTCTGATGCTCCCTCAACCTACCCCTAGTGGATAAAGATCCATTAAAGCAAAGATGTCCAAGAAAATCCAAAGAATCAAGTCAAAGTGCTGATCCAGAGACCAACACGGTCATGGTACCACAGAACGACCGTGCTAGTTCACTTGCAAAATCAACAGGTTCATATCTCAATTTGTACATAAATCACCGCGGTCGTGGAGCACAGAACGACCATGGTGCACTAACTCCAGAATGGTCGTGGTGCACTAACTCCAGAACGGCCGTGTTGCACAGCACAATCATGATACCTGTAGAGAGAACATCCGTGGAGCTGAGAATGGGCACCTAAATTCAAGCCACCACGACCGTGGAACCCCATCACAGTCGTTCTACCCTTACCCCACCACAGTCGTTCCACCTTCAGTACAAAATTGACCAACTCCCAGTGATTTTTCACCATTTCTCACCACAGTCCTTCCCATCCACCTGACCATTCTCACCCCTCCTCACCACGGTCATGGTGACCACCACGATCATGCTACCTACAAAAACCCAGCTACTTTTGCACTATTTTTCCCATACTACCCCTACTTGACCTAGTTCTTCCCCCAACCTATATATATCGAGGTGGCGGCTCTAGCACAAGGTTAGATACCTTCTACCACTTCTGAGCTCCCCATTTCACCCCCTTAGCCATTCCACTCCATTTCCACCTCCATTTCACTCCATTTCATCATTTCCACCATCAAAATCCTAGTTTCCACCCATTTCCACCATCATTCCATGCCCGTACACCTTGGAGGAGATAGGAGGATGCCCTGCGGTAGTTGAAGTGGAGGATCTCTTCATCTACACCAAGCTCCATGGCTCTTTCTCCCTTCTTTTTGTATTTTGCATTGTTATGAATAGCTAGGCCCCTTGGGTGGGTTGTTTGGGGTGCAAAATGTTACTTTGATACCATGTTGGGGGAAATGATATGTTAACTTTGTAATTCCATTTTCTAATGATTATAATCTATTTTATCTCATTCTCCATAAGTGTTTTGTTGGTTTGTTCTTGAAATCAAGTATGGATTTAGGGAAATTGCTTATATGTGTGAATTTTGGGATTTGCTCCTAGCTACCCATCTTCCTACATCATAATCAATTCTCCTAACCCTATTTGAGAGATCTAAGTAGCTAGATTAGATTAAATTGGTGTGTTTAGCATGGAGCTTTCTCAAGGCTAGAATGTGGGTGTTGGGAGGCCGAAAACCTCACTTCTACCCCCATTACTAATATCAACCCCTAATCATCCTAAGATCATCTAACCTAGAAACCTAGGCTTGTTTAGACTCTAATTGAATTACACCCAAGCCCTAACCCAATTGAGCCTCACAATGGTAGTAGGGAGTGTTAGGGACTAGTTCCCCTATAGACAACCTAGCATATCCATGACCAGTTAGTAGCTTAGGATAATTCATTAGACTCTAACTTATTGTTTGGTTTGGATAATCTAAATGGAATCATAATGTTCATATGCCACTCCCAACTTAATTGATAAGACATCACCTAAATAACCCACACCTCCCTTAATTGCTTTAAAACCCTAGTTTCCATCTTGCTTAGCTAGTGTTAGCTTAATTAGCTCTTTTCTTACTTAGATAGCTTCTTGCCCTATTCTTGCTTTGTTCTTGCTAGTTTAGGTCTTTAATTGCTTTTTTGCCTTGTCTTGCTTGTCTTAGTGTAGATTGTTCTCTTCTTGTGTTTTCTTCCTACCTTGTCTTTTCCTGCTTAGTAGAATTAATTGTCTAGGGTTAACTTAGGTTTTGTTCTTGCTTCCTTTCTTTCTTGCTCAACATAGTTTAACAATAAAATGACCTATAAACCCTTGACCCTAGTCTCTGAAGTAGGAACCTAGCACAAAAAACTAACCTAGATCTAGTACCCCCTTTTCTCCATGTGGATCGACCCTATACTTGCCGCCTTACCTATACTACAACATGACCCCATCACTTGCGGGATAGCATTTTAGTAGAAGTAGATGTGTCCATGTAGGTCATTATAAATTCAAAAGTGAATCCACCTGTGTGCTCCCATCTGCATAGTTGCATCCATTCAAGTCTCAATTAAGTGGTGTGTAACGCCATTGGCAGGGGCGTACTAGATATACCATATCATGACTGATGACATTCTATCATCAACCAACACACACTCTAGTCTTATGTTCTAATGTTGTCTATCTAACTTCCACAACAACATTTGACTAGGGACATAATGAGAATGTACATACTCTTTACATATGTATGATCTGATTGTACAAGTCATGTACTTGAAGACATACATCATTGAGTATTGTCATTCCTTAGACATTCATTATGTTTCCTCATTATCTCATAATTGAGTGAAACAGAATGAATTGGAAGCTTGCCTTTATCATTATTAATCAAATAACATGCCATCACAATCATTATATGATTGTCTCTCTAGGCATACATACCAATAGACTCTCACTTTCACTTAGAGACAATCACCCACGAATCTCATTCTTAGTGATCTAAACATGTCCATCATGTTTTTGCTGCACAAGTGCTAATCCAGTGGGTTAGAAACACTTTGCTTAGTTTGTGTATTGCATGTTTCTCCTCTTTTTTCTATGAGATGAAATTACTGTAATATGCTATGATATTCCTTGCCTAACCGATATCTCCATTGTTTTCATAGTATTTTTACTATGTCATCAATGGTTGTAACATCCATAAGTTCATTCATATGAATTTTTAGATCCATATAGTATCCACTCCGATGTTCACAACACTAGGATACTTGGCTTCTATTGTGGAATTGAACTAATGGTTTTTAGTTCAGAACCCTTCCAACTTACAACTCTTTTCTTAAAATTTTATATTGCGATCACTTTCATCATTTTGAAAGCTTGCATTGGTGTAAACCTTTCACCCAACACTTCCTTGTTTCCATGAACTAGAAACTTATCATTTAGTGCTTCTCAAGTACTAATGAATATCTTTATTGGCATTCCAATGACCTTCATTGGAAACTAATATCATCTTTTCATGTCCAATACATACAAGACTATGGGTTGAGTACATTAGCATACATGATAGATCCATTTGCTAGTGCATGTGGCATGTCACTCGTGTCTTTCCATTCTTCACAAGAATTAGAACATAGGGTTCGAGAGAGACTAATCCCATGAATCATGGTCAGAATCTCTCTCATTGAATACTTCATGCTGAACTCTTTCAACATCTTACTATTGTATGTTCTCATATTTAGGTTATGAAACTTTCAAGAACTATCTCTACAGATCTCAATTCCTATCACATAAGATGTTTCACTTAATCCTTAATTGTTGAAGGTGTTTCCCATGCCATGTCTCAATGTTTATAGTATTGAGATGTTATTCCCCATCAATATGTGGAATATTTATTATGCTCCCACTAAATCTTTTGTAATCACAAATTTCATCTTTTATCTTGGCTCAAGTCAAACTCTTTGACTTTCTTGTCAAGTCAAAAGATCCCATCTCTGATATGCTTGTTTCAATCTCTTAGATTGAACTTTGTAACTTAGACTTTTTTCACATTCATGAAGTTATAAAACCTTTAGGTTGTGTCACATATACATCCTTTCATTTATTCCTTTTAAGGAATGCAATTTTAAACTTTATATGCCAAATCTCATATTCTATACTAGCTACAGCAATAAGCATGAAAATTGGTGAAGGAATTTCTTCATGTTCAACAATTTGAACTGATTTGAAAACCTTTGTATCCAATCTATCCTTTTAGGTTATCCATGTAGATCTTTGCAATGAAAATCAACTTTACCCTTTGGGTTTTACCCCTTTAGGTGGTACTTCTAAGGTCATACCTTGTTAGTGAACATGGACTCCATAATGGCTTTAAGCCACTTCTCAGATTCTAGTTCTCAATAGCTTCTAGTTGATTTGTTAGATCATCATATTATGACCAACCTATCTGAGTTGTTGGATTCATAATCTTTTAATATCAGATGTATTCTACTAGAACTATGAGGTTCTGTGTTACATATGGAACTTGAGATTCCATCATAATTTGTGGTTCTCAATAGTTCTCATTATAACTTCTTGTTGACCTCAAACCTTTCGAGTTCTACTTTACTCCCACTGATTCTTTTGTAACTTAATTATCCAAATAACAAAACACTTTTGTTATCATATTGGGACTAAAGTAGCATTCAACAATCATGGTTTGTGGATTAACCTTCTTAAGAAATTTCTTTCTTTATAAAAGTTTCAATCCTTTAGACATATCGGGACATTTCCATATCATATCACATATGATGTCCTTTAAAACATTTTAGACGATACATTGTTTTCGTGTAAAATATATACACTTGAGGAAATTAGAAGATTAGATTAAATGATATTTACATCATGGTCCATCAGGATGTAATTCCTTCTTTCTGATACGTCATCATGTTTTGGGTGGATTTGAATTGTGATACATTATCATGGTCTATCCAGATGGTCCTCAAACTATTGATGTAAATTATTTCAACTTTTGATCATATCAAAGTTTCTTAATACTTTTATCAAAATTATGCTGCATTTATAATCTCCTTGAACTTTTCAAGAGATTCATGTTTGTATTTCACCAAATACAAACCCTATATCAACTAAGATCATCAGTGAATATAATGAAGTATGAACAACTACCTCTAGCATTTATTCTATAAGATCTTCATACATAAACATGTATAAGATCTAATAGAATGCTTATCCTCCCACTACGTCTAGTGAAGGGAATTTTGTCATATTTCTCATAATTAAGATTTGCTTGTCTCTTATTGGTTCGATAACCAAAAAAGTCCAGATAAACATCAATGTGGATTCTAGATATGCATTTTGTATATATGTGCCCAATATGACATGTTATTGATTGTTTGAGTTATCAAATTATAATCTTTTAAGTATTTACGTCATTAACATTCATCTTTAGATCCTTTCATATAAAGATCACTAGATGTTGGGGCATTTCCATACAAGATCGCATATTTGAACTAGAAGCATAAAAAACTCTTTATTGATTTATCATACTTGTCATACAAGATGCATAAAGTAAAATGTTTCTATTGGTTTTTTTGGTCGGTCAAACTCCTGTTGCTTTTTTTCATTTTTAGTTTTTGTAAAGTACAAAACTTGTTAGCTCTCAAAGTGGGAAGCCAACTAGAGTAAAAGAAAACTAATATATACATCTGGAAAACTCTGAACAAATACAAAAAAAGTATGTGAGCAGCCCTAAGGTTCCTTAACCATCAAAGACTAAGAAACATCCGGTCCATCATATCAAAGATAGAAATCTGCATTTCTTTCTGTGATGTCAGAAAAGGAACCCTCCATGAACAAAAATAGAGCATCAACATAGAGCTCGTTAGAGCAAATCACTGAATCATATAGACTTATAAACCTCAGAGCATCATCTCTCAACATAAAGAATATAGCAAATAATTCAGTTCTGACAGAACGATCTGCAGACCAGAAAAAAACAAACAACCTACGTACTTCATAGCACCAGGAGAATAACATATAAGCCACCATGGAACTCCAAAGAGCAGACCACTGAAAAAGATGAATAAAGATTATCCCCAGGTGATGTGCACAAATCATATCATCTTTTAGATCATGTTTGGTTGCATATCCATGTTGTTTTGACTCAATTATCACTATCATTCATGCTAGATTCTATATTTTTAGCTATTCTTACTTATCTCATGGTTTGGATTGTAGGTACTACATTTTGCAATGAAATGATGAGGAATGTATCATATTATCAATTATTGGATCACTTCTCAAGTATCTACATGTTTTGGGGTTCGAAATTGCGCAAATACCACTTTTTACGGCATGTAAATCGGACCTACACACTGAAAGTTATGAGCAAAATACACAATAGCCCAAAACAGCGAAGTGCACGCCGTGCGCCAAAAGTGCACGCCGTGCACCTGGGAATTTCAGGCAGATAAAAGTTTCTGGAAAGCTGTGCGGCGTACACCTGGGAGCCAAAAGTTTCTGGAAAGTTGCACGGTGTGCATTTTCAAAGTTCCCGCCGTGCACAGTGCATTCCGGAGGAAACTGAAAGTTTCTGGAAGTTACACGGCGTGCATTTCCAAAGTGCACGCCGTGCACCTGGCAGTTTCAACATTTTGTAAAATACGAGTTTTTATTTAAAACGAAGTGGGAACTTAATGGGCGGTTATGCCCGGTCATTTGCGGAAGTTCTCTCGTCCTAGAGCAAGCCTAGAGCATAGGAGGGCGATTTGGAGGGGAAAGGAGGTGGTTTCTTGCCAAAGAACCCTCATTCTTCCTCTCTTCTTCTCCAAGCTTCTTCTCCAAGGTGCAACAGAGCTTCTTCACTCCACAAAGCTTCTCAGGAGGGAAGTTTGTCCGGCTCGGAGCAGCTGTAGAAGTGGGATTTTGTCCTCAAGTCGGAATTCTACCTTCCTTTGGTTACACCTTGGGATTGCTTAGCTTTTCCTTCTCTAAACCATGCTAAACTCCGTAATTTCTGCACATTTTCTACTGTACATCATTATGGACGAGTAGACTCTTTTTCTTGGGCATGGGAGAGTAACTCCCATGTCATAGCTTGTAAGAACATATGAATTTCGTACTAAATGTTAGTTTCTTGCATGTTCCAAGAGTTGTTTCAGATCTGAAATGCTTGTTTGTGTGATTGGCCATCATACTTATATGTTGTATGCTTTCTTTCATAATCTGAGAAGATGTGTTTGAGGGTATGGAGTTACACTTTTGGCAACTTGTCCTTGACCGCAAGAGTGGCTGGGATTATGTTGAGGAGAAAGGTTTGTGATTTGAAATGAAATACATACACGAGAGTGATGTATGGAGTTAAAATCGTCATCACTTCACCGGGAGGTGAGTGATGACTACAAACCTCCTTTGCAAGTTAATTAACATGTTTAAATTCGTATTTTAATATAAGCTATGATGTGATAGTGAAATCCCAAGTCTAAGATCCTTCCAAATCTGAATCTTAACCTTTCTTAAGTGATAATTTAATGTTTTGTTTTAAATCTATAATTTAGTTGTTCTAATCCAATCATCTTGTGTACAACGATCTAGATTATTGAAAAGCATAAATCTTGCGCCTAACTAACCAACGCTCCTTGTGTTCGACCTCGACTACAACTACTCTCGTATACTTGTGGGATATAGCTAGTTGAGTAAAAGATCATTCTTAATGATTGAAACTCGTTAGTGTAAACAACCATCACCAAGGCAAAGACTTCAAAATACAGAGCAAAGATAAAGAAGACATCTGAATACAACTTCAAAAAGATCATTCATCATCAGGACCTCTGATAAAAACAACACCAACCTTCATCTCATCAAACGAAGAAGGGAAAAAAACCACCAACCAAAAACCCAACCAGAACATCGTAGCCATCACAACCCATTCCACCATCCCACCAAAACCAGCCCTGCCATTCCTCAAAAGAAAAGCATAGCAAGCTAAGAAGGATAGCTCCAAAACAAGCTTGAGTGAGGTCTGCCACTCCATCCAGGATAACCTCAACCACTCAAGGAACAAAGAAACTAGCAGCCTTGGGAGAGATCTGCCACTCCTCAACGGATAAAACTCATCCACCTAAGAAAACGAGGATTAACTCAGAAAAACAACCTCAAAAAAACTAAGCAAAAAAGTTCTCATCCCCAAAGAAGATAGACCACCATATCTCGAAAAGAGGGGAGCACCATAACCAACTTCAGACAGCAGCTCAAGAAAGAAGAAAACCTCCAACAAATAACCCAGCAGCAAAACAACAGAAGCCAAGCAGGGAACAACAAGAAGCTTAACCCACTCCAACTAGAAGAGCCTCAACCACTCAAGGATCAAGGAAGCGAGCAACCTTGGGAGAGTTCTGCCACTCCTCGATGGATAAACTCATCCACCCAAGATTACAAGAGAAACAACTCTGCCACAGAGCAGAATAAGGCAGCATAAGAAAAAACTATAAAGCACATAGCTCAGCTGGAACAAAAGTATACTAATCACAGTAGAAACATCATAGCAGAGCAGGCTCATCTGCCTCAGAGCAACATCAAGCAACATAACAGAGTAGGCTCAACTGCCTCAGAGCAGCATCAAGCAAACTATATCCCATAGCACAGCTGGCCCAAAGGAAAACCAAAGCACAGAAGAAGTAACATAGCAGAGCAGGCTCATCTTCAGAAAAAAGAGATAAAAAGAAGCTCAATAGGCTCAACCATCACTCAACGAGTGAGAGGGGAGCAGTAAGAACGCCAGAAAATATATCAGAGAAACCAAGTAGCAAAAGATTCACAGCCAAGAAACTTCATAAGAGCAACAACTAACCAAAGACCAGAAGAAAAAACCAAACAAAAGGAAGGCAGAACAAGAGAGGCCAAGCTCAACTCCCAGAGAAGAAATAATGGATATCCTGATTAATAACTTTCCATAATTGAATCGGATCCCTATATTTATCCTCATGAACCCTTTGATTTCTCTCTACCCAAGAATGATAGAAAATGATGCTCATAATGCATTTAACTCTTTGATCATTCAAATTTTCAGCCTGACTCCAAGAACTAATCATAGGAATATTGGCCACAGCCCAGATCTCATCAACATATTTACACTCAAACAAAATATGATTGGTATCTTCATAATTATTCTGACATAAGTAACACATAGAGGCCAGACATAGGCCTCTCCTCCTGGAATAGTCAGTTGTGGGAAGCCTATTATGCCTCACTTTCCAAAGATGTAACCTGGCACGATTGTGAGTTTTAATCTTCCAAAGCCATCCAAAGTTGATAAGACTAGATTTTTTAGTTCTAACAGCCTCCCAGACATCATGGAGTTTAACATCCTTCTTCCCATAAAAAAGAATAGTATCTCTAAGACCCCTGTGAATCTGAAAAGAGTTAACAGCTTTAAGAATATCAGCTTGACCACGATTGACAACCCTAGGCATATTCCAAGCACCATTTTTTATAATGACATTCAGAGTTGAATCCCATGGGATACCTTCTCTAATAATACACTATTTGCCCATAAGGTTTACAAGAAAAATATTGTTACACCAGGGATCCTGCCAAGTATGAATAGAAGTGCCATCTCCCACCTCAAACTTAATATAACCAAGCAAATCATCTTTGATACGAATAATGTTATTAAACATCCAGGAATAGTTGGGAGACTCCTTAGCAACCCAGAAAGATTGCGTCTTTAAGTATTTCTCAGAAATCCACTTCACCCAAAGGGTGTCTTTTTTACTAGCTATGTCCCAAGCATTCAATAACAAGCACGCTTTAGCCACATCCTTGGGCTTTTTGATATTCAAACCACCATCTTCTTTAGGTTCTGTAACATCATCCCACTTGACAAGATGGAGATTCTTCTTAGACTCTGTTTCTCCCCAAAGAAAATCACGAAAAAGTTTATCAATTTGATCAATAATGGAACTTGGGATGGGAAAAGAAAAGAGCCAGTATAAATTCATATTGGAGAGGGTAGATTTAATCAGTTCCATTCTAGCAGCAATAGACAACAGTTTCGATTTCCAAGAGTCCAATCTAGATTTGACTTTATCAATCAAAGTCCCGCAAAATATTTTGGATAATTTCCCAGAGAACAAAGGTAACCCAAGATACTTGGATGGAAAGCAACCTTCTTTGATATTAGTGATTTCAGTGATAACTTGCTTGTCAGCATTCCTGCTATAGATAATAGAACTCTTCTCATAATTAATACAAAGGCCCGAAGCATCAACAAAGGAATCAAGAATATTCTTTATAACAATAGCATTAGCACTGCTAGCTTTAGAAAAAATCATGAGGTCATCCGCAAACAGAATATGGGATCTATACATCTTCTTAGAGATAGCAATGGGCTCAAGACCACCATTTCTAACCATTCTCTTAAAAAGCTCAGATATCCCCTGCATGCCAATGACAAATAAGTAAGGGGCAATGGGGTCACCCTGTCTCACCCCATTAGTGGGCTTAAAAGGATTGGAAGGCTCCCCATTAATAAGAACCTGGTATGAGGTAGAGTGAAAGATTTCTCTGATCCAGTTTATCCATATGGCCAGAAAACCCATTTTGTGCATAATAGAGAAAAGGAAGGACCATTTAACAGAATCATAAGCTTTCGTAATATCAGCTTGAATGCACATTCTAGGAGAAGCATAGGGTTTTTTGAAATCACTCAAAATTTCATTAGTGAGTAAAGTAGCCTCCTTTATGCTTCTATCTTTGACAAAGGCACATTGAGAGTCATCAATAATAGAAGGTAAAACACTTTGAAGCCTATTAGAAAGAATCTTAGAAATAATTTTATAGAAATTATTACACAGAGAAATGGGCCTCCAATTTTTAATCAAGGTGGAATCAGAACCTTTGGGAATAAGGGTAAGAAAAGTTCTATTGGCCTCCTGTAGCAATTTACCATTCCTGAAAAACTCAAAGACAGCCTCACAAACATAATCTCCAATAATATCCCAACACTTCTTATAGAAAAACCCATTAAAACCATCAGGCCCCGGGGCCTTATCAACTTTTAAATCCTTAATGACATCCTCAATTTCAGTCCTCGTAACATTTAAGATGAGAGAATTTTTCTACTGAAGAGTTAAAGTGTTGCCAGGCCATTCTCCTTGCCACACTCCATTAGAATCATTTGAATTATTAAAAAGCTTGGAGTAGAATTCAGAAATAGACTTCTTAATAGCATCATTGTCATGCGACATGTTACCATCAATATTGAGGCTTTTAATAGAATTAGATTGTCTTCTAATCTTCATGGAGGCATAGAAGTAAGAAGTGTTGGAATCACCTTCTTTGAGCCATTTAACTCTCGACTTTTGTTTATAGAGAGATTCTTGGGCAACAACATAATGATTTACTTCAAGTCTCATATTCTTAGCAATAACCCTTAGATCTTCATTAAAAGGGTCCAAGTCAGCTTGCTCTTGAGCTTTAACAACATTGAATTTGGCTATCTTAAGATTATCATTGATGTTCCCATAAAACTCTTTATTCCATTTAATAAGATATTTCTTAAGCTACTCCAATTTCCTGTATAATCTAAACATGGCAAAACCAGGAAGATTCATAACCCATGATTTCTTCACAATGGATATAAAGTCTTGGTGTTCAACCCAAGCATTAATAAATCTGAAGGGTGATTTAACTCTCCTTGGGTTACCAATTTTAACAAGGACTTTCCTGTGGTCACTGATAATGTTGGAGATCACTTCACCCGAAAAGTCATCAATAGTATTGAGAAAATCAGTATTATAGAAAACTCTATCGATTTTCGACATAACAAAACTATCACCATCTTGTCTATTATCCCATGTGTAGAAAGGCCCTTGGAGGTTCATTTAAAAAAGATTACAGTTTAAGATGCATTCATTGAAGTCATCCATGGATTTTCTAGTGGGCATTTACTTGCTGACCCTTTCCACATTCTTCCGCACACAATTGAAATCACCCAAGATGAGCCATGGACTATCCACAATGGGACAAAAGGAGGAAATAGAGGACCAAAGTCTTTCTCTGTGATTATCAGGATTATGACCATAAATAGCAGATAGATAGAAATAAGATTGGTCAGAAATAACCTTCATATGTAGAACTTGGTCATTTTCAGCAATACCAGAAACATCACATTCAGTAGGATTCCAGAGGACAACTATCCTACCAAGGATATGAGAAGCATGATTCGAGAGCCAACTGTAACCAGGAAAGTACTTATTGATAAGAGATTTAATATTGCAAGGCCTAACTTTAGTTTCAATCAAGATAACTATACTGTCACTAGCCTTCCTAATTTCTTCTTGAATGTCCTGAATTTTATTGCTTATACCACGGACATTCCAAGAAGAAATAGATAAAGGAGGAATCATTTGCCCACCTGGGCTGTTGGGCTGACAGCCTCAGCTTCTTCAGTTGATACATTTAGTTCCTCAATCTGTGCAAGAATAGGGGAAAGGTTTGACTCTGTAATTCTATAATAGATGCCAGTGCTTTGTTTCAGCTGATGCTCATGAGGGAAAATATTTCTTCTTCTATCATTTGGGCCAATCTGAACTTTATCAATATTAGAACTATCAGGGGTGATATTAGAGAAAACATGCATTTCAGTAGGGGTCGAAGGAACAGAATCAGTCATGTTCACCACAGATAAACTAGTAGTATTAATTCCTTCATTAACAACTTTAGAAATTTCCACATCCTCAACAGTATTATCCATCTGTTCAATCATAAGTTTCTTGCATTGTATTTCCTCTTCATCTGAGATTTCTTCAATAACATAGACTCCACTTTATTCCAGACTGATATTAGGAATAACGTCAAATACCTGACCAGCATCAGTACCTTTAACCTTCCACGTTTTCTTAGATTTAGCTGGAGGTTTGGCTTTCTGTATTTTTTCTAAACGAGATGATTTGCATTCTCCATGCCCCAGGAAACCACATCTACTACATTTATATGGTATCCATTCGTAATCAAGAGAGACTGTGTGCTCAGAACCAGAATCGCTAATTAGTGTTAAACTTCTCGGGAACTTAGCACCTTCTGTAACAATGACTTGGATCCTTGCAACATCTAACCGTTTCAGACTGACCGTGTCTTCGTCCATCTTCACAGGACGACCCAGGAAAGAGCCGATCCTATTGAAAGTCCCGCTATCCCACAACTCCATAGGAAGGTTCAGAATATCAACCCAAACAGGTACATCAGATAGAACAGTTCTAGTATGCTCTTCCCCTGGAACCCACTTCTTAAGGACAACTGGTCTTCTGAAGATAGTCCATTCTCCTTTAAATACATTCTCCAGATCTTCCACATTGTCAAATATTACCAAGAAAAAGCCACTACCTCTATCAAACATCTCGAAACGGCCATGAGTACTCCAGATCGTATTAAGATGGTTCACAAGAGTGAAGATATCAGGCCAAAAATCAATGATATAACCAAGAAGGCATTTCTTCCATTTACTAGCATTTTCCTCCGCTTCCTTGCTAGGATAAAGCAGCTTACCATTAATCGTAGAGATATCAACACGTTGTAATCTCGATGCATTCTCAGTAAATAACAGCTTAAAAGCATCCCACAGTTGCGGCGAATTAACTGTAGCATGATTTTTAACTTGTGGAACGACCGGAGCTTGAGATGAGACTGAGGTTTCCACTCTTCTGCTGCAGTCTGATGGCATACACAGACTCAAACTCAAGGGAGGGGATCGACAGGGAGGTGCTGTCGTCACCTTGCCTTTCGCCTTGTCGCCCACGACAGAGGGAGCTCGGGAATCCATCCCTAAATGAAACCTCCAATGTTTCTATTGTTGGCATAATGAAATAGCAGTTCAACTAACTCTATTACATGCCCATTGGGCTTAGATAAATTCTAAACATAGACTTAAGATTTAGCAACTCTTGCTTTTGCAGTCCATCATTGTCCTTTCATAAAGGCTTTACTTCTTATCAGATCTTGCACATCAACGTATGTCAGATCTACATTTGGTATCATATACCGCGATGAAGAAGTAATTTAGAATTATCTTATAATGTATATACCCTAAGTGGAGATCTCTATCTCCTCCTTCTTCTTTAGTTCCTCCAACCAGAGGGGGCAATTCCTATTCCAATGTCCAACCTGGTGATAGTGGTGACACTTGCCTCCCTTCTTTATTCCTCCCTTTGTCAAAGATTTGAAGACTTGGGCTTCTAGGTAGCTTTTAGAACTCTTCTTAGATTTGCCTTTGCCTTTAAACTTCCCCTTTGTCTTGTTGATCATCATCACCAGCTTGGGATTGTATTTCTTCATTTTTGCCTCAGTAGTTCTTAACATGCCTAATAACTCTATCAACGACTTGTCAAAGTCATTCATGTTGTAGTTCATGACAAATTCAATGTATGACTTTGGCAGAGACTATAAAATCACATCAGTGGCCAACTCTTGACCTAAGGGGAATCCCAATCTAGCAAGGTTCTCCACATACCCAATGAGCTTGAGCACAGGAGGACCTACTGGATCTCCTTCTGCCATGTTACATTTGAATAATGCTTTGGAGACATCGTATCTCTCTTGTCTTGCCTGGTCTTGGAACATGTTCTTAAGATGTGTGACCATCTCAATAACATCCATGTTCTCATGTTACTTCTACCACTCATAGTTCATGGAGCATAGCATCAAACACTTAACATAAACAACATCTTTAATATGCTTCTTGTAAGCATCCTTGTCAGCCTTAGGTGCATTGGGAAGGGGTTCATCTGGCTAGGGTGTTTCTAGGACATAGATCTTGCACTCCAGTGTGAGAACGATTCTCAGCATCATGAACTAGTCGTAGAATTTAATCCCATTTAACTTGTCCTTTTCAAGGTATAATCATATAGAAAAGTTGTTGTTGTGTGTTTCCATTTGATTCTACAAAAAATTACAATTTTTCAAAAACTCAATTTTGATCTGATTTGATTTGATTAAAATGGACGATGTTAATCAGTCTTTAGTTAGATATCACTCTCATTATTTTGATAAAATTGACAATCCTCAATTATCAATTTGTAAGATTGTAGCAAAGAATCTTCTTATGAGCCAAGATCCAAAATGATTCAATTATTACCCGGCCAATGTTAGCATCCATAATCAATCTAACCAATATTTGCCAATTTCATCTTATACAATTTTTGGATAGATAATATGCACAACTCTTTGCCATAATTATATGTATGCCTTTGGTACTTAATATCATTAAGATCATACAGTTAAGATTGACTGAAAAGCCGACATAATAATAATGCACCCTGCTCGATAGGCCCACATTATTACCATCAAACTTCTACAAGATAGACAACGCACCACCCTTGGGGTGCCCACACTGAGTCGATCCAGCTTTTTATGTATGCCAATAATGGATAGCATCTTAGACTTAATATGTTTGATTGAGGGATTTTATATATGTCACATATATACATATACTTTATCCAGTCACCACATATATAATACGTATCATATACATGCCATATCCCACAATGTATACATGCAATAAAAAATAAAAGGATATGGTTATGGCCATACTACTGTAATTGCTTGGATCCATAAGGAGTTACCACAACCTAGGTTAACATCACATGCATGAACCTATTTTTGGTGTAGATATATGCTTGAGCCAGTCCATGTTGATTGATTTAACCCTTGAACTGATCGGCTTTCCTCTTGGCCAGTCGGTTGGTCACATGAAATGATCAATTGGCCTCTTGTCCCACTGATGTCTGGACACCTCCAAATGGTCAGTTGGACCCACCAGCCAGTCAGTTCGCTCCTCCTGCAATCTTCCCTCTTCGATCCTCTAGTCGATTGACTCGTCTAACGTTGATCATCATCTTTGTCATTGCAAGGAAAGAAACTATCCTATTGCTATTAAACTTATTACATGGTAAAGAGAAACCTTGGTTTATATTCAAGGGGAGAAAAGGTAGGAAAGAATAATATTTTTGCCTTGGGAAGAAGAAGGTAGAGGTTCGGTATGAAAATTGAGATAAAACATGAATAAAATAAACCATTCAACCACACACAAATATTTGGGTTATTGGCCATAACGATGCTACACATCAACCATCAAGACTCACTTTTAGTGATACACGTGTAAGTTGCATATATATCATATAATATACACATATCTTAGTTTGGGATTATATGTGGTCTTTGATCAGATACACATATGAATCAATTTTATTTGCATCATATGCAATAAATAAATGATGAAAATTGAAAATTCATTCATATCGATTATCCCAAGACATAGTAAATTGACGTGATAGTGATACCACTGTAGGGAAACATGGCATATAGTAGGAAGCAAAAATAAAAAAATTATCTATCCATATTCCCATGAACAACAAGATCATATCAATAATTATGAAATAGAAAGGATGATTTAACAAATACATACTTGGTCTTGGAACAAGTCCAAAGACTATAAATCATTACACTAATGCAACACTCCTAGTTGTGTTGGGACTCATCTGTAGCAGTTCCTAGTCTCCACCATGGACATCAAATTCAAACGACTTCTACACTAGCTCCTCCATGGACTACAGGCTGACGTTGTCCTTCTAGTAGTAGACAACAACCTCCTCGCCTCTAGAGAAGTCCACACAGACCATCTATAACTCCTGTCGTTCTACCAGAATAGACAGGATGGAGTTGTCCCTCCCGTTGGTGTACTAGTCACCAACTTTCTCTCCCACAACTCTTCTCCCTTGCTATCCTTCCCTTTACCGGGTAGTACTTGTTTAGGCTCTCTATTGGTTACCACAACCATAGATAACAACAATTGTTACAGGAAATTGAGTTGTGTTCTTAGAAGCCCCCAATACCCCTCTATTTATAGGAAGGGTCAGGGTCTGGGTTCCCATTATGTGTGGGAGTGGAAGGGACCAGAAGATCATGAATTTTTGCAACATGTGAGTGGTGAACCAGTTAGTTCACAAGCGATCTATTTGGTTCACATGCGAGTTGATCAATTTGCTCAACAAAGCGGTCGTTTCACCATGTTTCCCAATTGCATATAAATTGGTATTTCGAATCCAATTAATGCGCAACATGACATCAACACTAATCTTTAATGCACTCAAATTTCTCCATGAATCGAGTGTCTCACCCAACCAAACGGTCAGATGGTGATCCGAGCCAGTTGGTTCACCAATTGAACCAGTCAGTTTGCTCCCTAATTCAGGCAGAACTCAACCAATTCAATTTCTAATCAAGCTGACACTCCAACGGGTCATTTCATCACATAACCTGATCAACTGGGAGTCCAATTAGTTGATTTTTTGCTCAAATTGAATAGCTAAAAATTTTAGTAATCAATTCAATTATTATTCATGAGTAAACTCATCTTCTAGGTGAATTCTTATGTATGTGACCCTGTAGGCCCCATGTCACGATGGCATTGAATGTCCACAACTAGTTTATGACATCACAAGCAAAGAGTGGTTCTTAGTCACACATCAATGCTACCCAAGTGAATGGAAAGTTGGAGAACAACTTCAACCTACAATCTGTGCAAGGTGTTACAATGATTGTATAATTCATTTGTCCTAATATCCAGAATGAACTCGAGGCATGAAAACGTCATCCTCTCAATTTTCAATTCATGTTCCTTGAACGTAGAGCAGACTATTTGAGATATATGTGACCTCAATATCATATATTGATTCACATGTGCATGCACATGCATTTCTCAGTCTCACTTATCAAGTGTCCAGGATATGAAACTCCAGTAGGAGGGACAAATTCCATCTACATCACTCACGGTCTTATCCCAATGTGTCACAACTATCCAATCATCATCGTTATGGCAATTCTTATTCGGGGTTAAGTTGTAAGATGCCAAAGTATACTGAATGACATGTGATGAGTGTAGTGACTTCAGGTCTAAGAACCACAATCACCACCTTCACTATGAGAGATGACTATGACCACCAAGTATGGTTTTTGTGTGTCACTTCTGAAATTGGGTATGCCTGATATACTATTCTCTAACAAGTATATGTGTGCTTGGTTTGATATACCATATCATGACTAATGAGATTCTGTCATCAACCAAAACACACTCTAGTCTTAAGTGTTAATGCTATATATCTGCCTTCCACATCAACATCTGACTAGGGACATAATGAGAATGTACACACTCTTTCCATTTTTATGATCTCATTGTACAAATCATGTACTTGAAGACATACATCATTGAGTATTGAAATTCCTTAGACATTCATTGTGTTTCCTCATTATCTCATAACTAAGTGAAACATAATGAATTGGAATCTTGCCTTTATTGTTATTAATCAAATAACATGCCATCACAATTGTCATATGATTGACTCTCTGGGCATACATACCAACAAAAGTATCGATAGGTTTTCATACTCCACAATATATAGTTTTTTCATTATCTGGAATGTGGCTATGGCTGACTTATCTATTTGAATTTGAACCACTATTCTCACAAACCTTCCCCTTTATTTCTACCAGGTACTATTATCTACTTTAATTATGTTTCAAATTAGATTACCCACCTTTGTGAGTATTTGTTCTTTGTAGAAGCAAGGAGGTAGATTCATGATTCTGAACCATAAGGTATAAACCCAACATCGGCCACGACCCTCTCGTCATCGCTTTCAATTAATCATCTTCCATGGTTAGTTGCACCATATAATACCCAATGTCCAAGTCTATTAGGTGGTACGCACCATTGGGTTTCCACATCAGCCATATTTTCTCCTTGAGATTTAGGTACCCAATGTTCCTTGCCATTACCTTGGCAACTACCTTGTAACGCCAGATTTACAGGATCTACTCGAAAGCCTCATGTTTTATATCAAGTGAAGGTATTTGTGTTGTTGCCTCAATGAGGCAATCTTCATCCTCTGACAGCATGGTACTCCTACTCAGATTGACCATCCCGTCGCCATTCATATCCATGACTCAACAGACCTGGATGTATGTTCCATAGTTGTTTCTTGGAGACTCCCACTATAACACCCCTGACTTGGGTTTTGGGATAATCCTAGAAGCTTTACCAAAGTAAGTTGTTCAGAACCTTGTCTTAATCTTTTAAAAAGTAATTAAGACTTGGGGAGAGTTTATTTCTCAATTTTGAACTTATTTACAAATTGTTTGTGACCTCCTCTATGGCTTCCAAGCCAATAGGTATTCCCATATACACTTCATAACTCGCTAGAACCTCATCTAGGGTTCAAAACACTCAACACTTCTTTGGTTCTTTCACAACAATGAGTGTTATCATTGAACCAAGACTCAAACAACATGTCCCATTCTTTCTCTCTCTCTTCTAGATGATGCTAAAGAGAGAAGGAACACTCTAGAGGTGATAATTTGTACATAAACCTCTCATTTGGGTAAATTGCAATCTTTACCAAAGTTATCATATATCCCATATTGGTTTGGTAACCTTTGAAAGTACTCATCGCAGGCTAAGCACCTCAAGTAGGTGAATCCTATTGGTTTGCATGTTCCTCACAAAAGTAGTATCAGTTTGCACATAAAGTGATATTGGGTTGTGATATCTTGTCAAGCAAGATACCCAATGGCCAATATCTTATCTATGGATTATCCTCAAAGAGTTTTGCATGTCAAGATAATTATGGTTCATGAAGTCACCATGCATGGACACATGTCACCCATGTACATATGGTGATGCTACCTTACACATACTCTCTCTCTCTCTCGAACCTCAACTATACATACCCCTCTTTTTACCTCCTAGTAAGACTTTTGACTGCTTTACTATCTCTTGCTTGGTGGAAGACCCTAGGAGATCAAGGAGCAAGGGGAAGACCGAGAAACTTGTCCATGTAAAGCCATGATCATCTTCAACCTTAGAAAGACTATGCTTCTCGGATCATGATTCTTTCATTTCCTTCCTTCTTCACCAAAGTTCCTTACTATGATATCTTCTTTCATATAGAAATGTTGTAATCGAGTGTTGCTTTGGATAAGTCATCTTAAACCTTGGGAACATGGAGCTTTGGATTTTGAAGCTCTTGTGATTGATCTTGAGGCAGGTTATATAACTTGAACTCAACTTTATTATTATTCACCTTCTATCATGCAATACTTGGTGATTCCTTCTCTATTTTGACTTTTCTTGTTTGAATGATGGTTCTATGAGTTCTAATGGATGTATGAGTCTATTTTACATAGGCTAGAGTAATAATGGATGAAGGGTTAGGGCTTGAAGATGATGTGAACTTCAATATCGGTTTGTGGAAACCCTAACCCAATACAAGGGTGTATGAATGGAAAATGATACACATGAATTCCTAACTTCCTATCAATTTATTACATATGTAGGACTATTGCCCTTATAATTTTCTAACATGTTACCCAAGGCTAAAGAATAAGACAAACTGATACCTTGAAAATAGTTAAGTTAACATATACTTGCACTCTAATATGGAGGCCGACATGGCCAACAATAACCGTAATCCGATATACTCATAATCCAATATCCCTTAACTGACACACCTTGTGAAAGTGTGAGCAACACATCCCTTGAGGTCTTGACTGACACAGCAAGTAGTGGTGAGGTCAATAGGTGAAAGAAACTAAGGTGTTGTTAAGGGTTCACTCAATACAACCCCAAACCCTAGAGGCTGATACCCTAATTGATGGTGTGGCCGACACACAAGAATACACTATGGCTGATACCCTAAGTGTTACGGTGGCTGATACCCTAAAGAGAGATCAAGTTGTGATGCCAAAGTAAGGTGAAATTATTTTGTTAAATTATTAAAGCGGTAATGCACCAAGGTATGGTGAAAGCAATTCACTAAGATGTGATTCACAACTGATAATACCTTAAGCACCACTAAACCAATATCATTTTTAGGTGTCATGGCCGACACAAATGAAGAGTGCCATAGCTGATACATGTGCCTTGGACGATACAAGTAGTTGTGTCTAGGACGACACAAGTGAATGCGTCTAGGCCAAAACAAGGATTAGAATGAAGGCCGATATACCTTGATGAGTATAGAATGATACACTTTGGTGAGTATAGGCTGATACACTTTGATGAGTGTAGGCAGATACATCTTGAATGTAATCAACGATTACACTATGAAGTAATGCGATGGATACACTTTAATAAGTGTAGGCTGATAAATCCTAAAGAAGGATAAATCAATGTAATAAGTATGTTGAAGTCAATATCCTAGGAAGGATGAGAGAGAAACTTGTACTACTCATATGATAAAATAATACTTCATGTTGATAATTAATTGATTTGATGAAGTATCGTTGAACGCTTATGGTAATAGTATAGCCCTTATGATGGAAATTAAGGTTTTATTGATAATTATGAACTTGAAAGCCCTAAATCAGCTACAAGGGGAAACCCTAACCTTAATTATGAGGGGGTTGCAATTTGAATGATTCTCTTTATGGCATGGTCATGATATTTACTTGATATTGCATTTTCTATAAAATCCTAGCCATTCAGGTGTTATGAAATGATGAGCATAGCCAGATATTGGCTATGATGATTTAGCATAATGCAGATTGTATAAGGCCTTGTGAGCCATGTGATATACTTGTACAACAATCATGATATATATATGGGTCTGATGATCTAGACATGATTGTTACCTAGTAAAAGGTGACATTGTTCAATAATGAACTGAGGGTTTGATACCCAACACATGTGATCATGATAATGATAATATTGAAGGGATGAGATTCCCAGTCTAGTATTCAGGGGATTGAGATCCCAAGATGAATGTAATAAGACATGTTCCAATTGATACAATATTTCTTGAAAAACATGTTACACCTTTATATGTAGCATTTATCTTTAATTCATGCTTGTAACTTGATTGATGATAAAAGGTGCAGTAATGCACTTAATCTATCAAGTGAACTAAAAATGTAGTTGCCCTGGTCATAGATCCATTCAGTGGTAGGATTTGCTGAATGGTGAAATGAGTTTTACTCGAAGTGCATATTATTGAATATGTGGGGTGCAAGTCATCTCCTTGTATCCTTAACTAATAGGATTGGCTATGGGCCATACCCTGAATATTAGGTTTGACTACGGGTCATACCCTAACAAGAGTGTGGTTATACCGTGACTCAATAAACAATCAAGATTGGTTACAGACCACACACTGATATAATTAGGATTGACTACGGGTCACACCC
Organism: Alisma plantago-aquatica; assembly: GCA_963693085.1. Classification (NCBI taxonomy): domain Eukaryota; kingdom Viridiplantae; phylum Streptophyta; class Magnoliopsida; order Alismatales; family Alismataceae; genus Alisma; species Alisma plantago-aquatica. The sequence goes on along the minus strand of OY856412.1, from coordinate 427,143,869 downwards.
TGATAAGATAACATGCTATGTGTTGTATCTCTATAGCAAAGATCCTCTATACACCAGGCTAGCTATAATGCAATTTGACTCATATGTCTCTGCCAATAATCTCGTACTGATCAAGATAGGAGACGTTGTGGATTCTGTCTCTTCCATAAGACCTTTATGGCACTGATGCTTACTTCATAGTGGTTAGTTGGAGCATGGAAGGTATATTACCATCTATTCAGGGCATAAGATTGATTGTTAAAAGATATAATTAGCCGTATAGTGTAATTGTTTAAGGATCAAATACAAAAACATTGGTTGAAGCCTTGCCTTGTTTTTTACTGTTTAGTTTATAACAATTATACATGCTCTTCATATTGCTTTTAAAAAGTGATTAAATGATCTATTGCTCAATTGTAGATATTTGAACTAATGAGATGTTGAGACTGCTCTATCCTTCATATAAGCAACAATTATACATGTTTAATTCTATAAAGGTTTCTTCTTCTCTCATTCATAAAAGTTTAACTGTGATAATAATAATGTTGGCAGAGAGTTATATCTCTCACTTGGACTTGTTGTCTCACCTCATGGGTTCCACAACTTTTTAGGTAGACGTGCATGAGGAGGTAGAGATTTTGCTGCAGAAAATGAGCAACAACTTCAAGAACATTAGTAACAACTCAGGTTGAGTGTGCTAATATGTGTCTTGTAGTTACAGAGTCCTATGTGTCATCCCTGTACTCTCAGGTCCTTTGGGAGATAGTGCATAAATAGTTTTATGATCGATATGAGATTTTGGCTAGTATGCCTTAATGTATAATGTTGCTTTTGTATATGTTTTGGTAAAGCAACTGTTATCTCATATCCTTACAAGGTGATGAAATAATATATGTATAAAGTGAACCATGATATATATATATATATATATAAATATATATATAAATATAAATAAAAATAAATAAATAAATAAATATATATATATAAGGTTTGGTTCTTTCTGAAAAGAGTTTCCTAGTAGTGGATCTCTTGGTAAAAGGGTTTTAATTTTTAGTGATTTTTGGTAATCTATTGTTAGTGATTATTTCAATGTAGTTTTATACGATAATGTTGTCAGTGTGATAGCGGTCATCACAATTTTTTGGTATCAGAGCCTTAGGTTAGTTGAGTCTATAGGGACATAGGATTAAGGTCGTCGAGTCTATTTTAGTGTCCTCCAATTTATCTTATAGTGACTTCTACTTCTATAGAAGAAGAAGTAAAGCTTAAAGATGTCTGGAGAACACGAAGAACATGTTGCTGAGAGCAACATTGCTGCACTAGGAAGACGTGCAAGGGAACATGAGAGAGAAGAATAAGTGCATGAGAATCCCCAAGTGGATTAGACTATGATAGAGAACCTTGCTTTCCATGCTCTCTTTGGATCGTTCATGACGACAATAATGCATATGGCAGATAGGATACCAACACAACCACCTAGGGCACCCGTTCCCAATGTAGAATCTTCAGGTTCTAGTAAGACTTTTAAATGACTACTCTGTGTGGGAGATATAGAATATACTGGAACAACTGACCTAATAGATGCATATCTATGGCTCATTGAGTTAGAAAAAGCTTTTAAGATCCTTAGCATCCCAGAAATTGACAAAGTTAGGCATGTTGTGTACCTATTAAAGGGAAGTGTTGGACATTGGTGGGCCATTGAAGTAGGAAGAAAAGGCCTAATGCTGATGTCAGATGGGAGGAATTATGATGTGAGTTCACCAATAGGTACTTTCCTTGGGCATACCTGGATGAGAAAATCTCATAGTTTGAACGAATTAGGCAAGGGCCTATGAAGATTAATGAGTATGAAGCTAAGTTCATGGAACTTGTACGATTTTGTCTGCACATGGCTACTACAGACCAGGAGAGGATTTGACATTTTGAAAAATGGTTTGAACGCTGAGTTAACCACTCCTAAAACTTCTCTAGAGAATAGGGAGAGATTTGTTATGTTTGTGGAATTAGTTAGGAGGATAGAAAGGTTAGTAACTGAGAAACATGAGGCCAATTTTAGGAAAGGACCTACCCAATTCCAATGACAGAGGTCCGGAAGCTACAAGAAACTAAGGTTTTCTGCACTATCAGTACCACCGAGGTTTAGTGCTCAGACGCAGTGGATGTCAAGTAAGGGTAGAGGTCGTAACTTTCCACCTACTGGAGCCCATAGTGCGACATCAATGTTAGTGATAGGGCCACCTAGGCCATAGCAAGAGACCAGAACCTACCACAAGTGTGGACAGAAATGGCATCTGATGAGGGATTATCTAGTAAGAGATACTGAGTTAACCCAACCATCAAGAAAGAGTCAGTAAGGCTCTCAGATGCAACAATTCAATAGTGGTGTAGGAGGATGAGGACATGGACAATCGTCTCAAGTGGGTTCATTTGCACAAGGTAATAGAGGATGTGGTCAGCAGCAGGCAACAACAAGATTTTGTGCTATGAGTTAGTCGAAAGTAGTAGTTGACCCACAATTTGTGACATGTCAGATGAAGTCATTTCAATCTGATTTGTCTTCATCTTGCTTCATATCTATTTTGATTGACCCAGGCACTATACACTCCTTTATCACTTGTGAAGTGATTCATAATTGTCTTTGCCTATTAATCATAGAATGGATAACTTGTTGTTAGAAACTTCGTTAGTTGGTTCTGTAGTAAGACAAGAGGTATGTTCCCCCTATGTTCTTTCTTTCTCAGAACACAACATTCAAGTGGATCTTATACCACTTGAGATGCATGGATTTGATGTAATCCTTGGGATGGACACCTTAGAAAAGTATAAGGTAGTCTTGGATTGTGGTTCCAAGCAAGAGATGTTCACATATGGTGGTGAAACATGGATCTTCCAGGGAGATAGGAAGATTCTTCCAACATGTCTAGTATCGAAAATTATAGCTAAGAGACTATTGCGACATGGGTATGGGGCATTCTTAGAACACGTGGTGGATACCAAGGTAGAAAGTCCTAGTATTTTAGAAGTGTTAGTTGTCAGTGAGTTTAAGGATGTGTTTCTTGAGGAATTTCTTGATGTTTCCCACCTCAAGAGGTTGATTTCAAGATCAATATAGTTCCCGACACACAACCAATAGCCCAAACACGTTATAGGATGGCACCAGCTGAGAAAAAGAAATAGTTACAAGAATTACTTGACAAAGGTTTTATCCGGCCAAGTACATCGTCGTGGGGTGCTCCAATACTTTTTGTAAAGAAAAAGAATGGATCTATGAGGTTATGTATAGACTATAGACAGTTGAATAAGGTGACAATAAATAACAAGTATCATCTACCAAGGTTAAATGATTTGTTTGACCAGTTGCATGGTGCAACAATATTCTCTAAGATAGACTTGAGGTCAGGATATATAGACTTGAGGTTAGGATATCATCAGTTACGAATTAAGGAGGATGACATACCCAAATCAGCTTTTAGGACAAGGTATGGTCATTATGAGTTTATAGTTATGTAGTCTTGACTAACTAATGCACCAACAAACATTCATGGATTTTATGAATAGAGTGTTACAACCATTCCTTGATCAGTTTATAGTGGTCCTTATAGATGATATACTAATATATAGTCAAGATAGTCAACAACATGAGCAACATCTTTGTCAAGCATTAACTTTGTTAAGACAACACAAGCTATATGCTAAGTTTAGCAAGTGTGTGTTTTGGCTGTCAGAAGTATCTTTTCTAGGACATATCATATATGCTAAAGGTATTTGTGTTGATCCTAAAAAGGTGGAGTCTGTTTTAGAATGGGAACAGCCTAAGACACCAACAAGATTTGTAGTTTCCTAGGTTTGGCATGTTACTGTAGGAGGTCCATCAAAGACTTCAGTTCTGTAGCATTACCCCTAACTAGATTAACCAGGAAGGATGTTCCTTTTGTCTGGAATGACAAGTGTCAATTCTCTTTCTAGTTTTTGAAGGAAAAGTTGACCACTGCACTAGTGTTAGTGTTACCTGAGCAAGGGAAAGGATACATTGTCTTTTGTGATGCTTCGAAGAATAGTTTAGGATGCGTGTTGGTGCAGGATAAACAAGTGATTCCTTTTGCCTCTTGACATCTTAAGAAACATGAGGAGAATTATCCTACACATGATCTGGAATTGACTGTAGTGATTCATGACTTAAAAATCTAGAGACATTACATGTACGGGGAGAAGTGTCAGATTTTCATAGACCATAAGAATCTGAAGTACATCTATTCACAACAAGAATCAAACATGAGGCAACATTACTGGATGGAACTAAGCAAATATTATGATTACACGATTTATTATCATCCAGGAAAGGCTAATGTGGTCGCAGATGTGCTAAGCAGAAAGTCCTTATCTTCATTCATAAATAAAGCACAATTGAATTCTTTGGTGTGTCATAAGAGGAACATGCTAGTTTCCTTACAACAGATGAATGTGCAACTGGAAGTATCTTTGCTAGTTGGATTGTTGGCACAGATGCAAGTAAAACCTACACCGAGACAACATATTAAAGAAGCACAACAGGCTATTACTGTGATATAGCAGATCATATCAGAATATGGTAGTGAGAAGCAGGATGGATTTCACGAGTTAGAAGATGGAATAGTTTGTTACCATGGCATAATTATGGTACCTGGTGTTAATGACCTAAGGAAGATAGTTATGGAAGAAGCTCACTCATATATGTATTCTATGCATCCATGAAGTACCAAGATGTATTACAATCTAAAAGATATGTATTAGTGGCCTAGTTTGAAGAAAGTTATAGCTGAGTTCATTATGTGATGTCCAGTGTGTCAGCAAGTTAAGGTTGAACACTAGAAGCCTCCTAAAACATTAAAACCATTACCAATACCACAATGGAAGTGGGATCATGTTACAATGGATTTTGTAGTTGGTTTTCCTAGAACAGCCAAAGGCCACGATTCCATTTGGGTGATTGTTGATAGGTTGACCAAGTCGGCACATTTTCTTCCTATTAAGAAAACATACGCTGCTGAGAAACTTGCACATGTTTATGTAGATGAGATAGTGCGGTTGCACGGAGTCCCAACAACAATTACTTCTGATAGAGGTCCTTAGTTTACAAGTCTCTTTTGTGAATGATTACACACATCTATGGGTACGTAGTTAAAGTTTAGTACTACTTTCCACCCTTAGACAGATGGACAATCTAAAAGGACTATACAAACCTTAGAATACTTGCTTAGGGCATGTGTTCTTTAGTTTGTAGGTAGCTCGGATATACATTTGAGTTTGATAGAGTTTTCATACAATAACTGTTATCAGAAAAGCATTGATATGGCACCACATGAAGCATTGTATGGTAGACATTGTAGATATCCATTATGCTGGTATGAAATAGGATAATACCAACTTCTTGGTCCTAAACTTATGCAACAGACAATAGAAAAGATTAAAGTGATACAACAACAGTTAAAGGAAGCAAAGGACAGACAGAAATCGTATGCTGATAATCTTCATAGACCTTTAGAATTCCAAGTAGGAGATAGAGTGTATCTCAAGGTCTCTCCTTGGAAAGGTGTTCTCAGATTTGGGAGGAAGGGTAAGTTGGCTCCTAGATTTATGGGGCCCTATCCGATGATAACACATATTGGAAAGGTAGCCTATAAGTTGGAACTACCACCCGAGTTTCATAGATTACATCTAGTATTTCATGTATCTATGTTGAGAAAATGTCACCCTGATACGAAGCTTGTATTACAACATGTAGAGGTAGAATTAAATGAGGATATATCCTATGTGGAAGGTCCAATGTTGATTCTTGATAGAAGAATCAAGAAGTTGAAAAAGAAAGACATAATGCTTGTGAAAGTTCTTTGGCATCATCGTGGCATTGAAGAAGCCATATGGGAGATGGAAGAAGAGATGGGGAGGAAGTGCCCTTTTCTTTTCTCTTGAGATTTCAGGGATGAAATCCTTGTTAGGGTTTGATAACTTGTAATACCCCTAACCTGGGTTTTGGGTTAACCCTAGAAGCTTTGCCTAAGTAAGTTGTTCAGAACCTTGTCTTAATGTTTTGAAAAGTAATTAAAACTTGGGGAGAGTTTATTTCTCAATTTTGAACTTATTTGCAAATTTTTTGTGCCTTATATGATAACTTTGGTAAAGATTGCAATTTACTCAAATGAGGGGTTTATGTGCAAATTATCACCTCTAGAGTGTTCCTTCTCTCTTTTAGCATCATCTAGAAAAGAGAGAAAGAAAGGGGGTGCCTTGTTTGAGTCTTGGTTGAATGATAGCATTCATTGTGATGAAAGAACCAAAGCAGTGTTGAGTGTTTTGAACACTAGATGAGGTGTGTCGAGCTATGAAGTGTATATGGGAATACCTATTGGCTTGGAAGCCATAGAGGAGGTCCCAAATTGGTTTGGTAACCTTCAAAAGTACTCACCTTGGGCTAAGCACCTCAAGTAGGTGAAGCCTATCGGTTTGCATGTTCCTTGCAAAAGTAGTATCGATTTGCACATAAAGTGATGTTGGGTTGTGATATCTTATCAAGCAAGATACCCAATGGGCGATATCTTATCTATGGATTATCCCCAAAGAGTTTTGCATGGAAAGATAATTATGGATGCATGGAGTCACCATGCATGGACACGTGTCACCCATGTACATATGGTGATGACATCTTACACATACTCTCTCTCTTGAACTTCAACTATATATACCCCTCTTTTTGCCTCCTAGCAAACCATTTGACTCCTTTACTATCTCTTGGTTGGTGGACAACCCTAGGAGATCGAGGAGCAAGGGGAAGGCCGAGCAACTTGTCTAAGGTAAAGCCATTATCATCTTCAACATTAGAAAGACTATGCTTCTCAGATCATGATTCTTTCCTTTCCTTCCTTCTTCACCAAAGTTCCTTATTATGGTATCTTCTTGCATATAGAAGTGTTGTGATCGAGTCTTGGACTTTTGATAAGTCATTTTAAACCTTGAGAACATGGAGCTTTATATCTTGAAGCTCTTGTGATTGATCTTGAGGCGGGTTATATAACTTGAACTCAACTTTATTATTATTCACCTTCTATCATGCAATACTTGGTGATTCCTTCTCTATTTCGACTTTTCTTGTTTGATTGATGGTTCTATGAGTTCTAGTGGATGTACGAGGCTGTTATCCATAGGCTAGAGTAATAATGGATGAAGGGTTGGGGCTTGAAGATGATATGAACTTCAATGCACAAACCGATATCGGTTTGTGGAAACCCTAACCCAATACAAGGGTGTATGAATGGAAAAAGATACACATGAATTCCTAACTTCCTGTCAGTTTGTTACATATGTAGGACTAATGTCCTTTCAGTTGTCTAACCTAGGATGTGATACCTTCTTATTGACACATTAGTATGTTTCAGGTGGAGTTCATTATGATACACTATCATGATCTTCCAGAAGGTCCTCAAACTCTTGGTTTACGTATTCAACATCGATCATATTGAGGTATCTTAATACTTTTACCAATTTAGTTACATACTTCATTTATGGTCTCCTTGAACACATCAAGAGATCCAAACTTGTTTTTATTAAATACAAATTCAATATCTACTAATCATGTTAGTAAATATAATGAGGTACTTGTAACTACCTTTAGCATTCATCCAAAAAGGTCTATGTACATTAGTATGTACTAGTCCTAATGGAATAGTCAATCTCCCACTACATCTAGTGAAGATACTCTTGTCATATTGCACAATAAATAAGACCTGCATGTCTCTATTGGTTCAATAACCAAAAGAGTCAAGATAACCATCATATGGGTTCTAGAAATGAATTTCTCATTTATGCACTCTAGATGATAGTGCTATAGGTATTCAATGTTTGAGTTATCAAGTCATTTGATATATGTGTCATACACATTTGTCTTCTCAACTATCAATTATTGTTTATGAGTCAAAGGGCATCACCATAAAAAATCATAATGTTCTTGTCATACAAAACATATGATGTTTGGCAAGTACATAATAGCAATTCACTAATTCTATTATGTGCACATGAATGACAACTTTTTAACATAGTGGCAGAAAACCTTGCTCCATATAGTTCTAGATTACTTCTTCTTAGGTCTTGAAGTAGAGACCGCTATCTCTATCTTCTTCCTGAGATCCTCTATGAAGAGGAAATTTCCTTTCCAATGTCCAAACAAGTGATAACGGTGGCACTTTGTTTCTTTATCCTTTAAGTGAAAAGGGAAGATCCCTTTTACACTTACCCTTCTCCATATATTGAGTGCAGACGAATTGGACTTAAGCTTAGCCTTAGAACACTTCTTAGCCTTGCCTTTGCCCTAGGATTCTGTTGATCATCATCACAGATTTATCCTTCTTCTTCCTTGCTTTGGCATCAACATGCCAAGCATTTGATAAACTGACTATATGATTCATGAAACACTTACGTAAGTATATTCATGATCAACTCTTGACCTAAGAGAAATCCCAATCATTCCACATGTCCAATCACATTGAGCACATGGGGTTCTACTGGACCTCCCTCTGTTAGTTTGCACTCAATTAGCACTTTGTAGACATTATACCTTCTTTGCTTTACATGATTCTTAATATGTGTTACCATCTCGATAATGTCCATGTTTTCATGTTGTTCATGAAACTCAAAGTTCATACAACATAGCATCAAGTATTCAAATGTCTATGACATCAATGGCATGCTTCCATTAAGCATCCATTTAGTCTTAGGCACATTTGGAATGGGTTCCTCTGGCATTGGTCTTCAAGGACATAGAGCTTTCGCTTATAAATGAGAACATTTCTCAAAGTCCTTAACAATTGTGGAACTTTATCTCGTTTTGTCCTTCTAAAAGACTGATCTCAATTTGAACGTGTTTTGTGTTTGAAATTTGATTCTACAAAGAAATATGGAAACTTTGCAAAACATTTATGATTTGGTTTGATTTGATAAATTTGATGATATTAATTAGATATTTAATTAACTACCACTCCCACTATTATATTCAAATTGATATCCCTTGATATTAATTTTGAATATTGCAGTGCACAATATTTTAGTGGCCAAGATCCATATTTCATTTATCTATAATTCATGCTTGTAACTTGATTGGTGCTAAAAGATGTAGTAATGCACTTAATCTATCAAGTAAACTAAAAATGTAGTTGCCCTGGCACTAGATCCATTAAGTGTCAGGATTTACTGAATGGTGAAACGAGTTTTACTCGGAGTGCATATTATTGAATATGTGGGGTGCAAGTCATATCCTCGTATCCTTATCTAACAAGATTGGCTACGGTCCATACCCTAAATGTTAGGATTGACTACGGGTCATACCCTAACAAGAGTGCGGTTATACCATGACTCAATAAACAATCAAGATTGGTTACAGACCACAACTTGATATAATTAGGATTAACTACGTGTCACACCCTGATAAGAGAACATGCTATGCGCTGTATCTCTATAGTGAAGATCCTCTATACACCAGACTAACTATAATGCAAATTGACTCATATGTATCTACCAATAATCTCGTACTAACTGAGATAGGAGAGGTCGTGGATTCTAGCTCTTCCATAAGACCTTTATGGCACTGATGCTTACTTTGCAGTGGTCAGTTAGAGCATGGAAGGTATGTTCCCATCTTGTCAGGGCATAAGATTGATTGTTAAAAGATAGAAACAGTTGTATAGCGTATTTGTTTAAGGATCAAATACATAAACATTGGTTGAAGCCTTGCTTTGTTTTATATTGTTTAGTTTATAACAATTATACATGTTCTTCATATTCCTTTTAAAAAGTGATTAAATAATCTATTGCTCAGTTGTAGTTATTTGAAATAATGAGGTGTTGAGACTGCTCTATCCTGCATATAAGCAATAGTTATACATGTTTAATTCAATAAAGGTTTCTTCTGCTCTCATTCATAAAAGTTTAACTGTGATAATAATAATGTTGGTGAAGAGTTATATCTCTTGTTGGGACTTATTGTCTCACCATGTGGGTTCCACAACTTTTTAGGTAGATGTGCACGAGGAGGTAGAGATCGTGCAGCAGAAAGCGGGCAGCAACAACAAGAACAACAGTAACAACTCAGGTTGAGTGTGATGTTATGTGTCTTGTAGATATAGAGTCCTATGTGTCATCCCGGTACTCTCAGGTCCTTTGGGAGAGTGCGTAAATAGTTTTATGATTGATCTAATATTTTGGCTAGTACGCCTCGATGTATAATGTTGCTTTTATATATGTTTTGGTAAAGCAACTGTTATCTCATATCCTTACAAGGTGATGAAACAATATATGTATAAAGTGAACCATGATGTGTGTATATATATATATATAGTTTGGTTCTTTCTAAAAATGAGTTTCCTGGTAGTAGATCTCTTGGCAAAAAGGTTTTAATTTTTAGTGATTTTTGGTAATCCGATGTTAATGATTATTTCTGCATAGTTTTGTGAGATAATGTTGTCGGTGTGATAGCGGTCGTCACATCCACTGCCCTTGAGGTGCTCCTTTGATCGTCAGAAATGATGTGGTGTCCTCCGCATTGAAGAATATCTCCAAATTTGTCATTGTTCAGCCTGTGATTAAATCCTCGTCAAGATCAACCTCCAATCACTGCAAAACCAACTCAGTATCGGGGTGGTACTTCCTCAACATGGACACATTGAACACTGGATGCAACTTGTGCAACTTAGGTGGCAACTCCAACTTATATACCACCTTCCAACCATGTAACACCACATGGTAAGGTCCCATATACTTGGGATCCAACTTACCCTTCTTCCCAAAACTCAAAACACCTTTCTAAGGAGAAACCTTGAGATACGCTCTGTCCCCCACTTGGAACTTTGATGGTTTATGTCAGTTATCTGCTTACGACTTGGGTTGCTTTTAATTGTTGTTGAATCACTTTGATCTTATCTTTCATCTACTACCCAAGCTCAAGACCAAGAAGCTAGTACTCACCAGTCTCATACCAACACAACAAAGACCTACACCGTCTCCCATACACACCTTGTAAGGTGCCATATCAATGCTCCTCTAATAGCTGTTATTATAAGCAATATCTATCACACTGAGGTGTACATCCCAACTGCCCAATAACTGCAAGACACAAGCTCTCAAGAAGTCCTCCAAGGTTTGTATCATCCTTTTAGATTGTCCATTTGCCTGTGGGTGGAACACAATGTTGAACCTCAACTTTGTACCCAAAGTTGTGTGCAAGCGCTTCCAAAGGAGGCTAGTGAACTAAGGACCTCTATCTGACACGATAGTAGCTGGGACACCATGCAAACACACTATCTCAACAACACACACACACACACTCTATATCTATATATATGCATATATATGCATATATATATATATATGTGTGTGTGTGTGTGTGTGTGTGTGTGTGCACGCGCATGTGCACGAAAGCTTCTCTGTTGTATATGTTGTCTTCACTGGAAAAAAGTGCGCTGACTTGGTCAACCTATCTACGATCACCCAATGGAATCATGACCTTTGGGCAGACCAACCATAAAGTCCATCGTAACATGATCCCGTTTCTACTGTGGTATAGACAACAATTGCAATGTCCATGCAGACTACTGATGCTATGCCTTAACTTGCTGACACGCATGACTTGGCAACAAACTCTGCCACATCACACTTCAAACTGGTCTACCAATACAAATATTTAAGATTGTGGTACATCTTGGTGCTACCTGGGTGCATAGCATACATCAAAGAGTGAGGCCCTTAAGGAACCATCTTCCTCAGATTGTCAACATCAGGAACTACAACTCTATCATGGTAACACATTGTCCCATCCTCTGCCTCATGGAAGCCATCACGTTTTAAAGCTGCCAATCTCTGCTCAGATCTACTATATCACAATATCACTCTATTGTGCATATTTGATCTGTTGCCTCAACGTACGCTTCACTTGTAGTTGTGCAACCAAACCTACTTATAGGGAGACTTCCAACTTCACATTCATCTGACATAAGGAGAACAACATGTCTCTCTTATGGCACACCAAGGAGTACAACTATGCCTTTTCTATAGATGACAAAGAAGACTTCCTATTCAAGGCATCTGCCATGACATTTTCCTTCCCTAGATGATAATCAATGGTGTAGTCATAGTCCTTGATTAACTCCATCCAGCGTCTTTGTCGCATGTTTAACTCCTACTGTGAAAAGATGTACTTCAAGTTCTTATGGTATGTGAAGATCCAACACTTCTCGCCATAAAGGTAATGCCTCCAGATCTTCAAGGCATGAACCACTACAACTAATTCCAGATCATGCATGGGATAATTCTCCTCATTCTTCTTCAAATATCCTGATGTAAAATAGATCACGTTCTTGTCTTGCATCAACACACAACCTAAACCATTCCTTGAAGCATCAAAAAAGATGATATATCCTTTCCCCTACTCAGGAAAAACCAACCTTGGTGCACTAGTCAACTTCTCCTTTAACTACTGGAAGGCATGTTGACACTTGTCATCCTAGACAAAAGGCACATCTTTCCTGGTCAGCTTCGCTAGGGGTAACACCACTGAGATGACGTTCTAGATGAACCCCCTATAGTAACCTGTCAAACCCAGAAAACTACAAAATTCTATCAGCGTCTTTGCCTGCTCCCACTCCATCACTGAATCAACCTTCTTGGGGTCCATAGGAACACCCTCAATAGATATCACATGTCTAAGAAAGGACACCTCCTTCATCCAAAACTTGCACTTGCTGAACTTAGCGTACAACTGATGTTGTCTAAGCAAGGTCAATGCCTGGTACAGATGTTGTTCATGTTGTTGGTTGTCTGTGGAGTATATCAAGATATCATCTATGAAGACCACCACAAATTTATCAAGATACATACAAAACACCATGTTCATCGAGTCCATGAATGTTGCCGGTGCATTGATTAGCCTGAACAGAATAATCACAAACTCGTAGTGACCATACCTTGTCCTAAAAACTGACTTTGGTATGTCATCCACCTTGATATGCAACTAGTGATACCCATACCTCACGTGTATCTTGAAAAAGATTGCAACACCTCATAACTGCTTATACAGATCATCAATCTGTGGCAAAGGATACTTGTTTTTTTATCGTCACTTTTTTCAATTGTCTGTAATCTATGCACAACCTCATAGACCCATCTTTCTTCTTTACGAACAAGATGGGAGCACCCCATGGAGACGTTCTCGATTTGATGAAACCTTTCTCAAGAAGCTCTTAAAACTATTTCTTCAACTCTGCCATCTCAGCTGGCACCATTCTATACAGTGTTTGTGTTATCGCATGCATGCCTGGGAATAGATTGATCTTAAAATCAATCTATTAAACGAGAGAAACACATGGAAACTCGTATGGAAATACATCCTCGAACTCACAGACAACTGGCGCCTCCTAGATACTCAGACACCTCACCTTGGTATCCATCACATGGGCTAAGAACGCTTTGCAACTTGCCTCATCAACTTCTCTACCACCATCACTGACACCAGATGTGTTGGACGAATCTTCCTATCTCCTTGGAAGATCCACGAAACATCACCACCTTGAAACTACAATATAATACCACATGATACTTCTCCAAGGTGTCCATTCTAAGGATCACATCAAACACATGCATGTCAAGTGGTATAAGATCCACTTAAATGACGTGCCCTAAAAAAGAAAGGACACAGGAAGAACACACCTTCCGCAACTTTGTGGAACCAACCAACAAGATTTCTAAACAAAGACTATCACGTCGATGAGTAATAGGAAAAGAACAACTATCAATAACTTCTTGAGTGATAAAAGAGTGTGTAGCACATGAGTCAACCAAAACAAATATAAAGCAAGAAGAAGATAAATCAGAATGAAATAACTCCATCTAACATTTCACTACTCGTGGGTTGACTCATGGAGTAGAATCGAGTCGTCTCCTCTTTTCACCCCCATCCTTTGCTGGCTTGTCCAGAAGAACCAACATGTGATGCATGTTTGCATCCTTAACATCCACCACTGCTAAATTGTTGTCTTTACGAGCCTTACTGACTCTATCTTGGTTGTTGGATCACTTCATCATCCTTCACCAGACATGCCCACCTCATATGTCCTACATGCCCACACTTATGTCAAGTCCTATTCTTGTACTGTGGCCTAGACGACCCCATCACTAACACTGATGCTGTGTTGTGGGCTCCTGCTAGTGGAAAATTGTGACCTATGCCCTTACTTGGTGACCACTGTGTCTGAGCACATGACCTCTTCTTTGTCGGTGGCACTGAAAACCTAGGTTTCTTGAAGCCTTCAAATGACTATTCTTGGTACTCCGTCGGTATCTTCTTGGCACTCTTTTCACACTTATCCACCATGGATCGTTCTACCCTCCTGATCGACTCCACAAACATGGTGAACTTCTCACAGTTCTCTAAACCAGACACTAGAATAGTCAACTCTGTGCTCAAACCCTTCTCAAAATGTATTATCCTCTCTTGATATGTAGCATCCATATGAGGGCAGAACCTTAACATCTCCATAAAATTGGCCTCATACTCATTGATCAACATGGATCCGTACCGGATCCTCTCAAACTGGTTGATATTATCGCCCAGGTAGGTATGAGGAAAGTAATGACTCCCAACCTCCCATTAGAACTCCTCCCAACCAATCTCATCATCATGTCTCTTCTCTTCCTCAATGGCCCACCAATGGCCAACACTCCCCTTCAAAAGATACATTTACTGCTTCACCTTATCTGCCTCGGGGATGTTGAGGATCTTAAAGGCCTTCTCCAGCTCTTTTAACCACAGATTTGCATTCATCAGGTCTACCATACTGGCATACTCCATAACCCTAACTCACATCAAACTTTCAAGGGTCTTCCCATAACCTGAAGATTCCACATTGGGGATTGCTGCTCTCGTTTCAGGAATGGGCATTCTGTCTACCATATGTGTAATCATGGCCATAAACTATCTAAACATGGACTGAAAAGTAGGATTGTCCACCACTATGGAGTCTAACTAGGGCATCTTAGGCATAACATCCACCCTCTCCCGCCTCCTTGCACCACATATAGGTGCAACAACACTGCTCTCAACGACATGTTCTTCATGTTCTCCAACTATCTTTTCTTCTTCTTCTTCTTCTTCTTCTTCTTCTTCTTCTGCATACACAAAAGTAATTATTAACAAACTAGAGGATACTATAATAGACACAAACCCTAGTCCTATGTCCCTGTAGACTCAGTGAACCTAAGCTCTGATACCAACCTTAGATGTGACACCCATTTCCACAAAAAATGAGATTACTCAAAACAAAATGTGGAATTGCTACTAACAAGCCAGGTTACCAGGAAACACATGAAATTAAAACCATTTCACAATCCACCTCAAGTGGAAAGATATCACATTAGAGTCCATAAAATCCACCTGTATATATATCACCTACCAAAAGATTATTACATATTATTGTTCATTGGCTCTCTAGCCACATCATGTTACAAGGGGTAACTTGTCACATGTGCATACATGACATATATGTACAACAAAGGCATAAAGACAAAACATCATCTCGATACACAACATCTACAAATCTCCCCGAAGGACCTAAGAGTACAAGGACGACACATAGGACTCTACTACAAAACACAAGCAACTCATCCAACCTTAACTCAACTACTGCTCCTCTTGCTGCTCAACTTCAACAACATGATCTCTACTTCCTCATGCTCGACCACCTAAAATATGTGGAAACCCACGGGGTGAGACCAAACATCCCAATGAGAGATATAACTCTCTTCCAACGCCTATTAAAAGCACAAATATTCAAATAGGTAGATAACATACTTAACAGATTGAGAAGATTCCGCTAAATGATATGTATTAAACTGATAAAGCAGATTAAACAAACTAGGTAGTTACAACTAAGTGGTAGATCAATTAATATTTTAGGAAGCAATATGAAGAACATGTATAAAAATTGATTTCTCTTACCACATTATAATTTAAGAAATCAGTACAAAGATAAGGAAAAGGGTTCAACCAATGTTATTTGTGTTTGACCCTAAGCCAAGTATACTACATGGTTGTATTACATATTTTATCATGCCCTAAGGAGATGAGGTATACCACTCATGATACAACTAACCACTTCTAAGTCGAAATCAGTTCCATACAAGATCTAGGAGGAGTTGGAGTCCTATGATCTCTCGACACCCTCAGTCAGTCTGAGTCTGTTGTAGTGACATATCAAGTCCAACTACAAAATAGCCTAGCCTACCTTGGTATATAGGTCACAACACTAGTGAAACTGAGTTACGACCATAGCCACACTCCTTCCAAGGTATGACTACATCCATCCTCAAAGATATCATATATATACCTATACATTATATCACATCATTGAGATACATCCTCGACCATTCTCTTGCTAGGGTATGACCAAAACCAATCTTGTATAATGCATATACTCAACAATATATGCCTTTGAGATTCTACTAAGGGAGAACTCATTTCACCATCCAAAAAGTATTGACATTGAAGATAAATATATGGCACATGGAAACTACATGATTAGGGTTTCACTTGATTAATTAGTACAATTGGGTATCTTTTAGCATCAATCAAGTTACAACATACAAACCCTAAACAAACTAAACAAATATAAGGGCATAAAGCAACTTCGAAAGATACAAAAGGTATAAGGTGTGAACTTGTCACATCACCACATGATACTTGTAGCACTACCATTCACATGGCCATCATCAATGTCACATCACTATGGGATATCAATCCCTCAATCACAATACTAGATGATTACACCTCACACTAGGCATTAAGCCTCTGCCAGGTCATAAAACCCATCATGTCATATATCTCAACATGCCTAAAAAAGGTTCATAGCCATCACCATAGCATGCACAATCTATGCCATTCATTTCACCTGCAAGGTTAGGGTTTCATAAAGAAGAGAGAGAAAACATCACGCTATGGTAAACAATTCAGATAAGGCAAGCAAACACATCATACTCCTAACATTAGGGTTACAGTTTCATACTTAGCTGATTAGGGATTCACATCATGAATCAATCACCAAACCATAATTATGTCACCTCCCACTTTCTTGGAGCATACTATGTTTAGAAAATCATTAATTAAACATGATTAAGGCATTTTGTCAACATTACTAAGTATCAACATCATTACATATGTATGTGTACCATCTCATTAGGTTAGCATGTGTTACTACCATGTAACATGTATGTGTATCGCCCATACACTAAGCAAACATGTGTCACGACCATAACCCATCTGAGTGTCTCGACCTCAAGCCAACTAGGTGTCTCGACCTAGACAAGAACATATGTCTCGACTACCACATAGGTAGGTGTCTCGACCATGCACAAAAAAAGTATCTCAACCATGATCATTACACATGTCTCGACCACACCGAAACCACGAGTCTTGATCGCAACAAAACCATGAGTCTCAACTGCAACAAAAACCATGTGTCTCGATCCCAACTAACATGGTGTCTCGACCACCATCAAGGGCATGTCTTGACCTAGACAAGATCAAGGTGTTGCGACCACTAAGGTCAAGCTACCCTAACAACACTTAGCCAACATCAAAATAGAGATAAAGCTCATACAAAATAGAAGGTGAACATCAAGGAAGACCACCATCAAGAAGGTGGAAAAACTCCATGCAAGATAGACATCAAAGCCATGAAAATAGAACTTCAACATAAACATCTTCAAAAAACCAAGCCAAGGTAAGAAAAACCAAGCTTCAACCTCAAGAAAACCAACTCAAAGCCTCAAGAAAACACAAGGGCTGAACTAAAACATAGTGATGAAACCAAGAAACATGATGCATGCATGATCATCACCTCAACCATCACTTAACAAATCGGCTACACGAATTTAGGTTTTAAGAAACAGTGTAATCTACATGAGAATACTACAAAGTCTTAAACCTTAGATCATAGCAACTTTGTATAGCATATTAGCATAAAAAATTAGAGATCAAAATAGTAGCATGTGATATGATTTAGGTTCAATTAATAGAATAATGTAGAAAGTTATATAACCCGCCTTAAGGAGAGAACCAAGCTCTAAGATCAAAGGCTCCAAAGAAGAAGAAGATGCTCCAACGTGGATCAACACTTTGGCCACAAGAGCACCTTCAAAGATAAGAACACCATGGTCAAAAGGAAGCTGAAGAAAGAGGGTAAGAAACCCTAGGTTGAACCAAGAAGAAAGAAGAGAGGAGAGAAGAAAACTTCCTCACACTTGGGTACCACCTTGTCAAAAGATGTCCTCTGACCCTTTGTGATGAGGAGTTCTCTCTCAAAATGACCACCATGGATAGTACACAATCTATGTCCAAGAAAGGGGAAGAAGAAAGGTAGGGTTCACAAGGAAAAATGTGATCAAGGGAGAAGAACCACTTACCAAAGAGAGAAACTACCAAGAATCATAACAAGGAAGGTGATCAAGCTTTAAAGCACCACATGCAAGGTTGGCCAACCTCCAAAGACCCAAGATCAGTCCTTCTTGCTCCTTAAAGATCCAAAGATGAACAAAAGAGAAGGGAAAAGAAAGAGGGCCGAAAAAGATACTTGCATGAAGAAGAGAGAGGTTATATGCTCAAAGGAGGAGAGAAGTAAGGTAGGGGTGATGTGTCAACACAAGAGACCACCAAAGAGACACCTGTCCACAAAAGAAGCCAACATGCAACCACTACATGCATGCATGCAACCTATGGTAATAAAACCTAGGTGGGGCCTCAAACACTTGGGTCACCACCACCCTAGGGGTCGAGACAAACCTCAAGACACCTTGTCTCGACTACATGACAAGGTCACCAAACAAGCCAGGTCGAGACACACCACAAGAAGCCAACCATCTCAACCAAAAGTAACCCAAGACCATCAAGGTTGAGACAACAACACCCAAGAAAGGTGTGTCGGTCAAGACACACCAAAAACACACCACAAGGTCGAGACATAGGCCCATGCACTCAACAAAGCTCATAAAGCTCGACACCAAGCAAACCCTAGAAACCCTAGCATCTCCACATGATGCCACCTCATCAACCAAGGTCCAACAAGGATCCCTGTAGAATAATTATCTCTCTCATGATGCTAAAGCACTAAGGGAAAACTCAACATGTGACAAATTGTAAAATAACCCCTCAACTTGGATAAATTACAACTTGGTCCAAAACTAGCATACAAAGCTCAAACATCATCTAAACATGACCAAACTGAAAACATAAGATTGTCATATTTTAACAAAGCATCTAATAGGATTATATTAAGGTCCTAAGCATCTTATTAAGCAAATCAATCATTATTAAGAACTAAGCTAGGTCAGGGGCCTTACATTTACTATTTACATCAATGGTGAAAAATTTAAAATTAAGTATGAAAGTCTCCCATCCTTGTGTGTCCCTTGTGGAATAATAGGTCATGAGGAAAAAAATGCACTCACATCCTTGATACTCCAACTCCTACAACTAATCCAACTGAATCCCCCTTTGAGACCCTTTCTCGTTGGCCATGCACACCAAGAAACTAGAGAGATGACCAACCAAATAATCTAAGGAAGTCAAGAACTCTTGAACACTAGGTAAGGAAGTAGGAGAAGGAAAAGAGGATAGTCACCCAAATTCTAATGAGGATGCCTTAGGAAATGGGAAGTGGCATTCGGTCCAAAATAGAAGAACCGCAAGAAGTCCCCTAGTAGAGTTCATGTCCAAGCAGTCAAGGAAAGTTCTACGAGCATGGGATCTCCCAAGAGCATGCCTCTTAAAAATAACTTTGTGGTTCTCTCTGGTGATGTTACTTCCACTGGGAGAGAAGCCAATCAGGAGAAAGAATCTCCTTTCCAATTTTCCTATAACTTTAGATCTTCCACTTCTAATGCAGGTCACTCTGACGCAACTAGTGGTGGTGTGATTTTGAGGAATCGACGGGTGATATACTAGATGGTACCTTGTATCCTACATAAAATAAGAAAGAAGGGAAAATCTCGGGAGGCTACTGATAGTGTTAAGGTGAGTGAAGCATGTCATCTGTTTATCCAGTCAAATTCTACAACAACCATAGAGGAAGTTCAGAATATTAAGGAAGACAATTCTAATCTGATCTCATGGTCAGTCTGTAGATGGTCATTTGATAGTATTTATCTCTTTTACCACATCCTTTTAAGTGAACTACATATGTTAGAATATACATGGCACCTTCTATGATGACAAAATCCATTATATTCATCGTATAAAGAGAATTCATAAGCTAAGCCTCACGACCATTGTCGAGCCTCAGTGCAATGGCAGTAGAGCTGACCAAATCATCTCTAAGCTGGGATTTGGTGCATCCCACTGCGTTGAAGCCAATGGTTTTTTGGGGGGCATCTGGTTACTTTAGGACCCTCACTGCTTCTCTCTGGACATCCTATTAAACCATAGGAAATTCACTGTCACATAAATCACATGTCATTAATCACCTTTGTCTATAGGATTCCAAGCCCTTCTTCTTGAGCTTGGCTCTAGAAACACTTTACTGAAATGGTTGGGAATTTCATGATGATTGGGCTATCATAGGTGATTTTAATACAATTCTCTCAGTGTTTGAGAATGAAGGGAGTAATTATTTGGATCATCGTTCTAGTGCCATGTTCAATGAAGTGTTCCTAGCCACGTGTCTCACTGACATCAAGGCAGGAGGACAATGGTTCAAATTTCATAGAGGAAAGTTATTTGAAGGCCTAAATCAACTGCTTGCTAACAAGAAATGGTTGGTATGTAATCAATCAAAAATGGTATCTGTCCTGCCTTGTCTTTATTCTGACCATAATGCACTCTTGGTATCCAAGCTCTCTGCAACAAACCAACCTGCTATTATTCAAAACAAGATCAAGTTGGAGGTTTAAACCAAACTTCCCACAACAACTATCTGACCATTGGAATAGGATTCTTCCCTTCCAAGAGGCTTTGTGGCACTTTAAAACCTGCTATAATATCCTGGGACAAACGCTCAATGAAGCAACAACATTGTCAAAAGTATGATATCACCCATAAGATTAATGAGTTGTAGGTACCACTACCTTGTTCATACTCCTTTGATAACAAGTTGAGATTTATTGATCTCCAAGAGAAACTCCAACACATCTTGTTGTGTGAAGAGGCAGACTGGAGGCAAATAAACCACATTGACTGGCTCCAACTAGGAGATGTAAACACACAAATTTTCCATTCCTATATTTGTGCTCAACATCAACAAAATTGAATCTCAAGACTAAAGAACTTTGATGGGTTTTGGATTCATGAGGATGGAACTCTTAAGCATCTTGTTTGGGAGTACTTCAACCAACTGCTAGCTTGATTGTCATAAATTTTCCAAGATCCTTCTAGATGTGTTGGAACTTTTTCTGGCCTCTCCAACAATCAGTGGGTCAAATTCTCTTCTATTCCCTCATTCGCTGAAGATAGGGAATTTTTTTTCAAGATGTAACCTTCTAAGGTCCCAGGCTCGGGCGGGGTCCATAACCAATTTCTCCAAGACAATTGGAAGATCATAGGGAACTCACTGGTGATGACAGTTCTATCTGACTTTGCCACAACTTGAATTGACAATGACATGGCCAATTCTTACATGGTTCTCATTCCTAAATCCAATGTTGTTGAGTCCTACAACAACCTACGCCTTATATATCTTAATAATGCTTTCTTTAAACTTACCTATAAGATTCTAGTTGAGAGAATCAACACTTCCATCGACGATTGGATCTCATCAACCCATTCCAGTTTCATCCTCGGTAGACAGATCACCGATAACACACTTGTTGGAACAAGAAGCTATTCACTCAATACGCTTCTAGAAAGGGCAGATGAAATGGATGGCTATGAAACTAGACCTGTAATGAACCAAAACTGAGAAACCTACCCTATACCATGATCGAGAAAACTAGTGAGGTTTGTTCTTTGGATGTGATCAAATAAGGATAAATTTAAAATACATTTACATAATAATTTAAATTCATATGGTGTTTATCGATCTAGAGAAGGCTTATGATAGAGTACCCAGAGAAGTGTTATGGATGGTTTTGAAGAAAAAGGGTGTGCCTATCCAATACATTGACTTGATCAAAGACATGTATGATAGCTCTACTGCAAGTGTCAAGACTCCTGGAGGAGAGACACCAACTTTTCCTATCACAGTTGGGGTACACCAAGGATCCACACTCAGCCCATATCTATTCGTTCTTATCATGGATGAGTTGACAAAGAATGTTCAAGATGATATTCCTTGGTGTATGTTATTTGCTAATGATATTGTTTTGATTGACGAACTAAAGATGGATTGAATGATAAAGTTGAATGTTGGAGAAAGGCATTGGAATCAAATGGATTGATGATTAGCAGGAGCAAAACTGAGTATATGCATTGCAATTTCAGCCAATCTCACAGTGTGAATGATGGAGTCAAGTTGGACGGAGTAGATATATCAAAATGTGATAAATTCCGTTACTTGGGTTCTATAATTCAAATAGATGGGGATGTCTAAAATGATGTTTGTCATCGGATCACTATAGGATGGTTGAAATGGAGGAGTTCAACTGGAGTATTATGCGATCAGAATATCCCTCTCAGGTTAAAAAGTAAGTTTTATAGAACAACTATACGACCAGCCATGCTCTATGGGAGTGACTGTTGGGCAGTGAAGAAACAAGGTCTCAACAAGATGAACGTGGCTGAAATGCGTATGCTGAGATGGATGTGTGGGAAGACAAGCAAAGATCGCTTGAGAAATGTCTATATCAAGAATAAAGTGGGGGTGGCAAGCATTGAGGACAAGTTGTGTGAGGGCCGACTCAGATGGTATGGACATGTGCAATGCAGACCTACTAGTGCACCTATATGAAGCAATGCTATTGATCCAAACACTATAAATAGAAGAAGAGGAAGGCCTAAATTAACATGGGATGAGCTTATAAAGAGAGATTTTGAATCTCTACATCTCAATCAGAATTTGGCCCATGATAGAGCTGAATGGAAATGAAGGATCCATGTAGCCGACCCCAACATAGTTGGAATTGAGGCTTAGATGATGATGATGATGATGACATAATAATTTAAATACATGCCAACATGAAAGTTAATTCATGAAATATATTACACACATTTCCTTTGCTAACTAATGCTCACATAGTGGAGGAAAATATGATTAATACATGTGTCAAAATGACAATTGGAGTTTTCAAGTACAATCATACAAATTAAAGTGAAATAGATAAATAAATATGTCAATTCAGTAAAAGGTGGGATTTCCTACATAATTATAATATATAACTATTTTTGTAACAATATGATATTAATAGGACTCCATTAAGTGTTGATAATAAAGATATAATATTTGGATAAAAACAATGGTATGTGTCAAAAATCCTAATGGTGCCATAACTCATAAAAGGAAATCTCAAAAAGTGAAATATAATGGTAAATATGTATTCCTTGGGTGCCAATTAGCTTGGTTGCCAACACTTTATTTGAACAAAAAACCCATCTTATATATTTATATGAGAAAATAGAAGAAAAAGCCAAAAGTGTTAAATAAATTACTAAAAAGTCTTCACAAGTAGAAATAAACCTCAAATTCGAAATCTACATACCAAAGTTAGCCTATGTATGAATTTTCATCTTATTTGGAAAAATTTATCTATCCTAGCGTAGTTTAGGAAAGAGAATATATATTAAAGTTCAAAATATTAAATAACATGTTAAATAACCCCAAAAGGGGAAATTAATTGGAAAATTGTATTCTACATATTTTAGTTTGCTTATGGGCCAAGTTTCACATCTTTTAGGAGTTTCTAGATGCCTCAAATTCATAAAGGAAAGAGAATATATGTTATAATCTACAATAATTAACTAAAATATGAAATCTCTTCAAAAGTGAAATCTTATTCTAAATGGAAATCTACATGTCTTAATTATTCTAGGTACAAAATTTCATCTTAATTGGACTTTGTTTAGCCCTCAAATGAGTTTAGAAAGAAAACATAATTAAACTTTAATATTTTCCTAAAGCGTCAAATTATGTCTCTGTCACGCGCTGATTTCAATAATATCTTAAAGTTTTTCAGTCACATATTGCCTTCTTTTTTTGCATATGCAAGGGGGTAGAGATGATTGTCAGATCTTGATTGGACGGTGTATAGTTCATCTTCAACCCTGGGTCTGAAAAGGGAAACAGACCAGCCGCACCTCCGATCTTCTCTCTGACTTTTCTCTCTCATCACTTGATGATTCTTCAAGATTTTCTATGCATTGAACTCATGAGACAATCCCACACCTGAAGAACTCTCACTTGATCCATGGTTTCCATTGTTTGTGAAACACCTAAGTTCCCTCCCCACGCCTTCGAACCCTATACACACACACACACCGCCATATACCATCACCTATATAAATGAGCATACCATCATGTTCGCGACACCACAAGAAATCTTCCTCTCACTTCAATTTCACCCAAGACTTCACCTTGTGTCATTGCAAGCCTGTGGATCAGAGAACACCACCGGCTTCTTGTACTTCTCTCTCGTTTCTCTTCTTGTTAATTCCCCGAAGGGTATGCTTACTTAACCATTTCTCTTTGATTTTGGATGATCAGGTCATCAAATTCATTCTTTGTTGGTATTTCTCCAATTTTCAATCGGTCAAGGTGCTCCTCGCATAACATCCATGGCGTGCGAGGGATGAAGGGGATGATCCCCTGTGAATTCTTGTCTCAACCCCTCTGTGCATCTTGTGTTTTATTTTTCTTACAAGGGGCATTATTTTCCTTTCGCGTCCTTTCCTTAACAAGTCGTGGGTTTTAGACACTCTTTATTTTGATGAAAGTGCCCTTTGACCACATAAGATATTTAACTGCGTGCGAGGGTATTTGTGTCCATTGGCGATATAATTTTTTTTACAAATCAGTGAATTCATTTATCTTATAAATTGAATAATAAATTTTAGGAGTGTAAGAAAATTATAAAAAATTATGTTTGAGAATCCTTAGAATTTTCTCTATCTTCTGATCCAGTTTTCTTTCTTGATTTCTATTTTAAAACATAATTTTAGGGTTTACCAATCCATATTCGCTTAATAATAATTGAGGAAAGATTATAATGGGTAAAAATTGGATCTTGGATCAAATCCATGACCAATAACCTTGTACCCACTTTCAAGACTAAATTGTGAGTTATATATATATATATATATATATATATATATATATATATATATATATATATATATATATATATATATATATATATATATGGCATATGTGGAGTATGATCACAAAATCCAACCATATGAATTGATTTAACACTATATAGATTAGATGTCTTTAAAAAATCATCACCATATCTCATATGGATCATGAGATATAGCAATATACCATTCAGTAGTTTCTGTAGTTTTTTCAACTTACCGTTGATTACAAAATACACATATTCTTTCATAGGATGATGCATGAATGTCAGATTGTGGTGATTTTTGATACACATATTATCTAAGGGGTATGAATCACATCCATAAGGATATATTGTTGAATAGAATTTCACAATTATCACAACTGAAGATGGATACATGTAAGATGTATGTACTCAAGTACACAATTATTTTAGCCATATACATACATACATACATACACACACACACACACACACACACACACAGATATATATATATATATATATATATATATATATATATATATATATATATATATATATATATATATATATATATATATATATATATATATATATATATATATATATATATATATATATATATGGTAGCGATCTAGTGAGAAACATCCTACAGTGAGAGCATGAGAGGCATTTGAATAACTACACATTCGTAACTATTTTTTAAAATCCAACCGTATAGATGGAAAAAGCATCATTTCATTTACCTTCTCCCAAAAAATTATTGCAATCAGACATTGTTTACATGTCCATATGTACAATATACACTTTTTACATCCAACGGTCAACCTGAAATTCAATATAGAGTGTCAAAAAATATTTGTTTGTTGTGAATGATCTACAAATTGGATGGTGATAAAATTTTATAGGAAGGTAGATATTAAGGTATACTTGTAATCTGTATGGTTGGATTATGAAAAATTGATCTATGTGGAGAGTTATTTAAATGCCTCTCATGCTCTCACCAGATATGTTTCTCTCTGGATCGTTGCCCTATATATATATATATATATATATATATATATATATATATATATATATATATATATATATATATAGACACACACACACACACTAGTGAACGCACACATGCACATGCACGTGCAAATTATATTTGTTTGATTTGTATTAGATAATTATATGAACAAAAAAATAAGAGGACATGTTTCCAAATAATAAAACTTTAACAGTATTAAGCTATATATTTATCAAATACTAAACACACATTTTTGTGTATATGTAATGTTGAAGAACCCAACTCAATGGAATTTTTTACTTTATTTTGTTTTATCGAATAATGTTCTTGTGATGCCCATTTTTGTATGGGCTAAAAATTACTAAGATTTCGGTTTTGATAAGAAACTATGATGGAGAACACTAACCGGTAGAATGGATATAACATAGTGGGAGTTATCTCTTAGTTGTTGGAACATACTTTTAGGCGCATCCTACATAAATAGTCATCCAAGTGGGATATGCATGGAGTGAATGCTTTAATTTTATACAATAAAGTGTGTCAAGGAGGGAAGGTGAAAATATGTATGAATTTTAATTCCAAATAATTCTTGTAAATGTGCTAGTTTGTAAACGATTAAATACTAAAATTAAGTGTAACACTAATATAAATAAGGAAAAGATCAATATTAACTAATCATTTTCATCAACATATTTATGTGAACTATTTTACTTGCCTAATTTGATTTCTTGATGTGATATATATATAGAAATGTATATCTAAAATTTGTAAATTATATATTTTGGTATCAACTATTTGACAATTGCACTTCCCAAAAAGTGGGAGCAGTTGATAATTTTTAAAGTAATTATAGATATTTAAATTCATAGATAGACATAACATGTAATGAATGTAATAGATACTTCCAATAATAATTCATAGATAATAGATTATTTTTCAAAATAATCAATATATTATAAAATAATAGGGATGAACAAAATTACTCAAAAAATATTAATCTTTGCCACTAATAAGCTTCTCAAGTTTTTTGCTACTAAAATAAATATCTAAATTATATTTATTGAATTTATTTATTTTGTTCATTCACTAAATGGTATTTCAATATATTTTACACGTAAAACCATATTTTAATAATCAACTGACATGTGAAAAATATAACCTTTTATATATCTTGTTCTTACAAAATTTTTTGCTGGAATTCCGTTAGATTCTTTCATTGACACGAAAGAGAAATTTGATATGAAATAGTAGACAAAAAATGAACGACATCAAAGAATAACATTGTAAAATACAAAACATGTTCATCATATAAATATTAGGCATATCACTCTATGTATGAATATATTTAATAAAGTATTATTTCAAATAAGATTTTTTGTTTAGCAATGTATTATTAGTAGGTATAGTATTACTTTGTATAGTAAAAAGGAGAACTGATCAATAATAATAAATGTATAAAGTATATTAAATTGATCTCATGCCAACCTTTTATTAAGCTAAACATAGTATCAGTTAAAATGTTGTTCAAAATTTTGTTTGACCATATGGTAAAATAAGATATTTTTCATAGGAAAAATGAAAAATAAGATGACGTGATATATATCTCAAATATGCCATATGAAGCACTGGCCAAAGTATGAGAAAAATAACAAAGGTAATGCATGTGTAAAGTCAAATATGTATTGTAAAAATTGGTTATATTAAATTATTTTCTCTTAGCAAGAGTTTTGTTTTAGATGAAAATAATTTACTATCACAATTTTCTGCAACTTAT
This sequence comes from Alisma plantago-aquatica, assembly GCA_963693085.1. Classification (NCBI taxonomy): domain Eukaryota; kingdom Viridiplantae; phylum Streptophyta; class Magnoliopsida; order Alismatales; family Alismataceae; genus Alisma; species Alisma plantago-aquatica. Next base: position 427,115,853 of record OY856412.1, on the reverse strand, counting down.
TCACTATATTCTCTTATCTTTCCTTAATGCGTAATTTCATTTAACTCACATATTAAAATATAGATGACTGTAGGTGAGATGACGGATAAAGTGGAATGAGATACTATTATATTTTGAGAAATAGTAGGGGATGACCCTTACTACCTGACCACTACCCAAACTCACAAGTATTTGGACGGAAGTAATCAAGGATGGTTTTCTGTATTTCAAATATGGATCAATTCATCAACACTTGTTTAGTTGAAGAAAAAGGTCAATGTTTCCCTATTTAAATGAAATGTTTATGAAAATTTTAAAATCTTGAAGTAATTTTCTTATAAGGTGGAAACATATATGATAAATCAATATATTAGAAAATTGCATGTTATTTTTTTAAAGTTTTTTTAAGAGACCACTCATCATTTATATAAAGTCATCCATCTTAAATTACTATCAAGTAAGACATTCAAGAATAGATTCTTTAAAGAGAACATGATATTGCCATAATTTTTTCATTGTTGACCTTAGGTGGTCTATAGTATGAACCATACAAATCCGTTTAAAGCTAAGAATTTGATTGACTTTTTTATTAGTGTTAGGCATATACCACTTTTTCAATACAATAGATGGTATGAGAAAACTGTTTGCAAATCATTTTTCTTGCTTTCTCAAAACTTTGTTGGAGGTATGAAGAGAGTACTTCATGGGAATGAAATTTTGACAAGGAACCTTATCACATTCTGTAACATACAATAGGCTTCTGATCACTATGCAAGGTCATGGAGTAGCCTAAACAGGGAACAATTTCTTGTTGGAAACATGATCTATTAGAAAAGAAAAAAAAAACGTCATGTATCTAAAATAGATTGTGCTTACGTGTAACTAATGATAATTCCAAAAGTACACTCATATATAAATTATTCATTTACAATACCTCTTTTGGTATCCATAAATATAACTTCATATGATTTCTAAACCTACTTTATGGCATGTTGATAAATAAAATTTATTGGGTAGGAAGACCATCTACAATTTATGATATAGACCATCAAACTTCCTCTAAAGCTGGTGTAGCTCGCTTCTTGACAAGGACAACATGAAAGACACACTTAATAATAATTTACACAGAATGAAATTACAGTGAAATTTGTCATGAAGCATTTGAGATGTACTGGGGTGTATACAATCCTTGGTTGATATGAGACATAACTATACAACAATAAATATAAATTTGGATGGAGGCATGTTTTTAACTGAGCACTTCAATGTCCGAGGTTATGAACCACTATCATCCTCCCTTTGTGGCTAGATCAGCCGCATCACAACTTCCACACTTGTTGCTCTTCCTTCGCGACTTGCTGCCACCAAAGTCATCCCAAATAAAATGAGAAAAATTAACATTTCAGAACAATCAATGTTGTCTGAACTTGAGTAAGCCAAAAGGAAGAAATCTACTTCACTCAAGTAAAAAGTAGATCTCAAAATTGTTGGAAGTGCAAATGAAAGTATGAGAATTCAAGATAAACATAGAATTTTCTCGGTCATTGTCTGCCTAGATGGGCTACCTATTCATCTATTCAAGTTCATGCCTAAAACACACTGCCTTATCATGTAGGAAAAGAGCTGAACTAACTCACGAAATTTGTTTCGATGCCGATCACAGCTTGTTGGCCAGAGGTTGTTACATTATCAAACATGATATCATTACATTATATCTTCTTGTCAACGTTTACTCTTATAAAAGTGTAAGAACATAATTAGCAATATTGACTTAAGCACAATGATAGTAAATGTGTATTTGAGGTATTTATAGTTAAAGAGTGTCTTAACTTGTGAAGTCTCACAGTTCAGCAAGTCTGGCTGACAGAGTACAACAAAACATGCAGGCGCCACAAAATTGCCTCACATCCTATACACTGATTGTATTTTTCTCTGCACAATTGGTTTCACAGCACTACCACTACCGAGCAAGTGATCACATATGCAATGATGCTATCCCAGGTGAAGGTGAGGTTTCAAGCTGTATACAATGTAGAATGTCCCAGGCTAGCCTCCTGCAGATTCTTCTTTATATTTGTCAATTGATGCTCCAATGTCTAGGACAATAAGCTACATCTTGGTGTTTATTGCCAGCCATGGGCACATACCTGGAAGTAGACCACGCTCCTTAGCTGGACGTTCTGTCTTGAACCACCTGCTTGATCATGTTCAACATTAGAAAAGTATTTACTGCAGAGACTACTACCTGACAAACAAAAATAGGTTTGTATTTAGTTGCACGTTTGATTTGCATGAATGCACTTAGCATCGCCGGCATCCTTCATCATTTTTAAATGATTGGATAGATTTGATAATTATGAAAGGAAATGCTAGGCAAAATCAGATGGAGTGCATCATATGTCAGGAGGATAAATACATCAATATAGTTAAATGCTCACTGGAGTAAATGATGGAAATAACATGGCCATGTTTTTCTATGCTTCATTTGCTTATCCACAGACGTCAGTTTGCAAGCATGAAAAAAAGAAGAGATTGTCCTTCTAACACCTTTCCTACATGACCTCCTATTTACCCGTCCACTATTCTATTGCAGTTATTATTGAAGAAAAGTCATATTGCTAACGCTACAATAAAGCCAATTCTACTATATTTCTTATTTTGTACAAGGAAATAGGTTTCTTTACAAATGCAAGCCGTCATACTGTGGTCTAAGTACATACCTACTATTTATAGGACATTTGTATAATAATTCAATAGGAAAAATAGTACCAAACTTGCAGCTCGAGTACCAAGCTACTCTGGAGTTGTGTTGCCGTCATACTACAGTTTGATCCACCAAGCTATCTGTAGTTGTGTTGCCACATTGCTGTCTCGAGTACTAGACTTGCAACTCTACTCATGTCAAGTAAGAATATCAAAATAAATCTGCACACCCGATATTTATATCACAATTGAGGGGTCTCTCAAATGGATCTGAATAGGGCTAGATTTGCTTCATTGGTAGAATGGGTGATGACGTGATGCTAAGTGGTTATTTCTTTTGTGAGGGTATCATTATTTGCACGCCCCTCCGATGTAGTTATGGGCGAGTGCATGTCCAGATATGGGAGGTTGCAATTGTATGGTAGTTATTGACCACATATGATGATTTTGGAGTTGTTGGATGTAGTGGCCAATTCAAACCATGTGTGGTAAATGCACATGGCCTAGTTGTGGATACAATGACATTGAATAGAAGGTGGAGAGGGAAGAGAACAATGACATGTTTGATTGGTTTCAAAAATGGTAACGTGAGTGAATGTGTGAAATGTGAATGAGATCAAAAAACCGAAACTGAAAATTAAATGTGGGTGTTGAGCGTCAGAATGGTAAGGAAATGTGGGTCGCTGTGCCATAGAAAAACAAAGAAAAATGGTGAAAACAACATGAGAAGAGAGAGAGTTAAGGAGATAACAACATTTTGAAAATGTTGTAATATGATTGGTTGTGGTGTTTTACAATAAGAAAAAATGGTCTAACTGTATTTTTTTCAAACATTCACTCTTTTTATAGTAGTATATATATGTATATATATGTATATATATGTATATATATATATATATATATATATATATATATATATATATATATATATATATATATGAACATAAACCCTAATTGATGAACCCAATCCTATATGTAGGTTGAGTTGACTTTACACTTGGAGGATTAGGGATCAATCTTTGACTTATCACTCAAGTCAAGGTATGGTTGCGTTCCCTATTTTTCTATATTGAGTTAACCCAAATTATCTCTCTCTTGATCGCCTACACAATCTATCGCTTCTGAGAATTTATTTCTTGTAAAATATTCTACTTGATTCTGATCTTATGATCACACTACTTTGTTGGACTTTCTTTTTATTCTAACTTATACTTTTATTCTTGATGAAATCCTAATCTTGCCCACTTATGTGGTTGATGGTTATATTGTCCATTTTGTGATGGAAACTTTAATTGTTCTATAAAAGACTAGACTTCATACTTGCCTCTACAATATGCATGTTATGTGATGCATTATCCCTAGAGTAGTGTAATTCTTTGGTTTTTGGGTTGTGTGCCCGTGTTATATTTTTGGGATGAAAGTTGTGTGCCCCATACCCTAGTTTTGTGCCCACTTTTATATATACTGGGGAGATGGTTGTGTGCTATACTTTCTAAGGTTGTGAACCTTGGCCGCCATTGTTATTTATATTGTTCTAGTGCTATGTTTATCTCACACACATGCAAGTTAATAATATTGTGATGGGTTTTATGCCCAAATTTTTTGTAATTGCTTGTTTGGCACAAATTTTATGTTGATTTAATGGAAAGTATTCTCCATGTTATCATCGTTTGAAATTCATATTCTTTTATGTCCATTTGGGTAGTCCTTCCCTTTTCCTTTGGAAAGTCTTTCTTATTTGAAGTCCTTTATTTTATAATATTTCTCAATACTCGATTAAGCATGCACATAGTAACACCTTGCCGACGTATCTACTTTACTCCTCTTACTGGGGTATGCTTCCAACCCCAGGTGAAGGTCAAGGAGAAGATAACCAAGTTGGACGAGGACCTCCTCAAGTTTAGCAGAACCTTTTGGGAAGACTTTTTCGAGGTGTTTAGATGACTCTCACCTAATCCTTTAGTATAGTTAGTTTGCATATGTATCACCCTACGTGGTGAAGTATAGTGACAAAATCAAATTTCATAATAGTTAGATATTTTGTTTACCACTGCTACATTTGGTATCATGATACATAAATTTTGAATAAATTAGTTATCATCTCTTTGTGAAAAATTCATAATCATGTTTAACAAATGAGTTGTTTCCTTTTAATTTAATTTAGTGAGAGTGGATCACCTCTTGGGTCCCACTCCTTACATGACCTTTTGAAGGCCTTTGACAGGATGAGTTGGCACTTTGTTCGGGACACTCTCACCAAGGTTGGGATCCCTTGCATCACTATTGATCTCATCATGAAAATCATAACATCTGGACCATCCTCTATCCTTTGTAATGGGGATCCTATGCCACCGATTCAAGCCAGGAAAGGGGTCAGACAAGGAGACCCAATAAGCCCCTATGTTTTTGTACTATGCATGGAAAGAGTCAGTTAGGAAATTGAAAATTCTATTGCATCAGGGACCTGGAAGCCGCTGACCCTGGAGAAGAATGGTCGTCAACTATCACATGTTCTTTTCACATATGATATTATCCTTGTTTCTGAAGCGTCTGTCCAACATGTGTGTCCCAAGAGGCACCTTCTTAACAAGTTCTCCGCTGCCTCGGGCCAAATGGTGTTAGCTGAGAAATCTCATTATTTCTTCTCCTCTAACACCACTAATGCAGAAAAGAGGAGGATTACCAGGCGTTTGGGGATCCCTCTTACTGAGGACCTCAGGAGGTATCTCGGGGTGCCTATCATCCACCATAGAATCAATCATAGTACACATTCTATGACTGTTGAATAAATCAAAGTCAGAATTGGTGGGTGGACTCTCCGTCATGTCTCCCTAGCTGGTTGAGTCACACTTGCCAAGGCCACGCTCCATGCAATCCCTTCACATACCATGCAGTCTGTGTACATTTCTTCAATGGTCTGTGATGACATCAATAAGCACGTAAGAAACTTTACCTGTCATGGTTCCAGGGTTCAGAAGAAAGCATCTCTAGTATCCTGGAAGAAGGTCTCATCTAGAAAAAGTTCTGGAGGAGTCTGTCTCTGAGATTCCAGAGACCAGAATGAGGCCTTAATGCTAAAAAACTCTGGACTTTCTTGAACTATCGCTCAAAGATCTGGGTTAAAGCTATGCGGAGTAAATACTATAGAGGCAATAACATCAAGAAAGGAAAGTGCTCAACATCCTAGTCCTTCATCAGAAGAACTCTTTCAATGGCGAAGGAAGGCATCAGGCGTATTGTTAACAATGTCCAAGATACTAGTGTCTAGTACAATCCTTGGTTCGATAACATCAACTTGATTTCATGGCATCTGTGCACTCAAATTCCGCTGGGATTGGATGATCTCAAGTTGGCATCCATGACCACTGAATCAGGCAAATGGGATTGGGATTTCATTCACAATTTCTTCCTTGAAGATGTGTGGAGTCGTATTAGTTGTATACTACTGTCAGACAATCAAGAAGATAATGATGGATGGGATTGGAATGGGGAAAGTGATGGCTCCTTCTCCTCCAAATCCGCATATAGATGGTTGCACAACAATAAAGAAATTCATTGTGAGGGTGAGTGGAACACCTTTTGGAAACTCAAGATCCCAGAAAGAGTCAAGATCTTCTTTTGGCTGATGGCACATAAAGCTTTACTTACAGATGAAAGAAAAAAACTAGAAGACACATAGATTCCTCTGCAATCTATCCTCAGTGCAATAGTGCCGATGAATCCATTCTCCACTGCCTTCGTGACTGCCTAAGAAGTGAAGAAGTGTGGGTTAGCCTGTGGTTACACACTCTTTTCTCGCATTCTACCTCTAATTCATGCAGCTCTGACATGATAAAAAAACCATACTAATGATCCAACACCTGTTATTGCACGTTGGCACTTATGGACAAGAAGAAATGTTCTTGTTCATTACTTGGAAAAGAAGCCCGCCAGAGTACTCTCCAAATTCATCACTAAAAGAACTAGAACGATCAAGGAATATCAGGTGCAACTACCTCCTATGCTTTAGGAAGATAGGGAGCATGTATACTTCGATGATAAGAACATACTAGCCTTTGTTGATGCAACCTTCAATCAAAATTCAAAATCTTGTGCTTATGGACTCTACATACTCTCGAAAATAGGAGACCCAGAGCGAGGTGGCGGCGAGCTAGGTCACGCCTCTAGTTCTCTAGAAGTGGAGATCCAGACAATACTATATGCTACTAAAGTGTGTGCATCAGTGAACCTTTCAAGCACCCTATTTCTCTCTGATTCCAAGCAAGGTTAAACATATGCGACACAACTACTATAACGCCTACCTATTTCAAGCCTTTATGAAGGAAACTGAAAAGGAATTTGGATTATCTACCATGTTCTTCCTCATAGTTTATCCCTATAACTTTCACTGTTGTAGGTGATTGTGTGGCTAAACATGTGATGCAGAATGCTATGGCGGTTGAATTCACCTATAAACCTCCTTGGTTGCTATAAGAGGTTGGTCTTTGTAATCTTTTGAATCTTAATCAATAAAGTAGTACGATTTGTTGTAAAAAAAATACATCATCGAGAGGTATTAAGTTTTCAATGGTATTTTAGGTGGTCGGAGCATAGAATGTAAGATGTGGTCATCACATAACACTCCTCCCATGTTTGGATATTTGAGAACGTAGTGTAGGTATAACTTTCTCCTTGTTATGTATGTGGGAACCGTCCCCACCCACCCCACAATTATTTGAATGCATTATTGACGCATGATGATCGTGCTATACTTAAATTGTGTGTAATATTTAGAATTAATACGTCTATGTGGATTAAACTTCAAGTCAAAAGATCGAAATTTCTTGCGTTTCACCATCAAATCAAAATTTCTAATTATCACTAGACATTACACTCGTAACACTTTACAAATAAAGAAAGTATATATATATTTTATTTGGCTTCAATACGTGTACTCATTAAAAAAAATGCTAGGCATTAGTTTCATCTTCCAAAGGTTTGGAAATAGCACAATACAAAGAAAATGACTTGACATGATATCATAGGAGCATATGTAAACCAAGGCTGAAAAACATATAATACGACTAGAAAATACGGGTGGGTTGTGACATCGTGAAAACATATAATACGACTAGAAAATACGGGTGGGTTGTGACATCGTAATATAAAGGAACTGAGTAAGACCTCTACTAGCTTAAGCAAATCTTTAGCGTTTCTTGACTCCTCAGGAATTGCAACACCTGTATAGCACGTACTTCTCCATGGGTTTCTTGCACTCAGCACACACGACCCGCTCGAACCCACCCGTAGCAGTATCCCCAGGCAAGATGAGCCGGGTGCAGTGCTCGTGTGTCTGGTACGGCTGCAGAGCCTCAACAAGCGCAGGCAGGAACCCCGCGGCCTCCGCGTTGGGTTTCCACGCCTCGAACTGCCCGAGACAGTCCAGTAGCTTCCTTCCGTGGGCACGGACGAACTCAAGCGGCCCGCGGCTGATGACCGCCCACCCTTCCTCGCTGCCGTCGAAGCTGAGCAGCGTCATGACCTCCCGCATGATGACGTCCTCCTCGATGCTCCTGCCGTGCTGCATCTTGGAGTGCCACATGCTCTCGAGGCGAGCCCAGAAGAACCACACCATCGTCGGGTCCTGCCAGTACCCGCTCAGCTTCTCGTCGGCGATCACCTGGATCGCCTTCCGGACTCGCTCTTTGGGGCTGCTCCTCCCGACGTAGATCATCTCGAGTGGGATCCTCAGCTCCTGGGCTACCGCGCGGAGGGCCTTCGTGAACCGCCTTATCCAGTCGAGGTCGCCGCCGCCGTACAGGCAGACGTAGCGGCTTTCTCGAATCTGCTCGACGAAATGCCAATAGCCGTTAAAACAAAATCATGTTGCGTTCGCGCTAAATTTGAAAACCCTCAGTTGCATATATATGCATTAAGTAAGTACTAAGTAGAGTGTGTATTACCCATTGAAGTATCATGGGGTCGATCTCATCAACCAGGAACTCAAGCCGCCAAGTCTCCTCCCTCCACAGCGCGGCCTCATGGCTACTTGTAAAAGGGAAAGCAAGTCCACCCCAGATCCACATCATATGCAGCGCATTAGGGCACACAACCTTCCCTTGCGGATCAAGCACCACCAGAAGCGGCTTCTTATCAAAATGCCACACGTCTCTGAAATACTTCACCGCCGCCGGATCCAGCACTGAAGGGTGGTGGACATAGTACCACGGCATCAGCGCAGAATGACGATCAAACGCCTCGTCAATGGCCTCAGGAGACCAACCCGGTCTGTGCCTATCAACCACCGGGAGCCATATGATCTCATACTGCCGCTCAGGCCTGGAAGATGGCTGCTGGGGGTTGTGAGTCTCGGTGTATAGTTGGACTAAGATGAGGAGCTCCTCCTGTGTGATGTCTAGGTCGGTAATGAACAGCACCACGATCTTGCGGCGGAGTACGTCCAGGCTGACACGCTTCTTGGTGGAGCCGTCGACAATGGGGAGGTTGTCCGGGGAGCGCATCAGGGCTCGAAGGATCTTCAAGTTGTCGATGTGGGTCGTTTCGAACAAACGGATCAGTGTGTGGTATGCCTCAATGTGTTTCTTGCCCTCTGTAATAAAAGAAGTAATGGTGAAGTTATTGGAATTGCATTTTACTTTGATGGTAAATATAAATTTAGAAGAAAAACAATTATGGTTTTGAAAATGTACCTATTTGTTGACGGCATAGAGACAACTGTTTCATGAGATGCCCATATATACTGCTGACTTTGTGAGCCAGGCTAGATAATTCCCAAGCCTCCATGGTTGAAGTCATATACCTAAAATGAAAGAGAGAGAAAAAAAAGTTCCAAATTTGTTTTTCAAATGTTGAGGTCATTATAACTAGATGCCAGTAATCACTACTTGAGAAAAAAAAAAGATCATTGTTACTCCTCAAAGACCTACTACAATGCGGCTAAGCGACATTTATAATGCAACATTTGTGTATACCATCTACATCAGAAACGGATGTTATATCTAAACCTCTGTCAAAAAAATCATCATTACGGTATAGTATACTCACTCATGTCCCAGTCCGATGAACCCAATGACCTGCGAAGTACACGCCACAATGCTCCTGATGGTCCAATAAACAGCAGTCGGGACATGCGCCATGGCGAGGGTCATGTCAGGAGAGTCTGGTGAGATGTACTCCGACGGGAGCTCAGTCAAATCGACCACACACTTGGCCACGTCCACCATCGCGCGGATGAGGTTGTTCAGCGCCTCAAAACGCGGCTTGAGCGTGCTTGAGTGCTCGACGAAGTCAGGCATCTGCTTTAGAAGCGCCAAGGACTTGGCCAACGGGTTCACCGTCTGGAGCTGTGCTATCAGCCAGAACTCGCCGAAGCTCAAAGCGAAAGCTGCCAAGGCGAGCACCACCTTTGCGTCCCAGGAGTAGTTGGAGAGGAGGTTGAAGACCGCTAGGGTCGTGGCATGGGCGTCGCCGCCACTGGAGCACTTGTAAGTTATCTGAACAAATTAAAAGAACTCACTGTGCAATGCTGGAGGCTATTTGAAACTAGTGTCTCACCAAATTTGCGTAACAGACTCAACGGTATTAGCTAATTGCAGCACTACATTTTTTATTTTAAAAGGGCTTTTATTTCTTCGAAGAATGTGAAGAGGAACTTTGTATCATAAGTAGGAAAAATGTGAAGACGAAACTTTGTATCTTTAAAGTGATACACTTTGGGGTTTAAGAAAAAGAAAACCACTTGTGACCTTTATACTATCTTTAAGTCAGAAACGCCACTAAAATTGGCAGTTCAATAAAATTATAAATTTCATATGAGCAAGAAAACCACCCGTTCATGTGGAGGTTTTCATGTCCTTTTCTATAATTAAGAGAGATCAATACAATCTCATCTTTGTAGAGAAAAATATTGGAAAAAAAAACCTCCACCTGAAGCGGTCTTATAAACTTATCTTCATTTCTTATTGAAACAACCCATTCAAGTGGTAGTTAGATGACACTAAAAAGGACAACCAAAGTGGCGGTTTTAATCTATAATGTGTTATTATCATTTTTTTTGACGGACGATGCTTCATTAAGTATATCTTTAAGTGTTCCATATTAATCTTTGTTTTTATTTTCTTTTCTTTGTGCATGTTCCTAATTAAAATTGACAGATTAAATGATTACTTCCTTGAGTGTCTAATTCATTTTTTTTTTCTTTTTTCATTTGTTAAATTTAAATATGCTCACCTTCCTCTGTCTCTTGAAAGGCCTTTCATGGGCATCCTCACCACCAATTGCATACCATACTTAACCGAATAATACCATGACAAATTCCATTGTGCTAGTTTTTTTTATTGTTTTTCTTTCAGGTTCCAAAATACAAAATTTCTTGATGTTTTTTCAACCGTGTTTACCACCAAACATAGGTCAAATGTTGCACTTGAAGCATGCGAAAAATATACTATTATGTAGTAATTGAATTGGGAGCATATTATACCGCATCCTCGTTGGTAGATGGAAGACATTAAATTCACATCTCATTAAAGGATTTTGTCTTCTTCTACGATGGCAAGGATGAGTTGAAAGAATCCTCACATCGAAAGAAAAACAAAGTGTATGTTGCTATGATAAAATAGATCTATATTACTCTTTTGGCAAAGTAACTAAGACGTGATCTATTGTATTCTTAGAAAATATGGTATTGCAACACAAGATGAAAGGAGTATTTCATCTTTCAAAAACTTCATCAATAAATCATCATTCTTGTCACATAATGTAATTATGTTGTTCATCAGAGAATGCAGCAATTTTATTAGACCATACAATTGAGTTCAGATTTGCTACTTCCAAACAGGAAAGGAGTAGACTACACCTTTCTTTAATTTATTTTTATCCATACGTCAACACAATTAAAATCAGTTGTTATTAGTAAATCTAGTTGACATATAAAATTAATCTGGTATGTTGTATAGACTACTTCACATAATCCTGAGGTCATGAGACAATACAACGGGGTGTCGGTAAAAGCTCGATCCTACCAAGTATGCATTCTAATAATTTAATTCAATATTCCTTATATGGTCGTCAAATTATTTACTTCTTTTCTGAAGTTTGTCCTACTATTTACTGTTGGTAAGATATATACCTCGCATGATATCCTATGGATGCTGTACGCCAAAGCCTCGAGCATCGCGACCAACGATTCCTGGTGAAACCTGTCGGCGTCCACCGCCTCCAGGGCAAGCTGCTGGGGCGCCTGCGTCTGAAATACACGCAAGCGGCAAGAAAGAATACTCGTTACAACACATCAAGAGTTGAGGATACAGCTAAAAGACTAGTGTTTAGAATGCAGCATTACAATGACGACGGTGGGTGTGGCAAGTCGGAGGACGTCCTCGACGACATGGAGGAGCGGGCGAACGGCGACCTCGCGGCCGTCGGGGACGTGAGTGGCTAGGATCTGCTTCATGACCGCGGAGTCGTCGGACGAGGAAAACAGGTGACGCTCACCCTTGATGAGCTGCTGGTGGATCTTACCGGCCAGGGCGCCAGGCGTCGTCATGGTTCCTATAATATGTATCTGGTTTGAACTGGCAGTAGTTGCTTCAAGTGAAGTGAGATCGACGGTTCCTCCATCCGGTCAGTATTATATAGAGCTAAAGAAGTGGGATGGAGACGGCTGAATGGTAGAAGGACCACAATAGTCTTGTAGGCTTTACTATAATACTGTAGAAACTCAGCGTCAGCTGAGGCAAGAATAAAGCGGCAGGCGGTGTGTGAATCCTCTACCTTGCTTCATTGGGAGGGTTACATGCGACAACGCCTATGCCTCTATCTCTTCTTTGTCCACCCATCTTTAGTACTGTTATTCGGCGGCAGTACTCGTAGCTTTTGGGTATAGATCAGAATCCACCGTTGGCTTTAATTGGAGCCGCTTGCTTTCTTGCTTCTATCCTTCCAAATTTTATCGTCAAAGGACAGTTCAGCAGTAGAGAAAGTACTGTGTTGTGGAAGGGTTGACTGATCCCTTTCTTGCACCTTGGACGAGAACTATATGCAAGTACGACATAACGAATGTTTTTCCCTAATGTCCTACGTCCAAAAAACTTATGAAGTGGAGTTCCTTGAGCAGTTTTTCATAATTGGTTTAAAGTAAGTGTTGGAACTTGAGTTCCGTGACTTCCGGTGAGTTACAGATTTATATACAAAATACAATTCCTGAGTTCCCTCTTAAAAAAAGTAGAAAATGAGTTCCAGGACAACTAATAATTTCTTATACAATTATATTCTTCATTCGTAACAAATGACATGTAAAATATTTATGACTAGAAATATTAGCGGTGTGGATATAGTTCATTGCTAAAATCACAACATAATATGAAAAAATATCATACACTATAATCGCACTATGAAAAATATTTTACACTATAACCACCATAATGAGTACGATCTACAAAATGAAAAAAATATAAACATCATGAGAAAAAACACCACACCATGTGAAAACAATGCGATTTACGTAATATATTTTTATTCTTCATGTTTAAAAAATATGATGTGATATATGATAATTAAGTGTAATGTTGCATGAATAATATAGTATAAGTTTCCTACATAAATAATGTAAAAATTAATATTTTACATTGCGCTAAACAATGATGAACCAAAACTTATATTTATGAACACATGAAATGTGGATATTATTACAATACTTCGTATACACAAGTGAAATAAAAATATTGTGATGTGATTTTTATCATAATATTTTTATTAAGATTTTAATTGTACCACAATAAAATATTTTAGAGGAGTAAAATCTACACCATAATTATTTGTTGTGATTATTATGATTTAAGAATGTTATGTTTTTACGAATATGACTTTTTTATGTCATTGCCAACCTCATTTATTTATATTATACAATAAAAATTAACAATATTTTTAATGATTTCCATATTTATACTTACAACAAACCAATCACATGGAAGTCAATGGAACTTAAATTCCAAAAATTGAACTAGAATTTCCAGAAAATGAGTTCCACGTAACTCATGACTTACACCAAACCAATAGGAGCCTTAATAAAAGACAAGTCAAAGTTTTTTTTTATAATTAAATTGGTTCCTCTAGCCCAACACCATACTCGGCTAGCCTGATCGCGAGCTTGATTGCTACTTTATGAATCATAGTACTCTTCCCACCTAGACTTGCTAGATTTTGTCTGGATGTGAAACAAAATGACGGTAGTACCTCTATGGCAGACTTGAAGTTCCTTCCAGGAACCTCAAGATAATCTGGTGATCACATTCAATCCAACCCCATGATAGCCTCATATTCATGCAATACTCTAGGCCTACCTCTAAGGCTTTCAAGTAGCAACCCAATTTATCTGGATCAGGGAATGGACCCATAAAACCCACCACAACCTATCCACGATGATCCCTGACTATCCCCCCATAGGCCCTGCCCTCCAAAATGTGATATCTTTATTTCTTCTTCTAAAAACATCACCAATGTTGAGCTTAACATCCGCTAATTGGGGGCAGAACCATCTGACCTCAAATCCCCTAACCTCCCTGATTAGAGTGTCTCTAAGAAAACCCACTTTCACTCATCTCTGGGAAATTGAGATAGAAGCCCCCACTTCATTTAGCACTAGGCTATCAAAGCTTGACCTCCAGATAAGAGAAATCATCTTCCATACACCCTCGACTGACATGTTGGTTCTGTCATATCTTCTTGCACATCTGGCCACCCAAACACACCACAAGATAATCAATGACATAGTTGTTTTCAACAACCCTAGCCATGTGTGTCTCGATGCGTTGATTCTATCTAGGCCTAGGGCTACATGCAAAGGAGAACCCCTAGGTATGAGATAACCTTCTAGGGAGGATTTTTCTCTAACCCAAATCTCCCTAGCAATCTCACCTTCTCTAAACAACTGTTATATCGATTCCTCTTGCCCTTCCTTGCAACATTCACATCTGGCTACCAACTGGATGTTGCACGCCCAGATGTGTTTGTCTATTGGTACCGCTTTGTTCATAATTTTCCACGCAAACATACTCACTTGGAGTGGTAGGATGGAGATTCAGACCCTATTATGGCCACTCAATACCCAATCTAAACCTATACTCAAAGATTTTGTGTTGATGCAAGCTTAAAAGTCCATCTTCCTTTGGTGTCCATATCGGGAAATCTATGGTGGTCAAATCTACTCTAATACTTGTCGTCAACCTATTGACACCTTCTATGGACATGAGGTATTTGAGGTGATCCATATTCCAAGAGCCATTCTCATGTGTGGTAGCTCTGGTACTAGGATCTAGATCTATCTCCATGCTATCTAGCTTCCAGACTAACATTTTGGCATTTCCCCACTCCACCCTCCAAAAAGGTAAGTTTCTTTTGCTAATACCCCATCTTAAGTTTCTTATTATTGATGGAAATGTTTCCCATACTCTCTTTCAGTATATGGAGGAATATTTTCCTTCTTAAGGAACCATGAGTGTTCAATGTATGGTCTTAAGAAACCATCTTATATTTCTCCCTGCAAAAATGAACCCAGAATGAGTCCCCTTTCAGGATGCTCCATGCCGATTTCAACAAAAGGCATTTAAAACTGCATTTCATCTTGGGTATACCCAATCACCCTCTTCTATGGGTCTGGTTATTTTATCCCATTTAACCCAATGCCTCATCTTCACACTCTCTCTAGATTCCCATAAAAAATTGATCATCTTCCTTTCAATAATTCTAATTGTAGAGGATGGGACCGCACATGCTCCTAAGATGTGTAGAGGCATGGATGCGAGGACCGATCTGATAAGCGTGAGTGTCCCTAAAAATGATAAGAGCTTGCCAGCCCAAGAGTCTAGCCTATGTGTGATATTTTCCGCCAACCCATCATAGTATCTAACCAGAACTCTACCTAAGAAAAGAGGGACCCGAGGTATCTAATGGGATCCAAGGTGCATACACAACCCCATTTTGTTTCTAACTCATTTGTCTCTCCTCCATTCTAGATCCTAAGATAATGGTTGATTTTTGTTTGTTTATGATTTGACCCGAGGTTTCCGAGTACAACCCCAAGATTTCCCAAAGCTTAGGACCTGAGGTCCCCTTCAAATTTATGAAAAAGATAAGGTCATCGATGAACATGAGGTGTGACGGGGCAGAGCCCCTCTAGTCACGAATATCAAAATAAGACCTATATCTGCCCATCTAGATATGTGACTACTTAGAACTTCTTGGGCTAGGATGGAAAGGAGGGTTGATAGAGGATCACCTTGCCTAAGACCTCTACACATTGAGAAGAAGCCAACTAGCCTACCATTAAGACCTATAGAAAACCAAGCCCCTTCAACAATATTCATGATGACGAGGACAAACTTGTTATGAAAACCTAACCTTCTTAGGACCATCTCAATTAAGTCCCAACCCAGCCTATCAAAGGCTTTGGACATGTCAACTTTAAATGCCACATTCTAATGAGTTCATTTGCCATCCTAATGTTATCCCCTATATCTCTACCCTGGATGAAAGCAATTTATTCTAATGATACTAGCTTCGGTTAAAATGGGGTTAACCTAGATAAGAAAACCTTTAAGGATAATCTAAGGATTACGTTTCCTACACTGATAGGCCTAAAGTCCGAGAAACTCTTTGGGTTATCTATCTTGGGTATGAGGGCCAAATAGACACATCTGAGGCCTCTATGTATCTCTTTTGCCTCCATACAATGTCTTATGAACTCTATCACATCCTCTTTAACCATCCCCATTCTGCTTTATAGAAAGCTACAGAAAACCCGTCGGGGCTAGGTGCACTATCTTCATCCATGCTCAAAAGAGTATGATTGTTTTCTTCTTCCATAACCAGTTTAAGGATGTCTTCATTGTCTCTGGCTTCCATTTTCCTATTCATAATTTGCACAAATTGTTCTATCCCCTCACTCTCAACTTCTCTAAAAAGATCAGTGTAGAAGTTGACTACCTCGTTACCTAACTATACATCCCCTTCTACCCATGTGCTATCATCTTTCTTTAGCTTATCGACTCTAGAATGCTTCTTCCTTTCTTTGACGTGTGTGTGGAAATTTTTTTATTCTTGTCTCCTTCCTTCAACCACTTAATCCCAAATTTCTCTCTCTAGAAAATTTCTTCCCACCTTAGCATTTCTTCTAGCTCAACCTCTTCTTCATAGATATCCTCTATTGTGTATGGTTTAACTAATACAACCCCTTGGATTTGAAGTGTATTAACCTTTCTTTTCAGCCCAGTTATCCTATCGAAAAAGTTCCTATGACTTCTTTGTTCCAATTTTTAAGGGCTTTCTTAAGCATCTTTTGTTTTATAAAGAACCTATACAATGGATCGCCCCACGTGTCTAACTTTTAGTTATCCTTAATTATTTTCATAACATCTTTGTGGCGTAGCCACATCTTTGGAAATCTAAAGCTAGACGAGTACCCTTTAAACTCCCTCTTATATATAGAAAAAAGCAGGGGACGATGATATTATGCCCAAGTCCTCACCACATGATCTTCTGAGATCTCTTAGGCATCGGGCCAGAGAAGGTTCATGAATCCTCTATCTAGCCTACCCCAAACACTAGGGATACCCAATTGTTTGTCAACCCATGTGAACCTATTACCAGTGTAAGGGATCTCCTGAATACTAGTTGCATGTATCCATGTATTGAAATCCCTACATGATCTAGGGAAAGGATCTTCTGCCCCTAATTGCTCTTCAGAGTATCTATATGCATTGAAAACTTTTGCAACGATCCATGGTTTGGTTCCATTTGCCTCCAACAGATTAATTAACTCCATCCATAGGTCAAGTCATTCAAGTCTATCGCATGAGGCATAGATGAATGAAATGTCGATGTTAAGGCCAAGGGGATCACAATTGATTGTGATATGTTTGTTAAACTTTGATACTAGTGTGGGGGACACCCTCAAATCTACAAAGACCCAAGTCTTCCCACCTATGTCACCATTCATGATGACCCAACCCATGTTTGTGATCTGGAGGAAGTTTGGTGCTCGAACTGGATCCAAAAAGGGATTTAGCACCCTTAAAAAAGACCCCTCTCTCTAGATAAATTTTTTAGCCTCTCAATTGTCCTATATTTTCTACTCCTCTGGCATTCCAGACAATGAACTTATCCATTATGAAAAGGATCTCCTAAGAACACCCCTATGGGCTACTCAAGGTGATCTTAGATCCACCTCACCAAACTCCTGTACTGGACTTCCCAAGAAGACGACCTCACCCTCGACATCTGTCCTAGATGTTGGTGCCCCAAAACCTCCTGAGCTCTGCTAGAAAATGTCATCCACCCTGCATGATGACCAAGACGATCCCAGAGGTATATCATCCTTAGATAACCCCATACCCACCAGGCCTTTCTATGCCTCCCCTAGGAGATAGAATCTCTAACCCTCTCTAAGATGACCTCCCCAAAACCACGTTTTCCCTCCATTGAGATAGCCATCCCAACACCATGGTGAGAGCTTTAAGATCTAGAGATATCGGCCGGGATCCACACGGAATAAAGTTATGGTCAATCGAGAAAAAAGAGGATATGGAACATATTCCATTGTTAACTTTGACTGGGGCATCCTACATTCTATCTTCCTCTCCTTCTATTCGTGTTCCTCTAATCGACGCGAGGATGTCTTACAATCTTTTGTTCTTGCCTTTAGCAGGTCCAGTTGTGTGGGTGATTGCTTGCTCTCTCTCTTGGCAGGTTGCCTCCATCCTTGTTGCTTGCTCATCACATGTCCCTATGTCCTTGTCTCTGAAGTGATATGGGTTTCGGTATGATCCTCTACCTTTTTGAGTTTGGCAGAGTCTAGATGACGTGTGGAACCCATCCCTAATTGATGGTATTGATGACGCTTGAACTACCTTGTATGTCGATGTAGCTTGCCATCCTACTAACCATGGTTGATTGGTCACTGGGGTTTTGTGATGCACCTCCCTCTGAGATCCCTCATTGTGTAGGGTGTCGCTGACATGAGATTTTGGGGATGGGTTGATAGGTGATCCTGGTTGAGATTCCTTTGTTTGAGTATCGGCTATTGCCGAGGTGGAAGATTGTCCCAATTCCTCCTGGTCTGGATTGGTCTGTGTGGCAATAAGCATGTCTTTTGTCTTCATATATTTGATCACGTGGTCCTCAAAGATATCAAAATATTCTTGGTTTGTACCAATATTCTCTACCTCAACCGCCATTCTTGATTCTCTATTTGCTACTCGCAATGCTTGTAATGGGATACCTCTAGCTTTTGCCACATTTAAAAGTTGTATCTCATCCGGAGATGCAAATCTTGCCACCTGATATATGGTGACTTTGATTTCTTCCATGTCCACCACTAGGACGATCTCATTTAGTGGTGACGATGCCCTAATCTTGACCAAGATTAGAACGTTGGAAATGTTTGTTTGGCTTGGTCTCCACGATGAGAAACCCACCAGTTCACCCCATGTATCTGCCACAACCCCTTTGTAGTCATCAACCCAGAGATGAATCGGGAGGCTTTCAATAAGCAGCCACCTCCAATTGGTCTGTTCATAGTTTTGAATTAGCGACCAAGGTTTGCTCATGAATTGGATGCTTCTAATCGTAAATGCTGAGAGAATGGGGGTTGAGTAAGGTTGATAAATAACTGTGCCTTCTTTAGACTTGGTTCTGAGTATGAAAGATGTTGATGGATACACCTCCCATAGGGATCCTTTGATCTATCACCATTCGAGGTCAATGTCCCAAGATAGGACATACGTCGAGTTGAAAAAGGGGCTACCTCCATCCTATATCTCGCCAGCTCATCTGTTAGGACTGCTTTCGTGATGATATCCCCTTGATGTGGATTGGTACATGGGCAGGAATATAAGTTGGAGAAGGTTGACCCCACCGTGCTGCTGGTCTAAGAAAGGCCATGTCCCCCCTTAAGTTTAGTGGCATAAAATCTATATGATCTGCGATCTGGGGTGGAGGTTGTGGTCTTCTAATATGCATATTGTTAGGTTGCTATTGCTGGAAGGTATGGCCCCTCCTGTTCCTCATTGATAAAGGACATCCAACTACTCGATGACCTCTTCCGAAACAAGAGAAACAGTCCCACCCACCAGGATACTTTCTCTTCCAGTGTCCTCTCTCAAGGCAGACGTGATAGCTTGATGGGTTGATGCGATGATTTTGAGTCGCATTTATAGACTTGTTTTATATGTGTTTTATGCATTTATTAGTCATTTTTTTGGTTAATGTTGCATGATTCGTCTGCTTTGGTCTATGCTACTTCTCTATGTCAAATCTCCCTTATATCATCATTTTGAGTATAAATTATCAAAAGAATACGTTTTGTGTAGACTTATGTGGTTTTGTGTTGTAATTTCAGGAAAAACAAGTATCTGCTTCTGTCGATACCATCGACAGTGGTCGATACCATCGACCAGACCACAGGTTGCCAGCCGCAAGGAGCAGAAGAAAGTCGATACTAGCGACAGGGATGTCGATGGTATCGATTTACCATCAGGTTGCTGGCGAGAAGTGAGTCGATACTATCGACGCATATGTCGATACTATCGACTAGTGGAGCTACAGTGACACAAAAAGACAAAACCATCGCTACAGGTTTGTCGATACCATCGACCCTTGTCGATGGTATCGAGATAGCATCAGGCGCAAAGATAAAAGAAAAGAAGAACTGCCGATATCGCGCCAGGTCGATACCATCGACCCACGTCAATGGTATCGACACCGTCAGATACACGTTTGCTTCAGATCGATCTAAATCTGACGGCTTCGATTAATTGGTGACCCAACTCGGTGATTAAACCTAATGACGGCGCCCAAGAGGGAATGATCACATCATTAGCCACTGCACACATCCCGAAAAGGTGTGTAGAGAAGAACGGAGCCCAGAAGCACACCCCAGCCAATTCGAACGCCGAAGAAGACGATTTCCACCACCGAAAGGAGGGAGAACGTGTATTCTACGCCAAGGATCGCTTGGATCTTCTCCATTCAGGGGTTTCACCACTCAATCACATTTTTCTCCATGTTTCCCTTTTTCTACTCCACGTTCTGCTTTGAGATGAACATGCGGGGCTAATCCCCTTTGTCTTTAGGACCGGGAGTAGCCAGGGAATTCATTGTATGACAATTTTATTGTAAGGACCCTGACCTGCGTTTAGGGTTTACCCTATTTGTTTTGTTTAACCTTGGTGGTTTGGTGCTTGCTAATCACCTTTGAGTGGTGATTAGGGTTTTGTTGTGCCTTGTTGAGAGTCCGAGGGGCTACTTGCAAATAACCCAAGTCCAGGGTTTTGTGTGCAAGATTGTGAGATGTTTTCCCCTCTTTGCTTCCTCTAGGGTTGAGAGGAAGGCTTGGGCTTGTTGTTTGAGTTTCTTGGGCCTTTCTTGAGCTTGTTTGGGCCTTGAGGTGCTTTGTTTGGGCTTGCTTGAGCCTTGTGTCGGCCAAGAGAAGCCTGTGTCGCCCAAGGTGTGTGTGTGTCGCCCAGAGGAGCTGCTAGTTGTGTCGCCCATGTTGCTTGGTCCAGCCTTGACCATGTTTGGTGGACACTTGGTATGTATCTTTGACAAGTGTCACTTGGCTTGCTAGTGTGTTGGCTTGAACCCTAGGACAAGTGTCCCTTGGGTGGACGACACATAGCATGGCTCTACCTTGTTTTCTCATCCCCTTCTTTCTATATATGTGGCTCTTTCCCTTGCCTTAGTTTCTTTTGATCTTTTGGTCTCCCCTCCACCTTGAGTGCATGACACCCCTCTCCTTCTTTGCTTGTGTCGGCCGAGATACTCTCCTGGAGTTGCAGTGGTGGCCGATACACCCTCTTGGAAAAGCTTTGGTGGACGACATCCCTTGGAGCTTGAAGTGCATCTTCTCCCTTGGAGCTTGAAGTGCATCTTCTCCCTTGGAGCTTGGAGCTTAAGGTGGGTTGCATAGCTTCTAACCCTAACTCCTTTACCTCTAGCTATGTTCTTGTTGCATGTTAGTAGCTTAGCTTAGTTCTTTGCTCTTGTACCTTTCTTGAGTTTCCTTTGGTGGCCGATATCCCTTTAGGGTTTAGGGTTCCTTTGTGCACCTTGCTTTCTAGGGTTTAGGGTTTCCTTGTGTTGGAGGTTGAAGATGACCCTTGTTGGGCGACATCCTCTCTTGCCTTGATGATGGGCGATATCCTCCCTTGGTTTGGGTGTGTTGGGCGACACCCTTGTTCTTGTAATGGGCGACATAGTGGTGTTCTTTGTGTTGGTCGAAATGGTGACCATGTTGGGCGACATGGTCCTTGTATTGAGCAACACCTTTGTTCTTGTGGTTGAGTTGAGGTTGATGGTGACCTAGGGTTGGGCGATATCCCTTCTTTGTTGGTGTGTTGGATGACATGGAACCTTTGTCTTTGAGTTTGGGAGATATGGTATCCCCTTTGATGGACGATATGTATGCCCTTGGTGGACGACATGATGTGTTCTTGAGGTTGGCCGATACCCTTGCCCATGTGTGGGGCGATAGGGTGAGCTAGGGTCATGTTGGCCGATATGTTGGTGAACTTAGTGAACGATAGATGAGCAATGCTCTTGTTCTTCTCTTGAATGATAGGCCTTTGTATCTTGATGGGCGACATGGTGAGTGATCTTGTGTTGAGAGATAGGTCAAGCTAGTGAGGTTGGCTGATGGAAGTTGTTGGGCAATACATCTTGTTATGTTGGCCGACATGGTGAGCATGATGGGCGAGATGGTCCTTCTTGTGTTGAGAGACATCCTCTTCCTCATGGTGGACGATTGACCTAAGTTCTTGGAGGTTTGTTGGTAATGGCTGATAGCCATGCATGGTAGGCTGGTCGATATCTATGCTGGCCGACACCCATGATGGCCGATAGCCCTAATGGCCGATAGCCATGTTGGGCGACAGCCTTGGGTGGTGATGGCCGATAGGGTTGAGTGTGTGTTGACCGATAGGCCATGATAGGTTCTAGTGAGGGTGGTGATGAGTTATGGTGAGAGTCTTGTGATCCTAGAGTAACGGTTCCATGTGTTATGAAGTAGGATGTTTATGATGGTGGTGTCTTGTTAGTAATAACAACAATGAATATGATGCCTTGCAAATAATAATAATGCTAATGATAGTAACAATGATGATGGATGATAATAATGATGATAATGGTAAGTAGTGATGATAATGAGGAAGGTAATGGTAATACGATGCATGATGTGATCCTTATGTTTATATGTTAATAATAAAGAAGATGATAGTAATAATGTTGATCATAATAATGATGGAAATAATGATAGTAATGATATGCATGAAGTAATCCTTGTACTTACTTGTTAAATGAGAATGGTGTTAGTTACACTAGTAGCTTGCTCAATGATATGATAATAACGTTGATAATGGATGGTGACATAATGGTGGTGGTAACAATAGTACTTGTTCTGTATGTTTGAACATCTTGATTATTCAGATAGTTCTGAGAAAAGGATAAATATAGATATGGCTTGTTAATGATGTACTTTATACACTTGATCAGCAAATAGTGTAAGAATGATAAGTAGAGTATCTTGAATGGCATTTTATGATAGTAGCATATTCCTCATGTTGAATCTACAATTATTGTGTATCCTAACCATGTAGGTGATGAGTAGCCATGAAAGGGCTATGAGACATATGTGATGAATAACATCACTTCGATGATTATTCTATGAGGTTGTATGAATGATGTGTGTGCCCCATGATGATGATGTGAGCCTTGAGAGGCAGTGACAGTACATGATGAGGGATTAAGATCCCATAATATGTGATGATCCTTGAGATGGATCTGGATGGTTGGCAAGAGGCCAAGTGGTAACATGTGATGTTGGATCCTTGAGATGGATCAGGTTGATGTGGTTTAAATAATAATATAATGTAGTTTACTTTCTGTTATATCTTGCATGTTATACAACTTGGTTGAATCCTGCAATCCATCTAAAAGATACTAATTATTCACAGTGAAATATATCATGTAGTTTGCCCTGGCCATAGATCCATCATCGTCAGGACTTGGTGAGGGTGAAACAGGTTCTCCTACGGGTTAACCTAGAAGTGCATATTGTTGAATATGTGTAGGTTTCTCCCATCCTGAAAATAAGGAGGTAAGAGTGTAACTTCAGTTACAGACTCAGATACATATGAAGAGAATGGTGAACAGGCCCATGGCTCAGGATATGTGATGTGACGAGCATGAATGCGTTCATGGCTCAGAGCACGGTGAACAGGCCCGTGGCTCAGTTTTACTAGCGCCGAGACCTGTACCAAGGCGGGCTAGAGTGAGGGTAGCCTATGGAGCTGACCTTGTGGCTTAGACCACTTCAGCATGAGACTGCGGTCCTGCTTGTGATGTACTCGTGTACTGACCACGAGGTGGGAGGTCGTGGAGTCTGGCTCTTCCATTAACCTTGTATGGCACCAGCTTGGGTTTCGTAACCGAAGGTTAGATTTGAACGGTACGGTTCAAATCCTCAGGGCATAATAATACGTAATACAGCCGTTTAGTACTTATTGCTTAGGATAAACACGAAACATTTGTTGAGGCCTTGTTTGTGTAATATCTTCGTTATATCTTGCAGGTGATGTGATAATATGTCTAATCTTGATAAGCAGGTTATGTGACAGTATATCTTGTTCTGATAATCATGTTACATAGTGATATATATTATCTTGTCCATTATGTTCCTTTGAAAGATATCATCTGGTTATATGCTTTTGTACAACTGGTAAGCTTGCTGGTAAGGATAGTTTTGTTTTATATAGACTGCTCTTGTTACATCTATTATTAGTTACCTGCCTTTATAGTCTATCTTGATGAGGTTTTGTAGTTGCAGTGGGGAGTTATGTTTCCCACTGGGACAATTGTTCAATTGTCTCACCCTGCTGGTTTACACCCTTTTTAGGTGGTCGAGGTAGACGTGGTCGTGGTCGTGGTGTTGCGGCCGAGCAGCATGACGAGAAGTAGAAGGCAAGTGATGGATATGCTACTGTTTTGGATGTTTTGTAGTAGAGTCTAGAGTCTTCCCTGTACTCTCAGGTCCTTGGCATTGTTTTGACGTTGTTTCATGATGATCGATCGATGATGTTGTATATCCTGCTGTTGGCCGGATGTGGGCCTTTTCTGTATATGAACATGTGGTGAACTCATGAGATGGATGGACAGCTGTTTCTGTAAGCTATAGACAAGTATCAGATTTCATGTATGTATATATATGACATGTTTCTGTGCAGGATGAGGACTGGAAAGTAATAGTTTCACAGTTTATCAGTTTTCTGCAATCGGTTTTAATTAACTCGTGTTTTCATAATCTGTGGTTATGGTGATTTCCGCACGTTTTCGCGTAACACCTCGTTATCTGTGTGATAATGAATTGTGTTGCCACAAGTTTTTGGTATCAGAGATTTAGGTTCGCTGAGTCTACAGGGACCTAGGACTAGGTTGAGTCTGTTCTTATGAGTTTTCTAGATTTCCTTACAATATCTTCTGCCCTCAGCGGAAGAAAAGCCAAGATGTCTGGAAACCATGAAGAACATGCTCTTGAGCATAGTGATGCTGCATCGGTTGATGGAGCATATGGACAGGCACATGAAGATCGGATGCCTGAGATTCCCCAATTTAACCCAGCCATACTTGAACATCCTGCCTACCAACAACCAGTGCCTCCTCCGCGAGCACATGTTCCCCATGGAGAAGCATCGGGTATTGGGAAGACCTTCGAGCGGCTTCGCCGAGTTGGAGCTTCGGATTATGCTGGAACGGCTGATCCAGCGGATGCAGATCTGTGGCTGACAAGTCTCGAGAAGGCTTTCCGGATCCTTGACATCCCCGAAGCAGACAAGGTAAAGCATGTTGTCTACCTTCTGAAGGATAGTGTTGGTCACTGGTGGACCATCGAGGAAGAGAAGCGGCCTGGTGAGGTGATCTGTTGGGAGGTGTTTCGACGTGAGTTCGTCACCAGATACTTTCCGAAGACGTATCTGGATGAGAAGGTGAGTCAGTTTGAGAAGTTGCGACAAGGAACGATGAACATCACTGAGTATGAAGCCAAGTTTATGGATCTGTTGAGGTTTTGTCCTCACATGGCGGCAACAGATGAGGAACGGATCAGACGTTTCGAGAAGGGTTTGAGTGCTGAGTTGACAACCCCGGTGTCTGTGCTGGAGAACTGAGAGCGATTTTCTACGTTCGTGGAATCAGTTTGACGGATCGAGAGGATAGTACGGGAGAAAAGAGAGTCTATGTCTCTTAAAAGACCTGCTCAGTTTCAATGACGGAGGTTTGGTGGCTTTAAGAAACCCAGGTTTTCGGCACCGTCAGCGATAAGAAGTTTGGGTGTACCATATCAGTGGTCTCCGAGTAAGGGGAGAGGTTATGTTTCTTTGCCGTCTAAGGCACACAGTTCAGCTTCTGTGGTAGTGATAGGGCCAGCTAGCTAGGCCACAGTTTGAGGACAAGTCATGTCATCTTTGTGGACAAGTCGGGCATTTCAGGCTTAATTGCCCGAATAGAGATGTTGAAGTGACGCAGCAGCTGAGGCAGAGTTTCCAGAAGTCTGAGAGACCACAACCCAGTGGTAGCAGAGGTCGAGGATGCGGTCAAGCATCTCAAGATGGATCGTCTGCTCAAGGAAGCAGAGGTCATGGACAGCAAGCAACGACTCGATTCTATGCTATGAATCAGTCAGAGGCGATAGTCAACCCGCAAGTGGTGACAGGTCAGATGGAGTTATTTCATTTTGATATGTCTTCTTCTTGCTTTATATCTGTTCTGGTTGACCCGGGTGCTACACACTCTTTTATCGCCTATAGTATGCTTGAAAACTGTCGTTTACCTGTTAGCTGTAGGAAGGATAGCTTGTTCTTAGAAACCCCTCTTGATGGTTCCTCTTTGCTTCGAGAAGAGTGTCCATCTTGTGTCTTGTCTTTCTCGGGACATCGTATCCAAGTGGATCTTATACCATTTGATATGCATGGTTTCGATGTTATCCTTGGGATGGATACCTTAGAGAAGTATAAGGTTGTTTTGGACTGTGGTTCCAAGTAGGCAGTGTTTGATGTTGCTGGAGAGAAGCGGACCTTCCAGGGAGATAGGAAGATTCTTCCGACGTGTTTGGTATCAGCTATGGTGGCAGATAAGTTGTTACGACAAGGATGTGAGGCGTTCCTAGCTCATGTGGTGGATACCATTGTGGTTACCAAGGCGAAAGGTCCTAGTTTTGAGGAGGTGTCAGTAGTTCGAGAATTTGTAGATGTGTTTCTTGAGGAGTTTCCTGGTGTTCCTCCACCCCGAGAGATTGATTTTGAGATCAATCTGGTTCCAGGAACACATCCAGTTGCACAGTCACCGTATAGGATGGCTCCAGCAAAGATGGCAGAGTTAAAGAAGCAGTTGCAAGAGTTGTTGGAGAAAGGTTTTATCCGACCGAGTACGTCTCCGTGGGGTGCTCCCGTGTTGTTCGTTAAGAAGAAGGATGGTTCGATGTGGTTATGTATAGATTACCGACAGTTGAATAAGGTCACGATCAAGAACAAGTACCCGTTGCCGAGGATAGATGATCTATTCGATCAGTTGTGTGGTGCTACAGTGTTTTCAAAGATCGATCTACGGTCTGGATATCATCAGTTGAGGATAAAGGCGGATGACATACCAAAGTCAGCTTTCAGGACGAGGTATGGTCATTTCGAGTTCGTGGTTATTCCGTTTGGGTTGACCAATGCACCTGGTGCTTTCATGGATTTGATGAACAGAGTATTCCGTCCGTTGTAGTCTTTATAGATGACATCTTGATCTATAGTGGGGACAGGCTAGAGCACGAGCAACATCTCCGTCGAGCGTTGACTCTTCTTCGTCAACACCAGTTGTATACCAAGTTCAGTAAGTGTGAGTTCTGGTTGGCAGAAGTGACTTTCCTGGGTCATGTGATATCTGCAGAAGGAGTCAAAGTAGATCCGAAGAAGGTGGAATCCGTTGCGGATTGGGAACAACCGAAGATGCCGATAGAAGTTCGTAGTTTCCTTGGTTTGGCTGGATACTACATGAGGTTTATCAAGGATTTCAGTGTAATCGCGTTGCCGATGACGAAGTTGACCAGGAAGGATGTACCTTTTGTTTGGGATGATCGATGTGAGCGAGCTTTCCAGAGTCTGAAGGAGAAGCTGACCAGTGCTCCAGTGTTGATCTTGCCAGAGCCTGGGAAAGGCTATGTTGTTTTCTGTGATGCTTCCAAGAAAGGTTTAGGTTGCGTGTTGATGCAGGAAGATCATGTGGTTTCTTTTGCCTCGCGACAACTCAAGAAGAATGAGGAGAACTATCCGACTCATGACTTGGAGTTAGCGGATGTGGTTCATGCGTTGAAGATTTGGAGACACTATCTGTATGGGGAAGTGTGTTAGATTTTTACGGATCATAAGAATCTGAAGTACATCTTTACGCAGCAAGAATTGAACATGCGACAACGACGATGGATGGAGTTGATCAATGATTATGACTGTACTATCAAGTATCATCCGGGTAAGGCGAACGTGGTAGCTGATGCACTTAGCAGAAAGTCTTCTTCCCTTTCTTCAAAGAAGGCACAATTGAGTTCTCTGGTATGCCATAGGCGGGATATGTTTGTTTCTCTGCGGCAGATGAATGTGCAGATGGAAGTTTCTTTGTTTTCTGGTCTTTTCGCACAGATGCAAGTTAAGCCTACGTTGAGACAGCAGATCAAGGATGTACAACAGACAGATGATGTGATACAGTTGATCAGATCAGAGTTAGGCAGCGACAAGCGTGATGGGTTTCATGAGTCCGAGGATGGACTAGTTTGCTATCGTGATAGGATGGTGGTTCCAGATGCTGATGATATGAGGAAGTTGGTGCTTGAAGAAGCACATACGTCGATGTATGCGATGCATCCAGGTGTCACCAAGATTTATCATAGTCTGAAGGACTTGTATTGGTGGCCCGGTTTGAAGAGAGTTGTAGCTGAGTTCGTGGCGAGATGTGCGGTGTGTCAGCAAGTGAAGGCTGAACATCAGAAGCTGGTAGGTACGTTGCAACCGTTGCCGATACCGCAGTGGAAATGGGATCATATAACCATGGATTTCGTAGTTGGTCTACCCCGGACAACTAGTAATCATGATTCCATTTGGGTGGTAGTGGACAGATTGACTAAGTCTGCCCATTTTCTACCAGTGAAGACGACGTATACAGCTGAGAAACTAGCTTGAGTATATGTGGATGAGATAGTACGTTTGCATGGTGTGCTAGCAACGATAGTTTCTGACAGAGGTCCTCAGCTTATGAGTTGTTTTTGGGAACAGTTGCACAGGGCGTTGGGAATGCAGTTAAGGTTCAGTACAACTTTTCACCCGCAGACAGATGGACAGTCTGAAAGGACTATTCAGATTTTGGAAGATCTTCTTCGAGCTTGTGTTTTGCAGTTTCTAGGAAACTGGGATGTACATCTGAGTTTGATAGAGTTTGCTTACAACAACAGTTATCAGCATAACATCGACATGGCTCCATATGAGGCTTTATATGGAAGAAAGTGCAGATCTCCTTTGTGTTGGTATGAATCAGGTGAGTATCAGCTTTTGGGTCCTGAGTTAGTTCAGCAGACGACAGATAAGATCAAAGTGATACAACAACAGTTGAAAGTGGCACAGGACAGGCAGAAGTCTTATGCAGACAATTGCCGATGACCTTTGGAGTTCCAGGTAGGAGGCATAGTATATCTTAAAGTCTCACCATGGAAAGGTGTGCTGAGGTTTGTACGGAAGGGTAAGTTAGCTCCCAGGTATATGGGGCCTTACCCAGTGATAGCACGTGTTGGCAAGGTAGCTTACGAGTTAGAGTTGCCTCCAGAGTTGCACAGGTTGCATCCAGTGTTTCATGTCAGTATGCTAAAGAAAATTCATCCAGATTCAGGTACAGTGATACAACCAGTTGAGGTTGAGCTTGATGCAGATGTGACCTACAAGGAAGATCCTGTGGCGATCCTTGACAGAAGGATCAAGAAGCTGAAGAGGAAGGACCTGGTTCTTGTGAAGGTTCTTTGGCAGCACCATGGCGTTGAGGAAGCCATGTGGGAGCTTGAGGAAGAGATGAGGAGGAAGTATCCCTCGCTTTTCTCTTCAGATTTCGGGGACGAAATCCCTTAAAGGGGGTTAGATTGTAAGGACCCTGACCTGCGTTTAGGGTTTACCCTGTTTGTTTTGTTTAACCTTGGTGGTTTGATGCATGCTAATCACCTTTGAGTGGTGATTAGGGTTTTGTTGTGCCTTGTTGAGAGTCTGAGGGGCTACTTGCAAATAACCCAAGTCCAAGGTTTTGTGTGCAAGATTGTGAGATGTTTTCCCCTCTTTGCTTCCTCTAGGGTTGAGAGGAAGGCTTGGGCTTGTTGTTTGAGTTTCTTGGGCCTTGCTTGAGCTTGTTTGGGCCTTGAGGTGCTTTGTTTGGGCTTGCTTGAGCCTTGTGTCGGCTAAGAGAAGCCTGTGTCACCCAAGGTGTGTGTGTGTCGCCCAGAGGAGCTGCTAGTTGTGTCGCCCATGTTGCTTGGTCCAGCCTTGACCAGGTTTGGTGGACACTTGGTATGTATCTTTGACAAGTGTCTCTTGGCTTGCTAGTGTGTTGGCTTGAACCCTAGGACAAGTGTCCCTTGGGTGGACGACACATAGTATGGCTCTACCTTGTTTTCTCCTCCCCTTCTTTCTATATATGTGGCTCTTTCCCTTGCCTTAGTTTCCTTTGATCTTTTGGTCTCCCCTCCACCTTGAGTGCATGACACCCCTCTCCTTCTTTGCTTGTGTCAGCCGAGATACTCTCCTGGAGTTGCAGTGGTGGCCGATACACCCTCTTGGAGAAGCTTTGGTGGACGACATCCCTTGGAGCTTAAAGTGCATCTTCTCCCTTGGAGCTTGGAGCTTAAGGCGGGTTGCATAGCTTCTAACCCTAACTCCTTTACCTCTAGCTATGTTCTTGTTGCATGTTAGTAGCTTAGCTTAGTTTTTTTCTCTTGTACCTTGCCTGAGTTTCCTTTGGTGGCCGATATCCCTTTAGGGTTTAGGGTTCCTTTGTGCACCTTGCTTTCTAGGGTTTAGGGTTTCCTTGTGTTGGAGGTTGAAGATGACCCTTGTTGGACGACATCCTCTCTTGCCTTGATGATGGGAGATATCCTCCCTTGGTTTGGGTGTGTTGGGCAACACCCTTGTTCTTGTAATGGGTGACATAGTGGTGTTCTTTGTTTTGGTCGACATGGTGACCATGTTGGGCGACATGGTCCTTGTGTTGAGCAACACCTTTGTTCTTGTGGTTGAGTTGAGGTTGATGGTGACCTAGGGTTGGGCGATATCCCTTCTTTGTTGGTGTGTTGGACGACATGGCACCTTTGTCTTTAAGTTTTGGCGATATGGTATCCCCTTTGATGGACGATATGTATGCCCTTGGTGGACGACATGATGTGTTCTTGAGGTTGGCCGATACCCTTTCCCATGTGTGGGGCGATAGGGTGAGCTAGGGTCATGTTGGCCGATATGTTGGTGACCTTGGTGAACGATAGATGAGCAATGCTCTTGTTCTTCTCTTGAATGATAGGCCTTTGTATCTTGATGGGCGACATGGTGAGTGCTCTTATGTTGAGAGATAGGTCAAGATAGTGAGGTTGGCCGATGGAAGTTGTTGGGAGATACATCTTGTTATGTTGGCCGACATGGTGAGCATGATGGGCGAGATGGTCCTTCTTGTGTTGAGAGACATCCTCTTCCTCATGGTGGACGATAGACCTAAGTTCTTACAGGTTTGTTGGTAATGGCCGATAGCCATGCATGGTAGGCTGGTCGATATCTATGCTGGCCGACACCCATGATGGCCGATAGCCCTAATGGCCGATAGCCATGTTGGGCGACAGCCTTGGGTGGTGATGGCCGATAGGGTTGAGTGTCTGTTGATCGATAGGCCATGATAGGTTCTAGTGAGGGTGGTGATGAGTTATGGTGAGAGTCTTGTGATCCTAGAGTAACGGTTCCATGTGTTATGAAGTAGGATGTTTATGATGGTGGTGTCTTGTTAGTAATAACAACAATGAATATGATGCCTTGCAAATAATAATAATGCTAATGATAGTAACAATGATGATGGATGATAATAATGATGATAATGGTAAGTAGTGATGATAATGAAGAAGGTAATGGTAATACGATGCATGATATGATCCTTATGTTTATTTGTTAATAATAAAGAAGATGATAGTAATAATGTTGATCATAATAATGATGGCAATAATGATAGTAATGATATGCATGAAGTAATCCTTGTACTTACTTGTTAAATGAGAATGGTGTTAGTTACACTAGTAGCTTGCTCAATGATATGATAATAACGTTGATAATGGATGGTGACATAATGGTGGTGGTAACAATAGTACTTATTATGTATGTTTGAACATCTTGATTATTCAGATAGTTCTGAGAAAAGGATAAATATAGATATGGCTTGTTAATGATGTACTTTATACACTTGATCAGCAAATAGTGTAAGAATGATAAGTAGAGTATCTTGAATGTCATTTTATGATAGTAGCATATTCCTCATGTTGAATCTACAATTATTGTGTATCCTAACCATGCAGGTGATGAGTAGCCATGAAAGGGCTATGAGACATATGTGATGAATAACATCACTTCGATGATTATTCTATGAGGTTGTATGAATGATGTGTGTGCCCCATGATGATGATGTGAGCCTTGAGAGGCAGTGACAGTACATGATGAGGGATTAAGATCCCATAGTATGTGATGATCCTTGAGATGGATCTGGATGGTTGGCAAGAGGCCAAGTGGTAACATGTGATGTTGGATCCTTGAGATGGATCAGGTTGATGTGGTTGAAATAATAATATAATGTAGTTTACTTTCTGTTATATCTTGCATGTTATAAAACTTGGTTGAATCATGCAATCCATATAAAAAATACTAATTAATCACAATGAAATATATCATGTAGTTTGCCCTGGCCATAGATCCATCATCGTCAAGACTTGGTGATGGTGAAACATGTTCTCCTACAGGTTAACCTGGAAGCGCATATTGTTGAATATGTGTAGGTTGCTCCCAGCCTGAAAATAAGGAGGTAAGAGTGTAACTTCGGTTACAGACTCAGATACGTATGAAGAGCATGGTGAACAGTCCCATGGCTCAGGATATGTGATGTGAGGAGCATGAATGCGTTCATGGCTCAGAGCACGGTGAACAGGCCCGTGGCTCAGTTTTACTAGCGCCGAGACCTGTACCAAGGCGGGCTAGAGTGAGAGTAGAGCTGACCCTGTGGCTTAGACCACTTCAGCATGAGACTGCGGTCCTGCTTGTGATGTACTCGTGTACTGACCACGAGGTGGGAGGTCGTGGAGTCCGGCTCTTCCATTGACCTTGTATGGCACCAGCTTGGGTTTCATAACCGAAGGTTGGATTTGAACGGTACGGTTCAAATCCTCAGGGCATAATAATACATAATACAACCGTTTAGTACTTATTGCTTAGGATAAACACGAAACATTTGTTGAGGCCTTATTTGTGTAATATCTTCGTTATATCTTGCAGGTGATGTGATAATATGTCTAATCATGATAAGCAGGTTATGTGACAGTATATCTTGTTCTGATAATCATGTTACATAGTGATATATCTTATCTTGTTCATTATGTTCCTTTGAAAGATATCATCTGGTTATATGCTTTTGTACATCTGGTAAGCTTGCCGGTAAGGATAGTTTTGTTTTATATAGACTGCTCTTGTTATATCTGTTATTAGTTACCTGCCTTTATAGTCTATCTTGCTGAGGTTTTGTAGTTTTAGTGGGGAGTTATGTTTACCGCTGGGACAATTGCTCAATTGTCTCACCCCGCTGGTTTACACCCTTTTTAGGTGGTCGAGGTAGATGTGGTCGTGGTCGTGGTGTTGCGGCCGAGCAGCTTGACGAGCAGTAGAAGGCAAGCGATGGATATGCTGCTGTTTTGGATGTTTTGTAGTAGAGTCTAGAGTCATCCCTGTACTCTCAGGTCCTTGGCAGTGTTTTGACGTTGTTTCACGATGATCGATCGATGATGTTGTATATCCTGCTGTTGGCCGAATGTGGGCCTTTTCTGTATATGAACAGGTGGTGAACTCATGAGATGGATGGACAGCTGTTTCTGTAAGCTGTAGACAAGTATCGGATCTCGTGTATGTATATATATGAAATGTTTCTGTGCAGGATGAGGACTGGAAAGTAATAGTTTTACAGTTTATAAGTTTTCTGCAATCGGTTTTAATTAACCCGTGTTTTCATAATATGTGGTTATGGTGATTTCCGCACGTTTTCACGTAACACCTCGTAATCTGTGTGACAATGGGATATGTTGCCACATTTATCATAGTAATTCATATCTTATCTCTTAAATCCGTGGTATAATTTCGTTTTCTCAATTATATTGTTATGCTTGATCACCATAATAATAATCTAATGCCCTTAATTCTTTGAAAGAAGAATTAATGGTTGAAAAGAGACGGAATTTACATTAATTGACAAATCCCTTGAACAAGGTGGTGTAAGGTTAATGGTGGATACCGAGAGATCATTTTTAATGCACCTAGTTTAGGGTATAGGTTACTGCGACGGTGGAACCGACCTAGACGTAGGTAGTGAATTGTACCACGACAGTGGGCATTTCTGATTTCAGGCCACTACCCGGATAGAGAGATAAATTTGAGTAACTACATAGAATTTAATACAATGAAAACCCGCGGTGAAACCGCAATCCTAAAGATCTCATTTTGAATTGATTAAACCAAACATTTAATCGATTGCTTTGTTTTGTTTTATTTTCATTTTCTTTTAATTTTAACAAAAACTTCCAACTATTTAATCGGTCTAGCTGATTGCGAGTAGTTAGTAGTAGTCTCCGACAATTCACGTATCCCTGAGTTCGACTCGGGCCTCACAAAGGCCTATATTACATTGACGCGTACACTTGCGTTTCTGTGCACGCTAAATTTGCGTCAAGTTTTTGGCTCCGTTGCCGGGAATACGGCAAATTGTCGGCACTACGAGTGCTGCAAGAGACCACTCTAGGCCACATTTTTATTTTTTTTATCATTTTAAAAATCCATAGCCTACTTTCTAAATTTTGTAATCATCAAGCACTGTACTGAACTTAAATTTTTACTTTGTAGGTACTGTGCATGGTGCAGACGCGTAGCACCGACTACACACGAGAGACAGCAGAGGTTCCGTTTCTGGGACCGGAAATCGAGGAAGATTATAATCAAGACCATCTGGAGGATATAGATTCTGAACCACAATAAGAAGAGATGGCAGAGCCACAGACAATATGGGAGAAGATCAAAGCTTCTTCCTCATATGCTTCCAAGGGGCCGATCAAGAAGCAGGCGGTTAATATTCCGACATACAAGATTGATCCTACATTAATCAACTTGGTGAAGTCGAATGCATTCCATGGGCTCAAGAATGAAAACCCCATCGCACATATAAGTCAATTTGTGGAGAATTGTGATATGACAAAAATAGACATATTTCCACAAGATGTTCTCTACTTGAAGCTCTTCCAGAGTTCTCTAGCGGGAAACACACGAGAGTGGTTGCACAACCTGGATGATGAATATGTGGAATCCTGGGACCACATAGTGGAGGTTTTCTTTGAAAGGTTCTTCCCACCCGAGAAGACCAATGACATGATCAGGAAGATCCACAACTTCACTCAGAAAGCAGGAGAGACCTACTCTGAGACCTGGGAAAGGTTTCAGATCATGCTCAGGCGGTGCCCGCATCACGAGCTTGACAAGGAGACACAGGTCAAGATCTTCTATTTTTCTCTCTCCGAGCATGATAGAAGCAACCTCGATTCAGCAGGCTCAGGATTCTTCTTGAACAACACACACACCAGGTGTTGGGAAATCCTTAAGAACATGACCAAGAAGCAATCGTGGGGCAATAGAGACGCCGTGGAGCATGTTCGAGTGACAGAGGAATCTAAAGAAATCAAGGAGTTGAATGAGAAGATGGATCTTCTCGCGAAGAAACTGCTTGCAAAGGAGGATACTGAGTCTGAGGATGAGGCTCAAGTTAAATTCATGAGGCAGCAGCAAGGCTACATGAATAATGATTATTCATGGAGGAAAGACAAGAAGTTCTCCTAGAAGGATCTAAACAACTTCTTGCAGGATCTAGATGCAAAGCCCCAACTAGTAGCAGAGGATAAGAGCACAGAGTTGCTCAATCAAGTGATAAAGCAAAATCAAGAACTAATGACTACTTTTGGTCAGCAAATAAAGCAGCAAGGGGAGTTTATGAACCAATTTGGGCAGACACTACAGAGCCATGGGGCTCAAATGAGGACAATAGAGACATCCATGGCACAAATGGCAACGGAGATAGCCAATTTGAAGAAGCCGACACACCAAGGTTTTCCGGGTAACACTAATATTCCAGGAGGAAACCAGCAGGCAAAGTCCATCTTGCTAAGGAGTGGCAAGAAACTATTAAATCCCAGAGCCGATGAACCAAGCAAACCCCAAGCAGAAATTGAAGGTGAGGCCACTGAGGAGCTGCCCATACCGGTCACAGAACCAGTTGCGGATATAGCAGTGGATGCTACTGAAGATCCTATTGCAGATGAGGAGGAGACGCAGAAAAGGACACCTTATGTGCCACCGCATCAAAGGGCACAGGCTGTCCCGGTCCCATATCCGAACAGTGCAAAGGCAAGGAAAGTGGACGCCTAATTTAAAAAGTTTTTAGACAGTTTCAGAAAGCTTTCAGTCAACATCCCATTATTGGAAGCTATTGAGCAAATCCCTTCTTACGGAAAATTTCTGAAAGACATCATCACCAAGAAGAGAAAAATCCCA
Organism: Alisma plantago-aquatica; assembly: GCA_963693085.1. NCBI lineage: Eukaryota > Viridiplantae > Streptophyta > Magnoliopsida > Alismatales > Alismataceae > Alisma > Alisma plantago-aquatica. The sequence goes on along the minus strand of OY856412.1, from coordinate 427,079,245 downwards.
GACACGGAGGTTGTTGTGCTTAAGGAGCATGTGAGTGCCTTCATCATGGGCACATTGCCACCAAAGAGGCAGGATCCGGGCTGCTTCAACATCTCATGTTACATTGGGAAAGTTAAGTTTGGTGAAGCGTTATGTGACTCAGGGGCGAGCATTAACTTGATGCCCCTCTCTACATTCAAGAAGCAGGGATTAAAAGAGTCACGGCCGAGAAACATGACAATCCAATTGGCAGACAATTCAGTGGTAAAGCCATACGGTATTTGTGAAGACGTGTTAGTGAAAGTGGATCGATTTTTATTTCCAGCAGATTTTGTCGTTATGGAGATGCAAGATGAACAAGGCAATGAGCTACTACTCAGACGACCCTTCCAAGCTACAGCTGACATGATACTTGAGATGGGGAGAGGTTGTTTGACCTTAGGTATATCCGATGACCGATTTGAGATGGTCATGCCTTCCAACGCCACGTCACCTAAATCCAAGGAGCAATGCCACATGGTAAAACATTTTGATAACAATATCTCACTTTGTCTAGGGAAGCCATTTTTAGATATGGCCCATGTAATGACCAAGGTGGAAAAAGGGACTTTGGTTGTGGACATCATGGAGCAGACCAAGGTGGTATCCCTTTGCAAGGCTATAGGTTTTCCGAACGATGAGGAGGAGGACATTCCTCCCTCTACTGAAGATGAGGCTATAGCAAATTCAGTTTTTGACGCATATCCAGAATTACCACTTGAGGCCTGCTTAGTCAATATCACTCATGATTGGATGAGAAGCAAATCACTGAAGGAGTGTGCCAAGATGCTTCAGATGTTGTCGTGCTTCTATGCGAGGTACTATGAAGATTTAGGCGAACTCCCACCACCACTTCAATCATCCTTAATCAGCCCGCCAGAATTGGAGTTAAAGCCGTTGCCACCGCACCTCAAGTACGCATTTCTAGCTGAGGAAGAAAAGTTGCCTGTGATTATATCTGCTTATCTGAGTGCTGAGGAGGAGGACCAGTTGCTGATAGTGCTGAAGAACCACCGGGGAGCATTTGGGTGGTCTATTGCAGATATCAAGGGGATCTCCCCTACTTTGTGCCAGCACAAGATTCGGCTCGAGGAGGGAGCCAAGCCAGTGATTCAACCGCAACGTCGACTAAATCCGAGCATGATGGAGGTTGTGAAGAAGGAGGTGATTAAGATTCTTTCCGTAGGTATCATCTATGCTATTTTTGACTCGACATGGGTGAGCCCCACACAGGTAGTCCCTAAAAATGGGGGAATCACTGTTACCCATAATCTCTTAAATGAACCTGTCACCACCCGCTTGGTAACCGGGTGGCGAGTTTACATAGATTACTGATGATTGAATGCCGCTATGCTAAAGGATCACTTTCCTCTTCCGTTTATTGATCAAATTTTAGAGCGCTTAGCTGGCCGATCACATTTTTGTTTTCTGGATGGGTATTCAGGGTACAATCAGATTTCGATAGATCCTAAGAACCAAGAGAAGTCCACCTTCACTTGTCCTTGTGGAACATTTGCGTACCGCCATATGCCCTTTGGGTTGTGTAATGCACCGGCGACCTTTCAGCGTTGTATGCTCGCCATTTTTTCTGATATGGTAGAACGCTGTCTAGAGGTCTTTATGGATGATTTCTCGATTTATGGTGCATCTTTTGATGAATGCCTTTACAATCTGGATAAGGTTTTACAACATTGCGAGGACACACATTTGGTCCTCAATTGGGAAAAATGTCACATGATGGTGAGTGAAGGAATAGTGCTAGGACATAAAGTGTCTAGCAAAGGTTTGGAGGTAGACCCGGTAAAAATTGAAGTAATTTCCAAATTGCCCCCACCAAATTCGGTAAAAGGGGTAAGAAGTTTCCGAGGTCACGCCAGTTTCTATCATCATTTTATAAAAGATTTTTCTAAGATCGCCAAACCTTTATATGAGCTTTTAGAAAAGGATGTTGTTTTTGACTTCAATGACAAATGTCTACATGCGTTCAACGTGCTCAAGGAAAAATTGATTTCCGCACCGGTTGTGCAAACACCGGATTGGACCAAGCCATTTGAACTCATGTGTGATGCATTCGATTTCGCCGTTGGAGCTGTGTTGGGATAGCGGGTGGACAATAAACCCGCTGTGATTTTTTATGCCTCTAAAACTTTGAATGACACCCAACTCAATTACACGACTACCGAGAAAGAATTGCTTGCCGTTGTTTTTGCTTTTGAAAAATTTAGGCAATATCTAGTTGGATCGAAAGTCATAGTTTGGACGGACCACGCCACTATTAAGTATTTGATGGAGAAAAAAGATGCTAACCTAGATTGATTAGGTGGATCTTGCTTTTACAGGAATTTGATATCGAAATCAAAGACAAGGCGGGGATTGAAAATGTGGTAGCTGATCATTTGTCTAGGTTAGAGAGGGTAGATGAAAAAGATTTACACATACCCATTACCAAGACATTTCTGGATGAACAACTTTTGAAAGTGAATTCTAAAGACCTGTGGTTTTCTTATATTGTGAACTATCTTGCCTACAAGATCATCCCAGATGATTGGGCGTACCAAGAGAAAAAGAAAAATTTCCATTCTTTACGTTATTATTTTTGGGATGACCCTATTCTCTTGAAGCAATGCAGGGATGGTGTCCTAAGCAGGTGTGTACCTGAGGTGGAATACGAGAGTGTTCTTCATCATTGCCACACACTACCGACGGGCGGACACCATGCAAGCTCTCGTACGGTAGCCAAAGTACTGGAAAGTGGCCTATACTGGCCTACCTTGTTTAGGGACACTTATGAGTTCGTGAGGCAATGTGATTCCTGCCAAAGGGCGGGTAACATTTCGAAGAGACAAGAGATGCCCCTTAATGTTTTCCAGGAGGTTGAGGTATTTGACTTATGGGGTATATATTTTATGGGACCCTTTGTGTCCTCAAATTCTAATTTGTACATTCTTTTGGCCGTTGATTATGTGTCGAAGTGGGTAGAAGCAATACCCACAAGGACTAATGATTCCACTATAGTGTACAGGTTCGTTAAGGAAAATATCTTCTGCAGGTTCGGTGTGCCCAGAATGATCATTAGTGACGGGGGTACACACTTCCAGAATCAAAAGTTCTCGACACTATTGAGAAAATATGGGGTCAAACATAACATTGGTACCCCGTACCACCCACAAACTCAAGGACAAGTGGAGGTCTCCAATCGAGAAATTAAGAAGATCTTGGAGCGTACTGTGGCTTCCATGAGGAAGAATTGGAGTGCCTTACTACCGGACGCGTTGTGGGCATACATGACGACATACAAGACACCTATAGGCAGCACACCTTTTAGGTTGGCGTACGGTCGTGCCTGTCACTTACCGGTGGAATTAGAGCACAAAGCACATTGGGTGCTTAGGAAGCTAAACTTGAGTTATGATGAAGCGGGGAAGAAGAGGTTACTTGAATTAAATGAACTTGATGAGCTGCGAATGAATACATATGAAAACTCTCGGATATACATGGAGCGCATGAAGTTGATTCATGATCGCCACATTCAGATGTGCACCTTCAAGAAAGGAGATCATGTGCTTTTGTTCAATTCGAGGCTGAAGTTGCATCCCGAGAAGCTGAAATCCCGATGGAGTGGACCATTCACAGTAGAAGAGGTCAGACCACATGGCGCAATCATGGTGCGCGATGGTGAGACCACATTTTTGGTCAATGGACAAAGGTTGAAATTGTATTTTGGTGAAGATTACACGAGGAAAGTGAATGAGGTCAAACTCATTGCACTTCCAGATGCATGACGAGCTTCAAGTCGTCTAGCCTAAGACGTTAAATAAGGGCACTTTTTGGGAGGCAACCCAACCATCGATACTTTAGTTTAGTTTTTCTACATTTGTAGTTTGATTTGTTTTGACTTTGTTTTTAGTGTAAAAAAGATACCGTGATCGTTTGCTACATGTGCAGGACTGAGGCAGAGTTGATACCATCGACCCTTGTGTCGATGGTATCGACCGTGGTACAGGTTGGCGACTGCAAAAATCGCACTGCGTCGATACTATCGACGGCCTCTTCGATGGTATCGACATACCAACAGGCAGATCGCAAGAAGAGGTCGATAGTATCGACATGTGTGTCGATACTCGCGAGATCTCTGGAGTTTATTAGAAGAAATCGTCTCAGTAAAGTCGATACCATCGACGGGCGTGTCGATGGTATCGACACAATCACATACCGAAGGCGGCGGCTGGGCCTCGCGAGGGTTTTCCCTAATCAGGAGTCGATACTATTGACTCGCGTCGATAGTATCGACGAGCCACGTCAACAATCCACGAGGAGAGATCTACGACGATCGCAGCAACCAGAAAGTCGATCCGGGGGATGGGTCGATACCATCGACTCGCGTCGATATTATCGACATGTCAGCGATCCGGGCCCCGCAGATCCAGCCATCGACGACCGTCGATACTAGCAGAAGTACGGATTGTGCTACCCGTGTCGATACCATCGACCCACGTCGATGGTATCGACGGGCATACAACAGTGCCAGCCACGGCTATATATGAGAAGGATTGTCGTCATATGACGTCACAACTCCATAGAGATCCTCCTCCACCTGTGTCAAGCGTATTCCATAGTGATCCGAGCCCAACGACGAGCAACAAGGAGCACGTTCTTCATCGAGCAGAGATTTCTTTCTCCGATCTTCACTGAGCTCTCTCTCTACTCCTCCTTCTGTCGCAACCATGGTGCATGTTGCTGGTGCATCTTCTTCGCGTGCCAACCCGATGGACATCATGGAGTTCGTGCCGCCACCTACCGCTTCGATTTCATGCCCGCGGCTTATTCATCCATCTGCGGAGGTCAAGAAGATCTACGAGGAGATCCTGAAGAGAAAAATCGAGCTGACCCGTTATATTGAACGAGAGACATTCCGATACTTGGGGTTTGAAGCCAACCTCGCCTACGTTTTGAAGGGGCAGGCCCGACACACGGGAAGAAGGCCCGACGAGCTGGAGTTCCACGCTGATGGCCAACCGTTCTTCGGTGAGTGGCCTACTTACAAGGAGCTGTTGGCTGAGTTTATGGCGTCGCTGGACGTCTGTGTCGTTCCAAACGACATTATAGCCACCGAGCGCAAGTGGATCCAGGGTCGGGTGTCTTTTCGGCTGTACAACAATGACTACAACCTTACACTATGGCAGTTCAACAAGATCTACAACTGGAATCATTCGCGGTCTGACTACCGGCGGCTAGAAAACTGCACCGACTACGACGCGATCTTCGCCGAGCTTGTGACGGTGCCGCTGGGAAAATCAGTGAGCTACTACAATGCCGCAGTAGCCGACTTTGAGCATCCGTTCGTTCAGATTCTCCACCGGATGCTGAGTTCTACTTTGTTTGCTAGGGATGATCTGTCCCTTAGCAAATTCCAGGAGTCGGACCTATTTTTCTTGTATAAACTCCTGAAGCGCCAAGAATGCAACTGGGGAGCTTTCTTTTTGCAGCGGGTGTTGGCAGTAAAGCGTAGCACGCAGAGGGCTCCAATTCACTTTGGAAGACTCACTACTCTGCTGGCACACTACCTTGGGCTGAATTTCTCAACTTTGACCCTGCTCTCCAGCAGAAACAAGGTTAATGTGCAACATCTTCACCGATCAAATTTGATCTTGCTTCGGGATGGTTTACCTTATGCTCATTGCCATGTAAACCATGCATACCAAGAATGCTCGCTTCCCGATCATGTCTTTAATATCGAAGAGGCACAACATTTCCGATGGCCCATCATAGCCATTGCTGACTCCGATGAAGACGGCGACAACGACGACGACAACAATAATGACGACGAGGCTGAAGAGGAAGAGGAGGCCTACACTCCTCTTCAGGCACGAGTGGCACCTAGGAAGCATCCTCACATGCATCCGGGTGCATCTTCATCTTCACAGCCTCTGCCGCCACCACCGCCCTCGCAGCCAAGCGAGGATGTCTATTCGATGCAGGTCATGTATACTATGCTGCAAGACATACAGCAGACGTAGCAACATCATACTGCAGTGTATACCGGTATTCAGGAGACTACGAACCGGTTACTGGACAATCAAAGGGTGATCTTCGAGAACGAGCGTCTCCTCCTCGACAACCAACAACAGATTCATGACCGGTTGCATAGGATGGAGATGCAACAACAACCGTTTTATGATCACTATTGGAGCCAGAACTACTTTGGAGGCTATCCACAACCTCCACCCAGGGCCCAGTTTGATCCGAGCTTCCAGGGGGAGTACCCATCTTGGGACCCCACGGCTCCACAGTACCCACCTCCGCCTGAAGAGTAAATCGATATCTCTGTTCCAACCTTTAAGATTGTTTTTGACTATGAGGCCATAGTCGAATTCAAGCTTAGGGGGGGTGTTGGAACAGCTCTATCTTTTATTTTCTCTGTTTTTAGTTTTATTGCTTTTGTTCTTGTCATTTATTTCTTGCAATCTTAGTTTGTTTGTAGGATCCACATTCTATCTAGTGTAATTGTGGATGTCTTAGGTTTTGTGTCATCTCAGTTGCATGTACATGGGAATTAAGGGAAAATTAATTTTTTTTTGAGTGTTCGCAAGCTTGAGTGTTGTTCAACTTTGACCACGTAACTTAAGAAAATGATTTGTTTTGTCAACTTTAAAACAAAAAAATCACAATTGTACATTCCTAATGATTCAGAAAAGTGGACGGAATTGGTTGTTTGAGCCTAAACTGACCAAATGATAGTGAGACTCTAATTTGAAGTAAGAGAGAGAAACCTCTTAGCTACTACACAGGTCAGTAAGGAGGGACACATAATACTTTTCAAAGGTTAAGTCAATTAGTCTTGTGATCTTTCCACCTCATTATTTTTCACAATCCACCATAAGAATTGGAAGTACTTTACGGTTTTAACCTTTTTGATTGCATATCATGTAGATAGGTCTTGCATTGCAACCACTTTCATATGTTTTGCATGAAAAATAAAAAAATAGAATAGTTACACATGCACATTACCCTTAGGTGCGTGTCACTTAGTTGCATTCATAATTTTTATGCATAGAGTATATCATGTACCTCATTTCTTCTTTAATGGTGAATTAAATTGTTCCATACCTTCTAAATAATTCAAATATTGAGCTATGCAGAAAAAGTAAGCCCAACAAATTACTCATTGTCATTTGTGGATATAAGGGCCTGAAAAAAAAAGAAAACAAAACTGAAAAAAAAGAAAAAAAAAAGAAAAAAAGAAAGTTATTAAGAAGCAAGTAGAATAAGAGGGAGAAAGGAACATAATCTCACTTGCGTCTTAAGATGAGTAAGTACATGATGTAGCTCAGTTAGATATCCATCTCATTTTGAGATGGTATGTTAGTGCATGCATCATTCCACCCAATCGTAGGCATTAGGGCATTCTTCATGTGCAATTGCATCATTTAGGGCATTTTTGTTTTATGCATGTTGAAACCGTATAATGCTTCCATTTCTTCCATCAACCACCCATTCCATCTACCCATTGCTCGAATTGGTAGGCCACCGTGATTTTCTCCTCACTTGTGAATATCAGGAGAGCTGCTTCCATGTAGATGGTAGTTAGGGCGAGCAACATAGTACAAGAGATCACAAGATGCACCGAGTCTGGACCGACGAATTTTATTATGTTAACTGCCTTATGTGATAATGTTCATCAGTTTTGAGGTAGATATCTTTTATGGATGATTACTATCGCCTTTAGGGTAATTATCATTCTGTGGTTAGCGAGGGTCGGAATGTGAATGTCCGGTGGGGATCATATGGGATGTTTGTTGTGATGCTTTGTTCTTTAGTTGACTCTGGAAATTCTATTCTAAGGTTTAGTTGCTCGAGGGTGAGCAATGTTCAAGCTTAGGAGAGTTTGATGCGATGATTTTGAGTCACATTTATAGACTTGTTTTATATGTGTTTTATGCATTTATTAGTCATTTTTATGGTTAATGTTGCATGATTCATCTGCTTTGGTCTATGCTACTTCTCTATGTCAAATCTCCCTTATTTCAGCATTTTGAGTATAAATTATCAAAAGAATACATTTTGTGTAGACTTATGTGATTTCGTGTTGTAATTTTAGGAAAAACAAGTATCTGCTTCTGTCGATACCATCGACAGTGGTCGATACCATCGACTGGACCACAGGTTGCCAGCGACAAGGAGCAGAAGAAAGTCGATACTAGCGACAGGGATGTCGATGGTATCGATTTACCATCAGGTTTTTGGCGAGAAGTGAGTGTTGGCTAAATGGACATCTAAAAATCCCTTTGTTTCGATGATGACAAACATTTCATTCTTATTAATCTAACAAGCTACTTGAGTGTGCAGGACTAAGCAGGATGACAAAGTAGCAAGGGAAAATCCAAGAGCTTACTTAGTTATATTTTCATGCAATGTAATCAATGTTGTAAAACTTGTACAAATATATAATGTACAAGTACTTAGAATTGCATGTAAATCAAGCGTTAGATTTTCCCTAGCCAAACACCATAGTTAGACATGTCATCCCATTTAATTAGGATCACCTTTGCACACTCACACATATAATTAATGCTTAAAATGAAACCTTGAAACAAGATCATTCTCGGTCGACAAACTCCTCGACCGAGACACTCTCGGTCGACAAACTCCTCGACCGAGAAAGATCCAAAGTAGCCGTTAGACACAACAGACAAAGTAGTTGGCAGTTGCAAATGAACGTTAATCCAGAGAGCCTGTCGGTCGACAAAACTTCGACCGAGTAGGTGTCTCGGTCGACCATTCCTCGACCGAGATGGTCTCTGACAGCAACTGCAGAATAAATTAATTAGCCGTTGTTAAAGCAACAACTTTGTACCTAACAGCTAGTTAAGCACTTAGAAACCCCTAGAAGTTGTCTAGAACGTCCTTAAGCATACTTAGGCCATTCCTATAAATAGGACAAGCCATAGGACACTAGAATTCACTTGTTACACTTGAGAATACACTTGAGCATACTTGAGCAATCTTTTGCAAGCAATTTGAGCACTGTGATCATTGGCCTACATTCTTCTTAGCTCAATCTCGTGTCCTATAGGCTAGATTCTCCTATCCACTGCAATTACAAGTTCACATACTTGGCTAGGAGATCTTACGCTTGATCTAGGCATATCAAGCCTTGGGCTTAAAGGATAAGTTGTAATTTCCATTTCCTTTCTTGTTCCTGTTTATCTTTTGTACTCTCCTTGCTACTCCTAGGGTTGGAGGCTGCGGATTGGAGAGGGTTGACTTCTCAGGTGGAGAAGGGGACTTCAAGCTACTTCAAGAAGGCTATCACAAGGGAAGCTACTTCAGAAGGCTGGTGCAACGGGAGTTGGTGCATCTACTTCAAGGGAAGGCTGCTTCAAGGTTGGCGATTACTTCTAGGTGAAGGCTGCTTGAAGGGTTTAGGAAAAGAGATTGTATTTTATGTAAATTCCTTGAGAGGTAATAAAATAAATTTCTTTTCAAATCCCGGTTGGGTAAGCAACCAGGTAGTGGACTGACGGCTATAGTATTTGCTATAGTTGGAACCACTCTAAACCTTGTGTCTCCTTGTCCAATATTTTCATTGTGGTTGTTTGATTTCAATAATTGTTAAATTATCTATAAAACTCTATTCACCCCCTCTCTAGTAGTTTTCAATTGGTATCAGAGCGAGGCTTCAAGGAACCCTAACAAGGTCTTGAAGAAATGGGTGATGGAATGCTCAACAACCTCAACATTGAAGGGACTCTTGTTGCTAGGCCACCGGCGTTCGATGGAACAAACTACCAATACTGGAAAAGAAGGATGCAGTTTTACTTCCAAGGCGTCAACTGGGATCTATGGAGAATGGTATCTACTCCTTATCAATTCCCTCAAAATGACTTTGCGGAATGGGATGCAAACACGGTAAAACAAGCCCAAATGAACGCAAAAGCCGTAAGCATTTTATATTGTTCTATTTCTGTAGGAGAATTTAATAGAATTTCAAATTGTGATACAGCGTATGATATTTGGAATAGATTGTCTATCACTTATGAGGGTACAGCCCAAGTTAAAAATTCCAAAATTAGCCTGCTTAAAACAAAGCTTGAACATTTTCGTATGGATTCTAATGAAACTATTAGTGAAATGTATTCAAAATTCTCTACTATTGTTAATGGTTTGAGTGCCTTAGGAAAACCTGTTCCTGAGGAAGATCAAGTATCAAAAATTCTTCGATCACTTCCTCCAAAGTACAAGCCAAAGGTGACAGCCATTGCAGAAGCAAACGACCTCACTCGCCTCAAAATGGAACAACTCATTGGTAATTTAGAAGCTCATGAAGCAGATCTAGAAGAGGAAGAAAGAAGAGAACGTGAACACCAAAGTGGGAAGAAGAAGGATGTGGCTCTCAAAGCCTCAAGAGTTGTCACACAAGAAAGTGAGGAGTCAAGTGAAGAAGAAGAAGAAGCCTTAATCGTCAACGGTAAGAAGTACAAAAGGTTTAAATCTAACAAAATTTCTAGTTCCTCTACTCCCAGGTGCTTTGAATGTGGGAAGAAAGGGCATTTAAAAAATGAATGCCCCAAAGCAAAGAAGGGAAAGAAAAGCTCACATAAGAAGAAAGAAGAAAAAGCCTATAAAGCTGCCTGGGATGAGTCAAGTGACAGTGAAAGCGGAGAAGAGGTGGAATGTCTAATGGCAAGAGAAGAAAATAAAGATTCTCAAGAGGTAAGCCTTGTTGATCTTCCTAAAGAAGAGTTAATTACTAGTTTACAAGAAACTCATGATAAGTATGTTGATGCCAAGAAGAAACTAAAGAAAGCCATAAAATCAAATAATGAGCTCATTGCTAAATTAGATGAACTTTCTTGTGAAAAGAACAACATTGATCTTGAAAATGTATCTTTAAAAACATCTTTAGATGATTGCACTAGAAAGCTACTCAATTTTGAAACCAATGTTGATCTTCTATCAAAAGAAAAGACTGATTTGCTAGCTAAACTACAAGATTATCAAACTCAACCTATCTTGTGCAACCATTCGGACTATGATAATATTGTAAAAGAAAAGGATTCATTGTTTTCTGAGTTAGACCAAGCAAGAAAAGATATACATAAGAAGATGAATGACATTGCTACGTTACAAAGAGAACTTCATAAGTTAAGAAGAAAAGATATTCTTGATAACATATTGAAAGTTGGTAATGTTTTCAATGGAAGAAAAGGTTTGGGATATGTGCCAAAGAAAAACCAACCCAAAAAGACCCAAACTATGTTTGTACCCAAGAACACAATGACTAGAAAGAGAAATGAAATTGACTCTATTACTTGTAATTTCTGCTTACGTGTTGGACATTATTGTTTTTCATGCCCCTACAAGACTAAGGAGTCTGATTTAGTTTGGATCCCAAAACCCCAAACTTAGAAGAATGGAATGTAGTTGAGATATGACCAAATGCTTAATTTTGCTATTTATATTGTCTTATCTCAACAAAAGGTGCTATGCTTATTGTTATCATTTTTCTGCAATTTCTGAAACAGTAACTCTGTCGGTCGAAGTATTGTCGACCGAGCTCTGGGTCGGTCGAAGTATTGTCGACCGACTGGATGTCTTTAACAAATCAAAAATTTACAGCACCTATTTCGGTCGAAAATTGGTCAACCGAGAAATTTTCTGTGTTTTTGCTTGTGATACAGTAACCTGCTCGATCGACAAATTGTCGACCGAGACAAATATCGGTCGAACAATTGTCGACCGACTGGTTTTCTGTATCAGAACTTTTATATATATAAGCACTTAAAAGGTTTCTAACCATATCGGACCATCACATGGGTACCAAAATCTACACTCTAATGCAGGAATGGGTAGTTGACAGTGGCTGTTCCAAACACATGACCGGGAACAAGGACGCATTTCAAACTTTTGAAGAAAAGAAAAGTGGAACGGTCACCTTTGGAGACAATGGTAAGGGCAAAATCGTTGGAATAGGTAATATTGGAACAAATCTCGAAATTAAAAATGTTCTACTTGTTGATGGATTGCATCATAATCTAATAAGTGTAAGTCAACTATGTGATAGTGGTTATGATGTGTTATTTAACAAAACCTGCTGCAAACTATTGATAGAAAACACTACAAATGTCGTTTATGAAGGAAATAGAGTTGGAAATCTTTATATCCTTAAACCAAACTCTATGAAATCAGTAGTAGGTAAATGCTTGCTTGCAAATGAAAATACCTTACAACTATGGCATAAAAAGCTAGGACATGCTAGTTCACATGCTATTAAAAAGTTAGTGAAATATGATCTTGTTCGTGGATTACCTGCTTTGTCTTTTGATCAAGTTGAAAACTGTGAACCCTGCACAATGGGAAAGCAAACCAAAACCTCTTTTAAATCAAAACATGTACTTAGCACCAGTAGATCCTTAGAATTAATTCATATGGACTTATTTGGACCAATGAGGACACAATCTATTGGTGGTAAACGATACTGTTTTGTTATTGTTGATGATTATAGTAGATATACATGGGTACATTTTATTGCAACTAAGGATGATACTATTCATGTCTTTATGCAATTTTGTTCCAAGATTGAAAATCTTTTACAACATAAAATATGTACCATTAGAAGTGATCATGGTGGTGAATTTGAGAATCATACATTTGAGACCTTTTGTACATCTCAAGGGTATACTCATAATTTTTCTGCTCCACGTACCCCACAACAAAATGGTATAGTTGAACGGAAAAATCGATCTCTACAGGAAATGGCTAGGACCATGATGCTTGAACACAATACACCTAAAACCTTTTGGGCTGAAGCTGTAAACACTGCTTGTTATGTGCTTAATAGAGTAACTGTTCACTCTCATTTGAAGAAAACTCCATATGAAATATTACACTCTAAGAAACCTAGAGTTGACTACTTTCATACTTTTGGCTCCACGTGTTACATTTTAAATACCAAAGATGATAGAGACAAGTTTGATTCTAAATCACACAAAGCATTCTTCTTGGGATATTCCACTTCTAGCAAAGCCTTTAGAGTATATAACACTATCTCTAGAAAAGTTGAGGAATCCATTCATGTTTCTTTTCATGAAGAATCGAAATCTGAAAATCTAGATATCATTGATCTCACTAATCGATTCGACAATGTAACTATTTCCAATGATTGTGAGAAAACTCCTATATCCGATCCCCAAGTTGAACCACAACCCACACCTAGGCTTATCAAGGATCATCCCCAAGAACTAATTATAGGAGATCCAAATGATAAAGTCAAAACTCGGTCTTCCTTCAAAGATGTTGCAAACATGGCTTTCGTTTCTATCATTGAACCTAAGAAGGTATCCGAAGCTCTTAAGGATGATTACTGGATAATAGCCATGCAAGCGGAGTTAAATCAATTCACTAAAAATGATGTATGGGATTTAGTTCCTAAACCACAAGACAAAACTATCATAGGAACTAAATGGGTTTTTAGGAATAAGCTCAATGAGGCAGGAGAGGTCATAAGGAATAAAGCTCGATTAGTAGCACAAGGATATAATCAACAAGAAGGAATAGATTTTGATGAAACATATGCACCCGTAGCTAGACTTGAAGCTATTAGGATGTTACTAGCTATTGCTGCCCATAAAAACATTAAGCTATATCAAATGGATGTCAAAAGTGCATTTCTCAATGGCATCATACAAGAAGAAGTATATGTTGCTCAACCACCTGGCTTTGAAATACCAGAAAAAGGTGACCATGTTTATAAACTTAAAAAGGCACTTTATGGTCTAAAACAAGCACCTAGGAATTGGTATGAACGGCTCAAGACATATCTTTTTGATAATGGTTTTTCTATTGGAAATTCAGATTCTACTTTATTCTTCAAAACATATGCATCTGATTTCTTAGTTGTGCAAATTTATGTTGATGACATTATTTTTGGAGCTTCTAATGATTCATTATGCGCACAATTCAGTGACATTATGCAAAAAGAATTTGAAATGAGCCTCATGGGTGAACTAACATTCTTTCTTGGTTTTCAAATTAAGCAAACACCTGCAGGAATTTTCATAAGCCAAGAAAAATATACTAAAGAACTTTTAAAACGTTTTGGGATGGATCAATGCAAACATGCTACTACTCCTATGGCTACTTCTATCAAAATTGATAAGGATGAAAATGGGGAACCTATTGATGATTCCTTATATAGAGCCATGATTGGTAGTTTGCTATACTTAACAGCTTCTAGACCGGACATTATGTTTTCCGTTGGTCTTTGTGCTCGATTTCAATCACAACCTATGCAATCTCATTTTTTAGCGGTTAAACGAATTCTTCGATATCTAGCTGGTACTACTTGTTTCGGTTTATGGTATCCAAAAGGACAATCTTTGGATTTTAAAGCATATACTGATGCAGATTATGCTGGTTGTCGACTTGATCGCAAAAGCACTAGTGGAGGCTGTTTCTTATTAGGGAGAGCCTTAGTATCTTGGTTTAGCAAGAAACAAAATACGGTTGCCCTATCCACAACTGAAGCTGAATATATGGCAGCCGGGTCTTGTTGTGCTCAAGTGCTTTATATGCAACAAGTATTAAGCGATTATGGTTTTAATTTTTCATCTACACCTATTTTTTGTGACAACACGAGCGCCATAAACTTAGCACACAATCCTATTTTACACAGCCGGGCAAAACACATTGAAATCCGTCATCACTTCTTAAGGGATCACATCTCAAAGAATCATGTTTCCCTTCATCATGTTGATACGGAAAATTAATTGGCTGATATTTTTACAAAACCACTTCCACTAGATCAATTTAATAACATTAGGAAGCAATTGCTTATTACTCCTTTGGAAGATGTTTTCTTTGATATCTGCGGTTCTTAAAACAAATACGTTTACTTGGTTCATTTTGGCTTTTCAATGGACATCTTTTTTCATTCAATTTGACAAGATATCTAATTAAGGGGGAGTTTTTATCAAAATGGTTATCTAATTAAGGGGGAGTTTTTATCAAAACAGGTTATCTAATTAAGGGGGAGTTTTTATTAAAACGGTTATCTTTTTGAAATGACAAAGGGGGAGAGATATATAAAACTATAACTTAGTATTTATGAAAAACTCAATCAATGAGTTTCATAAATATACTCTTGGCTTTACAGTGAAATTTGCTACATTCCCAAATGAACTGGATTTCATGTTCCATAATTCATTGGGAATAATAAGCACACATTTTATAAACAAGAGGAAAAGATACATAAGGCAATCTAAAGGTATGCAATTCATATGTTTTATATTCATATTGGAAATGTTTGTCATCTTCAAAAAGGGGGAGATTGTTGGCTAAATGGACATCTAAAAATCCCTTTGTTTCGATGATGACAAACATTTCATTCTTATTAATCTAACAAGCTACTTGAGTGTGCAGGACTAAGCAGGATGACAAAGTAGCAAGGGAAAATCCAAGAGCTTACTTAGTTATATTTTCATGCAATGTAATCAATGTTGTAAAACTTGTACAAATATATAATGTACAAGTACTTAGAATTGCATGTAAATCAAGCGTTAGATTTTCCCTAGCCAAACACCATAGTTAGACATGTCATCCCATTTAATTAGGATCACCTTTGCACACTCACACATATAATTAATGCTTAAAATGAAACCTTGAAACAGGATCATTCTCGGTCGACAAACTCCTCGACCGAGACACTCTCGGTCGACAAACTCCTCGACCGAGAAAGATCCAAAGTAGCCGTTAGACACAACAGACAAAGTAGTTGGCAGTTGCAAATGAACGTTAATCCAGAGAGCCTGTCGGTCGACAAAACTTCGACCGAGTAGGTGTCTCGGTCGACCATTCCTCGACCGTGATGGTCTCTGACAGCAACTACAGAATAAATTAATTAGCCGTTGTTAAAGCAACAACTTTGTACCTAACGGCTAGTTAAGCACTTAGAAACCCCTAGAAGTTGTCTAGAACGTCCTTAAGCATACTTAGGCCATTCCTATAAATAGGACAAGACATAGGACACTAGAATTCACTTGTTACACTTGAGAATACACTTGAGCATACTTGAGCAATCTTTTGCAAGCAATTTGAGCACTGTGATCATTGACCTACATTCTTCTTAGCTCAATCTCGTGTCCTATAGGCTAGATTCTCCTATCCACTGCAATTACAAGTTCACATACTTGGCTAGGAGATCTTACGCTTGATCTAGGCATATCAAGCCTTGGGCTTAAAGGATAAGTTGTAATTTCCATTTCCTTTCTTGTTCCTGTTTATCTTTTGTACTCTCCTTGCTACTCCTAGGGTTGGAGGCTGCGGATTGGAGAGGGTTGACTTCTCAGGTGGAGAAGGGGACTTCAAGCTACTTCAAGAAGGCTATCGCAAGGGAAGCTACTTCAGAAGGCTGGTGCAACGGGAGTTGGTGCATCTACTTCAAGGGAAGGCTGCTTCAAGGTTGGCGATTACTTCTAGGTGAAGGCTGCTTGAAGGGTTTAGGAAAAGAGATTGTATTTTATGTAAATTCCTTGAGAGGTAATAAAATAAATTTCTTTTCAAATCCCGGTTGGGTAAGCAACCGGGTAGTGGACTGACGGCTATAGTATTTGCTATAGTTGGAACCACTCTAAACCTTGTGTCTCCTTGTCCAATATTTTCATTGTGGTTGTTTGATTTCAATAATTGTTAAATTATCTATAAAACTCTATTCACCCCCCCTCTAGTAGTTTTCAGTGAGTCGATACTATCGATGCATATGTCGATACTATCGACTAGTGGAGCTACAACAACACAAAATGACAAAACCGTTGCTACAGGTTAGTCGATACCATCGACCCTCATCGATGGTATCGAGATAGCATCAGGCGCAAAGATAAAAGAAAAGAAGAACTGCCGATATCACTCCAGGTCGATACCATCGACCCGCGTCGATGGTATCGATGCCGTCAGATACAAGTTTGCTTCAAATCGATCTAAATCCGACGGCTGTGATTAATTGGCAACCCAACTCGGTGATTAAACCTAATGACGACGCCCAAGAGGGAATGATCACGTCATTAGCCGTTGCACACATCCCGAGAAGGTGTGGAGAGAAGAATGGAGCCCAGAAGCACGCCCCAGTCGATCCGGATGCCGAAGAAGACGATTTCCACCACCGAAAGGTGGGAGAACGCGTATTCTACGCCAAGGATCGCTTGGATCTTCTCCATTCAGGGGTTTCACCACTCAATCACGTTTTTCTCCATGTTTCCCTTTTTCTACTCCGCGTTCTGCTTTGAGATGAACATGCGGGGCTAATCCCCTTTGTCTTTAGGACTGGGAGTAGCCCGGGAATTCATTGTATGACAATTTTATCATAGTAATTCATATCTTATCTCTTAAATCCGTGGTATAATTTCATTTTCTCAATTATATTGTTATGTTTGATCACCATAATAATAATCTAATGCCCTTAATTACTTTGAAAGAAAAATTAATGGTTGAAAAGAGATGGAATTTACATTAATTGACAAATCCCTTGAACAAGGTGGTGTAAGGTTAATGGTGGATACTGAGAGATCGTTTTTAATGCACCTAGTTTAGGGTATAGGTTACTACGACGGTGGAACCGACCTAGACGTAGGTAGTGAATTGTACCACGACAGTGGGCAATTCTGATTTCAGGCCACTACCCGGATAGAGAGACAAATTTGAGTAACTACATAGAATTTAATACAATGAAAACCCGTGGTGAAACCACAATCCTAAAGATCTCATTTTGAATTGATTAAACCAAACATTTAATCGATTGCTTTATTTTGTTTTATTTTCATTTTCTTTTAATTTTAACAACAACTTCCAACTATTTAATCGGTCTAGCTGATTGCGAGTAGTTAGTAGTAGTCTCTGACAATTCACGTATCCCTGAGTTCGACTCGGGCCTCACAAATGCCTATATTACATTGACGCGTACACTTGCCTTTCTGCGCACGGTAAATTTGCGTCACGGGTCCAGTCCAGTCTTGAGGCACGAAAAAGGGCTTCGTAACCCATGGGAGACCCACTCAGTGTCTTCTTCTTGTGCATGACTTATTGCCAGATCCGTCTTTGTGGTGTCACATCGGAGCAATCCAGGTTGGCATGCTCTAGCGGGTCTTTGTCATCCAGTCGATATGTATCTTCTTCGGTCTGGATTTGAGCTGACTCCGGATGGGTCTGTTCCCCTGAACCAGTGAGATAGATCTAGCTTGCCTCTGCCATGGCATCCCCTCCATATTCCTCTACAAAGGAGTCTACAAAGTTGTCACCTTGAAGTTGTTGTAGGTCCACTGATGGTGCCCTCAGCCTAATGTTCCTAGTGGCTCCTACACCTCAAGCCGCTCCTCTTTACATTCGCCCTCCCCTCATCATGGTGTTGCACACCAGTTGGGATCTGATGTGAGGATGCTCTTGGGGCCGTCACCATCCACTGGAGGGCGCCAATCTGTGTCAGCCAAGGTGTAATGGTCCCCCATTCACTGCTGTCTCTTTAACTATATGGGTTTCTCACTTGATGTTGCCCTATCAGGATCTATTGGATGTGTTGGGTAAACCCTAAAGGACCCATGTGAATAGTGAAATGTTTGGAAAGGGTTAACTCTAAGATAGTAGGGGGTGGGAGGATATCAAAATTGTGAAAAGAGACCCTTTTGTTGTGCTGAGATCAAATCTACAAACTTGTGGCTAATAAATCGACTGATCTTACCACTTGAACCGACTACCATTAAAAACTAATAATTTGGTCAAATTTATTCTAAAGACTTATGCCGTTCATCCTAAATGAGCTAGTCATAATTGAGATCTCGCCAAACTTGATTGTCTAGGTATATAACATTTCTATTGTATTTATGTTATAATACATATCATAATAAGATGAAATTGTTGTAATGAAGGGTCCTATTAGTATAACATAATGATGTTATAATCCATATTATTATATGTATACTTTAGTTCATTCTATGTGAAAACAATCACAAAAAATATTGTCTTATCTTTATTTAATACTTCTAACTACCTGGTTGTCCTATATTCTAGGATTTGTATAGATACTGAGATAGTGAGAGATGGGCTAATATTTCTCTTACAAAGAATACCTATAGGTACTTAAAAGGTTTCTTAAAATCTACATATCACTTTTCATTATTTTTATTACTAATATAGTAGGTTTGTAATTAATTCTCAAAATGGTATGTTACTAGGAAACTGCCTCCCCAATCATGGATAATATGTTTCCAGTATGAATGTGTTGTATCACACAACACTCAACCGCTGCCCAGTAGCTACATAACTTATGAAGGCAACAACAAAGCCACAAGTGGGGCAATGTGTCCTCAATGGAAACCCCCATTGCATCCTTCTATGAGGTAGATGAGATCACCCCCTCTATTCACACCATTATACCATTTCTTCTACTGCTTCGCTTGCAAGCGTTTGTGTGCTGTTCTATACTATGTTATACCATGATAGGAGTTTATAGCTAATTTCTATAGTAGTTGTTATGGATTTCTCCTCTATGTTCATTCAACGAGCTACTTCTCTTCTATTCTCTAGTATGGGAGCTACTTCTCTCCACTTCTAGTATTTTTTACTAAATTTTATTGAAAATATCATTAGATTAAAAATAGATACATTAGTATTGCTCTATTGTTATTAATATAACTCATATAAAACGTATATTCTAATATTGTTTAGGGATTTGAAGTTGAATTACTATTTGTTTCCAAACATAGAATAATTGTATGTTTATAATGATTTTTTAAATTATAATCAGTTTTGTTGCTAAAATGCCTAGAAAATGCTCATAGTGCTCTGGAATTTGAACGCAAATTTACTCGTTGTTGGTAAAAGATGAAATAATTGCATAATTACAAATACTATTTTCAAATTATAGTACTTGTCATAGATACTTGGATGTGGGCCAGGATGACATGGATGCTGAGAAGGTGCTTAGTTTATTTTTGTTTAGGCTATACAATTTCATACATCTGCCTCTATGAAGGCATTGATGTGTATTTCATTTGCACCTATCATATATGTCCATCATCTATGATTTATGTACTTGGGTCATGATTGATGACTATGTTGTTTTATAATATTAATTTTGCAAAACTGGTAAAAATGATATGGTCATTGTACTAAATAGAATTCAACTACTATTTCTAATGAACAAATATAAAATATTTTAGTGTACACATAAAATAGTAAACAAATAATAATTGGAAACAAATCAAAATTGAAAAGTGGATTCAATGTGTCGTGCATGAAGATGTGTTGCTTTCCTTGGAGGCAATGCATCATGCATGGAAATTCATAGGTCACTTGTGGAAGCAATGTGTCCCCATTGGTGACGTATTACTCCTCTATAGGGCTAATGTATCCACATTAGGACACACTGGCCGGACCAGGGACATGCATTTTGACTAGGGATAAATTGATTCTAGAAAGAGCAATGTGTCACTCATCAGGACCCATTTCCCTCAGCGGGGCAATATGTCACCCCTGGGAACGCAATACCAAGAAACATGGTATTTTGAAAATCTAGATATAAATCATTATATATTGGTAATAAAATTAGCAAAAATGCTATTTAAAATTTTAATCATAAAATATCATACTTTCTAAATTTTGCATCAAATTTTTTTATTGTCTACAATTTATTTGTACTTCAAAAGTATGAATTTCTAACTTATGAAGCATGAAAGGTTGTCTACGTAGTGTATATACAAATAACATACTCTTTGATATGTTGAAATGAAATTACATATATCATAGATTATCTTATATAAAAGATATATAGTGATACTTTATTGCTAAAATTTTACTACTATTCAATAAACAAGTATTATATAATAAAAGGTATCGGTTTGTTCCTCGCTACACCAATTGTAATGGCCCAAAACATCAATACAAAATTCCTTATCAGTTGTTGACTACATTACTATGTCATTTACACAAAATGGTATGTAATCTAAAGCATGCATCAAGATTATTAGGTGTGTTCTCTCTTAGATCATTATCAACATTCACAATAGACCAAATTTTATATAAATACAATCACATTTCATTGGTGGAAAACCAATAGAATCTGGACAAACAAAATATATTTTAGGTTTATTACATCATAAATGAAACTAGGAAATAAGGGCACATAATACAATCAAATTAAGTATATTAGAGAAGATCTCCAAAGTCCTCATCACCCGTAGAGTTTAAATGTATCTTGATCATTGTTTATTTCCATTATTTACAAAGCCATATAATTTAAAGTATGTCAGGGCAGTTGTTCATGTACGTGATGTGGAAAGCATAACAAAAAAAACTCAGACATATGTGATTGGTAGTGTTGCTAAAAAATATTCAACTTCTAGCATATTACTGACTTTGATTAAGGAAGAATACATAAATTCTACAACGATGTCAAGAATCCATATCCACTTTACTACTTGAAGAGATGAATAAAGTTGTATTCCAAGAGTTTTAGTTAAATAATATAAAATCAACTTAATTTGTGAATCATTAGGGGAAGATCACTAAGACACCCTTACTCACACATCGTAATTGAGGGTAAGGTCAGTACGCAGTCGCATAGTCAAAGTACCTTTTTAGAGGGAGTTCACTAATAAACCGTGGATGACTTTGGCACCAAACATAGAATAGGTACCAACAATACTACAAAGATGTGTAGGATTCATATTTTTCTATAAACGTAGACAAAGAAATATAAACAATATTGTATTTCCAAGAATCTTTATCAATATTACATGTGGCTTATTCAGTTATCAAATAATCAAGAGGATTATTATTGTGTACCTTTTGGAGTTAAACAAATTGATCTAGTATTTGGTTTAGAGATATGGGCTCTTTCTTGACAAAATCATAAATCTAGGTATTAGGGTTTTCCATGGATAATTTATTGGAACACTTAGCATGATCACATATATGTCATCTTACATTGTCCACCAAAACTCTTGAGATTGTATGTTTTGGATTCCTAGGTTCTAGATACATTAAATTAACCTCATAGCCCATTAAACCCTACTATAAGAAGGTTGTGATATTGAACACATGAGTATCATATGTGGTTCCAAAGAACTCATAATGGTAATAATGGCATGATCATTGAGTGAGGCAATCTATTTGATAGAATATGGTACTATCACAAATATATGCCATATTACCAACATATTGAGGACACTAATCATTTAAAGGCCATGTTGCTCAACAAGTGTCGGCATATTATTATAGGAGTTTTGAACTTCCACCATGTCAAAAAGATTGCATAGCTATTGTTTTGAATTATTGGACCTTGTTTGTTATTTTTGCAAGGCCATAAATGTTTATCTCATGCTTATTTGATGCTGAAAAATGATATTTGAGAATAAAAAAATATTAACATAAAAAACAGATCATGGGGGACAATATTTACTAAACATACTGCAATCTGCATATTCAAAGTAGTGTGTGATCATTTTGATAATTTTAGAATGTTAATCAAGTTAGGAAAGAGAATAGTCCATATATCAAGATCTAGTTAGAATCAAGCTTTGGAATGAATGTGTTCAAGTTTTGCATAGCTATTCTAAGGTGCCCACAAAATTAGTAAGGGAAAAAATTAGGAAAAACACACTAAAATTGAAAGAAAAATTAACAAAATAAGGTCATTCCATGGTCAAAAAACATGGTTAAGGAAGAACATTGTATACTGTGACAGGGTGAGGCTCCCAATACACCCATTTTATCGTTTTTCATATGTTAGGGAAATGATCAAATTTTTTTAAAAAGCATCTACAAGAGGGAGTCCAAGATCATTTGATGTCAATAAAATATGTAGAAGATATGAAATTATGAACTATATACCTTAAAAAGGATCATTCATTGCTTGTATTATAGTGTCGTCTCAAATTTAAAAGAAAAAAGGATGAACACGTCACTTAGGCTTGATACACCCACCTTGCTTGATCTTGGGTTTGATGTTGCTTGAACACAATCTCTACATTCGTTGAGGTGGAGAATGTGGTAGCTCAATCAAAGAAGAAGGAATGGGTTGTTTCAATGGATAAGGGTGTTGGTCACTAGGAATCAATTGAGAGTAACGTTTGTAAGATTCTCTTGAGTATTATTACCTTCTATCTCTGAAATCATGTGCAAAAGTTCAAAAGCCATCTTTATGGTCTAAATTGAACCACTTCTGTAATATAGGGTCTAAGCGCTAGAATTGTATTCCTTTCAAGTAATGAAATTTGTAACTAGGGTGATATTAAGATTTCATCAAAATATTTCCTTGAAGTTTATAGCTAATATAGGTTCATGACCTATATCTACATATGTTGGACCTTGATCTCAAAACGATTACAACCTAGTCAAGGTTTTTCTTGTATCAGCCTAGTCAAGTTGGGGGAAGATAGTATGAGAAGATATGTAGAAAAGATTGTACATATGCACATCCATTATTTGAGAATATCGACTCCTACCTATTTGGAATATTTATTATAACAACAGTAGGGGTAAACCCCCCTAATGCCCAAATAACCACACAAATATATGGTATATTTATAGGATTTTGGAACGGTGATGAGAGGACAACCAAGTAGGGTTGTAATTCCTAAAATTTTATGTTTCTAGTAAAATGCCTCCCCAATTATGAATAATGTATCTCCAGTTGGGGTGTGGTGTATCACACCACCTAATTGTTGCCCAAATGTCTATATAGCCATTGTGGGTAATGGAAGGATGCCAAGTGGGGGCAATGTGTCCTCAATGGAAATCCCATTGCCTCCTTATATAATATGGATGATATCAACCCCTCTATTCACACCATTACATCATTTTTTCTACTTCTTATTCTCTTGCAAGTGTTTTTGAGCTATTCTAGACTCTATTATACTATGGTAGGAGTATATAGATAATTTTGGATGTGGTTGTACTTGATTTATTCTCTTTGATCATTTGGCTAGCAACTTCTCTTCACTTATAACCTCTAATAGGGGAGTTTCTTCTGTCCACTTCTAGAATTTTTGTACTAAATTATATTTAAAATACCATTAGATAAAAAATAGAAGAACTAGTACTTGTCTATTATTATTAATATAGCTCACATAAAGATTACATCCTAATTTTTTTACAAATTCAACTTGAATTACTATCTATTATTAAAAATGAAATGATTTTATTTTTATAATTATTATTTTCTAATCATAGTAAGTTTTTTTAGTAGAACATACAGAAAAATTTTCGTAGTACTCTGAAACTCAAGTGCAAAATTATAATTGTTGCAAAAATATGAAATAAGTATATAATTATAATTATTATTTTTAAATTATAGTACTTGTTGATGTAGTTAGAGTTACTTGGACGTGCACATGGACAACGTGTTGAGGAGGTGTTTAGTTTATTTTGTTCACTTTGCAATTTTATTCACTTGCCTCTATGAAGGCATTGATCTGTATTTATTTGGGTCTATCATATAAGTCCCTTGTCTATGATTTATGTATTTGGATCATTGTTGGTAACTATATTTTTCTATAATAAAAGGTTTTGTAAAATTTGTAAAAATGATACGATTATTGTATTAAATAGAAATCAACTAGTATTACTAATGAACACATATAAGATATTTTACCGTACATATAGAATGGTAAATAAACAATAGTTGAAAATTAACTGAAATAGAAAATTGGATGTAATGTGTCATGCATGAAGACACATTGCTCCCCTTAGAGGAAATTCAACCTGAATGGAGGCACATAGCTCGCCTATGAAATCCATGTATCCCCCTTGGTGCTTTATTGCTCCTTTAATGGAGCAATGTATCTATGGTCAAGATGCATTGACCTGACAAGGGCATGAATTTTGAATGGGGACAAGTTGCTCCCAGAAAGAGAAATGTGTCACTCGTCGGGGTTTAGGACCCTCATGGGGCAATATATCACCCATGGGAATTCTTTTTTCTAGAAACATAATATTTTGAAATTTTGGTTATAAATTGTGCTATATTAGTAATAAAATTAGCAAAAATATGTTAATCCTTAAAGATCATACTTTCTAATTTCTATCAAGAATTTTTATTGTCTACAATTTATCTGTACTTCAAAAATATGTATTTATCTTGAACAAGCATGAAAGGTTGTCTGTCTAGTGTATATATAAATAACATACTCTTTTATGATATTGAAATTTAATTAAATATCACAGATAATCTTGCATAAAAGAATCTATAAATGATGAGATGAAGTGTTGGCTTTCGAATCTTGACCACAGTCAATACACGATCTCAACAAACATGAATGCAATGATAAGAGACAAGGTATTTGAAGGTCTACTTTTTTGGGGGATGGATGACATCCACATACATATATCTAAACTAAAAATGTTTGGGATAAGTTCTTTTCTTTCCCCATAATGTAGGCACTTATGTGCTACTACATTGGTGTTGAAATTTCCTTGTCCATGAACAAACTATGTATGTAGTGTTGTAATATTTTTGTCCTTGATGAACTAATCTAGTTACTTTATTACATTATTTAATGGATAATCCTCCTTCCTTCTTGTATTTTTTATCTTGTGGTGGAGGTTTACGGGAGGAAAGCAAGATACGATAAGGCAAGCATAGAGAGATCATGGGAGGAAAGGCTAGTTGATCATAGATAGTGTGGGAACCTTGTTGGACGTAGGATGAAGACTCACAATTTTAGTATTCATGTCCATGAGATTAATTCTTTTATTTCCCCATCATGTAGGAGTTTATGCAGTAATATTGGTGTTGAAATTTCCTTGTCCATGAGCAAATTAACATTTTTGTCCATGATGATCTAACATCGTTACTTTCTTACATTTTTGTATTGGATAGCCTCCTTCCTTGTTGGATTTTTATCTTGTGGTTAAGTTTTACAAAAGGAAAGCAAGATGTGAGGAGGCAAGCACGAACATCATGGTAGGAGATGCTTGCAGATCCTAGGTAGTGTGGGACTCTTACTGGAGGTCGGATAAACAATCCAAGCCATATTATTCCCATCCAACGAACCTCACAAAAGTTGAACAATAGGACATGTGACACAATGAATCATAAGAAAATGGTAAATCCTTGTGACAAAAAATACAAAAATATTATGATATAAATACAATTCACTACAACTTGATTCAAATTAGGGGTTCAGATTTAATGATTGTCCTCTTTAATTAAATTGGGATAGCTAGTATTATTCAAATGGGTCCAAACTTGGCATCTTAGATAATTAGGACCCAATGGGTTTAGATTAACTTTTAAGGCTTACTTCTACGAGTTGCAATTGAGTTATAGTTTAGACTCATTATTCTAATATATAACATTTTATTTCAATGTTGTCGTCGACATTTAGTATTTAAATTTTTACTATCCTCATATTGTAACTATCAAGGCTATATTATATTATATTGCACACAATATTATTTATTACTTAATTATTGCATTATTTTCATTACTTCATAATATATTTACATAAATCACACGAATTATCTCCCTTACATTAAATGATCCAATTATTATTATGTTAAACATATGACGAGCATTATATCCCACACTATCATTCATTCATGTTCATTCAATCAGGATACTAATTAAGCACATTTCAGTTAGTATCTGTGTATCAGTGAACAATGTTGTATGCATGATAAATTTTGTGAGCTCATTTGCGTTATAAGACATTTTTTTGGTTATTAGTTCAATTTCAAGTGCTCTAAGATGTCTTATGTGATTTAAAACACTTAATACACATATATGTAAATTACAAATATTTTATGTATTAAGTGTTACTTCACTACAACTTATTATTTAGGTCAACATGATTACTATTCATCCTATACACACCATAGGCATGCTAAAAAGCCCAAGGTTAGGTTTCATATATCCATATTATGATCAAATCCGGATTTATTAATCCAAATAAAGGTAAGGGTCATATGCATTCATGGTTAGGGTTTACATTTGGGATATCATTGTATGTACATTACGTGTTCCTTAGGTTCAAACATTATTAGGGTATATATCTAGCCTTGCTTTCTCACCTCTAAATATACAAGCATATTAACATTCAAGTTATAGTTTAGGTTTTCTAGAGTCATGATTGGTAGATGTCTGTAACACCCCTCCAAGCAAATATTTATATCACCGGAAGCAAACCCCATGTTGTCCATAACAAGGGTCACCCAGCTTGGAGGGATGTCACAAAACATGATATACACAACAACAACATAAATGAAACACCATGCATTAATTGGAAATATATATTCATACAATGTTCTATGGAAGAGAAAAGTTATAATGTAAACTATCTCATCTTTGGACTAGAATCTAATACATGAAAGGTAGAAGAAATCTAATGCATAATTCGTTTTTGAAAACTTGATATTGGATCGTCTAAGGTGTATATGGCACCCCACCAAGCTAAGTCTTGGAAACTTCTACTGTGAAGCACTCACTTCAAATTTCTTTGCTCCTTGATCTAGGGACATCTCATCCACAACCATGCAAAAACAAAGAAATACATCATTAAGTGGCACTACACACATTATAAGAAAGAAAGTATATAATTGAATTGAGAAAAAAGTATTTACATGTACTTGACTCAAGCATTCTTGATTACATGAATCTTATAACATGAAGAATTGAGTTGTAAATATATACATCTCTTTCTGATGCCCTCTTAAGAGAACATGATTGCTTGGAAAGACCTTACTACTAGGAAAGCCCATATTGGCACAAATGTCCATGATTTGGCTATAAAAGCCCATAATTGGCACAAATTTCCATAACAACCCCTTGAGGTCCATGATTTGAGAAGCATATAAAAACTGATTCAATTCCACTTATCTTGACACTAACCTTACCATAAACATGAATTGAATCTTGAACTTTAGTCTTTAACATGATGGGATTTCTCCCTCTTGAAACCTGAACTTTAAATATATGAATCATTAATCATAATTCTAATCTTATTGAGCATCACAACCATAAGACATAGTATATAGCATCATCACACAATTTATATGATGAACATGACTAGAGAATTGAACTTGAATTTTAAAGCATAACTCATAAATCAAATGTAGAATACAATTCAACCAATGTACATATGTACAGTGGCATGACCCACTTACCTAGAGAAAAGTAAATCCTAATTTTGTGCCTTTGATCTTGGTCAAATCCTAAGTTCCTGAAACTAACATGATTCTGATTAATTATTACCTTAAATACCATACTAAACCCTAATTCTAGGCCTTTTAAGGAAACATGTCTAGAGACAATAGAATTAGGGTTTGAAATCCAGAAAAATAGGGTTCTCATCAAAAATCCTTTTCAAAGAGTATTTTTGCACAATTTTTTGATGTATGAAAAAAATAGTTATGAATTTTCTAAATCTAACCAATCATAATTAAAGAAAAATCCATGCGAACAAATCTTATTTATTCATGAGGTGTGGGTGCCCTACTGAGTTGGACCAATCAGGCATGACCACTGTGGTGGGCCTTGCCCCAAAGTGAACATGCAGTTATAAAAGAAAAGATTCACCCAAAGGAAAAATTTCCCAAAGTTGGGTGTGACCAAATAAGGAAGATATAAGTGCAAAAAAGGAAAATCCATCCCATGGGACCTTTGTTCCCCCTGTGAATCGATGGACCAGAAATACATTACAAGAAACTCAATTTCAGGATTCCAAGTTTGCAAACTTGATGTTTTCATGGCTTTAGGACCATGCCAAAGGATTTCTAAAACAAATTTGGTCCCAAAGAGCTAAGTAAAAAGAGTCGTAGGGGCCTGGTGCCCCAAAACATGCTCTCCTCATAATTGACTAGAAGGTTGAGATTGAAAGTAGCAAAAGAGTGGACCACAATGAAAACTAAGTCTATAATCAACCTCCTAGTACCTTGGTGAAGGTGAAATGTGAGAAATCTAGATCAAAGACTGCCCATTGACATGAATTGCAATGAAGAGTTCAAAACAATAGAAAAAGGGGATGAACGACATACCTTCAACTAGGTCAAATTGAAGGTTCAGTAAGATTTTTTGTGGATCTTAGATGCAGTTTGAGTTGTTGGGAGTCCTTTTGATGGTCACCAAAACATGGGCAACGTCATTCTTGCAGATGGTTGCAACCAAAGTAGGGTGGCAGAGAGTGAGGTTGCTAAGGGATGAGGTGATGATGGTTTTGGGGTTTTGGATCCCCCTTGACCTTTTTTTTAAGATTATTTATGTATGTTGGAGTAAGAAAAGATCAGGTTTGCCTCAGATCCTAAAACAGGGGAGTTTTATAAGGGCTGCAGGAGTCCAAGAGCTATAGGGAACCATAGCTCTTCAACTTTGGGATGGGAGAATCCAGAAGAGGGAGAGGAAGCTAATGGAGGGGTTTCCTCGGGTAGGGACTCATTAGGGAGGGTGATAGGGAGGCAGAAAAATAATGGCTACTATTGAGTCCCACTGTGACAGTAATTCAGGTGGGGGAGATGTGTCCCCAACATCGGATGAGTCTATAGAGTTTGGGACTTAAAATCATCCATTTGATCCAAAGAGGAAGCATATAAAATGATGACGAATAAGAAATTAGGTTAGGGTGATTGAAACCAAAGTTTTAAATTAGAAACTATGTTGGTTCTTCTCTAGTTAAATTAGGTGGAAAAATGAAGCTCTATTCACTTCAAAATTTGAACCATGGTTTAGTCAAAGAGTCTATTCTTCATGTAAAATTAGATCAAGGTTTTGAATGAATTTTGCTCGTAATTTCCATATAGGTCAATTAACTTTATTTTAATGCATTAATTGATTAGATAAGTGGAAAATACTTCCTTTTGTAAGCCTTTGAGTCCAAATTGAGATAAACATTAATTGTCTCCTAAAAATTTATATCACATCTCTTTTATGCCTTTTTGAGAATCTTTCATGGAGGAGAGCGCATACTTTCCTCTTACATTGAAAGCCATAAATGAAAAAGGAAAACTTGTTGCCCAAGGTTTCTACACCACATGTATATTTTTGAATTCCTAGTATTTTCTCTTTCACTTTTATTTCATTTAAAATATTTTCAATAATAGGAGAGAGAAAAAGTGAGAGGATAATGTTAGTTTCCCTTTATGTATACTGAACTCATTTAATCTTAAACCAATAAAGGAAACATATTTCATTTTCTTTCTTTCACATAAGGAATTTTATAGTTGGGAAAGTTGCATTGAAGTCCAAGTTTTAAATTTTATAGTTGGAAATTTACAATTAAGACCATAAACCTATTTTACTTAAAAGTTGGGATGTTACAATTTTACCCACTTTAAATAAATTTCATCCTCAGAATTTTCTCATGATACCCATCTTATGGTTTTACATGTTCTATGCATACTACTTTCTAATATCATCTTAGAGTCTCATTCTCATGGTAAAACACTATCTAGACCTCATTATTAAAACCAACATATGGGTATACTAATGAATCTATTTCACATCATCATTGACATGATAAAGGACCTCTCTTACCTCTTCTCTAGGGTTCTGATTCTACCATGAATCATACTTGGTTATCTATGTCAAATATCTACTCCTTGTATGCATGCTTGGTCTTACTATCTGTCTGATAGGATTTAGGTGAATATATGTCTCAAACTTTTAATGCAAACTCTTGTTTTACTACACCTTTGGATACATGTCAGCCTCTCATGTATTCAGAGGTGACATGTCTTATGACACTTATCTTAGCACCTCCACATGCACATGTCCCATACCACATGCATTTAAAGGGAAAGACATGCATTATATTATGCACATGACATTCTCTCTACAAAAACCCCATAATTTTGTGTCCCATACCACAAACGTGTGGGAAAAAGAGAGAGCATGATATATACAATTCCGGAGTTTTCATAAAATTTTAAAACATCTAGGAACATAACCCTAATATTAATTTTATATTTTCTTTCCTGTCTAGACCTCTACTTTGGTTTCTAATATCTTTGACTTAATTCTTCTGTACCTAGTGTTTAGAATGTATGAATTGAACTTTTTCCTGGTGGACATCACTTATTCGCTAAGCAAACCCCATGTTGTCCATAACAAGGGTCACTCGTCTTGGAGGAATGTCACAAAACATGATATACATAGAAACAAGATAAATGAAATACCATGCATTAGTTGGAAATATAGATTCATACAATGTTGTTTTGAGGAGAAATTTAAAATGTAAACTTTCTCGTCTTTGGACTAGAATATAATACATGAAAAGTAGAATAAATCTAAGGCACGATTCTTCTTTGAAAACTTGATATTGGATCTTCTAAGGTGTAGATGGCACTCCACCAATCTAATTCTAGGAAACTTCTACTTTGCAGCACTTACTTCAAATTCCTTTGCTCCTTGATCTTGGGACATCTCATGCACAGACATGTGAAAAGAAAGACATACATCATTAAGTGGCACTACACACATTATAAGAAAATAAAGTATATATAATCAACTTGAGAGAAAAATCTTGACATGTACTTGACTTAAGCATTCTTGATTACAAGGATCCTATAACATGAAAAATTGAGCACTAAATTTACGCATCTCTCTATGATGCCCTCTTAAGAGAACATGACTGTTGGAAAACCCATTATTGGCACGAATTCCCATGATTTTGCTATAAAAGTCCATAATTGGCATGAATTCCCATAAAGACTCCTTCAGGTCCATGATTTGAGAAGAATATAAAAACTGATTCAATTCCACTTATCTTGACATTAACATTAGCATAAACATGAATTTAATCTTGAACTTTAGTCTTTAACATGATGGAATTTCTCCCTCTTTAAACTTGAACTTTAAATCCATGAATCAGTAATCATAATCTCTAATATTAATGAGCATCAAAACCATAACATGTAGGATATAAAAATCATCAAGCAATTTATATAGTGAACATGATTAGAGCATTGAATTTGAATTTGAAGCACAATTCATAAATCATACATAGAATACAATTCAACCAATGTACATATGTATAGTGGCATGACCCACTTACTTGGAGCAAAGAAAAAGCTAATTTTTTCCCATTGATCTTGGTCAAATCCTAAGTTCCATAAATTAACATGATTTTTTATTAATTATTACCTTAAATACCATCCTAAACCCAATTTGGGTCTTTTAAGGAAACATATATAGAGACGATAGAATCAGGGTGTGAAAGCCAAAAAGCAGATTTCTCATCAAAAATTCTTTTCAAAGAGTATTTTTGCAAAAAAATTTGATATATATAACAAAGAGTTATGAATTTTCTAAATCTAACCAATCAGAATTCAAGCAATTATATGCGAGCAAATCTTATTTTTAGGCATTGGGGCCCTGCTGAGTTGGACCGATCATTTATGGCCACTCTAGTGGGTCTTGCCCCAAAGAGAACATGTGGTTGTAAGAGAAAAGATTCTCCCAAAGATGAAATTACCCAAAGATGAGTGAGACCAAATAGGGAAGTTATAAGGGCAAAATAGGAAAATACATCCCCTGGGACCTTCGTTCCCGCTACAAATCGATGTCGATGAACTAGAAACACATCACAAACAACTCAATTTTAGGATTCCAAGTTTACAAACTCGAGGTCTTCATGGCTTTAGGACCATGACAAAGGATTCCTAGAACAAAGCTAGTCTCAGAGAGCTAAGGAACAAGTGTTGCATGGGCATGATGCCCCAAAACATGCTCTTGTCAAGGCTGACCAGAAGGTTGAGATTGAAAGCAACAAAAGAGTGGAATAGAATGAAAACTAAGTCTATACTCAGCCTCATGGTATATTGGCAAAGGTGAAATGCGACAAAGATAGACCAAATACAGTCCATTGACCCAGATTGTAAAGTAGAGTACAAAATAATAGAAAAGGGGGATAAAAAATAAATCTTTAATTGGGTCGAATTGAAGGTTCGGGAAGATTTCCTGTGAATCTTAAATGTAATTTGAGTTGTTGGGAGTCCTCACGATGGTCAGAACAACCTGGGTGGCATCATGCTTGCATATGATTGCAGGCAGAGTAGGGTGGTAGAGAGCGAGCGTGCTAAGGGATGAGGCAAAAATGGTTTTGTATTTTGAATCCCCCTTGATGATTTTGTGAAGGTTATTTATATAGGTTGGATCCAGGAGAAGCTCGAGTTCACCTCAGATCCCAAAATAGGGGAGTTCTATGAGATCTCCTCGAGTCCAAGAGCTATAGGGTACCATAGCTCTTCAACTTTGGGAGGGGAGAGTCCAGGAGAGGGAGAGGAAGTTGATGGAGCGGTTTCCTCGAGCAGGGACTCATTGGGGAGAGAGATGGGAAGGTAGAAAAATGATGGCTAGTGTTGAGTCCCACCATGACTATAACTTTAGTGTGGGATATGTGTCCCCAACATCAGATGAGTCTGCAGAGCGCATGACTTAAAATCGGCCATCGATCCAAAGAGGAAAGCATTTAAAATGTTGATGAATCAGAAACTAAGTTAGGGTTATTGAAACCAAAATTTTAAATTAAAAACTATATTGGTTCTTCTCTACTTAATTCAGGTGGTAAAATGAAGTCCTATTGATTCAAATTTGAACCATAGGTTAGTCAAAGAGTCTATACTCTTCCTATACAATTAGATTTAGGTTTTGCATGAATTTTGCCCATAGTTTCCGTATAGGTCAATTAACTTGATTTTAATGCATTAATTGATTAGATAAGTGGAAAATACTTCCTTTTGTGAGCATTTGACTCCAAGTCAAGATAAACATTAATTATCTGCTAAAACTTTATATCACATATCTTTTATGCCTTTTTGAGATTCTTTCACGGAGGAGATAGAAAAAGAGAATACATATACTTTCCTCTTACATTGAAAGCCATAAATTAAAAGGCAAAACGTGTTGCCCAAGGTTTCTACTATACATGCATATTTTTTAATTCCAAGTCTTTTCTCTTTCCCTATTATTTCTTTTAAAATATTTTCAAGAATACGAGAGAGAGAAAGTGTGAGGATAATGCTAGCTTCCCTTTTATGTATATTGAACTCATTTAATCATAAATCAATAAAGGAAGCATATTTCATTTTATTTCTTTCACAAAAGGAATCCAATAGTTGGGAAATTTGCATCAAGTCCAAGTTTTAAATCTTATAGTTGGAAATTTACAATTAAGACCCTAAACTTATTTTATTTAAAATTTAGGATGTTATAGTGTTGGTGTGTTACAGAAACTCCACCCCTTAAAGAGGAATTTTTCCACAAAATCATCATATCCATATACTACTAAGAAACTATTCTCCACCTCTTAAAAAGGTCTTGCCTAATATATAGGAAAATATGGCGGCAAAATAGGCAGAGGAAACAAAATTTTAACTTCCATATTCCCCTTTATTTCAATAGATCGTGTCAAAAACTATATCATGTGAAGGATGGTTTCGAGGATATACCTAGTCTTGGAACAAGTTCATTGACAATCTCCTCATTATAGTACAAACCTTTCTTCAAGCTACACTCAAACAACATCTGCAATAGCTCCTTGGTTGATCACCATGGACATCAGCTCGACCTTAGGGCTGTAAATGGGTACCGGTAGACCCGCGGACCCGCAAATCCAGACCCTTTAAAGACCCGTCATGGGTCTAAATTCTTGGACCCGCATACCCTTAGACCCGCATACCCTTGGACCCGCATATAAGCGGATCCACTGATGGGTATGCTTAGACCTAGACCCGCTAGACCCGCAGACCCGCTATATATAAACAACTACTTAGATAATATTGTATTTATATCCATACTTTCCTAGTATAACTAATATAATACTTTTGATTAAGTTCCACTTTAATTTTAATAAGGTTGAGAGTAGTCATCAAATAGAGAATTAACTATTCTAGTTTCAATCATGAGAAACATATGTAAACTTAAAATCAAAATCGTTACAAGATATGCTACATAATTAAAACATTATGACGATGACTACAAATATGATACAAACTAGCTCAACTAATCTTCAATCTACAAAGTTGTTAAATATAACTATTGCATGTTAATGTACTATATGATATCAATATCTTGTATTATTAATATAAACACAACATAATCATAATTTTCTTACACTAACAACATGATGTTCTATATAGAACCGGTTACCCGCATACCCGCACCGCAAACCCGCTATTAATGCGGGTACATGTATGGTGCGGGTCCATATTTTTTATTATGCGGGTCTAGAACCGGAACCGGACCCGCTAAATTAGATGGATATGGGTATGGGTATGGCCAGACCCGCACCGTACCCGCACCGTTTACACCCCTACTCGACCTTGTTCTCCTAGCAAGAAAAGCTCTACGCCTCTAGAGTAGTACACACTAACCACTGGGAACTCTTTTTGTTCTAGAAGAATAGACAAGAATGAGATGTCCCTTCTCATTGGTGTAGTACCACCGATTTGCTCTCCCACAATTGTTCTCCCTTACTAACGCTCCCTTTATCGGGTAGGACTTTCCCAGGTTCTCTTGGTTACCAAAATCAGAGAAGATAACAATTGTTAGAGGCAATGGAGTTGTGTCTCTAGGATGCCCCCAATACTCCTCTATTTATATGAGGGTTAGGGTTAGGGTTCTCATTCTGAGCGGGAGTGGAAGGGACTATAATTTCACAAATTTCTACACCCTATGAGTAGAAAACAATTGGTTCACATGTGAACCAATCGGTTGGCATGTGGATTGATTATTTCAACCCTTGAACCATTTGTTTCATCCTGATTCCTAATTGCAATTTTATTGGAAATATTATTATTCAATTTAATGCACAACATGATGTCATCATTGATCCTTGATCTAATCAAATTGATCAATGAACCAGGAAATTCATCACATGAATCAGTCATTTGGGACCTTGAGTGGATCGGTTCACACAATGAACCGGTAGGTTTGTGCCATAGTTCAACCAATACTCAACCAATGCAATTTTTAAAGAACCTATCACTCCAATCGATTGGTTCAACACTTAAACTAGTCGGTTTAGAGATCATAGTTGATTGTAGTTTAAATCATATATTTAAACTCCTTAGTAATCAAGTTATACATCATTCACAAATAAACTCCTATTCTAGGTGTATCCTATGTGTGTGACCTTATAGGTTCCATAATATGTTGGCAGTGAATGTCCATAACTAATTTATGACATCACAAGAAATGAGTGGTATCTAGAAACACATCATTTCTACTAGTTGGATAAAAACTTCAACCTACAAACTCTGATTGGTGTTACAATGTTTATGTAGTTCCTTCTTCAATGATATCCAGATTGAACTCAAGGTAGGGAATCACCATCCTCTTCAACATTCATCTATGTTCCTTGAACTCGAGCATACTATTTAAGATATATGTAAGCTCAATATGACATTGACTTACATGAGCATGGCCATGGATTTCTCAATCTCAGTTATCATGTGGCCATGATAGCATAATCTTGTAGGAGGGACAAATCTCATCTACAACACTCACAATCATCCCATGTGTCATAAAGCATCTGATCATCACCTTTATGGCTACCCTTATTCAATATCATGACGGATGATGTCAAAGTAAACTGAATGACATGTGATGAATGTATTGATTTCAGGTCAAAGAACCATAATCATCACCAACACTGTGAGAGATGATTCTGACTACCATGTAATGGCTCCCATGCGTCACTCTCATGGCAAGTTTATCTGATACACTATTCTCTAAGAATTCTCTATGTGTTTGGTTTGATATCACATATCATGACTGATTAGATTTCATCATCAACCAACAAACACTCTAGTCTTATGTGTTATTTTTGTGTATCAACCTTCCACAATAACATCTGACTAGGTATAACAAGAACGTGTATACTATTGGCATCTGTATGATTTCATTGTTCATGTCATCAACCCAAAGACATACATCATTGAGTAACATAATTCTCTATACATTTATTATGTTACATCATTATCTCATAACTGAATAAAACAGAATAAATAGGAAGATTGATTTTATTATTAATCAAATAAATTATAAGATATGCCATTACAATCATATCATGATTTGATCTAAGGGCATACATACCAACATAATAGTCAAATGAATCTAAAGTTGCAAATATGAGTCTATATAAACAACATGTCACACCATACATATCACCACTTACTCTTCATCGAAACAAAAAATAGCAAGAAGCAAAGGAAAACTTAATTATATAGTTGGATTAAGTAAAATCATAAGGATTTCCTTCATCATGTTCTTCATGAACTTCTTCCTCATCAATGACATTGACATGTCCTACATGACTTTCATCGAGTTTGTCTTCATGTTGTCGAGGACGTCAAGTCTAGATATGACCATGCTCTCCACAATGATGATATATGATTGGACCTTACGGTTTAGGAGGACATCTTCTAATGGTTTTATCTGTTGGAACCTAGAACATATATCACTCCATGAGTCTTCACTAGAAAAAAATTTCATTGTTGTTCTTATCTTGATAACTTGAGTAAGCCTATATAGAAAGAGAGTGATAACCAAGATTTTCTCTCTCCACTATTATACTCTTCCTTGCTCATCAAGTGGCCTTATTACTTAACTTGATATCATTTTTCATAATTGGAGTCTTGTGACAGTCCAATTTGGTCACATGCACAATCAATTTTAATAGATGTGACATTATTTTTGCATAATGAAATGTGTACCATCCATTAACATGTATCCATATTGTAGTTATTTGAACCTCTTTCATATGATCTTCCTGCTCTCCAATGTATACCAAGTTATAGATTTTCCAATTCTAAATGCAAAGATGTAAAAATTGCCTCAATTTGACCTTCGAAGCTCAAGATATGACTTTTCAAATTTGGCTCAATTTACACTTGATTTAGTCGATCTGATAGGTTATTTATGCCTTAATGGGCCCATTGGTATGCACGGCCCACTTTTGAGGTGTGTTTCTTTCTCCTCTCCTTTTGCGTGTAATCCACCTCAGTCATAGGATCTTGTCCCGTGGTTGCCACCCCTCAATCCAATAGTGCAAGGGTCTTCTTCTACCTTGCTACGTACACTATAGCGTTGATATAGTGTATCTTCTCTACCTCCACCTTATGCAAACCTATTACCCTCCTCCTCATTTCCTTTTGTAATATTTACAACCCCATTTGTTGTCTTTACTTCCTCTCTAGTTCCCCCTATTTTCCCTCTCATTTCTTCCCAGGGGTGTCGCCTCTCACCCTTCCTCTTCCTTGAATTAGGGCAACACCACCACCATTAGGGTTCACGAGGGTCCTTCCCCTCACCTCAGCGACCCCACATTTGGCTTTAGGGAGCTTTAGCAGATCATGGAAGACACACAACACCTTTACCATGCTTGACTTGGCCTCTGATCCCAACTACATACTCAACAACTGCTAGAGATACAGGCTGAGCAGCCATGGTGTGTAGGGATCATGCGGCTAGTCACAACAGAGCATCGCACTTGTAGAAGGTCCTCAGCAGTGCCCAGTTCCCGTGGGTGGCTCCCAACTACAGATAACATTTATTGGTGACATGTGGTGACCCCAAGTGTCATGTTGCATCGACATACAAGGTGGGTGAGGCATGCACTCCCTCCCGGTTGTTAAATCAAAGATCCATGACTGACCTCCATTAGTAAATCACATGTACTACCTAAACTTTGATTATATATAATTTTGATGTACATTTTATAAAAATCATACCTTCACACCTCCTTATGAAAACTTAACAAAATTATATATGAAATCTATTGTCTCAAAAATATCTACAACATAGTCATGGTTCCTTGACCTCAGTATGCTCCTTGTTCTCATGTTTTTCCAAAGATGTTCTCTTTTGATCTTCTTAACATACTTAATACACTTTTTGTTAAATAATTATCAAATGAAGACCCATTTTGATTCTTATGCCTCTTATCAATAACTTATTCCACCTTGTATCCTAATAATCATTTTTTATCCTACTCTTGCACTAGTTGTGGCTTCATGATATTAATGTACCCAAAGTACATATCATTTGGACTTTAGTTGATAAATCTTGACTGATGTTGCAACCATGCTTATAAATGACATCTAATGGCTAAGTAACTTCAAATTAGTAATCTCCTTATACCTCAAACCCCCTGAATATTTTTAAAATTTAATAGCTTTGTGACTTTTGGAAATAATAATTTTCATGATCAACCCTCTTGTTCTATAGTGATGTTTGTAACTCTATGCCCACTAGTGGTGACCTGGTGTTACATATATGACTTCTTTTCTTTTCTAGTGCCCTAATCTCAATATGAATTCTAATCTTGCTCTACCCTCTCAAACTAGGGTAGATTCTAATATTCTTGACCTCTTTGAGGTGGGTATCCTACCTAAGTCACATTTTATGGCTGAAGTGAACTATGTTGATCATTTGAATGTATGTGGGTATGTTGATACCAATGTTGGATTATGAATCCTAGATTATGGGTGGACATTCATATACATTTTAAATATATCTCGTATGTCCTTATCTTGTTGATCTAAATGATACTTTGTGTTGGGACCCCTTGACTTGATGAATCTTGTCTTGTTTGCCCTATTATGATTCATTGATCATATTAAGTGAATGGAACATTGAAATAATGATAAACATGACCCCACCTTTATGATGACTCCTAAATCACCACAAGATCATCTAATGTGCTAATAAGCAACTTGAACCCAACATTGGTCAAAATCCTAAAATGGAGCTAGTTTGGTTTAAATTTAAATCATGCATCAATATTGTGCTTAATCATGTATTTTTTGTGTCTACATTATCAATGGTAAGTTACATTGTGAATATATGAATTAGGTATGGGCATTAATAATTATATGACTATGACTTTTATTTCTTGAAATGTGATACATATGTATGTTTGTTTATTTGATCAAATATTTCTATGTAGTATTCTAGCCTTTTATTTGATGTTTGTCTCATTGTCCCTGTTTTATAAATTGCAAACATAACATAAAAACTTCATTGTACAAACCTTATGCACCTGCATGTATTCTTGGGGTAAGGACACAAGGTTGGGCATCCTACTTGAGTTGTCAAGTTTGGGCAAACCATGTCGATTAAGGGGTTAGCTCTTGGTGATAGCCTTGACGTCCCTTAAAAAGTAAAAATGTTATCTAATCTTGAGCATGCTTGCAGACTATTCCAATGGGAAGTTAGTCAAAAAGGCCTTATGATTTATGATGTTGTTGGTATAGTTGGAGTAAAATGATACAAAACACGGGCTTTCATTTTGTTAAATACTTAACTTATTTATTCTTGTATGTCTACTTCTACAACTCTTTTCAAATTATGTAAAAATCATATATATATACATATATATACATATATATATATATATATATATATGGGCTCATCTTTAATACCCGTGTGGGTAGCTACCTACCCCCTATTATGGTTACTTGCATAGCCACCCACCCCCTATTTTGGTTACTTTTTTTCAAGTTTCTTACTTTCAGCATGTACATTGTTACTTTACCTTGCAAAATGTTACTTTTCATGCATAGATAGTTCCATTTGTAATAGCAGATTTCAAAATACAATTACATATATATTTCCTGTGTATTCTGTCCGGTTTTACTTTTTTAGTCATATACTTACTCTGTTATCAACATAGTTACTTTTTGGTTCTTCCAGTTACTTTGTTTGCCATATTGTTACATTCAGGACTAACGGGTACCGAAAATCTAGGCTACCCATGCGGGTATTCAATGAACGCCCTATATATATATATATATATATATATATATATATATATATATATATATATATATATCTGTGTGTGTGTGTGTGTGTGTCATGTACTCAATACTTCATGTGTTGACCCTCTTGTTTCACATATTTTTAGGTTCAGATATGGCAAAGAGTTGATGGGATTTGTGAGGCATGCAAGGTGTAGTTATTGTAAGATCCTTAGTGTACATGAGCGGCCTTGTACAATTTGGCCCTTGAATTTGTAATTAAAATCTTGTAATAATGCAATGTGGTTAATATATATGTGCAAATGTTGAGATTGTGTCAGTGCTTTTTTCTTGTTATCTATTCATGTCTGGTAAGCTTTTGTGCTTCCATATTTGCACTTTGTTATTATGCTAGGGTCAGATTCCTAGGTCCTATTGCCATTGACTTTGTAGTCATTTGAAGTTAGGATTTGGGTGACAAATGGTTCCATGACATGCCTTATCCACCAACTTTATGAATGGGAATGGTAATTGAGGGACCAACCATCATACAATGTTGTAGAACAAATCATCAAGAAAAATGATAGCTTGTCATTCTTTAGTCAAACCCATAGCATAACTCTCTAGCTGAATAAACTTCTACAGATACTCAACCACAGTCATGTAACTTTGCCTAGGTTGTAGAAATTATATTCCTTCTTTCATAGAGATGCAGAAGATATGTACTTCTCTCTAAAGAGAACTTGAAACTATTTCCATGGTATGATATATATGATGTGCGGCATGACCATAATGTTCCTCCATTAACACGTTGCTCCACTAAGGATGTGCATAGAAAAATGTACATTTTGATGCTTGAGAAAACCATGCCTATAAAAGTTCATTCAATGGTGAGAATTTATAAAGAGTGGTACCTACTCAGGGGATCTACTCCTTGCTTAATTAAGGAATAAATCCTTCCAATCTAGAGATACATATATGTATTATGGAAAAGATGACATTTTTATTTATCAAGTATGACATCTCAAACAAAGTCTTTACGTGGTAGTGGAAAATTGAACTGTTACAAAATATCATTATAAATCATACATTATTCCTCACCTAAAGGGTGGTATTATAAAATATAAAGGTACATACCATTTAATACTAGGACCATTTACAGATTGGAAACTAGACATCTCAAGCTATCTTCAACTCCAAACTTTTACAAAAGATCTTCTTGGTCATGGTTATCTAAAGCATCTACAACCATATTGTTTGTGAATAACACCCAAAAAGAGATAAATAAAGCTACAGTTAAGTAAGCACACAACATGTGCATAATAAAATATTTAGGCATTTTTTATCAGCAGATTGAAATAAAGGGGTTTCCGTTTAAGAGGGGGGCCATTATCAAGTAGGTAAGTTAAATGGAAATAAAAAAAGATGATGATAAATTATTTGCATGTAGATAAAGTAGACTAGAGTTAACTAAAGTAGGGTCAAGACACCAAGTACCATTGGCCTAAAATATGTATGGACAAAATAGCACACAATGGGTGGAATATCATGCATGTATACCTATTAAGGGTGCAATTTCACACCACTAATGGAAAAGTGTGTCCTTTTAAAAGTTTTGCTTATGCATCAGTAATACACTAATTGAATTAGTCTAATACTAATAGGATTATAGACACATGTCCATCAATCACATCACTAAGATTAATTTAAATAGAGATATGGGTTAGAACCCAATGTATTATGAATAAGCAAGGTTTTAGGATATTCCAAATGATTTTCACTTGAGGGATATAGAATTGTAATGAGAAGAAGTAATATTTGGAGATGCCTTGTTATGGGAAAATTTATGTCGAAGTCATATAAATGCCTAAATCTAAATAGAAATTGCACATGCCTTATCTTCATGGAAAGTGATTAAATCAGCAAGTATACTTCATCCTTGAAGTCAATTTTTCATTCTAGGAACACATTAAATATGTTAGTTAAACCAAAGTATACATGTGTATAGATCCTATTATAGATGTATAAATTTTAATGTAATTTTGATTACTTAATCACATATTAGGGCTTTAATCCTATTAAGAGGATACATGATTAGATATCTATTTTTGTTCTAACACCCATATTTAGTCACTTAAGTCAAAGTACATCTAGGTTACATATGTGTGTGGGTAATAATATGCTTTCTTTCAATTTAGGCCTTGTAATGTCAATCTCCTTCTTTGTGTCATATATCTCAATTATAATAAATGAGGGTCAATTGTATACTCCATTTTAGATATATGTATTGAAGTGCTCTTATT
Organism: Alisma plantago-aquatica; assembly: GCA_963693085.1. Lineage (NCBI taxonomy): Eukaryota > Viridiplantae > Streptophyta > Magnoliopsida > Alismatales > Alismataceae > Alisma > Alisma plantago-aquatica. The sequence continues at coordinate 427,036,208 of OY856412.1, read as the reverse complement.
GCAAGAGTTTAGGGTTTAAGTCACATCTACACTTATATGTAATTGCCTAATTATCTCTTACTATGTATAAACCAATTTTTATACATGATCATTGTTCATTTTGGTACTAGAATTAATCATATTCTACATATCATTTTATCATATAATATCTTATTCAAAAAATAGGTCAGTTATAGATATATATACGCTTACATTATTATTGTGTTCATAATTCTTGTTGAATACACATGTATATACATTTAGAGTTTTAATGCATATCAATGGTGACACATTGATATACATGATCTCTTCAATAACATGTACATATTTTTACAACTTATGATTTACTCAACTAAATACTAATCTGCTTAAAAGTTGTAAAAAAATATTTGGTCAAATAATTTATATTACCATCTAGTCTTGCATATATGTTTTGTTATCTTCCTATATAACTTAATAGTTTCATTCTTCCTGTATTTATTACCTACCTCTATATTAATAGTTTCACATACATAATTGTGTGATATGTGTAAGTGTATCTATATACACTACTCTACATGAAATCACCTTTTATATTATGAAAATGTCCATATAATCTGCTATATTTAGATATTTTTGTTGAGATCTTGAAAATGGAAATACAAGAGGTTGTAGATGTACTCATCTTGAGGGATCAATATTGGACAGTAGATCATATGTTCATGGGCTCAGTAAAACCCAAGGTCATCTTTTTCCTTCTAGGATCAACACCAAGGCTAACTCTACTCACCGATAGGAACATGTTGAAGGTGACAAGTCCCTAAAGTGCAAAACAAATTGTAGGCATGTTGGAATCAGGGTTCAGTTCATGATATCTTTAATTGAATGAGGTATGGAGTGGATAATAGCATACTTTCCTATGATAAGCAAGGCAAATCAATGTCCAAAGTGTCTGAGTCAAAAGATCTAAGTTTGTAAGTAGTTATTCTAACTTTGTTTCATTGTTAAAGATGAAGGAGGTTTTAGCATTGGCTGATATCTGGGCATAGTGGTGGATCTGAAGTCTTCAAGATTGAGAAAAGTTCATTTCCATCTTCAATTAAAAATAAAGAGAGATAACAGTAGTAGGGTCAAGATTCCTTTGAGAGGTGGACTATCATAAAGGATAAAACAAGGAGGACTCAAGTTTTATGTGAGTTGTAGGTCAGTATAGGTTGAGTGGAGTTAGAAGGCTTTGTGGTGTTAGGTGGTTGAGAAGGACTTGGTAATAGTAGTTCTGTGTTGTATTATGGGTTGATGAATATGGTAGATTGTAGGTCTAGGCTGGGTGTAAGGAGGAATAATAAGAAGAAGAGTTTTTTGGTTTTATTTTCATGGGAGGGAAGGTGGTATGAGGATATATAGGGAAGAGAGGTAGAGAGGCAGAGGAGAATAAAAGGAAGAGGAAGGGTGATAATGGCCATTTCCAGCTATTGTGGTCACCACACCCAGTGCAACGAATATGTTGGTGAAGGGTCGTGGTTGGGGGTTGAAGGTGTTCTGAGAACATAAACATGAACTTTGTTTCTAAAAGAGATATCAAGTGTATAGATATGTATTAAAGTTTGTGTATTCAATTCATTAAATGAGGGGTAGACGATGCCCAATTGACCTAAATTTAGCACATTGGCTAATTGAGATGCGAGGCGTCATTTTTAACATTAATCTCAACTTTAGAAATTTTTGGCATTTTTTATTTATTCGATTGATAAGCACTCACTTAATGCATCTATTCTTATTTTTTAATCCATTTGATACATCGATTCATTTTTGTTTAGTTCCTTTCATCAACTAGACTTAGAATTATTCTAGAATGCCAACTTGGGTCAAAACTAATTTATTAAAATATTAACCTCACAAGACACTTAATCAATTAATCACATAGATAAATTTTGTTAAAACATTATATTTCTAGAGCTCTTCATCCTAGTCAATGTAAAACAAGGAAAAGGGGTCTATATCAACATAATCAAAACGACACAAGAAAAATGGAATGTTAGACTAAGTACCCAAATTTGAGTATGTTATAGAATCCAATCATCAACTTTATCAACCATGGGTCTTTATTCTTGCCATGAAAGTTAATAGGATGCATCTTTAAGAACTCTATTAGAGAACACTCCCTAGGCTTATTATGACCCTCAATAGAATTAAGGTCCCCTACTAGGGATGAGGAAAGGAGTCTTTATAGAAAAATTAGATTCTAGGAAGGGGGTACTTAAACTCAAAGTAGTCAAACCTAGTTTCAAGAGAAACTGTACCCCTATGGTCGACTCACAACTATAGCGAGTGCTTGAGACACTTGAGTCATAATAGGAGGATCTATCCTTCACATCATGTACTTCGATTCTTGTAGTATCTCAAATCTCAATTGGTTATCCACAATGGACTTATCTCCAACCATATTGATGTACATGCACAAGGTAAGGGTATTAGGTGTAAGAAACCTAAGGAGAGGTAAACAATCAAAGGGAGATAAGATGAAAATATCCATATTAACCAACTACCTTGGCTCAGATATCATACTCGCAAGAAGTGGGACCCGATAGGGGATCCACTTACTTACTCAACCAAATAAAAGGAAATATACCCAATGAAAACATCATCATTTATTTTGCAAAGGAAATCAATACAATTTATTCAATTAATATGTAGAAAAACACACAAAGTTCAAAAACAAAATATAAAAATGTATGATTGTTACATTTCTCGAACTGAATATAGTTCTTCACCACATAGGGTGTATACAAGTAAAACATAAAGAAAAAAAAACAATTTCTAATGAATCACGGAGGGTAACCTTTCTACTTCAACCTTATTCTAAGATCCAACTCCTCTTACGTAAGATAAGGGTCAGGCACGGCTACACCAAAGTCTTCTCCACCTAAAGGGTTGGGAAAACCCGTAAAAGAGAAGAACATGTGGAAATTTATCACTACAAAGCTAATATGCACATAAAATATGGTTTAGAATATATATATATATATATATATATATATATATATATATATATATATATGAAGTACATAAACTTATAGTAAATGTTGTTGCCAATAAATACTAATGTAGAATATCCAATTAGACATCAAAAGGATCCACACATAGTAAGACTCACAGATTATATGAAGAAACAATTAAAGTATAAACATCAGTTCTTGACTTAACAAAATATAGAGAACAAAAAAAGAATCAATACAATCAGTTCGCTTTAGTTTCTATTTCATGGATATTATCTTATAGACTATGATCATATAAAAGTGGGCCTAGAAAACATCCAAATTCCATGCCAAGGAAGGAGGTAAGAGCACTCAAAATCCTCTATGTGATAGTATACAAACTAGGTGAGAGTATTTGGGGCTAGGTGAGAGCACCAATCGCCCACATATTGGAAAGGTTGTACAATGAGATCCAACCCCATAATATACTGCAACAACTACAAAACAATCATCTTACAATTCAAACATGCATTTGATGTAGAGGTGTAATTCTGGTGCAAATCAAATCACCAATTTAGCCTTGCATTTGTAGAATGGATCAATGTAATTAGGTCCAAATGAAATGAATATAGTCATGGTACGTCAAATTGAGGTTTCAATTTGCACTGATTAATGACTAATAGATGAATGAACATCAAACTCAAAAGGGTATTCTCAATCAAGATTAATGTATTAGAACAAAGTTACTTTTAAGGAGATATATGTTAATCATATCATAAGAGGGAGAAAATATAAATCAGTATCCAATATGACTCAAGAGAAATATGACATATCTATTTGAAGTCAAGTTGTATTTATAACTCCAAGTCATGGAATATCCAAACCTAAGGTAATCGTTAACATATTTTATATTAATTAAGCTATATTTCATAATCTTGAAAACCACATTTTTAATACTAATGATTTATATTACAAGACTCAGTCCAAACTATAGGTCTTATTTCTATTATTTCAATTATTGTTTATTTATGTTTTTAAGTTACTACAAGTAATTATACATTATGTAAGATAATATTATGTACTAATTACTTGACTTAAATATCCTACCAAAATGACCATATTACCCTTGCATCACATGTTAAACAACAACAACAACATGTAAGGGTATCCCATGTCATTTATCCAACTGAATGTTGTGTGGTTAAAAAAACCAAATTGAGTGCAAAAACATAAAAGTTCATGTTAGGCATAACATGTCCAAATAAGCATGAGGGAAAACTCAAGACCACCTCAGTTTAATTGATCAAAATGAGAAAACAAAACAAAGAGTGAACCAGATCTTGAGAAGCCCAAATATGGATCTAAACTTGTGATTATGCATAATAGCTTGACCTGCATATGACATCATCATCATTAGGGAATGATGAAAAAAATTTTAGAACCCAAATAGGAGTCCTAACACTACACAAACCCACAAGTAGTAATGATGCCATCATTGGCCATATGGAGGTGAATGGAGAGACAACATGAGAAATATAGGAGAGCTGCATAGGCTCAAAACCTCTACAAGATGTGAAAGTAGAGGTACATGAATCATCTTTAGGGAGAAAGCACAATTAAATAACAATATAGAAAAACACCAATTGTCGATAGAAAGAATGCTAGTAGATATAGGGAAAATGAAATAACATCTACAATGGACTATTTTTTGTTGAATAAAGCCTCAACAAGGTCCAACTAAGTGAAGTGGAAGGTCATGTAGCCATCCTAAGGTTAAATGAATGCTAGAGAAGCTAAGATGGTGTGGTAACACAACTAAAGTTGTGAAGGTATACTCCAATGCAGTTGGGATTAAAGAAGATGTGAGGGTTGGTTCTAGGGTATGTGGAGATGGTTTTAAGAATGATACATATAATGAAGGATGTGTGGAGTGATTATGATCCTAGTAAAGCTCAATAACAAGGAAAATGAGAATAGAAATTCATTGGGAAATTTGGGGAGATGAATCCCAGTGAAGTCAAGGTTTGTTGGATTTGTTATATTACAAGGAAGGTGTGAGGGAGGAAAGAAAGGGACAATGAGGCAAGGAGAGAAAGGTCATGGGAGGAAATGCTTGATGATCATAGGTATTTTGGGACTCTTTTTGGAGGTATGAGAAAGACTCAGATCCATAGGATTCCCATTCAATATCCCTCATAGAATCTAGGAATCAATAAGATATGTGGCACGTTAAACCGTAGGAAAATGAGAAATTAGTTGTGTGCCAGAAAAATACTAGGAAATACCTATTTAAAAAATACTTAGTATTTTTTAATTTAAGAAATTCATTCATACAAATATGATATTACATGCTACTGTGAAAATGGAAAATGATCAACCCAGATTTCATTTACATCATTTAATACCCCCCATTTGGCTAGTTTGTGAGCTTCCATGTTTCCCTCCCTTCCTACATGTATGCAAGCAGTCACATTCATATTATCCATCAGCTCATCTATGTATTTGAAGAGTTGCATAATCTTCCCTCCTCCTCTAACCTTACTGTTGATTCTTTGGAGAACATTCAGGACATCGGCCTCAATGCATATGTCATTTATATTCATCTCTATAGCAGTCTTCATCCCACTAATAATACCATAAGCTTTGGCAGCAAGAGGAGACCAGTTACCATCCTTTGTAAAGTTGGACATAGCTACTGTATTTCCTATTCTATCTCTGAAGATCGAGCTGAAACAAGCCCTTTCATTTTCCAATATCACAACATCAATGTTTATCTTGATCAAAATCCCCTCCGGGGGGGGACCATGAAGAAGGTGCTTTGTTGATATTTTCTGGTTGTCTCACACCATCAAACTTTCTCTTGCTATCTTTGTAATTGTCTGCCCACTCAAATGATCAGCAACAAGAACTGGGTTTGGTTTGCCTTGGGTAAAGATGGCTTCAATCCTGCATTTCTAGCTTGCAAGACAGCAAATGAAGAAAGACGTGATCTCCTCATCCGAAGCAGCGTTCCAAATACTCTCAAAAGAGGTTTCTCCTTGCCCGGTCACCATTGGGATGATGTGCATTGTGTTGTTTCTTGATGCCCAGATTTGGGAAGGGTAAAAACACTCAAACAAAGTGTGGGATATGGTATCCTTGTTCTCATTGCATAGAGGGCAAGCAACATCTGTAAAAATATGTTTGTCATACAATCTAGCTTTTGTAGGTATCTGATCCGAGCACACTCTCCAAATGAAGTGTTTAACTTTTAGATGAGTGTTAAGCTTCTAGATTTTTGACCATTTGTTCGCAATCCCACTCCCAAGGAGAAGCCAGTTAGGAGCCCCTTGGCCAACTTCAATCGCATAGGCTGATCAGATAGTAAAGCACCCATCTTTTGTAGGATACCAATACCTTTCATCTGGGCTGTTTGGGCAATAAGGGATAGCTCTGACTATATTAACATCATTCAAAGAGAGGTATTCAATCAGTAGCTCGGATTTCCAAATCCACTTGTGCTTGTCGATCAAAACTTCAACCTTGAGGTCATTTGGCACCTCCTTTTCATTCACCCTAGTGCAACTTCCTTTGAAATTAGGTAGCCATAAGTCATTTCACATGTTGATATTGGACCCATCACCAACTTTCACTACTAAAAAAAAGGTCTTAAACTATAAAATTTTTTTTAGCGAAAACCTTATATTTTGTAGAGAAAGGCTTTGACTACATATTTCTTTACACATACAAATTGTAGTATATGCTCGTATAGCTAAAGCCTTTAACTATATTTTTTAAATATGTAGTTAGATAATCCATTCGCTACAAATTCATATGTATCTGTAAGCGTAGCTAGATATTGTCCTTACATATTTAAATATAGGTATAATTATAGCTAAATGTATGCCTACAATTGTATATATAGTCAGTATGTAGCAAAAACATGAAGTTAATACAAATTATATGTAGTTAATGTGTAGGGAAAGGCAGCATCTACTGCACACATATATATATGTAGTTGGATTATGCACTAGCTACATATGTAGTGCCACATATACATATATGTATAGTTTGATTATTCATGTATTGTGTAATTAGTCCAGAATCTCTTTTAGTAACAAATTTGTAGTAGTTAGACCAAGTTATGCTCTTTATGCCAAAAAACTTACTTTCATTTATACTAAAACGTCAAATGTACATGGAGAGGACGTATACCTTGCCCCTATTACATAATCTGTACAAAGAAAAGGATATACATATATTAATAAATTCGGTGAGGTCTACACACGCATCTTGGAAAAAGAGTATGTATCTTTCTTGACCAGTTTTAGAATCGTTGTTGTCTTCTCCTTTTGTTCAATGAGTTGGCGATAGCATGTGTTCTTGTATTGCACAAAGTTTTCTGATTTCCTTGATGAGTGGGTTGATTTTGTTGAATGAAAGAAGTATTGATTTGAAGATTGTAGCATCGCCCGTTATAGTGACATCTTTGTATTACAACTTGGACCATCCATAGATGTTCTAGGAATCTTCTTTGTACTCTATTTTGTTGGACTTGATCTAGACCCAAAGAGGGATTCTTGTTTAGCACTAAGTTGACATTGAGGCCTTTTTTATCCTGCATCATATGTAGTTTGCTTCATTAGAACTTAATACATGACCTCTTAAACTGCTAATATTGACAATGTCTGACTAGATAAATCATTATAGTGAGACACATGCACATATATACCTGGGAAGAGGAGTACATACAACAGACTTTGTTCACCAAGATCTTGAGTTCATCACTCCTTATATCTGAGCTGGATTTAGATAGGCGACTCAAGTCTCATGCATTTGAGATCTTTGATATACCATTCTGAAAAGTTTCCAGTCATTGATTCTCTAAGTTATAATCCAAGCATTTCCACTGGTCTAGTGAGTACAAAAAAGTATATGGGTTTTCAAATAATTTAGCCATTTCTGGTTTCAAGAAAGCATTTTTGCAACAAGCATACCAAATTTGATTTCTATCTGAGCCTGATTCTAGTGTGACAACATGTGTATAAACTGGAAATACAAAAGCATTACATAATCATACCGTTGGAGTAGAAAAACCATATCTTTCCATAAAAGCATTGTTCTTCTTCTGATGCATATAGCTGATAGTCATCTAGGAAAAAGGAAAACCCAAAATAGTAAATAAAGAACACTGACAATCAAGACAATCATATCAGATATCAGCATGTTTCTTCACATGCTGAAGATCAGAGAGCTTAGATGGTTAACGAATGAGCAAAACAAAAATCAGAGACTCCATAGTAGATAGTTAATTTAGTCTAGATGATTATATTACACAAAATATGCAGACTTAATTAAAGATTTTGTAACAAAACAAGAAGTAATTCCGCTCGGTGTCACAGCACCCAGAATGCCGCCGGCTGGACTGCTATCAGGGGACATCCCTCCGAACCAGACAATTTATATTAGGAATCCCAATGAGAAGGTGAAGAAGGAAGAACTAAAGAGGTCCCTGTATGCACTTCTTTCCCAGTATGGGCGGATATTAGATGTAGTTGCTCTGAAGACCCCCAGACTTTGTGGTCAAGCTTGGATTTGCTTTAGTGAAGTTACAGCTGCAAGTGCTGCTGTTCCCCAAATGCAGAACTTTCCTTTTTATGATAAACCAATGAGAATACAATATGCTAAAGAGAAGTCAGACTGTCTTGCAAAGGCGGATGGTACTTACGTGGCAAAAGAGAAAAGGAAGAAGCAAGAAGAGAAAGCTGACAAGAAATGGAAGACTGAAGAATCACAACATGTTGGTTATTTAAATGGTCATGGTGCACAAAATGCCTCTCATACATTACGCCATGGAAGGCCTAGCTCACAGGACGTACCAGCTGCACCAAACAACATCATGTTTATTGAAAATCTGCCCAATGAAACCACATCTATGATGCTTCAGATCCTCTTCCTGTAGTACCCAGGCTTTAAGGAGGTTCGGATGATCGATGCAAGGTTAGGTATTGCATTTGTGGAGTTTGGTGAGGAGACAGAGTCGACCATTGCCATGCAGGCCCTTCAGGCTTTCAAGATCACACCACAAAGTCCAATGTCCATCACCTATGCTAAGAAGTGAAGCCGTGGTTTCCTTCTCACTTCATTGTAGACAAGGAAAAATATTGATAGTTGTAAGCAATTCAATTCTAAATCTTTTCGGAGACACTGCATACATCGTAGTTCTTGTATTAGACTTGTTGTTTTTTTCCTTACAGTGAGGTAATTCAATGTACCCTTTTCATGTTCTAACATACAAGCATGAAAGTACGGAATTTTAGAATGAATGTCAATCCTCTGTATTCTGACGAAAAAAAAACAAGAAGTAATTCCCCTTGCAGCTTCTAGTTTTCTGGCATTCTGTTTCATTAAAATTATGTATGATAAATTTCCATCTCACTGCATTGGTCCAGACAACGTATTTGAACTTGCAAGATAAAGAAAAATTGCAGGACATCAGTCATCATTTAAGTATATCACATATCTATGAGAAAAACCTTCTAGCTTACCTGGCATCGATTGTTCCATTGATAGCAGCCAACTGTACAAACTCATCTCTGGATGCAATATTAGACCAATGAAATTGAACTCTCCCTCCACCGCCTCCGCCACCACCGCTAGGACCACCACGTCCACCAACAACAGATAGGGATGAGTTTTCAGCAATCAAAATCTCTTGCAAAAATAGTAGAATGGTTCCACCATAACCGCCCCCAAGTCCACCTATTGAGGTGTTACTTAAGTCCTTATTTGAAACCTCATGGCTTCGTCCATCAGCCCTCATTGACCCATTAATTTCAAGCTTAGAAAGTGGCCACTTGATAGAACCAATCACTGAAAAGATATAGAAGAACCGTGCATATAAAACCTTGTTTGATAAGAGAAACAATGATGACACTCAAAATTAGGTACATTATAATAATCAAGCTGGAAGGAAATTGATTGAATGAAGGTTGTATATATCTTTATATTTAGTTTTACTCGATTTGCTTACAGAAAGGTGTCATCACGTCGAGCACACTTCACATGCTCAACTTCAAGTTTAATATTGATATACCACCAAAGAGACTGCGATTCACTACCGACGATTATTTTCCTTTTTGATGAATAAGCTATTTTCCAACATTGGCAAGAATTGAACTAGCAACTAGTCTATACATATATAGGTATACATCAGATGCTTAATTGTTGGTTTCTAGCCTTGCAAATATCGGCTTTGATATATGTGATCCTTCTCTTGAGTGTGTGTGTTGGGGGGGGGGATTCTTTTGGCAAATTAAGTAACATGATACTATACATTTAACTACAATTCCTTTAGTGGTTTGCTTAAGTAGAATCTTTTGGTTCCCTTTACACACTTCACCTAGGCATTAATCACCATACCATAAATTCTGTGTGAGATTTTGTCGTACGAAACCTTCAAAATCATGTTTATAATATCTGATAGAACTTATCTTGCCTTTATCAGACCCCTTCAAAGAAATTAACAATTCGCAAGGAGTCCACATAGCCAGTTCACGAATGTGAATCCAGATGACCGTACAAAACTATGCTTGAATACCGTCAATTCACAAGTTGAAGTATCCATGACAGATTAACTGTGGTGTTGATAAGTCCCTCAAACAAAATTAACCAAGGTTTAAAGTCCATCAATACCACCAACCCAATGCAAATCTTAATTCTAGCAAGTGAATTTGACTGATGAGAGGAAAGAATAATCAAAAGTGTGCTAGGAAAGATGACTATTCTTTTTCTAGGAAATACGATTATTCTTTTTCACATAGGCATCAGTTGAACTTGCTTCTCAAGGGTGCTTGAATAGGTGCATGTTAATATAAATACATGTTTCTTAGATGATATAAAGCTATAAATTACTTTTTAATAGTAACATGACCACAATGTGAAAATCAGACCAAAATCAACATGTCATCAACGAATACCAATTAAGTGTGCATAATCAATGAATAACAATTAAGTATGCTCTAACACCAACATCAACACCTAATGTAAAACTTAGCAGTGGCAAGTGAATTAGTTGATTGAGAGGAATGAACAGTCAAAAGTTTCCAAGAAAGACTATATGTTTTTACATGGGCATCCCAAAACCTGCCTGTCATGGATGCCTAGATAGGTAATTTGGCTCAATGATTTTTGGGAGTTTTTCAGATACATACAGGTTCAATGATATAAACCTATAATAATACCAATTGATACTGACATGAACACATTGTGAAAGTCAGATCAAGCATATCAGCAATCATAACAAATCAGTTGGGCGTCATTGTTTAAGTTAAACATTTACTAACTATAAAAATGTTGTTTCAGCTTAAATGGTAGACACTCATCAGTGACACATCTTTTACAACTTAGTGATGCATGGGTTCCAATATCACTAGTTCATTTAAGAAAAATGCAGGAGCTATGTTATTAATTGTAATAACCGTCAGGTACATATTTAACATAATAATGATTAAATATTATGATTTTCTCAACAAATTGCCTCATACGGGATAAACTCTCCTAAATAACCATAGAATTGTTTCGAAATTATTAGGAATTCAAATGTCAATTCTTAAACATGAGGTCTCATGTACGAGGGTTTAAATTAATTATGCATAATGTGTAGTAGTAAAGAATCAAACTACATTTCATGCAGTACAATTAAGAGCTTGAAAGGACTCACCTATGAGTCCACCACCTGCAATGTGTTGAATAGTATCACTTGGACCTCCACTACCACTACCCAACTCACACGGAAGATCAGCGTCACCATATCCCATTCCACCTTCAATAAGAGTGCCATTAAAGAAACCAGATCCACCACTTCCACCATGTCCAGCACCACCTCCTGCTCCATGTACTAGAAATTTACCTTTGCTGATACCATCTTTACAACCTATAGATGAAATATTCATTTTATGATTTGGTAGTCCATTTTAGAGCTCCTTGGAAACATCATTATATAGCAAAGGTAAATATTAGCAGTAGATGTCAAGTACAAGACAATTTTTCTCTTAAATGTTGTTACCTAATTTGGAAGATGATATGATACCCCCTGGGTCCACAATGACAGTCTGTGCTCTGTGCACATGAAGAATACTTCCTCTGATGGACCCACTGACAATAATATCCTCAACTCGACATATCTAAGGAATAAGAGAAAAATGATGTTATATAAAAATCATATTTTCAATGGTTAGTACCCTGATCATGTAATATTATTCGTTTTTGTGATTAGATTACTTTCTTACCTGAAGTGTAAATGATAGGGAACTGTTCACGTGGCAATCTTCTGGAGGCATAAGTAATTCCGCAGGGCATATTTGACTCTCGCACTGAGATTTTGTTGTCCTGGTCAAATCAGAAATCATGGTTTACTTCAGTAAGATGTACATAGAGTGAATTCTCTGTATTGATGTCCACTCATTGAACTTACATGGTACTTTCAGTTTCATCATCAAATGGAGCTTGAAGCAAAGAACCTGAGCCAACCTGGAAATGAAAAGAAAGTCAGCGACAAAAAATACATGAAGAAAAATATACAATCTTGCCAAACTAACTAATAGATAGATGATTGCATCTAGCAATAATCATTTTGAACATGTTGCCCAAATAGAGTATTCACGCTGAAAGCGTTTAAGGTATCTTTCTTGATATGAATTTATTGGATTTTCTATTTTTTGGTAGGCTCAAATGTCAATGGAGAAAGCAGTAGATACTATTTCAAGGGCGTTTGAAATACAACAAATGAGAAGCAGGAAGATAGAGAGACCAAAAGACCTAAATATGAATATATTGAGTCGGCCTACCTATAGTAAAAAAATCATGATGATTTCTTGCAATCAAAATGCAAACTAATGTTGAATTTCCTAATACATTTTTTTGCAGTTAATTTTTGTGTGGTCAAATTTTAAAAATAGATCCAATAAAAAAGCTAATGGAGAAGCATTTATCTATTTCCCTCATTATGCTACTTGACCTTGCTTAATGAGATGGTTATTGGCAAGTTGTTGCTTGAAATGGAAAACTTTAGCTGAGTTTCCTTACCATTTCATGATCTGTTATTATAATTTCTAATTATTTTTAGGGCTCTTATTAATATTGATCATGGTCTCTATTAACCATATTTTTATAGAGATTTCTATCCATGCTATCATATTTGTCAAATCCAAATACAGAGATATGATTGCTTTGAACCTTGGTTGATTTTGGGGGGCAGAAAATTAGGGTCCCTATCAACAAACTTTTATTCGACATTCTTATTTTGATAGTAGAAGCATGAGCTTATCATCTTTAATTGGTTTCTAGGTTTTTATACCACTATTTCATCCTCTTATATTCATATTAGTAGACACTTTGGATGTACATGTGTATACTACTTTTTTTCCACTCGAAGATAATAATTTTTGATGATTTCTTATATTACTACTGGAGGGTTGAAGTTGTTGTTCTTATGCTCATGATTTAGTTGGTTTTGTGTAATCAATATTATGATCCTAAAGTCTATTTTTCTTATTTTCATGGCTTATTGTGGCGGAAGAGGCGATGCTTCTAGGGGTTGTTGTAGCTATGCAACCCTGTGGGATGAGCCCTGATGCCCTACGCTTTTCCCCCAAATCTCTATCACCCCATAAGGAAGGGGCATCAGAGAACCTATAACTATTGAAATGGGTATATATTAATGGTCACTAGTTCCTTTCCAACAAACTTTCCTCGATAAAGCAAGTGATATATCATCTCGCTATAGGAGAAATCTCCTTCTAATACTGTTCATGAGCACCTCTTTAACTAGTTATGTCATAATAAAACAACTACGTTTCAGTAAACTAAAGAAGATTAATATCTAATCCCAGACTATGACAATGTGTTCATTGAAAGGCACCACCAACTGGATCCTTTTAAGCAGAACCTAGTTACATGGCGCAGCAACCAAGACTATGTTGGTAGTGCAAGACTTAGTAACTTTTGTCGGCAGGAACCTAGTTACATGGCGCAGCAAGAAACAAGCAATCGTTGCTCAATCTAGAGCAAAGATGAATATTGAGCAGTGGCTCAAACATCAAGTGAAAGTATGTGAGTCATGGCATTCCTCTATAAACTTGGGCATTCACCGTTGCCACCTATGTTAATAATGTATTGTGATAATGTAAACAAACTTGTATTCCACGAGAGGACACAACACCTTGAGGTTGACTGTCACTTAGTACGAGAGGCTATTAAAACAAAGACTATTTCAACTGCTTTTACCAAGTCTAAGGAACATGTTGACCTTTATATTAAGCCTTTGGGAAAGAAGCCTTTTTTCTAACTTGTTGAACAGACTGTACATGATTTATATCCATGCTCTAGCTATGCTCCAGCTTGAGGCAGAGTGTTTGAAGTTGAAATATTTTTTGTCTTATTGGAATTTAATCTACTTACCTTAACTTCAGCATATTTAGTCTCGCACTGTGTGTATTTCTCCCTAATTCCTGTATAAGCATGTACTACACATCTCATTTTCTATACAATTACAAATTTACAATACTCTTTTCTTACAGTAATCTTTCAAAAGTCTCCATAGTGTGTTGATGTGCCCTGAATAGATAGGTCAGGTATGAATGGTAACATGAACAACTTTTAATTAACAGTTAAGTGCTATCCTACCTGCTGGGACAGTAACATCAACATCCTTGGTCCCTTAAACTACCCCAGCTCCTCTGCATGCCAAACAAAAATCCTTCATGCAAGTGCATCATTAGAATAACTACACAATGTTCCCTTTCCCAAGAAGCAGAATGTTAAAAGCATACCTGTATAATATGGCCATGCCCTTTGCAAGTGTTGCAGGTTGTTTAAAATGAAAAAACTATAACCTGAATAAAAACTCTAGCAAAAGTGATGAAATTATGTGATAAAGGAAATGATGAAAATAGCTATAAGCCTATAGGCTGTAGCTAACTAGGTTCAAAGCCATCTGGAGATCGATAAGATAAAATCTTACTTTTCCACTTCCCCTGCAAGTTGGGCACATTCTTGGCTTAGCATTACTGTTGTAACCACGCCCGTCTGCATTAGAAAGATGCATTGTTACGAGGTAGACTTAATGACAACAAACAATATGAAAACTGGAGGATGGCACCCTCTGCACTGTTAGGCAGTATCACTTTTTTGGGGGAATTTATTTTTTGGAACTGTCACTTTATAGATAATTTAAATAAAATAAAATCAACCCGGTAATCTTTAATTTTTTTTGGAATATTTTTTCAAACGACATTCACTATATTTCTTACTCCACTTGAAAAATCTAATCATTACTTATGCTACTGCTCTACAGTCAATTTACTATATTATGTGTGTTGTAGTTTATAGGCATTAATGAAATCCATCTATATATAATGTATAAATAATGCACGTATGGTCATGAGAAATTAGGCATTAATGAAATCCATAATTGAAAGTATATCAAAGAAAACAAGGACAACCTATGTAAGCGATCAACCTATGTTAGTGTTCAACTAATCATGCATGTAGAGGAGAAAACATAAAGACAGAGCACCATGTTACTGTTTTTTCTAGGCGTCTCCTTTCTTCCAAGTCTTCACTCATCCTGGTGTTCATACTAATGCCCGCACCTGCAATAGCATAGACAGTGAGGAAAAGAAAAAAAACATAAGCATATGAGATAGGAACAATGAGAATTGAAAGAAGAAGGAAAAGAAATAACAAAAATGTTGAATATACAGTAGAAACTAAGCAAAATTCAAGACCATTGGTGAAGGAAAACAATTTTAGTCAGATGAATCAATGGCAAAGAATCCATCGAAGACACCTCATCATAGCCCTAGCGTTTCTATCATTATGGCTATACATTCATCATTCATCATACAGTAACATACATAAGATCATAAGACAATGCTTCACAATATTACAACAATCACTACATCAGATTTCTCTCATTAGATACTCTTCATAGCATAAGATGAGACAAGGATAAATAAAGAAGCCTTTTGACAAATTTTTGAATCACTAGAGAATAAAATGAGGCCATCATCCAGATAGTATCAAGAATGTATAACTTGTACATGTAATCAAGAAAACTCCTTTCAAGAAAGAATAAAATGCAAAGGCATATTCAGTTAGTCATTGTGAATAGTGCAAAGTATAACATATCTATTAGCATTCAAGTTGCATCTATCAGTAATATGGACTGGTTTTTAGCAAATAAAAAACTCCATGATAGACAAAGAACGATCATGTAATAGAGATGATTCAGAGAGAAGACCATCTAGAGAAACAAGGTAGCCTTGAAATCAAGCAACAAAATGCATACTACATCAATAACAAAAGAAAGTATCAACAAATATTTCTACCAATAAGATTTAGAAGCCATTTGCATTAGTAATTCTCTTAGTGAATGTATAGTTGATAAGGGAATGACTAATAGAGAAAAATCATCAAGATGATATAAAATATATCATTAACTCATTTCCCTGTTATGATAAAACATACCTACTATAAGATATTATAACAGTACATGTAAAATGTATATCCCCCACTAACATATAAAAAATACCAATCTCACTTGGAGAAATCTGATGCTTCCGCTATTGTAAAAAACATGGAGAAAGTTTGATGCTTCTTACCTTCCCTCACAAATGTAGGTGATCAATTTCCAATTCCAAAACTACTACAGGAAGCCTTTCTCTCTAGATCCATGTATCTAGATTGAGATTAGACTTGCATTTTCCTGAAATTTGGATCATTTTTAGTGGGAAATGGCCATTTAGAGATATTTGGACACAAAAAACTATCTTGTTGTAGAATGGAAACTTGCCTTCCCTCTATAAGAAGTTTATGTATATTATTTAGAATAAGATTTCAGAATCATGCCTTCTTGTGTATAAGGTACTTCGCCCTCTCCAAAAAAGAAAAACTGGTAAGGTGGCCAAATTGATAGAGGACAAGAAAGCATGAGTTGTGATAAGCACTAGATTTTCTACTCGGCCGACAAGAATTACACATATTCACAAACTGCATCCAACATATGTTGTCATAACCAAACTGCAACAAGATAATTACTTCATCCCCAGGAACAAAACACAAGAGAAAGTCTGGGAAAAGATGTTCAGTGGAAAAAAACTTCAAGGAAATGAAGTTTGGTCATGTCGACATCCTGATGAATTTGGGAATTTATTATCGGTTGATATTGTATCTAAATAGATTGGGGATCAATAGAATCTGCTTCAATAACACCATCCCCTACAAGTAACTCACGCTTGAGTTCATGTCTTCTATCAAGAAACTACTAGTACAAAATGACAAAGTTGAGGTGTGGGGAAATTTTAAATTGGAATTAAGGATAATAAAAGAAGATTATATATAGACACAGAAATGGATAAACTCCATCTTCACCGACTCGGAATAATAGACTGAGTTAGCCAATAAAGCCAGATGAGACACAAATGCTTGGGGATTCTACACTAACAAGACATGGCAAAGATTGTCAGGAGAAGACTGACATAATTTTGGATAATCCAAGGTTGCAAAGTTGCACTTTGACATTATGTAAGTCATGTACATGACCTTCGCTAATGTTGTATTCTATAGATAGAAATAGGTAACATAAATAGAATGGATCTCCACATACTATGGATGATCCTAGAACACAATCTTGTTAACATCATAAGAATCCTTATTATTGGCTGCAATAGGACTTGAGGGGTCGTGATACTTCTACATGTGAGGTCTTGTGACCTACATTGCACATCATCTAGAGCACCCCATGGAGATAAGACATTTCACCACTTCAAAGGGGGAAAGGCTAGTGGATGCCAAGTATTGAACATCATAAATGTCTAGTATGTAAGAAAGAGAAGTACTTATGCAAATTCTAGAGATCAAATAATTTTTCCCTCTTCCTAAAATGGGAAGTTATGACTCCAACAAGCTTATGTTCATAGATCAAGAAATCCTTGAAATGATGTCAGGGTTTAAACCTCTCCCACAAGCTAATCAATAGACATTTGCATGAAAACAAATCAAATTTATAGAAGAAAAATCTACAAAATCAGCAAAGAGAAAGAAGCTCATAGTAAGGCTACCTAAAAAGACTGTCGTTGCCCCAAAATTGGAGACCCAAAATAATAAGATGGAAGAAGTCAAATAGTAGGAAACAACCCATGTAGTCACCAACCCTAAAGTAAGAGACATTACTCCTACTACTCTAGATGCCTAGACAAAGTAGAAAGAAACACAAGCTCCCTTCACTGAAAAAGGTATGGCATCCCACCATATATCACCAATGAAAGATAAGGTTGGCACTTCTGAGGGGATGTCACCCATTCTGAGGCCTACTGGAAGGAGAATTCAGTAGAGAAGACGAAGAAGGCTGAGAAAGATCCCTCCCCATCTGTAAGGGAAAGCATGAAAACCATACCAAAAGAAAAGATAAGCTATAACAACAACCAAGGAAGGAACCCAGGAAGGAAGTGATCTTGCAAAAACTTTATGCAACAAGCAAATGAGCCCATGCCATAGTGAAATTCATGGAAATTGGGAAGAACATCTATAGATTCTGTGAGATGGTTTCTAACTCACTCATTAATATTTCAAATTTAATTGTAGATATGTTGTCACTAACAATGTGGTAAAATAGGTAACAACAAGTATCCAATATCTAATGAGCCTACCACAACAAATTTAAATTCTAGTGACAAATAAAAAATTCATGGAGGCTTTGACCAACATGAACAAAGAAGTTGCATCACTGAGGTAGGAATGGAACAACCTGAGGCACACAAATGAGCTGATGTGCACCTCTAACAAAGAAAAGAAGTTCAAGGGAGATGGAGATACAACTAAAGGGTGATATGGTGCTACCAAAGCTCAACATCAGACCCGACGTGCCACCTACACAAGACAATGCTAGAATAGAGCTATCTACTACACAAGAAGAAGTAGAATCAGCAAAAAACACTGAGGTTCCTATGGCAAAAAACAATGATACATACTCCCCAGCCTCTCGAGGGGACTCCCCCAACAATCTAGGAGTAACAAAGGAACTCAAAAATGATGAAGTAAGGGACCCTACAATGAAAACTGCACTAATTGTTGCTCCTGGAGACATCTAAGAAACAAGCGATAACAGAGTCATAAAAGAATATATAGCACAAAGGTAGAAAGCAAGGGAGACAACGGAGGATATGATGAATGGGTTGGACCCCCTCTTCGATTACAAGGCTCACCCAACTACTTTAGAATATGAAGACATAGTCAACAAAACTATATAGGGAGGTTTCCACCCCTTCAATAACATTGAAGAAGATATGGTAGAATAGATTCCTGAGGAGGATGAATGTAGTCTAAACTGGTTGTCCTATAAAGCTCCATCTAAACCTAAGAATCGGGTACTTCCTGAGTCACTAGTAGCTGATTACACAAACCTGGAAGAACCCCCACCACTATAATGCAAAATGAAAGACAAGGACATGACCTCAATGCCAGGGTTGTTACTAAGAGTCATACACTTCCTAGTAGACATTCTATACAATGACAAGCCGAAGTACAACGTCATCTATAACAATCTAAGGTACACCCATACTAGAAATGACTTCAAGTTAGCTTTTAGATATAAGACGTCCATCAATATATTTTCTTTAAGGTAATTTGTGGCACAATCATAGAAGAATACATGCATAGAGATGAGGAATTGTTGATTTACATTTCCACATCCAACCTTGCAGCCCAACTATATGCCAACAATGACATGAATCCAACAGACGAAGAATTGCAAAGTGTTCTACAAAGAACTAGAAAGTTAAAATATATATTGTGCCCCTTTAAAACCTTGAATCACTATCTCATGATCATGGCAGACCTTTACGACCAACGGGTCACCACTTACAACTACAATATAAAAGACTTGTTGTGTGGAAGGATTGTCTTTGCAAAAGAACAGACCAAGGTGATACAAACCGTCTTGACCAACTTGAAATGTTTTATACAAGAGGTGTAAGGGTGGTACAAACCTAACTGAAAGGAAATCAATATCAATGGTAGAGGGCCTCAACAAAAAAGACTTAGGAGACAATGCTTTCATCATGCTCAGAATGATAGAAGCATTGAATAGAGAGTCTCCCCTTGACCAAATTGTTGACGAGAACCTTCATGCCCTGAGAAGGAAATATATCATGGAAATCATAGATGACAAAAGATTCTTCTATGGTCTTTGAATGGAAGAAATTTCTAAAAAGATATATTTGCTAGTCACCCTTCCAGAGAGAATGCCTTGGAGGGAACAACAAAAAACCTCTGGAAGAAACTAGAAACCCTTCATCAACAAGGTCCAACAGTATCCATAGATTGTCTTACACTTGAGAAAAAAGAAGCATCCCAACTCTTGAATAATGATCCAGAACCAAAGCCTACAAGGGAGGTGAATGTGCCAATAGTTGAAGAAGAAACCCCATTGTGACACAAAGAAACTGATATTTGTATCATTATTAAGTTGGAGGAAAAACAACAAATAGACCACACTAAAGATACACCCCATGTTGCCGAGGAAGCTGCATATGAAGTAGCATTGACAGATCTAATAAAACTCATGTTTGAAAACATTGGCAAGGATGCATGTTATGGGCAATCACTAGAAGTTTTGAATTTCATCATGGAGGAGCTGAAGCCCCAAGAAGATGAAATCATTACCATCTTTGAATGGGATTATGTCCCATTCCTAAGGCCAAACCTTCACGAGCTACTCACTTTGTGGGGGATGCACGACAATAAACTTCACGACATCCTGTCACCTAAAACAAATAAATTCAAAGGTTCTACATCCAACTTTTGTGCATATTCTCCACGATGGCCAGTGAACATTACCGTCAGTTGACAACTGGGCCAAAACTACAATTTTGTACAACAACTTTGACACAATATTTAACACAAAAAGAATGACTTGTCACAAGAAAGCTCACAACATCACTAAACTAAAAGCGGTTCATGTTCTAACACATATCATCAATCTAATCAAGAAATATGGTAGGTGTCCTAAGCATGAAGACTAGACATTTGAAAAACCACATTTTTTCACAGGATTCCATACAAAGCTCCAAGATCCAATGACTATAGTCTCTGTGTCCTCTTCTGGATGCAAATGCTTGACACATCTCAGAAGAAGGTAGATTCCTATCAAGAATACTATTTCCACCACTTGTAAGGGACTTACTTGATAGAGATCTTAAACTCCCAATGGGCAGTAATTAACTTGAAGCTTTAATTCACCTATTCAAACTCAACCTCATTCTTTGACACCATGGGGCAAGGTGTGTGATATGTTTGGGGAGGGGGTTGAACATGCAAGGTAGGTATGTCTATCTACCCAAACCTTCAAAATTTTCATATTCTACTTTACTCTTTCCTTATCTCATTTTTTCCCAAATATTTTGGAAAAAAATTCTAGTTGTACATATGTTAGCCATAATGATATTAATGAAGGAAGAATTTTGATATGTGGGAAAATTCTAAATCTAATTTCCTTGGATGGTGTCATCACTCCCACCTTATACCTTCTTATACTCAATCTATTTCTTAGTGTAATGATTTAAACATTGATGTTTTCCACTATTAATTCACTTGAGATATAGGTGTACCTTGAGAAAATTGGAATCATATTGAGGATTTAGCCTCGATGGTAACTTGGCATGACCAGTTAATATAGGTGTACATGGACCTAATTCCAACTCAAAAATATGCCAAGATCAACATAAGACACAAACTCTTTATAGATTAGCTGATTAGGTCCTCTATTGGTATTACATATGTTAATCTTTATAAATTTTAATTAGCCGATTAGGTCCTATTTGCAAGAGGGGTTATTCATATTATAAATTATCAATTAATTATCCTTCAACATGAGGTTTTGATTTAGTCCATTTGAACCTTTATAACCAGACGGTCATCTTTGGCATTTATTCTAGTTAGACGCTAGCATTTTAAGAAGAACACAGGGGGAAGCCCATTAGTACAATGAGTGTCTTAACAATGTTAATCATACAAACAAACCTCCCACGAAAAGATTCATCGCAGAAGTACTGTGACACTTTCTAAAAGCAAGACCATGACACAGTGACTCAAAATAATTGTTGTTGCTCCAGTACAGAGAATAGATCAACGATGAAGACAAGTCTAAAACATTAAGTAAATACAAAAACATAAAGCATGCATATCAATGAGGTCTATTATGAGGCCATTCTATTGGTGATTGAACAGTCTCTCAATATGATGTTTTTACTATGACAGTGTATTCTACTCATTCTGATTTCTGAAACCATGCACTATCCCTCATCCCCCACCCCCACCCCTCCCCCCACACACAAACACTTCCTGTCAGGACATTGACTAAGATCTGATTTGGAAGCTATGTTGAGAATATCAACAAATTATTAAATGCTACTGATAGGCATTGAATCACAATTATTGCTTTAAGCTGTACACTTCATTTTACTACTTTGTTCCTCTATTCTTATGTGTTTGTCTAAGATGTACAATTATTGCTTTAAGATGTACAACTCATTCTTTATGAAAATAGTTCGAGTAGTTCTCTTGATGCATATATCCATTTCATGGAGTATGAAGGAGGAAAGATAGGAAAATAATACTAGATACAATAATGTTTTATTGTTATGATGTAGTAGACGCTATATCTTATATGTATACCATTGTAGATGCCCCCCAGCTAGGCAATATAGAAAACAGAGGCAATATTAGAATAATATTAGATCAAACTGTTAGTTTAACAAAACACAACTTTTGCAGGAATATATCAAATTACAAAAACCTATTATGTCCTTTAATTTTTACAAAAGCCTCACCGAATACCTCACTATTACCATCCTCCCTCCTTCCTTGATTCTTCTCCATCGGACACCCCTTCCCTCCCATTTTGTCCTTCATTCCTGCATGTTGTTGCATGGCTACAACAACTGACGAATTTGTTGATTTTGTTGCTAGGAAGCAACAAGGGTTGGATGAAGTGGTGGGGAAATAAGGAATAGGTTGGAAGGTTGGAGGTGATATTAATAAGCATTGTGTTGAGGTTTGCTGCCCCAACACCATTTTAGATTATTGTTTCTACAAATTGTTGACTGACATCAACATCATTGCGTGGAGTATTCTGCTACTTCTCCTGCCTACTTTCCATCTTACGTTTTTGTGTGCATCCTTCCATTCCCTAAACTCGACTTCTTAGTATTAGCAGTGGTCCACCAGAACCTCATTGCGTGGAGAGTAAGATACAATCAGTGGTGTAGTCAGAAATTCTTATTAGGGTGGGCACCATACAAAATATAATGAATGGTTCATGCAAAAAAATATTGTAACAAAACACAATGCTTTTAGTTTTTCAATATCTCTAATGACTCTGGTTAATCTATACTTAATTCATATGAAATTTTTCTCTTATAAAATCGATGAACAAACAAGTGGACACAACATTACTGATCTGGGAACACTATTAAATATTTTGAACATCCACTATAATGGCAATTATGAACAGACACAATCCTGGATGTCGAGGAAGGTTTGTTATAAACAAAAGAGAGCAAAATTATTTGTGTGATTATTCAATAAGATATAAGTAAAACCTTGATTGTAGCATTGTTTACTTAAACTTGGTATCGTCAAGAGATTTTTCCTCAGATAAATAGAAAGACAACACATATGTATTACCCTTTAGCAGATTGCCATAGTTGTAGTCTGTCATCGTCATTTAGTATTTATCATATTATTATATTTATAACTGATAATGGTAACTGTTTGACTCCCACTATAAGTGATATATTACAGGTTGCCCAATCGGCCCAGAAGGAATGAAAACAACTAAGAAAATCTCAACAACCTCCAGCCATGGTGTTAATTATTTATTTGAATATGGGTTCACTTTTTAGGAGAGAGATACAATGTGGGTTGGGAAGAGGAATGTGGTATTGTTATTATGATTACCAATGTAGTGAGGAAACTTAACCCCTCATTTCTGTTATAGAAACAAGTTTAGCAGAAGCAATATGGCACATTCTGATTTATCAGGTGGGGCACAATTGAAAGACTAACTTGGACGTCTGGGCGCTCTGTTGTTGGGTGGCGAGTTGTAGAGACCGTGCCCTCGGGCTGCTGGGCGGTGACGCTGGAAAGATGGCGTGCCCCTCAGGCTGCTGGGTGGTGGCAGTGAAGAGAAGTACTGATTGGGCGATCGGGAGGAAATGACCGTCCGCCCTAGTGGTAGATGATCGTTGATGTCGGGGTACCCTCGGAAAGAAGCTTTCCTTGGACGGCTGGGGGAGCGCAGTGGGAGAGCACAGTCGATCGGGGTTTCCTTGGCGTGCGGATGACCAGTTACGAAGCTAGGTAACGATCGTGCGGATGACCGGTTAGGGTAGATACAGAGGGATCGCGCGAGACAAAAGAATGACTATCGTGCGCGGGTTGGATGAAAGGGGAGGGAATGTTGGCGCCACTCAATATGTGAAAAGTTAGATTGTTAATTTTTTGAATATATACATAAAGATACGTATATGTATTTCTAATTAGAAAGTAGGAGGGCAACAAGTTGCACCATCACCCCTAAAAAATAAAAAAGTTATTTACATTGGGCGTCAAGAGAAAGGTTATATGAGTTCAAATGAGATTTGTAGTCAAATTTGTAGTCATTACCATTAACTATATTTGTATTACTTATATTTTTAAAATTTATAAAGAAAAGTAGTTATTGACTGCAAATGGAACACATGTAGTTAGATAAATGGAATTCATAAATCATTTGACAATCCAACATACTAATATATTCTATACAAGTTTAATGAAAAATTATAAATTGTATAATGACTATCACAAATTCAGATTTCCTTATGCAATACTTTGAATAACATACTAATCGAGTTACATAAAATTTTAAAAAGATTAAAATTACACAATATAGTCTTAAAAAATTACTTGATAGATCTCATCTCTTATGCTATGCATTATGCATTGGATATAAAACGAGAGAAATTCTAGTGTGCATGAAGAAAATGAAATGCCCAGGAACTGCCCTTGGAATATTATTCTTAATGATTTTAAGTGTCTATATAACTCTTAAGCCTGGCCTAGGACTTGCTAGGTTTCAGTTTAGTAGATTTCTAACTTTGCTCGAGGGTCGATCTCTTCTAATGATCTAATCTGAAAATCTATGTGATGAGTTTGTATGGGAACCATATAGATTTTAGTGTGGCTACACAAGTTCAATTTCTACCCCACCAAACGGGCTCTTAGTGAAGAAGAACAACTAGAAGTGAAGAATGAACCCCAGAAAGCGAAGCCAGACAACACATACACACATACTCATCTCAAAATGCAACCAAGATATGTGAAGCTCGTCTCTTTTCCAAAGGCATCTGGGTTTTCGTGAAAGAAGGGCATATGTGATATTGAAATCAGAGACCCTAACCTGGACGTCTGGGCGCTTTGATGTTGGGCGGAGACGATGGACCGGAGATGATGGAGGGACCGTGTCCTCGGGCTGCTGGGCGGCAATGGATGTCGGGGCGCTCTGATGCTGGGCAGAGATGATAGAGGGACCGGAGAGGATGGAGGCACCAGAGACGATGGAGGATCGAGCGGCTGCTGGGTGGCGAGCTGCGTGCAGGTTCTTAGGGTGGAACCACGATCGGCTGGAGGCTCTTTACGCGGGTTCTCTATGGGAGAGCGGGTGTGCGAGCGATCTGTACTGAACCAGGGTGATCGCCTTGATCACTTTACGCGGGTGATCACTGGGAGAATTCGCGGCTGGGTATTTTAGAGCCTTGTGCGATTTTCAAATCACCTACTGGGAATATTGGGAATATTGCACGCAAAAGAGGATGGTATGAAGTTTGATTTTATTTTAAAAGTTCTGGTTTAGTTATATTTAGTTAATACATTTAATACATGGAGAGGATACGTGTAGCTAAGTCTTATGAATTGAGTTAACTATACTTATTTTATTTATACTTTTCAAATTTGTAGCTAACTAGGGATTTAAATACATAGAAATTATATGTAATTAGAAAAATCACAGTTAAAGACCATATTTTTTGTAGTGTTTCCATCTGATTCCCTCCTTCAGAAGGGATTTGGCACCCCAAATGCTACACTAGGAGAAGTTGGGTGCATGCCCTCTATAAGCTTCATGGAACTCAGAAATTTTGTAGTATTTGCACTTCATAACTTGCCCAACAAGGCTATCTGGGTTTGAATGAAGTCGTCATGCCTGTTTTTCAAGCAGGGCAACATTGAAAGATTTGAGGTTTCTAAAACCCAATCCCCCTTCATATTTTGGTTTGCACATCTTCTCCCAATTTGCCCAATGTATCTTCTTCTTTTCATCTGTACTACCCCACAATAAATTTGCAATGAATCTATTAAGATCATCGATAATGTGGCAAGGTATTTGGAACATACCCATCATGTAGGAGGGAATGGCTTGTATAACAGATTTAATAAGGACCTCCTTTCCTACTTGGCTCAGGTACCATTCTTTCCAGCCATTAAGCTTTCCCCAAACTTTATCTTTCAACACACTGAAGATGACTTTCTTTGATCTCCCAATCACCATAGGAAGGCCAAGGTACTTCTCATGTTTGTCTACTTTTTCATATTAAGGGTATTAAGAATGATTCTCATATTCTCTGAGTTCACATTTATACTGAAGGCAACCTCCGACTTTGTGTCGTTAATTTTCTACCTGGAAGCTCTCTCTTAGCGGATGGTAATGTCAGCTATCATAGTAGCCTCCTGTGGATTTGCCCTCATGAAAAGAATATTGTCATATGCGAAGAAGAGGTGTGAGATTTTAGGACCTCCATGACAAGCGGTGATCCCATGTATCTTTTCCTCTCTTGCAGATCCATTCAACATCTCTGAGAATGCATCAACACATAACAAGAATAAGTAGGGAGAAATGGGATCTCCCTGACGTAGACCTCTTGACAAAATCACGTGCCCCTTCTTGTGTCCATTTATAATAAAAGAGAAATTAGGGGATCTGAAGCACTCCCCTACCTTCCTCTACCACATAACACCAAATCTGATTCTACTCATCACACAATGAATGAAGTCCCATTTGATCTTGTCGTAGGCTTTGCTCATGTCCAGCTTTATGCCCATATGGCCCTTCCTACCTTTTGTCTTTCTCTACATAGCATGGAACATCTCAAAAGCAATCATCGCATTATCCATAATCAACCTCCCCAGAATAAAAGTGCTCTGGTTGATTGATATGATGGCATTTAAGTACTCTTTAAGTCTATTTGCCATGAGCTTTGAAATGATTTTATATAGAATGTTACATAGGATTATCGATCTGAAATCAACCATATCAGTGGGGTTCTTTCACTTCGAAATAAGGACAATGTTTGTCTTGTTGATGTCATTGAGGTTGCACTCATTCTTCCACCATTTAACCACGAAGTTGGTGACGTCATCTCTGATGAGTGGCCAAAAGGCCAAGTAGAAACTAGCATGCATGCCGTATGGTCCCGGAGATTTGGTCAAGTGCATTTGGTTGAGAGCTCACCAAAACTCCTCTTTGGAAGGGGTTTTCTGGGGTTTTTTTTTCATTTCATCATTCACTTTCCTCTCTAAACTTGTGAGAATATCTTCATTATAAGAAACAAACTGTGAGGTAAAGATATTTTTATAATACATTGTGATAATATCAATGATATCCCTTTCCCCATCTCTCATAGTCCCTCCCTCATCTTTGAGCTTTAAGATTTCATTTCACTTTCATTTTTGGGAAGCTTTCTTGTGGAAGTAGGATGTGTTGCGGTTGTCATCCCGCATTTCATTAGCTTTTGCCCGCATAAACTAGTAACTTTCATTACCATTTTGGAGCTTGGTCAATTCTTCACTTAGATCTTTGCATTTTCTTAGGTTGTCCGCTGTCATGTGTTTTTTCTATTCTTTGATCAGATCCTCTTCATCCTTATTGAGCCTTATACTGATGTTTTCAAATTTTGTGTTTGCCCACTCACTCAGTATTGTGCTGCATTTTGCGAGTTTATCTGTATCCTGGTCACTTGGATCAGCTCTCCATGCTTCATGCACCACCTTTCTGCATTCATTGTCAGATAGCTAGAAAGATTAAAAAAAGAAACATTTTTGTGTTTTCCATCGCTGACTTGTATGTTCAGTGTTCATCAACAAAGGGGCATGGTCTGATTTAAAAATTACCATATGGTTAATGACGAAATTTGGATAGAGGTTGTGCCACTCGGGAGTTGCAAGACATCTATCAAGTCTTTCTATGATCACTGTTTGTTCTTCTTTACCCTTGATCCAGGTGAATTTATTACATGTATAGCCCAAGTCAATCATATTATGGTCATTTACCACTACTCTAAATGTGTCTGTGTGCCTTCGACTGTTCTCAGTCCCTCCTTCTTTTTTGTCACTATGTAGAATCTCGTTGAAATCACCTATCAACAGAGTGGGAAGGTTGTTGTCCTCCATAATCTTTTTTATAAGTTCCCACATCTTCCATTTGTTGTGGTTTTCCACCCAACTGTAGATGCCTGCAATAGCCCAGTTATCAACCTCGTTGGGGCCCTCAATCACCGCAAAGACATGGTGTTGTGAGTAGGATTTGATTTTCACTATGATGTCATTCCACCGGAAGCCCATACCCCTGATCTTCCTTCACTACTGAGGCACAAGCCATTTGCAAAGCCCAAACTCCTCTTAGTTTTTTTGATCTCTACACCACTGATCATGGTTTCCATTCAGAAAATAATTGTGGGTTGTTCCTTCCAACATATTTTCTGAAGGTATTGGATCTTGCCAAGGCCGCCCATACCTCAGAAATTCCAACTCGATAGTTTCATTGTCCTTCACGGAGTTGGGTATCCCCATCCACCGCTACTTTGGTATAGGATTCCCATACCATGTTTGTGTTTTCTGCTCTTCCCATCTTTGTCAGTCTATTCTTTTCAATCCCTGTAATATCTGCTTCCTTCTGGTGTATTCCTCTTTTGAAACCAAAGGCTGATGGCTCTTGGTTATTTGGAGGGTTGTTACTGCCTTCACCTGTATGGGCACTTCTTCTATTAATCTTCACCTATTTCATGTGTTTTCTTTTATCTTTTCCTGCTGAGCATTTCTTTCTCGTGTTCATAGCACATTCTAGTTCTGTTGTTGTCCCCTTGTTGGCATCCATGATGGGGTCCCCTCCTACTGTGGTCATAGTGCCTTTATTTAATGGCATAGGGACTTCTTTATTCATCATCTTCACTTCTGTATATGTAGTGGGTATCTTAGTGGATGGGGGTAGTTAAGGCATTTAAAGAAACACCTAACGGGTGTTCTGTGCTAGGTGGAATCTTACTGCTCTCGCTCTGTTCTGTTGTTGTCCTGTTGCTTTGGCCATTGGATGTGAGGGGGGATGGGTTGATGGTCGTGATGGCTGTTTGATTCACATCAAGGTTCATATTTAAGGATTGTCCTCTCTAATTAAATAGATATAGCTAGCATTTCTTAAATGGGTTGATACTTGGCATCTTATATAATTAGGACCTAGTGAATCTGATTTTGAAGCTATATTTGACTTTTAAGGATCCCTTTTATGAGTTCTAATGAATTAGGATTTGGCCTCATTATTCTAATAAATAGTATTTTATACTTTTTCAATATCGTTATCATGTTGTATTTAGAGTCATATTATCATGATACTATTACTAGCAAGGTGATATTAGAATATATTGCAAAAAGTATTATGTATTACATAGTTATTGCAATACATCAATTTAACTCAAAAAATTACTTACATTAATCACATTAACTATCTCCATGTATGTCATAGTCTTCAACTATTGTTCCAGTACATATATTAAGCACATTATATTCCACATGAGCAACTCATTCATATTCATTCACATAAGATTATTGATTCACCACATTTTAGTCATTATGTGTGCATTAGTGAAAAATTTAGCATGTATGATATATTTAATATGCTCACTTGCATATTAGGCCATTTCTAGGTTATTACATCAGATTTATGTGCACTAAGATGTGTTATGTGATTTAAAATACAATATGTTATAAACAACATCAGGGGTATATGTATCATGGTTAGTCGACTCCAACTGGGTTTTAGGTCAACATGATTACTATTCATCCCATACATGTCATCAACATGCTCAAAGTCTAAGTTTCAGTTCCATATATCCATACTATCATCACATTAGGGTTTGTGAATCCAAAGGAAGGTTACGGTCCTATGTATTCATAGTTAGGATTTACATTTGAGTTTCTCATTGTATGTGAGTTATACATTCATTAGGGTACAAGCAAGTGTATTAGGCTATATCTCTAACCTTGTTTTCATTTATAAAGATCCAAGCATATCCACATTATGGAATTACTATTTCTAGAGTCGGGATGGGTAGATGTTGGTATGTTCCTATAATGACTCATTTTCAACTTAGGCATCTAATTAGGATTTACTTGGTTGATTACTTTCTTAATGAGAGTTGTTATTGTTTAAGGTTTTTTAATTGTGGTAGCCTAATTATGATGTTTTAAATAGAATGAAAAACTCTAAGTGTGCCTTGTTTTAAATAGTTAGGGTTTGATAATCGAAAGCCCTAATCAGCCAAATTAGGATTTCAATAGTGTATGAGTATAGAATTTGATAAATATAGTAGTGTAGTAAATGAACTTTAGTATTTTATATATAACTCTTATTTTTCTAAAATTCTTTTATAATTTTCCTAACTAAAATATAATTGTGCTTACAAAATCTCATATTTTTAACTCATATTCACGTTGAAATATAGCAGTATGGTTTTTTATTTTTGTTTATCTATTATTACATCCAAAGGAGATGAAATATTTAGTTTATCTCGGTAACTCGGTTTTAAACATTCAATTAGATTTTCATAATTTTTGGATGATTTTGGAGTGATTTAGAGTGTAGTGTCGATCGAGTTTCTTATTAGTAACAACTCGTCCGACCAACCAGTTTGGATAAATAACAAAGACTAAAACTAATTTTGAACTTCTTTGCAAATGATTCAAGTGCCTCAAATGATCTATGCTATCAACATGACACCTTAGTAGCTCCGATAATCA
The DNA here is from genome assembly GCA_963693085.1 of Alisma plantago-aquatica. NCBI lineage: Eukaryota > Viridiplantae > Streptophyta > Magnoliopsida > Alismatales > Alismataceae > Alisma > Alisma plantago-aquatica. Next base: position 427,005,135 of record OY856412.1, on the reverse strand, counting down.
CCAAATATTCTAATTTAGGGTTTTGGCTTCCTATAGCTTATGAAGACATGTAAGTTCATCAACTCTAGATATGATTTCATGGTGAATATTCTCTCCTATGTATAGATTTTGTCCTTCCTCTGATTTGAACCAAAAATATAACAAATCCCCATCTTTTCTTTTTCTTCCTCTCCTATTCTCGTATTCTAGGGTTTCTAAGTTGAAGAGAGAAAGAAAAGGATTTGATCCTTGAAAGTTGGTTTGAATCCTAAAAATTTAGATCATATGGGACTTTTTTAAGGTTCCTGACACCTTAGGTGAGTTTTTATATACCTATTAAGCCTTGTAATCATGTTGAAAGCCTAATTCTATCCAACTAAAATAGTCAAGGTCATTGTGAATGTTAGTATAATAGATTAGTTGGGCTTTGGCTCATTATATATTTCCCTTATTTCTATTTAGCTCATGTACTTCCTGGATCCGATATATAGGAGACCCACTTAGTATTAGTTACTGAAAAAATACTTCTTTACGCATGGTATCGGAATAGTAACTTAAACCTAATCCTCCCCACCCCTTCCTTTCCTATCCTTCTTTCCTTCCTCCCTTCTTGGAGGTTGTTTCATACATGTGATTCCACTTGGCAGTTTCTTCTTTGAATCCTTACATGATCTTGAGCTTTCAAATTTGTTTTGTTTATGTGAGTTGTGAAGGAGCCATAGATCCATCTCCAAGTTACATGATTGTAAGTTGGTGGATTAATTAGTGAAGGAGGCATAACTCATCTCCACTTTTCATGATAATGAGTTGGTGTATTAGTTGGTGAAGGATCCACAACTCATCTCCTTTTGCATGATCATGATGTGATCTCTTCTCTCTAATTACTAAGAAAAAGCTTATTTCATACATAATATTTTCATACTAAAGCAAGACACAAAACCCCATGTTGATTTATAGAGCACCAAAACAAAAGGGGGCAAATATTTTTTCTTCTTTATTCTCCATTTGGTTCCCCAAATCCACATGGTTGAGTGCTTTAAAAAAAACTGGTGATTTTATGTTCATCTATCCTATTGTGCCATTAATTTAGTAGTGCTTTCTATTTTCCTACTGAGATTCATTCTGTTAGTGTCACTCCTCTTTCTACCGAGTTCTATTCCAGTAGTATTGCTTTCTTCCTACCGAGTTCCTTTTTGGTGATGCTACTCCTTAATCTATTGAGTTTTCATTCTGGTAATATTTCTATTATGTTGTTTGTACAACGCTACATTATGGTACATTTTACTTGCTATTTGTGTCATTCTCTTTACTCCGGTAGTATCATTGTCATATTTTGGGTGATGTTGCCAAACCAACGCTTACCATTATCTATAATGATGTACCCTATATTATTGTTGTCGAACTCAATGATGACAATTTTCTACTGTAAATGAATGTTGTTTAAACATTTCTTGAATCTCGAGATAAACTCAAACTTATCACTGAGGATACCCCTGTCATGCTCAATCCTACGTAGACTACATGCAACAACTAGGTTCTCTCCTAGATCTAGGGATGCATGGAACCTGAAGTTTTCATCAACTACATGTGGCACAAGTGTGCCAAGACAATGTGGGATGGAATGAAGCAATTCATCACACAGGAGGACAGCTGCATGTGCATCTAAAATGCCATTGATCTTCTCTGAGCAGTAAGCGGGTTGCCCCTTGTCAAAGTACTATGATGTAATGAAGGCCCTGTCAAACTAGATGATCTTCTTCTCCCCAACTACCTCTGGTGAGATTACCATAGTGAGGGAAATTCTACTAATTAGGCACTTCGTCAACGAGCTTGATCCTTGTTTTGCTGATGCTAGATAACTTCTCTTGTTTGGTGTGACCCTTCCATCTATGGACCAACCATATGCAAGTTGCCCAGTCTGAGATGTTTACTCCTCATGTCACTCCCACTACTGCATCTACACTTCCAGTTCCAATGTGTGGCTATAGATCGTGGTCATAGATGAGGACAACGGCTAAAGTACACTTATTGTGTCAAGCTAGGCCACACTAAATATGTATGTCTTTCAAGGCATGACTATCCAACCCACTATAGGAGAGGATGTGGCAGAGCCTCTATCCATGTCATCCAAGCACCTTCCCATGTTGGTCAACCATCTACACTACCACCAAGTCGTACACTGACTCCAGCATAGGTAATTTGTCAAACTTCTCATGTCTCATTGACGAATGAGGAGTACCAATGCCTTCTCCAAGCTACACAATATTATGGGGATTTTCCCCTCCACAAAATCATGACAATCTCTGCACCCTCTGAGTGGTGTATCGGTGACCTGCCTACTGCCTCTTCCTCAGCTAATCTAGCTACTTCTCCTCAAGGTAATTTTGGGCATCTTTACCAAATTGGATTGTGAACTCAGGGGCGACACAACATATGATGGTTATGCCCAACCTTCTTACACCTTTGACTCTTTTATTCAGCACCCCTTGGTTACTATGACAGATGGGTCGATAAAATGAGTCATCATTGTGGCATTGTTCCTCTTTCTTCTACACTTAAACTGTGTATTGTCCACTGTGTACCTAACTACCCATTTAATCTCATGTCAGATTCTAAAATTATTGATTATGTTCAATGCTTTATGACCTTTGGTCCATCTGTTTTTGTTCTATAGGATTGGAGGAACTTGAAGATGATTGGGCAGGGACTCTGCATTGGTGATCTCTGTTACTTCTCTGCCCTACCACCAAATCCGACGCATGCCCTTCTTACTTCCACTCCACTACAACTACATCTCAGGCTTGGACATTTACCCATAAAAAAGCTTTAACTCTTAGACAATTTTGTTCCTTCTTGTTCATCTATTTTATGTAATACTTGTCATATAGGGAAACACCATCGTGTGTCCTTCCTGGCTCGTACAACTAAATAGTCATCAATAATGTTTGAATTAGTACATAGTGATTTTTGTGGTCCTGTTCAGAGTACTAGTTATAATGGATTGAAATATTTTCTTACTTTTGTAGATGATTTTTCTAGAATGACCTACTATACCTCCTTCAAACTTGTGATGAAGTTTTTTCACTGATTGCACATTTCAAGATATGATTTTTGTGCAATTTTCCAAATCTATTAAAATCCTTTGTACAGACAATGCTCTTGAAATACACACAAAAAGTTGTTTCCTCTTTTGGCCAAGACATTGGGATTATTCATCAAAGGTCTTATGCTTATTCTCTCCAAAACAAATGGCATTGTTGAGCAAAAAATTCATTGTCTTCTTGACATTACACGCTCTCTTCTCATTCATGCTAACATCCCAAAACAATTTTTTTTGGATGTGATTCTTACTGCAAGTTTTATCATCAATCGTCAATCTTCTTTATCTCTAAAACAAAGGCGTCCCTATTATGTTTTTTTTGAACATCGGTTGTCGTCATATTAATAAAGGCCATACGACATCTACAAAGATGAAGAATCTAATTGGACTTAATAGCCAGAAAGGATGAAGTACATCAACATTTAACAGATGGGATTGGATACAAATAAGACACTTCAGTTTGGGTTCCTCGCCAAAGGAGTTTCTAACTGGAATCATACCACAATCCTGGGTAGTATATGCGTAGTAGATAACTCTTCCATCAAGACAAGAGCAAGAAAGATCCTTGTCTGTGTATGCACCATCCAACCTCCGTGAAAAGATCAGCAAAAAACCACACCCAAAACAACCGACCACAATAGAAGAAAGGGGGGAAACCCCAATCATGATCAAGATAGAGGGGGAATCCCAGTGCCCAACCACCTTCACTAAGGAAGGACTACAAACCTTTATCAAAAAAGGACTGACAGAAACGCCACCCCGACATTGCAAACACGGCAGAAAAATTGCCCCTTTACTAAGAATTAAAACTTGTAAAGAAAAAGAGAACACAGAAAGAGGAATTGGGCTCAGAACCACAGATCCGTCAAGTAGGAAGCCACTAGCACATCTTCAGATCCACCGTCCCGGGGATAGGTTGCTGCAACAACACTAGCCCTCCCAAACCCAGCCGTACGCAAAACCAGCCCCGACTAGGGCTGGCACTCCCACATCCGAAAAATATTGTCGTCTAGTTGTGAAGCTAATCTACTTGACAATAATGTGACATGACATTACCTATGTTGTCGGGATAGATAGTCATCATGTAAGTGCACCACTTGAAGCTCATTGGAGCAGTGTTCAAAGAATCCTTTGGTATCTCAAAGGTGCTCTAAGAGGAGATTATTCTACAAACATCCTAGTACCAAGATAATTTCTATTCTTGGGTACGTTGATGTAGATTGGGCAGGTGATTCTCAGGATCGCTGATCCACCTCTAGTTTTTGTACCATGATTGGCATTCATCCTTATTTGGCAGAGTAAAAAACAAATTGTTGTGGCTTGCTTGAGCACTGAGGCTGAATATTGGGCTATGGCCCATGCATGTTGAGACCTACAATGGGTCTGATTCATTTTGACCAAGTTTGGGATCTCTTTCCAGACTCCACCCACTCTATACTATGATAACCAAGAAGCTATTCATATAGCAATAATTCAGTCTTTCATGAACATACAAAACACACTGAAGCTAATTGTCACTTTTTGCGAGACCTGATTAAAGCTGAAAATATTATTGTCCCTCATATATGGATAGGAGATCAAATTGCATATATCCTCACCAAAACACTTACTCCTTCTATATTCAAGTATATGGGCACCAAGTTGGGACTTCACAATGTTTACTCTCCACCTTGAGGGGTGTGTTAGCATAATAGATTACTTGGGCTTAGGCCCATTATATTTCCCTTGTTTCTATTTAGCCCGTGTACTCCCTGGCTCGTATATTTAGGAGACCCAGTTGTCTAGTATTACTTGCTGAAAAAAAAAACTTCTTTACATAGTTTGTATTTGTACATGATTGGGTAATCAACTGGGATGATTCTAGGGAAATAAACTCCATTTATTTAGATCATTTCTCATTTAATTGTATTTGTTTTAGTTCCAAATCTATTGTTTGAATAATCACGTGGATATAGAACTATGTTATTTTATACAGATATTTCCTAAATTGGATTAATAATAGAATCATCTTTGAACTTGATAAGAATGAGTTCCTATAGCTATTTCTATATCTTTGATATAATTAGATACAACATGTAAATGAAGTCCGGTAAGAGGGTATGAAATGTGGATATTCCCTATTTAGGGTTAGTGTTGAGGGATACTCAAATGAGACAATGAATTGATGCATACCTATAATTTATGGATGATATTTGTGGAAATGTAAAATATGGGTTTAATGTATTGTCAATATCCTTAATAAACCAAGTACCCTCTATTGAGATTATCAAATATAAGGTTCTTATGATGTATTGTAATTAGACAAATTATGAAAACCCTAGAAATTCAATATAGAGACCAGTATGTGAGATAGAACTTGAACTTGTATATAATCTTTTGAATGTCATGACATACTCAATTTTTAGGTATTATTACTTCAATTGAAGGTGATAAGTGTTGCTAAGATGATTTAGACCTAATTCTTCTAACTTACAATAATTTATGGAATAATTAGTAAACCCCACACGAATGAAAATCTTTTATACAAGTCACACGAGTACAAGAGATGATGACTAGTGACTAAGGAGTAAGAAAAGTAACCTTAACATGTTTTACTTATCAAAGCAAGTGTTCTATAAGAAGAAGAGAAATGATTTTGATTACGAAATTTCCTTTGGAAATTTAATAACATGGTATATCTATCCATATACAAAGATAGGGAATAGAAAAGGGTGGATTGAATTGGGACCATGAGTAATGTATAAATGATAATGAAATGAGTGGGAGGAAATGTTTATCTGGTTTATATCAAATATATTTGAATTAACTTGAATAGGAGGATTTGCACTTATATCAAATTATGAAGGATTTGAATGATAATATATATTATATATCCAGTGGATAGAAAGTGATGAATTCTAAGAATAATGAGAATAGGAAATGAAGAGGTTAAGAGTATTGGATCTATATTGAAAGAAAAATCAAGTAGTTAATTGGTGGAGCTAAGAATCAACCTCTATCCTAATATGATGAGATTTGTGAAGATAACGATTAATGCTCTCAAATGAAGGATTATAGGATAATGATAAGTATACTCTAAAATTAATTAGAAGATGAAGTTCAAAAATGTTAACTAATTCATAAGAATACATTACTGGATCATAATTGTTTGCTAGAATGTATGTATTCTGAGAATTGTCCATGCTTATGGGTGTCAAATGAGATAACATATGTGTCAAATAGTAACCCTAACTGGATAATGGAAATTAGTACAAAATGGGTAATGATTGTCATATGCATGTTTATGCATGTTAATTATTTATATGTATTAAAATTGGATCAAATATGTATATATTGTATGATAAACCTGCTCTCTAGATGATGAATGATACAAAATGTCTATATACTTATATTGTTGCAAGTTCTAATGTCTCTATGGATATTTGATGAAAACTATGATATGGAATGAACTAATGAGAAATATGTTGGAATTGAATTAACATGTAATGATTGTATTTGAGAAACATGTATTAGGGTAAATGTTGGATGATGAGATAATGTCTTGGGTTGATAGAGAAGTAATGATGACCGATATGAGATGATGTGAAATGAAAAGAAACATACACGTAACAAATTATATTTCAGCTTCAGGATTGCATGATGTGTTCCTGGTCTGGCTGGTGGAGGGTCACAAAGATTATCTTATAGTTGTGTCTTGATTATATTCATTTAGATCTTGATTTGTTACTCCTACAATTAAATTGTTATTGTGAAGTAATTGGCTTTTATTGATCTATCCATAGACATGCTATTTAAAATGTTTCAAAGTTGGAATTGGCCCAAGTGAAACTATATCTGATTCATTATATTATTGCCATAAAATGGATACGCAAAACACCAGAATTATCTATTAGACTTCATAATATCTAACTTCAATTAACTTATTTATGATGTTGATTCATGTACTCATCTTGAGTGGGGGTAACCACTCCCTGGGGCTCTTTATGAGTCTCATGAGGTTGTTATGAGGTTGTTTCAAATATTTTTAGGTATGATTTTATGCAAAGGAGAGGTCGTGAAAAAGAAGATGTAAATGGAATAATCTAGATTAGAATGTACATGTACTCTTTCTTCCCCAATATGTGTAGTATATTGAGTTTGTTCTTTCATGTACATGTAATTGGTCTAAACTGAACTCCATACACGCAATAAGACTCTATTTTGGTTTTGATGGATTTCAAAATATTTGTGATAATTAATTATGTTGTCCTTGATGTGATACTGGTTTTTGAAGTTCTATGAAGAAAAAGCAAATTTTACCTGTGTTTTTCATATATTGTGTTAAATTGCATCTGTGGACAATTAGTTGTTGTATTTCATACTATAGGTTTAGGTCTAATATTTCTCTTTATGTTTGGAATTTATGCTAATTAAAAGAAGGTATCGATAGTTCCTCTTGTTTCTCACATTTAGCCTGATCACAGACCATACATTTTGTACCCACCCACGGATGTCAGGAAAAAATCTCATGTTTGCACTCTGAACTAGTAGAGGAATCATCAGCAAGATATGTTATTAGGGTAGTTAGGTACTTATTTGTAGTTTGTGGGTACATCATATATATACACACATATATCCATATATATATATATATATATATATATATATATATATGTGTGTGTGTGTGTGTGTGTGTGTGTGTGTGTGTGTGTGTGTGTGTATGTATTTATGTGTGACGACCCAACGCCACATGAACAACATTACTCAAAACAAAACATGTGATCCACAACTAAACCAACATATTACCAGGATAAGCTAGGTAAATTAAATCTAGTCGATATTAGTATCATGTGCGGAAACATATTACAACAAGGCCCAACAACATGTATCATATCACATACTATATCAGGTAATTACATCTCTTTAGTGGCCACAGCCACAACATGTATACAAAAGAGTTCATGCTCACATATACATGCCAACTATACAACAAAGGCACATTGCCAAAACCACGTGTCGATATAAAACATCTACAAAACACATCCCTTCCTAGACTTGAGAGTATAGGGACGACACTAAGTCTCTACTACAACAATAATTAGCAGCCTTCCAACCTTCTGAGGCTACTGATCTCCAAGTTGCTCCTCCTCAATAGCATGATCCTGAGCACGTCGCTAAAGGCCGCCTAAAAAGATGTGATAACCCACGAGATGGGAACCATGTCCCAATGAGAGATATAACTCTCAACCAATGATTATTGTTACCATAGATATATCCTTATTAAATAGAATGAGCAGATTCAGCTAAATGAATAATTTAAACTAATTACACAGGTTAAGTAGGTTAAACATATTAGGCGGTTACAACATACTAGTATTCCAACAAGTGAGGAAGATTAAGCAAACTTAATCACTTAAGCATAGCAACTTATATGACTAGAAGGAATATGAAGAACATGTAAATCTATCAACTACTAAATAGTTAATTACTCTTACTGCATCATTTATCAACTAAGAAGTATAAGAAACAAGGCAAGGGCTAGAATCCAGGATGAAGCATGTTTAACCCTAAAAAGATAACTATACAGTTGTATTACGTCTTTTATGCCCTGAAGAGTTTGAGGTATACCACTCAAACTCCAATTGTCTACTGCTAAGTCGAAAATAGTGCCATACAAGATTTGTAGGAGAGACATATTTCTTAGATCTCATCCACCCTTGGTCAGTATGAGTCATTTTCGAAGTGACATATAAACTCAATATGTAAAACACCTAGTCCACCTTGGTACAACCATTTTTGTCCTAAAAATATTGCATATGTAAATCACTGAGATACGGATGCAATTATATTCACACCAAGGCATGACTGTATCCTTCTTGCATACACCTTGGAATCAAGAGGACAAGGACACATAGTCACTTGCACCTCGCATACTCAATAGTATGTGCTTTGAGTTTTCCCTTAGGAGCACTCGTTTCACCATCTAGAAAGTTCTAACACTGGAATGGATTTATGGCACATGGCAACTACATGATTAGGGTTTCACTTGATTAGTTAAAGCCAATTGGATATCTTTTAACTGCATCAATCAAGTTACATACAAACCCTATAAAGGTTCTCCAAAGATAAGGTAGATTGCAACTTCAGAAGATATAAAATGTATAAAGCATAAAGCTTATCACATCACCACATGGTAGTATTCACTATCACACATGAGTCCACACTCATCATCATATCATCTTGGAATTCCAAACCCTTATCACATCACACAGAGGGTATCACCTCAACTAGGGCACAAAGACATTGCCAAGGTCATAAGACCATTCACATAGTTCCCTGTAAGAACATTATTATCTCTTCATGCTTCAATAAAGCTCATCATCATACCCATGATACACAAGTCATACACCAATCAATCATTAGCTATGATGCTTAACCAATAGAAATTTAGGGTTACAAAAGAGAGAGAAGGAGTATTTTACCATCATATTAATTACTCAAGAAAACTAAACATCATCAACATGTACTTGAATTAGGGTTAAGTAGAACATTACACACTGAATTTGGGTTTCAAGTCAGCAATGAGAAGTGAACCTTAGTTATATCATCTCCAACAATATTGCAAGCAACTAGGTCAACTATCATCACCATAAGGTCAACCACATAAGATAATCACAAGTCCAGAAATATTCATCAACCAAAGAGATATAGGCCACATTGTCTCAGTGACCAAAGAGAAACATCAACACTAGCGACTGAAGAGAACCACACCATATTCATTGAACAAAGAGGTGGGTCACTTCAATGATGACTCAGGTCAGATACTTCAATGAACGAAGAGCAAAGGATCACCAAACAATCACCAAGGAAGAGTTGCTCCAAATCTTAGATCAACATGCAAGATGATTTAGCCACTTGAGCTCCACGTTCACCACCAAACACAAGGGGAAAAGATCCAAGAAATAAGAGAGAGGAAAAAGGTGCTAGGGTTAAGTTGCATGCATGGAGAGAGGTTTATATAGACAAGGGTTGGAGAGAGAGAAGGGAGGTTATGTGTCATGCAAACATATGCCAACTTTTCACCAAAACTCATCCATGCAAGAACTATGATAAAACATGCATCTAGGGTGACTAAAAAAATCTAGTGACCAACATGTTCCTAAGAAACTCAACAACCGATGGAAACTTCAATGACCAAAGATGAAAACATCATGACCGCTAGCAATAGGGTTCTTTGATGGTCGAAGAGAGGTCATAGGCTCATCGACTGCCAAGACCACTAGGGACACTCCAAAGCATCATCAACCGTAGAGAATATGGCCATAGGAGAAACTTGGCAATCATTGAAAACAAGGTGATCATTGGTCAACATATCTCAAGGTCAACCATCTACATAGGGTATCCATGCAAATCCTAAAAATCAACACATGATATCACCACACATCAAACCAAGGTACAACAAGGTGTCGCAAAGCACCACTCTCTCCAACATGATATCAAAACATGTGAGGCACAAAAAGAATGTGACAATTTCAAGAAAGAACCTAAACATTGGTAAATTGTAATTAGGTCTATAACAAACACACATATAGCATAACCGGCTCAAACAACATCCAAACTGGACCAAACTTGAAACATAAGTCTATCACTTGTTATCAGAGCACATCACAAGGTTAGATTATGGTTTTAAGCATCTAATTATACTAATTAGATCTCAATGTTAGATTATAGTTTTAAGCATCTAATTATATTAGCAGAGCACAAAAAAACACCAGGTTAGGGGTCTTACAACCATAAACCTCTAACAAGGATTTCACCCCCAAAATCCTACATAAACAAAGATGGGTACTTCCTTAGCATCTCATCCACTAACTCCCATGTGGCTTCATCCATGCCACAGTGATGCCACAAAACCTTAACTAAAACTATATCCTTCTTCTTTCACTTCTTCACCCTCGTATCCAGGATCAACACATGACCTTCAACATATGACACATCCTCATCCAACTCAACCTCCACTGGCTGCAGCATCAGATTGGTTTTCATGCAACTTGTGCAACTCTAGTGGCAACTTCAACCTATAAGCCACCTTCCCAACATGTGCCCCAACATGGTATATTTCCATAAACTTGGGAGCCAACTTAACCTTCTTACCAAACCTCAGCACAATTTTCCAAGGAGAGACCTAATGGTAAACATGATCTCCCACTTGGAACTCCAAAGGTCTGTGATAGATATTAGCACAAGACTTCTACCTATCTTGGGATGCCTTCAGCTATTGTTGTATCACCTTGATATTTGTGTAGTCAAATGCACAAGCTCAAGACCCAAAATCTGATACTCGCCTATCTCATACCAACACAATGGCGAGAGACAACGCCTCCTACACAAGGCTTCATATGGTGGCATGTCTATACTCCTATGATAACTGTTGTTGCTTGAAAACTCTATCAAACTTAGGTGCACATCCCAACTGCCATGAAACTGCAAAACACAAGCTCTCAACAGATCTTCTAACATCTGAATGGTCCTCTCTAATTGATCATCTATCTAACAGTGATTAGTTGTACTAAACCTCAACTGTGTTCCCATCGTTGTATGTCGACGTTCCCAAAAAATGACTAGTAAATTGAGGACCTCTGTCAGACACTATGGTCATTGGGATACCACACAGATGAACTATCTCATCAACATATATATGTGACAATTTTACTATTGCATACATCACCTTGACAAGCAAGAAGTTAGCTGACTTGGTCAGTCTGTCACCTATCACCCAAATGTAATCATGACCTTTCGCTATCCTAGGAATACCAACCACAAAGTCCATAGTGATATGATCCCATTTTCAATGTTGTATTGGCAAAATTTGTAGCATTCCTATAGGTTTCTGATGCTCTTCCTTGACCTGCTGAAAAACCTGACACATAGCAACAAACTATGCTACGTCACACTTCAAACGTGGCCACCAATACATGTCCTTCAGGTTATGGTACATATTGGTAGTGCTTGGATGCATAGAATACATTGAGTAATGAGCCTCCTCAAGGACCAAATCCTCAAACTACCAACATCTAGAACCACTATTTGGTTATGAAAACAAACTATCTGGTCCTCTGCTCATGGAAGCCATCATTCTTCTTATTGCCAAATTTTGCCCCAATATTCTATATCATGATATCATCTTGTTGCACATATATGGTCTTTTGCATCAATGTAGGCTTCACCTGCAACTATGCTAGCAAGCCTACTAGAAAGGAGACCTCTAATTCTACGTTCGTCTGGTTAAATGATACCGACATGTCTCGCTTATGGCACGCCAAGGAACACAATTTTGCCTTATTAGCAGATGACAATGAAGACTTCGTATTCAACACATCATCCACCATGTTCACCTTTCCCATATGGTAGTGTATCGGTGAAATCATAGTTCTTGATCAACTCCATCCATCTCCTCTTTCGCATGTTCAACTCCTGCTTCGAGAAGATATACTAAATGTTCTTATGGTTGGTGAAGATATAACACTTTTCTCCATATAGATAGTGTCTCCATATCTTAAAAGCAGGGACCACAGCTTCAAGCTCCAGGTCATGTGTCGGGTAGTTCTCCTCGTGTTTCTTAAGTTGTTGCCAAGTAAAAGAAATCATATTCTTTTACTGCATCAGCACGCATCCCAAACTATTCTTTGACGCATCACAAACAACATAACTACAAACTCATAGTGACCATACCTAGTCCTGGAAGTTGACTTGGGTATGTTGTCTGCCTTGATCTACAACTGATGGTATCCTGACCTTAGATTTATCTTGGAAAGCACCATGGCACCTCTCATCTGATCAAACAAATCATCTATCCTTGGAAAAGGGTACTTGTTCTTGATTGTCACCTTGTTCAACGGTCGGCAATCTGTGCACAACCGCATAGAACGATCCTTCTTCTTCACAAACAACATGGGAGCACCCCAAGTCGAAGTTCTCAGTTTGATAAATCTCTATGTAACATTTTTTGCAACTTCTTCTTCAACTCCTACATCTCTTTTGATGCCATCATCTACAGTGACTGTGTTATAGATTGTGTACCATGAACAAGATTGATCTCAAATCAATCTCTCTAAGAGGGGGAACACCAGGAAAATCCTTAGGAAAGACATCCCTAAACTCTTGAACCATAGGAACCTCCCGGATACTAAGATTCCTCACCTTAGTATCCACCACAAATGCCAAGAAAGCCTCATACTCCTACTTCATCAGCCTCTTTATTGCCATAGCTGACACCAAGCACGTCTGAAGAATCTTCCTATCTCCTTGGAAGACCCACAAGACATGTTGCCATAGCTGGCACCAAGCACATCTGAAGAATCTTCCTATCTCCTTGGAAGACCCACAAGACATTCCCAACATGGAGCATAGCCACCTTGGAACAACAGTCCAAGACCACTGTATACTTCTATAAGGTATCCATCACAAGGATCATATTGAATCCATGCATATCAAGTTATATAAGATCCACTTGAATGTTTCATCCTAAGAAACAAAGAACATTTTCATATCGAATCCATGCATATCAAGTGGCCCACCTCAAATATGGTGTGGTTCTCTTCGGTCTCTAGTTTTTATGCTTAAAACATGCATCTAGGGTATTAAAAACAAGAAACTATAGCAATCAACCTGGTCTAGGAAAACTCAAAGACTGATGAGAACTTCAACAACAAAAGATGAAAACATAGAAACTGCTAGCACTAGCATTCCTTAGTGACCAAAGACAGGTAATAGTCTCATCGATAGCCAAGTCCACTAGTCACAATCCAAAACATCATCGACCATAGAGAACATGGACAAAGTATAAACTTGAAGATCGTTGAAAACAAGGTGATCGTCGGTCAACATATCTCAAGGTCAACCATTTACATAGGGTATTCATGCAAACCCTAAAACTCAACACATGATGTCACCACATCAAACTAAGGTACAACAAGGTGACCCAAAGCACAAATATTTCCAACATGATGTAAAAACATGTGAGGCATGACAAGAACATGACAGTTGCAAGAAAGGCCCTAAACATGGGTAAATTACAATTACGTCCAAAACAAACACACATATAGCATAACGGGTTCAAACAACATCCAAACTAGACCAAACTTGAAACATAAGCTTGTCACATAGCACATCAAAAGGTTAGGTTAAGGTTTTAAGCATCTAATTACGCTAAGAAAGCAAGATCAACCAAAAATCTAGGTTAAGGGTCTTAAAACATAAACTCTTAACACAGATTTTTCCCCTAAAATCGTATCTGAATAAAGACGGGTACTTCCTATGGATCTCATCCTCTAAATCTGATATGGCTTCCTCCACACCACGGTGATGCCAGAAAACCTTAACTAAGAATATATCCTTCTTCTTCAACTTCTTAATCCTCTTATCCATGATCAACATAAGACCTTCAGAATATGACACATCCTCCTCCAACCCAACCTCCACTAGTTGTAACGTTAGTTCGGCATCTGAGTGACACTTCCTCAACATGGAAACATGGAACACATCATGCAACTTGTGCAATTATGGTGGTGAATCCAACCTATAAGCCACCATCCCAACACGTGAAGTAATAGGGCATGGTCTGATAAAACTAGGAGCTAACTTACACCTCTTACTAAACCTCAACACACCTTTACAAGGAGATACCTTAAGGTAAACATGATCTCCCACTTGGTATTACAAAGGTCTGCAATGATTATCAACATAAGACTTTAGCCTATCATGGGTTTTCTTCAGATGTTGTTGTATCACCTTGATCTTTTATGTAGTTTGATGCACAAGATCAAGACCCAAAAGTTGATACTCACCTGTCTAATACCAACACAATGGTGAGCAAAAACACCTCCCATACAAGGCTTCATATGGTGCCATGTCTGTACTTTTATGATAATTGTTGTTGTAGGTAAACTCTATCAAACTCAGGTGCACATTCCAACTACCAAGAAACTACAAAACACAAACTCTCAACATATCTTCTAACGTATGAATGGTCCTCTTTCACTGACCATCTATCTTAGGGTGAAAAGTTGTACTAAACTTCAATTGTATCCCTATTAATGTATGCAGATGTTCCCAAAAATGACTGGTAAACAGAGGACCTCTTTCAGACACTATGGTCATTAGGATACCATGCAGAAGAACTATCTCATCAACATATATATGCACCAACTTTTTTGTTTATACATCATCATGATAGGAAAGAAGTGAGTTTACTTGGTCAACCTGACAACTATCACCCTAATGGAATCATGACCTTTGGTTGTCCTAGAAAGACCAGCCACAAAGTCCATAGTGATATGAACCCATTTCCACTACAATATTGGGAATAGTTTTAACGTTCCTATAGGTTTCTAATTATCTGCCTAGACCTGCTAACAAAATGGACACTAGCAACAAACTCTGCCACGTCATGCTTCAAACTAGGCTTTCAATACATATCCTTAAGGTTATGGTACATCTTGTATTTCTTGGATGCATAGCATACATCGAGGAATGAGCCTCCTCAAAGACCAACTTCCTCAAACGATTAACATTGGAACCACTGTCAGGTTATAGAAACAAACTATCCCATCCTTTATCTCATGGAAGTCATCATACTTATTGCCAAACTCTTCCCATATATTATGTAATACTGTATCATCCTACTGCACATGTATGATTTTTTGCATCAAGGTAGGCTTCACCTGTAACTACACTAGCAAGCTTGCTAGCAAGGAGACCTCCAACTATACGTTCATATGGAGAAGTGATACCACTTGTCTCCCTTATGGCACACCAAGGAATATAATTTTGCCTTATCAACACATGATGAGGAAGACTTCCTACTCAACACATCAGCCACCATGTTATCCTTCCCTGGAGGGTAGTCTATCATGCAATCATAGTCCTTGGTCAACTCCATTCATCTCCTCTACCCCATGTTTAGATCCTTCTTCGAGAATATATAGTGAAGGTTCTTGTGGTTGGTGAAGATCTAAAACTTTTCTACATATAGATAATATCTCAGATCTTCAATGCATGGACCACAACTTCAAGCTCTAGGTCATGTGTCGGGTAGTTATCCTTGTGTTTCTTAAGCTGATGCAAAGCAAAGGAAATCACATTCTTGTCCCGCATCAGCACGCATCCCAAACCATTCTTCGATGCACAATAGAAGACGATATAGCATTTCCCCTACTCTAGAATGACTAACATGGTTCACTGGTCAATTTCTTTTTAGCAACTATAAAGAACATTGACACTTGTCATTCCATATAAGAGGAACACCTTTTCTTGTCATCTTTGTTAGGGGTAACGCCACACCACTGAAGTTCTTGATAAATCTCCTACATTAGTCTGCCAAGCCTAGGAAATTGTTAACCTCCATTGGTGTCTTAGACTTTTCCCATTCCATCATAGACTCCACCTTCTTAGGGTCTACACAAACACCCTTAGATAATATCATGTGCATAAGAAAAGACATCTCCTTCAACCATAACTTACACTTTTTCAACTTGGAATACAACATGTGATGCATCAACATCGTCAATGCGTGTCATAGATGTTGCTCATGATGATGGTTGTCCTTAGAGTATATCAAGATTCCATTGATGAATACCACCACAAACTACTCAAGATAAGGCCTAAACACCATGTTCATCAGATCCATGAAAGTTGTCGGTGCATTGGTTAGCCCAAACAACATGACCACAAACTTGTAGTGACCATATCTAGTGTTGAAAATTGACTTGGGTATGCCATCCACCTTGATCCGCAACTGATGGTATCCTGACCTTAGAACTATCTTGGAAAACATGATGGGACCTCTCATCTGATCAAATAGATCGTCTATCCTCAACAAAGGGTACTTGTACTTGATCATAACCTTGTTTAACTACCGGAAATCTACGAACAACCTCAGAGAACCATGCTTCTTATTCACAAACAAAATAGGAGCACCCCAAGTGGAAGTGTCCGTCTAATAAATCCCTTCTCTAACAGCTACTGCAACTTCTTCTTCAACTCCTGAATCTCTATCGGTGACATCATGTGCGGTGATTGTACCATAGGTTGTGTATCAAGAACAAGACTGGTCTCAAATTCAATCTCTCTAGGAGGGGTAACACCGGGAAAATCCTAAGGAAATACATACTCAAACTCTCACACCACTAGAACCTCCTAGATACTAGGACTCCTTACCTTACTATCCACTAGATGCATCAAGAAAGCCTCACACTCCTAGTTCATCAGCCTCTCTGTTGTCATAGCTAACACCAAGCACATCGGAAGAATAGTCATATCTCCTTGGAAGATCCATGAGACATTCCCAACATGGAACATCACCACCTTGGAACTAAAGTCCAAGACCACACTATACTTCTCCAAGTTATCCATCCCAAGGATCACGTTAAATCTATGCATATCAAGTGGCAAAAGATCAACTTGAATGTTATGTCCTAAGAAAGAAAGAATGCAAGATGGACACACCTCCCACAACCTGATGGAGATAGCAAGAGGGGTTTCTATCTGAAGACTATCAAATCTACTACAAATAGGACGATACCTACCTAGCACTTCTCTGGTGATAAAAGTGTGTGTCACACATGGGTCAACCAAAATAGATACAAAAGAAGATGCAGTTTAACTTAGAATGATAAATTTTCATATGAACTGTCACAGCCCATGGATTGACCACTCCCTCTGGCTGACTCATAGCATAGAATCGAGTTGTCACATATTGTCCTCCACGTCCTCTGCCACCACCACTGTTGATATGCCACTATTGAGAACCCCACTGACTCTATCTCGATTGTTGTGTCATCTCTTATCCTTAATAGGGAAAAACAATCTTGTGTGTTGGGTCTTTCCACACTTAAAATAGGTATTAGCCTCGTACCATGGCCTAGAGGGCCCTATCATAGATACGGGTGCTACACTGTAGCCTCCGACAGGTGGAAAACTACAATCTCTGCCTTGCTCTGTGATGACACACCAGACCTCTGCTCAGAGAAAGATGACATCTACTGCGATTGAGGTGAAGAAAATCTTGTCTTCTTAAAGCCTCTAGAAGGCTTCCCCTGAGACTGAGTTGGCCTCTTGTTAGCATTGGATTCCTGCTTCTTGATGGCAGACTACGCTATTTGTCTCACTGACTCCACAAAGGTGGAAATACTCTCCATGTTCTTCAAAACAGACATTGTCGTCATCAACGCTATGCTCAAGCCCTTCTCAAACTGTCAAATCCTCTCCTTATTGTCACTTCCATGTGAGGATGGAACCTCAACAACTCCATAAACTTGGACTCATACTCGTTGATCATCATTGGCCCCTATCGAATCTTCTCAAACTGTGATATCGTCTCATCAAGATACGTCTCTGAGAAGTATTAGCTCACAAACTCCTGCCAAAACTCCTCCCAACTTATCACCACTCCAGGTCTCCTCTCCTCCTCTGTGGACCACCAATGTCCATCACTTCCCTTCAGTAGGTACACTACATGCTTCACCTTGTCTTCTTCGGGGATATTGAGGATCTTTAAAGCCTTCTCAAGTTTTTTCAGCCACATATCTATTTTCATCCATATATCTACATCTTTTAGGTCTGTCATAGATGCATACTTGATGGCTACAACTTGCCACAATCTCTTGAACGTCTTCCCAGAACCCTACGATTCCACATTGGGGACAACTATCCTCACTTGAGGTATAAGAACTCTATCCGCCATATGCAAAATCATGGCCATCAACTGTCCAAACATGGACTAGAACACTGGATTGTCCATGGTTGTTGGCTCAAACAAAGGCACCACAGGCTACTGCAGTCCTATCTTTAATACTCTATCCTCTCGTTCATGCCTCCTCGTGCCACCTCTTGGCACAATAAAGCTAATCTTCATGTGTTCTTCATGATATCTAGACATATCTGCATAAGCATAAATATGATCAGATATGTTGGATGACACACAAGAATAGACACAAACCTAGTCCTATATCCATGTAGACTCAATGAATCTAAAGTTCTGATACCAACCAAACATGTGCGACCCAACACCTCACAAACAAGATTACTCAAAACAAAACAAGCAATCCAAAACTAAGCCATAATGTTACCGGGATAAGCAGGTAAACTAAAACCGATCTCATATTACTATCATGTGCAAATATATATTACAACAAGGTCCCACAACCTGTATCATATCACATACCATATCAGCCAATTAGATATGTTCAATGGGCATAGCCACAAACTATATACAAAAGAGATCTTGTTCACATTTACATGCCAACTATACAACAAAGGCACACTACCGAAACCACGTGTCGATATACAACATCTACAAAAACACATCCCTTCTTGGACCTAAGAGTACAGGGATGACACTAAGACTCTACTACAACAACAATTAGCAAGTATCCAACCTTCTGAGTCTACTAATCTCCAATGTAATCCTCCTCAACAGCATGATCATGACTACGTCGTTGATGACCACCTGAAAATGTGGTAACCCATGAGATGAGACCCATGTTCTGGCAAGAGATATAATTCTCAACCAATTATTATTGCTACCATAGATATATCATTATTAAATAGGATGAGAAATTTTAATTAAAAGAATAATTTAAACTAATTACTTAGGTTAAGCAGGTTAAATAGATTAGGTTGTTACAACATACTACTATTCGAACAAGTTAGGCATATTAAGCAAACGTAATTAGTTAAGCATAACAACTTATATGACTAGAAGTAATGTGAAGAACATGTAAATATATCACCTACTAAATAGTTAATTTCTCTTACTGCCTCATATATCGGCTAAGCAGTATAAGAAATAAGACACGGGTTAACATCCAAGGTGAAGTGTGTTTAAAGAAGATATACTACATTGTTGTATTACATCTTTTACACCCTAAGAAGTGTGAGATATACCACTAAAACTCCAACTGTCCACTATTAAGTCAAACATAGTGCCATATAAGATTTGTAGGAGAGTCAGATTCCTCAAATCTCATCATCCCTTGGTCAGTACGAGTGTGAGACCCCTAACCTTGCTTAAATGGTTGAACATTTTTAATTATCATAATGGAGTTTCAAAACCTTAATTAAACCTTTTTAGGTACTTTGATATCATGTGACCAGCTTAAGTTTCAAATTTGGTCAAAGTTTGACATTGTTTGTGCAAGTTATGCAATTTTATGCACATTTTGGACGTTTATGCAATTTACCCAAATTTGAGGTTTTGCTTGTGATTTGTCACATGAATTATAATCCTCAGATGTTTCCTTATCATGCTTGAACTTTTTGGTCTATGGGGTGCCTAGTTGAACCTTGGTTTGGAGGTGTTTTCTTCAAGGATATTTTAGGGTTTACCCCTTTATGGATAAACCACCTTTAGGAGCTATCGACCAATGGTTTATTTGATAGACTTGGAAATCCAACAAACGATGGATAAGGTCTCCATGAATTTTGGAGCATCTGATTGTGTGGATTCTTGTATATCCATAATAGTTTAAGGTCATGGACACATGGAGAGCTACTAGGACCTCAAGCTTTTCTCTTTCCTTATCCTTAAGTTTTATATACTAATCCTTAGGCTCCCAAATGAAACCATTGGTCCCTTATCTCTCCCATTCTATTAGATTTTCGTATTTCACCTTCTTGGGGGTGAATAGAGTGTCCAATCTAGAAGAAGATAGACAACATTCTTGCTGGAGCATCTAGGGTTTGAATCTACCCTTATCTAGGGTTTGCAAAGCTTCCTTTTGGTGATCTTGTCCTAAATTGGTACGCATATCCTTCTCTCCTTCATTCATTTTGCTATCTCTCTTCCTCCTAACTTCTTCCTTGATGGAATCTTGTTGTTCCATGGTAAAGTTTGCCCTAAAGCTCAAGGAACTTATCTTTCTTGCTCCCTTCACCTAGGGTTTATTCCCTTTCTTGGAAGATAAGCTCACTGCCAGATTCAGACCTAAAGCTAGGGTTCTTTACTTTCTTTGCTCAAGTCTTCTTGCTTCTTGGACTATTTTCTTCTTAGAGGCGAATTTTATAACCCTCTTCACTTTTATTGCTTATTACAAGCTTGATTACTCATGTTCTTGCTCTAAAATGAAGATCTATGCATATAAAAATTATTCTTGCTTAGGATTTCGAATTGTATGGTGTTCCTTGACTAGTTTCCAGTTCTATATGAGCCTAAAATCATGTGCATGGCCTTTTTGAGGTATAGGAATAGTTGGTCCTTGCTTACATACCAACCAATGGTTCTAAGTACCTATCAAATGATGGCATATACTTGGTGTTTTAGGCTGATTTTCCATTTTATACATGAATTCATGTGTGACCATCTATTAGAAATGATGGAGATGCCTTTGTGGAAACTGGAGGTGATGACCCATGGTGATATTTGATGGTTATAACTATTAGTCACACCTTAGTTCATTTGTAGACTCTTTTGGAAGCTTAATGATTTATGG
The DNA here is from genome assembly GCA_963693085.1 of Alisma plantago-aquatica. Classification (NCBI taxonomy): domain Eukaryota; kingdom Viridiplantae; phylum Streptophyta; class Magnoliopsida; order Alismatales; family Alismataceae; genus Alisma; species Alisma plantago-aquatica. The sequence continues at coordinate 426,983,589 of OY856412.1, read as the reverse complement.
TTTAGTGCCCTAAAGATGATCTGATCCTATGGTGATTTTAGCTCAACATTTGATGGTGTTCAATGATGGTAGTATTGAACCTATTAGATGATGGTGGCATAATGTGTCAAACCTGATGGTGGTAGAGGTCACCACATTCGATGGTGAGTCAAGACTTTTAATGTATCTTCAATTAATCCCTAAACCAATGGTTTCTTGGTTCAATTGATCTAAGGGTTAGATCTATACTTCAATTGATGATTTTGAATGATGAACTTGATCCAGTGGATGAGATTGGATGCTTAAATATTTAATGGTTTGGAATGAATCCTATAGTATAATGTGTGAGTTCTAATAAACTAAATTTGATGTTTTATTCTATATGATTAATCTAAGGAGCTTGATTGTTGACAATTGATAGTGTGCTTTAATTATACAATCGATGGTGGGCATTACCCTCACAATCAATGGTCAGTTTTATCCCCACATTTGATGGTACCTTTTATGTTATTAATCAAGGGATGTTAGAATTATATTGTGATTCTTTATAAATCACAACTCAGCAACCTTATAGATGGTTTGTTCTAGATGATTTACTTATGTAAATAACCAATGGTCTTACTTTTTTAACATTCAATGGTTCTGGGTGATGTTGTGATATGGTGATATGGGTTGGAACCAATGGAGGTTTTCCCTTAATGAGGTATTCTTAACTTTTCCCTTATATGAATAGAATGAATAATGACCATTTTGTGTTGATATGTAACGCTAATGTGATATAGCTTTTTACACTTATTCCTAATAAACTCATGTGATGGTGATTAACTATGATCAACCTTCCTTAGTGGAATAATTGAACAATGGAGTACTCTCTTATTGTTGTGGAACACTAGTATACTATATACCGATATAATATGATGGTAACATCCTGAGTTATGCATGGATCCATATTTGGCAATGGTATGGAATGTGATGATGATGCTTTGTCTTATGCATCCAAGTTATGAGGATGACATGGGTTAGGGTTTGTGAATAAATGTTGAACTAAAACTTCAATGTAGCCTACCTTGCTAAACCTAACCCTAATACAAATAGATAATGGTGGTTACCACCCTTGAATTATTAGTATAATTATGGAATGTCCTAATGATTGATTCAAACCCTAAGGAGTTCATTAGTGGTCATCATAGTTTTATGATTTATGTTTTCACATGTTAAATGTGTACACTATAAGTGTGATGATGGCTTATTATACCTAGTTTCATTATATGTTGATATAAGAAAGGAATGATCTTAATTGCTAAAATAACCCTGCAAAATTATCATGTGAACATCTTTTAGTTCTTTAATGATACATCTTATTGAGTCTGTGTATCACATATGTGATTATGCTTGTTGCGCCTTGATTATAAGGCATGGAAAGATAATGATGAACTTGTAGGATATGATATGACAGTCTTAATGACCCTTGGACATGGTTGAGCCCTAAGTGAGGTGTAATCATGTTATATTGACAAGGGTTGATACCATGTGATGTTGTGATAAGGATTTACATCATGTATAGTGTGATGACGACAAGTGTAGTCTCATGAATGGCAATGAATAGTACTATGTGATGATGATGTGATAACAAGTATAGTCTCTTGATTGGTAGGTGAATAGTTCTCTACGATGTTGAGATGAGAAATTATATCTCATTTTTTATATCTTCTGAAGTTGTTATATTGCAATGCTTGATACAGATGAATTAGGGTTTGTATGTCTGCTTGTTTGATGTAGCCTTAATTTACCCGATTGGCAATAACTAATCAAGTGAAACTCTAATCATGTAGTGTCATGTGCCATAGACCATCTAAGTGTCACAACTTTCCAGATGGTGAAATGTGTATTCTTGAGGGAAACTGAAGCACATATTGTTGAGTATACAGGGTGCTTGTCATCTGAAATCCAAGTGTTTAGGGAGGATGGTGGCGGTCATACCTAACCCTCAGTTTGTGAACAGCTATGGTCGTGTCTCAATGATTATATATGTGATGAGTTTGGAGGTCAACTACGGTGTACCTCAGATGGTAGGGTATGCGTACCCTCCTCCTTTCACTAGTGTCATGACATGTACCACACAAGGACTAGGATGTTAGCCGTTTCACCTTATGTGTTGTTGTGGCAGACACGTATTGACTGGGGCAGAGAAGATCTTAGGAGTTCGACTCTTCCTAGATCTTATGTGGCATTAATTTTGAATTAGCATTGATCAGTTGGATTTTAAGTGGTATCCTCAAATTCCTGAGGGCTTAATAAAAGATGTAATACAGTCGTGTAGCATATTTATTTAGGTTTATACACAACGCTTCACATTGGATGATAACCCATGTTTGCTTTCCTTACATATAGATGATGTATAGTACAATAAGAGATGATAAATATGCTTATGTTTTAGTGTTGCTCATGTTGTAAACTTGCTTATGTTGTCATATATACTGACATTGATAGTTAAGATGATGTTATTAACTATGTTTAATATTGCTAACCATGCCTCTATAATTAGAAATTCTTAAACAGATAAACATGCTTATGTAGTTAGTTGTGCTTATAATGTTAGCTCTACTTATGATGTAGATTGGTTAACTTTATTAAACATGCCAATATTGATAGCCATGTTATGCTACTAGACATATTCATGATGTTAGAGATGCTTATACTACTAGTTTGCTTGTGTTGTTAGCATGGTATATGATGATAGTCAGACTAATGATGACAATTGTTATTAGATGCAATCTTATGAAACTTGAGTAGATAATTGATATGAGAAATGGATTTATTTATTACCTGTATATACATTAATAATCAAACTTGCTATAAGATTAATTGATTAATCTATTTAGCATGCTTGAACTATTCAATCTGCTCAATTAACTATTACATACTCTAACTGCTCAGTTTATTTGTTGTTGAAATAATTTGTTGTAATCAATATCTTTTGGATATAGTTATATCTCTCATTGGGACTGGGTCTCACCTCATGGGTCACCACATATTTTTAGGTTATCGATAGCAACACGCTGAAGATATGTGGCATCAAAGAGAAATTGAGATGATGAACCATAGAGATGGTTGTTAGTTGTTAGTTGTCTAGTGTGTCCTAGAGTCATCCTTGTACTCTCCGGACTGGGAGAAAAGTTTGTATATGATATTTCAATTGAATCGAGCTTTCAATAGCATGTTGATGCTTGTATATGTGGAACATGTTGATAGTGTTCCTTTGTAAAATTTATGTAGATGAGGCTACAGAATAGTTGTAAAGGATATCGAGCATTATATGAAATAAAGCAAGTTGTTGGGCTTTTATGTAAATGTTTCTGAGCAATTGGGAAATGTTGAAATTGATTTTAATTTACCCTATTTTCTAGGTTTGTGTTTAATTCATAAGTAGTCGTGTTTTATGTTTTGAGTAATCTTGTTTAGTGTAATGTGTTCTCACAATGAGTCTGACGCAGTGACATATAAAGTCAAACTACAAAACACCTAGTCCACCTTGGCATATAGGTCACTATACTAGACACATGGTACAAAGCCCTACTAACAAGGTACAACCATCTTTGTCCTAAAAATATCACATTTGTAAATTATCGATATATGACCACATTCGTTCTTACATCGAGGCATTATCGTAGCCATCCTCCATACACCTTGGGATCAAGATGACAAGGATATGTAGTCACTTGCACCACGCATACTCAATAGTGTGCGCTCTGAGTTTTCCCTTAGGAGCACCCATTTCACCATCTAGCAAGTTCTGACACTTAAATGTATCTATGGCACATGACAACTACATGATTAGGCTTCTGCTTGATTAGTTAAATCCAATTGGGTATCTTTTAGCTACATCAATCAAGTTACCTACAAACTGTACAAAGGTTCTACAAAGATAAGGTAGATTGCAACTTCAGAAGATATAAAACATATAAAGCATGAAGCCTATCACATCACCACGACGTACTATTCATTGTCACACATGAGTCCACACTCATCATCACATCCTCTTGGAATTCCAAACCCTTATCAGATCACGCAGAGGGTATCACCTAAATTAGTCAGAAAGCTATCGCTAAGGTCATAAGACCATTCACATAGCTCCCTATAAGAACATTATTATCTCTCCATGCTTCAACAAGGCTCATCATCATACCCATGATACACAAGCGATACACCAATCAATCATTAGCTATGATTCTTAACCAACATCAATTTAGGGTTACAAAAGAGATAGAAAGAGTATTCTATCATCATACTAATTACTCAAGCAAGCTAAGCATTATCACCATGTACATGAATTAGGGTTAAGTCCAACATTACAAATTTAATTAGAGTTTCAAAGTAGCAAAGAGAAGCAAACTCTAAGTATATCATTTCCAACAATATTGGAAGCAACTAGGTCAGCTATCTTCATCATAAGGTGAACCACATAAGATAATCACAAGTCCAAAAATCTTCAATGACCAAAGAAATATAGGCCACATCATCTCCATGACCAAATAGAAACATCAACATTAGCGACTGAAGAGAACCACATTATCTTCATCAATCGAAGAGGTGGGTCACTTCAGCGATCACTCGGGTCAGATACTTCAGTGACCGAAAAAAGTAGGCATCACTTCATCATCCACAAAGAAATAGATCATTGGTGGTCGAAGACAACCAAGAATCCTTTGGTGACCGATGGGGATTCATCAAACATGGAGATCAATCTTATCGACTGTGTAGAAGGAGACCAAACTTAGCAACCCCATGACTCAACATCATAGCAACCTCAAGAGAGAGAGAGAAACTCATCAATCACAACATCAATAGGTTGATCATCACCTTGAAACCAAAATAATAAAGGTGTAAAACATAAGGAAAATATCAACTCCAAACCCTAAATCAACCATCATTATGAGAGAAATTTGAACCATGAGTTGAGAGACAAAACGAACATTCCAACTTACATACATGCATCCAAACCACCATCACTAAGCAATAAAATTGTACACAAAGATTAGGGTTCATCGATGTAAAGGTATCTACTCAAGATCAATGTGTGAGCATAAACCCTAGATCACAAATGTCATCTTTCAACTTGTAACTATGTTTATAGGATAGATTACTTGCATGCTAGGTAAGTGTAAACAATAATAGTGGAGAAAGTTATATGACTTGCCTTAGAGATGAAGAACAACTCCAATAGTAAGGAAGCTCCAAGAAAAGAGAGACAACCCTATCTTGATCACCACCTTCGTTGAAGATAGCGCCACCTCCAAGAAGGAAACAAAACCCTAGGTCATAATAGAAATAAGGAGAGTAAAAACCCTAGGCCGAAAAGACAAGAAAGAGAAGATCTTCATGCTCTACCCAAGCACTACCATGGAGAACCATGGATTCGAACAAGAAGAGTTAACTTTTTCAAGTTCAACTCAAGCACTACAATGGAGAACCATGGTTTTAAACAATTAGAGAAACAAGAAAAATATAGAGAAAGGAAAAATAAGATCATGATGGAGATCACTTAACAAGATCAAGAAGAGAGCAAAGGATCACGAAACGATCATTAAGGAATGGTTGCTCCAAACCCTAGATCAACATGCAAGATAGATCAGCCACTTGTGATCCACCTTCACTGCCAAACACAAGGGGACGAGCTCCAAGCAAGAAGAGAGAAGGAAAGGGTGAAACATGTTTAGTTTCATGCAAGGAGAGAGGTTTATATGGCTAAGGGTTGGAGAGAGAGAAGGGAGGCTAGGTGTCATGCAACATATGTCAAGTGTCTACCAAAACTCATCCATGCAAGAACTATGCTCAAACATGCATCTAGGGAGATAAAAACATGAAAATCTAGTGACCAACTGGGTCCTGGATAACTCAACGACTGATGGAAACTTTAGTGACCAAACAAGAAAACATAATGACCTCTATAACTAGGGTTCCTTGGAGACCGAAGAGAGGTCATAGGCTCATTGATCGCCAAGACCACTAGTCACACTCCAAAACATCATTGAGTAGATAGAAAATGGCAAAAGGAGAAACTTGGTGATCATTGAAAACAAGGTGATCATCGGTCAACATATCTCAAGGTCAACCATCTACATAGGGTATCCATGCAAACCCTAACACTCAACACAAGATGTCACCACAACAAACTAAGGTACAACAAGGCACCGCAAAAGCACTACTCTCTCCAAAATGACGTAAAAACTTGTGAGTCATAATAAGCATATACAAAAATTGCAAGAAAGACCATAAACATGGGTAAATTGTAATTAAGTCCAAAACTAACACATAGAAAGTATAACTAGATGAAACATCATCCAAACTGGACCAAACTTGAAACATAATCATGTCACATGTTATAAAAGCACAGCACAAGGTTAGATTAAGGTTTTAACCATCCAATTATGCTAATCAAGAAAGATCAACCAAAAATCTAAGTTAGGGGTCTAAGTCTTACAAATGTATATATGTATGTGTGTGTATATATCAGAGAGTGTGTTATCATGTCTATTCTACTTTCAGAGTGTTGAAGAGTAGAATATGGTTATGCTATTGGTTAGTTTCTCAAATATCATCATGTATACCCCCGAATGACAAGTAGTTTTGGTTCACTTTACTAGAGGGTGGTGTTTTATGCCCTTATTTGATGGGCATTATCTGTTCTCTCATCAGATCTCTAATCGCATCACTTTTCTTAAGGCATTTGTACTTAAAAATGGAAATAGAAAGAGGAGTGAAAAGTTAAAGAATAGAAATTGCTAGTATGACTATAATGACCCCATTCCCTTGTTATCCCCAATTAAGGCGGACCGAGAGGGAAAGGGCCACTATCATGACTTTGGGAATAAGGTTTAGCAATTAACCATGAATAATTAGAAATTTCATTGAATGGAAAAGAGTTTGATAACATTATGAAGCTAGAATGTCCCTTAGGGAGTTACATGGAATGAAAAACTAATATGTTCAACATGAAATAAATCTAACTATCTAAATACTCCATTGAACTTTAATCGTCTTTCTTTTGGTGTTGTCTTCTCTGGAAGTCCATTTCTTTAGATTAATTGCAGTTTAACCTAAAACAACGTGTAACAAAATGTGAGAAGCATGTCAAATTGTATTGAGTATGTGGGGGAAACAAAATATATACATATAGGTGTAACAACATAATCAACCATATCAACAATTATTTTTACATAATTGAACTTGCATTTTTTTGTTACAACTACTGAAACATGTTTTACTTAATCTTTAGGAATACCCTCTCTTGCGGTTTATCCCTATAGTGGACTTAGGCCACCTTTCCACTCATGAGGTTGGTGTCATGTCCACAAAACCAATCATTGACTTGAAATTTTGTGACCTTCCCAATCATGGGCTTGATCATAGTCATCTCAATGACTTTCTTTCCATGTCCAGACCCCCAGAGATAGTATGAGGGGTTTGAGCAAGTTATATAATGTGATATTCATATGGTCCTTATAGATTGTAGAAGTAAATAAACAACCATAGTTTAATTGCAATCCATTTGAGGAACTCTAGAAAATCATGGAAGTCGATAAGGTGAGTATTCATAGACGTAACCACGTACCTTTCCTCAGAGATGACTTAATGTCCAAGTGAACAAGAGTGGATGTAACCAGTCAAGCATTCAACATGTAATTAATGTACAACACCCAAGTATTACTATTGTGTTCACAAAATATCCATTAAGACTGACTGGTCTCTAAGTTTGGGTGTTGGGGTCGAATTACAGTTTCATTAGGGTTAGGCTTTCCAAACCCTAATTATCATATTTTAAAGCTTTTCATTTAAGGTAACATATGAATTATTTAACCTAGATTAGATCCAATATACATTTTTTCATCAAATTAACTCAGACTTTATTCATTAAAACTAACTAATCAAGTTATGACCATCAATTTATCAGGGTTTCCATGTATTGAACTACTAAAGTTTGCATCTTTAAGTACTTTTGGAATTTGGGATAGAATTTTACTTCATTAAACCAATTTTATTGAATTCCTCATATTTTTATGATAAGGAATATATATATATATATATATATATATATTCCAAGTTAAATCATTTTGGACCAATTAGATCTTGCTACCTAGGTGGATGAATGGGTACATAGGTGTGTCGTAGGGCCACATATGAGCCAATTATCTCGCACCAGGCTGGAGGCCTCAGCCTGTGTAGCTCAGCAAAAAAGAAAAGGTAAAAGGTCAGAAAAGTCCTTCACCTTACAACGGTGGACTCGGGGCTGGGATGACTTTTCCTTTCTCGATCATCTTCAGCGTCAACTCTCACTAGCAGCTCTCTGAGTGAGTCAACACGAGCATCGACTCCTATCTCCTGGCTTTCTACATAGAAAGCAAGGGTGCCACCCTCCTCACCACACCTCGTCAGATTCATTGGCGGTGGTCAATTGCTCGATGGCAACGAGTGTAGAGAGAATGGGAAGGAGGTTCCTTGGTGGGGTATAGAGCATAAATGAGGGAGGAAGGACAAGGATAGTAGAGAAATTTGGCAGTGGGTAGGGATCCTCAAGTTCTGTAGAGACTTTCCAGAGGTGTTATTGTCTCATAGAGGGGATTTCTACCCCTTATATAGCCATGTCCTTGAAGGGTTGCACATCAGTTGGCTCTGTAATTTGGGAAAGTTTTTATTCTTTCCAACGTAGGCAAAACTAGGGATTGTTGTGTTTGTAATCACATGCCGGTCTTGAAGGAAAGGTTTTAGGTGTCCATATGAGTCAGAGAGGGAGGAAAACAAAATGGAAAAGAATCAGTTTTGTCTCTGTCTTTCCTATCCTGACTCGGGGTAGATGACGACCTACGAGTCATCAAATCCTAGATCCAACTATCAATTGGTCGTGTGAGTATTAAAATGTCGAGTTGTATGATTTCCATATCCAAATTAAAATGTGCCATTTAAAACATTGATCAATAAACCCCTTTCACTTTAGGAAATTTAATAAATTTGTATCTCTCACTTCCTTTATTGAAATGATCCCAAATTTTAAGGAAGGCCTTTAATAATTAAATCTTGGTTTGGAAAAGATTTGGTGCCAAAATACAAATACTAAAAGTTCTTGTTTTTGTCTCAATGTATTCCCTTTATTTGAATTGTTTAAGGCATAAAATAACTCCTTTCCTCAGCCAAAAATAGCAATAATTCTTATTTTCATACATACTTTCTTTGGATTCAAGTTTGGACTAAAATATACCTATTAGTTGTATTCAACGTACCTTTTCTAGAATTTTCTAAACAATTCCTTATTTAATCACCAATTCCCACTACTCTTACAAATTCTTTTTTATTGAATTTTTCACTCTTTATTTAGCCACTAATTATTAATGGATTATTGAAAGCAGTAAAACACACAAAATCCCTTTTCAATAGAGAAATTGCATTCATAAACCAAAGTTATCAAATTAAGCACAGAACACTCAAGTTTTCTCATATAGCTTTATCAATATATTGTTTGCATCTAAGTACATATAAAAGCATAAAAATTCAAATTATAACATCCTTTTCCTCTTATAAGAATTTTCTCCTCAAAATTTGACTAGTCATCAAAAAAGTTGGGGTGACACTTTTCCATGTCCGTCTCCAGCTCCCATGTGGCTTCATCCTCACCATGGTGCTTCCAAAGAACCCTAAACATCTCAATCTTTTTTTTCTGAGATCTTTCACCTTGCATTCCAAGATCCTCATAGGTGATTCAAGGTTTCACAACCTTCCTTAGAGCTCTATAGGTTTCATGTTCAACACTTGGTCAAGATCCTTCACATGGCACTTCAGACTGGATACATGGAACACATCATGCATCATGCTATATTGTTGAGGTCAAGATAGACAATAAGCAACCTCGCCAATCCATTCTAGAACCTCAAATATATCGACATATTTGGCAATCAATTTTCCTCAATTTTTATCTATAGTCAAAGGGGTCAGATTTTCAAAAACACATGTTCTCCCACAACAAAGTGCATATATGTCCGCTTTGCATCAACATATGACTTCTATTGATCATGGGATTTCTTTAGCCTCTTCTTGATCAAATTAACTTTATTGGAATATAACTACAGTTCCTCTTACCTAAGTAAGATCCTCTCACCGACATCATCCCAATGAAGCGGTGACCAAGACGACTGTAACATCCCACTCTTGCTATGCAATTTTCCAAATTATTTTATTCCTTGCATGCTCTTTTCCTAATTAGATAATTGTTGAGGACTTAAATGCAATTTTCCCATGTTAGTTTTGCAAAATCATTTTATTATGTCCAATTGCTATCTTATCCTTGTTTTATGCAAATGAAATGTTTTCATGTATATCTATACCCTTTTTGTTTAAGAAAATGAGAATAAATGCTTTCACGTCCAATTTTCTCTCTCATATGATAATGAGTGATTTACATGCTTAATTTCTTACTTAATGGCCTCCATCTTATCAATTGAAAAGAAATAATATTTAGGGCACGTTTTTATGTTTTGTAATTCTTATTTGAGAAGTTAATGGTTTTATTTACACTCAGCATGGTCATTTAAGTGCAAGTAATGATTTTTGCTATATTAGGCCTAAAACGTGTACAAGCATAAGATCTAACCCCACAGGAATATTATAGACACCCTAATGTACCTATGGTTCAAATTTGAACCCATTATGACCATGTTTGACCCCCCAATTAAATTGGGAAAGATTTGAATATAAATGGACCAAGATTTGAATGCAATTTCATTAATACAAGCAATTGACCTAAGGTTCGTTTTATTTTTTTTACTGTCACGCGTTACTTTCTTCTTTCCTCACGCACGTGCACAGGGACTGTTGGATCAAGATCCAACGGCGTGCCCGTCTTCTCCTACCTCCGCTCTTCACGTGAAGAACACCTATTTCTAGTGCTTTGAATGCTCGCATTCAATCTTAGTCATTTCTCGACGATTTCAAGTCATTTCTTCCCCATCGAATTTGTGAGGTCAATCCGATCCGTGTGAGCCTTACTCGCCTTCTCCCTCGGCCTATACAAGAAATGCCCAAATAGGGCTCGCAAACCCCCCTTGCACAAACACCGCTACAGCCGCTAGCACCCCCATCTGAGCAACCTGAGAGCACCACCGACCCCCTAGCTGTGCTCCTCCGTGCTCAATTTCTCCGTTGGATCCCCCAGGCTCCCCAACCTACTCGGTTTTGGTTTCCAGCGACCTCTACCTTTCCGCACTGTTCGTCATCGCCTTTGATGCAATTGAACACCGAGTAAGCATCTATCACCTCTCGCAGTTCTTCACGCATCATCGGTTTACCCTGCCTTGGCCTCAGTCGCTGTGTCCTATAGATGGGTCTTGAAGATCTCGTCGGCGCTAGCCGCCAGAACCGATCAGTGGCCCTCTGACCACGGAAGCGCTGGTTGTAGCTTCGCCTTCACTCAGTGAATCTCTTCAGACCCTCATCTCTTCGTTTGGGCATGTTTTCACCGGGTTTTGACTTAGGGACCGCCGCCCCTGTTTCTCGCCGCAAAACTCTGTCCATCGACTTCGATGACCTTCCCGGCTACTTTTGCTTCAGTCAATGCTTCCCTCATCCGCGTCTCCCCTCCGTGAGTCCATCTGAAGGATTTTGTTCCCTTTTTCTTGCTCTCCCCGATGAATCGGCATCGTCGTCTTGCTGTTCTCTGGGTCCATGACCGGAGCAGCTTCTCGAGCTCCAGTTCACACTGGAGCCCATGAAAAAGGCTATGTGTTTCCGTCATGTGTTGGCGAACTCGCCAGCAGTCTCGAGTCCTTGAGAGGAACCTAGATCCTCAATCTGGATCATGGATGAACCTCAGCTTCCTACTCTTAGAGCCAAGCTCGAGCCATGGCTCGCGTTGAGAAGGCGAGGAGCAATCCAGGTCTTGAAATGACCTTAGTGCCCCTGTACTTTGTTTAATCGATGATTTCCATCACGGGGGTATTTCATGGTTTTCGCCTATCCACCCTTGTTTGATCGCAAGTCCTCAGAGGCGATCCTCGTTGCTGATTTGGCCAACCCTGGTTGGTCCAACTCAGACCTGGCCCACTGTCTTGGGTCGAGTTTTATCCACATGGCTTTTCTTTAATTTCCTATTGGCTGAATCTTTGAAAATTCATAGTAAATCACCTGGTTATCGGAAAAATAGGCAAAAATAGGTTTTGGAAAGGATTTTCAATAAGGAATCCGATTTTCTAATTTTTATCGACTGATTTTGCTATTTCCACATCTCAATATTTATATAAACAAATTAGGGTTTGATGTTATACAATGAATGATAAACATGTTTTTTCAAGTGATTAAGGGAGAGCAGCTATCATATCGTTCTCTAGTATACCGTATCGTGCATGAGATGAGCTCACATTTTGTGCATGAGGGGGTAAGTACCCGATCAAGATGTTGCCCTCGCCCCTTTTGCGTAGGGTGACAAGACAGACCACGCGTGATCGCGAGACGCAACAGGTCGTTGCGGAGAGGAGAAACAAGATGATATCTTCTGCAGTCTCACCGGAGGAGGTGCTTCCCGACATTTGGGTTGTGATGACTAGTGAAGACACACTGCATGACTCGCCGTCTAGGGTTTCGGTGGTGGAAGAACGGAGGGATGATAGACCCGATCGTGCTGGGCCCGAGCGGACGGAGGTTCCAGCGTCTAGTAGCCCATCGACGACGCTGCCGCAGGAAGATACCCAGGGTCTTGATGATGAGGGGGCGCCACCGCCGCCACCGAGGGAGGAAGGAGACATAACTGCTCCTTTGGTGATTGAGGCGGACTGCCCGCCAATCGACCATACTGGTCCGCTGAATCAAGCGACGCGGTCATCTGATATCAGAACGACGGAGGTTCTTGTTGTCCCAAACCCTAGGCAGGAGCCTGTTCTGACACCCATCACATAGTCGGTCGTCTCGCAGTGGCCACAGAGGAAGACACAGCTATACGGGATCCCTCACGACACATGCTTCAGATGTATGGGGAGAGTCCATTGGCAGGCGTAGTGCAGAGGAAGCAAGGTTTGCTATAAGTGTCGTAGACCGGGTCATGTGGCTGCTAGATGCACGCAGTATATGCCAAGACCAAGGCTGTCGGACGTACACTCAAGGGCGACGTTTCCACCATTATCGTCGGGCATCCCGACCAGGGGCGATCTGCAACACATCCCTAAGCGCATCGTTGTTGATGTCGGGCCTGACAACGAGCTGCGCAAAGCAAAGATGACAGCGCTTGAGAGGGCGGTGGAGATATCATGGCCATATGGTGTTCAATGGAAGGAGCTTTGCCCGTTCTTGCGGCAGTGCTGGCCCAATGCGGCGGACCTATACAGATTTGCAGAACGTAAGGCTGTTGCTTTCTTCTCATGCGATAAGGAGGTGAAGGAAGTAAAGGAGAAGGGCGTACCAGATATGCACGGGAAAAAAATTGATTTGCAACTCATGAGTAATGGAGAACAGAACCAACAGAAGGAGGCTTTTTGGTTTTGGGTAGCAGACATCCCTATTACATGTAGAGATGATGACACGATGGAGAAGATGATATCACCTTTCGGTAAACTGAGGTTCATTTCAGACTGGCAGAAAGAAAAAGATGACTTATCTGGCTTGATTATCCTGGTTGAGGCATTCAGTGAAGATGTCCCTCAATTTGTATCTCTTACTTACGGGCAGCGTCAGACATCTGTGTAGTTCTTCATGTTGGCAAGAGGGCTGGTGGGGTCCAATAGCACGCAGCTTACTGAGTTTGGGAGAGAGTCAGGGATACCTAGGGAGGCCTTATCTATGCAGGGGAAGACGATTGTATCTAATGCCATGGTGGTTGTGTCAGACAAAACCTCGGATTCTAGAGAGATACCTCAGGCGCGGAGCCCGTCCCCGATCAGGAAGCACCATAGATCACTGAGACGAGTGGTCGTGGATAGAGAGGGCAACAACAGATTTTTGTCGAACAGACGATTGGAGGATTTCATTTTCCTTGAGGGTGACTATGTTGATCATAGGAGGACATATATAAGGAGTCATAGCATACATAGAAGAGATGTGGATGATAGCTGGTACCACAGATGATATCATTCCAGGAGTAGACACTCAGACTACGACAGAGAATTCTTTGATGGATACTGGTCAGAGTTGGAGGGGGGATTTAGCCCCTGATTGTTTTCATCTTTGGTGGTGACGGTGGCACAAAGTTAATATGGACTTTACTTATATTTTTTGGAACATCAGGGGGCATCTAATAATCCTACGAGGAGAGTTCTGAGCAGAATTTGTGGTAGTTATAAACCAGGTGTGGTTTGTTTGTTTGAGCCGTTTCTCCATGCTGAACAGGCTGCGGAACTCATGGACATTGTGAGGCTTGATTGGACGGTGGATAATCAAGAGGAGGAAGGGAAGATTTGGTTCTACACAGACATAGATACAAATCCTTCTGTTTTCAAGAGACATAGGCAACGCATCATGGTGAGATTGGAGGCCAGCGATGGGGCAAAGTTCTTTGTTACAGCCATATATGCCAGTTGTGATCACCTTGAGAGGAGGTCTTTGTGGGAAGAGATAATGACAATGGCGGAACATATAGGTGATGAGCCATGGATGATTGCAGGTGACTTCAATGTGGTACGTAATATAAGGGAGAGATGAGGTGGGAACGCACCAGGTTATCAGGACATGCTGGATTTCAACACCTTGATTGCGGATGTTGCTTTGGATGAAATTCCGTTTGAAGGCAGTCAATTCACTTGGGTGAACAAGCAGATTCTTACACCTACTATGTGGCAGAGAATAGATAGGGTGTTAGTGAATGAGGCATGGATGGTGGAAAGGCCCGCAACCAGATCGATACACTTAACCAGAGATAGAGTTTCTGATCACAGTCCTATAGTGACAATTCTAGGCGATCAAGCAATAGAGTGAAAGACGGCACATTTTGTTTTCATGAAGGCGTGGATCGAGCACGAAGACTGTTTAAAGGTGATTGAACAGGCTTGGAGTGAACAGGTGACTGGACACCCGTCCTTCATTTTCTGTCACAAGCTTAAAAGAGTTAGATCAACTTTGTGAAGATGGAGCAAAAAGTCCTATGGAGAAATCAAGCAGCACATCAAAGACTTGGAGGATGTGGTGTTTACTACACATGTGGCATTCGATGGGAACCCAACTATGGTGAATCAAGTTAACCTGAGGACGGCTGAGAAAGAAATGCAACAATTGTTGGATGAAGAAGAGGCGATGTGGAAAGAGAAAGCAAGGATAAGCTGGCTTCAAGACGGGAAGCGTAATACGAAATTTTATCATGCTACCGTCAAAGCACAAAGGAAGTGCAGGAGGCTTAACAGCGTGGTCTTGCGGGATGGCACGTGTATATCGGATCCTAAGATGATGGCGGAGGTGACGGAGGACCTCTATAAACATTTCTTCAATGAGGTGGTGGAAACAGATGTACCTGACTTGGAGGATTTCTTGCATAATATCCCAGAGCTGGTATCTTTGGATGAAAATCTTTCCCTTCTCGCTATCCCCCATGAAGAGGAGGTTGTGAAGGCCCTACTAAAGATGGACTCCTCAGCAGCTCCAGGTCCGGATGGGTTCACTGGGATGTTCTTCGGGGCTGCTTGGTCAATCATTGGTGCAGATTTTATGAAGATGACGGAGGCTTTCTTTAGAGGATAGCCTTGCTTTAGGGGCCTTTTCTACTGCTGAATTCTACTTATTCCGAAGGTGGATTGCCCAAAGAGACTACCAGAGGACTTTAGGCCAATCTCAATTGAAAATGTTGCCCTCCATATTCTTACACGTATTCTCAGTGATAGGATGGCTCCAATGATGCCGAGGTTGATTTCCAAGGTACAAGGTGCTTTTGTTAAAGGATCCAACATCATTCATCATGTCAGGCTTGCGAAGGAGCTGATGCACGACATCAATAGAGGCCAAGGGACACCCAATGTGATTCTGAAGTATGATATGTCGAAAGCTTACGATAGGACTGACTGGAATGTTCTGTGGAGAGTGATGCAACAATTTGGGTTTAGTACGGATATGGTGAAGCTGTGCTTAATTTTCTTTTCTAATACATGGGCTACCGTCACGGTTGGGGACGAAACTGCAGGTTTTTTTCCGATGAGTAGAGGACTCAAGCAAGGTTGTGCGCTATCCCCTTTCTTGTTCATTCTTTTCGAGGAGATTCTATGTAGAAAATTTCTGAAGATAGAAGAGGAGGGACACATTTCGAGATTCAAGATCAGGGAGGAGGTGATTCCGCCAAGCATTCTATTATATGCGGATGACATTGCTTTATTCTTCAATGTTGATCAGAGATCGATGGAGAAGGTTAGGGATACTTTTGAGGTGTATGAAAGGGCCACGGGGCAAAGAATCAATAAAGATAAATCCATATGTGTAGTAGGTGGGAAAGATTTGGAGATGATAAATAGTGTGGCAGTTTGTATGGATATGGGGGCAGCGAAGGAATCTATCACTTACCTGGGTATCCCTATAATGAAAGGAAGGATGAGACTCAACGACTTTGAGTTCTTGATGAAGAAGATTGTTAATAAATTCACAACTTGGAGATCCAAACTCCTATCCTTCGTGGGAAGAAGACTACTAATCGCTCAAGTGCTATCATCCATTCCTGTATATACGGCGGCTGCGATTGGCATTCCGGTGGGGATTGCAGACCGCATTGAGAGGAAGCTTTCTCATTTCTTGTGGGCGGGCAGGGATGAACAACACAGAAAAGCTTGGCTCAGTTGGCACAGAGTTGCAAGACCTCTATCTCAAGGTGGGCTGGGGTTTCCATCGCTCCGTTTGATAAATGATGCTTTCGTTGGGAAGGCTTGTTGGGAGGTGTTGACGGTGAATTCATTATGGGCCAGTTTCTATAGGTGGAAGTATGCCAATGTGGTAGCAGGTCGTGATAATGTCTTTCCCGGTTCCTTGAAGTTGGGACCTTCTCCTTCTCCGTACTGGAAACGTATATGGGATATGATGTCGCGGGTGTTCCCTATGTGTAGATGGGTGGTAGGGAGAGGTGAAATTCCTTTCTGGGACTCGAGGTGGTGTGAGCAGCGTTTGGCAAATTATGCTAGATTCGCTAGTGATAGAAGACACCCTTTTCTTATTAAACACTTCTGGATTGAAGGCCAGGGATGGGATTGGGATGTACTGAGGATGATAGTTGATGATGATGGGTTGGATATCATCCGTGAATCTAACGCATGGATCGCTGATGTGGAAGATAGAATGATATGGAGTCCGGGGATGAGAGGTGTATTCTCTATGAGATCATTCAAAAAGCTACTTATGGTAGACGGAAGGGAAGGTCCTGCTGGGTTAGAGTGGATTTGGAAGAGTAGCTTCCCTAAGGCGGCGGCTTTCATTTGGAATTCTGTTAGAGGGGCCACGTCAATGGATGATAACATTAAAGCTAGATGTTGCATTCCCTTTACATCTCGATGCAACTGCTGCGAGGAGCCACACGAGGAGAGCATTGGACACCTGATTTTCCATGGACAAATGGCGGGTTTCTTTTGGGGTAAGTTTGCCGAGCTGACAGATATGCATCCACCTAATGACGTCAGATCCCTAATAGATACCTATGTTTTGGGGAAGAGGAAGAAACTAAAAGAGTGGCTAGCTGGAAACCTGGCGGTTCTGATCCCGTATAGCATATGGCGGTTGAGATGCCAAGCTAGATTCGAGGAGCAACATAGACCTTTCTCTCATGAATAGAGTTGGGTCATGGCGGCGCTGAACGTTCAGCTGAAGAGGAGATCTTTTTTGTTAGATACAGATAACATCATTTATGCACGGATGAGGGAGGCGAGCTTGACTGAGCCGCGAATCTTGATGAGACAGATAGAGCTGGTGAGATGGCAGACTCCTGACCTGCATAATCTTAAGCTCAACCTCACGATCGGGAGAGATAGAGATAACCCAGGAGTGTCTCGAAGGTGGGCGGCGGGAGTTATAAGAAATCACAGGGCTAATATCTACCTTGTTTTCAGAGCTTGGCTCAGGAGTACGGATTACATACTTGCATATATGCAAGTGTGTGCTATCGGGTTGAAGATAGCGAGAGACCATGCATTGGTCATTTCGTGTATTGAGATTGATGAGGCGTACGTGCATGACATCTTATGGAACACCAGGATGGAGCCATGGAAGACGTCACTGCTCGTTAGGGAGCTGCGAGAGGAGCTTGATTCTGCTATGATATATGGGTCCTTGGTTCACAAGGTCATCAACTCAATACCTCGTGAACTAGGGAAATGGGGCAGCAGGTTGAATGAGCCATTCATTGCTTCAGATTCATTGAATATACCATGTAGAGTAAGAGGTATGGCGGCTTTAGAGAAACGTAGAGTCCCTTACATTGTTTTGCGGAGTGTTGTTGGTTAGGTTGTTATGATGTGTCTAGTTTTTATTGCTTTTTACCTGCACTGTTATAAGCAGGAGCTGTAAGTTCTGGATGATTGTGCCCACAAGAGGGGTGTGGGATGAATAAAAGTGACCCCTGGCTTAACAAAAAAAAAGTGATTAAGGGAACCCAGTCAGTCAAACAAGGTTGACTTAGGTGTTTTAGATCAAGGTAAGAGGGCCATGCATATTTGGCACAAGTACTTTGGTTTATTGATTGTTATCTATAATTATGCACATTTGGTGATTTCATGAATTATGAATGTCTATCAAGAATGCATTATGTATAATTATCATTGATTGCTTGCTTGTTTAATTATAGTCTATGCTATGAACCTAATTATGATTATGATTATGAAATTAAGGTTAAGGAATCATGTTCAAGAAGGGGAAAACCCTATTATGGTTTATGAGGGAGAAATCCCATTATGATTCAAGGGGAGAAATCCCATCATGTTAAAGTTCAATGATCATGTTAATGTTTAAGATAATGTTAGTGCCATGTTAATGATCAAGTTAAATGGAATTGAATTAGTTTTCATATGTTCTTGAATCATGGACCTCAAGGGGTCGTCAAGGGCTTTCCTAGCATCAAGGGCTTTCTTAGCAATCATGTGCTGCTTAGGGGGCATCATAGAGGGATGCATATGTTCAATGTTCAATTCAGCATGCAAATTATGAATCATGAATTCTTAAGAAAAATCCATGTTAAGGTTTATGTTAAGCTATGTCAAGTTAATTTTATCATGTCAAGCTATATTTACTTTTTATGTCATATAAGATGCCAAATACCACTTACTGATGTGTTGTTTGTTTTGCATGGTTGGGGATGAGATGTCCACAGAAGTTGGAGCTAAAGGGAAGGAGACATCTTAAGGAGTTCCACGAATCCAAAGACCTTATAAGTTGTTGCCTGGTGGGATGTCCATCTATGGAGATCCTATCTTTTTCATGATTATCTAGTTTATGTTTAGTGCACCTTTAGAAGCATGATGTAACTTTCTTTCCATGAACTCATGTATGAATCTATGTTTCTATGATTGCCAAGTGTTGTTTATTTCTTGATATGAGATCATGCATGTGACAATCCCTCCCTGATATGCCAAGTACCCCACATTATGGATAATGTTGGGGATTAGGCTGTGCTTCCGCTGGTTACGTATGAAACCCTAGGGAGGGGTGTTACATAAATGGTATCAGAGCAAGAAATAGATGGCCACTAAGGCAACAATAAGGATTCATGCAAGTCACCCTAGGATGAAGAAATAGAAGTAGAGAACATGATTATGTATTCTAGTATGTCTAGAGAACCCTAAAGATGACTAGAGCCCTCACCTCATTAGATAAGTACATGTTAGCATGCTCAGGTAGTTGAAACCATACCCTAGATGATGACATGTTTCTCCTTGTCTCAATGTTAAGGGCCACCCAATTGAGATTTGAGGAAAATGTCATTTAATGTGACTTTTTATGTGTCTTACCTTCTTAATTGTGTGTGTGGTATGGGACACATGTGCAAATGAGTTGGTGAGATGTAGCATAAAGAGATCTAACATTTCTAAATATGTGCTTGATCACCACATATACAGATATGAAGGATATATGACCCAAGGTTAGATAACTATGAAGAAGTAGTCATGGTAAGTGAGAGATAGATTCCCTAAGTGTAATGAGTTAGGTGTAATGTTAAGGAGTAGGTATGAGACTTAGGAAGGGTGGTTACGTAATTTATGTTGAATCATAATGCTTTGTTTTTATATGCCTCCTATAATGAAAATTTGTATGGAAAATTTGCAAGTTATGTGTAATCCTTAAGGTGGGTAGAAACTCTAGGAAATTTTGAGGACGAAATTTATTTAAGGTGGATAGAATTGTAACATCCCACTCTTGCTATGCAATTTTCCAAATTATTTTATTCCTTGCATGCTCTTTTCCTAATTAGATAATTGTTGAGGACTTAAATGCAATTTGCCCATGTTAGTTTTGCAAAATCATTTTATTATGTCCAATTGCTATCTTATCCTTATTTTATGCAAATGAAATGTTTTCATGTATATCTATACCCTTTTGTTTAAGAAAATGAGAATAAATGCTTTTATGTCCAATTTTCTCTCTCATATGATAATGAGTGATTTACATGCTTAATTTCTTACTTAATGGCCTCCATCTTATCAATTGAAAAGAAATAATATTTAGGGCACGTTTTTATGTTTTGTAATTCTTATTTGAGAAGTTAATGGTTTTATTTACACTCAGCATGGTCATTTAAGTGCAAGTAATGATTTTTGCTATATTAGGCCTAAAACGTGTACAAGCATAAGATCTAACCCCACAGGAATATTCTAGACACCCTAATGTACCTATGGTTCAAATTTGAACCCATTATGACCATGTTTGACCCCCCATAAATTGGGAAAGATTTGAATATAAATGGACCAAGATTTGAATGCCATTTCATTAATACAAGCAATTGACCTAAGGTTCGTTTTATTTTTTTTTACTGGCACGCGTTACTTTATTCTTTCCTCATGTGCATGCACAGGGACTATTGGATCAAGATCCAACAGTGCGCCCGTCTTCTCCTACCTCTGCTCTTCATGCGAAGAACTCCCGTTTCTAGTGCTTTGAACGCTCGCATTCAATCTCAGTCATTCAAGTCATTTCTTCCCCATCGAATTCGTGAGGTCAATCTGATCCGTGCGAGCCCTTACTCGCCTTCTCCCTCGGCCTATACAAGAAATGCCCAAATAGGGATCGCAAACCTCCCTTGCACAGACACCGCTACAGCTGCTAGCACCTCCATCTGAGCAACATGAGAGCACCACCGACCCCCTAGCTGTGCTCCTCCGTGCTCAATTTCTCCGCTGGATCCCCCAGGCTCCTCGACCTACTCGCTTTTGGTTTCCGGCGACCTCTACCTTGCCGCACTGTTCGTCATCGCCTTTGATGCAATTGAACACCGAGTAAGCATCTATCACCTCTCGCAGTTCTTCACGCATCATCGATTTACCCTGCCTTCGCCTCAGTCATTGTGTCCTATAGATGGGTCTTGAAGATCTCGTCGGTGCTAGCCGCCAGAACCGATCAGTGGCCCTCCGACCACGGAAGCGCTTGCTGTAGCTTCGCCTTCACTCAGTGAATCTCTTCAGACCCTCATCTCGCCGTTTGGGCATGTTTTCACTGGGTTTTGACTTAGGGACCGCCGCCCCTGTTTCTCGCCGCAAAACTCTGTTCATCGACTCCGATGACCTTCCCGGGTGCTTTTGCTTCAGTCAATGCTTCCCTCATCCGCGTCTCCCCTCCGCGAGTCCATCTGAAGGATTTTGTTCCCTTTTTCTTGCTCTCCCCGATGAATCGACATTGTCGTCTTGCTGTTCTCTGGGTCCATGACCAGAGAAGCTTCTTGAGCTCCAGTTCACGCCGGAGCCCATGAAAAGGGCTATGTGTTTCCGTCATGTGTTGGCGAACTCGCCAGCAGTCTCGAGTCCTTGAGAGGAACCCAGATCCTCAATATGGATCGTGGATGAACCTCAGCTTCCTGCTCCTGGAGCCAAGCTCGAGCCATGGCTCGCGTTGAGAAGGCGAGGAGCAATCCAGGTCTTGAAATGACCTTAGTGCCCCTGTACTTTGTTTAATCGACGATTTCCATCACGGGGGTATTTCAGGGTTTTCACCTATCCACCCTTGTTTGATCGCAAGTCCTCAGAGGCGATCCTCGTTGCTGATTTGTCCAAGCCTGGTTGGTCCAACTCAGACCTGGCTCACTATCTTGGGTCGAGTTTTATCCACATGGCTTTTCTTTAATTTCTTATTGGCTGAATCTTTGAAAAATCATAGTAAATCACCTGGTTATCGTAAAAATAGGAAAAAATAGGTTTTGGAAAGGATTTTTAATAAGGAATCCAATTTTCTAATTTTTATCGACTGATTTTGCTGTTTCCATATCTCAATATTTATATAAACAAATTAGGGTTTGATGTTGTACAATGAATGATAAACATGCTTTTTCAGGTGATTAAGGGAACCCAATCAGTCAAACAAGGTTTGACTTAGGTGTTTTAGATCAAGGTAAGCGGGCCATGCATATTTGGCACAAGTACTTCGGTTTATTGATTGTTATCTATAATTATGCACATTTGGTGATTTCATGAATTATGAATGTCTATCAAGAATGCATTATGTATAATTATCATTGATTGCTTGCGTTTTTAATTATAGTCTATGCTATGAACCTAATTATGATTATGATTATGAAATTAAGGTTAAGGAATCATGTTCAAGAAGGGGAAAACCCTATTATGGTTTATGAGGGAGAAACCCCATTATGATTCAAGGGGAGAAATCCCATCATGTTAAAGTTCAATGATCATGTTAATGTTTAAGACAATGTTAGTGTCATGTTAATGATCAAGTTAAATGGAATTGAATTAGTTTTCATATGATCCTGAATCATGGACCTCAAGGGGTCATCAAGGGTTTTCCTAGCATCAAGGGATTTCCTAGCAATCATGTGCTCCTTAGGGGGCGTCATAGAGGGATGCATATGTTCACTGTTCAATTCAGCATGCAAATTATGAATCATGAATGCTTAAGAAAAATCCATGTTAAGGTTTATGTTAAGCTATGTCAAGTTAATTTTATCATGTCAAGCTATATTTACTTTTTATGTCATATAATATGCCAAATACCGCTTACTGATGTGTTGTTTGTTTTGCATGGCTGGGGACGAGATGTCTGCAGAAGTTGGAGCTAAAGGTAAGGAGACAGCTTAAGGAGTTCCACAAATCCAAAGACCTTAGTAGTTGTTTCCTGGTGGGACGTCCGTCTATGGAGATCCTATCTTTTTCATGATTAACTATTTTATGTTTAGTGCACCTTTAGAAGCATGATGTAGCTTTCTTTCCATGAACTCATGTATGAATCTATGTTTCTATGAATGCCAAGTGTTGTTTATTTCTTGATATGAGATCATACATGTGACAATCCCTCCCTGATATGCCAAGTACCCCACATTATGGATAATGTTGCGGATTAGGTTGTGCTTCCGCTGGTTACATATGAAACCCTAGGGAGGGGTGTTACAATGACCTCCCATAAAAAGATCCATACAGAGACATTCTGATACTAGCTTGGAAACTATTTTTGTAGGAAAACTTAGATAAAGGTAGGTATTGTTCCCACAATCCACCTCAATCTAGAACACATTCTCTCAATAGATCTTCTTGGGTCTGGATCATACAATTTGACTGACTATCAGTCTGAGGATGATAGGTTGTGTTGAACTTCAACCTTGTGCTAAGTTCTTTATGGACTTGTTTCCACTACTTGGAAGTGAACTTAGGTTACACAAACAGAGATAATTCAACTCAAAACACCATGCAAATGGACTATCTCTTTAATGTAAAGCTTAGTTAATTCTGACACCTTGGCAATAATCTTTAGCAAGGAAGTGTGCTGACTTGGTTAGGCAATCCACCAAGACCCATATAGCATCATTTCCTTTTGTTATATTGTTGGTTCTCAGCGTTCACCATCTGGTACGTAAGACAACTAGACACATACAAGTATATGTCTCGCTTCATTCCTGGCCACCAGAAGAAACGTTATAGGTCTTTGAACATCTTAGTGGTGTTGCGATGTACAGTGTACTTTGATCCATGAGCTTCTTGTAGGATGTGAGCCTTCAAAAAAGAATCATTAGAAACCCAGAGATGATGCTTATATTGGATTCCACCATCCACACCTATCGAGAGGTGTGTTTGAGGCTTCACGATTAATCCCTTCATCTTTTCTAGCTCTGGGTTGACTAACTGGGCTGCTACAAGCTTGGTAAACAAGTCAGGTACAATTTGGATATTGGCCAAATAGATCCTATCTACCAAAGGCTATGGAATCCATTTAGCAAAGTCTTTAAGTCTCTTCCACTAGGTGAACAAACTAGGTGTACAAATAAGATGTTTTTGACTGAGGGCATTGTCGCCACATTAGCCTTATCGGGATGGTAGGCTATGGTGAAATTGAAATCCTTTAGGTATTCCATTCAACGTCATTGTCCTAAGTTTAGGTCCTTCTAAGTCAATGGGTACTTTAGGCTCTTATGGTCAGTGAAGATGTCAAAGGTATCCCCATACATATAGTGTCGCCAAATTTTTCAAGGCATGGACAACTGCCGCAAGTTCCAGATCATGGGTTAGATAATTCAACTCATTGGGGTTGAGATGTCTGGAGGCAAAGGTGACAACATGATTTTTTTTCTCTAACATGCATCCTAAGCCCATCATTGATGTGTTGGTGAAGATAACAAAACCATTATTGCCTAAAGGTATGGTCAATATAGAAGCTAAGGTGAGCTTTTCTTTTAACTCCTGGATCGTGCTTCACACAGGTTGGACCAAACAAATTTCTCATCTTTCTGGGTGATCTTAGTAATGGGTAAAGCATTCAATGAGAAATCATTAATGAGTCATTGATAATACCCAACCAATCCCAAGAAACTACAAATCTCAGATGAAGACTTTTATGTTGGCCATTCTCAAATAGTTACTACTTTTGTAGGGTCCACCGATATGGTTCCTCTAGATATAATGTGCCTGAGGAACATAACTCGGTCTATCTAAATTCATATTTTGAAAATTTCCCCTAGAACTTCTACTTTCTCAGAATATCAAGGACCTTAGATAGGTGGTCACAATGTTTTTCTAGGCCATTGGAGTAGACTAACATTTCATATATCAACACTATGACAAAGGTGTCAAGGAAGGGCCCACACTAGTCATGAGGTTCATGAACACACATGGAGCATTGGACAATCTAAAAGGCATAACCAAAAACTCATAGTAGCCATAGCGGGTATGAAAAGTAGTTTTTGGGATGTCCTCATTCTTAACTCGCAGCTGGTGGTACCCAGATCCCAGGTCAATCTTTGAGAAAACTATGGCAGTTTTGAGTTGGTCAAACAGGTCATGCATCCGGGGTAGAAAATACATATCATTAAGTGTGGCCTGATTTATCATTATGCAATCTATGCACATGTGGAGCGATCTGTCCTTCTTTTTTACAAAGACAGACAGTGCCCCACATGGGGATGTACTGGGTCAGATTAAGCCCTTGTCTAGGAGTTCTTGTAGTTGCTTCTTTAACTCAAGCAACTTGATGGGAGCCATCCTATAGGGTGCCCAAGGGATTAGGTTTGTCCCAAGAGCTAGCTCTATTGGGAAATTCACTCCTCTCTCTGTAGGTTTTCCTAGCAAATCATCTAGGGAAACATCAGCATAGTCCCTGACAACCACTATTTCTTCTAAGCACTTCACCTTAGGCTCTAGCTCAGTAACTACAACTAGGAACGCTAGAAAACCTTTAGCTACCATATGTTCCGCTTTCACGGCTAACACATATAGGCTGGTGGTGGCATCTTTCCTACCTATAATGGTAAAGGGTGGATGACCATGCTTTTCTATCCTTATTTTCTTTTCCCTACATTCTATATTTGCATTATAGTTATAAAGCTAATCCATTCCTATAATGACATCAAAATAATTCATGTAAAGCAAGATAAAGTCGGTAGGGAGTTTATTATTCATATACTTCACAGGCATGACCGGTGTTTTCAAAAGGGATGAGAAGATACGACCCTATGGATAGTGACTTCCAAAACATATCCAACGTCCTTCAAATCCAAACAAAGTGTAGTTGCAATTTTATGTGAAATGAAAGTATTAGTAGAACCAGCGTTGAATAAAGCTTTAACAGTATGTCCCATGATATCAAGTAGTCCTTTATCATACTTATGACAGTCAAAACTATTAAGCATTTCATGGTAAAGGATAGCAAAGGATTTTTAGGGATGGTTACCTTCTATGAGTCAGTTGGCATTGGCCTAAGTTTTCTCATTATCAACGGCCAAGACTCAGGCCTATTAACGTTCCCTAGTAGGTGGAGTTTCCCCAGAGGTCTTGTAGCCATCAGTTGGGTCGTCACTAGGTTGGGACCCCAAGGGCCACAGAGAGGATAGTTGGCTTGGAAGTGTCCCTCGTGTGGGAAGGGATAGCACACCTTCTTCTTAAAGTGGCATTTACCAATGTGTAACCTCCCACAATTGCAGCAATTTGGGGGAGCCCCATGTCAATGATTATCATTATAGGGTTTTCCCTTTCCTCCATTTCTACCCTTTCCATTGATACAACCTTGTTCCTTTCTATTGTCATCTCTAGGTGCAGAGACACCTTCAGTGAACCCTAGGTATCCTTTTGGTGGGTTTTGGGAAGGTATGACCATCTTCTCCATATCTAAGTCAAATTTGAGGGCCTCAATGAAGTTTAGGGTTTACTAGCCATGATATGAGGTTCTCCACAGCTAGGATCCAGGCATCCACCTTGTCTACGACTTTTCTTCTGTCCTCACCCCAAAACTTCTCTATGTTTAGATTGACAAAGTTGAGATTGGTAGATCCAAGATGAGGGTGAATAGGCAGGGATTCACCATTCTCATTTTTTGTGACGTCTCTGAGGGCCAGGGCACTAATGGCCTCAATGAGCTTCTTCTGCTATTCTGTCTAGAGCACTTCAAGGGTTTGTTTCACCGCCTATCTGAATGTAGGTTCAGATCTAAAAGCATGGCCAAGGTTTTCCTTGGGCTTGGATTCATATTCAGACATGGGTTTACCCTTAGCAACATCTTTCAGGTTTGGGATTTCAAATTGAACGACCTTAGGCTCAAAACCTTCCTCAGTGGAGGCCTCCTATGGCCTTTTCCACTTCTTGTAAGACTCACCTTCTATGAACCTCCTCCTCTTCTCTAAGGAAATCATATTCCTGTAGGATGTCTTCCCATCTGGGTGGTCCCTGGGTGTGTCATTAACGATAGTGATAGTCTTGGTGAGGGCCATGTTGTTTCACATATATAAATTTATCTCAATTTTTAGCTTTAGGACATTAAAGCATCATAAAATTATTTCCATGAAATCTTGATTACATGCACTAATTATAATTTTCCAGAGGATGTCTTAGCCTTAATACCCATAACCCTAATTCTAATCAGGGTGGAGGAAGCAGTTATCGGGTCCTTAGTTTTTTGTGAGGGAAGAAGGGAGTAGAGAAGGGATGAATCACAAGATAAGAAGAAACTTGGAGGTATTTTATTTTGGGCCAAATCTTCTGGATTTGCCTAGGCAGGATGCACTGAGGTCAGGGAGTCCTCGTAATCCAACTAGAAGTGTGGTGGAAAGTTTTTCCAGCCCTCCGGGTCATGATCCCTTCTAGACACCATTGCTTCTAGAAAATGTCACAATAATTCCCCTGCACTCTATAGATTCTTTAAGATTTACTAATTATTAAAGGTTAAATGGTAAAGTTGGGCTCTTATACCAAATATAAGGACCCCCTCCCCTTATTATCCCCAATTAAGGTAGACCGAGAGGGCAGGGGGCATTATCTTAATTCTAGGATCAAGGTTTAGCAATTAAACAATGATGTTAGAATATTAGCCTATTGAGTTAATAGGCTAATTGGTCTATTATGTACATGGGCATGTTGCCCATGGCCCATTAGGCTTTAGTCTGCTTCCTTTGTGCTTCTTTGTAATAGCCTCCACTCCTATATATAGGATAGGGGTGTACATATTAACATACAACAATTACACTTCTTCACATGGTATCATAGCAATAGCCCTGGGAATAGAACCCTAGCCACTGCCCCTCCTTCCTTCCTCTCTGGCACCCACTCTAGCCCTGTTTTTCATCCACCCTCTCTCCTAAAGGGAGAGAAATAGGGGGATAACCTACCTATAGGCAGATGCCCCCTCCTTCTATGACTTAGTTCGGACGGCCCCTAGGCACTTCTTGGACTCCATGGATTCTCCTCCTCCTTAGAGATTTAACCTTTCAGTTGGCGCCATCTTTCTCAGCGATCTCCATGGATCTATCCATATGTCGATGTTTTCCTTCCCAAAGATCTATCAAGAGTCTAGTCTGAGTCTCTGGACAGTGCAAATTCATGCCCAGATCCTTGAGTTTGTCGTCACTTTCCCCATATCCTTATAGAATATTTGATCGTCCAGCAACTCCAACCACTACTATTGAAGAAGCCATGCCAAGTAGATCTCCCTTCCACTCCAACAACCACCACCATCATGTTCATCATCTCTTTCCCTACCGATTTTGCATCCATCCACTACAACAACCATTGAAGCATCCATACGGACCACTCCAAGTAGTCTCTCCATCCCATGCAAGGAGTAGTGACAATGTCCACTACAAGGAGTTGTGTCCATCATCCACACTGTCTACTCCAAGTAGTCTCGCCATCCCCTACATGGAGTAGTGAAAATGGCAACTAAAAGGAGCGACGGTGATCAGTACCCTTCCTTTTCATCATGATATATAGGAGAACAAAAGATGGCACTAATTTCCATCACCCATGGTGAATTCTGAGGTTCTTTGTCTCCTTGATGGCGCCAATTGTTGACACAATCATGCTTCAATGACATCACACACAACATGTTGGACCAACAACATGGTGTAGAAGCTCAAAATTCACTTGACAGTGCAAGGTTCCTTCCAGCTCTCAAATCACATTGTTTGTTGGCCAAACAACACGGTGTGCTGACATGGGTTTGTCATCTTCAACTTCATCCAGATTGACAGCTATACAGTGTGTTGTAGACCAATATGACGTGTCCATGAGATCTAAGTTATGCCTCCAACATCATACATGACGTGTAGGATCACTATACGACATAGTGCATGGTGTATGTCATTTTCGAGCGAGGAGCTACACGGCGTGTCAAAAACCTCATACGACATATCAACAGGAGCCTACCTCT
The DNA here is from genome assembly GCA_963693085.1 of Alisma plantago-aquatica. Classification (NCBI taxonomy): domain Eukaryota; kingdom Viridiplantae; phylum Streptophyta; class Magnoliopsida; order Alismatales; family Alismataceae; genus Alisma; species Alisma plantago-aquatica. The sequence goes on along the minus strand of OY856412.1, from coordinate 426,954,345 downwards.
CACCCCCAACAGTCTACACGGTGTGTCTAGTCATAGATGCATCATCTCAGAAGTAGTTTGTCCACTTCCAGCTTCAGTAATGACGTCCTCTAAAAGGTATATCTCTCCTCCAATACTTGATGATAATCAGATCATGTTATTATTAGTTTTTGACCCAGCAAAAATTTTTGCGGGTCAAGAAACAATCCATTTATTTTTCTATCCAGATCTTATAATCAGGTTGTTTTTCCTATTGATTCTGGTTATTGGTCTTCTATGGAGAACCATTCTGGTAATGCCACTTCTTCTCCTTGTGAGTAACATTCCAATAGTGTATCTCCTCTTTTACTGAGTTTCCATTCCAATAGTCTTCTCTTTGTTCTTCTCTACATACTACACCTCTTGTTTTACAATTTTCATTTCCCAACCTCCCATCCCTCATGTGTGTGTTTTTCCATGTACGAGGGGAAATATTTCCCTTTTTCCACACCATATACTCACTCTCATCATATTTGGTGTGCGGGGGGATTAGAGGAGGGAGAAAGAGAGATTGAGAGGAGGGTACAAAGAGAACATGAGAGAGAGGATATGAGGAGAGAGATAGAAAGAGACATGAGATGAGATGAAATGAGATGATATGAGATGACATGAGATGATATTCCAAGCTATGTTCATGGAGCTTCATGTTCTTCAGCACATTTGTGTTACATTTCAGACAACATTGAAAGATCTCATAGTTGCAGCATTGACATCAAGCCTTTTGTGTTCATACTGTATTATGTATGTCAAGATAAGAGTCGTTGTGGCTTATTCTCGCCTCTAGTCCCTTTGGTGTTGATTATGTTCCAGTTGATCATCTATGCTACATTGATGGTGTTCTAAATGGTTGCTTCTTCTCTTGAGCTTGCATCTTCAAGCCTATGCAAATTGTATATCTGTAAGGATTCAATCAGAGTGATCTTCACTGAGCTACTTTGTCACGTCTTCTTTGAGTTGCATCTGATACTTCTATGTGTTGAGATGACACCTCAGCCAGCATGTTCATGCCACTTTATGCATGTTGATTATCTTCTGCGCTTATTCTAGTTGACTGCACTTCTCAAACAATTCAGAGATATCTCCACTGCTACATTGACATTGTGCCTCTGCATTCCTGACATGTTATGTGTGTTGGGTGTGTTGAGTAGGCTTGTTCCACTCCACATTCCTCTCCAGTGCAAGATGGCATAGTCATGGTATTTATGATTATCTACTTCACATGTTCTTCACTCCAGACTCACTTTATGAGAAACACCTTCTTCAATGCTCAAGCTTCTCCAACATGTAGAACACATCTCAAAGAGGCGCCATCAGCAATATCTTTTCAGTTAGGAAGTATTGATTAAGGAGGAGTAACATTTGTATGGGGAGTGACATATCTATGTTTCAATTATCATTTATTTCTTATTGTTCAATCGAGTCATGTAACTCCAAGCTTGGACATGCGTTCACCCATGCTCCAGCTTGAGGGGTGTTAGAATACTAGCCTATTTAGTTGATAGGTTAATTGTGTACATGGGCCTATTTCCCATGGCCCATTAGGGTTTATTATGCTTCCTTTGTGCTTCCTCATAATAGCCTCCTCTCATATATATAGGATAGGTGTGTACATATCAATATACAACAATTACACTTCTTCACAAATAATAATTAGAAATTTCATTGAATGGAAAAGAGTTTGATAACATTATGAAGATAGAATCTCCCTTAGGTAGTTACATGTAATGGAAAACTAATATTTGAAACATGAAATAAATCTAACTATCCAAATCCTCTTGTAAAGTTTAATCATCTTTTTTTGGTTCCATTTTCTCAGGAAATCTATTTCTTAATATTAATTTCAGTTAACCTAAAATGATGTGAAACAAAACGTGGTCAGCATATCAAAGTATATTGAGTATGTGACGGGGGGATATACACGTGTAGGTATAACAAAATAATCAACCATAGCAACAATTATTTCAAATTGAACTTGCAATTTCTTATCCTAATTTCCCAACCATGTTATACGTAATCTTTGGGAATACCCTTTCCTATGGTTTGTCCATACAATGGACTTATCCAACCTTCCCACTCTTGGGCTTGGTGCCATGTAGGCCTTCCCAATCATGGGCTTGACCTTTTGTGACCTTCCCAATAATGGGCTTGATCATAGTCCTCTCAAAGACTTTCTTTCCATAACTAGACCTCCAGAGATAGTATGACGGGTTTGAGCAAGTTATACTTGTATAATTTGATACTTATATGGGTCTTATAGATTGCAAAAGTAAACAAACAACCTACTGTTTAATTGAAATCCATTTGAGAAACTATGAAAAACCATGGAAGTCGATAAGGCAAGTATTCATATGTGTAACCACGCACCTTTACTCAGAGATGACTTGATGTCCAATTAAACAAGAGTAGATGCAACCAATCAAGAAATCAACTTGTAATTAATGTATAACACCCAAGTATCACTATTTTGCTCACAAGATATCCATTAAGACTGACTTGTCACTAAGTTAGGGTGTTGGGGTCAAATTAGGGTTTCATTAGGGTTAGACTTTCCAAATTCTACTTATCATATTTTAAGGGTTTTCATTTTAGGTAACATATGCATTATTTAACACAGATTAGATCGAAGATACTCTTTTTTATCAAATTAACTCATACTTTATTTAGAAAAAACTAATTAATCAAGTTATGTCCATCAATTTCATGTTATTAGGATTTTTGTGCACTAAAACTACTAAAGCTTGCATTTTTAAGTACTTTTGGAATTCAAGACAGATTAGGTTCATGAAATCAATTTTTGAAATTCCTCATATTTTTACCAAAAACATATATATGTTTGCTATGTTTGGACCTATCAATTATTTTCTAGAAATATTGGAAGTCAAATCATTTTGGACCAATTAGATCTTGCCACCGAGGCGGTCGACTAGGTAAATAGGCACACTGTAGGCCCACATCCGAGCCAACAGGATCACACCAGGCTGGTGACCCGTGCCCGTGTGGCTCACTAAAAAAGAAAGGGTAAAAGGTCATAAAAGTCCCTCACCTTACAACGGCAGAATCAGGGTTGAGATGACTTTTCCTTTCTTGGTCGTCTTCAACCTTGGGTATAGCGAGTAGCTCTGTGAGTGAGTCAAGATGAGCGTTGACTCTGAGCTCCCGACTTCCTGAGTGGCAAGCAAGGGTGGCATCCTCCTCGCCACACCTCGTCGGGCTCATTGGCGGTGGTCAATTGCTCGATGGTAGCGAGGGCAGAGAGAATGAGAAGGAGGTTCCTTGGTGGGGTATAGAGCATAAATGAGGGAGGAAGGAGAAGGATAGTTGAGAAATTGGACAGAGGGAAGGGATCCTCGAGCTATGCAGATCCTCGCCAGAGGTGTTTTGGTTTCACAAAGGGAAGTTCTACCCCTTATTTATCCATGGCCCCAAAGGGTTGGGCATCAGTTGGGTCTGTAATTGGGGAAAGCCTTTATTTCTTTCCAAAGCAGGAAAAATCAGGGATTGTTGTGTTTGTAATCACCTGTCAATCTTGATGGAAAGGTTTTTAGGTGTCCATACGAGTCAGAGAGGGAGGAAAACGAAAAGGAAAAGAAGTAATGTTATCTCTGGCTTTCCTATCCTGACTCGAGGTAGATGACGAATGATGAGTCATCAGATCCTAGATCTAACTATCAATAGGCCGTGTGAGTATTAAAGGGTCGAGCCCTATGATTTCCAAATCCAAATTGAAATGTGACATATAAAGCATTGATCAGTAAACCCCTTTCACTTTAAGAAACTCAATTAATTTGCATCTCTCTCTTCCTTTATTGAAATGATTCCAAATTTTTCAAGGAAGGCTTTTATAATTAATTCTCAGTTTGGACAAGATTTGGTGCCAAAATACAAATACTAAAAGTACTTATCTTTATCTCTAAGTATTCCATTTATTTGAATTATTTAAGGCATCAAATAACTCCTTTCCTCATCCAAACTTTGCAAGAATTCTTATTTTCATATATACTTTCTTTGGGTGCAAGTTTGGACCAAATATACCTATTATTTGTATTCAGAATACCTTTTCTAGAATTTTCTAACCAATTTCTTATTAATCACCTTTTCTCGATTACTCTTGCATATTTCTTTATTATTGAATTTTCCACCCTTTCTTTTGCTAGTAATTATTAATGGATTATTAAAGGTAGTAAAACACAAGAGAGCCCTTTTAAATGGAGAAATTGCAATCATAAATAGAAGTTATCAAAATAAAGCACAGAACACTCAATTTTTCTCATATAGCTTTATCAATATATTATTTGCATCGAAGTACATATAAAAGCATGAAAATTCAAGTTATAACCCCTGAAATAAAATTGAAGTCAATATGTCCAGCAATGTGGCATTTTTATTTCTCTTAGACACTCTCTCTGTCTAAGGTCTTCGATTGGTCACTCTAAGAGCTTGCCCATCTTATAAGACAAGTCTATTGAATGGGGTAAGACAATTTGTTATTCCTTGCATTGGTATCATGGTTTAGTTTTGGCTTCTAGGGCGAAATCAATATGACTCTATGGAAGTGAAATCTTTCTAAATATCCAGTAGGTAAGATTTGCAATAGATATCTTGTTACTTCCTCACTGTTCTAGAAAGTAAAATGATGTCATATTTTAAGTACTTGATGAAAATTTTGGGTAAATTAGACATAAAAACTTCTTCATGATTAATATCACCTTTACTACCTAACTCTTGGCACTAATGTTGGGAAAGGTTATTTTTCCCACCAAAGATTAGATTTTGTAAATAGAAGAGCATCTTCTTTTGTTTATAGATACTCAAGTCATAAAGATGATGGTTTCTAAACATAGGTTGTCAATCAAAAATGGAAAGTTCTGGCAATTTATAGTTTATCTACATCCTACTCTAAGACTATATATATATATATATATATATATATATATATATATATATACATATACTATAAAAAGAGTGAATAAGTCAAAACAATTACCATCATGCCATCTAACCACCTCACACAAATGCCTAACCAATCAAAATGCAGCATTTTGAAATTGCTACCTTCTCATCGCTTCTCTCTCTTCTCAGCTTTTTTCACATAATTTTTGTTCTTTTAATTGTTTTTGCCTCGCCTACTCCCACCTCTGCACGATCTCCCAATGGAAAACCAAAACCACCGAAACCCATATTATAATCGGCTACCAGCAATCTTTAACTCACGTCAAATAACGTGTTCTCTACAAACTTACACTCAATTACTTATAACCACTCCTTCCACTACCTGCCACCACTGCTTCCCTAAAAACCACCAACTCTAATTCATCCAGTTAACCGCAACATCCAGTTAAAGAGCACGTTGTCCATGTTTCTTCGATCGAGATTACAGCGTGAAAGAGAGCTGGTTCCATATTGAAAAGTTCAAATATTGGACACTACTTTCTGGAGGTTAAGCGACAGCTGCAACAAGAAGACTGCAAGCTTCCATCTTTGGGGACATGACCGAGGAGCAGGAGGAGATGGGGTGGAATAAAATCAGTTCACTCTTTGTAGCATGCCACCCATTTGGAAAAAAACTAAATGAGGTTGTTCTTACCATAATATAATCTTACATTTTTATTTATTTTAGATCTTGTTTGTTTAAGGAGTTGTAACTTGCAGCGGCCAGATACGGCTGGTACGCCGAGACTAGCAATTGACCTTTCTCATTATTTCAGGAAGAAAACATCCACACAGAGCCGAGGGAGAGCCGCGGCGTGGACGGCCTGATTGTCCTCAGAGCAGCTCTGGAGCACCAACTCGAACAAGTGTAAATGCATAGCAGAGTTCCTAAAATGCCGACGATGGTAGCCTATGCAACTTCCTTCGAGAAGGGTCAGGCACGACGGAGAGGCCCCCTGGCGGCCTGCGGACAAGAAGGTTGGGTGGGATTAATTTCCTGCCATGAGATGACGGGAGGAATAACAAGGAGAAGGGACGACTAGGGCCATGGTGTCTCGATAGGTTTCCAGAGACTGCATGGGCGTTACTGCACTGCTAGCTCTACCAACGATCCAAAATCAAGTTGCACAGGTAACAAAGAACAGAGCGTTGATGCTTTCGTGGTAAGTGTCTGGAGGGAATACTACTCTGCCCAAACTCAAGACTAATACAAACAACCACTGCATCTTATTCCAATATATACTTTCCTCCATCCATGATTCTTCTCTCTATTCGTCGAGTCTCGATTTAGGGCGGCGGCGGCGCAGCAATTCACAACAAAAGGATCACATAATCGGAACCACCATCACAACCATTACGATGCATGTCAATTTTCTGGTGATGAAATTAGTAGCAGTGTAAATATCTTTCATAAAAAATGTTGTGTATTTATAGTGAAGAAGTAAAACTATATCTATATTCACCTAATCTAAATGACAGCAAGTTCAATTTGGATCCTACGCCAAACCACTGCTCTGAGAAAGTAAGGACTCGCACGATGGAGCTCTGCTGCTCATCTCCTCTCTGATGGCGTGTTCGCTCCTGCCGACCAAGCAGTTACTGCCTTCTCACACAGTTCTTGCGTCGTCCAGCTCACTGTTCTGCCAACCCAGTGGCTACCAGCTCTTAGTGCGGACTGTCACTAGAAGGCGACATGTCCCGACTTCCTCCTCATGGTAGCTAGCAGGGCCGCATTTGGTCTCGGTGTTCCAAAGCTTGCTTGTCATTCCTAGAGTCGCAGCGCTGGTATTTGGACGAGTGAGATCGGGTGAAGCATCGACAAACCCTTGAAGAGCTTCCAGCAGGCAACAAAAGACTTTGAAACAGAATTTAAAAAGGAGCCTGAGGAAACCAGTGATCCGTCGACTATGGGTGACAATAAAAAGCAACTTGATGATGCTTCGAGTAAGAAAGAGACTGGGTTAGATATCTCTGTATCCGTTATGCGCTCAATGGGTGGGTTCTTTCATGTCGTGGTTTGTTTATGTACTTTCAGCATGGAATGGCACTGCTTCTACATTTCAAAAATGGTACATTTTCTGCTGATTTACTTGGGAACTTATTGTGTTTTTTGTTGGTTGCTTATGGGGTTTGTACATGTACGAGCGTGTAAAAGTGTGTGCTTATATGTTATAATGTGAGCATACATATGGATAGGATGCAAAAAAAAAGTGAGAGCAAGTTCAGACGAGTGAGGCTCAAAATCTACATCAGTTTTGATCCTTATCTTTGACGTCATGTCCAGCTGGATGACATGGTTTTGCTTTCTTATTCTCATCATATTTTACCCCACTTCGTTGGAAATAAAGATAGTGTATTTAACATTACCTACTAAATCGAATTTGTTATTTCTTCTAAAATTATATAAATCTTATTTCAAATGTGAATATGTGTTCAGGTATGTTCTCCAATATTTACCATGCCAGACACATACAGACTGAAGCCCGACACTCAGGATTACTTACATCAAATGATATACAAGTGTGCATGAATGTACTTATAGGATTAAAGTATAGACGTAGAGACAAATTCATACACAGTCATTCATTTTGTTTTTCTTTTATATCACTCTTGTTAAATTTCACAACTACGACCGAAAATTGTACTTTCAAATTTTTACTTGATTGATAATTCAACATCTTTAAAGTATATACAACATTTCAAATTCTTCAAATATAATATAAAGATAATTAAGGCGACACGTGCATGAGCACGTGTGTATTTACTAGTATATATATATATATATATATATATATATATATTGATGTGTGTGAGAAAGAGAAATGGATTTTAAAAATATTGTACTTTTCTAGACACTGAGTGCTATTTTATATGGATACTTTAGCATATAAAGTTGGTACTCCCCTTAAAAATGGTATACTCTTATCATACAAAGTCGGTATTTTTATTTTTATTCATGTTATTTTGTAGGTAAGCCATACTAGAGGTGAATATATAATTGAATGAAGTTTATTCTATATACTATATTACATATTCTCTTAATATGTTTTCATCTTTGCATGTTGTAATGATGTTTTTTTTCTTTTGTAATGATGTTCTTTAATCTACTTTCGAAATATCATTTCTATAGAATTTAGGTATTTTACAAATAAACTAGGTGTTGTTTCGACATTTAGCCTTATAACCAAGACAATAAATGTTGTAAGTGATGGAACTTCAGCATTTATCACATGAAAGTTAGATTTTTTTTACAATTTAAAGTATGGACCAATGAAATGTTGTGAATTATGTATATTTGTTATACCAATATTTATATTTTGACAAGTTATGATGATTCATTTAAAAGTTTCAACTAATAGACGAATTATTAGTTATATCAACTACTGAGGTCTTTATTTAGGATAATGTTGCTTCCATGTCAGATACCTTTGGCATGGTACAAGATAGTTTTGCTTGTGTATCATGTACACTTTCTCTCTTTGTTGGTATACAGTGTATACTTTCTCTTCCTTTAGTTTCTCTGTGCTAATACTATAATGATGTGTTTTAAAAAAAACATATCACATTAACTCACTCTCTCTGTCTTTTTCTAATTAACACTTTTATGTTTCCTTCATTCTTTTCTTTTCTTCTCTTTATTTCCTTCATTGATGGATATTAATCTTCTACGAGGCACTTTTTTTAAGAGATGGATCATATGCATTCATCCTAGACCATCAATAGGCAAACAACATCATAAGGGATGTACAAGCTCGATCACAACAAAAACCACCCCACCGTTCTCAAACTAAAAAAGGAAACAAAAACAAACACCTTCCACGAAAAGATATCTATCGCTATGTATCAGTCTATCCCTAGGTTGTTCATCATAAAAGGAAAAACAAAGAACTATAGGCGAAGGAAGAAGAAACCACCGATAAACCCACGGTTAGAACCAAAGGAAAAACCGCAGAACCCTAGCATCACTTGACGAGAAATGATCAACAGAAGTCCCACCCAACCACCTCCAAGCCCGAAAACCAACCAAGCAACCATCAAAACATCGACTTCTACCATTGAAACACCACACCTCGACATGCACAACCCAAAATCAACAAAACTCTAGAAACTAAAGCACTTATTACCGATGACCTCTAGAACCAACCAAAACCATATCACAAAGACATCAAACTCACCATTACTATCCACATATCTATTGTGATCATCCTCATCTGGAAAAAGGAAGTCATCCCTTGATCTACCTCTGTTTGTGTACGAGGATCCACAAGCTCCATCACACCAGGAGTGAGATGACCCACCACTATGCAAACATTGATGGAGGCGACACGGGAGAGGGGTGGCTGAGAAATAAGATGCACTCACGAAATCTTCTAAACTCATAAGCTTGAGAACGTGACTTTGTCCATCGTTCCCCCTCACTTGTCGATCATCAGGGGGAGATGGAGAAAGATGTTTCTCGGTGTGACAACCCCAGTGGCCACTGTAGCTTCATCAACGTCAACGACGGAGGGAGGGTCTGATTAAGGAGATGGATTTGTAAGGATCTCCATCAGAATCTACGTGGAAATCCCAAAGCCAGAAAGGACAGATGCAGAGAGCTCATCAAACAGCTCTGTCACCAAAGACGACATCACTGTGAAATGTAGATCCCAAAAGTTGACATCAAACGATCTAGGAAGATCCTCCACATGAGCCTCCACCACCATTGGGTGCCCTCAAAAAAGCCTATTGTCATTGTTAAGTCTGGAGATGGAACGGACAGCTCTAAATGTACAAGCATCTGAGAAATGGAACCATCATCCCTGCACACAAAGGGGACGTCTGCCATCCAGATCCACACCAGGCTCTTTGGTCTCCCCAAGTCAGAAAGGAGGGCCTTCTTAATGTTGATCTCCACATCATTCACCCGAGGGGGCATACTATCAACTACTTTGGAGGCGACATCTTTTAAAGGAAAGAAGACAAGAGTCGTCTAGTCTGAAAGCTTGTTGAACCCCATCGCCAATGGCCAGATGTGCTTGAGGCATTTGGTAACCTCCTCCCATGATGCATCACCTTTCTGCAAACTAGGAACCACTTGCAATCAAACCATATCACCATCATCAAGACAAACCAACTTGAGAGGGGGAGGTCTAGGCCGTGAAGGAAAAGTCTGATGCCAATAGTTGTTCATCCTACAGGCATTGGCCAAGTGACTGGGGCATCTACATGTATAGCAGAGTCTTGGGGCCTTGCATTGATCCGACGAGTGCCCTCTCTGGAGGCAACAATAGCAAGAGTCCTTCCAGACGGGGAAGAAACCGCGCCTCTGCAACATTGATTGGAAAGGCTTCTCAGTTTTTGCAGGAAGCCCAAAGGAGGGGCTCTGGTTATCTTTAAAAGATTAATCACAACCATGGCGTCTAGGTCGTAGTGTTCCATGCTCTCCATCACATTATACAGGTTTGTCGCCACAAAAAAAGCGGAGTTTTCATCTCAAGGGGCATAATCCGTCTCCTTCTCCATCCTATGAGAGGAGTCTGGGTGCATCACCTCCGTGCCCAAGGGAACCAGTTGGTCGAATTGTTGCTCAGTCAGTGGAACATCATCACTCAGTGAAGATAACTCGTCTTGCTTGTGGACTGGCTCCTCATCTTGCACAAAGAGGGTGACGAGGTCGTCCAACAAGGCCTATGGTTCAAGCCTGATGGAGGCGTGAGCAAGCCTCCTAGCCACAACCACGCGGCGGGCTGACGGAGCTCGACCCCCTCGAACGCCATGTCGAAGAGGGAGGTGAGGGAGTCATGTGACTCGGCCAAGCATCAAGGTCGATGAATCTAGCGCCAAGGGGAGATGTATCCTGAAAGCAGCCAAGGGAAGGGGATCGGGGAAAGCAGGAAGGCGGTAGAGCAAGTTGATAGATCCTCTACCCCAGGGACGGGGGCCCCGAACAACGGCGGCGTCGTAGAGGCTAGCCTGTGGGTGCGCTAACCCTATTCGCTCCACCCCTCCAGTCATGCGCCTCGTTATCAATTCTATGTTCTTTATTCTTAAACTTATTATCCAACCGTCTCTTCTAGGGCGTGTATAATTCTAGTAAATATGTATACAACAAGGATAGTGTGTTCAAAGTGTTAGAACTTCATAATGGCTTCATAATGACAATAACTCTGTTGTGCCTACTCATTGTATGCAACCTACCAAGATATACACATGCCGCCTCTGGATATCTAAGGAGATGTTTGAATAAACAAAGTTAAGAAATAGTACCATGTTGTGTATTCCCAGTGAGTTTAATGTTGTGTTTGGAAAAACATTCGGATAGCGGGTCAATCAGTACCCGTCAAACACAATGTTTTGCACCACTCTCAGTTTACGTTATTTAGTCTATCCATGACAATCCACAAATTATGTCAATAGCTAGTTTCTCACCGTGAGAAATTGTACCATGAGAGATGGGTCGTCGGTAATGAATGTAATCGCATTCCCAAACGTTGCATAAGCCACTACCTAGAACTACAACTACCATTAACACACTCTAACAACTGGGCTAAGAATTAAACATGTAATACCTCATTTGGTAAAATAAATGTGTAGTAACATGCATGTGTGAATTAGGTATACAATATCCAATATGTGTAGCACAACACAACAACGTAATAGGCAGGATCCATATGCGAGCACAGATAAAAATAAACATGAACAAGCAACCACTAAGAACACCAAGATTTATGTCGAAAACTCACATAATATGTGAAGGAAAAACCATAGGGTCAAAACCCAATAGAGAAATCCACCAATCAACATATTACAAAGCTCGTCTCAATTTTAGACCCAAAACTTCAGGAATATAGAACAAAAGGAAGAGACACATATTATACCATATTGATATGTCACTACATCAAAAGACCTCCTGGAAAACACCTCTTGCAGAGAATACTCGAGTGGATAAGAACAAAGATGGTGTTTGAGAGATCGATATAAAGACCATTATAGAAATTGAAGTGACACAACCCTCCTTAGTTTTCTTCTTTCTTCTTTCTTTATTTCCATCTTGTACATAGCAACAAATAAGAAAGGAAAGGTGGCGGCTTGCTTTTTGTGTTGGCTTGCAGTTTTTGGCTTGGGGTATAAATAACCCCCTCACGTTGTCGTGCCTTGCCCAAATGGGATACACCCGTATTAAGCCGGATAAGAAGTTCGTTGGACCAACAATCCCCCCTCCATCCCAAAGGAGAGATTGTCCTCATGACTCCTTAGTTGGAGTCTAACCCAACAAGTTCCTTACAAGTAGCAAGCTTCTTTGTAGGAACTTTCTTTGTCAGATTGTCAGAAAGATTTTCGTTGGGTTGGACTTTCTTCAGCTTCAATTTGTCATCACTGATTGGTTTGTTCAACCAATGGTATCTCAGATCAATATGCTTTGTATTAGAGTGAGAAGAAGAATTCTTTCTCAAGTCCATGGCACTTTTACTGTCATAATAGATAACATACTCATCATGTGTCAAACTTAATTCTTATAAGAATGTCTGAGTGAAACCATTTCTTTCCCTACTTCATAAGTTGATATATTCTTCTTGTAGTAGATAAAACATCACACTTTTTCAATTTAGACTACCAACTAATAAATCTCCTTGCAAAAGTGAACAGAAAACTTGAGGTAGACTTCATGTAATCAAGATCCCCTACTAAATATGCATATGTGAAACCTGTAAGAACTGGTTATGCATTGATAAAGCATAAACAAGCACTAGATGTACCTCTCAAATATCTGAGTATCCATTTAACGACATTATATTTCTCTTTATCATGGCCACATAAAAGTCTACTAATCACACCAACTGCATGCGCAATATCAGGCCTAGTACACACCATAGCATACATCAGACTTCCTATTGCATATTAGTAGGATATGTGAGCCATATCTTGTTTTTCCTACTTAGTATAAGGAGATTGTTTTTGTAAGGAGTAGGACCTGAGAGGGGATCCAATTCCTACTTAAACTTGAGGAATAAATCAACTCTCTTCCAAACATACTCATGAGCGTGCCAGAATAGGTGTAGATCTTTTTTTATTTCTCAAATAATGCTATACAAAAATATCAAAGAGCAATAGGATAATAAAATCATGGCTATATTCAATTTACCAAAGTACATCATCATCTCCCATATATGTTTTACATTGAAGTTTACAACATAAGGATCTAAGTGGAGGGATATCTAATCTACCTCAAGTCTGTCTCCCAAGAATTATCTCCTTGAGCCAAATTTATGTTTGCATGTCATGTCCTTCATGTCCAACACCTAGGGTTGTGCTACCTCTGGGTGGGCTAAAAAAAAACACCCAGGAGGAGGAATACAAAAGGAAAGTATGTCAGAAAAATTGAGTATGTCTAGTAAATAACAACTAGGCACTACTTTACAAAGTTCAATAGAAGAACATCAAAATAAGAGATGTTCAAGAGAAGTAAGTTTCAAGCAAAATATAAGGTCAAGAGATGAGACATGTTCAAACTAAAGAATAAAAAAAAGGAAATATTTCCCTTTTAAAAAAGTTCATTATCAAAATCATAAATTGTGCATGTAACCAGCAAAGACTAAAATTATTTCAAGCATGGATGAGACACCATTGGATCTCAGCCTAAAATAAATAATGGGTGGAGATAGCACACCCTGGGCAGATATAGCATGTCCCTGTAAATAATGGGTGGAAAAGGATACCCCGGGTGGAGATAGAATGCTCCTATATATATGGTTGTATGCATATACCACTACAAGAAATAAAGATAGTCTAAGCATGCATAGAAATAGGAAAAGTCAAGTATAAGTTTAGTCAATTTGAAACAACAAGATGATTATATCCAAAAGATATCATGTGCGGTCAGAGGACCCATAAGCATTATCTGAGAAAATAAGAACTTTTGTAATAATGAAAAAGATAATATCAACTAATACCTCATATGGGAAATAATATGTGGCCATGATAGCAGTGCTTAGATAATAGAAAAGATGCACATACCTTAGGCTAAAGCCTAAATATCCAATACACTATAAGATCATGGCAAGGGTCACACCAACATGTATTCATTATATAGTATATGAATTAGGATCTCAATATTTCTTTCTCCTTTTTATTTATCTACTTTACAAAACTCTTAGTGAATTAAAACTATGGCAAGGGAACACTGACCTACTACCTTGGAGACGATGTCATCTGATCTCTAACAAGTTGGATTGAAACTAGCCTTAGCCAAATAAACTTGTGATCTTCTTCGGTCACAAAGAGGGTTAGCTAGTGACTAGTCACATGGATTAAGATCTTCGATTCTTGATCATTGTTGAAGAAGAAGACATTACTGCATTAATAGTTGTCTTCAAAACATCTAAGAAATGCCATAGGGATCGAGGAAGATCGAGGTATTGGTTCAAGTTCACAATGTCCACGAATACGGGTTGTCTACAGTGTCAAAACTCTTTGAGTTGTAGTTTAATATTTTTGGTGGTCATAGATTTTTGCATGTACTCTTATTGTCATGGAGGTTGAATAGTCCGTTTATATGAAGAAAAGAACCAAGGACATATGTTGGAATGAGCTAAGCATGATTTATGCACTACAAACATGATGCTTCGATGATGTTTCATGCATCTTTGGGAAAGAGGACATGGTGGTGATAGGAGATGTTGCTTCCTGGTAGTGGTGGAGGGGAAGAATAGGAAAGGGAGAAGACAAGAGGAAATTTTGAGCGGCCTTGTACATAGGGTCTCCGATGGAGAAAGGAGGTGAGAGATATTATAGAATTAAGAATAAGAGTTAGGGGTTGTTCTCGGACTAGTTGTATTTGCAGATATATAATGTAATTGTAGGAAATCTTTAGGAAAATCCCACTAAAGCAACAATATTTCCTTATATACTAGTATTTTTATCCTTTGTTTTATATTTTATTTGAGGAAACAAACATTAACTAAACAAAGTAAATTTGACACGAGGTCTAATTATGATGTGTATAATACAAACTTAACATATGTTTCATGTTTTGAAACTGTTTAATAACTCATTTAATTTATTTGTATCCTTTTAGTATTATCACGTAATTTATTTTATTATTTATCTATGGCAACTTAAAATTATCCAATTGACGTGAAATATCATAAATAAATTAACTATTATATGAAAAATCAAATTTAACATTGGTTCTTATTTTTAGATTGTTTATTGAATATTAAATATATAAAGATGTTTATGATTTTATTTAAATAAATATAATCATAATGTGTATTGTGTTACTAAATTTGATTTTTATGATCCTTTGGAAAATATCTACTCATGAGGGAAGTATATCCCTTTTATATTTCTTTAAATATATGTTTCCATGCTAAATTTCTATTAAGGTTCCTATCAGTTTGTGTAAGTTAGGAGTTCTATGGAACTCATTTTTTGGGAACTCTAGTTCAGTATTTGGAACTTAAGTTCCATTCACTTTTATGTGATTTGTTTGTTGTAAGTATAAATATGGAAATCACTAAAAAAAATAATTTTTATTGTATCATATAAATAAGTAAGGATGACAAAGACATAAAAAAAGCATATCCATAAGAAATCATAATATTATTACATCATAATAACCTCACAAATGGTTATGGTGCATATTTTTTCCTTTAAAAAATAATTTTATTATGGTACAATTATAGTCTTAATAAAATTATTATGATGAAAATGACATAACAATATTTTTATTTCACTTTGTGCATACAAAGTATTGTAATAATGCCTGCATTTCACATGCTTGTAAGTATAAGTTTTGGTTCATTATTGTTTAACACAAAGTAGTATATTAATTTTCACATTATTTTTGTAAGGAATTTTACTATATTATTCGTGTATGACTATAGTAATTATCATTTTTTACATCATAATGTTTAAATATGAAGAATAAAAATATGCTAGGTACATCACATTATTTTCACATGGTGCGGTCTGTTTATTTTTCACAATATTTGTATTTTTGATTTTGTAAATCACAATGATAATGGTGGTATAGTGTAAACTATTTTACATAGTGTGATTATAGTGTATGATATTTTGTCATATTATGTTATAATTTTAACAAGGACCTATATCCGCACTACTAATATTTCTAGTCATAAATATTTTACATGTGTTACTTATGACGAATGAATAATATAATTGTATAAGAAATGTTGCTAGTTATCCCGAAACTCCTTTTCCTCTCTTTTTAAGAAGGAACTTAGGAATTGTGTATTATATTAAGTATGTAACTCACTGGAAGTCACATAACTCAAGTTCCTACACTTACTTTAAATCAATCATGAAAAACTACTTAAGAAACTCCAGTTCATAAGTTTTTCGAACCACTTACAACGAACCAATCAAAGCATAAGTATGTGCTACATGATTTCCTTTTAAGGAAAATACATATATGTAATTAACGTACATATAGATTATAATTTTTATTTCCAATTTCCTCAAAACTATTATAAACTTGCATGTTGTGGGTTTGATTATAATAATAAATTATAAGAGAAAAATGTGAAGATATTCATGGTATCTATAATATAGCATGTTTGTTAAATTTGACTTAAATCAAAATAACAATAAGGAGATTACCAAATTGATGATTTTCTAATTTTGAGGAAATGAGGAGGAAAGTTATAAGTTTTTTTTAGAAAAGTGTACAAATAATATTGTTATAATTTTTTAGTTGGTATTCATTTATTTATTAGATGTGTTTTATGTTGTGACATATTCTCAATGGAACGCAAACTTCATAATAAGAGTCAACTTCCTTTACGGTAGGTTAGAGAGGATAATTCTACCTACATGTCGATGTGAATTCATATATTTTATTAAATGAAACAACATAATCAAATTCCATATACAATCACCATATTTTGAAATTAGAAATTTATTGTAATTTTTTATGACGAACAACTCCACACATTTTCATTACTTTCTGTAAAGCAATTTGTTAGCCAAAGACAAGATAAATTGTCTCACTTTTTTGAAATACCCATTAATATGTAATTAGATGTTTATGCATGTTTTTAATATTAATTCGTATATATAGAGGTTAGGAAGTGTGTACCGTATGTGTATCGGCCATGAAAATGACATATGTGGAATACATTTATTCCATCCAACCTTTTAGATTGAATCAAAATTCAATAGATTAGATCTATTTAAAAATCACATCCATACCCCATGCATATCATGAGATGTAGCAATATATCATTCAATGATTTCTGCAATTTTTGCAACTTAGTGCTGATTAGAAAATTTGTATATCCTTTCATTTGATGGTCTACGAATGTCAGTTTCTAGTGATCTTTTATACACATGTTATCTAAGGCTTGTGCATGACATCCATAAGGTTGGATTTATTTTTATACTTTTGTAATCATCACAAATGAACATGGGTACATGTAAGCTACATGTACTTACGTACAAATTCTTTTAGCCATATATATATATATATATATATATATATATATATGTATATATATATATATCGTAATATATATTGATACATGTTTTATAAGTATTATTGGGTGTGTTTACTAAATCATGACATAATTGTATAAATACCTTTATAAAGTAGAAATTAAGTTTACATATTTTTTTCAATGTTACTCCAAATCACAACTATTTCTATATTACTTTTCATTAAAATGTCTACTTAAACTTTTATTATAATTCTTCTAAAAAATAATGACTTAAGTTTTTCCTCATAAGTTACTTTTCTTACTAATTAATAAAGTGAATCATATGGCTAATATGAAAAGAGAAACTACTTTTCTCACTAGTTTCCCCTTTTAAAGTCATTAAACATTTTTTATTATTTTGGTGCAAAACTCGTATTTTCTTTTCTAAATTAGTTTATGTATCTAGAACTATTCAATTATTACAAAAATTAAAACATAGACTAACTATGACGTGTACAATTTGATATTATCATTAGTTTCCACTTTTGAAGTCAATGAATATATTATTTAATTAATTTGACTTTAAGTTGTATTTCCTTTTCCTAAATGAATTTTAGTTTATTTATAATAATTGAAATATGTGAAACTTGGCACCCAAGATAATTGGGACCCAAGGAACACACTTTTCATATTATATTGTGTTTTTAGATTTCTATTAATGAGTTATAAAACCATTAGGATATTGGGCTCATTAATAGATTACAATATTTCTTCATAAATATCAACTTATATTAAATTGTGTCCTAATATCTTCACATTCTATTATTATACATGAAATTCCACATTTTACAACATTTAACATATTTAATCCATTAATTACATGTTTATATAAATAATAGAACATTATTAATATTTATGGACATGGAATTACCAATTGTTACTCCAAAGCATATTATACATTTTATGTAGCCATTTTATGTAGCCATTATATATGTAAATAATAGAACATTATTAATATGTATGGACATGGAATTACCAATTGTTACTCCAAAGCATATTATACATTTTATGGATGATGTGATGATTTTGAGTCGCATTTATAGACCTTTTTCATATGTGTTTTGTGCCTTAATTACTCATTTTCATGGATATTATTGCATAATTCACTTTATTTGGTCTTTGCCATCATTTTATATCAAGTCCCCTTTGTTTTACTATTTTGAGCATTATTTATCATCTTATTATAAATTGTGTGGATTTACTTGGGCTTGTTGTGAAATTTCAGGAAAAACAAGTACCTGCTTCCGTCGATACCATCGACGGAAGTCGATACCATCGACCAAGCCACAGGTTGTCAGCCGAGAAAAGCAATATAGAGTCGATACCATCGACACCTAAGTCGATGGTATCGATATCCCTTCAAGTTGCTGGCGAGGAAGCTGTCGATACCATCGACCCAAGTCGATGCCATCGACACAAGGGGAGCTACAGCGTCGCTAAACGACAACAACCGACGCTAAAGGAGTCGATACCATCGACACACAAGTCGATGGTATCGAGATCACCACAGGCACTCAGAATAAAAGAAAGGAAAGTTGTCGCTAATCTGCTGGGTCGATACCATCGACCCGCGTCGATGGTATCGACGCCGGCAGATATGCGTTGGATCTGTTTTGATCTCGATCGGACGGCTGTTGTTATTTGACGACCTAATTAGGGACTTATACCTAATGACGGCCGCCCAGAAGAGGAGATCATCTCATTTTGTATTGCACGAGTGCCGAGGAGGAGAGAAAGGAGAACGGAGGCCGAGAAGCTCATCCCGGGTGATTCGGACGCTGCCGAAGACGATTTCCACCACCGACAGGCGGGGAAGCTCGTGTTCTACGCCAAGGATCCACCGGTTCTTCTCCGTTCAGGGGTTTTCCCATTCATTTCCCGTTTTTCTTATGAATTCCCCAATTTCTACCATGTATTCGTGTGAGATGAACATGAGAGGCTAAAACCCTCAATCTTTAGGACCGGGAGTAGCCCGGGAATGCATTGTATGACATTTTTATATCAATAATTCATATTTTTCTCTCAAATCCGTGGTATAGATTCGTTTTCTCCATTTCTATTGTTATGCTTGATCACCATAATAATAACTTAATGCCCTTAATCACTTCGACAGAAGGATTAACGGTTGAAAAGAGACGAATTCTACATTAATCAATAAAACCCTTGACAAAGGAGTTGTAAAATTAATGGTGGGAACTGAGAGACCGTTTATAATGCACTTAGTTTAGGGGAATGATTACTACGACGGTGGAATCAACCTAAATCTAAGTAGTGAATTACACCACGACAGTGGGTAATTCTGTTTTCAGGCCACTACCCGGATAGAGAGAGAAGTGTGAGTAATTATATGAAACTTAATACAATGTTGACCCGCGGTGAAACTGCCATCCTAAAGATATCCTTTTGAATTGATTAAATTAACCTTTAATCGATTGTTTTCTTTGTTTGATTTTTATTTTTCTTTTTAATTTGAACAACAAAACCATACTTTGTTAATCGGCCTAGCTGATTGCGATTAGTTAGTAGAAGTCTCCAGTAATTCATGTATCCCTGAGTTCGACTCGGGCCTCACAAGGCCTATATTACTCGACGCGTATACTTGCGTTTTAGCGCGTAGTAAAATACACGTCAAGTTTTTGGCGCCGTTGCCGGGGATACGGCGAATTATTGGCACTTTGAGTGCTAAGAGCGGCCATTCTAGGCCACATTTTTTTTATTTATTTTTAGAACAATTTCAAAAATTCCTTTATTTCTCTATAATTGTGTTGACTCATTCAAGGCATTGTACTGAACCACTATTTCCATATTTCAGGTACTTTGCATGGTGCACACACGTAGTCGAGACTACGTGAATCGCACACCTGAGGTTCCATCTGCGGGACCAGAGGACGAGGACTACTACGAGGAGGAACACCACAGTGATATAAATTCTGAATCTGAGCAAGAACAAGAAGAAGTAATGGCTGAAGCACAGACAATATGGGAGAAGATCAAGGCGTCTTCTTCCTCGGCATCAAAGGGGCCTATAAAGAAACAGGGGATAAACATACCTACATACAAGATCGACCCAGCACTGATTAACTTGGTCAAATCCAACGCATTTCACAGACTGAAAAATGAAGATCCAGTGGCACACATTAGTCAGTTTGTAGAGAACTGCGATATGGTGAAGATAGATCGATTTCCGCAGGATGTGCTCTATCTCAAGTTATTCCCGAGTTCCTTGGCTGGAGTGGCAAGAGAGTGGCTTCATAACCTCGACGATGAGTTTGTTGAATCATGGGATCACATGGTGGAGGTTTTCTTCGAGAGGTTCTTCCCTCCTGAGAAGACCAATGATATGATCCGGAAGATCCACAATTTCACCCAACAGGCGGGTGAAACTTATTCTGAGACTTGGGAGCGATTCCAAGTCATGTTGAGGAGATGTCCACACCATGGACTGGACAAGGAAACCCAAGTGAAGATCTTCTACTTTGCTCTCTCCGAGCATGATAGAAGAAATTTGGACTCGGCTGGCTCCGGATTTTTCTTAAATAACACTGATACAAGATGCTGGGAAATACTGAAGAATATGGCACGAAAGCAATCTTGGGGAGAAAGAGAAAGAGGCCCAGTTGAGCAAGCAAGAGTTGCCAGTGAGTCAAAGGCAATGAGAGAGCTGAACGAGAAGATGGATCTTCTCGCAAAGAAGTTGCTGCAGAGGGAAGACAATGAGTCCGAGGATGAGGCTCAGGTCAAGTACATGAGGCAACAGCAGGGGTACAGGAATAACGATTATTCATGGCGGAAGGACAAGAAATTTTCATGGAAGGATCCAAATAACTTTCTGCAGGATCCGGACGCCAAACCTACACCGGTCACGGAGGACAAGAGCACGGAGTTGCTAAATCAAGTCATAAAGCAAAATCAAGAGTTGATGAACACTTTTGGGCAGCAAATAAAGCAGCAGGGTGAATTTATGAACCAGTTTGGGCAGACTTTGCAAAGCCACGGGGCTCAAATGAGAACTATAGAGACTTCCATGGCGCAGATGGCAGCCGAGATTGCAAGCTTGAAGAAGCCAGCACATCCGGGTTTTCCGGGGAACACCAATGTTCCCGGGGGAAACCAACAGGCCAAGGCCATCTTATTGAGGAGCGGTAAGAAAGTGTTAAATCCAAGGGCGGATGACACAAGCACACTGCAAGACACATTTGAAGAAGCAACAGTCAAAGAGCAGCCCGCACCTGTCATAGAGCAAACTGAGGACATAGCTGAAGATGGTAAGGAAGAACAAGCCACTGAGGAGGAACCACAGAAATTAACTCCCTATGTGCCACCTCATCAAAGGGCACATACCATTCCGGTCCCCTATCCCAATAGTGCAAAAGCTAGAAAGGTGGATGCACAGTTTAAGAAATTTCTGGACAGCTTTAGGAAGTTATCAGTGAATATTCCTTTGCTAGAGGCGATTGAACAAATCCCGTCTTATGGGAAGTTTCTTAAAGATGTAATCACTAAGAAGAGAAAGATACCCGACACTGAGGTCATGGTATTGAAAGAGCAAGTGAGTGCTTTTATTAGGGCACTTTGCCGCCAAAGAGACAGGATCCCGGTTGTTTCAATATTTCTTGCTTTATCGGGAAGTTCAAATTTGGCGAAGCACTTTGTGATTCTGGGGCAAGCATCAATCTGATGCCCCTTTCTACGTTCAAGAAACTTGGATTGAAGGAGTCGAGACCAAGTAACATGACCATTCAATTGGCCGATAATTCTGTGGTGAAACCGTATGGAATCTGTGAGGATGTTTTGGTAAAGGTAGACCGCTTTGTTTTTCCGGCTGATTTTGTCGTTATGGAAATGCAGGACGAGCACGGCAATGAGTTACTACTTGGTCGCCCATTCCAAGCTACAGCTGATATGATCTTGGAGATGGGGAGAGGTCACTTGACCTTGGGCATTGCGGATGATCGCTTTGAGATGGGCATGCCCAATGGTAATGCATCAAATAAAGCAAAAGCACATTGCAATATGGTGAAGCATGTGGAACAAAATATCTCACTTTGTCTTGGGAAGCCATTTTTGGATATGGCTCATGTTATGAGTAGGATAGATAATGGGACCCTAGCAGTGGACCTTATGGAGCAAACTAAAGTTGTCTCTTTATGCAAGGCTGTTGGGTTTCCAAATGATGAGAATGAGGACATTCCACCTCCATGGGAGGAGGATGTGATTATTACTTCCGTCTTTGATGCATATCCGGAATTGCCTTTGGAGGCGTGTTTGTTAAATGTCACTTATGATTGGATGCGGAGTACTTCACTCAAGGAGTGCGCCAAAATGCTTCAAATGCTTCCATGTTTCTACACGAGGCACTATGAAGATTTGGGTACACTTCCCCCACCGCTACAATCATCTCTTATTTGCCCACCTGATCTGGAGTTGAAGCCATTGCCCCCGCATCTGAAGTACGTCTTTCTAGCTGAGGAGGACAAGTTACCAGTGATTGTTTCTGCATACTTGAGTGCGGATGAGGAGGAGCAACTACTGATAGTGCTCAAGAACCACCGTGGAGCTTTTGGGTGGTCTG
Source organism: Alisma plantago-aquatica (assembly GCA_963693085.1). Taxonomy (NCBI): domain Eukaryota; kingdom Viridiplantae; phylum Streptophyta; class Magnoliopsida; order Alismatales; family Alismataceae; genus Alisma; species Alisma plantago-aquatica. Next base: position 426,931,347 of record OY856412.1, on the reverse strand, counting down.
TGGCGGACATCAAGGGGATCTCCCCTACACTTTGCCAACACAAGATTCGGCTCGAGGAGGGAGCCAAGCCAGTCATACAGCCTCAAAGACGTCTAAATCCAAGCATGATGGAGGTTGTCAAGAAGGAAGTCATAAAGCTTCTTGCTGCAGGGATCATTTATGCCATATCCGATTCAACGTGGGTGAGTCCCACACAGGTAGTCCCTAAAAAGGGGGGAATCACTGTCACTACAAATCTTTTGAATGAACCTGTCACCACCCGATTGGTAACCGGGTGGCGTGTTTGCATTGACTACCGCCGATTGAATACCGCAACTCTTAAAGATCATTTTCCATTGCCATTTATCGATCAGATTTTGGAACGTCTAGCTGGTCGGTCGCATTTTTGTTTTCTAGATGGCTATTCGGGGTACAACCAGATTTCTATTGATCCTTTGGATCAAGAGAAGTCTACGTTTACATGTCCCTATGGGACGTTTGCTTACCGCCGTATGCCGTTCGGTTTATGCAATGCGCCGACGACTTTTCAACGCTGCATGCTCGCCATATTCTCTGACATGGTAGAGCGGTGTCTTGAAGTTTTCATGGACGACTTCTCAGTGTATGGAGCGTCTTTGATGAATGCCTTTATAACTTAGATAAGGTGTTGCAGCGGTGCGAGGACACACACTTAGTCCTCAATTGGGAGAAATGTCACATGATGGTGACGGAAGGAATTGTGCTAGGACACAAGGTGTCTAGCAAGGGTCTTGAGGTAGACCCAGTAAAAATTGAGGTGATTTCTAAGTTACCCCCACCAAATTCTGTAAAAGGGGTGAGAAGCTTTTTGGGACACGCCGGGTTTTATCGGCGATTTATTAAGGATTTTTCGAAAATCGCAAAGCCATTATTGGAATTGTTGGAAAAAGACGCAGTTTTTGATTTCAATGAGAAATGTCTTCACGCATTCGAGGTTTTGAAGGAAAAGTTGATTTCAGCTCCGGTTGTTCAAACGCCGGATTGGGCAAAGCCATTCGAGTTGATGTGGGATGCGTCCGATTATGCGGTGGGAGCTATTTTGGGGCAAAGGGTAGATAACAAGCCTGCTGTGATTTTCTACGCCTCAAAAATGCTTAACGATGCTCAATTGAACTACACAACTACGGAAAAGGAGTTACTGGCCGTCGTGTTCGCCTTTGAAAAATTTCGGCAGTACTTAGTGGGTTCTAAGGTGGTTGTGTGGACTGATCACGCTGCAATAAAGTATTTGATGGAGAAGAAGGATGCGAAGCCTAGACTAATTAGGTGGATTTTGCTCCTACAAGAATTCGATATTGAAATTAAGGACAAGTCGGGAATTGAAAATGTGGTGGCTGACCACTTGTCTAGGTTAGAGAGGGTTGATGAACAAGGTTTGCACATACCCATTACCGAGACCTTTCCCGATGAGCAACTTTTAAAAATTGATTCTAAAGAACCATGGTTTGCGGAAATTGTGAATTATTTGGCTTGCGGGATCATTCCGGACGATTGGTCCTATCAAGAGAAAAAGAAATTCTTTCATTCATTAAGATATTATTTTTGGGATGACCCGATTCTCTTGAAGCAGTGCAGGGATGGTATTCTTCGCAGGTGCGTGCCGGAGGTGGAGTACGAGAGTGTTCTCCACCAGTGTCATGCGTCGCCTATAGGAGGACACCATGCTAGCTCACGGACAGCAGCCAAGGTGTTGGAAAGCGGCCTTTATTGGCCCACTTTGTTCCGGGATGCCTATAGTTTTCTTAGGCAATGTGACCCGTGCCAGCGCGCAGGTAACATCTCAAGGAGACAGGAAATGCCCCTGAATGTATTTCAGGAAGTTGAGGTATTTGATTTATGGGGCATTGACTTCATGGGACCCTTTCTGTCCTCAAATTCAAATCTTTATGGGTGGAGGCAATCCCCACAAGGACTAATGATTCAAACGTAGTGTGCAGGTTTGTCAAAGAGAACATTTTCTGCAGGTTCGGGATTCCCCGAATGATCATAAGTGACGGAGGCACACATTTTCGAAATCAGAAATTCGCGACACTTTTAAAGAAATATGGGGTCAAGCACAACATCGGCACCCCATATCATCCACAGACGCAAGGACAAGTGGAGGTATCAAATAGAGAAATCAAGAAGATTTTAGAAAGGACCGTAGCATCCACAAGGAAGAATTGGAGTGTATTGCTACCGGACGCACTTTGGGCTTATCGAACGGCGTACAAAACACCTATAGGCACCACGCCTTTTAGGCTGGCGTACGGTCGGGCTTGCCATCTTCCAGTGGAATTGGAGCACAAGGCCCATTGGGCGCTAAGAAGGCTAAACTTGCATTATGATGAGGCCGGGAGAAAACGGATGTTTGAATTGAATGAATTGGATGAGCTACGCATGACGGCATATGAGAATGCCCGCATCTACAAAGAGCGCACAAAGCTGATACACGATCGCCATATTGAGATGCGCACATTCAAGAAGGGAGACAACGTTCTATTGTTCAACTCCTGTCTCAAACTGCATCCCGGGAAGCTGAAATCCTGGTGGAGTGGACCCTTCATTGTGGAGGAGGTGAAACCGCACGGAGCGATTCTCGTGCGTGATGGAGATGCCACGTTCTTGGTGAACGGGCAACGCTTGAAGCTGTATTTCGGTGAGAACTACAAGAGGAAAGTGAATGAGGTTAAACTCATTTCACTTGTGCATGAATGAGAAGAAGGGAAGACGTCTAGCCTAAGACGCTAAACAAGGGCGCTTGTTGGGAGGCAACCCAACCATCGGTACACTAGGATAGTTTAATTTTAGTCATAGATTGCTTTTATTTCGTTTGAATTTTAGTTTAAAAATGATACCTTGATCCGTTTGTTGAATGTGCAAGCACAGGCAGGGTCGATACCATCGACACACCTGTCGATGGTATCGACATGGGTTCAGGTTGACACCAGCAGAAATCGCACTGCGTCGATACTATCGACACCCCCGTCGATGGTATCGACATGGTCACAGACAGGTCGCAATAAAAGTGTCGATGGTATCGACACCCCAGTCGATACCATCGAGATCTCTGGAGATATTCAGACGAATTTTGCTCAGTCAACTCGATACCATCGACGGCCTCGTCGATGGTATCGACGTCATCACAGGTTGGATGCAACACAACGGCGGTGTCGCAATAAAAGCAAGTCGATACCATCGACATCTTTCGATGGTATCGACGGACATGTCACCGATCCGCATACATACATCGACGACGATCGCAACAGCCACGTCAGTGATCCGGGTGCTGCGTCGATACCATCGACTTCCGTCGATGGTATCGACACGTCAGCAATCCGGGTTTCTCGATCCAGCAAACGTCAGCCGTCGATACTCGCGAGGGAGGCAGATACCCGCGAGATGTGTCGATACCATCGACCCGCGTCGATGGTATCGACGGGTCAACAGGGGCGCCGATCAAGCCTATTTAAGGGGACTTGCAACGTCACTTGACGTCACACCTTCAGAGCAAGTATCCTCCTTTGCGCCGAGCACTCCCCCGAGCCCTCCAAGACTGCAGAGAAGCGTCATCGAGCGGAGATCTTCATCGAGCGGAGAATTTCTTCTCCATCTTCACCGAGCTCTTTTCTTCTAATCCCATCTTTTCTCGCAACCATGGTGCACCCCGCCAGAGCGTCGTCCTCAAGCACTCACCCTATGGAGATCGAGGAGTTTGTTCCTCCCCCACCCGCTTCCATCCCTCGTCCACGCCTAATTCATGCCAACATGGATGTGAGGAAGGTCTACGAGGATATTATGAAGCGAAAGTTCGAGCCCACCCGGTATGTGGACCGGGGCATGATCCAGGAGCTGGGGTTCGAGGCCAACTTGGCCTATGTGTTGGCCGGGCAAGCGCGGCACACCAATCGCCTTTATGAGATCGACTGTCATGCGGATGGGCAGTCGTTTTTCGGCGAATGTCCCACATACAAGGAACTGGTGGCCGAGTTCATGGCGTCTCTTGATATCTGCGTCGTACCAAATGACGTGGTACCATCAGACCAGACGTGGATCCGGGGAAGGGTGTCCTTCCGACTCTTCAACAACAATTACGACATCACGTTGAAGCAGTTCAACGACATCTTCAACTGGAACCACAGCCGCAACGATCACCGACGCCCCGACGCCCGCACCGACTACGACAAAATCTTCGCCGAGCTAGTTATAGTGCCGGAAGGGAAGACTGTGAGCTACCATAATGCAGCGGTAGTGGATTTTGAGCACCCGTTCGTCCGGGTCCTGCACAGGATGTTGAGCTTGACTTTCTTCTCTCAAAGCGATCTTGCTTTGAGCAAGTTTCAGGAGAGTGACCTATTCTTTCTCTACGCACTCCTGAAACGTCAAGAGTGCAACTGGGGGGCGTTCTGGCTACAGCGCGTCCTGGCGGTGAAGAGGAGCACAAGGAAGGCTCCAATCCATTTTGGTGGTCTTGTCACCAAGTTGGCGCTTTACTTGGGGCTGAACCTTCAGTCCATGACTCCGATCTTTACGAGAAGCAAGGTGAACGTGCAACATTTGCACCGTTCAAATCTCATTCTTCTCCGGGACGGGTTGGCGTACGCTCATTGCCACGTCAACTAAGCTTATCAGGAGAGCTCCCTACCGGACGACGTCTTCAACATAGAGGGCAAGCAGCACTTCTGGTGGCCAATCATAGCCATCGAGTCCTCAGAGGAAGACGGCAGTGGTGACGAGCAAGAAGGCGCGGCTGCAGAGGAAGAGGAGGCTTACACACCTCTTCGAGCACGTGTGGCACCACGGAAGCGTCCTAGGATGCATCCGGGTGCATCTTCATCATCTCAGCCCCCGCCGCCATCACCACAGTACGAGCAGCCAGCTGCGGATCCCTATTCCATGCAGGGGATGTACACCATGCTGCAGGACATCCAGCAGACTCAGCAGCAGCACATGGGTATGTATACCGGCATTCATGAGACTACGAGCCGGGTACTTGACAACCAACGGGCTATGTTCGAGAACGAGCGGCTCATCCTCGCCAACCAAGAGCAAATGCACACCCGGTTGCAGCGGATAGAGACACAACAGGAGCCCTTCTTTGACCATTACTGGAGTCAAGACTACTTTGGAGTCTATCCACAGCCTCCGTCGAGGACCCAATATGATCCAAGCTTCCAGGGGGAGTACCCGTCTTGGGATCCTACGGCACCGCAATACCCACCACCGCCTCCGCAAGATTGATCAGGGTATCACTGTTCCACCCTTAAGTTGGTTTTTGACTATGAGGCCATAGTCGAATTCAAGCTTAGGGGGGTGGCTGGAACAGCTCTATCTTTTATCTTTTCTTTAGTTGTTTTTAGTTTCTGCTTTGTTATTTGTTCTTGCAATTTTAGTGTTTGTTTAGGATCCACATCTATCTAGTGTAATCGTGGATGTCTTAAAAAATTGTTATCTCGCTTTTTCATGGGAAATTTAAGGGAATTTCTAAATTTATGTGTCTTTTGGATAGCTTAACTTGGTTGTCCTTGGGAAACTTGTCCTATGAAAATGATTGATTATGTCAACTTTGAAGCAATATGTCACACCTACACCCCCTTTGACTCATGAAAAGTGGATAGTAACGGTTGTTTGAGCCTAACCTAATCAAATGGTAATGAGACCTTAATTGGATATACGAGAAAGAACCCTTTGAACTACCACACATGTCAGTAAGGAGGGACACATGATATTTTTCTAAGGTTCAGTAACTTAATCTTGTGATCATTCCACTTCATATTTTTCCATAATCCACCAAAGAATTGGAAGTAAAGTACAGTTTTAATTCCTCCTTGCGTGCATAGCATGTGGATAGGATTTGCATTTTTATTTTCATACTTTTGCATAAAATAGAAAAAAAAGTATAGTGATTCATGCACATTACCTTTAGGTGCATGTCATGTAGTTGCACTCATAACTTTCATGATTTTCATGCATAAGTACACCATGTACCTCAGTGTCTTGAAAAGTGATCTAAATTGTTCCATACCCTCGAAATAGTACAAAGATTTCCAATCATGAAGAAAATAGCCTAACACATGTATCTCTAAGCAATTATGGATATGTGGGCTAAGAGGAAAAAGAAAAAAAATCTGAAAATCTGAAAAAAAAATTTGAAAAAATTTTAGAAGGAAATGGAATATGAGGGAGAAAGGAGCATGATATCACTTGCATAACAAGGAAACTGAGTACATGATGTGGCTTAATTAGATTTCTATCTCTTTTTGAGGTGGTAGATTAGTGCATGCATCATTCCACCTAATTTTAAGCATTAGGGCATTTTCAATGTGCATTTGCATCATTTAGGGCATTTTGTTGTATGCATTTTGAAACTGTGTAATACTTCCAAATTCTTCCATGAACCACCCATTCCATCCACCCGTTGCTCGGATTGGTAGGCCACCATGATTTTCTCCTTACTCATGTTTATCAGGAGAACTGCTTCCATGTAGATGGTAGTTAGGGCGAGCAACGTAGTGTAGGCGATCACAAGATGCACTAATGCTGAATCGGAAAATTTTATTATGTTAACTGCCTTATGTGATAGTGTTCATCGGTTTGAAGGATAATTTCTTTTATTGATGATTATTGTCGCCTGTAGGGTAATTACTGTTCTGTGATTAGGAAAGGCCGGTTTGAGAACGTTCAGTGGGAGTCATGTGGGATGTGGGGTGCTGTGTTGATTTTTAGTTGACATCTGCAATTCTATTCTAAGGATTAGTTGCTCGAGGGCGAGCAATGTTTAAGCTTAGGGGAGTTTGATGCGATGATTTTGAGTCGCATTTATAGACCTTTTTCATATGTGTTTTGTGCCTTAATTACTCATTTTCATGGATATTATTGCATAATTCACTTTATTTGGTCTTTGCCATCATTTTATATCAAGTCCCCTTTGTTTTACTATTTTGAGAATTATTTATCATCTTATTATAAATTGTGTGGATTTTCTTGGGCTTGTTGTGAAATTTCAGGAAAAACAAGTACTTGCTTCCGTCGATACCATCGACGGAAGTTGATACCATCGACCAAGCCACAGGTTGTCAGCCGAGAAAAGCAATATAGAGTCGATACCATCGACACCTAAGTCGATGGTATCGATATCCCTTCAAGTTGCTGGCGAGGAAGCTGTCGATACCATCGACCCAAGTCGATGCCATCGACACAAGGGGAGCTACAGCGTCGCTAAACGACAACAACCGACGCTAAAGGAGTCGATACCATCGACACACAAGTCGATGGTATCGAGATCACCACAGGCGCCCAGAATAAAAGAAAGGAAAGATGTCGCTAATCTGTTGGGTCGATACCATCGACCCGCGTCGATGGTATCGACGCCGGCAGATATGCGTTGGATCTGTTTTGATCTCGATCGGACGGCTGTTGTTATTTGACGACCTAATTAGGGACTTATACCTAATGACGGCCGCCCAGACGAGGAGATCATCTCATTTTGGATTGCACGAGTGCCGAGGAGGAGAGAAAGGAGAACGGAGGCCGAGAAGCTCATCCCGGGTGATTCGGACGCTGCCAAAGACGATTTCCACCACCGACAGGCGGGGAAGCTCGTGTTCTACGCCAAGGATCCACCGGTTCTTCTCCGTTCAGGGGTTTTCCCATTCATTTCCCGTTTTTCTTATGAATTCCCCAATTTCTACCATGTATTCGTGTGAGATGAACATGAGAGGCTAAAACCCTCAATCTTTAGGACCGGGAGTAGCCCGGGAATGCATTGTATGACATTTTTATATCAATAATTCATATTTTTCTCTCAAATCCGTGGTATAGATTCGTTTTCTCCATTTCTATTGTTATGCTTGATCACCATAATAATAACTTAATGCCCTTAATCACTTCGACAGAAGGATTAACGGTTGAAAAGAGACGAATTCTACATTAATCAATAAAACCCTTGACAAAGGAGTTGTAAAATTAATGGTGGGAACTGAGAGACCGTTTATAATACACTTAGTTTAGGGGAATGATTACTACGACGGTGGAATCAACCTAAATCTAAGTAGTGAATTACACCACGACAGTGGGTAATTCTGTTTTCAGGCCACTACCCGGATAGAGAGAGAAGTGTGAGTAATTATATGAAACTTAATACAATGTTGACCCGCGGTGAAACCGCCATCCTAAAGATATCCTTTTGAATTGATTAAATTAACCTTTAATCGATTGTTTTCTTTGTTTGATTTTTATTTTTCTTTTTAATTTGAACAACAAAACCATACTTTGTTAATCGGCCTAGCTGATTGCGATTAGTTAGTAGAAGTCTCCAGTAATTCACGTATCCCTGAGTTCGACTCGGGCCTCACAAGGCCTATATTACTCGACGCGTATACTTGCGTTTTAGCGCGTAGTAAAATACACGCCAATGGACATGGATTTCATCCTCAAAATCTAAGCGTCCATGCATTATCAATCACCTATTCTCCACCCCTTAAAAAGGTTTAACCTAATAAGTTGAGCTAAACAACATCAAGGTACTATGGTCACTTATGCATCTTTTAGTTGTCAATATTTTGGGGTTTTATATTGTTCATGCATATAATAAAAGGTCATATCCAGCTAGGGTTGAGTTTTAGGTCCTTGTGTTCTAACCTAACAACCCTAAGATTCAATCGGCAATGAAAGGTCGTAGTGTTAAAAAGGATAGGTCAAGTAAACTTTAGATAATGCCATATTCCTAGTCATCACTTAATGCACAAAACTAGGGTTATTCTAGGGATACCCTGACAACTCTTTTTTCATCTCTTCTTTATGACTTGGCTCAAGTAAACATCCGTTAAATCCATGAAATTTTCTTTTATACATATAATAGTATAAAACAAAATATTTTTTTGATGATGAAATCTATTTGATATAAAACAAAATATGGATCTAAAGTCAATTGTGAGACTTGAGTCACAAGATATTTCCTAGTAACATCTCTGTGTTATGCTACTTTTCCTATACTCATACCTATATCCATCCTAAAGCCAAAACTAGTATCATCCAGAGAGATATGTTACAACAAACCTACATATGACCGTAAGGGTTTCATCAAACTAGGGTTTACTGTTCAAGATTCTTATGTGTAACTCATATAATTCTAACTCGACCTTTCATCATTCCATAAATATCATAGGTCAATTATAAGATAAACCTCTCACGTAGAGGGTGCCTATGCAAGGCAAGGGTTCTAATTAGAAAGACAAAACTGAAATAGCCAGATTCTGACCACTATAGGCTATGATACCATTTTTTAAGGAGTGGGACCCAAGAGGGGATACAATCCCTACTTAAATTTAGAGTAATATAAATCAACTCTATTCCAGACATACTAGCAAGAATGTTGGAATATGTTTACATCTTTTTTTATTTCTCAAACAATGATATTCAAAAAGACCAAAGCATAGTAGCAAAATAAAATCATGATTATATTAAATTTATCAAAGTACACCAGCATATCCCATATAGGGTTTACATTGAACTTTACAACATAAGGATCTATGTGGAGGGATATCTAAACTATGTCGAGGCTGTCTCCCAAGAATCACCTTGTAACATATTGGATCTCAAACCCTACCCTAGAACTTTGATCTTTTAGGTTTGACCAAACAAGGTGGAGGTTAGAGTGATCCTAATAATATAATGCATGAATAATATAATATAATATGTCATATAATTCATTTGGTGATAATAAAATGATAAATAACTTAATTTCATGCATAGTATGGTTAATGGGCCTCTAATGGGCTGGATGATATAACCCATGTAAGAAAGCCTCAAATTAAATAATAGACTTCAAATTCGTAATCTACACATTAAAATAAGTTTACATGTCAATTTTCATTTAATTTGGACATCCTCAAAATAATATGGTAAGTTAGGAGAGAGAAATTTCCTAAAAGGTGTAATTAATAAATAAATATAATTCATGACCCCAAAAATGGAAAATAATCTTAGATTCGTGATCTACATAATAAATATAGCCTTTGTGTGAATTTTCATCCAATTTGGAGAAAGTTTGTTTAAAAGGTGAAATCAGGAGAGAGAAAATGTGTAGAACCTTCAAAATATTAAATAAATACTCAATTAACTCCAAAATATAATATTGATGGAAAATTCGTATCTAATACATTAATTATGACTTGTGGGTCAAGTTTTATCAAATTTGGATAATCCTAATGTCATTAATGTAGGAGGAAAGAGAAAATAGTAATTGATTTATTTAACCCATTACAAGTTTCCAAAAGGCAAAACTAAGTGTATAATCAGTATCTATATGCCTAATTTAACCTATGTGCAAATTTCGGTTTAATTTGGATAATGATAAAACCCTAAATCGAAGAGAGAGAAAAAGGTGCATTAATGTGGCCCCACTTCGATTTAATCAGATTCGATATTTGATGTGTCACGTTGGCTTTGGAATATCGGGCTTCTTTGGAGCATTGGATTTAGATCGTGTGGTATCTGTACTCTCTCCTACCTCTCGCTTCTTTGTTTCGTCTTTCGTTTCTCGCGCACAGGGACCCGAACCCTGTGGTCTTTCCTTCTCCGATTCTTTTTCCCTATTTTCTCTCTTTCCTTCTTTGATTCCCTCTCCAACTTGTCCCTCTCTTCCTCTCAGTCACGATGACCCTATATATATATATATATATATATATATATACCTGGGTTCGGGGCTTTGTTACCCAGTTCACGAGCCATCGCTGGCCTCCCCTATTTTCTCTCTGATTACTCTGTTTCGACATTCCTCGCCGTCCTTCACCACCGGAACGTTGGAAAGAGATCCCTTGACCTCCTCCGAGGCCCCATAGCTTGTTGGCCGCAGTGGTTTGGGCTCGTTGGGCAGTGTGTATGGTCCCCCAACTCCGGCTACCACCGTCGGTTGTTGGTTGGCCGGCTTGGAGTTTGGAACCTGCCTGGTCGCCGGTAAGGAGATGTTCATGATGTTGATGTCCCCACAAAGCTTTGGCTGAGCTAATTGGTTCCCATGGTGAGTATCTTGGGTTTTCCTCTTTTTTCCGTCTTTTATGTGGTATTTGATGTCAAAGTGTATCTGTATCATTCTGTCGAGCTTTTGAAATGATAGTGGTTCCCTTGAGTTCACGGGTCCCTCACAGAGGCAGATGGGATGTTTGGTGGTATTTTTTATGCCTGGATCGGCGGTTGGCTTCTCGGTCGTCGCAACTGATTCATGCATTGCAACCATGGCGAGCACTGGAGCTAGATGATGGCTTGGGCTCGATTTCCTTATCTACCTTTGATCATCCTTTTCTTTTCTGTTTTTGAGCCAAGGGTAGTATCATCTTTTCACTCTTTGTTTTCCTTAGATGTGGGTGAGGTCAACCGAGAGGTTGACTGGTGATGCGGCCACTTCTTATTGGGCCAAGTCACAGGCCAGGACCCACGCTCTCTCTCTCTCTCTCTTCGCTTGCAATCGTTTTGGCTGACGTAGAATTTTTTAATTGGCTGATGCTTGAAAATTGATAACTAATTATCTATTTGGCCAAAAATTACAAATACTCGTTGGAATCAGAAAATTAAGGCCTATCTAATGGTACATGTTTTGATAACTAAATCTAAATATTAATAACATGTGTTTTCAATAGATCTAATTAATGATGAATTAACTTGTAAAAATCATAACTAATTATCTATAAGTTAGAAAAATATAACAAAATATGTTTTGGACTCCTAATGACATATACTAAAATATGGAATGGTTTTAGAAAATTAGTTCGCATATAATTAAAAAGGTGTTTTTTAGGGTTTGTGATATCAATATAAATCTAACCCTGATCCCATATATATGCTAATAGGTGCTTTGGAAGCCTAGGCTTGGACCTAAAGTGTCTTTGGACGTTTGGCTCTGAAGTTGAGGTATGTTTGCATCCCCAATTATTCTTTTGAGAAATTAGCCTATGTTTTTGCTTTATCTTGGTCCTATGGACATTAGCCTACACATTGTCTTGTTCTTTTGAAATCATGCTTCATGTGAAGTATCTTATTTTGTTATTGATCTTGTGATCATGGATATTCTCTTGGAATCGTATCTCGTTGCCTTGGTGCAATTTGGACTTTTGATATATTCCCACTGTGATGTAGATTTTACTTTTTGATATATGCCCACTATGATGTGGATGTTTATATGTTTGTGTTGTCCATTGTGTGATGGAAACCTTGATAATTCTGACTATACTATCTACTTGCCTCTATATTAAACATGCTATGTGATTCAGTAGCACTAGAGTAGTGTAAATTGCATTGGTTTTGTTTATAGCAGATGTGATATTTTCTACTCTTTTTGGGATGGCAAGGAACCTCGTACCCTGGGAAAGATGTGTGTCTTGACCTGTTTTATATATTTGGGAGATTGGCAATATTCCTTTCTCTATCAGGCTTCAGCTTTGTGGGGGTTGGCCACCAATTGTGTTTATATTTTTCTAGGGCTATGTTTATCTCACATGCATGCAGGATATTGATTGTGGGGTGTGTGCCCTACTTGTGCTTTGTTTTCCACCATGGTAGTGGATTTATTTATGGCACAATCCTTTTTATGTTGATTTATGGCAAGTATCTCCTTTAATGTGATTCTTTTCTCTTGATACCATTTGGGTGGTACTTATCTTTTCTATGGGAAGCCTTTCATATTTGATATCCTTATTTCCTCTAATTGCTCAATGTTTTCTTTAAGTATGCACATACCAGCCTTTGCTGATGTTTCCTTTTGTTTCTCTTTTACTGGGGTATGCTTCCAACCCTAGGTGGAGGACATGGATGGCTTGACATGTGGACCCGGACTTAGAATGTAAAGTTAAAGCTTGGAGACAATCTTGAGGTGGTTTAGATTTCCTCTACATGGATCCTTATGATGTAAGTTTGTAACCCTTTGTTTTATAATTGAATATAGTCATATTTTTATTCCGCTGCTATACTTTGGTCTTTTGGTTACCATTATATAAAGATTTGAAAATTTTACACCCACTCCATCATACCTTCTGAGTGTTTTTGGACTGGAGGTTTTATTGTTCAAATTTTTAGTAGAGAGGTGATTTCACTTCTTTACAGCATGGTATCAGAGCCCATGGTAGTCGGAATCGACTATTTCAATTTTGTCTCCCTTTAGAACCCTTGACTTAGTTAGTTACTTTTAAGTGAGATGTTGACCCTAGATTTGGTCAATGATGATCTTTTGTGCAACAAGGTTTGGTTTGAGGATGAGAATATGTTAGGAGATCCAAATATGGAAATATTGTGACTTGGTTTTTGTATTGATTTTTGCTAGCATGTTGCTTTTACATCGCAATGTTTTTCATTAACACAAAATTATTTCCATTATACTACTATATGTACAAAACCTTCTCTGGTTTGTCGATGTTTTCTCGAACTAAGTCACAATGAAGAGAAACTCTAGTTTGAGTAGAATCTAACCCTAGTTTGTGACTAGGATTGATATAATGGTGTAGTTGACCTACCCTATGACTTTTGGATGTTCATGTAGGGTTGATAGGTTAGAGACACGAGGACCTAAAAACTCAACCCTAGATGGTGACTTTAGTTGGATACATGAGAAATTTTAATCTCTAAAAACTTTCATAACTAAGAGATGAGGGTAGTTCTAAAAAGTTATTTAGTTTGACTTGATAGGTAGAACCCTTTAAGGGGTGGAGAATAGTTGATAGTTGATGATTGAATCTTTAGATTTCGAGGATGAAATCCTTTTAAGGGGTGGAGTGTTGTAACATACCAGATCTCAAACCCTACCCTAGAACTTTGATCTTTTAGGTTTGACCAAACAAGGTGGAGGTTAGAGTGATCCTAATAATATAATTCATGAATAATATAATACAATATGTCATATAATTCATTTGGTGATAATAAAATGATAAATAACTTAATTTCATGTATAATATGGTTAATGGGCCTCTAATGGGATGGATGATATAACCCATGTAAGAAAGCCTCAAATTAAATAATAGACTTCAAATTCGTAATCTACACATAAAAATAAGTTTACATGTCAATTTTTATTTAATTTGGACTACCTCAAAATAATATGGTAAGTTAGGAGAGAGAAATTGCCTAAAAGGTGTAATTAATAAATAAATATAATTCATGACCCCAAAAATGAAAAATAATCTTAGATTCGTGATCTACATAATAAATATAGCCTTTGTGTGAATTTTCATCCAATTTGGAGAAAGTTTGCTTAAAAGGTGAAATCAGGAGAGAGAAAATGCATAGAACCTTCAAAATATTAAATAAATACTCAAATAACTCCAAAATATAAAATTTATGGCAAATTCGTATCTGATACATTAATTATGACTTGTGGGTTAAGTTTTATCAAATTTGGTTAATCCTAATGTCATTAATGTAGGAGGAAAGAGAAAATAGTAATTGATTTATATAACCCATTAAAAGTTTCCAAAAGGCAAAACTAAGTGCATAATCGGAATCTATATGCCTAATTTAACCTATGTGCAAATTTTAGTTAAATTTGGATAATGATAAAACCCTAAATCGAAGAGAGAGAGAAAAGGTGCATTAATGTGGCCCCACTTTGATTTAATCGGATTCGATATTTGACGTGTCACGCTGGCTTTGGAATATCAGGCTTCTTTAGAGCATTGGATTTAGATCGTGTGGTATCTGTAATCTTTCCTACCTCTCACTTCTTTGTTTCCTCTTTCATTTCTCGCGCACAGGGACCCGAACTCTGTGGTCTTTCCTTCTCCGATTCTTTTTCCCCGTTTTCTCTCTTTCCTTCTTTGATTCCCTCTCCAACTTGCCCTCTCTTCCTCTCATTCATGATGACCCTATATATATATATATATATACCTGGGTTCGGGGCTTTGTTACCCAGTTCGCGAGCCATCGCTGGCCTCCCCTATTTTCTCTCTGATTACTCTATTTTGGCATTCCTCATCGGCCTTCACCATCGGACTATTGGAAAGAGATCCCTTGACCTCCTCTGAGGCCCCATAGCTTGTTGGCCATAGTGGTTTGGGCTTGTTGGGCAGTGTGTATGGTCCCCCAACTCCGGCTGCCACCGTCGGTTGTAGGTTGGTCGGCCTGGAGTTTGGAACATGCTTGGTCGTCAGTAAGGAGATGTTCATGATGCTGATGTCCCCACGAAGCTTTTGGCTCAGCTAATTGGTTCCCATGGTGAGTATCTTGGCTTTCCCTCTTTTTGTCCTCTTTTATGTGGTTTTTGATGTTAGAGTGTATTTGTATCGTTATGTCGAGCTTTTGAAACGATAGTGGTTCCCTTGAGTTCCCGGGTCCCTCGCGGAGGAAGATGGGATGTTTGGTGGTGTTTTTGATGCCTGGATCGGCGGTTGGCTTCTCGACCGTCACAAGTGCTTCATGCATTGTAGCCATGGTGAGCACTGGAGCTAGATGATGGCTTGGGCTCAATTTCCTCTTCTACCCTTGATCGTCCTTTTCTTTTCTGTTTTTGAGCCAAGGGTAGTATCGTCTTTTCACTCTCTATTTTCCTAAGCTATGGGCGAGGTCAACTGAGAGGTTAACTGGTGATGCGGACACTTCTTATTGGGCCAAGTCACAGGCCAGGACCCGCGCTCTCTCTCTCTCTTCGCTTACAATCATTTTGGCTGACATGGAATTTTCTAATTGGCTGATGCTTGAAAATTGATAACTAATTATCTATTTGGCCAAAAAATACAAATAAATCCTCATTGGAATCAGAAAATTAAGGCCTATCTAATGGTACATGTTTTGATAACTAAACATAAATATTAATAATAGATTTTTTCAATAGATCTAATTAATGATGAATTAACTTGTAAATCGTAACTAATTATCTATAAGTTAGAAAAATATAATAAAATATGTTTTGGACTCCTAATGACATATACTAAAATATGGAATGGTTTTAGAAAATTAATTCACATATAATTAAAACGGTGGTTTTTAGGGTTTATGAAATCAATATAAATCTAACCCTAATCCCATATATATGCTAATATGTGCTTTGGAAGCCTAGGCTTGGACCTAGAAGTGTCTTTGGACGTTTGGCTCTGAAGTTAAGGTATGTTTGCATCCCCAATAATTCTTTTGAGCAATTAGCCTATGTTTTTCCTTTCTCTTGGTCCTATGGACATTAGCCTACACATTGTCTCGTTCTTTTGAAATCATGCTTCATGTGAAGTATCTTATTTTGTTATTGATCTTGTGATCATGGATATTCTCTTAGAATTGTATCTCGTTGCCTTGGTGCAATTTGGACTTTTGATATATTCCCACTGTCATGTGGATTTTACTTGTTGATATATGCCCACTGTGATGTGGATGTTTATATGTTTTTGTTGTCCATTGTGTGATGGAAACCTTGATAATTCTGACTATACTATCTACTTGCCTCTATATTAAACATGCTTTGTGATTCAGTGGCACTAGAGTAGTGTAAATTGCGTTGGTTTTGTTTATAGCAGATGTGATATTTCCTGCTCTTTTTGGGACGGCAAGGAACCTTGTACCCTGGGCAAGATGTGTGTCTTGACTCATTTTATATATTTGGGAGATTGGCAGTAATCCTTTCTCTATCATGCTTCAGCTTTGTGGGGGTTGGCCACCAATTGTGTTTATATTGTTTTAGGGCTAAGTTTATCTCACGTGCATGTAGGATATTGATTGTGGGTGTGTGCCCTACTTGTGCTTTGTTTCCCACCATGGTAGTAGATTTATTTATGGCACAATCCTTTTTATGTTGATTTATGGCAAGTATCTCCTTTAATGTGATTCTTTTCTCTTGATACCCATTTGGGTGGTACTTATCTTTTCTATGGGAAGCCTTTCATATTTGATATCCTTATTTCCTCTAATTGCTCAATGTTTTCTTTAAGTATGCACATACCAGCCTTTGTTGATGTTTCCTTTTGTTTCTCTTTTACTAGGGTATGCTTCCAACCCTATGTGGAGGACATGGATGGCTTGACATGTGGACACGGACTTAGAATGTAAAGTTAAATCTTGGAGACAATCTGGAGGTGGTTTAGATTTCCTCTACATGGATCCTTATGATGTAAGTTTGTAACCCTTTGTTTTATAATTGAATATAGCCATGTTTTCATTCCGTTGCTATACTTTGGTCTTTTAGTTACCATTATATAAAGATTTGAAAATTTTACACCCACTCCATCATACCTTCTGAGTGTGTTTGGACTAGAGGTTTTATTGTTCAAATTTTTAGTAAGAGGTGATTTCACTTCTTTACACACCTCCTTGAACCAAATCTACGTCTGCATATCATGTCCTCCATGTCCTACACCTAGGGTTGTGCTACCTCTGGGTGGGTTGAAAAACAACACCCGGGAGGAGGAAAATAAAAGGAAAGAACATCAGGAAAAACTGAGTCTATCTTGTAAATAACAACTAAGCACTACTTTAGAAAGTTCAATAGAAGAACATCAAAATAAGGAATGTCACTATTTTAGAAAGTTCAATAGAAGAACATCAAAATAAGGAATGTTGAAGAAAAATAAGTTTCAAGAGAAACATCAGGTCCAGAGATGAGGCATGTCCAAACTAAAGAATAATAGTAGGGAATCTTCTCCTTTTTTAAAAAAATCATCAACAATATCATAAATTATGCATGTAACAAACAAAGGCTAAAATTATTTTAAGCAAGGCTGAGACAACATTGGATCTCAATCTAAAACAAATAATGGATGGAGATAGCACATCCTAGGCAGAGATAGCACGTCCCAGTAAATAATGGGTGGAAAAACACACCCTGGGCAGAGATAGCATGCTCCTATATATATAGTTATATGCATGTACCACTACCAAAAATAAAGATATTCTAAGAATGCACATAAATAGGGAAAGGTAAGTATAAGTTTAGTCCATGTGAAACAATAAGATAAGTACATACAAAATATACCATGTGAGGTCAAAGGACCCATTAGCATTATCTAAGAAAATATGAATTTGAAAAATGACGAAAAAGAGAATATCAACTAATGCCTCATATGGAATATAATATTTGGTCATGATAGTGATCTGTCTAAATCACACGTCTCGAAAAGAGGTGGACTCAAAAGTGAAAAACCACTAGAGGGGGGGTGAATAGAGTTTTAAAATTAATTTAACAATTATTTAACTCAAACAACCACAAATGAAAGAGCAAGAAGGAGACAAGGGATTTAGAGTGGTTCCTACCTTAGCAAATACTAAGGTAGTCAGTCCACTACCCGGTTGCTTATCCAACTGGGATTTTGAAAGTATTTATTTTATTACCTCTTCAAGGATTTTACATAAAATACAATACTTTCTTACACCCCTTTGGGCAGCCTTCACTTTGAAGTAGATGCACCAACTTGAGGCAGCCTTCTTGAAGTAACTCCAAGCTCCCCCTTGAAGTAGCCTTCCTCTTTGAAGTAGCCTCCCGTTGCACCAGCCTTCTTGAAGTAGTCCAAAGCCTCCTTCTTCACCAAGAAGATCACGACCCTCTCCAATCTGTAGCCTCCAACCCTAGGAGTAGCAAGGAGAGTACAAGCAATAAGAGTGAACAAGAAAGGAAAAGGAAATTACACTTAACCTTTGAAGCACAAGGCTTGATTTACCTATATCAAGCGTGTAGATCTCCTAACCAATGTATATGGAAGTATGATTGTTGTGGATAGGAGATACTAGCCTATAGGGCATGAAATTAGAGCAAGGAGAAGAGTAGCCAATTGCAAGTATGCTCAATTTGCTCAAAACAGGTTGCTAATACAAGTGTATGCTCAAAGATTGCTCAAGTGTAGAATAAGTGTGTTTAGGTGTCCTAAGGCATGTCCTATTTATAGGAATGACCTACAAGTGCTTAAGGATGTTCTAGACACGTTCTAGAGGGTTCTAAGTGCTTAACTAGATGTTAGGTACACTTTAGTTGCTTTTAGCAACGGCTAATTAATTAATTCTGCAAGTGCTATCAGAACCCATCTCGGTCGAGAAATTGTCGACCGAGATACCTACTCGGTCGAGGGTTTGTCGACCGACAGGCTCTCTGGAGCAAGTGTTTGCAATGTTCATCTCCAACTGCCAACTACCTTGTCAGCTGTGTCTAACGGCTACTTGGGTCTTTCTCGGTCGAGAAGTTTGTCGACCGAGAGTGTCTCGGTCGAGGATTTTGTCGATCGAGATTGACCCTGTTTCAATGTTTTAAATAAAGTGCTAAGTGTATGAGTGTACATATGTGACACTATTGAAGGGGATGACCTATCTAAGTGTGGTGATTAGCTAGGGAAGATCTAACGCTTGATTTACATGATGTCTAAGTACTTGTACATTATATATTTGTACAAGTTTTACAATTGATTACATTTCATGAAATTACAATAATTCAAGCATATAGATTTCCCAAATCTTTGTCATCCACCTTATGACTGCAACACTCAAGTAGCTCGTTAGATTGACAAGAATGAAATGTTTGTCATCATCAAAACAAAGGGATTTTATCATAATGTCCAATTTAGCCAACAATCTCCCCCTTTTTGAAGATGACAAACATTTCCTAAATATAAAATAAGGAAATATAAAACATGTCAGTTTCATACCTGAAGATTACCTTTTGTAGCCATTCTTGTTTTGCAAGTGAGTGCTGGCCTAGATGTTATGAAACTCATTTTTTATTTTATGTTTTTGATTTTATATTCTTTCTCCCCCTTTGTCATTTCAAAAAGATATCCAAAGATAATCAACTAATATGACTTTGTGTTATTCTTTCTAGATTTTATGCTTTGCTCCCCCTTAAAGAGATATCCAATTAAAATCAAAGGATTAATGTAAGACATTTATTGTCAAATTTAGCCATAATTTATTTCTCAATCATTTGCAAAGGATGTTAAGCCTTGAAATGATATGAGTTCCATCTAAGTTCATGGCATATGTATATTGATTTCTCACCCATTTTACAAGGGATGTTAAGCCCTGAAAATGAAGTGAGAATCCTTTAATCTTAGAGTACATGAAAAATGTCTCTAACCAAATGCACGGGATGTTAAGCCCTAATTTGTTTAGAGAATTCCTTTAAGAACAAGTTATATCATATTTATGTAATTTGTAGATTTCTTCATAAGAGTAAGAATACTAAGGTCATAACAAACTTCAAATGATGTTTGTTTTTGTAAGCTTCAAATTTGTTTTTGTGAGCTCCCCCTTAATCTTATAATTAAAACAATTTAAAGCTTCACATTTGATTTTGACTTTTATCAAAAGTATATTTTGAGTCAAGATACTAAGATTAAGCACAATAAAATGATGTACAAATAAGCATTTTGTCAAGCTTATTTTAGGTCGACCTTGACTACGACCATAGCGCCCCTTGGTTAAATTTAATTTCAACCAAGAGGCAAATTCTGCATATTTCATATTTAAACATTCATTTGTGAAGTATAATTTCTGTAGGTAGATTAAATAAGTAGCAATTTCAGACACTTTGAGTGATGTCTATTATGATGTCCCCTAATCTTTGCTATGGGTGCATGAATATCAAGTCTTGTTTCTTCTTGTACTTAGATTAATCATAAGATTCTTCAAGAAAATATACATATATCCTTGAAATCAAGAATAATATCTCAAGTTCTTAAAGATACCAATTGAGAAATTTGTATCTTATGTGTTATGACATTTTGCTCTTGCAAGCATTGAAGGTCTTGTTATAAGCAACATATCAACAACGAATCATTTTGCTTGCATATGTATCGTCAAGAATCATTCATGTATTACATGGGATGATATAATCCATACACACAATAATCATTATCTATTTGTGCCATAGAGTTTTATTTTTATGTAACATAGCATCATCTTTATATGTAGAGAGTTGAATGATGAAATAGTGAAAGCATATCCATGATGTAATGATAGAACAATAGAAGCATGAAATTCAACACATGGTTTCTAGAATCTATTCTTTGTTTTGCATGTAAAAATAGTTATTAATAACAAATAGATAGCAATCTAAACATATTCAGCAAATTTATTGCAGACTGGAAATCAGTAACCTTCTCGGTCGATGATTTCTCGATCGATATTTATCTCGGTCGACAGTTTCTCAACCGAAAAAGGTTTTGTACTGTTTCAGAACTGTTTTAAGTAATTTCTTTCAAGTTCATTTTCAATTCTATTATGCAATTTGAAAATTTAGCTTGGTTGAGATAGAGTAATGAATATTAAAGTAATATTTAGATCAAATCTCAACTAATTATATTTTATGATTTGAGAACTTTAATTAAGGCAAAATTTGTCTTTGCAGATTTTAAAGAATTGTATATTTTCAAGTTAGAAGTTTTAGATACTTGAATTAATTTGTTATGCCATTATGTTAAGTTGAGATAGACATAGAAATATGCAACTAGGGTCCTTGGTCATATCTCAACTTAATTTTGTTCATTTAGTTTGGGGGTTTTGGAACCCAAACTAACTCGACATCCTTTTTCTTGTAAGGACATGAAAAAGAATAGTGTCCAAGGCGCAAACAGTAATGACAACATATAGAATCAACCTCATATCTCTTTCTATGATTTTGTTCTAGGTTGTTCTTGGGTATATATGTATTTGTGCCTTTAGGTACATACATAGATTGACTCTTTGGCACCTGTGTTCTTCCCCAACTAGGTTTTTGATAAGATTTTCCTTTAGGCTTGTAACCTAGTCCTCTCCTTCCAATTTGATGGTAAGAATCATTTAATATTTTATCAAGAATGCCATTATTACTTAGACTACTAACTTCTTATTGTAGCTTAGCAATCTCATCCATTCTCTTCTTGATATCTAGCTTTGCTTGTTCTAGATTAGATGATAATGAATCTCTTTCTTTCATGATAGTATCATAATCTAGATATGTACACAAGACGGGTTGTTTTTTAAGATCGTTTACTTGAGTTTGCAAGTTAATCTTTTCTAGAGAAAGAAGATTGCAGTCTGCCTCTATTGATTTTATCTTAATATTATGATCTTCAATAATCTTTTTAAGATCTTCATTTTCAGATGTAAGAGCAAGAAATTTAACATGTAACTCATTATTTTCTTTATTTGATTTCTTTAATTTCTTCTTGCACTCAATATATTTTCCATGTGTTTCTTGAAGACTAGCAATTAAATCTTCTTTAGGCAAATTGAAAAGACTTACCTCTTCTTCTTCTTCACTAGTTGTAGCAATAAGGCAATCTTTGTGCTCATCTTCCTTCTTTGATCTCCATGGGTAGCTAGGTGTTGTGTGGCTTGTTCCTAAGCACCAATTGCAACTTGTTGAAGATTGGTCCAAAGTGCTCCTTCGTTTGCGGTTGTAGGCACCACCACCCTTCATACTTAAGACTCGATTAGAGCTCCTTGAAGCCTGCTCTGATACCAATTGAAAAACCACTAGAGGGGGGGGTGAATAGGGTTTTAAAATTAATTTAACAATTATTTAACTCAAACAACCACAAATGAAAAAGCAAGAAGGAGACAAGGGATTTAGAGTGGTTCCTACCTTAGCAAATACTAAGGTAGTCAGTCCACTACCCGGTTGCTTACCCAATCAGGATTTTGAAAGTATTTATTTTATTACCTCTTCAAGGATTTTACATAAAATACAATACTTTCTTACACCCCTTTGGACAGCCTTCACTTTGAAGTAGATGCACCAACTTGAGGCAGCCTTCTTGAAGTAACTCCAAGCTCCCCCTTGAAGTAGCCTTCCTCTTTGAAGTAGCCTCCCGTTGCACCAGCCTTCTTGAAGTAGTCCAAAGCCTCCTTCTTCACTAAGAAGATCACGGCCCTCTCCAATCCGCAGCCTCCAACCCTAGGAGTAGCAAGGAGAGTACAAGCAATAAGAGTGAACAAGAAAGAAAAAGGGAATTACACTTAACCTTTGAAGCACAAGGCTTGATTTGTCTATATCAAGCATGTAGATCTCCTAACCAATGTATATGGAAGTGTGATTTCTGTGGATAGGAGATACTAGCCTATAGGACACGAAATTAGAGCAAGGAGAAGAGTAGCCAATTGCAAGTATGCTCAATTTTCTCAAAATAGGTTGCTAATGCAAGTGTATGCTCAAAGATTGATTAAGTGTAGAATAAGTGTGTTTAGGTGTCCTAAGGCATATCCTATTTACAGGAATGACCTACAAGTGCTTAAGGACGTTCTAGACAATTTCTAGAGGGTTCTAAGTGCTTAACTAGCCGTTAGGTACACTTTAGTTGCTTTTAGCAACGGCTAGTTAATTAATTATGTAAGTGTTGTCAGAACCCGTCTCGGTCGAGAAATTGTCGACCGAGATACCTACTCGGTCGAGGGTTTGTCAACCGACAGGCTCTCTGGAGAAAGTGTTTGCAACGTTCATCTCCAACTGCCAACTACCTTGTCAGCTGTGTCTAACGACTACTTGGGTCTTTCTTGGTCGAGCAGTTTGTCGACCGAGAGTGTCTCGATCGAGGATTTTGTCGATCGAGATTGACCCTGTTTCAATGTTTTAAATAAAGTGCTAAGTGTATGAGTGTACATATGTGACACTATTGAAGGGGATGACCTATCTAAGTGTGGTGATTATCTAGGGAAGATCTAACGCTTGATTTACATGATGTCTAAGTACTTGTACATTATATATTTGTACAAGTTTTACAATTGATTACATTTCATGAAATTACAATAATTCAAGCATATAGATTTCCCAAATCTTTGTCATCCACCTTATTCCTGCAACACTCAAGTAGCTCGTTAGATCGACAAGAATGAAATGTTTGTCATCATCAAAACAAAGGGATTTTATCATAATGTCCAATTTAGCCAACAAGAAGGATAGAACTTTGAATTTATAACCTGAAACCTTCAAGGACCCCTGCGACTTTATAATGGGTCGAAGTAGATATATGGGGTCGAATACAAGGACATGTGTATGCTTAGGATGGTTAAGATCTTTCTCTTAAGTCAGTTAATCCAATCTGATAGTTGATAAAAGTTTGGAACTAGAACTAGTCTAGCAGATTGTCATGAAATGAAATAAAACAAAGTAAAGAAAATAAAATAGAGTCTATCAGATTCTACTAATTAAAGAGAAGGAGTTATGCTATGTAACCACATGTTTGGCAATCTATGCAACCATTCTTGGGTATAGAAACCCTTGAACACCTCAGCAAGAAACTTACATCCAAACATAGTACGTACTTCAGTATTTGTTCCTGTGGGGACATCTCACTCGCTTTTGTGCAGTGTGACTAAAGCTCATCAATGATATGAAACCTCTTTCGAGGATGAAAAATCTACACCCTAGAATATTCTAGATACCCTTTCAGGTCTAGAATATTATGAGATTCTAGGAACAGATGTGATCTGGGCAGAACCTGGTAGTGGGCCCGACCGTGCCGGGTTGGGCCTGGCCGTACCTAGGTCTATGATTCTGCACGGATCACCTTGAACCATCCTCTTTTCAGATTTTGATTCAAACTACCTTCTCTTATCCATTTCTAGAATGAATCTCTTGATATAGGTAGAAATAAAAGCTCAAGCAAGAAAGAGATCAACCAAACTAGAAATCATGACCAGAAAGAGAAGATAGAACAGAAAATGTACTAGATCTAAAATAAAACTGCTTGCTTAAGGTAAAAGTACATAAACATGCTCAAAATAAGCTACATAGCCAAGATGGATCTCAACTAGCCATGGACAGGCATAGTTGGAATGGAACAAAGATGGAAGAACACCATTCGTACAGAAACAAAGGAGAACAGTAGAAGAAAGGAGAAGAAGAAGAGATTTAGCCCATAGAGGAGAGGTGGCTCTCACTACTTAGCCTCTGTATGGGTTGGATCTCATCTTTGGGTTGTCCTCCTTAGTCTTCTAAACTCCTTGGCCTCCTTTCTCTTTGATTCTACCCCAAACAACAGCTTGTTGGGTGTATGGAGATGGAAGATGGCTGGTAATGGTAGGAAATGGGTGAATGGTGGTGGAAAATGATGGTAGATGGAAGAAAATTGAAGGGGTGAATGTAGGATGAGCATTTCAGACCTACAAGACCTTGAACTCTCCCACGGGGATCTAGGAACCAAAAATATGTGGAATCAAAATGTAGAACCCAAAAAATCTCAAAACCCCTCTCCAGGTAGCGAGGGGTGGGTATTTATAGGTGATGGAGGAGCGTGTGTAATAAGTGGTCACAACACCTATCTCGGTTGCTACCCTAGTCTCATCCTAACTGTGCCAGGCTCAGCACGCCCATTCTGGGTGAAGCAGTCAAGATATGTCACGGTCAAGTTGAATGTCACAGTCGAGACACTTGCCACGGTCGATATGATTACTACGGTCGAGACGGTTGATGGCCCTTTTCCTCAGTCCGGACATGTCATGCTTGACATGGTCATGTTGGGCGTGTCGATTGCGGCAGATGAGATTCAGTAGTGTTTGTTTTGTGTTGCGGTCGAAATGAGTGGTGTGGTCACAATAGTGTATCGATTGCAAAGCCCTATAGCAGTCGTGATGAGTGTAGCGGTAGGTACACCTTGGCCTCAACCAGACTGTGCCCGGTTGGGCACAGTTGTGCCGATTGTAGCAGTCGAGATAGTGTAGCGGTCGTGACCCTTACTCCTTAGGGACAAACTCACCCCCAGGGTGGGGCTATTACTGGTGGTATATGGGCCCACATCGATGAACCTTCTGATTAATGAAGATGCTTTCTAATAAAGAGTTGGCCATCAAAAATAGGGTCCAATATACCAAAAGTTTCTTGGGCCCGCTAGTCGGTTAGCGGGGCCACTATCTCCTAAGATGGTGTTCAAAATGCAACGCTTGTGGGGCAGAATTTGGGGAATTGATGTTTTCTTGAGTTTGGTGCCTACAAGTCCCAAAATTGGCTAGTTGAACAACTCTATCTTTTAAATTATATAAATTACTTAAAGATAAGAATATATGATTCTTTTAAGCATATTAAAGCTATAATGACACAAAACCATAATTAAGTGCCTAGCATAAATACCTAACTCTGGGTGTTATCAACCACCCCAAGCTTAGACCCTTACTTGTCCTCAGCAAGACTTTGGTCAAAGAACAAAAAGATAACATCTAAATTAAGCTTGGAGATAAATGCTAAGGTTAATAAAAATAGTTTAAAATAGTAATTCTATGGATCCATGTTGTTTCAGGATGAACCCCCACCAATCGAGCACAATTTTGCTAAAGTATGATCCAAGAGCATCTAGGAGAGACTGAGAGAATTCACTACAACCTATCAGTACTCGTGAGGGTTTGCATCATAATTATACAACAATAAAGCATTATCACATAGGTGATCCTATGGGTGATGAGTAATGAGGTACTATCGTGTATTCATGTATACCAATCAGGAACAAAATGCCTCCCACTCATTCAGGTCCTAAGAGGAACAAAAGTAGAAAGACTCTAATGACTTTTGAGGATCTCGATCTGTGTCAGGTTGGTCCATGTAACAAGCAACAATCCCTATAGTCCAAACTAGTTGGCACACAGCGGTGAGACAGACTCCTCGTACTTCCCTCGAACCAACCTTCATACTGGGATGATCTCATAGGTCTCCTAGGGATTCCTAGTGACTCTCTAATGAGCCTTCAGGGTGGCACTACCAGACATGACATACCCGCATTCATGAGCACAGGCATACACTAACTGGGCACCATCCTCAACTCTCCTAAAATAGAAAACAATGCTCATTTATTCACATTTGAGATTTTATTCTCTGCATTCCAATTTATAGGCCTAGGAGAACTATTTTGATATTTTTTAGATTTGTGGGCAGTCAAGCCTCTGTTGTGTATTTTTTAATTTTTTCATCTTTTTGAATCAATCTAAGGTGAGAGGGCACATAGACCATCAAGAATAAATAATCTTATTTGAATATAGCAAAAAACTCATCATTGACCGTTTGATACATGTGTGAAAAGTAGAAATTATGGTTCAAAGATCCAGTATAAACATGTTTGTGGATAACGCGGCTTGAAGTCTTGATCATACTCTAGCTCTTTTCCAAGAGTCTCATATCTTGGGTTTGTCATTAGCAACATATATTAGGGAATGATTTCTTAAAATTATGAGAAAGGCACATAACCTTAGATTGATTGTTAATCTTAAGGAAAGAGTCAATGAGCAAGACAAGCAGAAGATTGGCAGTTTAAGGTGAAAAGAGTGCATTTAGGCATAAGGTTGAGCATTTAATCCTAGGATGGTGCCCAGCAGAAGATAGAGGCCGGTACACCCTGTCGCCACCACCCCAAGCTTGAAATTTTTTCTTGTCCTTGAGAAAATCTCAAACTCAGAATGGTGCAGAAAGCACCTGCTACTGATAGTCATTGTTTATGTAGTGATTCAGATCATCCATGCTGATTGGTTGATTCTCAAAGTCCTGGTGAATCCCCTGCTAAAATGGGAATGACTGTCTAAAGTCCTGGGTGGCTGGTAGAACGATTGAAAGGGCTGCTGGAATGGCTATTGAAAAAGTCAAAGGAGGTGGTGGAGGGATGAGTGTGTTGAACCTCTGTCTGAGGTACTACACATCCTGCTCTAGAGCATCGAATCGTCTATTGGAGTCAGCCCATAATTCTATCATAATAAACTCATAAAGGTACCCCAAGTTGAGACTTGAGGCATATTGCTCCTGTTGAGGAGATTGTTGGTAGTCCACTAAAGGCGTCTCGGTGTAGGACCCTCTCTAATATGGGATGTCGTGGAAGGTTTCCCTTGTTTGTTGCACTGGTGGTATTGAACAAGATTCTCATGTAGTCTCTCTTGTCTGATGAATGTTGCCTAGAGTGTCTAGTAGAGAGATGTCCATGACTACTATCTGACATGTGAACTCTACATTTGCTGGCAGTAGTACTTTGTGCCTGTTGTGACTGAAGATATAAAGATAGCATGTGTTGCTCTCTTTGATCACAACTAATAAAATTAAGTGGCCTAAGTAAAACTTGGACCACTTAGCCTTGTCCTCCATAAGTGCCAAATGCATGTCTCTGATCCCAAGATGGTGTGCTATGAAAGTGATAATGCTTGTCATTGGCATGAAGTGGACTTGCTTTTTGAACAAGTTGTGAAAGTGACAGAGGATGAAGTTCCCCACATTCACTTTTCTTCCTATTATTTCACATGACAAGATGTAGAGGTCGACTGAATTGAGAACCCCCTGACTATCCTGCTTCTCCAAGACACAATTCACAATCACCCAGTATAGATAATGAAGTGTCAGGTTGTGGATGTCTGAAGCTTTGGTAGCTCTAGCGATGTATCTATCCTCCCCGGTAAGCATCTTCCATGTCTGAGGAGGGTCAATATCATTATCCCCTAAGTCGAGCTTCCCCCTGGACATCTCACCATAGTCTTCAGCAGAATGTGACAACCAACTATTGAGGTGATCCTCAATGACATGGCGGCTCTAGTTCAGTAGGTGAAAATGCATGATATTATGTTGGTGGTCCTTGGGAGTCTTGAGCATAGCATAGAACTCATAGGTGAGTCTATGATAAGCATCACATTGCATGTAAGCAAGGACATCAAGGCCAACCGATGCAAGATATTTGTCGACATGTGCTTGTATCCCAAGCTTGATGAGTGTGGCGGGGTCAGCATATCACGGGCCCACGAGTCTGCTTTTGTCTTTGTTTAGGGCTTCAAACTGTTGCTTCTGATTTGTATTTCTGAAAAAGGGATGGGGGAGGGAGTTCTAGTTAACATCATCAGGATTATTTTTGTGTCTAGTCCCTTGGGCTGAATCGCACGATGAATTTGATCAGCAAAAAGACATCGATCATTATGTTAACTCTCGATGCTTATCCCCTGCAGATGAAGCCCAGTGTGTTGTTGTTACCGATGAGCCCTCTTGATGGCTTGTCAAAGTATGAAGCTCGATGTCATGGCGTGCTCTAGACCATATCTCACTTGATACTTCCTCGCCACTATAAGTGTCCATAGGTGTGGCGGGCATCCGTCGGTAGTCTGAGTCAGACTCATGTGAATTGAACCTGGGTGATGTTGAGTGCATCATTTCATCTTCATGCATTGGGTTCATTGTTCACATTGATTTGTATGGATAACGCCTGATATGCTATGTGGGTGAGGAGGAGCTCCCTTCTCCTTTCTTGCGTGAAACTATCTGTTTAAATTTGCAAAATCCAATGTGCATCGTATACATGGTTTCCGCCCACGGTAATGATCTCAGTTTGTTCCTGATGGTTGCGGTCGTACGAAGGCCAAGGCAGAGGTGAAGGAATTAGAGGATGTGCTTGTCTGCAGCCTAGCATGGTCGTGCCTACGGTGGAAGGGTCGGGCAGAGAGGGTGGTTACTAGCACGGAGTTGAGGTGTTTCAACCCACCGACTCTCGGCACGGTCGTGCGGATGAGGGAACGGTCTTGTTGGCAGGGAGTTTGCGGCTAAAGAAGGTTGTGAATAGGTATAGGCATCTGGAAAAGAGAGCGGTAGTGTGGGGTGGTTGTGACGACTTCAGCGGTGGGTCAGATGCACTATGGATTGGTGTTGGGGTGGCTTGCTGCTTGCTACGGCTTGAGGCGGTAGAAGGTGGATGGTGGGCGGATGTTGTGGCTCTAGTGTAAGGGGAAGTGAGATCTATCCATGTTGACACCTGGCATGGCCGCTCGGTTCTTTGGCACGGTCAGGCTGGCAAGTAGGGGGAGGTTCGGTGGCTACCGCATGTAGAGGTGTGGCAGGTGTTGCGTGTTAGAGGTGTGGCGGCTGCTACGGTGGCACTGCGCTTATTGTTGCTTCTATGGCGGTCTGATGTGACTTGTTGTTGTCACAGTGTCTTGTTGTGGCTGACGTAGTGGCGAGCGAGAGTGGTGGTGGATGCACTCGACTTGCGGGGCAGAGGAGGCAAGAAAAAGAGGGAAAATGACGGTGGCGTGTTAGGGCTTTTCTAGGATGAGAAGAAAATCATGAAACTATGTGGGAAAGAAGGGATCAGTCTGGGGTTATTTATAGGCCAGAGCGTTGTGTGGAAGGCTCAGCACGGTCATACTGGGGATGGACCCAGCCATGCCAGCTGGGAGGGAAATCCAAAAAAAGGTAGAAAAACTCAGTCAAAAGGTAGAAAAGTCGGAGACAAACTGACACGTTAGTCAGTTAGGTCAACAATCTTGTCAGTTTAACCATCTTTTAATTGTTGACTGTGGTTTATATTCAAAAAGTGTTTTGTCACATAGAATAGCAGCTGGCATGGTTGTGTATAGCTGGGCACAGTTGTTCCAAGAGGGAAAATTCAACAATCAGCCTATTTTGACCGTTGACTGACAAGAAAACGATCTGGTCAAAAACATGGGAGGGGTCCGACCGTGTCAGTCTGGCATGACCGCACCGAGGCTGGCTTGGGTGGGTCTAGGTCTTGGAGAATCCAGATTAAGTAGAAAATGATGGTGGAAGGCATTGAAAATAGTGTCAAGATCAAACACCGTAGCAGAACATAAAGATATACCAATTAACTTCTTTTCAAAAAGATAGGCCAATAGTAGTTCTTAGGGTAAAAAAGTGAGAATACATGCAATAAGGAATAAAGAAAATCTAGATGATGCAAAGGAAATTAAAAATAAACAGTAAGAGGAAAGATAAAACTTGAATTAACTTTATTATGAAAATTTTAAAATTTAAAATTAAAGAAACATTGTCTAGGTAATAGGGGGTGGCTTCCCTACAACTCCTACACTTGGATCCCAAATCCATAGATTTGGGATCCATGATATTTGTGTCATGTTCATGGGGTTCACCATGTAGGAGTAGAATAGGTGGAGATATGAGCCCTTTCGAGTCTGAAGTAGAGTAACAAAATTTGGTGACTCGATGAATTCATCTTTATGCTGGAATTGACTTGAACTGCACTGAAATGAATTCTTCAGCAAATCATCCTCAAGGTACCCTCCAAGATATGAATCCAAAGAGGGAGACCTTAGGTTGTCAACACATGATGAGATGAATGGGAGAGGCTAAAAGTTTTCTAGAGGACTCCTCTCTTCTCTCTCCACCTCTGAACTTGAGGTTGGATGCTCAGATAAATTTCCATGTATAGTTTGAGTCATCCAATCATATTCTAAACCAAAATTATCCTCAGTTAAATATGTTTGTGGTTCAACCACCCCAAGCTTGTCACGTTCTATGGGGTATGGGGTATCTTCATGCTCAGCAGCCATGTTGTATTGGATTGTCCATCCTGCTCCCTTGATGTCAACTACCCCTTGAAAAGGGGTGGTGGACAATGTCGGCTCATGCTGCTCCAATTCATCATCATCAGTATACTCACTACTCCAATTTGAGAAATTGTCATCCTCCTCATCGAACAAATTGTTCCAAACCATGATTGGTGTACTACTCATAGCAAAGTGATAAGTCTCAATATGAGAGATATCACTCTGGTCTAGATCAATGTATGATTCAGGTTCCCCAAACTGATCCTCAAGTTGTGAGGTCTCTTGGATGCCCTGAGGAGGATAAAAGTCATCATCATCATCATAAAATCATTCATGCATGTGGCTTGTAGATTCCATTGGCTGATCAACTGAAGCATCTGGATAAAATGAAGGGTTCCCCCAGGTTGGTGGTTCTTCATAGAAAAATCTTGGTGAATCCAGTTGATGGTCTGAACAAGATGGTGGTGTATACTCCACTTCAGGCCCAATGAAATGGTTCTAATAATTGTAATCTTCATGGTTATGTGATGGCGTTTTCAATTGGATGGTAACCAAATAGATGGTCTCTTGAAGCCTCCTGCTGTCACACCCCAAAATATTGTTAAGTATCTTTGTGAATGAAAGTACTACTAAGAAAAACTAGTTATGTGAGATAAAGACTAGTGAGTCAAGTTTTACATGTTTCATTTTGTATTAGAGTCCAGTTATACGTATCTGGAACCCAAGGACTTTTTGGTGAATTGATCATCATGGGATGCTAGAAAGATAATACAAAAATTTAAGGTTGATTAATATGGTCATAATGAGGTTTTTCTAGAATTTGAGGACATTCTAACTATCAGTGGATTATATAACATACTTAAGAGTACCTTAGGATTTTTCTATATTAGGCTCTCCAATGCATGTAGTAATGAAATTTAGGACTAAGTAGGTGTTCTTAATGACATATAAGAGGTGACACAGTTTTGGTGATTCAGTTTGTTGATCTAGATAATGGTACAAGTGAAATAGCACACGCTACATTGGTGTAGTCTAGGTAGTGAGTTATGTTATGATAATTTGATACAAAAGATGATAGTTATATGAGGTGTTGGTCAAATTTTGGGACCAGTCTGGATTAATCAGTAGCCTGTAGAAATTATACAAGAAAAGTAACATTTTAATGCCTTTTAAGCAGTGAACCAAGAAAATAGAAAGTTGAACTGTTGGTTTATGACCATCCCTTTGGTTGATTTGAATTAGGCCAATTCTGTGAAGAGTGTTGATATAGGAGGAAGGTCCCGCGATCATACAGAAATAGAGAAATCATCAAATTTTGGGTTGAGTCTGGTCTCATTACAAAACTGAGAAGAAAGGGCCTATAAAACCCTTAGGCGTTGGCTCTATGAAGGAGGAAGTTCTGTAGGGTTTGGAGCGGATGAGAGGGACTAGTATAATAAGCAAACATAGAGAAGAAAGGGGTGGAAGAGGAGAGTGGTGGCGGATGACACCCCATCCCTCTCCAGATCTGCGCCTTCCTCAGGAAGCAAGAGGAGAAAATCTTAGATGTCGATGTTGTGCCCGTAATGATCTGAGGCACCAAGGAGCTTCCCAAGCGGTGTGATACTCGCATACAGGAGAATCAAGAAAGACATGGGCGGTCTGCCATGTTCCTACTGTGGAAACAGGGGAGGCAAGGTCAGGTCGTGTGGGTGACGTCTCAACTGATTCATGCCTGGGTTTCGTGTTTGTGCACACCTCACCGTGAAGGGTAGTTGCGACAATGGCATGACCCAAAGACAATGGCCGGAACACTCTTGGTTGGCCGGAGTTTGCTGGAGAGGAGGCTGGGAGGCGGCACTCTATTTCCGCGGAGAAATAGGGATGCAATCCCTAATTCACGCCGCATGGGCGAAGGAGAGGGAGGGGATTGGGTCCCTCCTTGCTGGGCCGCCAATCTCAAGGCCCGTTTACCTGAAAGGTGGAGGAAATAAAGGTAATATAAAAGATCAAAACTTTATTTGTTAAGAAACTTTAGGGATTCATAGATATTGATCTGATTGTCAGAATAGGGCATATAAGGGCTCGTTGGAAACGTTGAGATACAAGGAACATCTTGAAGGAGATTTCAAACTCTAGAAAATACCTAGACAAGGTAATTTTATTTAGGAAAAGTTAGATATATGAAGTATGTGCATATCTGACGGTGCTTTGTTAAAATAATGTTATATGTGTGAACCTCATCATTAAACTTCAAGCAGGCGTTACACCACAAGCTTAATAGGTATGATGAAATGATATATCATGATTTAGAGATTTTGTTGATCATATATGATGTATTGGGTATGCATGCATGCATGACATAAGATTGTGTAGGATATGATTTAGAGATGATGATGTGATTAGAAGGATATTTGAGATTTACATGTGTGTATTAAGGATAAACCCTAGAAGTTAATTACATTATAGTGGTGGGATGTGTGAGAAAGGATATATTGATTCGGATGGGATTTAATGATTGGAAGTGTCTTTTCAGGATTTAGACCTGACTAGAGGAATCCAAGATGAAGATTTTGTTTTCTCTAATACAGGTAAGTGGTCCATGTCCATGAGTATTCATATTTATCAAACTCAGCATATTTTCAGAAGACTTCATACTTTATGTGATCCACTGTTCTAAGATTTTATGTTAATATATGCAAGTAAGATTTTCATACATTCATGGCTATTTCCTTACATGTGCCTAATATCTTGAGAAGAGATATGTTACTAAGATTTATAAGAACGATAGAGACTCATGAACTAGGTTCATGAGAAAACTAGAGAATTATGTTTCTATAAGAACTATTAGTAATGATTCATATTGATGAATATGACTACAAGATAAGATATGCAACCAAGATAGTCATACATGATAATGTGGGATAAGAATGTATTGAGATTTCAAGTAGAACATGTTGTTAAGATTCCCCTCATTTATAGATGTAATTGTGTGCTAAGAATTCAAGTAGGAACATGTCATCAAGGTTTCTTATATATATGTAGAGATCTAAGAGTTTAGAAGTGAAATAGATTTCTTAGAAAGATTATGCTTAAAAGTTAAATTATGTGGTAATATGGATGTTGCACATGGTAGACCATGGCCCAATTTCCAAGGTAAAGGTACTATTGGGATTAGAATATATTATAACACGAGTTTATGATTATGAGACATTAAGTCATGATTAAGTTGTCGAGATGAGACTCTATATGATTTCTATTTTAAGATTTGAGATTTAAGTTCATATGAATGTATCGAGATCAGATTTAATGAGATTTTATATAAATTGAGTTACCTTGTCAGAAATCACACTCTTTTAGATATTTGATACTTGAGAACTCTCATATACTCCGTATTCTCATATTTAGTTCAAATCCTTTCCTTAAGCCTTCAGGCTTAGTTGTCATATATTTAGTATCAAAAGTATTTAAGTCATTTCTATCAGATTGAAGTATTAGATTAAGGATTGTCCAGATAATAACAATATTAGATGTAGATTCAGGCTTAGACTACTCATGGTGTGAGTAGTTAGATTTTGAATAAAGATACATGATAAGGGTTTAGACCCAATCTCGATTATGAAGTAATTGAGATCTATATTCATACTCATATGTAGATTCAGTTCATAATTTAAGAATAAGAGATTCATAATTCAGTACATGCTCAGTCATCAGTAATCAATCTCAGATAAGTTCAGTTATCAATTTTAATATAAGATAAGTTCAGATTCAGTATTCAGCAAAGATTTCAGTATTCAATTTCAGTTCAGAATAAGGGTTAAGTAAGTTTAGACTTAAGATAAATAAGTTGAAAACTTCACATGATACATTATATGATAAGTCCTCATTCAGTAGTCCTGTGACGATTCAGAGGCATCTGTTGCCAATTTAGAGGAGTGTTACTCCAATTCAGAGGTGTTGCGGCACCAATTCAGGGCGTAGTCACGCCAATTCAGAGACACCTCGGTGTCATTCATATGCATGTAGTGTCACTTCAGGGTACTTTAGTACCAATTCAGGGCGTAGATACGCCAATTTAGGAGGACCTATTGAATAATGGTGGTCATAATCAGATAAAAGTCATAAATAAAAGATGCCTTAGTTCAGAGAATTGCATAATCTCATTTATAAGTATAATGAAAGAGAATAAGATAAGAGAGACATGACTCATGCCCAGAGTGCAGGTTATGTGACCCAGGCACCTTAGTGCAGGTCACGAGACCCAAGTCAGAGTATAGGTCTCTAGAGAAAAATAAAGTAAAAAGATAAGAGATAAGCTAAAGAAAGAAGATATATTTATGTTTCTGGTCTTATACAAAGTTTCAATGTTAGTATCATGTTTATAGTGTTCAAAGATATTTGTAGCATTTTATCTCTTAGTAATATGTATATTGGAATACTCATGCCACTTACGCTAACAATTGTTTTTCTAATGCATGGTTGGGGATGAGATGTCTGCAGGTGAGAGGAGCATAGTAGATCTCAGAGATTTAGAGCACAAGGATAGAGCAAGATAAGATCTGGTGGGGTGCCAACTATAAGATGATCCTCAAGTTTATAGACGCAGCTATATGTTTCAATGTTTAGAACTTTATAGTAAAGACTCATGATGTTATATAAGTTTACCATGTAATAACATCTATGTTCCTGTTGTAAGAACAATAATGAGAATATTTTAATACTTCAGCCTGCGTGATTGATTATATTGTTGTTATGAATGCCAGTTTTACGTAATACCCCCTTGAGTGCACGAGTTATGGATAACTCGATGTTGCTTCCTCTATGTACATGTGTGTGCTTAGGGAGGGTGTTACACCTTCCTTGTTCAACATCTTTATCATGAAGTTGTTGTACTTGAGTAGTGATTCTTTCAAGATGCGTCAATTCTTCCATACACTTCTGTTGGGAATATGATGTATCAAATTGATTCTATTGGATGAATCCTAGTTCAACAATTTGAAGTATACTTCTATTGTGGTCTACAACCTCGCTGGCTACTTGGAGATGATGATCATGCTCTTCTAGTAATTGTTGAAGTGGGTCAACGTGTTCTTAGAGAGGATGAGCTAAGGAGGAGGCAAGTGCATCGGCACTTTCTCTAGCTAGCTCTACTCTCAGATCAATTCTTGATCCCATGATAATGTAGAAGTTGAGGGATGATCGGCAATCTCCTTTGTTAAAACGTCTAAGTATGATGATGGCGGGGGTGAGTATAGCTCGACTAGCTAAAGAGAACGGATTTCAATTATTTTCCAGTAGTCAAAACTACGGAAAAATTTGGAAGGAAAGGTGGACAAGATATTTTACCTTGCTGAAGCAAGGTCCATGGTTGTAAAAGTATAAAAAAGGAAAGCTATTTAGTAGATATGAACAAGTATGTGTAAAATAAAAAGAAAACTATGAATATATATACAGGCTTAAGGATGACAGAACAAAATCTTTGGGCATGTAAATGTGGAAAATCACATCCCTGACAACGATGCCAAAAGTTGATCTGCCTAAATTACATGTCTCAAAAAGAGGCGGACTCCGAAGGATCGAACTTTGAATTTATAACCTGAAACCTTCAGGGACCCCCGCAACTTTATTACGAGATCAACCATAGGGACGTGGGTATGCTTAGGATGCTTAAGATCTTGCCCTTAAGTCAGTTAAGAGAATATGATAGTTGGTAAAAGTTTGGAACTAGAACTAGTCTAGCAGATTGTCACGAAATAAAATAAAATAAAGTAAAGAAAACAAAGCAGAGTCCATCGGATTATACTAATTAAATAGAATGAGTTCATGGCTATGTAACCACAAATTGGGTAGTCTATGCACCCATTCTCGGGCTTAGACAACCCTCAAACACCTCGGTAAGAAACCTACATCCAAACATAGTACATATTGTGGTATTTGTTCCTGTGGGTCATCCCACTCGCTTTCGTACAACATGACTAAAGCCCATCAATGATATGAAACCTCTTTCGAGGATGAAAAATCAACACCCTAAAATATTCTAGATACCCTTCAGGTCTAGATATTCTGAGATGCTAGGAACATATGTGATCTGGGCAGAACCTGGTAGTGGGCTCGGTTGTACCCAGGTCTATGATTCTGCACAGATCACCTTGAAACATCCTATTTTTAGATTTTGATCCTAACTACCTTCTCTTATCCATTTCTACTATGAATCTATCGATATAGGTAGAAATAGAAGTTCAAGAAAGAAAGAGATCAACCAAATTGGCAATCATGACTAAAAAGAGAAGACAGAACAGAAAATGTACTAGATCTGAAATAAAATTGCTTGCTTAAAGTAAAAGTATATAAACATGCCCTCTCCTCAATCACCCATCTCTCCCTCTTCATAGTAATGTTGCAAAAGGGTCTGAACCCTAGGAGGTTGGGCGCCGCCATGAGGCATTTGCATATAAAAAAATGGTTGTGCCATTACCCACATTCAGAAACTCGACCTCTGTTTCATCTCTTCCTTTCCCCTCCTTAACAGCAAACGCTCCATATAACCCCTTCGTGGATTCCCTCGCCAGCAACAAACCAGTCGCCCTCCATCCCATGTCTATAGCCATTGCCAAATCTCCTTCCTCCCTGGTGCCTGTAGTGCAATCCAATAATGTCCATTGCAACCTACCAGATCCCTTGCAACCTTACAACCTCCATCACCTGCAACAATAGTCAAGCTCCTCCCATCTTCAGACAACAACACCCATACCTCATATTGGTAGATGAACTCGCCTCTAGATCAGATGTGTTTAGCAGCTACCACCATGACAACTTGCTCAATCCTAGAGCCTAGAACACCTGGAAGACAGACTAGTAACCACCTGATCTACATGTCTATTTTCCTGCTACATCCTCTACAACAAACTTCAATGGTTAGCATGCAAACGATGATCATAGATGAATCAACACAAGGAGTCAGGCTACCATGTTGGAATGGAGAAGACACATACAACAACCTTGAGAAAGAGGATACACCACCCTCAAGCCATGAAGACAATGTTGATCTTAACTCGAGGAAAGAGTGAGGGACAAAGAATGTTTAAAAGCATGATAAGAAGGAACCCTAAGACCTTAGAAGGGTGAGCAATAACCTGATCGTGTGGGGTCAATTCCCTCTCATCAATGAATAGGTAAATCCTACACCCTTGCTCCTATATGTACATACTTCTCTCAAACATTAGATGGATAAATTAGTTAATCAACACACATACAAATAGCAATAAAGATAATCATAATATATAAGTAATTGTTGTATCAACTAAATCATATGACTAGGCCTATTCGTTACCTAGCAATGTGTATATATATGTATGTGTTGATAAGCTAATAAGCTATAATGTAGTAGTTTTGACCATTATGAATGATCTAACCTTGTGATAAATCCAAACCTTGAAGCTATGTATACTAATAGATATACTTGGATATAATATTTTGAATTATGAAGCCACTAGTTATCTTATCATTAAAGAACAATATGCAATTATGCAATGCCTAAGATATATTACTACTTGTATACAAATCAGAAATCAAGATCAAACTACTAGAAGATGAATAGCATGTATAGAGGTATGTGGAATTAAACCCTAAATATACCTAGTAAGGTATATTAGTAAATAGACACTTGATCCTAGTGACTAAATGTAGTTGACATATATGAGAAACATAATGATATTTTAGATATAACATAGATACAACACAATAAAACAAAGAAGTGTGTAACATTGGATATATATAAATATATAACCTAGTTGGGAATCTAATATTGATAACCATAGAGAAAAATATGAAATAATAACCCTAACTGGGAAAGGAAATACTAAATAGAAAAGAATGAATAAGTGATTGATTCCAAGTCAAATGATAACCAAATTGTATCATACATTGTAGATGTTCTATCTTGGAGTCAACTCGTCTTTATACAATCCTTGGAGCTTTGAATAATTGAGGTACTAGATCTACTATTTCAATTGTTGAATTATTTTCCCTCTTGATAGACATACACACATATCTTGAATTGTGGTGAATTCCATATAGTTTTGAAACCTCTACTTGTTCTTAAAAGTTCACCACTCTGATTTTGTGATTGATGAAATGTTGTTGATAAAATATCTTGGCACTGGACTTGATCTATTTGGAGTTTTGACTCCCTGTGGACTTTGGTCCCTTGGGCTTTGGCCCTATAGAGCTTTGGCTCACTTGAGTGGGCCAAGTACCCCACAACCCTACGTAGTGGATAGGGATTAGTTGTCCCCCAATTAAATGGAATAGCTAATAAGGCACTAGTGTCGTTCTCTCCTAGAGTGTGAGAACACAAGGCACTTAGCCCTAGAAAAGATATGATAGAAAGGTGCCAAAACTTGTCAAATTGAATATCATGGAATTGATATACTTTCTAAATAGCTTGAGTAAACTTTGCATGCTTGAAATATTGAATCTTGCTTAGTGATATTCTTGTGAAAGATCTTCTATCTAGAAAGTGATATTGAAATTTCTACTTGATAGCCTTTAGTCCACCAAATAGTCCTTTCCTAATTTTTTATTATGCATCTAAATCCTACTTCACACATAGTTCAATTATTTCGATTTAGTACCAGCTTTGCTGACCCTTATTTTTCCCTTCAATGGGGTCCATGTGTGGTTTCGTTCCCTCTGGGAACTCATGGGTAGGTAGTAGATGGAAGAGCTTGAAGAGACGTGCACTGGGTAGTCCTCCGTTGAAGACTAGATAGAATGAATTCTATTTCTTAAACTTGAAATCAGATTTGTAAGCTTCCACGAGTCTGATGTACAACATGATTGTAATAAAGATTGTTTATGATTATGATATTATTTTGTAAATATTTGATCGTAAAGATCGGGTCTTTACATGCCTAAAATGGGCTACATAGCCAAGAAGGAGCTTAACTATCCATGGACAAGCATAGTTGGCACCGAACAAAGATGGAAGAATGTCATTCGTACATAAACAAAAGAGAACAGTAGAAGAAAGGATAAGAAGAAAAGATTTAACCCTTAGAGGAGAGGTGGCTCTCGCTCCTTAGCCTCTGTATGAGCCGGATCTCATCTTTGGGTCATCCTCCTTGGTCTTCTGAACTCCTTTGCCTCCCTTCTCTTTGATTCTACCCCAAATAGTAGTTTGGTGGGTGTATGGAGGCAGAAAATGGCTGGGAATGGTAGGAAATGGGCGAATGGTGGTGGAAATGATGATAGATGGAAGCAAACTAAAAGGATGGATGTAGGATGAGCACTTTATCCCTTTCAGACCTTGGAACTCTCCACGGGGCTCTGGAAACTAAAAATATGTGGAACTAAAATGTGGAACTAAAAAATCTTATAACCCCGCTCCAAATAGAAAGGATGGGTATTTATAGGTGAAGGTGGAGTGGGTGAAATAAGTGGTCAAGACACCTATCTCAGTCTCCACCCCGATCTCAGCCTGACCATGTTAGGCTCAACATGTATGTGCTAGGTGTAGCGGTCAAGATATGTCACGGTTGAGATGGATGTCGTGGTTGAGACGGTTGTTGTGTTCGAGATGGTTGTTGGCCCTTGTCCTCAACCTGGCCGTATCTCAGTCACAGAAGATGAGATTCGATAGTGGTTGCTTCATTTTGAAACGTGTTACGTGGTCGTGATGAGTATAACGGTGGCGACAGTGTATCAGTCACAAAGCCATGTAGCGGTCGTGACAAGTGTAGCAGTCGCTACACCTTGACCTCAGCCCAACTGTGTCAGACTGGGCACGACTGTGCCAAGTGTAGAGGTCGAGACGATGTAGGGTCATGACCCTTGCTCCTTAGGGAGAAACTCACCCCGGGGGGGCTATTACTTGTGACTCCCCGATCCCCGTGGCATATCTAATGACCCCGAAGACTGGAGAGTCAACCTAGGTAAACCACCCTTAACTTTTTATTTTCTTAATCACTTAAAATTAACCTAAAGGAAAATCTTATAACTTGGAATAAACTGAAATCTTACTAAACTGTGGAAGCAACTATTATTTACTCTACTAGGTAGGTAAAGTAGATTTACACAACATTTTACATTTTTCATGCGGAATATAAAGCACAACAGATAACTTAAAACTAAACTACATATTACATTACATTCTATCTCTACCACACCACATGACTCCGGGACCGAGGGGAAAGAACTAAGAGACCTCTATTCTAACTATAAACTACCTTCTAAGAGCCTGGGTGATAAGATCCTTCAACTTCCTCGTGCTGACGCTGACTTGAAAAAAATATTTCAGTAGGTTGGTGAGCTACGGGCTCAGTGAATAGAATTTCACCCAACAATCACAGATAACTCATTTATGTTTATTAAACTGAAATAAAATACAAGAATTACTACATTGAGCAGATCTAATAATTATAATTAAATACCATAGGGAATATAAATTATACATTTAAAGAACAACTGTTGTAAAACTGTACCCAAATCTTTCTTAACCTTTCTTACTTATGAGAAACTCTTTAAACCTATATGAACCAATTTTAGCATATGCCCTGATCATATGCAGTTTACTCAACATATGAAGACTCGTAGCGAACTAGAATCTCACCGTACAAGACTTAGCTGACACACCCGGGAATGCTAAGCCTGACTACGTCACTGGTCTACAATAGGAAAATGGATCGCTGGCCTCGGCACACCTATTATGTCGTAAAAACTGGACTTCTCCTCTAACCTGAGCACACAGGCGGAGAGTCAAGCCACCAATTGTCTTTAATGTACTCTAGTCCACCAGGATCTCTGGTTGATGTTGGACACTACATTCTATATTTTAAGGAGACTTCCACTAGGGCTTCATCCCCCGTACCACCTGTTAGTACGTTTCGGCCCCCATATACTGGACACTGACAGGGTTAGGTCATTTTATCCCTACAACGCAAACCTCTCATAGGGAATCTACGGTATTCAGAGCCCCTAAGTCTATTATTTTATCATTCTTGGAAAGCTTTTACTATATTGTATCTTTTCCTTACTTATACTTGACTCTGGAATCTCTATGGTACCGAGTCTATTTATCTGAAGTTTATAAATACGACATGTATGTCATTCTAAACTTGGCAGAGCATTATACTCAAAACATTGTAATATACCGAGAAATCAACATATTATACTTGCAGGTAGACTGAAATACTTAAATAAACAGAATACATGTCCACTTGGCACTTATATTGTGGCAACACATCCCATTATCACACAGATAATGAGGTGTTACGTGAAAACGTGTGGAAATCACCATAACCACAGCTTATCAAAAACACGGGTTAATTTAAACCGATTGTGGAAAACTGATAACTGAGAGACATATTACATTCCAGTCCATATCCTGCAAGAAAACATGTTACATACATATCCATACAAGCCTGAATACATGTCCACGACTTAGAGCAACAGTTGTCCTGTCGTAACGTAAGTTCATCACCTATT
The DNA here is from genome assembly GCA_963693085.1 of Alisma plantago-aquatica. Classification (NCBI taxonomy): domain Eukaryota; kingdom Viridiplantae; phylum Streptophyta; class Magnoliopsida; order Alismatales; family Alismataceae; genus Alisma; species Alisma plantago-aquatica. The sequence goes on along the minus strand of OY856412.1, from coordinate 426,888,717 downwards.
ATATACATAAAGGCCCGCATCTGGCCAGCAGCAGGATATACAGACGTCATCGGTCGTACATCGTAAAACAGCGTCAAAACACCGCCAAGGACCCGAGAGTACAGGAATGACTCTAGACTCTACAACAAAACATCCAAAATAGCAGCATCTCCAAAAACTTGCCTTCTACTGATCTACTTGCTGCTCGGTCGCAACTCCGTGACCACCACCACGACAAGCTCGACCACCTAAAAAGGGTGTAAACCAGTAGAGTGAGATAATTGAACATTGTCCCAGCGGGAGGCATAACTCCTCGTCAAAACTACAAAACCTCAAGAATATATACATTAAGCAGCTATCTGATAGAAGATATAGCAAGAACAGTCTATGAATTAAAGCAATCTAGCTTACCGGATGTAATTAAGTAAATTATAAATAAGAAGACAGGATATCCAAGTTCTACTACATATGAAGAGCATATAAATAACTGCGAGGTATAAAGAGAGTAACTACACAAACAAGGCCTCATCCAATCTTTCGTGTTTGCCTTAAGCAGTATATACTAAACTGATGGATTACGTTTTATTATGCCCTGAGGAAGTGAACCGTACCGTTCAAATCCAACCATCGGCTGCGAAGCCCATAACCGGTGCCATACAAGGTCAATGGAAGAGTCGGAATCCACGACCTCACCCCTCGTGGTCAGTACACGAGAACACAAAGCAGGACCGCAGTCTCATGCTCAAGTGGTCTAAAGCCACAGGGTCATCTCCTCAGGCTACCCTTCCTCTAGCCCGCCTTGGTACAGGTCACGATGCTAGTAAAACTGAGCCACGGGTCTCAACACCGTGCTCTGAGCCATGAACGCATTCATGCTCATCACATATCACATATCCGGAGCCTTGGGCCATGTTCACCATGCTCATCACATATCTGAGTCTGCAACTGCAGCTGCACTCATTTCACCTCTCTATTTGAGGCTAGGAGAAACCTCGCATATTCAAAAATATGCGCTCCGGGTTAACCTGCAGGAGAACCCGTTTCACCATCATCCTATCCTGACTGATGATGGATCTATGGCCAAGGCAACTACATGATAGATTTCACTGTGATTAATTAGTATCTTTTAGATGGATTGCAAGATTCAACCAAGTTGTATAACATGCAACTATAGAAGGAAAATAAACAACATAAACTCATCATTATGTTATTATTGCAATTACATCAACATGATCCATCTCAAGGACCCAACATCACATGTTATCACTTGGCCTCTTTCCAACCATCCAGATCCACCTCAAGGATCATCACATAACATGGGATCTCAATCCCTCATCACATAGTCCCATAGCCTCTCAAGGCTTTCATCATCATTATGGAACACCATTCAAAATACACATCTCATCACAATATTCACATATAACCATTTCTCATAGCCTTTCATTTGGCTAAGCATTACATGCATGGTTAGCATCATTCAATAATCAACATGAGTAATCGGGAGATTTACCATTCACAAGGTTGCATTTAGGGTTCAACACCCAATGATAATTAGGGTTAAGCATATTGTCAATATAAGACCTATGTCTACTATCATGAGATGTCATTTAAGATGATATAAGTATTGATTATACATCAATGGATGGTCATGTGTACAAGGCACATTATTAAACAACTAGTTATGTACTTCACCTTGATTCAAAAACAAGCATCATTATTGCCACTACCATTGTCACTATTATTATCATTAAGTGGGCAAGAAATCACCAACGATATCAAGGGCATATATAGATCAAACCGTTTCCATGATGCAAAGAACCCTCACAAAAGGTACCCAAAACCCTCACCAAAAGAAGTGTGTCGGGCAAGGCTCACTAACACTGTATCGGGCAATTCTACCCTCACCCAAGCCATGGCGTGCAGCCTAGTCAGGCATGCAACACGCATCACTGAGCGTGCAGCTCTGTCGAGCGTGCAGCCCCAAGGCGTGCAAGGTATGTAGCTGACCGAGCAGAACATGTAATGGGTGAGCAGGCTGTCGGGCGACACGGGCAGGTGTCGGGCGAGCAGGGTGTCGGGCGAGCAGAATAGTCAGGCGTGCAGGGTTGATATTGCTCACGCGTCTAGGTCAAACCGTGCAGGGCAGCACTGTCGGGCAAGCAGGTATGTTGAGCGAGCAAGGTGTCGGGCGAGCAGGTGCCAGGTAGAATTAGCTCAAGGCGTGCAAGGTCAGATTGCTCACCCGCCCAAGGAACAAAAAGGGGTTACATTGCTCACTCATGTCATGCAAGGGTAGCTAAGCCATGAGGGCTGTCGGGCAGCACCTCCACATACACCAAACACTCAAGATACACCTTAACAAGGTCATCCAACCGAGCTCACCTTCTTGCCCAATGTGAGAAGAGAGTCTTGCTCAAGCCACTAAGTCACAAGCTCACCTCAATCGACTAGGAAAGAGGGGTGTTGCTCACAACATTTGGACCCAAACTCACTCTTCAAGACCAAGAGGAGAAAGGAGTGTTGCTCCCTAAACCCTAACTTACATGGATCGGCCAACATGGCTACTAGGCAAGAACTAAGCTACTCACATTCATATACACAAGATTATAGATTTAACATATATGAAAAGAGAGTAAAGTAGCTAGGGTTAGAGTTATGCAACCCGCCTTAAGCTCCAAGCTCCAAGGAAGAAGAAGAGCTCCAAGCTTCAAGGGATGTCGGCTACCAAAGCTCCTCCTAGGGGGGGTGTCGACCTCCAAGCTACTCCTTCAAGGGTGTATCAGCCACCATTCTCCTTCTCCAAGGGTGTGTCGACCTCCAAGCAAGGAAAGGAGGGAGTGTGTCGTGCACAAGAGGGAGAGGAACCAAAGGGTCCTTAAGCTAAGGAAGGAACCATCTTTATAGAAAGAAAGGGAGGAGAAAACAAGGTGGAACATGGCAAGGTGTCGCCCACACAAAGGACACTTGTCCTAGAACTCAAGCCACCACTCTAGCAAGGCATAAGACACTTGTCCAAGACATGCACCAAGTGTCCACCAAACAAGACCAAGCACCATGGGCGACACACCAAGCTTTCACTAGGGCGACACACCTCCTTGTTGGCCGACACACACACCCTAGGCCGAGACACACCTCACTAGGCCGACACAAGGCTCAACCAAGCCCAAACAACGCACCTCAAGGCCCAAACAAGCTCAACCAAGGCCCAAAGAACTCAAGCAACAAGCCCAAGCCTTCCCCTCAACTCTAGAGGAAGCAAAGAGAGAGAAGAACACCTCTCAAGGTGGCAAACTTGCTCACAAAACCCTAGACTTGGGTTATTTGCAAGTAGCACCTCCAACTCTCAACAAAGCACAACCAAACCCTAACCACCATCAAAGGTGATTAGCAAGCACCAAAACACCAGGGTTAAGCAAAGCAAACAGGGTAAGCCCTAAACGAAGGTCAGGGTCCTTACAATCTAACCCCCTTTAAGGGATTTCGTCCCCGAAATCCGAAGAGAAAAGCGAGGGATACTTCCTCCTCATCTCTTCCTCAAGCTCCCACGTGGCTTCCTCAACGCCACGACCTTGCCAAAGAACTTTCACAAGAACCAGGTCCTTCTTCTTCAGCTTCTTGACTCTTCTGTCAAGAATTGCTACAGGACCTTCCTCGTAGGTCACATCTGCATCGAGCTCAACCTCAACTGGCTGTATCACTGTTCCTGAATCCGGATGACTTTTCTTCAGCATATTGACATGAAACACTGGATGTAACTTGCACAACTCTGGAGGCAACTCTATCTCGTAAGCTACTTTACCAACACGTGCTATCACTGGGTAAGGCCCCATATACCTGGGTGCCAACTTACCCTTTCGTCCAAACCTTAGCACACCTTTCCAAGGTGAGACCTTAAGATATACTTTGTCTCCTACCTAGAACTCCAAAGGTCGTCGGCGATGGTCTACATAAGACTTCTGCCTATCCTGTGCCACTTTCAACTGTTGTTGTATCACTTTGATCTTTTTCGTCGTCTGCTGAACTAACTCAGGACCCAAAAGCTGATACTCACCAGATTCGTACCAACACAAAGGAGATCTACACTTCCTTCCATACAAAGCCTCGTAAGGAGCCATGTCGATACTTCGCTGATAACTATTATTGTAGGCAAACTTTATCAAACTCAGATGTACATCCCAACTGCCTGGGAACTGCAAAACACATGCTCGAAGAAGATCTTCCAAAATCTGAATAGTCCTCTCAGACTGTCCATCTGTCTGCGGGTGGAAGGCGGTACTGAACCTCAACTGCGTACCCAACGCTCGGTGCAATTGTTCCCAGAAATGACTGGTAAACTGAGGAACTCTGTCAGAAACTATCGTCGCTGGCACACCATGCAAACGAACTATCTCATCCACATACACTCTAGCGAGCTTCTCTGTTGTATACGTCGTCTTCACAGGCAGGAAATGGGCAGACTTCTTCAATCTGTCCACTATCACCCAAATGGAATCATGATTCCTAGTTGTCCTGGGAACACCAACTACAAAATCCATGGTTATATGATCCCATTTCCACTACGGTATTGGCAAAGGTTGCAACGTCCCTGCCGGCTTCTGATGCTCAGCCTTCACTTGCTGACAAACCACACATCTTGCCACGAACTCAGCTACATCTCTCTTCAAGCCGGGCCACCAATACAGGTCTTTCAGACTATGGTACATCTTGGTGACACCTGGATGCATAGCATACATCGATGTGTGTGCTTCTTCAAGCACTAACTTTCGTAGCTCATCAACCTCTGGAACCACCATCCTATCGTGATAGCAAACTAGTCCATCTTTGGACTCATGAAACCCATCACGCTTGTCGCTGCCGAACTCTGATCTGATCAACTGGACTACATCGTTTGTCTGTTGTGCGTCTTTGATCTGCTGCCTCAATGTCGGCTTGACTTGCATCTGTGCGAAAAGTCCAGACAACAAGGAAACTTCCATATGCACGTTCATCTTTCACAAAGAGACAATCATATCTCGCCTATGGCATACCAGAGAACTCAACTGTGCCTTCTTTAAAGAAAGAGAAGAAGATTTTCGACTAAGCGCATCTGCTAGCACATTCGCCTTACCAGGATGATACTCGATAGTGCAGTTGTAATCATTGATCAACTCCATCCATCGTCGCTGTCGCATGTTCAACTCGTGCTGCGTAAAGATATACTTCAGATTCTTATGATCCGTAAAGATTTGACACACTTCCCCATACAGATAGTGTCTCCAAATCTTTAACGCATGAACCACTACCGCCAGCTCCAAATCATGAGTCGGATAGTTCTCCTCATGCTTCTTGAGCTGTCGCAAGGCAAAAGAAACCACGTGATCTTCCTGCATCAGCACACAACCTAAACCTTTCTTAGAAGCATCACAGAAAACAACATAACCCTTCCCCGGTTCTGGCAAGATCAACACTGGAGCACTGGTCAGCTTCTCTTTCAAACTCTGGAATGCTTGCTGGCATCGATCATCCCAAACAAAAGGTACGTCCTTCCTTGTCAGCTTCATCATCGGCAACGCGATCACACTGAAGTCCTTGATAAACCTCCGGTAATATCCTGATAAACCAAGGAAAGTACAAACTTCTGTCGGCATCTTTGGTTGTTCCCAATCTGCTATACATTCCACCTTCTTCGGGTCTACTTTGACTCCTTCAGCAGATATCACATGACCCAAGAAAGTCACTTCATCCAACCAGAACTCACACTTACTGAACTTGGCATACAACTGATGTTGGCGAAGAAGAGTCAATGCTTGACGAAGATGTTGCTCATGCTCTAGCCTGTTCCGACTGTAGATCAAGATGTCATCTATAAAGACTATGACAAACTGATCTAAGAACGGACGGAACACCCTATTCATCAGATCCATGAAAGCAGCAGGTGCATTGGTTAACCCAAACGGCATAACCACAAACTCATAGTGACCATACCTAGTCCTGAAAGCTGACTTTGGTATGTCATCTGCCTTTATCCTCAACTGATGATATCCGGACTGTAGATCGATCTTCGAAAACACTATAGCACCGTGCAACTGATCGAACAGATCATCTATCCTCGGCAATGGGTACTTATTCTTGATCGTGACCTTGTTCAACTGCCGGTAATCTATACACAACCGCATTGAACCATCCTTTTTCTTGACAAACAACACGGGAGCACCCCAAGGCGACGTACTCGGTCGGATAAAACCCATGTCCAGCAGCTCTTGTAATTGCTTCTTCAACTCTGCCATCTCTATTGGAGCCATCCTATACGGTGTCTATGCAACTGGCTGCGTTCTTGGAACCAGATTGATCTCAAAATCAATCTCTCGGGGTGGGGGAACACCAGGAAACTCCTCAGGAAACACGTCTACAAACTCACGAACAACTGACATCTCCTCAAGGCTAAGACCCTTCTCCTTGGTGTCCACTATGGTATGTACCACATGAGCTAAGAACGCCTCACATCTCTGTCATAACAACTTATCTGCCACCATAGCTGATACCAGACACGTCGGAAGAATCTTCCTATCTCCTTGGAAGACCCACTTCTCTCCAGCAACATCAAACATTGCCTGCTTGGAACCACAGTCCAAAACAATCTTATACCTCTCTAAGGTATCCATCCCAAGGATAACATTGAAACCTTGCATATCAAGTGGTATAAGGTCCACTTGAATGTGGTGTCCCGAGAAAGACAAGACACAAGATGGACACTCTTCTCGCAGTAAAGAGGAACCATCAAGAGGGGTTTCTAACAACAAGCTATCCTTCTTACAGCTAACAGGTAAACGACAGTTCTCAAGCATACGATAGGCGATAAAAGAGTGCGTAGCACCCGGATCAACCAGAACAGATATAAAGAAAGAAGAGGACATATCAGAATGAAATAACTCCATCTGACTTGTCACTACCCGCGGGTTGACTATCGCCTCCGGATGATTCATAGCATAGAATCGAGTTGTTGCTTGATGTCCACGACCTCTGCTTCCTTGAGCAGACGATCCAGCCTGAGATGCTTGACCGCGTCCTCATCCTCTGCTACCACTAGGTTGTGGCCTCTCTGAACCCTGAAGGTTTAGCCTCGGCTACTGGATTACTTCATCATCTCTGAAGGGACAACTCCACTTGACATGCCCTATCTGTCCGCAGGCATAGCATGTCCTACCATCAACTCATGGCATGGATGGCCATGTCACTTCCATAGAAGCCGAACTTTGTGGCTTAGATGGTGAAGAAACATAACCTCTTCCTCTACTCAGAGACCACTGAGATGGTCCTCCAGAACCTCTCATCGCTGATGGTGCTGAAAACCTATGCTTCTTGAAGCCACCAAACCTCTGTCCCTAAAACTGAGCAGGTCTCTTCTTGGTCATAGACTCTCTTTTCTCCCTAACAAATCATTCAATCCTTCAGACAGATTCCACAAACGTCGCAAACTGCTCCCGGTTCTCCAACGTAGAAACCGGTGTCGTCAGCTCAGCACTCAGACCCTTCTCGAAATGTCTGATATGTTCCTCGTCTGTCGCCGCCATGTGAGGACAAAACCTCAACAGGTCCATAATCTTGGCTTCATACTCGGTGATGTTCATCATTCCCTGTCGCAAACTCTTGAACTGACGGATCTTCTCATCCAGATACGTCTTGGGAAAGTATCTAGTAACGAACTCGCATCGAAACACTTCCCAACAGATCACTTCACTGGGCCGCTTCTCTTCCTTGATGGTCCACCAGTGACCAGCACTACCCTTCAGAAGGTAGACAGCATGCTTTACTTTGTCTGCTTAGGGGATGTCGAGGATCCGGAAAGCCTTCTCAAGACTTGTCAGCCACAGATCCGCATCCGCTGGATCAGCCGTTCCAACATATTCCGAAGCTCTGACTCGACGAAGCCGCTCAAAGGTCTTCCCAATACCCGATGCTTCTCCATGGGGAACCTGTGCTCGCGGAGGAGGCACTGGTAATCGCTCAACCATGAGATTCATCGTAGCCATCGTCTGCCCCATAAGTTGTTGGTAGGTAGGATGTTCAAGTATGGCTGGGTCAGGTTGGGGGACCTCAGGCACCCGATCTTCATGTGCCTGTCTTTCTGCTCCATCAACGGATGCAACATCACTATGCTCAGGAGCATGTTCTTCATGGTTTCCAGACATCTTGGCTTTTCTTCCACTGAGGCAGAAGATTTTTATGAGAAAGTCTGGAAAACACATAAGAACAAACACAACCTAGTCCTAGATCCCTGTAGACTCAGCGAACCTAAAGCTCTGATACCAAAACTTGTGGTAACACATCCCATTATCACACAGATAACGAGGTGTTACGTGAAAATGTGCGGAAATCACCATAACCACAGCTTATCAAAAACACGGGTTAATTTAAACAGATTGTGGAAAACTGATAAATGAGAGACATATTACATTCCAGTCCATATCCTACAATAAAACATGTTACATACATATCCATACAAGCCTGAATACATGTCCACAGCTTAGAGCAACAGCTGTCCTGTCGTAACGTAAGTTCATCACCTGTTATATACATAAAGGCCCGCATCTGGCCAGCAGCAGGATATACAGACGCCATCGGTCATACATCGTAAAATAGTGTCAAAACACCGCCAAGGACCCGAGAGTACAGGGATGACTCTAGACTCTACAACAAAACATCCAAAACAGCAGCATCTCCAAAAGCTTGCCTTCTACTGATCTTCTAGCTGCTTGGCCGCAACTCCGCGACCACCATCACGACAAGCTCGACCACCTAAAAAGGGTGTAAACCAGCAGAGTGAGACAATTGAACATTTTCCCAGTGGGAGGCATAACTCCTCGCCAAAACTACAAAACCTCAAGATTATATACATTAAGTAGTTATATGATAGAAGATATAGCAAGAACAGTCTATGAATTAAAGCAATCTATCTTACCGGATGTAATCAAGTAAATTATAAATAACAAGACAGGATATCCAAGTTATACTACATATGAAGAGCATATAAATAACTACAAGGTATAAAGAGAGTAACTACACAAACAAGGCCTCATCCAATCTTTCGTGTTTGCCTTAAGCAGTATATACTAAACGGATGGATTACGTTTTATTATGCCCTGAGGAAGTGAACCGTACCGTTAAAATCCAACCATCGGTTGCGAAGCCCATAACCGGTGCCATACAAGGTCAATGGAAGAGCCGGAATCCACGACCTCACCCCTCGTGGTCAGTACATGAGAACACAAAGCAGGACCGCAGTCTCATGCTCAAGTGGTCTAAAGCCACAGGGTCAGCTCCTCAGGCTACCCTTCCTCTAGCCCACCTTGGTACAGGTCACGGCGCTAGTAAAATTGAGCCACGGGTCTCAACACCGTGCTCTGAGCCATGAACGCATTCATGCTCATCACATATCACATATCCGGAGCCATGGGCCATGTTCACCATGCTCATCACATATCCGAGTCTGCAACCGCAGCTGCACTCGTTTCACCTCTCTATTTGAGGCTAGGAGAAACCTCGCATATTCAAAAATATGCACTCCGGGTTAACCTGCAGGAGAACCCATTTCACCATCCTCCTATCCTGACTGATGATAGATCTATGGCCAGGGCAACTACATGATAGATTTCACTATGATTAATTAGTATCTTTTAGATGGATTGCAAGATTCAACCAAGTTGTATAACATGCAACTATAGAAGGAAAATAAACAACATAAACTCATCATTATGTTATTATTGCAATTACATCAACCCGATCCATCTCAAGGACCCAACATCACATGTTATCACTTGGCCTCTTGCCAACCATCCAGATCCACCTCAAGGATCATCACATAACATGGGATCTCAATCCCTCATCACATAGTCCCATAGCCTCTCAAGGCTTTCATCATCATTATGGAACACCATTCAAAATACACCTGTCATCACAATATTCACATATAACCATTTCTCATAGCCTTTCATTTGGCTAAGCATTACCTGCATGGTTAGCATCATTCAATAATCAACATGAGTATTCGGGAGATTTACCATTCACAAGGTTGCATTTAGGGTTCAACACCCAATGATAATTAGGGTTAATCATATTGTCAATATAAGACCTATGCCTACTATCATGAGATGTCATTTAAGATGTTATAAGTATTTATTATACATCAATGGATGGTCATGTGTACAAGGCACATTATTAAACAACTAGTTATGTACTTCACCTTGATTCAAAAACAAGCATCATTATTGCCACTACCATTGTCACTATTATTATCATTAAGTGAGCAAGAAATCACCAACGATATCAAGGGCATATATAGATCGAACCGTTTCCATGATGCAAAGAACCCTCACAAAAGGTACCCCAAACCCTCACCAAAAGAAGTGTGTCGGGCAAGGCTCACTAACACTGTATCGGGCAATTCTACCCTCACCCAAGCCATGGCGTGCAGCCTAGTCAGGCGTGCAACACGCATCACTGAGCGTGCAGCTCTGTCGAGCGTGCAGCCCCAAGGTGTGCAAGGTATGTAGCTGAGCGAGCAGAACATGTAATAGGTGAGTAGGCTGTCGGGCGACACGAGCAGGTGTCGGGCGAGCAGGGTGTCGGGCGAGCAGAATAGTCAGGCGTGCAGGGTTGATATCGCCCACACGTCTAGGTCAAACCGTGCAGGGCAGCACTATCGGGTGAGTAGGTATGTTGAGCGAGCAAGGTGTCGGGTGAGCAGGTGTCGGGTAGAATTATCTCAAGGCGTGCAAGGTCAGATTGCTCACCCGCCCAAGGAACAAAAAGGGTGTACATTGCTCACTCATTCCGTGCAAGGGTAGCTAAGCCATGAGGGATGTCGGGCAGCACCTCCACATACACCAAACACTCAAGATACACCTTAACAAGGTCATCCAACCGATCTCACCTTCTTGCCCAAGGTGAGAAGAGAGTCTTGCTCAAGCCACTAAGTCACAAGCTCACCTCAATCGACTAGGAAAGAGGGGTGTTGCTCACAACATTAGGACCCAAACTCACTCTTCAAGACCAAGAGGAGAAAGGAGTGTTGCTCCCTAAACCCTAACTTACATGGATCGGCCAACATGGCTACTAGGCAAGAACTAAGCTACTCACATGCATATACACAAGATTATAGATTTAACATATATGAAAAGAGAGTAAAGTAGCTAGGGTTAGAGTTATGCAACCCGCCTTAAGCTCCAAGCTCCAAGGAAGAATAAGAGCTCCAAGCTTCAAGGGATGTCGGCTACCAAAGCTCCTCCTAGGGGGGGTGTCGACCTCCAAGCTACTCCTTCAAGGGTGTATTGGCCACCACTCTCCTTCTCCAAGGGTGTGTCGACCCACAAGCAAGGAAAGGAGGGAGTGTGTCGTGCACAAGAGGGAGAGGAACCAAAGGGTCCTTAATCTAAGGAAGGAACCATCTTTATAGAAAGAAAGGGAGGAGAAAACAAGGTGGAACATGGCAAGGTGTCGCCCACACAAAGGACACTTGTCCTAGAACTCAAGCCACCACTCTAGCAAGGCATAAGACACTTGTCCAAGACATGCACCAAGTGTCCACCAAACAAGACCAAGCACCATGGGCGACACACCAAGCTTGCACTAGGGCGACACACCTCCTTGTTGGCTGACACACACACCCTAGGCCGACACACACCTCACTAGGCTGACACAAGGCTCAACCAAGCCCAAACAAGGCACCTCAAGGCCCAAACAAGCTCAACCAAGGCCCAAAGAACTCAAGCAACAAGCCCAAGCCTTCCCCTCAACTCTAGAGGAAGCAAAGAGAGAGAATAACACCTCTCAAGGTGGCAAACTTGCTCACAAAACCCTATACTTGGGTTATTTGCAAGTAGCACCTCCAACTCTCAACAAAGCACAACCAAACCCTAACCACCATCAAAGGTGATTAGCAAGCACCAAAACACCAGGGTTAAGCAAAGCAAACAGGGTAAGCCCTAAACAAAGGTCAGGGTCCTTACATATACACTAGAATCATGCAATTAAACATATTAATATACTGATAAGAGCTAATTACTTGGCATAAGAGTAATTGTCATTTGCACCTAGATGTGAACTTAGGATCTCTATCTGATATTATTGAAACTGGGATACCATGCAACCTGTCTATCTCATCCACGTATATCTTAGCCAATTTTGGGGCATCAAAGGTTGACTTAACAGGAAGAAAGTGAGCAGAATTAGTTAGTCTATCCACAATCACCCATATCGAGTCACAACCTCTAGATGTCATGGGCAACCCTACCACAAAATCCATTGTGATATGTTCCCACTTCCACTTTGGTATAGGAAGAGATTACAAAGTACATGTAGGTTTCTGATGCTCAGCCTTAACCTGTTAGCACACACCACACCTAGCCACGTACTCAGCTACATCCATCTTCATACTTGACCACCAGTACAACTCCTTAAGATTCCTATACTAGTGTTTCCTGGATGCATAGCGTACATCGATGCATGTGCTTCCTCAAGAATCTGTTCTTTCAAATAACTGTCTCCAGGTACACACAACCTGTCATACTGATACAACAAACCATCATCTGAAAACCTAAACTCTGGTCTTTTTCCCCTTGTCATGTCCTGAATGATCTGTTGTAACTCACTGTCACTCTGCTGTAGTTCCTTGATTTGATCATAAAAGGTAGGCTTGACTTGCATCTGTGCAATCAAACCACTCTGTTTTGTCACTCCTAAGTCTAAGTTCAACTTTCGCATCTCTACTAGTAGGTCTCTCCTGAAACATGCCATAGAGAATACATCAGTTGTTGAACTTGACTTCCTTCTCAGGCCATCTGCTACCACATTATCTTTTCCAAGAAGATAATCTATCGTTACTTCATAATCCTTGATCAATTCTAACCATCTCCGTTGTCTTAGATTTAGATCCTTCTGGGTGAAGATATATTTCAAGCTCTTATGATCTGTAAACACATGCACGCCTCACCATAAAGATAGTAGCACCATGTCTTAAGAGCATGAACTACTGCAGCTAACTCCAGATCATGTGTCGAGTAATTCTCCTCATTCTTCTTAAGTTTTCTAGATGCATAAGCTACTACTTTGCCTTCATGCATCAACACACAACCTAAACCTCTCCTTGAAGCATCACAAAACACTGTGTAGCCTTTATCTGCCTCAGGCAGGATCAACACTGGTGTTGTAGTCAACCTCTTCTTCAAGATCTGAAAACTCTTCTCATAGTTGTCTGACCAGACAAACATTGCATTCTTTCTCAGTAAGTGTGTCAGAGGTGACTCTACAACACTGAAGTTTTGGATGAACCTCCTGTAGTAACCTACCAATCCTAAGAAGCTTCTGATCTTAGTAGGATTCTTAGGCTACTCCCACTGTAGAATAGACTCGACTTTCTTAGGGTCAACACTTACTCCATCTCCTGAGATGACATGTCCAAGAAAAGACACCTCAGCTAACCAGAACTCACACTTACTGAACTTAACATATAACTGGTGTTGTCTCAACAACTGTAACACTATCCTCAGATGCTGCTCATCATGCTCATCATCTCTGGAATAAATAAGAATGTCATCTATGAAAACCACTATGAACTGATCCAAGAACAGCTTGAAAATTAGGTTCATCATATCCATGAAAGTTGTCGGGGCATTAGTCAATCCAAATGACATGACCAGAAACTCATAATGCTCGTATCTTGTTCTGAGAGCCGACTTAGGAATATCTGAAGCCTTTATCCTCAACTGATGATATCCGGATCTTAAGTCTATCTTAGAAAAGATTTTCGCTTCACGCAATTGATCAAACAGATCATCTATCCTTGGCAACAGGTACTTATTCTTGATTGGTGTCTTATTCAATTGTCTGTAGTCTATACATAACTTCATGGTACCATCTTTCTTTTTTACAAACAAGACTAGAGATCCCCATGGCAAAGAACTAGGTCAAATGAAACCCTTATCCAGTAACTCATGTAACTAGATCTTCAGTTCCTTCAACTCTATAGGTGTCATTATGTAGGCTGACAGCGCTACAGGGTGACTACCTGGAAACACCTAGATCTCAAAGTCTATCTCTCTTTCAGGAGGTAGACCTGGCAACTCATCTGGGAAAACATCTGGGAACTCACATACCACTGGCACATCCCATAGGTTGACTATGTTCTTCTCTACTCTAGTATCTACTACATGTGCCAAGAACGCCTCACAACCTTTCTGCAACATCTTATCATCTACAACTACTGATATGATACATGTAGGTATGTTGGGTTTTAGGGGAGGCAGAGAAGGCAGCGGAAACAAAAAAAATTCTCCCCCAAACCCAGAACAAGGAAATGCGTCAACGTCTATACAATAGGAAAGGATGGTTTGTGGAATCATACCTTGTCCCGAGGCTTGCTCGGAGACAATACCTCACGGCTTGCACGGTCTTCACCTCCGGTCTTGGACGGTGTTTGTGCAGCTCCTGGTCGCACCGGGACTAATGACTCTTGGTCACATCGGGACTGTCCGGATTGACAGTTGTCCTCCAAGCGGCAGAAACCTCCTGCCTCTGAAGTAGTCCACACGGACCACCTGGAACTCCAATCTCCTTTTCCCACAAGGAATTGGAAGGAGTCGCACCCTCTTGTCAGCGTACTAGTCGCCAACACACTCTCCTGCTACCAGTTGCAACTGCAGTTGTCTTTCCCTTGTTGTGCCTCCCTTATCGGGTAGCACTTGCTCGGGCTCTCTCGGTTACCAAAACTAGAAAGAATGAAAACTTTACAGAGCAACTGGTTTCACTGAGCTGTACTTTGAGAATCCCCCAATACCCCTATATATAGGAGGGTCATGGGACAGGGTTCTCCATCTCGGGCAATGCGGGACTAAAAGCAGGAGTAGAAGGGTTTGAGATTTTCCACAAAAGCAACCAACTCGCAACTTGAACCGATCGTTTCACAACTGAAACGGTCGGTTGGGGACCTGAACCGGTCGGTTGACACCTCAACCGATCGGTTGGGACCCATGAACTGGTCGGTTCACTTCTGAATCGGTCGGTTCGTGGTCCTGACCAGTTCCCGATTGACTTTCCTTCTTTTTGTTTCTAATTGGTATCGAATACCAATCCTATTTCCCAATCAAATAGGGAAAGTGAAACGAAAGGAAAATTCTCACCAATCCTACTTTCCCAACTTGCTCGGTTGCACCAGTTGAATCGATCCTTTCAACACTTGAAGCAATCGTTTCACCCTGACCATGAGCCGATCGACTCAACACTTGAGCCGATCGGTTCACCAAGCTCAACCGATCGGTTCATCACATGAGCCGATCGGTTGGGAGTGCAGATTGTGCAGAATCAGTCAACTACGATTTCAATCAATCTGATACTCCAATCAATGTGTCCAACACCTTGAACATTATGACATTGAGCTATCAATTGATTGAGTGTTTAATTGAACTACTAAACTCCTTTAGTAATCAATCTAAACATTGTTTGTGGACAAAACTCCTCTTCCAGGTTAAATCCTATGTGTGTGACCCTGCAGGTCCATTTCACGTTGGCAGTGAAAGTCCATAACACTTATGACTTCACAAGAAAAGAGTGGTTCCTAGTCACACATCAGTGCTACCCAAGTGAAAGTAGAAAGATGGAGAACAACTTTCAATCCTACAATCCGTGAATGGTGTTATAGCAAATGTATAATTCCTTTGTCACTGATATCCCGAATGAACTCGAGGCATGGAAAAATCATCATGTCGACGTTCATTCACTTTCTTAATCTCAGAGTAGATTGGAAGAGATATGTATGACATCAATATCACATACTGATTCACACATGTGTGCGCACGCCTATTTCAATCCTACTCATCAAGTGGCCTTGGATATCAAACTCCCTCAGGAGGGACAAATCCCATATCTATCACTCACCCCTCAAAAGCCCATGTGTCAAAGCCACCCAATCATCACCTTTATAACAACCCATGTTTCAGGACTGCGTTTGATGATGTCAAAGTGTGCCCAACGACATGTATTGAGTGTAGTGATTTCAGGTCAAAGAATCACACTCACCACCATCACTGTGAGTATTGACTGTGACTACCATGTCATGGTTCCATGTGTCAAACTCGCAGTGGGCCTGTCCGGTACACTTGTTCTCTAACAAGTACCTATGTGTTTGGTTTGATATCTCTATATCATGACTAATGAGATTTTGTCATCAACCAACACAACAATCTAGTCTTGTGTGTCATTGTTGTCTATCTACCTTCCACAATGACATCCGACTAGGGACATAACAAGAATGTACAAACTCTTAGCATCTATATGATCTCATCATTCAAGTCCTCAACCTGAAAGCATATGTCATTGAATATTGTCATTCTCTAGACATTCAATTTTTTCTATCACTATCTCATATGACTGAACCAGAAAGAATTGGAAGCTTGTCTTTGATGTTTATCAAATCAATCTTAATGTATCCCACCAATCATCCCATGATTGGCTCTCATGGCATACATACCAACAGACTCCCACTTGCACTGTGAGCCAATCACCCTTGAATCATATTCATAGTGATCTTTAAACATGTCCCACATGTTACTGTGCTCTAGTGCGAACATAGTGAGTAATGGCAACACCTTGCCAAAGTCAGTTTTAACTGCATGTCTCTCATCTTTTCTCTATATGTCACACGTATGAGATGGAGTTGTCATAATATATGATCTAGTATTCCTTTGCTAACCTTTAGCCACATCACATAATCAAGGATTCCATACTTGTCATCAATGAGCGGAATACCTATAAGTTCATCTCATGAACTTTGAGATCCATATAGTATCCATTGTTGTTCTCTAACACATAGATACTCGGCATTTCCTTTTAAATGGTTTTATTGGAACACTTCCAATTATCAACAAACTTTCACGTTATATATATCCTATATATATTTTGTGATTAATTTTATGTCCTTTCGGAAGTTCGCATCAATGTAACTCTTTACATTGAACTCTTCCTTATTTCCATAGAACTAGTACTTCACAAGTACTTGTCAAGTTCTCATGGTATTCCAGTAGCCCTTACTGGAAGTAGACAGACATCCACTCGTCATGTCCTACATACGAGTTATCAGGATGAGCACATCATATTGCCATGTCCTACATACAAGATGATGAATGCATATTGTTCTTGCCATGTTGATACATGCAAGATAATGGGATGATTACATACATGATAGATCCATATCTATTCTTAGTGTTCCCATTCTTCATAAGAATTGGACACTTGGCCTTGGGATACTAACTCCATGTAATATGGACAAGTTTTCTCCCACTGAATCTGTGCATACTGAACCCTTCAGTACAGATTGCCAAATGTATGCTTTCTCTTTTCAGGTCTAGAGATTTTTCGAGAACTATCTCTATAGATCTCTATTCCTATCACATAAGAAACATATCTATCTTCCTTAAAGATAATTTCCACTTTTGGATTTCCATTCTAGAACATTTCCATTTCACATCAACATGTGGAATGTGAACACGCTCCCACTAAATCACAGATCCCTTCTTTATCTTTGATATATCAATCAAACACTTTGACTATATTATCAAAGTAAAGATCCAATTCTGAGTTGCTTGTACTCAATCAATCACATTAATTAGTTCATTGTAACTTATAGACTTCATTTGCATTAGTGGATTCATAAACCTTATAGGTTGTGTCACGTACACATCCTTGTTATATTCCTCATAGGAATACGGTTTTAGTATCCATATGCCAAATGCTTAGTCATTAAGTTGCAATCAACAAGCATTATCCTTCTCAAAATGTTATCCATGTGTCTTAACACTTAAGACTTATTTTCACTTATGGATTTCATCCAATGAGTGATACCATCAAGGTCATACCTTATGGTTCACATGGATGTCATTTAGGATGTAATGGTCATAAACCATAACTCAAAATTCGATTCCTCATATTCATCTAGATAGTTGACTCATCTCATGAACAACTCATCATATATATGATCAAGGTGTGTCTGTTAAGGATATAAGAACTCACAACCTTTGTGATTCTTAATGTCCTTTATTAGTGTAAGGTATTCTTTATTTAAGAATAATTTAGTTATTTGATAATCATTCTCTAACTCGTTAGAGTATGATTCCTTCTTGATTTAGACATCACCATGCCTTAATCATGAGTTCACTATGATTCACTATCATAATCACTCAAAAGGATCTCAAACATTTGGTCCAAGCATTTCATTCATTGATCTCATCAAGAATTAACACTTTACCAAGTTTGTACTTCATCTATAATATTCTTGAACACTTCAAGATATTCATATTGGTATTTCTTTAAACACCTTTATGAAGTATTAACATTTACTCCAATAGGTATGTAAATACATCACATGTATTATACCTAATTGTATAATCATTCTCCCACTACCATTAGTGAAGATTGATTAATCATGTACAAGAGATTCATGTCTCTTACTAGTTCTCTAACCAAAAGAGTCTAGATTTATCCATCTCATGGAAACTAGAAATGAATTTCTCATGATTGATGCTAATTTGATTGTTTGATTTATCAATAACTTTAGGTATCATTTTATCTTATGCTTACCATGTATCACAAGATAAACAAGGCATTTCCACAAAGATCATATCTTTAAGATTGAAACATCAACTTTATTAATTGCCATCATTGTCATACAATATGCAAAAATAGAGTGTTTCTATCTATTGGCAATATATGAAATAGCAGTTCTCAACTCTATTTCGTGCCCTTTAGGCTGAAATAAACTGAAATATACTCCTATCTATGGCAGCAACACTTGCTCCAATGATGGGTACTTCTTTCTTGGTCCTTTCACAAAGGCCATCACTTCTTTGCGGATCTTGCATATCATATATGATAGATCCATATCTTGGTATCATATACATCAGATAAAGAAGCAGTTCATTTCATGATACCTTAGGTGGAGATCTCCATCCCCTCCTTCATCTTCTTTTGTTCTTCCAGATATAGAGGGCAATTCCCTCATACACCCTTTCCCCATGTGCCTTGTGGCTGAAGACGGCTTGGATTGCTGGCTAGCATCAGAACACTTCTTTTCTTTGCCCTTATCCTTGCCCTTAAGAATTACCTTTCTCTTTGATCACATCAAAGATTATGGTTTGTCTTTCTTCATCTTTGCCTCTACTATCCTCAACATGTCCAACAACTCTGTCAACGCTTGTCAAAGTTGTTCATGTTGTAGCTTATCATGAATTGTATGATTCTCGCAACATTTGCAATATCATACCAATAGCCAACCGTTGGCTCAGAGGGAATCCTTCTTAGTTAGGTTTTCCACATACCCAATCACATTGAGTGTGTGAATACCTTACTGGATCTCCTTCTATCATGACATACTAGAACAGTGTCTTGGAGACAACATATGTCTCATGTTGTCTCTGCAACTCATAGTTTAGAGAACACAACATCAAGAACTCCTCATCAATGTCTTCCTCGGTATGCTTCCATAAGCATACTTTCAGCCATTGATGTGGTGGGATTGAGTTTATCTGGTCTTGGTATACCTAAGACTTAGAGCTTTCGCTCTTTGAGAACATTTCTCATCATCCTAACCAGTCGTGGAATTATTCTCATTTAATTTGTTGGTCTCAAAGACCGATCGCAAATAAAGTGATTTGTTGATTAACCATTTATTTTAACAAAAGGAAATATATGCAATTTTAGTCCAAAACTATTTTTGACTTGTTTGATTGATTTGAAAAGTTGACGATAACATTAGGCCTTTAATTAATTATCGCTCCCACTATTTTAGTTCAAATTGATAGTCCTCACCATCAATTCAGAAGATTGTAGCGTACAACCTTCTAGTGGGCAAGATCCTAAAATTCTCTAAGTCATGGACCAGCTTGGGTTGTCACCCACAACTTAGATCTCTCAGGTAGGAAACTCTTGCCAATTGCATCATATGAAACTCTTGATAAGATCTCATATGCAACTCCTTGCCATTAGCATCTCCATGCCTTAAGGTGCTAGATCCTATCTAGGTCACCTTGTTAAGTCCGACCCAAAGCCAACACGATGAATATGCACCCTGCTTGGGCAGACCCACATATCCATCCTTCACGCTTCCATGAGATATACGGTGCACCACGCTTGGGCGTGCCCACTCTTGGTCGATCAAGCTTTTCACGTGTGTCGCATTTGGAAGGCATCTAAAACTTAATATTTAATGAGGGATTTGGTTTTTATATACATATACATATCCAATCACCACAATATATAGTACGTATCATATACATGCTATATCCCACAGAAAACATGCAAAATGATAAAAGCAATGATTATGGTCATCCTAATGTGATTCCTCGATCCAAGAGGAATCACGGTCATCTAGGTCTACATCACATGCAACTTGTACAAGATGAACTTTGTGTTTTGCCTTTCGAGTAGATCAACTCATCACATGGATGACTTGCTCATCCTGGCCCGGTCTTCTGGGTGCCACCAGCCGATCGGTTGTCTCCTCCAACTGATTGGTTCGCCTGGTCGTCGTGCATCTCATCATGGCCGCCACCTGCTCGTCTCGCTTCTTCAAACCGGTCACCAACCGATCGGCTCATTCCTTGAACCGATTGTCTGGAACGTCAACCGATTGGTTCACGCCTTGAACCGATTGTTTCAGCTATCGTCGGGATGTCCTCCGTTCTTTGACATAACAGGAAATAAAATCTATCCTATTTTATATTATAAAAAGAGAAACCTCGAGTTACATTCGAGGGGAGCAAAGGTAGGAGAGAAATTTCGAATTATTTCGAGTTACATCAAGAATAGGAGAAGGAAGATCGGTGCGCAGACCGAGATGCAAGCAACCACATACAACCATACACAAATAGGGTTTATTGGCCATAACCACGCTATACATCCACCACAAAACTCGTTTAAGGGTGATGCGTATCGAGTGCATTAATAATACATATCATATATGTAATTTGGGATTTTTGGATTTAGGATTGGACATGCATAAAGCCAATATTATTCGCATCGTATGCAATAAATAAAGGCAACAACCCAAAATCGATCATGTCGATATTCCCAAAGTATAGAGAAGTTGACGTGGCTCTGATACCACTGTTGGGTTTTAGGGGAGGCAGACAAGGCAGCGGAAACAAAAAAAAAGAATTTCTCCCCCAAACCCAGAACAAGGAAATGTGTCAACGTCTATACAATAGGAAAGGATGGTTTGTGGAATCATACCTTGTCCCGAGGCTTTCTCGGCGACAATACCTTGCGGCTTGCGCGGTCTTCACCTCCGGTCTTGGACGGTGTCTGTGCAGCTCCTGGTCGCACTGGGACTGACGACTCCTGGTCTCACCAGGACTGCCGGGATTGACAGTTGTCCTCCAAGCGGCAGAAACCTCCTGTCTCTGAAGTAGTCCACACGGACCACCTGGAACTCCAATCTCCTTGTCCCACAAGGAATTGGAAGGATTCGCACCCTCCTGTCAGCGTACTAGTCGCCAACACACTCTCGTGCGACCAGTTGCAACTACAGTTGTCTTTCCCTTGTTGTGCCTCCCTTATCGGGTAGCACTTGCTCGGTCTCTCTCGGTTACCAAAACCAGAGAGAACAACAACTTTACAGAGCAACTGGTTGCACTGATCTGTACTTTGAGAAGCCCCCAATACCCCTATATATAGGAGGGTCATGGGACAGGGTTCTCCATCCTGGGCAATGCGGGACTAAAAGCAGGAGTAGAAGGGTTCGAGATTTTCCACAAAAGCAACCAATTCGCAACTTGAACCGATCGTTTCACAACTGAAACGGTCGGTTGGGGACCTGAACCGGTCGGTTGACACCTCAACCGATCGGTTGGGACCCATGAACTGGTCGGTTCACTTCTGAACCGGTCGGTTCGTGGTCCTGACCAGTTCCCGATTGACTTTCCTTGTTTTGTTTCTAATTGGTATCGAATACCAATCCTATTTCCCAATCAAATTGGGCAAGTGAAACGAAAGGAAAATTCTCAACAATCCTACTTTCCCAACTTGCTCAGTTGCACTAGCTGAATCGATCCTTTCAACACTTGAAGCAATCGTTTCACCCTGACCATGAGCCGATCGACTCAACACTTGAGCCGATCGGTTCACCAAGCTCAGCCGATCGGTTCATCACATGAGCCGATCAGTTGAAAGTGCAGATTGTGCAGAATCAGTCAACTACGATTTCAATCAATTTGATACTCCAATCAATGTGTCCAACACCTTGAACATTATGACATTGAGCTATCAATTGATTGAGTGTTTAATTGAACTAATAAAATCCTTTAGTAATCAATCTAAACATTGTTTGTGGACAAAACTCCTCTTCCAGGTTAAATCTTATGTGTGTGACCCTGCAGGTCCAGTTCACGTTGGCAGTGAAAGTACATAACACTTATGACTTCACAAGCAAAGAGTGGTGCCTAGTCACACATCAGTGCTACCCAAGTGAAAGTAGAAAGTTGGAGAACAACTTTCAATCCTACAATCCATGAATGGTGTTACAGCGAATGTATAATTCCTTTGTCACTGATATCCTGAATGAACTCGAGGCATGGAACAGTCATCCGGTCAACGTTCATTCACTTTCTTGATCTCAGAGTAGATTGGAAGAGATATGTATGACATCAATATCACATATTGATTCACACATGCGTGTGCACGCCTATTTCAATCCTACTCATCAAGTGGCCTTGGATATCAAACTCCCTCAAGAGGGACAAATCCCATATCTATCACTCACCCCTCAAAAGCCCCATGTGTCAAAGCCACCCAATCATCACCTTTATAACAACCCATGTTTCAGGACTGCATTTGATGATGTCAAAGTGTTCCCAACGACATGTGTTGAGTGTAGTGATTTCAGGTCAAAGAATCACACTCACCACCATCACTGTGAGTATTGACTGTGACTACCATGTCATGGTTCCATGTGTCAAACTCACGGTGGGTCTGTCTGGTACACTTGTTCTCTAACAAGTACCTATGTGTTTGGTTTGATATCTCTGTATCATGACTAATGAGATTCTGTCATCAACCAACACCACAATCTAGTCTTGTGTGTCATTGTTGTCTATCTACCTTCCACAATGACATCCGACTAGGGACATAACAAGAATGTACAAACTCTTAGCATCCGTATGATCTCATCGTTCAGGTCCTCAACCTGAAAGCATACGTCATTGAGTATTGTCATTCTCTAGACATTAAATCTATTCTATCACTATCTCATATGACTGAACCAGAAAGAATTGGAAGCTTGCCTTTGATGTTTATCAAATCAATTTTAATGTATCCCACCAATCATCCCATGATTGGCTCTCAGGGCATACATACCAATAAGGTAAAACTTTCATGTCTCTAGAAAAGACACAAGAAAATCCACCTTGTTGAAAGACAGCCTCCTTCTTCCAACAATTGAGCTGAACGCGATACGTATCTAGGCAATCCATACCCAAGATAACTTGAAAAGAGTTAATATCTAGGGGTATAAGATTAACCATGATGGTGTAACCACCAAAGGTCAATAAACATCCAAGACAAAACTATGTCAACACTACTGGTTCACCTAATGGAACCCTCAACAACAACTCAAATGGTAACTCCTAGGTTAACAGGTTAAGTTCACAAGCTAAAGATTCTGTATAAACGAGTGAGTAGCACCCGGATATATCAAAACTGTAACTGAAATGCTATTAAAGAAAAGCATTTCTCCTATAATTACTCGGGATGAAACAATAGCTTCTTGTTGTATAAGAGAGAAGAAGCATCTTGAAGCTCTTCCTCTCCCATGATGTCCTCATTGTCCTTCCCTTCCACTGGGTACTCCTCCTCATGAACCTGAAGCCACTGAGGAACCTGCTTCTCTAGTTGGAGCCTATCTTAGAACATTCTGGTATTGTGACTGGGAACACTGTGTTGTCACATGCTGAAGTTGGGGACATTGCCTTTTGAAGTGTCCCACATGTCCGCAGATGTGACAACCCTGGAAATCTACACCCCAACACTAACCGAAGTGCGGATTTCCACAGATATCACACATTGATATCTCTTTCCTTGGTTGACCTATCACTGACACTGAAGATCCCGAAGACCTAGTTGGAGGTGTCCATCTAGGCGATGTATTCCATCTTCCGGAATTGGGCCTTCCTCCACTTGGTGAAAACCTAGATCCTTGTCTACCAAAACAGCCAAGTCCTCATCCTATCTTTGATACGAAACCACCACCTCCTCTGTATCCACCACTGCTTTGTCCCCCTCTAATAAAGTCTCTAGATCTTTTCTTACTCTCAAACTACTTATCAGCATTAATTGACTCTTCTACACATCTCACTGCATCCACAAATTCCCCAAAGTTTTCTTTGTCTCTTTGACCAATGGCTGACACAGTGTGTCTAATCTCTGATCTTAATCCTTGTTGAAATCTTATGCACTTTTCCACATCATCAGGTACAAGTTGCGGACAAAAATTTGCCAACCTTGTGAAATGTGCCTCATATTCACCAATTGTCATATTTCCTTGTCTGATATTCTCCAACTATTTAATCTTATCACTTAGGAAGGTAGGAGGAAAATACTTAAGGTGAAATTCATCCTCGAAGTCCTTCCAGGTCGTCTCTGCATTTCTCCTTTTTCCTTCCACACCTCGCCACCACAGCTCAGCATCTCCCTTGAGTAAATAGACTGCATGATTGATTTGCCTATTTTCAGATAACTCCATTAGGTGAAAGACCTTTTCCAGTTGTCGAAGCCACACCTCCTCCACAGCTAGATATGTTGTTCCAAAAAATTCAGTTCCACCAAGCTTTTTCACCAACTCATAGGATCTCATCAGATCCTTACTGGAAGATGAAGACTTCCTGTCCATCTTGTATTTTTCTTTTGTCTCCAAAAAAATACAATACATCCTTGTTTCCTCATTATCCTCTTCACATTGAGCCATTTCTCGAGGGTTAGGGCCGTAATGGCTCATAGCTTTCACCTCACCATGTCTACGTCCTCTTCCTTCCATTTGCATGTCCATAACAGAACACATTTGTTAGAAAATTATAGTTAGAAGGAAGACACCTAAGTCCTAATCCTATTGGTCTCTTATTGTCCCCTGACCTTGACTTAGAGTAACTATGTACTCGACCTAGGCTCTCATAACTGCTCTAATACCAAACGTTGTGACGTCCCAATCCCCGTGCCATCTCTAATGACCCCGAAGACCGGAGAGTCAACCTTGGTAAACCACCCTTAACCTTTTCTTTTCTTAATCACTTAAAATTAACCTAAAGGAAAATCTTATAACTTGGAATAAACTGAAATCTTACTAAACTGCGGACGCAACTATTTTTTACTCTACTAGGTAGGTAAAGTAGATTTACACAACATAATCAATTTTTCATGAAAGCACTACAGATAACTTAAAACTAAACTACACATTACATTACATTCTCTCTCTACCACACCACATGCCCCAAGGACTGAGGGGAAAGGACTAAGAGACCTCTGTTATAACTATGAACTACCTTCTAAGAGCCTGGAAGATAAGATCCTTCAGCTTCCTTGTGTTGACGTTGACCTGAAAAAAATATTTTAGTAGGTTGGTGAGCTACTGGCTCAGTGAATAGAATATCACCCAACCATTGCAGATAACTCATTTATATTTATTTAACTGGAATAAAATGCAAGAATTAATACACTAAGCAGATCTAACAATTATAATTAAATACCATAGGAAATGTAAATATTAAATTTAAACAACAACTGCTGTAAAATTGTACCCGAATCTTTCTTAACCTTTCTTACTTATGAGAAACTCTTTAAACCTATATGAACATATTTTATCTTATGCCCTGATCATATGCAGTGTACTCTACATATGAAAACTTATAGCGAACTACAATCTCACTGTATAAGACTTAGCTGACACACCCGGGAATGCTAAGCCTGACTACATTGTTGGTCTGTAATAGGAAAATGGCTCTCTAGCCTCAGCACACCTATTATGCCGTAAAAACTGGACTTCTCCTCTAACCTGAGCACACAGGTGGAGAGTCAAGCCACCTATTGGCTTTACTATACTCTAGTGCCACCAGGATCTCTGGTTGATGTTGGATACTATATTCTATATTTTAAGGAGACTTCTACTAGGGCTTCGTCCCCCGTACCACCTGTTAGTATGTTCCGACCCCGTATATTGGACACTGCCAGGGTTAGGTCATTTCATCCCTACGACGCAGACCTCTCATAGGGAATCTATGGTGTTCAGAGCCCCTAAGTCTATTATTTTATTATTCTTGGAAAGCTCTTACTATATTGTATCTTTTCCTTTCTTATACTTGACTCTAGTATCTTTATGGTACCGAGTCCATTTATCTGAAGTTTATAAATACGATATGTATGTCATTCTAAACTTGGTAGAGCAGTATACTCAAAACATTGTAATATACTGAGAAATCAACATTTTATACATGCAGGCAGACTGAAATACTTAAATAAATAGAATACATGTCCACTTGGCACTTATATACTGGAATCGTGCAATTAAACATCTTAATATACTGATACGAGCTAATTACTTGGCATACGAGTAATCGTCATTTGTACCTATAAATTATTTGCACTTTCTTGGAAAATGTGCACATTGACCCTAATCTTGAGTTATGCATCACATAACTTAATTAAGAGTTAATTGCTTAATGTAACATACTGAATTCTGGGCATTTTGTCTTTTGGTCATGTTTCCCATCTTTTCCTCTCATTTCTATCCTCTTTGGCCGTTCTGTTTAATTTTTAGAGAAT
Organism: Alisma plantago-aquatica; assembly: GCA_963693085.1. Taxonomy (NCBI): domain Eukaryota; kingdom Viridiplantae; phylum Streptophyta; class Magnoliopsida; order Alismatales; family Alismataceae; genus Alisma; species Alisma plantago-aquatica. The sequence goes on along the minus strand of OY856412.1, from coordinate 426,861,912 downwards.
ATGATGGCCTAATGAACATTTGTTCACCTTTTCTCTCAATATTTGGGTTTTATGCACAAATATCTCGGTGAAAGCTTAGTAATGGGTCTTAAATGTAAAATGTCCACCCAAGTGATAAAAAAATAAATAAATTCGTCCAAGAACTTTCTATTGCTTTTTAGAATATGAAAAAGAAAAGAAATCCAGAAATATACATAAAGGAGATGATAAATGTAATAATTGGAGATAATATGGGATATAATGGATAAAAGGAGATAATGAGGAATATATTGTCTCAAAAATCTTAAGTGGAAACCAATGAAGATAATTTGGATATCAATCTCATTTTCTTTATTTAAAAGAAACTTAAGGGCCAAGTATCACCTAATTTGGAAGATAAAAGCATATATTAAAGTCTTTATTAAAAGAAAATAGGAGATAAGCCAATAAGGTGAAATAAAATATCTAATGTTCTCAAATTGGAAAACTAACTCCACATTCGTAATCTAAGCATGGAAATAAGTTTTTGGGCAAATTTGCATCTAATTTGGCCAATGTTTAATATTTTATTTTATTTTATTTAGGAGAGAGAAAATGACATAAAGACCAAAAATATTAAATATATGTTGGAAAAAATTAATTAATGCCAAAATCATGTTCCACACATTTAGTATTGCTTATAGGCCAAGTTTCACATTTTTAGAAAGTTTCTAGATGCCTCTAATAAATTAAAAGGATAAGATAAGTGATAAACTTTAAATGTATTAAATAAAATAATAAAAGTCTTCAAAAAAATAAAATAATGTCAAATTCGTGTTCAACATGTTAAAATATATCTTTGGATGAATTTTGACTCAATTTGGAAAATATTTGATGAGAAGATAAATTTAGGAGAGAGAAAGTGTGCAAAACCTTCAAATCATTAATTAAAATAACAAACAAATGAAGTTAATAACAAATTCATGTTCCATATATTTTGTTTTACTTGAGAATGAAGTTTCGCATTAATTGATAATTATATAAGTCTCTAATATATGAAGAAAGAGAAAATATGAATTACTTCAAAAGGAATTAAATAAAATGCTTAGAATTCCCAAAAATGAAAACTAATGTTACAATTCGGATCTACATGTATTAAATACTGTAGGGTTCAAATTTTATATTTAACTGGATAATGCTTGCTTTCCCAATTGAATTGGTATTTAAAATCCTAATTATCATAGGCTTTAATAGTGGTATTTGATTAAACAAACTAATGATTTCCTAAACCAAACGTAACGCAATGATGTGTTACTTTCTCTCCCTCCAACGACCTCATGTTTTCCCCCTTCCAAAATGAGCAACGCCCAATGCAATAGTTGTCACCCCCTTCCTCTCTGTATCCTATATATCTTCCCCCTGTTCTTCCTTTTCTCCTCAAACACACGAAGCCCTAGCCGCCCAGCCTACCCTCACCTTGCATCCAACCGTGACGAGCAATGCCAGACAAAGTTGTGGATCGTTGGGTAGTGTCGCCTCCTCCTCTTCTTCATCCTCTCCCTGAACGATGCCTGAAACTCAACGCCCAACAACCCGGACGCTGCGTCGGCATCGTTAACACCTTCCCATCTGACCCTCGATGCCCAGCAGCTCCCGACGTTGTGTTGGCATCACTACCACCTGTCCAACTGACACATCAACGTTGTGTTAGCATCACTACCACATGCCCTTCTGATGCCCTGATGCTGCGACGCCCTGACGCTGTGATGCCCCGACGCTATGACGCACTGACGCCCACAACACCGCTTTCAGAGCAACCCTGACGCCATCACACACTGACAGCAGGGCATCGTAGCCACCAAGTGCAACGTCGTCGACCTTGATAGTGACGTTGTCATTCACAACCACTAGATCTGCAACACCATGATGTTTGCAAACACCTCCATTCAACCTGACGATGGTGACTCATTACATGTTGCTTCTTCATGGGTCACATGATCATAGCAAACATGATGATGTGTTTGGGTCCCCATCTTGTTGTGAATCAACCAGACATGCAACCCCCATGGTAACCCTAGACATGTAAGTCTTCATTTCACTTTCAAAAGTTTTGTTTCAGAAAATAGATTATAAAGATGGGATAAGTATGGAGTAAGGATAATCTAGTTATTTAAAACCATAACATGAACTAGTCAATTATCTTACCTGTCAACTTTGTTGTATACAAATGTAAATATTATATTGCATGAAATCAAACCTGTAATGATATGTTAAAGTGGAGACTTGATTTTAAATAGAAGATATTGTATAAGACCTGGGTAGATTGATATCCAAAATGATTAATGAGTCACCCTAATTGCTTATTGTATACTTACTAAACCCTAAGAATCATTAGTGGGTGTATCCTTGTTTTAATGTATCCTTTACATTAGAAATCATATATATAGGTGCATTACATGATAATTATAAATACATATGGATCTAGGGAACACTCTCAACTAAATTAATCCAAGGGAACTTGAAATCTATATAAGAATTCATCTAACGATATTGTCTTCTTAGGAATTGATTAGTAAAAAAAGATAATAATGTGTAAAGGAATATACTTTTATAAACATATATCTAGATGACATGTTAGTTGGATCAAAGCATGTGTATATTAGTGAACCTAATAGATATTCATATGGAATATACTTACACCAATAAACATGGTAAGCATGATGTTAGGAATCATATGGACTCACATCATTAAACCTATATTGGAAGCATATATATTATTATCCACATATATATGAGTTACATAAATTTCTGTGACTAAATATTGGTAACTAGAACTAAGATAGATATGTAAAGCATCACATATTATCTCAACAAATATTAAAATCATAAACCCTAACATGACATTACATGGTCGTGAATTGGGTAATAATAATATAAAAATATAATAGGAACGAATATGTTCACTTTGACTTGGCTAATATACATAATGTGTTTCTAGGATGAAAAGTTGACTTTGTGGACCAAAGTATACTATTCAAGTTAACCGTTATGTGTGAAAAGAGGTATGTGCATCTACACTCTCAGTTGGAAAATTATACCTTTACCTATGTTCCCTAATGAGGCTTAATTTGACCTAATCCATTATTCTTGAAACCTAATTTGTTTATGCCTCAAAATCAGTTGTAGAATTAGCTTATTTTGGTTTTATACCCCACTGCCATGTTATATAAATCCTTTGATTAATCTTGCCATAACTCTTTTTCTAGCATGTAGTTATATGTTCTATTTAATTTTAAAGTAACGGTACTTATGTACAACCACCCACAGAGGACATGTATATAATCGCCCTAGGGGAATGTTTGTATTCTCCCCAATATATTGTATAGATGAGTGGGAATGTTTTATTCTCCCCTAACCTATAGGTTAGAGGTCTGGTAGGTGCCTCAACCCTACTTAGTTAGGTAGACATATTAATTTACATGCAAATCCTTTATTTATATTTGTTATTGACAAGTTTCTTTGTTTAAAGCCTCATACTCTTGATGTCTCATCTTTTGATGAATTCCTAGCCTGATTTACTTGTTATATTTATCTTGTCACCTTTAGTATAGTTTAGTGACACATATTTGTATTTTCCTTCCCTCTTGTTAGGTGCTTTCCCAACCACCCAGATGTGGAGCAAGGTGATGGATAAGGCATGAAGATCTTAGCGTTGACATGGACAAGCTGATGGATATGTTTCTTGGAGACAAAAGTGGAGTAGTATAGACTTCCCTCTATCTAGATCCTAGTTGTGTATGATGATGTAACCCTAAAAGGGAGATTTTGATGTATTTTGTACAATCTTTTATGAAATTGAATATAGTCAGAAAAAATTTTATTCCGCTGCTTTCCAAATGTGTTTTGTTTACCATATTTTAGTAAGGAGGTGCTCTCACCACTTTACACTTAACATGGCAAGATTTATTAGTGATAACTGAGAATTTCTAATCATGTCCTTGGGAAATGTGCCAAACCGTGTTAATACTAAATCACACACATTGACTATAACAGAGAGCGTGCAACAGATTTATATTGAGACATTTCAAGTCATTGTCTATTTCTTTAAATCGTGCAACTAGTTAATTATTAAAATCATACAGCCTGGGTTTATACCCAAACTATACAACTACTGGAAATTTGGGTCGTGTGCTAATGTCTTTGACCTCTAAACTGAGCAGTTTAGGATTTGATCAATCATATAGTTCTAATAATCTAAATCATATAGATCAGTTAAAATAATTAGGGTCGTGCAAACTTGAAGAAGAAAAACATGCAATGAGAAGTCAGGCGACGCCAAGACTGCCCGGTACTTGGATAATTGTTGTTACCCACGATACACATAGATCTAACCAAAATTGTCCATTTCACGGAGTTAATACTTGCTTAGTGAGTGAAATTCTACTCACAGAGGTTCAAGATGGCCAAAATTGACTGGAAACGTGCCCAAAGCCTGCTTCCAGGCGTCCACGTGGTTGTCTTCAACCTTGGGCTTTCCCTAGTTCGTACCTACTGCAAGCAGCAGCTCTACCCCACGCATAGGTTGAGGAAAGGAGAGGGGAAGCTAGCTGGGAGCTGCGGATTTGGATCATATCCTCACAGTCGAGCTCGGTGGTGTTGATTCGAGGTGCTTCTCTTGCCAAGACGGCCCCTGGCCGGCGGCTCAAGCAGGTTGAGGCTGCAGGTGATTGGGCCGAGGAAGAGAGGAAGGAAGGAGGAAGAAGAAGAAAGGAGGACGGCGCCAGCTGAATCAGAGCTAAGGGGCTTGAAATCGCCCCTCCCTTTTCCCATGTTGTTGGCTGATCGGTCTAGCTACTTTGTGTGCCCACTTCAAGTGGTGCTTTGCACAGATCGGGGGAAGGGATAAGGGATAAAAGGGTTTATTTTGGGTAAATTGTGGTTTAAACCCAAAAACTTCAAACTTTTATAACTTTCTCTTCGTAAGTCCGAATAACACGATTTTTCTTTCATTCTTTTAAGCACAAGATTCTCTACCTTCTCAAGGCATAAAAACACAATAACTAAACCATATTAGCTAGGTTAATCATATTAGGTAATTAACTTAATGATTAACACTACAGTTAACATTAATTACATCAGATGAATCAATCTCGACTAATGATTCACATCTTAGCTTATCTTGATTAACCATGATGTTTAATAAGGTACTTAGCACTAAGCAAGGTACTTCACGCTAATTGAAGTACTTACTAACTAGCCTCAATGTGGGTTGTAACATTACTGGTGGTCTATGTGCTCATATTGATGAACCTTCTGATTAATGAAGATGCTTTCTCATAAAGGACTAGCCATCGAAAATAGGGTCTAAGATACCAAAAGTTTCTTGGACCCGCTAGTCGGTTAGCGGGACCACCGTCTCCTAAGTTGGTGCAAATAACGTGACGCTTGTGGGGCAGAATATGGGAAATTGATGTCTTCTTGATTTTGGTGCTTGCAAGTCCCAAAATTGGCTAGTTGAGCAACTCTGTCTTTAAAATGATATAAATTACTAAAAGATAAGAATCTATGTTTATTTTGGGCATATTAAGGCTATTATGACACAAAACCATAATTAAGTGCCTAGCATAAATGCCTAAATTTGGGTGTTATCGGATAGCACTAGATAATAGAAAATATGCACATGCCTTAGTTGAAATCTAAATATCCAATACACCACAAGATCATGATAAGGGTCACACCAACCTATATTCATTATATATTATTTGAATTAGGATCTTGATATTTTATTTTTCTTTTCATTTATCTACTTGATGAAACTCTTAGTGAATTAAAACTACGGCAAGGGAACATTGATCTACTGCCATAGAGACGAAGGACTCTGATCTTTAACAAGTTGGGTTGAAACTAGGATTAGTCAAATAGACTCTTGATCTTCTCCATCACAATTAGTATTAACCATTGACTAGTCACATGGTTGAGATCTTCGGATCCTTTATCATTTTTGAAGAAGAAGACATGACTACAGATCAGTATTTGTCTTTAAAACATCTACAGAATGCCAAAGGGTTCAAGAAAGATCAAGGTATTGGTTCAAGTTTGCAATGTCCATGAATTTGGGTTGTCTACATTGTCCAAACTTTTTGAGTTGTAGTTTGATAGTTTTGGTGGTCTTAACTTTTTGTAGGTACTCTTAAGTCTTTTGTCGAATTCACCATGTATTATCATGGAGTTTGGATAGTCCATTGACGTCAGGAAAAGAACCACAAACATGTGTCGGAACTAGCGAAGCATGATATGTGCATTACAAACATGTTGCTTTGATGATATTTCATACTTCTTTAGAAAAGAGGGCATGGTGGTGGTAGGAGATGTTTCTTCATGGTCATGGTGGAGGGAAAGAATAGGGAAGGGAGAAGAAAAGAGGAAAGTGTGAGCAACCTTTCGCATAGCACCTGACTTAATAGGGTCACCTTTAGAGAAAGGAGGCGAGAGATGTTATAGAATTAAGAATGTGAGTTAGAGATTGTTGTCGGACTGGTTTCATATTGTGGATATATAATGTAATAGTAGGAAATCTTTAGGTAAATAAAACCCAACTAAAGCAACAATATTTTCTTATATACTAGTATTTTTATCCTTTATTTTATATTTTATTTGAGAAAACAAAGTTTAACTAAACAAAGTAAATTTGACAAGAGGTATAATGATAATGTTTATAATACAAATTTAACATATGTTTTTTATTTTAAATTATTTAATAATTTATTTAATTTATGTGTATTCTTTTAGTATTACCATGCTAATTTATTTTATAATTTATCTATGGCAACTTAGAATTATCCAATTGACATGAAATAGCATAAATAAACTAACTAATACATGACAAATCCAAATTTACAATTGGTTCTTAATTTAGATTGATTACTGATTTGCTTTTTATGATACTTTGAAAAATATCTACTCATGAGGGAAGTATATCCTTTTTATATTTTTGTAAATACATATTGTCATCCTAATTTTTTGTTAAGTATGTGCTACATGATTTCCTTTTCAAGAAAAGACATCTATGTAAATAATGTAAAGATAGATTCTAATTATGATTTCCAATCTCTCCAAAACTATTATAAACTTGCATGTCACAAATTTGATTATAATAATAAATTATAAAAGAAAAATCAAAAGATATTCATTGTATTTATAATATATCATTTTTATTAAATTATCATAAATTAAAAAAGATGATTATGAGATTACCAGATTGATGATTTTCAATTTTGAGGAATTTAGGAGGAAATGGTAAGTTTTTTTTAGCAAAGCATAAAAATAATATTGTAATAATTTTTCAATTGGTACTCATTTATTTATTTGATGTGTTTTATGTTCCGACATATTCTCAATGGAATGCAAACTTCATAATGAGAGTCAACTTCCTTTATAGTAGGCTAGAGAGGATAATTCTACGTACATGCCTTTGTGAATTCATATATTGTATTAAATGAAACAATGTCGTCAAATTCTATATACAATCACCATATTTTGAAATGAGAATTTTATTATAAATTTTTTATGAAGAACAATTTCACATATTTTCGTTAGTTTTTTGTAAAGAAATTTGTTAGTCAGAGATAAGATAAATTGTCTCACTTGTGTAAAATACCCATGAATATTTAATTAGACATTTAGGCATGTATTTAACATTGATTTATCATATTGTGCAAAGAAATATTGTTACCTTCTAAGAAATGCTTTGTTCTCTGATGTCTTCCTCTTGTATAACTACTCAAGCTTCTTCTACAGAGAGTGGGCACTAGTCTAATTGGTGACGCAGTGGAAGACTGACTCATCAACCCAACGACAAATGAGTCCAATGTATTTTCTATCCATCTTTTTCCAATCCTCATCTTTCATATTACAAAGTTAGTGTCAAATTTAGGCCCAAAAGGTTTCACATCAGCAAAAGACCTCCTGGAAAAATATTGTTACGTCCCCGAATTTTCTAAAACTTAATCTAATGTGTGACATCCAAATTGAAACCTCACCTCAGTGAGAATTCCAATTTAAACATCACACGCTAGGCTAAGAAAGAGAAAATCAAGGGAGTCAGAAGGAAATAATCAGTAGCACATGCACATGAACAATAATAAAACCACAACACATGTTCACCATTCAACATATAATTACAACATGAATTGTTACATCATTTGATATTACATATTGAATAGCAAACTCTAACATATACATGTATAACTACTAAACTACAGGATCTTAAGACAACAGGTCCACCTGTACATCAGCTCGCCACACAACTATCAACTATCATGGATCTTCAAGAGAATAACCACAACCTAAACAAAAGATTACATGCAGTACACGTCAGCACAATATTTAAGAATATTGTACTGAGTACGCCTACGTGTCTTTTATATACCTCTCATCATATCTTGGCAATAAGATAAAAGTAATACTTGGCAATTATAAAGAAATATAAGAAAATCATATACTTGCACGAAGATGTTCATTAACAAAAGAGAACACATATTTTAAGCACATTTTCCATTATATCATCCATGCATTTACTACCTGCGAGTTGAATGCATTAAGACCTTTATGATCTACTACCAAAGAGTTGGATCATTTCACAATATGATCTACTACCAAATAGTTGGATCACTTCCAAATACTTTACTACCAAAGAGTTGAAGTACTTATTTCTAGCACTTTACTACCAAAGAGTTGAAGTGCTTAGATATAATGGAACAAATATATTATGTTTCATGTGTTCATAGCAATAATTATGGAAAACCATGCAACTTATCATACAAGAACAATCATTTCAATCAATATCACATGCCAAGTCTTTACTACCATATAACACAAGCATATTGTATAATAAGCCAAGTGAGAGGTAATGGCATACCTTAATCAAGAGAAACCTAATCATCACATATTCTTGATGTCATCTAAATCTTTGTTAAACCTGATCAAGACAAGATCATATGCTATCATCAAGTTCTCATCATCTTACATCTCATCTTTACCCTAAACGTGTTCATTAGGGTTTCCCTTAGATCATTATGTTGTATACATTATTACTTTTCTTATCTTCATCCTTATGTGGGATTTATGTTACTGATGTTATGTTCTAGATTAAGATACATAATCTGAATATCAGGTTTCGTATCATTATTATCTATACATATTAACCCTAGATTACATGCATTAATCATATTAGGGTTTTTATATCACATTAAGAGTAACATCATCGTATAACATGGATTATGGGTATCATCCTGATCTCATATATACATCTAAGGTTCCAGATACTGATATGAGCTTACTCTAGTTATTGAGCATGTATGCATTAATTGCATTATCTTTAGTGTTATTAGCCCTAATTAGCCATATTAAGTAATTACATAATTTCGTGCATCAACATAATCATCATTGACATCAGGTGTATTATAAATATTATTATAGACTTACTGACATTTTTCCATAATTTTATATCATCATTTGATATTTATTATCCATGAAATAAGCATATAATATCTTACATGATATTACTAACAGAAATTCATCAAAAGTTTGATATTATCATTCTACTGTGTTCTACTCATTTTTTAGAGAATTTTAGTACCTTATTTGTATTTTTCTGATAAGTGAGCTAATTAATGTGATTTATTGAAGAACTGAGCAATTTCTTATTATTTACCTCATATGGCCAATCGGGTAATGCCACGTGGCTTATAAGGGCACAACTCAAAAGCTTGAGCTGGCCAGTTTTGGGAACTCGACTAGGTCTTTGTCTCTCCCTCTCACTTCACACGTTCTCAGGGTCGCGCTGCGCGGCTCTGTCATGCCATGGAAAGCCATCGGCGTGGCAGTAATAACTGCCATCTTTGCAGCAAATTTGCTCGACGCCCCCGTCTCCTACAGTTCTCAGCACACGTGAGAGCAGCCGCCTCGAAACCCAGATCTAAGGGGACTCAGTTCTCTCAATTGGGCTCTACCTCCCCGTCACCTCCTTAGGTTGCTACTGCCACTGCGTCCTCCTCCACGAAGTCGCCGCTGCCCTGCTCTGACGCCGCTGCTTGGTCTCCGCTACCAGTGTTTGCTCTGGTGGATGAGGCAGCTAGCAGGTCTTCAGATCACATGATGCCTACAGGAAAGCCATCACCGTCTGCTCCTCCTTATCTCCACGCCTGATGTCGCCCTACGTCACTTCACCCTTCCTCGTATCGGCAGGAGCTCGTATTCCCCAGGCCCTCATGGCTTCGGCAGGGCTCTGGCCGCTTCCAGGACACCAGCACTGCTGAGTCTCCTCCTCACCCGTGAGTGCTAGTCCCCAGTGCTTCCGCCGCCATTGTGATGCGAGTCAGCACTGAGGAACCATCGGTTAGATGTTTCTCCTCTCACAGGCTGCAATGATGCACCTCCTCCCACAAAGCTCCTCCTTTTGTCTACTGCTGCAAGTGAGGGTGGAAAGATAGGCAGAGGCTATGTCTACTCTCATCGCTTCTTCCACCAAGACCACTAAAAAGGGTCACCAGGAAGCCTATGGCTACTCAGAAGTAACTACTCGGTCCTGCTCTCCATTCACCCCTTGATTGACGACGTGGGGGTGTGGTTTGGCTACATGTTCCACTACCTTAAACTACAAGGTCGTAGGAAAACTGAGACCCATAATCCCACATCTAAGGATCCACGATCTGCCTTAAGAAATGTCTATATGTGGCTTCCACATTTTGATGTGAATGCCACATAACCACATATCTCAGTTAGCATGGGAGAAGCTATGTGACATCCCAAAAGCCACGACATATGCATGATATTACCATTGATACAGGTCTTGCAAATATATAAACCAAAGTGGTAAAATTATTTTATCTTCATCCTTGAACAACAATCTATTGATTTATCTAAACTTCACCAGAAAGGACCACATGTTACACTTCATATGATGTACATTTAGTAGAGCTTTGTTGCCAAGATGACATTGTTCAACCATCCATTTAATTCCTAAAAGACATTAAATATAGGGATCTCAGTCATGATATCAACATCATTGTAATTTCAACTTTCGTCATACCACTTGGTACTCTTAATATAGATCGAGAAATTATTTTACTTATTTCATTTATCATTCAAAAGGTTTCAAAAGTTGACTTCATCACAACCTACACACCTTAAAAGAAATTCCGTCCTCAGAATTAAGCCAGAAACCACTTTGTCACATCATATACATATTAAAAGAACTTTCGTCCTCGAAAGTAAGCCATACTCGTACTTCCAGGGGAAACCTTATCTTATCATCATCCACATGTAGGCACTATCATATGTGTAACATACCCACAAAGGTTACCTAAACCATGTATCCAAAGAACTACTAGGGTGTTTTAAAGCATCTAGGGTGAACCATCACTTCATAGAAGGCTCAAACTAGGGTTTGGAAACTCTAGTTATGTCATTACATATCTCATATATCAGGGTTGCTTCCTTATCTTAACTCATGCATTACTATTCAGCATCATATTACCATGTTCCAAAGGAGTTAACTAAGATTCACTCATACATCAAGGAGTCATAAGCATTATGTTGTATCAACTGTCAAACTATATTTTTCATCTTTATTAAGCACTAAGATTAACACCTCATTTAACTTGATTCATTCATATGATCTTATTTCATTGCTCATAGTAAATTGTAATATTTACTATTGATTTCATCACAAGATTATCCAGCCATATCACATTATCATCATTATTTATGTATATGGTTAACCATTTATACATAGAGATCTATCAGACCATCTCTAGGTTTTCATCATATCATGTATATATAAGCATCTCAAGATTAGATCACATCCTTACATATATTATATTTTGGTTGTGCTAACAAACTTATGTGAGTGGCTTGTAAATCATATATCAAAACTTTATCTAGCCCAATTGAGGTCCTAACCCTTATCATGAGGGTAGTAACATGCTCAGTCTCTCTGAGCTAACTCAACTCTATGAGTATCTCATAAACAAAAACTTTATCTTCCCTCTTTCACCTAGGGTTACCAGGTCTACCTCGTTGGTACTAGTTGATTGCTTTACGAGCTCTAGCCACATAAGCACAAACCAAAACATGCTATGGCATACTCTTCATAGGTCTCTACCTAAGAGACATCTTACCCAAAGCTCTCTCTCTTATATACACCACTAGATTCCTATGTGGGAAACCACCAACCCGAGCATGAGACTTGTAACATACTCAATTCTGGACACATATGCTAATCCTCCATTCTTCTAGGCCCCTACTCGATTATACTGTTATCCAGTATCCCTCTTTCCTTCCTCTTATTTTAGGTACCTTTTCATGTGCACAATTCCCTAATTTTAAGATAGATTAGACCTTGTTGGGACCTATTAGCCTAATTGACTTTATTGTACCCCATTGACATAAATATTTAGGATGTTATAGCCCTAATAATTAAATTATGGGAGATTGGTGTATAGTGATACCACACTACTGTCCCGATATGGATTTAATACCATAGTGTGATATTTAGATATTGAGTGAGAGAACTGAATATAACTACAAAGGGTTTACTCAATTTGACCATTAGTATAAGTTTAAAACCCTAATTAGATGACTAAGCATATAATGGGGAAAATATGACACAAACAATCTCAACTACTAAAAGTCCAAATTCATGTTCCTCACACCCAAATTAGCTAACCTAAATAATTAGAGCTTAATTGTATATCATATACACCCCTAATCACAAATTGGAAAATAGAATATAAGTTTGAGTGCCTTCGTATTTTATCTAAATGTCACATTGCTTTTTAGTGAGTTGATGTGTGGAAGGTGTCACACGGATCTGTTTTGGGTCGGGTAAGCGGGAGTCGGACTTCATCTCCTACCCCCGACATCCCCGTGCAACGGAGTGCCTCGACGACCGGTTCTCCTGAACTTGTTCTCCCTCGATTGTCTTCCCTCTACACAGGCTGGTTTCTCACATTTTATTCGCCTTTAGGGTCGTCTCGTCAGTCTGGTCCCTGTGGTCCCTGACTCTCTCTCTCTCAAACCCTAGGAAGAAAACGCCTAACTTTCCCCATCCTCCAGTGGTAGCGACCGCCACAACCACTTGGCATCTCTTCTTCAAACCACCTTCAATCGTTCCAGATATCATCTTAGTTTTCTCCTTCACCTTCTACCTCTCTCAATTGCTCCTGAGGATTTCTAGTTTGGGCCCGAGGCCCACCTTCTTCTCCGGCGAGAAAGCTCAGAGCGCAATGCCTAGAGCCACCTCAGAGCAATCCCTCTTCAGGTAACCATCTAGGGCACTCCTCCTTTTTGTCAGTGTACTCGTCTTGCTCTGTTGTTGCCTGGTTTGCTCGGTCGACAAGGTGTCCCTACCTTCCCCTGTTTTGGCCTTCCTCTTGCCTGCTCCGTCGCAAACCTCCCTGTGAGGTGTTTTCCCTCTGACTCTTAGAATCACAGGCTATGCCCGCCGGTTCTTTCCCTAGCTTCGTCATCACCAGGGCTCTCTGTGGTTGTCCCCTCCGTGGGGCTCACCCCGACCCCGGCTACCTCAGGGCCGGAGTGGTCGATCTCCAAGTCCAGGGTGGAGAGTCACGCACAACGAGTCTTGTGCGCCTTCGCCTGGAGCCCGGATCGGAAGCTGCTACTTTGAACCTTAGTGTACCGCGTTCGTAGGGTTTTTGCTTGACGAAAGATCGACTATTCTTCTTAGGTCCCTTTCTCGTCTCCCAACCTCCACAGGACCAGAGCGAAAGCTCTTTGAGTCCAGAGTGATGAGGCAGAGTCAATGGAATGCCCTCCCACTCGTCTAGATGCCTGAATCGAAGAATCATACCTTGGCTCGAGCTCTGTGGACCAGCCATGGCACTGAACATAGGGTTTCAATCCCTGGGACGAAAGTCCAGTTCAGCCCATGGTGGCCAATATATCAATGTCACGTCCATGGGGGCATATTGGTAATTTTATTTTGTTTGACTCTGTTGACCTGAACCTTACTCTCATTTATTTATCTATAGTTCACGTGACACTGTGTCACATTCACGTTACATTCAGGGGCAATCCGGTCTTTTCACAACTCATTTTCTTTTTATCAAATAAATGATTTTAACTTGTAAAATTCATAGGAAATTATTCGTCGGTCCAAATAGGGCATATATATACATTTTTGAACTCAAAAAAATATGACTGATTTATTGGGATAGATTTCACACCCATATTTGCAACCTAATGTAGGGTCAATTTCTAAGCAAAAGATTTAATACATTTTTATATATATATTAATTGAATGCACATATATTGTGACTAGGTTAAGATAACCCTGACCCTGAACTTAGGAGGTGTCAATGAATATCTAGGACTGGTCATAAGGTATGTACACTCTCTATTTTATTTTGGGCATTATTTGATTAAAACCTAATTTCATTTAATGAGGCATCTCTTAAAATATTGTTTCTCTTGGAAATATAATACTCATGGATATTTCTACTTCTTGATATAAATCTCTTTTACTGTTGTGATTATAAATTTGAAATGTTGTATGGGTCTTTAGGCCCCTCTTGCTTTGTTGTCTTTTGTTTGATATTGACTAAAATCATAGTCTTGCCACTCTATTATAGCATGCTGCGTGTTTGACTAGATTATCTAGAATAGTGGTACTTATGTACAACCATACTTATATAGGGTGTGCGTATTCCACCCGGGGTGTGCGTTTCCACCCTTGTTTATTTTTAGGCCATGATCCTATGGTGTTATGGCCCTGTTTTAGGTATATTTAGTCTACATTGTATGCATGCAACCATTTACTGTTTTACATTGTGATTATTGGTGATTGTTTTGGCAAGGCACTTTATTTCTCATACTTGTATCTGAATTTTTGTATATGCCTCATTTTACTTGTTACACTTCTTTTGAATTTACCTAATTGCTATTGGCCCCTTTCTTGTGGGAACATCTCTTTTTGCTCTCATAACCCTATATAATGCCCAAAGTGTTTAATATATGTACATACTCAGCTCTTTGCTGACCTCTTTGTTGTTTCCTATGTTCTGGGTGATGTTCCCTTCCACCCAGGTTTAGGTGCATTAAAGATCAAGGTTACTCGGAGATCATATAAAGAGAATTGTACCTAAGGATAGCTTGGAATGGGTAGGTTACCCTATGTTACTGGGCTTATTTGAAGTTAGTTCAAGTTTTTGTAATATCACCTTTTATGGTGATGAGCTATTGTATAATGATACTCATTGTAACTTTGTAATAGTTTTGTTTCCACTGCTTTATTATTACATGGCTCTTGTAATATATCATTTGAGTGGATCCCCTTTTGGGTCCCACTCTTTACAAAATGGTATCAGAGCCTAAGCAGTCGGTAACTTGACTATTTCAAGTTATCCTAGGATGACCCTTAATTGGGTAGGTGACCCTTAGAGGTTATTGGCAAACTGATTACCTAGTAGTAGAATACCAATTAGGGTTTTCAAACCCTAATAGTTTTGGGGACTTACACTCCTCAACCCATCTATGTGGATGGGCGTTAGCCTCTAGTAACCCTTAACACCCATTCCCTCTTTACCGGGGTGGGATAAAGCCACACATAATTGAATCTTGTAGTGTTGGTTCACATGTCATAATTTTCTAGGATTCTTCCCTAGAGCTATGAAGTGTGAGTTGATTGAATAGTCATAGATTGAAATTACCTTAGTTCTCACTTTAACCCCTTCTATTTGTTGTTACCTAGCACGCCTCACATACATCCATTTTGGGTTGAGCATGCGTGAAAAACAACATAAAACCCTGATGTAATTTCTAGAGTTGAGATCAATTCCTTGACACTATGTGATAATTAGAATTAACTCTATTATGGTTAGGCATGACTTTCCCTCAACATGGGGCACTTCATCATAGTTATGCCCCATTGCCATTTATATAATGGTAGGGTACCGATCTCATTGAGCTTGTTATGTCTCATACATGAGAATTGTTTTGTGAAAGTTATAACTTTTGGTAGATATCCTTAAGTGTTCACCTCTCCAACCCACATAGTGCACTTAGTTTACCTAGTGATTGATATGAGTAGGTTGACTATATAGGTTACATTATCATGGGATGTAAACCAGCTAGTAATGAGAATAAATTCATCCTATAATATTGGGTAATCTTATGACTTCAGTAAGTCTTGAGATGAGGCATTTTGAATTATGATTAAGAGTGTCATGGGTAATGGTGTATGTCATGCATTATTAGGATTTTATAGAAGTTGATTGTGGGTAATAGAAGTCGTTACCCTTGTATGACTTCGAATTAGAGATGTAGACATATTCCCTTTTAGGTGATAGAAGGAGTAGACCCCTTTTGTAGAATGCAATGATGATAGAATAATACTATAGGTATCATCTGGTGGATAAGTGGTGGACTTGGTTCTTGAATTGATTTTTGGCGCCAATTTTGGATTTTTCATCGTAAGATTTTTTTTCTTTTCTTCAAACTTATTTTCATTATCAATTTATATGTACAAAAGATAAGTTTTCAGATTTTATCGATGGTTTTTGGAACCAAGTCACCATCACATGAAAGTTGAGAGGTTGAGGATCTCTTTAGTGAAGTACCCTTAATTGATATGTTCAACCCTAATATCCTAGGCCTAAGACTGACATAGTTAGTTTCATATGTATATATCAGACCTAGTGGATCCACCCTTTCGCCCCTCTAGATTATGTACCAAGTTATAGTTTAAACTTTTTAAGGGTTGGAGTTTCATATAGTTTTTTCAATAGGAATCAAACTAGTTGTAGGCATGGCCATGTTTAATAGCGGTTATAATAAGTAAAACCTGTATAAATCCTAGTATTAAAGTCAAACATATGTGGAGGCTACCAAACTAAGAATTCCAGACAAGCCTTGCTAATTATACCATCATAAGAATTACCTCGACAATTAAAATAGATTTTTAAAATTTTTATCTGGGGTTATCCTTGAAGGATGTATGTGTGTCAGGTAGGGATAAGAAAAAAAAGTACACTTAAAGGCTCAAATCAATATTCTATACCCCCAAACCGCTAATAATTTAATGGTAGGGATGACTATATAGTATAGGCTGGGATGAACATACTCAGGATGGTGGAATTTCTGAGCCTTCCCATGTGACCATTTTAAATAATAATAATAATAATAATATGATGATGATGTGTAGAATAAGCTAGCACTCAGGTCTAGTGGTGGATGGATTTTGGGGACGAAATCCTCTTTAAGGGGTGGACTGTTGTAACATACTCAATTCCAGACACATAGGCTAATCCTCCATTCTTCTAGGCCCCTACTCAATTATACTGTTATCCAGTATCCCTCTTTCCTTCCTCTTGTTTTAGGTACCTTTTAGTGTGCACAATTCCCTAATTTTAAGATAGATTAGACCTTATTGGGACCTAATAGCCTAATTGACTTTATTGTACCCCATTGACATAAATCTTAGGATGTTATAGCCCTAATAATTAAATTATGGGAGATTGGTGTATAGTGATACCACAATACTGTCCCGATATGGATTTAATACCATAGTGTGACGTTTAGATATTGAGTGAGAGAATGATGGAGCTAGGACTTACACCAAAAGATTTTTAGTCTTCCAATGGGAGTCCTAGAATTCTATCACCAAAAACCCTAGAGAGGATTGATGTCTTCCCTAGGTTTACCTAGAACTGGTGCTTAGATAACAACTCCAACCCCATAAGAGTATGGAAGCCTTATCATAGTACAGATTTAGGATCGAATCCAAAAGACAACGGTCTTGTTGCAAGCAACAAGATGGAAAACGTACAGCACTTCACTTAGTTATTTTACTAATTGGCACTTATATCAAAAGGTTGGATTTTGATTGGTTTTTAGACTAAAGCATGAAAAGTAAATAAAGCAAGTAAAACTAAGATTTAACAAATGATGATGAATCACTGGGGTTAAGCAGGTATTTTTCACCGCTACACATGCATTGTATATGTACTAAGCAAGCGAGACTTATAAGCTAGATGCATGGATGTTCCACAAGACCGATGCCTTATAAGACAAGAGCGATGCATTGCATCCAAGGATGTTCCACAAGACCGATGCCTCGTAAGACAAGAGCGATGCATTGCATCCTTCGATGTTCCACAAGACCGATGCCTTATAAGACAAGAGCAATGCATCGCATCCTTCAAGGGTTAAGTAGCTCTCATTCGGTACATTTCTACGTGTCAATGAAGATATGTAGTCTTCCAAAGAGAGAATCTTACTCAACCTCATGAAACGTGCATCTAAAACTAACAAGCGAGCGATAATTATCAAATCGAATAGTATCTTTGTAGGCCTAGTCTCCTATTTGGATAACCTAGCTACGAGAAGTGCGGGAATGTTGCAACGCCAGCCATTCCCGATCAAATGGTCACATGCTTTACATCATTCCCCTCGCAAAGCGTGTTCCTCGACTTACCAAGGTTACTTCCATACAGATGGAAGTGCAACGGATGATAGTGAGTTTACTCCACTCTTTGAGATACACTCCTAGACACCGAAACGGATGCGTGGTGGATACACACACCAGAAACCAACACTAAATCGGTATTCGAGTCTCGAGAGCGGTCGTAGACAAACCACAACAAAAGACAATAGATGCATACAAGAACGTGGCCATCATTCGAGCATGTATGGAACGATTTAGTATTAAAACGAAAGGATAACATCTTTTTAGTACAAAGTACAAGACATGGGCAGCGGGGCTAGTCCCCGCGCCCCAGTGAATGGAACTACTCGCTCCTCATAGAGGGAGCAACAAAGGAGGAGGCAAGAAGAGATAGAAAGAACATCATCTCCACTGAGGAAAGAAGGTTGAACCCTTGGTGGAGAGAGCAACGATCTTCACCCTTCGTGGCTTGCTTGACGACGGATCTTCTCCTCTCACCTTCTTTGTTGATGAGAGAGAAGGTAGCTTTGTAATGGAACGTGAGTCTCAGACCGGCAGCCTCGGGCGGTGGATGGAGTTGTTCTGGTACTAGAGAGGCAGCCTATGGACGTCTGGACTCCCCTCAGGGATGGCCCTTGAGGTCTTATTTATAGGCCTTGAGTGAGGTCAAACGGTCTGGAGACCGTTTGGGTTCAAACGGTCTTGAGACCGTTTGGCGTCAAACGGTCTTGAGATCGTTTGGCGTCAAACGGTCTTGAGACCGTTTTGGCGTCAAACGGTTTTGAGATCGTTTGGCGTCAAACGGTCTTGGGACCGTTTGAACTCCATGCGGTCTTGGGACCGTTTGGCTTCATGCGGTCTCGGGACCGTTTGAACTCCATGCGGTCTTGGGACCGTTTGGCTTCATGCGGTCTCGGGACCGTTTGAACTCCATGCGGTCTTGGGACCGTTTGGCTTCATGCGGTCTCGGGACCGTTTGAACTCCATGCAGTCTTGGGACCGTTTGGCTTCATGCGGTCTCGGGACCGTTTGAACTCCATGCGGTCTTGGGACCGTTTGGCTTCATGCGGTCTCGGGACCGTTTGAACTCCATGCGGTCTTGGGACCGTTTGGCTTCATGCGGTCTCGGGACCGTTTGAACTCCATGCGGTCTTGGGACCGTTTGGCTTCATGCGGTCTCGGGACCGTTTGAACTCCATGCGGTCTTGGGACCGTTTGGCTTCACTCGGCCTTGAGGTTGGTTTTTTATTTTATGATTTTTTTGTGCTTTTTCTGCAAGTGTAAAAGGAAAAAGTTAGTTTGATGATGTATTTACAAAAAGGGGTAAAATTAGGTTTATGTACCGTATAAACGTAAAAGGAGTATGGAAAACTAAAGAAAAAGACTAAGATAAACTACTAAAATAGGAGGTTATCACCCCCCCTAACTTAGGGTCTAGCTTGTCCTCAAGTTAGATAGAGCTGAGACATGAAATGGCGAGGTGATCTTAATTAGGGTCTCCATACTCTTGCTTCAATTCTTGACCTGAGTTCCCCAGGGGTTATATCGAGGCTTATTGCATGCCTTGATTCTTTTGGATTTCGAGAGTTGCTTGGATCTCAGGGTTTTTCCGTATCTCAAAATTTGCCTTGGGACCACATTTATTTTGTGCATGCTGTTGACTCTAATCAACTTTATACCTCTCTGGAAACCTACTGGAAGCTAGAGAGGGTGTGAGGGTTGGCTAAAGGCTTTGAAGTGTAGCTCCCCTTCGAGTGGGGGAGGGGCTGTCTATGCTTTTTAGGATCTCACTACCGGGCACGACACATCTGCCTTTATGAGGGCAGCTGAATGTACCGGCCGGGCAAGTCCTTTATGAGCCTTTTCATATACTTGGAACTTTTAGGGTTTCACTACCGGACGCGACACATCTGCCTTTGTGAGGGCAGCGAAATGTGCCGGCCGAGTGAGCCCTTTATCAGTTCTTCATATAGGTCCTTATGCGTGGCACAACTCTCATGATTTTATTCGTCTCTCTGGCTTTTATTCAAAAACTCACAGGCTTGGGTTTTGGAATGAGGATTTATTTTGGGCGGCCAAGCCTCTTTTATTTTGAAGAGAGGAAAGCTGTTCTTAAAGTTTTTCAGCATGCACTTATTTGGTTTGTGGTCCACTTGCAGAACTTTTTGATTTGGAAGTTGCCTAATTTCCCTCTCATCCTCGAGATCTCGGCTTATTTCTGCCCTGATTTTGACCTGTGGAGAGTCAGATAAAGAATTGAAGCAAAAATATGGGATCCATAGTAGGTGGGAATTGATAAATCACCATTTGATGTCTGAGTGCTATTTATTTGTAAGACTAACATGATTCTAGAGTTAGTTGAGGTGACTATTTAGGGAATTGTAAAAAGGAAAAGGGAGTATAGAAGTTGATACCTAGCCCTTGTCTAATGAATCCCCCCCTAACTTATCACACACTCTGTCCCCAGAGTGGCAAAGTGATAGGTTGAGAAGTCATTAGAACAAGGGCTGCGAGTTAAGGCAGATTTTCGGTAGCCCCTGGAGATCGGAGTAGAGTGGATGCGAATTTCCCTCGTAAAGATGGGGGCATTTATGGCAGAAGGCTGGGCGATTGAAGTGCTCTTTGCTGTATGCCTTGGAGTGCTGACTCAGGAGCTCCATTAATTTCGCAGCGCACTCTTTTGCAATTTTGTCTTGATATTGTCTAGCAGATTCTGTGCTTGATCATACTTCAAGTTACTGTGGTAGCCGCTGCCTTCGACATCAGTTTCCTTGGGATGTCCTACTTTATCATCCATGGATTAAGTCAGGTAGCTGCTATTCTCAATATTGATTCCATCTTCCATGTTGCCACTAACTGGAGGATGGTCTTTGTTGCAAGTGCTGCTTGATATGTGCTGCTTGGTTACACAAAAGTTCATGATATCTTTGTCCTTCAGAAGTAGCTCAAATACAAATACATCTCCAATCCTCATATCGTTTTCTATCTGAAAGTCATACCAACCAACACCCATTTTGGATATCCTACGGTTCCCATCCTGATAGTGAAAAAGTATTACGGGAAACTGCTTTGCTGAATAACTAAGCAATGCTCGACCAATTCCCCAAATGTTGTTCAGCTTCACAAATTGAGAGGGAATGCGCAAGAAAGTATTTTTAGAAAAGACGTGATGTTGCAGTCTTGCGGAGGAGTCTTCATCGGGGTTCGGGGTGTAGTCCGATCCTTCATCATCGTTCGAAAAGATGTGCTCGACATCTTCTTCAGACCGTTTGGTCCCAAACGGTTTCAGGATCGTTTGGTTCCAAACGGTTTCAAGACCGTTTGGTTCCAAACGGTTTGAGGACCGTTTGGCCCCAAACGGTTTCAAGACCGTTTGGTTCCAAACAGTTTGAGGACCGTTTGGCCCCAAACGGTTTCAAGACCGTTTGGTCCCAAACGGTTTCAAGACCGTTTGGTTCCAAACGGTTTGAGGACCGTTTGGCCCCAAACGGTTTCAAGACCGTTTGGTTCCAAACGGTTTGAGGACCGTTTGGCCCCAAACGGTTTCAAGACCGTTTGGAAAGCGAAGAGTCGTAGGTCGCCGGCGCGGGAGAAGGTGGAACGGCGCGAAATACGACAAAGACGAAAATGATGAGAGAACGGCGACGGCGATGAGAGCGGTGGAAGAGTCGGTGAAGTCTTTTGACAGCGGCGGCGATGGTGAAGAGAGAGACGTCATGCGATGGTAAAGGAAACGGCAACTGGCGCCATGATGGTGACGACAGAACGGCGCGGCGATGAAGGCGATAGAAGAGTCGGTGAACTCGGTCGATAACGACGGCGATGGCAACGTAAGCAGCGACTGGCGATGGAATGAGCAGCGTGGAGTCGCCGGACTACCTTGCGGAAGGTGGATGGAAGGGTGACTTTGCGCGGATGCAACAGGAGAAAAAAGGGAAGCTCTTCGCACGAAAGCTCTGGAGAAATCGAAGGTTCGAAGAGAGAAAGACGGAGGGGTAGGGTCGATATTTATGGTGACCTTTTGTATTCCAAATGGTTTGAAGACCGCTTGGTCCCAAGCGGTCTCAAGACCGTTTTGGTCCCGAACGGTTTCAGGACCGTTTGGTCTCAAACGGTTTCAAGACCGTTTGGTCCCAAACGGTTTCAGGACCGTTTGGTCCCAAACGGTTTGAGGACCGTTTGGTCCCAAACGGTTTCAGGACCGTTTGGTCCCAAACGGTTTCAGGACCGTTTGGTTCCAAACGGTTTGAAGACCGTTTGGAGTCCAAACGGTTTGGAGACCGTTTGGAGGGGCACAAAGGGTTTGTATATTTTTATGTTTGTTTTTGAGTATGTATATTATTTTTTTGTATTTTGGTTTATGAATTTTTATGTTGTTTGTTTTATGTATTGTTTTTGTAGTTTTGATTATGTAGATCTTTTTGTATTTTTAGATTAATGATGAAAGAACTTAAAGAAAGCCAAACAAATTCAAAAGAAAATAAAAGACTAGGAATTAGAAAAGGTGATACTCAAGTCTTGGGTTGCCTCCCAAGAAGCGCCTTGGTTTAACGTCACTGGCTCGACGAAACTGTAAGGTTGTTATGCTGTGGGCGTAGCATCTCTGATATCGAGGGTTTGTTGATGTGTTTTGTCTTCCTGAGTGTAGTATCTTTTTAAACGGTGCCCGTTAACCGTTCGTTCTCCTCCGTTGTTGTTGATGATAATGGCGGCTCCAGTTGGGTAGATATGTTTTATGGTGAAGGGTCCGGACCATTTTGTTCAGAGCTTTCCGGGGAATAATCTGAGCTTGGAGTTGAATAAGAGCACTTTGTCGCCAACGGCGATATCTTTTCTCTTAAGATGTCCATCGTGCCACATTTTTGTTTGCTCTTTATAGATTCTGGCACTGTGATGTGCTGTCATTCGGAGTTCTTCTAGCTCTTGTAGCTGGAGTTGGCTGTTCTCCCCTGCGCTTTTAAGGTCGAAGTTTAGTTGCTTGATGGCCCACCAGGCTTTATGTTCCAGTTCTACTGGAAGATGACATGATTTGCCGTACACCAAACGAAACGGAGTTGTTCTAATTGGTGTTTTGTAAGCAGTACGGTATGCCCAGAGGGCGTCAGGAAGTTTGGTGGACCAATCAGTGCGGTTTTTATTCACTGTTTTTTCAAGAATCGCTTTTATCTGTCTATTGGATACTTCTACCTGGCCACTAGTTTGTGGGTGGTAAGGTGTGGCAACTTTGTGATGGACTCCGTATTTTCTCAATAACGCTTCGAAACTTCATTCCAGGAAATGGGTCCCGCCATCAGATATGACCGTTCTTGGAACTCCAAATCTCGGAAAAATAGTGTCTTTGAACAATTTGACAACAGGTTTGGAGTCATTGGATACGGTGGGTATAGCTTCGACCCACTTTGAGACGTAATCCACTGCGACCAAAATGTAAGAGAAGCCATATGATGAAGGGAAAGGTCCCATGTAGTCTACCCCCCATACATCAAACAGTTCAATTTCCTGCCACATGGTAAGAGGCATTTCATCCCTTTTTGATATGTTGCCCGAAAATTGGCATTTATCACAGGCTTTGACAAAACCATGTGAGTCTTTTGATATGGTGGGCCAAAAGAAACCAGATTGTAGAACTTTTATAGCAGTTTTCTTGGCGCCCATGTGCCCCCCCGTGGGTCCGGAGTGGCAGTGTTCCGAAACCGAGGTTATTTCTTCTTCTGGAAGGCACCGGCGAAAAAGTCCGTCGGCACAGAGGTAAAATAAGTAGGGTTCGTCCCAATGATAACGTTTTATATCATGAAGGAATTTCCTTTTATCCTGATATGAAGCAGACGGGTGGATGATCCCTGTGGCTAGATAATTGACGATATCAGCAAACCAAGGAAAACTATGAGTGGCCTTCATAAGTTGATCATCAGGAAGAGAATCCTTGATAGGGATTTTATCTTTTTCTTCAACCTCGATTCTGCTGAGGTGATCGGCTACAACGTTCTCTACGCCACTTTTATCTTTGATTTCTAGGTCGAATTCTTGAAGCATTAATACCCAGCGGATGAGCCTGGGTTTGGCGTCCTGTTTCTGGATCAGATGTCGGATAGCAGAATGGTCACTGTAGACGATGACTTTAGAGCCGATCAGGTAAGAGCGGAATTTTTCGAAGGCGTAGATGATAGCCAAAAACTCTTTTTCCGTGGTCGTGTAGTTTTTCTGTGCTTCGTCAAGCGTTTTTTATGCATAGTAGATGACATAGGGTTTCTTGTCGATCCGTTGTCCTAAAACGGCTCCTATGGCATAATCACTTGCGTCGCACATGATTTCGAATGGTTGCGACCAGTCTGGAGCCCTTAGAATAGGTGCGGAAATTAATGCTTCTTTAAGGGTAGAGAAACTTCGCATGCATTCTTGGTCGAAAACGAACTCGGCATCTTTTGTCAGGAGTTGGGTCATGGGTTTAGCTATTTTCGAGAAATCTTTGATGAACCTTCTGTAGAACCCTGCATGACCTAGGAAAGCTCGAACGCCCCTTATGTCCTTCGGAGGTGACAACTTTGAGATAACATCAATCTTTGCTTTGTCGACCTCAATTCCCCTATCACTTACTCCATGTCCGAGGACGATACCTTCTGTTACCATGAAATGACATTTTTCCCAATTCAGGATAAGGTTCGTTTCCTTGCAACGTTGCAGGACTCGTTCAAGATTATTTAGACAGTTATCGAAAGAATATCCATAAACAGAGAAATCATCCATAAAGACTTCCATAACAGATTCGGTTAATCCGGCGAAGATGGCAGACATGCAGCGTTGGAAAGTAGCAGGAGCGTTACATAGCCCGAACGGCATTCTTCTGAAAGCATATGTCCCAAAGGGACAAGTGAAGGTGGTTTTTTCTTGGTCCTCTGGATGTATGGGTATTTGGTAGAACCCGGAGTAACCATCGAGATAACAGAAATACTTTTGGTGGGCCAAGCGCTCTAGGACTTCGTCAAGGAAGGGTAGAGGGTAGTGGTCTTTTCTTGTAGCTTTATTCAACTTCCTATAATCGATGCACATTCGCCACCCCGTTACAGTCCTAGTAGGTACGAGCTCATTTTTATCGTTGATCACTACAGTAGTGCCCCCTTTCTTTGGGACAACTTGAACTGGACTGACCCACTGAGAGTCAGAGATAGGATAGATTATGCCAGCTTTGAGTAGTTTGAGGACTTCCAAACGAACTACCTCTTTCAAATTTGGGTTCAGTTTTCTTTGATGTTCACGAGTGGGTTTAAATTCTTCAACCATAGGAAGCTTATGCATACACAGAGCCGGGTTTATGCCTGTGAGGTCAGTTATTTTATAACCAATGATCTTTTTGTGCCTCCTTAGTTTGTCCAGAAGTTTGACTTCTTGGTCTTCGGTAAGGGTGGAGCTGATAATAACTGGGTATAGCGCTTCCTTATCCAGGAAAACATATTTAAGCCCTGTAGGTAAAGTCTTCAATTCAGGGGTTTTTAATGGTTCTGCTGCTTCAATGGTAGTGATGGCTCTAAGCTCTTCAAAAGTAGCCTTTGGTGCTTCTTCTATCTTTTCTAGGTATTGGATGCATTGCTGGACTAGTTCATTTGCAGAGAACTCAACTTCTGGATTGATAAGAGCATTTTCAAGTTCGTCGATTGGCTCGGAGATTTCTAATTGCGACATTTGTTGAATTGCGTCTAAAAGAAAGACCTCTTCTTGGATGCTGGGACCTTTCATACTATCAAGGACGCGGAATTGAATTGCTTCTTTTCCGATCCTAAGAATGATGGTTCCAGCTTCTACATCGATTAGTGCTCTGGTTGTAGCTAGGAAAGGCCTGCCGAAAATGATCGGATACCTCAAGTCTTCTTTGATATCCATGATGACAAAATCACATGGAACGTAGGCATCCTTCCCTATCCTTACTGGGACATCTTCGATGATTCCCAACGGTGCGGTTACGGTGGAGTCGGCTAGTTGAATAGTCATTGCTGTAGGCAGCAGGTCAGTGAAACCAAGGCGTTGGCACATTGAGTGGGGCATAATGGATATACTAGCCCCGAGGTCAGCCAACCCTTTCTTTGTGGATGCATTTCCAATGCAACATTGGATTCCGAAGGAACCTGGGTCCTTCTTCTTTTTGGGTAGTTTGTTCAGGATGATGTCAGAAGTGGTTTGAGCGAGCTTGACGGTCTCCTGCCCTTTGGTGATATACTTACGCGATAGCAAAGTTTTGAGATACCTTGCCCATGCTGGTACTTCGGATAGAGCGTCAAGGAGTGGGATGTCAATATAAAGTTTCTTCATTGCTTCCTTGAATTTCTGAAACCTGGCGTCCATTTTTGTTTCTTGCAGTCTGCCTGGGTACGGAATCCTTGGTTTGAATTGCGGGACTTTGGATTCTGCAGGTACATGCTCTTTGTTTTCGTCCTTTGTGCCTTCGGAGGATTTTTCAATCCCTTGTTGCGAAATCTCTTTCGTCATAAAAGTGGGCACATCATCATCATCTAGAGTAATCTTGATGGGTTCAGGAAGAATGCGTCCCGACCTTGTGGTGACGGCATTCAGCTGTTCGTGTTTATTTTGTCCGTATTTAGAGTTTGGATCAGGCTGCCCATCAAAAGTGCATGTTGGGGGTTTCAATTGTGCAGCAATCTGGGCAAGTTGTGCTTCAACTGCCTTCTGTTGAGCTTGTTGGTTGGCCAGCATGGTTTGCTGAGACTGAAGCATTTGTTTTATCAAAGATAGCTCATCTTCCGGTTGTGCAGTGACGTTTTTCTGAGGGTTTTGTTGTTGAGACTGTTGAATATGCAATTGCGGGTGAAGCGGGGGATAAGTGTACTGATAGTAGGCTGATTGATTTCTAGGGTAGTTAGCCCTAGGGAAATTGTTCCTTGGGTTCCCTTGATTTTGGTTAAAATTGTTTGGAAACCCAGGAGGCAGCCTATTGTCAAATCCCCCTTGTGTCTGATGTTGCGGATTTGCAGTTCCAGAAGGATTCCCATATTGGAACCCAGGATGGTTCCTTGGTTGACTGGGATTATAATAAACTTGTCCGGGAATAGTATGGATGGAATTGACTTGCTCCGGAATCTGATCTTCAGCCTGATTAGTGATGGCCTCATAGGATTGTGGTGGTGGATGCAGATCCATCATCACATTATAGAGTATTCCGCAGGAAAGAGTCGGATGATCCGAAGAATGACAAGCCTCACAGGATCCTGTGACGGCTTTGACTTGATGAACCAGCGGGGTTTTCTTCTTATCAATTTCCCCTAAGGTTGTTTCAAGGGTTTGCTGTTTATGAGCGATTGTCTTCAAAGCCTCGGCTATTGACTTTAGTTCCATAGATTCTTCAGCTTTAAAGACTTTTAAGACGCCTTTTCCGGCTGACCGCCCCCAATTGGACTGGTTTTCGGCTCCTAAGGTAACGATCTTCCAGGCATCTTCATAGTTTTTCCTCATAAAATTTCCTCCATATGAGGAATCTAGGAACTGTTTAATGTCATCGCTTACCCCCCCCCCCCCGATAAAAAGTTTCAATCAATTGATTCTGTGAAATTCCATGATGAGGGCATTTGCGTAGAAGTTCCTTGAATCTTTCCCATGCCTCAGCGAGGGTTTCTCCAGGTAGCTGGGAGAAATGGTTGATCTGCCCTCTGATTTCGTAGGTAAGCGAGGGTGGAAAGAACTTTTCCAAGAATTTTTCCTCTAGAGGGGCCCAAGTGGTTATGATGGGTTCTCTGTCCAATGAGTTGTACCAACTCAAGGCCCTTCCAGATAAGGTGAAATGAAACAGGTGGAGCATTATTGCGTCGAAAGCAATACCAGCTTGCGGGACCAGGCGGCATAATGCCTTAAACCGTTTCAAATGGTCCATGCAATCGTCTCCTGAACCTCCTGAGAAGGAAATTCCTTGCATAATCTGGATCCACTGGGTCCGAATCTCAAAGTTTGGGATATTGATGATCGGAGGCCGGACCGGGTGGTTTTCTTCGTAATTCTTCAGGACAGCATAGTCCCTCAGTTGCTTGTTTCGTAATTCGAGTTGAGCAACCTCGGTCTCTGCTCTTATGCGGGCTTGCTCTTCTGCTCGTATCTCCGCTTGTATTTGGGCACGGGTGTCTGCAATGAGTTGTGCCCGTTGTGCGGCGATAGCAGCATTGACTCTTTCCATCACCAAAGCGGCTTGATGTTGTTCGTCAGCCATTTGACTAGCGCGTTGGCGATTGAGACGGATTCTGCGGTGGAAACTTCTCTCTACCTCGGAGTTGAACTCCGGATCAGGGGAGAATCCTCGATTATGCGGTGATTGCATATACGGGTTCTACCTGAGTAAAGAAAAGAGAACACCTTTAGATAATAGAGACAATATGAAAGCTTCAAGAAGATGATGAGTTATGATTCAAAAAGAAAGTGTAAAATCCTAACCAACTAGAAAAATAAACTAAGTGAAATACTAACGTTCCGTTGTCCCCGGTAACGGCGCCATTTTTTGATGGAGCTAGGACTTACACCAAAAGATTTTTAGTCTTCCAATGGGAGTCCCAGAATTCTATCACCAAAAACCCTAGAGAGGATTGATGTCTTCCCTAGGTTTACCTAGAACTGGTGCTTAGATAACAACTCCAACCCCATAAGAGTATGGAAGCCTTATCATAGTACAGATTTAGGATCGAACCCAAAAGACAACGGTCTTGTTGCAAGCAACAAGATGGAAAACGTACAGCACTTCACTTAGTTATTTTACTAATTGGCACTTATATCAAAAGGTTGGATTTTGATTGGTTTTTAGACTAAAGCATGAAAAGTAAATAAAGCAAGTAAAACTAAGATTTAACAAATGATGATGAATCACTGGGGTTAAGCAGGTATTTGCCACCGCTACACATGCATTGTATATGTACTAAGCAAGCGAGACTTATAAGCTAGATGCATGGATGTTCCACAAGACCGATGCCTTATAAGACAAGAGCGATGCATTGCATCCAAGGATGTTCCACAAGACCGATGCCTCGTAAGACAAGAGCGATGCATTGCATCCTTCGATGTACCACAAGACCGATGCCTTATAAGACAAGAGCAATGCATCGCATCCTTCAAGGGTTAAGTAGCTCTCATTCGGTACATTTCTACGTGTCAATGAAGATATGTAGTCTTCCAAAGAGAGAATCTTACTCAACCTCATGAAACGTGCATCTAAAACTAACAAGTGAGCGATAATTATCAAATCGAATAGTATCTTTGTAGGCCTAGTCTCCTATTCGGATAACCTAGCTACGAGAAGTGCGGGAATGTTGCAACGCCAGCCATTCCCGATCAAATGGTCACATGCTTTACATCATTCCCCTCGCAAAGCGTGTTCCTCGACTTACCAAGGTTACTTCCATATAGATGGAAGTGCAACGGATGATAGTGAGTTTACTCCACTCTTTGAGATACACTCCTAGACACCGAAACGGATGCGTGGTGGATACACACACCAGAAACCAACACTAAATCGGTATTCGAGTCTCGAGAGCGGTCGTAGACAAACCACAACAAAAGACAATAGATGCATACAAGAACGTGGCCATCATTCGAGCATGTATGGAACGATTTAGTATTAAAACGAAAGGATAACATCTTTTTAGTACAAAGTACAAGACATGGGCAGCGGGGCTAGTCCCCGCGCCCCAGTGAATGGAACTACTCACTCCTCATAGAGGGAGCAACAAAGGAGGAGGCAAGAAGAGATAGAAAGAACATCATCTCCACTGAGGAGAGAAGGTTGAACCCTTGGTGGAGAGAGCAACGATCTTCACCCTTCGTGGCTTGCTTGACGACGAATCTTCTCCTCTCACCTTCTTTGTTGATGAGAGAGAAGGTAGCTTTGTAATGGAACGTGAGTCTCAGACCGGCAGCCTCGGGCGGTGGATGGAGTTGTTCTGGTACTAGAGAGGCAGCCTATGGACGTCTGGACTCCCCTCAGGGACGGCCCTTGAGGTCTTATTTATAGGCCTTGAGTGAGGTCAAACGGTCTGGAAACCATTTGGGTTCAAACGGTCTTGAGACCGTTTGGCGTCAAACGGTCTTGAGACCGTTTGGCGTCAAACGGTCTTGAGATCGTTTGGCATCAAACGGTCTTGAGACCGTTTTGGCGTCAAATGGTTTTGAGATCGTTTGGCGTCAAACGGTCTTGGGACCGTTTGAACTCCATGCGGTCTTGGGACCGTTTGGCTTCATGCGGTCTCGGGACCGTTTGGCTTCATGCGGTCTCGGGACTGTTTGAACTCCATGCGGTCTTGGGACCGTTTGGCTTCATGCGGTCTCGGGACCGTTTGAACTCCATGCGGTCTTGGGACCGTTTGGCTTCATGCGGTCTCGGGACCGTTTGAACTCCATGCGGTCTTGGGACCGTTTGGCTTCATGCGGTCTCGGGACCGTTTGAACTCCATGCGGTCTTGGGACCGTTTGGCTTCATGCGGTCTCGGGACCGTTTGAACTCCATGCGGTCTTGGGACCGTTTGGCTTCATGCGGTCTCGGGACCGTTTGAACTCCATGCGGTCTTGGGACCGTTTGGCTTCATGCGGTCTCGGGACCGTTTGAACTCCATGCGGTCTTGGGACCGTTTGGCTTCACTCGGCCTTGAGGTTGGTTTATTCTTTTATGATTTTTTTGTGCTTTTTCTGCAAGTGTAAAAGGAAAAAGTTAGTTTGATGATGTATTTACAAAAAGGGGTAAAATTAGGTTTATGTACCGTATAAACGTAAAAGGAGTATGGAAAACTAAAGAAAAAGACTAAGATAAACTACTAAAATAGGAGGTTATCAGAGAACTAAATATAACTACAAAGGGTTTACTCAATTTGACCATTAGTATAAGTCTAAAACCCTAATTAGATGACTAAGCATATAATGGGGAAAATATGACACAAACAATCTCAACTACTAAAAATAAGTCCAAATTCGTGTTCCTCACACCCAAATTAGCTAACCTAAATAATTAGAGCTTAATTGGATATCATATACACCCCTAATCGCAAATTGGAAAATAGAATATAAGTTTGAGTGCCTTTGTATTTTATCTAAATGTCACATTGCTTTTTAGTCAGCTGATGCGTGGAAGGTGTCACGCGGATCTGTTTTGGGTCGGGTAAGTGGGAGTCGGACTTCGTCTTCTACCCCTGACATCCCCGTGCAACGGAGCACCTGGACGACCGGTTCTCCTGGACTTGTTCTCCCTTAATTGTCTTCCCTCTACACAAGCTGGTTTCTCACGTTTTGTTCACCTTTAGGATCATCTCGTCAGTCAGGTCCCTGCGGTCCCTGACTCTCTCTCTCTCTCTCAAACCCTAGGAAGAAAATGCCTAACTTTCTCCATCCTCCTGTGGTAGTGACTGCCACAACCACTTGGCATCTCTGCTTCAAACCACCTTCAATCGTTCCAGATATCATCTTAGTTTGCTCCTTCACCTTCTACCTCTCTCAATTGCTCCTGAGGATTTCTGGTTTGGGCTCAAGGCCCACCTTCTTCTCCGACGAGAAAGCTCAGAGCGCAATGCCTGGATCCACCTCAGAGCAATCCCTCTTCCGGTAACCATCTAGGGCACTCCTCCTTTTTGTCAGTGTACTCGTCTTTCTCCGTTGTTGCCTGGTTTGCTCGGTCGACAAGGTGCCCCTACCTTCCCCTATTTCGGCCTTCCTCTTGCCTACTCCATCGCAAACCTCCCTGTGAGGTGTTTTCCCTTCTAACTCCTAGAATCACAGGCTATGGCCGCGGGTTCTTTCCCTAGCTTCGTCATCGCCAGGGCTCTCTGTGGCTGTCCCCTCCGTGGGGCTCACCCTGACCCCGGCTACCTCAAGGCCGGAGTGGTCGATCTCCAAGTCCAGGGTGGAGAGTCACGCACAACGAGTCTTGTGCGCCTTCGCCTGGAGCCCAGATCAGAAGCTACTACTTTGAACCTCAGTGTAACGCGTTCGCAGGGTTTTTTGCTTGACAGCAGATTGACTATTCTTCTTAGGTCCCTTTCTCGTCTCCCAGCCTCCACAGGACCAGAGTGAAAGCTCTTTGAGTCCGGAGTGATGAGGTGGAATCAATGGAATGCCCTCCCGCTCGTCTAGATGCCTGAATTGAAGAATCATACCTTGGCTCGAGCTCTATGGAGAAGCCATGGCGCTGAACATAGGGTTTCAATCCCTAGGACGAACGTCCAGTTCAGCCCATGGTGGCCAATATATCAATGTCACGCCCATGGGGGCATATTGGTAATTTTCTTTTGTTTGACTCTGTTGACCCGAACCTTGCTCTCATTTATTTATCTACAGTTCGCGTGACACTGTGTCACATTCGTGTTACATTCAGGGGCAATCCGGTCTTTTCACAACTCATTTTCTTTTTATCAAATAAATGATTTTAACTTGTAAATTCATAGGAAATTATTTGTCGGTCCAAATAGGGCATATATATACATTTTTGAAATCAAAAAAATACAACAGATTTATTGGGATAGGTTTCATGCCTATATTTGCAACCTAATGTAGGGCCGATTTCTAAGCAAAGGATTTAATACATTTTTTTATATATTAATTGAATGCACATATATTGTGACTAGGTTAAGATAACCCTGACCCTAAACTTAGGAGGTGTCAATGAATATCTAGGACTGGTCATAAGGTATGTACACTCTCTATTTTATTTTGGGCATTATTTGATTAAAACCTAATTTCCTTTAATGAGGCATCTCTTGAAATATTGTTTCTCTTGGAAATATAATACTCATGGACATTTCTACTTCTTGATATAAATCTCTTTTACTGCTGTGATTATAAATTTGAAATGTTGTATGGGTCTTTAGGCCCCTCTTGCTTTGTTGTCTTTTGTTTGATATTGACTAAAATGATAGTCTTGCCACTCTATTATAGCATGCTGCGTGTTTGACTAGATTATCTAGAATAGTGGTACTTATGTACAACCATACTTATATAGGGTGTGTGTATTCCGCCCGGGGTGTGCGTTTCCACCGTTGTTTATTTTTAGGCCATGATCCTATGGTGTTATGGCCCTGTTTTAGGTATATTTAGTCCACATTGTATGCATGCAACCATTTACTGTTTTATATTGTGATTATTGGTGATTGTTTTGGCAAGGCACTTTATTTCTCATACTTGTGTCTAAATTTTTGTATATGTCTCATTTCTCTTGTTACACTTCTTTTGAATTTACCTAATTGCTATTGGCCCCTTTCTTGTGGGAACATCTCTTTTTTCTCTCATAACCCTATATAATTCCCAAAGTGTTTAATATATGTACATACTCAGCTCTTTGTTGACCTCTTTGTTGTTTCCTATGTTCTGGGTGATGTTCCCTTCCACCCAGGTTTAGGTGCATTAAAGATCAAGGTTACTCAAAGATCATATAAATAGAGTTGTACCTAAGGATAGCTTGGAATGGCTAGGTTACCCTCTGTTATTGGGCTTATTTGAAGTTAGTTCAAGTTTTTGTAATATCACCTTTTATGGTGATGAGCTATTGTATAATGATACTCATTGTAACTTTGTAATAGTTTTGTTTCCGCTGCTTTATTATTACATGGCTCTTGTAATATATCATTTGAGTGGATCCCCTTTCGGGTCCCACTCTTTACAAGGTTTCACAGAAACTAACATGGCTACCTCCTCTAGGGTCTTGGGCTCTCTCCCTCACCCAGATGGTAGGCACTCGTATTCATGTTCACATGCACATATATAATGAGGCCCTCTCTGTCTCAAGGGTTTTGTCCTCCCAAAGACATCTATGGTTCAAGAAAACTATAGGAATCATGCAGAAAGAAACACAACTCATTCACTCAGGAGTAGTCTAGTTTAAAACATATCATATCGCATATCTCAAAATTATCATATCTTGGAGTTTAGGTTCTCTAACCTTCTCCCAATGGGTCTCACTCTCTCTGGAGTTAACCCCGAAACTGGTCCTAACACTAGAGGTCCTCCTTCATAAAAGAGATTCAGGCTCATACTGATTCACATCCTTGTCTTAGCTTAAGACATATCTTATCTCATAAAAGAATGCATACCTGCATCATCAAAACTTATCTTAAATCCTCAAAACTGAACTTATGTCCTCGAAAACAACATAGATCATCATATCCATATTATGTCATCTGTGTAAGACTTACATCATACCATCAAAACTTATATCATCTATTCCATCTATCATATATTCCAACAAGGCTCTAGACATCTAATCTAGAACTACTCTCTTTTCTAGACTGATGTCATCACTTTCACTTAGGTTGCATGATCACCTCCTACTCGTACTTGTGTGGGGACACATTTTTGTAATACATATACATAATAAAATATTATATAGTTTTTCTCCGATAAAACATGCGTCAGAGAAAACTATCACGGTTTGATCCGGTTGGAATCCAAAATGAAATCCTGAAAATGAGTGTCCCACACACAGTAGAGAGTCCAGTGTCATGAAAACTAATGAAAAGGGTGAGAACATGGTGTAGACTAGTGTAGCTACTCTAGACAACAAGCGCCATATGTCTAGGGTTTCTCTTCCCTTGATGCACGTCATTTCCAAATAGTGCAACATCCCATACCACTACACTACAAGGAAAGAATGACATCTAAGGACTTGCTACTCAGCAAGCAACAGTCTAGACCTAGTTCTCAGATATCTAGGTACTAACCTAAAGGCTAGGTCAGATCTAGTCTCTAAAAGATGACTAATCTAACCCTACAGATATTATTAAGTTCAAGGTTCTTTAGTTTTAAGTTGCATAATGAGCACATGCCAGGCTTTGCTATTGTTCATGCTCTGATACCACCTGTGACATCCCCAGATTTTCTAAAACTTAATCTAATGTGTGACATCCAAATTGAAACCTCACCTCAGTGAGAATTCCAATTTAAACATCACATGCTAGGCTAAGAAAGAGAAAATCAAGGGAGTCAGAAGGAAACAATCAGTAGCACATGCACATGAACAATAATAAAACCACAACACATGTTCACCATTCAACATATAATTACAACATGAATTGTTACATCATTTGATATTACATATTGAACAACAAACTCTAACATATACATGTACTACTACTAAACTACAGGATCTTAAGACAACTGGTCCACCTGTACATCATCTCACCACACAACTCTCAACTATCCTAGATCTTCAAGAGCATAACCACAACCTAAACAAAAGATTACAGGTGGTACACATCAGCACAATATTCAAGAATATTGTACTGAGTACGCCTACGTGTCTTTTATATACCTCTCATCATATCTTGGCAATAAGATAAAAGTAATACTTGGCAGTTATAAAGAAATATAAGAAAATCATATACTTGCACGAAGATGTTCATTAACAAAAGAGAACACATATTTTAAGCACATTTTCCATTATATCATCCATGCATTTACTACCTGGGAGTTGAATGCATAAGGCCTTTATGATCTACTACCAAAGAGTTGGATCATTTCATAATGTATACTACCAAAGAGTTGGATCACTTCCAAGTACTTTACTACCAAAGAGTTGAAGTACTTATTTCCAGCACTTTACTGCCAAAGAGTTGAAGTGCTTAGATATAATGGAACAGATATATTATGTTTCATGTGTTCATAGCAATAAGTATGGAAAACCATGCAACATATCATACAAGAACAATCATTTCAATCAATACCATATGCCAAGTCTTTACTACCATATAACACAAGCATATTGTATAATAAGCCAAGTGAGAGGTAATGGCATACCTTGATCAAGAGAAACCTAATCATCACATATTCTTGATGTCATCTAAAGCTTTGTTAAACCTGATCAAGACAAGATCATATGCTATCATCAAGTTCTCATCATCTTACATCTCATCTTAACCCTAAACGTGTTCATTAGGGTTTCCCTTAGATCATTATGTTGTATACATTATTACTTGTCTTATCTTCATCCTTATGTGGAATTTATGTTACTGATGTTATGTTCTAGATTAAGATACATAATCTGAATATCAGGTTTCGTAACATTATTATTTATACATATTAACCCTAGATTACATGCATTAATCATATTAGGGTTTTTATATCACATTAAGAGTAACATCATCGTATAACATGGATTATGGGTATCATCCTGATCTCATATATAAATCTGAGGTTCCAGATACTGATATGAGCTTACTCTGCAATTTCATCATTTATTGAGCATGTATGCATTAATTGCATTATCTTTAGTGTGATTAGCCCTAACTAGCCATGTTAAGTAATTACATAATTCTGTGCATCAACATGATCATCATTGACATCAGGTATATTATAAATATTATTATAGACTTACTGACATTTTTCCATAATTTTATATCATCATTTGATATTTATTATCCATGAAATAAGCATATAATATCTTACATGATATTACTGACAGAAATTCATCAAAATCCTGATATTATCATTCTATTGTATTCTACTCATTTTTTTGAGAATTTGAGTACCTTATTTGTATTTTTTTGATAACTGAGCTAATTACTGTGATTTATTGAAGAACTGAGCAATTTCTGATTATTTACCTCATATGGCCAATCGGGTAATGCCATGTGGCTTACAAGGGCACAACTCAAAAAATTGAGCTGGCCGGTTTTGGGAACTCGACCAGGTCTTCGTCTCTCCCTCTCGCTTCACGCGTTCTCAGGGTCGCGCTGTGCGGCTCTGTCATGCTGAGGAAAGCTGTCATCGTGGCAGCAATAACTACCATCTCTGCAGCAAACTTGCTCAATGCCCCCGTCTCCTACAGTTCTCAGCACACGCAAGAGAAACCACCTCGGAGCCCAGATCTAACGGGACTCGGTTCTCTCAATTGGGCTCTACCTCCCCGTCGCCTCTTCAGGTTGCTACTGCCACTGCATCCTCCTCCACGAAGCTGTCGCTGCCCTGCTCTGACGTCACTGCTTGGTCTCTGCTACCAGTGTTTGCTGCGGTGGATGAGGCAACTAGTAGGTCTTTAGATCACACGATGCCTGCAGGCAAGCCGTCATCGTCTGCACCTCCTTATCTCCACTCCCGACGCCGCCCTGCGTCACTTCGCCCTTCCTCGTGTCGGCAGGAGCTCGTACTCCTCAGGCCCTCATGGCTTTGGCAGGGCTCTGGCCGCCTCCAAGACACCAGCATCGCCGAGTCTCCTCCCCACCCGTGAGTGCTAGTCCCCAGTGCTTCCGTCGCCAATGTGATGCGAGTCGGCGCTGAGGAACCAGCGGTCAGATGTTTCTCCTCTCACAGGCTGCAACGCTGCACCTCCTCCCGCAAAGCTCCTCCTTTCGTCTACTGCTGCAAATGAGGGTGGAAAGACATGCAGAGGCTATGTCTACTCTCCTTGTTTCTTCCACCAAGACCACTAAAAAAGAACCCCAGGTAGCATATGGTTACTCAAAAGTAAGTGCTCCATCCTGCTCTCCATTCACCCCTTGATTGACAATGTGGGGGTGTGGGTTGGCTACTTGTTCCACTACCTTAAACTGCAAGGTCGAAGGCAAACTGAGACCCATAATCCCACATCTAAGAATCCACAATCTGCATTAAGAAATGACTATATGTGGCTTCCACATGTTGATGTGAATGCCACATAACCACATATCTCAGTTAGCATGGGAGAAGCCATGTGACATCCCAAAAGCCACGACATATGCATGATATTACCGTTGATACAGGTCTTGCAAATATATAAACCAAAGTGGTAAAATTATTTAATCTTCATCCTTGAACAACAATCTATTGATTTATCTAAACTTCACCAAAAAGGACCACATGTTACACTTCATATGATGTACATTTAGTAGAACTTTGTTGCCAAGATGACATTGTTCAACCATCCAATTAAATTCCTAAAAGACATTAAATATAGGGATCTCAGTCATGATATCAACATCATTGTAATTTCAACTTTTGTCATACCACATGGTACTCTTAATATAGATCGAGAAATTATTTTACTTATGTCATTTATCATTCAAAAGGTTTCAAAAGTTGACTTCATCACAACCTACACACCTTAAAAGAAATTCCATCCTCAAAATTAAGCCAGAAACCACTTTGTCACAAATACCATAGAGAATACTCAGGTTGATAAAAACAAAAATGGTGGTGAAAAAATCGATATAAAAGCCGAGTAAGAATTTGGAGCAACACAGTCCTCTTTTCTTTTTTTTCGTTCTTCTTCCTTGACTTCTTTCTTTCCATTTTGTACACTGCAGCAAATTAGAAAGAAAAGGTGGCGGCTTGCTTTTTGTGTTGGGTTGCGGTTGTATTAATATGCGGCTGCTGGCTTGGGCCTCACCCCGCTGTGCCTTCCCTAACGGGCTCCACCCATGTTAGGCTGGATAAGAAGGCCGCTGGCCTACCATTAT
The DNA here is from genome assembly GCA_963693085.1 of Alisma plantago-aquatica. NCBI lineage: Eukaryota > Viridiplantae > Streptophyta > Magnoliopsida > Alismatales > Alismataceae > Alisma > Alisma plantago-aquatica. The sequence continues at coordinate 426,823,104 of OY856412.1, read as the reverse complement.
CTTTCAAAGGAAAAATTTAAACTACTCTGCCGCCAAAGCCAGATCAAAACTTTGAACCAAATCAAGTGGGCCGGTTTGACTTACGTTAACATCGACGACTTACAAAATTTGATTCAGTTCTTGAAAGTGTGAAGCCCGCTATAACTAGATTCTGTTTGATTTAGGTGCCAGTTTAACCAACCAAATATAAATGCATAAACATAATCTCATACGATTAGTACACAAACTCGGTATGACTGCAGTTGATTAACGTACTAGCGACTCAACACGTTAACTTTTTATTTAATCAATCATTTTTTTCTCTTCAATGTTAGTCTGACCGAATTGAAGTAAATGACTAGGACTTACAATCACAGATATCGCTGGTTTGGAACCAATCATGACAGTGAATCGGTTCAATATAGTGAGGAAAATTGAAGGTCACGACTCACGAGAGCCAACGGCAACAGTTGTTCGAATTCAAATCCGAGTAAGTTCCTATTTGAATTCTAAGGTACACCTTCAAATCGTCAACTCAACGTGAGAGAACGTGCTAAGTACATTCACATGTTGGCTACGGTGGACGGTGAAACAGTAGGTCAAACGATACAATTCAAAGAGATGATGAGAATTTACTCTCGTGTCTCCATTTATGTTTCGAAACATGTTAGCAGGACCTGCATCAACGTATACAACACACAAGAGGGCGTTCAAATATGTACAACGCCAGGTTTGTTAAAGTGATCCTTCCAAAAAAGCATCCCCCTCTTGCGATTAGCTATCGAGAAAAAATGATCAGATATCCTCCTGGTTAGCAGCTGATTATCCTCACCCGCCGTCAAGCCACAGCAGCAAGCACAAGCTCGGTCACTTATACAGCAGGGGTATCATCGAAGTAGCAAAGGGGAATCTGCGGCAAGGGAGGCAGGGCGGCCACGCATTTGAACTGCTTGACACGAAAGGAAAGATAGCACAAGTTGAACCAAATTATTTAACAAAGAAAGTTTGAGATGAATCAAAATTGAATGAGAATCCAGTTTCCAGGGGCCAAACCTTGTGTTGCTTATACTTTTCCCTGATGGCAGACAAGTTCCGCAGGCGCTTGAGCACCTGCAGCTCGTGGATGGCCAAGACGCAATCCTTGAGCATGGACGCCGAGTACCCACTCTGCTGCTCCAGTGTGAAAGTCTGATGACGCGTAAAAAACAATTTGCGTGAAGATCAATTTGAATCGAATGTTAATCAGTCGACTTCCCTATCTTCGATTATCTTACCCAGGGATGTTCTTCCGGTTTCTGCGTCAGCCGTGCGAGGAACACTGCGGATGCGGCCACGAGAGATGGCAGGAAACGAAGGCAGCCGTAGTCCAGGAGGCCGAGCTCTGCGAAGTAGCAAGCAAGGGACTCCAACTGCAGGCTCGGCGACTGCAATGGGGAGAAAACCGCAGATTGCGGTTAGTTCAAGTATGTACAAGACGCATTGTCTAGCTTCTGATTAGATGGATGTGGAGGATGTTACTTACCTCGGCATTTTCTTGCCCCGCCCTTGTAAACATCCTGCTTTGAGAAACAGAGGTAAACTTATTGGATCAAATATCAAAGCATCTGATTGAGATGGAAACCGACAAGAAATCTAGTAATCTACCACTTCCAGTTAAAATGGATTACCTTAGGAAACTCACGGTCGTCGGGTTGCTCATCTCGAAGTGCAGTGCCTTTAGCATATCCGTCTCCATCTTTACAACCTGCATCAGGGTGGGATCAGCACCAAATACGACGTTAATGGATCGGTAGAAGTCACAAACGCAAACCCCGCCTACCTACCTCTGCTTTGGAGTATCCATTGTCCGTGATGTCGACAAAGTCTCCAACGCGAGGAGGGGAGATCTCCTCAAACTTCCTGCACAATCCAAAGTAAGCAGAGATCAGTCAGTCAAGTCAAGTACCGCTGGCTGACCGAAAACCCCCATTGGTGAGACCGTAAAGAAAGGGGGGAGAAGGGGAACAGTTTGGTTGACGCACGATGCGATGAGCATGGCTGTGACTCCGACGAGCTGGAGCCTTTGCCGCGGGATGGACCGCCGTGAGAGGAACCGGTCAACGTAGGAAATACCCAGGTAGAGCGTCTCAGGGTAGAGTCTGTACTCATCCGCCACCTCCACAAGCCAGTCCACCAAGATCCCCCGCATGCCTGGAGTCAAGTCCCGCTGCACGGCCGTCATGTAGTCCGGCGACGCGCGGCGCCGGGGTTCAGCCTGAAACAAACCCAAAAGAAAGATCCAATAATCGATTGAGAAACACATGCAACGAAGACGGCTGAAAAACCCAGCCTTTCTTCACGGGGACTGACTGAGCGGCGCGTATTACCTCTAGTACTCGGAGGTAGCGTTGTATATCCTCTGCGTAATGCGCGCATATCTGGGGATCATTGAACCCAGCGTCGACGGCGACGATCGGGGAAGAGGCATTACGAACAGCGGCGGCAGCAACAGCCCTGGGCTTGGGCTTGGACTGCTGCTTCTTCCGCTTCACTGGCTTATTATTATCAGGCTTCTTCTTCGGGTCCGCGGCGGCGGACACAGGTCGCGTGTTGGAGACGTTCGTCAGCTCTCCGAGGACGGTCCTTTTCTTCTTCACGACCGGCGACTCCGATTTGGGAGGTTGTACAGGGATCACAGGCGTCGACGGCGTCTCGGCCCGCCTCTTCGCCGCCGCGCGGGTCAGGCGCGGGTGGTTCCCTTTCTCCGTCATGGCTGGCGGGGCACAAACTTGTCGTTCGGTTGGTTCCGGCTTGTGATGGCTTAAGGAGTGAAGAGGTAATGGTTGAGGCGGTTCGAAAATGCCAAGTCCTGGGATTTTGGGCGAGCGATGGCTTGGTGAGGAAGGGGAAGAAGGGGTTTTGAGGAGGGGGGAGATCAAACGTCAGTGATGGGGGAGAGAGAGAGGAGAGGAGGGAAGGTGTCCGCCATTTTGGCAGAAGCATTTGAATTTTTTTGTAAAACTCGCACCAGCCGCGCGTTCGGCGTGGTCAGTGCCGTTACTCCGCCCGTTTGTGCGGAAGGCGGCACGATGCGTTGGGCTTCCCGTCTGCTAATTGAAGATGTGCGTGTGACCAGTTTTGAATCGAGTTGACCGTTTCGGGCCATCCCGTTTAACATGCATGGCTGAAACAAAAATAAAGATTTGTTCCAAGAAAACACCCCCACCTCTTTGGGTCATATTTGGTTTCGGAAGAGAAATCAGGTTATGTCCTCTAATTTTAATCTTGTTTTGCTTGGCAAAAGTTTGGCTAACATGCTATATTTTTATCCAAACCAAGTCAATCTTGTTTTAACAGGATTACAAAATCTTAATCTAAATTTAACTCTATCTTATGTGTTGTTTTGTTTTATATGCAGTGTAAACACTAACATCGACGCCAGTCCAATCTAATGGGTGCATGGGACTGAGTTTTCAAACAAAATATGACAGAATTTGGAGAAGACTGAACTTAATTTTTTTACTAATCTTGACTTCGTGATCCCAGACCCAAACCAAATAGGGGCTTGCAGTCCAGATCCGATGTTGAGGGCAAAAGTTTCCATACTGACGAGTCTTTTTCTCAGGACGAACGGCCCAGCCTTCCAAAAGTAAAAAGTTAAGATAGTCCCTTTCAAGCAAAAAGATCCAGTCCTGAGCGGGTGTTTTCTCAGGACGTCCTGAACTCCATCCTGGCCGCACGAAAATGTCACTTTTTCACGGACGGTTAGATCAAATCCAGGGGCATTTCCGGGTGGGCGAAATTTTATTTTTGGCGCCAAGATTTGGCAATCTTCTGACAACCCTCTCTCTCCCATGCGTGGAGACGCGGACACAGTTTACGTCGATGTCATCTCATCTCCCGCTCTTGCTCGCTCTCATTTCTCTCATTTTCCCATTCCTTCCAAAACCTAGATCGCTTGATCCCTCTTCGTCGGCGGGAGCGATACGGCGGTGGCGAGAAAAATCTTGTGCGATCGTGGTTGTTTTTTGTTGTCTTAAGGCCCGACGGCGAGAAAAATCTTGAGATCGTGGTTGTTGTTGGTTGTCTTAAGGCCCGACGGCGAGAAAAATCTAGAGCGGTCGTGGTTGTTGTTGGTTGTCTAAAAATTTTGAGCGATCATGGTTGTTGTTGGTTGTCTAAAAATCTTGAGCGATCGTGGTTGTTGTTGGTTGTCAAAAGGCCTTCATCGCCTGCACCAGACTAAGATCGGTGTTGGCTCTCGACGGCAGCGGCGAGAAAAATATTTACCGATCGTGGTTGTTGTTGGTTATTTTAACGCTCATCGTGGTTGATGTTGGTTATTTTAACGCTCAAGCAGAGTTCGACGCCTCAACCGGGATCGTTGTTGATTTTGTTGTTGTTACGTGATTCTGCATGTAAGTGAGATCGCCAAATCATATATTTTGCATCTACATTAACTGTATTTCTCTAAGCGATGGACTTTTTTCGATGAAAGGAAACTCTTTTATTCTCATAAACTTTGTTCGCTTCTCCCCAACTTTTTTCTCAGAAAAATAAAACTGTTTCGTTTATTTCTCTGAAAGGAAACTCTTTTACATTAACTGCATTTCTCTTTTATTCTCGTAAACGTTGTTCGCTTCTCCCCAACTTTTATCTCGGAAAAATGAAATAGTTTCCTTTAAAACTCTTTTATTTCTTAAAAAGTTGTTTTCTTTCGTTGAAAGAATGTTATTTTGTTAATATTGTTAAGGAAACAATGAGTAAAAGAGTGATCTTTAATATCATAGCTAGTTACATCGGTAAAGGTTTGCTTTTTCATATCATACTGTCATTTTCTACATATTAGTACATCATGGCCGACGAATGGATGGACCAGATTGACATGGAGTTAAACGACCTTCAACATGTTCATCGTTCAGAAGCTGATGTGTCCTCACGGCGCCAAGATTCAGTTGGTGTTTTGCCATCATCACCTCCCCAAGGACCTCTACAGGGACAAGCCTCCTATGTGCCGGCGTCATCACGCCAAGATGTCCAACAGATAAATTATGTCAGGAATACATGTTCGTTTGACGTAGATCTAAATGACATGGGTTTTCAAGAACAGGGCTGTCAAGGAATATCAGAAGAAAGTTGTCATGTTGAAGATAACTTGTATCATGTTGAAGACACAGCTCCTTCAGCAAATCCCTCTTCCGCGTATCTAGATGTGGAGTCACATGTCGTTCGGATTGAAATTGATCTGAATCACACCTGTGCGACGTCTGATTTCACCGGAGATGACATTGGTGGGAAAGCTATTCATGTGGACTCTGATGGTTAGTTCCTTATTGCATTTACTTTTTTTACTTATCGTTGTTCATTTTTACGTGATTATTGTTACTTTTGTCATCGTGATCTGTTCCCTTTCTCGCTATACTTATATTCATGATTTCGTCATCTTTTCCTTTTCTCATTCCTTCCAGTCGTTCCTATTATCGTTCCAATCGTTCCTATTCTCGTTCCAGTCGTTCCTATTCTCGTTCCAGTCATTCCTTTTCTCCCTACCTGTATCATGATTATTTGCTTTGGTTGTTCCTTTTGTCATGCTGGTTGAGCATTATTTATTTTTGAAGAGACGTAATTAATCATGTTATCTTTCATGATCTCAGATGAAGTTGATAAATAGGATTACTGGGAAAAACTTGAATTTAACTATGTACATGAGGCACATCAGTTTTATAACGATTATGCTCATGAGAAAGGGTTTGCCACGAGGATCGAATGGGAGAAGAAGTTTACGGGCAAGAATACAGATCATGGAAAGATTCAATTTATGCGATATGTCTGGAATAAACAAGGCTTTCGAAAGGGGAGTATAAGGCATGCCACTGGTTCAGGCGAAGAATTGATAAATCACCGATCAGGAATTGAGAAGCGCCGCATAGAAGAAAGGACAGGGTGCAAAGTGCATATTAATCTAAAGCTTGATCGCCAGCTCAATGTGTACAAGATTACTAAATGGGATGTTGGTCATAACCACGCACTTCACCCGTAGGAATATGCACACCTTCTTCGATCCAACTGAATTGTTTCAGAAGTCCAAGGAGTTGTATCAGAGATCAACCAAGATGCTGGAATTCAATTAAGAAGTTCTTACGATGCAATGTCATTGGTGGCCGATGGACGTGAATGTGTTGGGTTTCAGAAATTGGATTTAAAGAACCATTTGAGGCGGAGGAGACAAAAGACAATGATAGCTGGTGAGGCCACTGCTCTGCAAGAGTACTTTCGCAATGAAGCATATAACAACCCATCATTTTACTACGACATTGAGGTTGATAGTGAAGAGAGAATTGCAAACATCTTATGGGCCGACGGGAGGATGAAGCTTGATTATCAATTATTTGGTGATGTGATTTCTTTTGATACAACTTTTCGGACAAACAAGAGCTACCGACCATTAGGTACTTAATAGAGTCATGTGTTCTATTAATATACAACATTGTTCCCGTATCGGATATCGTGTGTTCCTGTATTAGAAATTTTTGTTCCACTATTCAACAATATGTGTTTCAGTATCTGACATTCGAATCATGTGTTCCGGTATTATACAATATGTGTTCCAGTATTGAAACATATCCATTCCAGTATTCCAACTCATGTGTTCCATTATTCGTCTCATTTGTTCCTATATTCGACATGCGTGTTCCAGTATTAAACCATATCTCGTTCCATTAAGCTGAGGTGGCAAATTCTTTTTTTATGCAGCTCTATTTGTTCCACTATTCTATAATATGTGTTCCAATATCCGGCCTTCGAACCATGTGTTTCGGTATTCGACAATATGTGTTCCAGTATTAAAACATATCTATTCATGTATTCCAACTCACGTGTTCCATTATTCGTCTCATTTATTCTTGTATCCGACATGCATGTTCCAGTATTGAACCAAATGTCGTTCCATTAGGCCGATGCGACAAATTTTTTTTATGCAGCTCTATTTGTTCTACTATTATACAACATTGTTCCCGTATTGAATAGTGTATGTTCTTGTATTAGAAAATTTTGTTCTACTATTCTACAATATGTGTTCGAGTATCCGACCTTTGAATCATGTGTTCTGGTATTCGACAATATGTGTTCCAGTATTGAAACATATATGTTCCTATATTCCAACTCACGTGTTCCATTATTCGACTCATTTGTTCCTGTATCCGACATGCATGTTCCAGTATTGAACCATATGTCATTCCATTAGGCCAAGGTGACAATTTTTTTTATGCAGCTCTATTTGTTCTACTAGTATACAACATTGTTCCCGTATCGGATATCGTGTGTTCCTGTATTAGAAATTTTTGTTCCACTATTCTACAATATGTGTTCCAGTCATATGTATTCTAGTTTCCGACCTTCGAATCATGTGTTCCAGTATTGAAACATTTATGTTCCTGTATTCCAACTCATGTGGTCCATTATTCGTCTCATTTGTTCATGTATTCGACGTGATTGTTCCAGTATTAAACCATATCTCGTTCCATTAAGCCGAGGTCACAAAATTTTTTTATGCAGCTTTATTTGTAGGTTTCAACCACCACCGTGAGGGTGTCATATTCGGTGCAGCCCTCCTCTACGATGAAACTATTGAGTCCTTTGAGTGGTTATTTCGGACATTTCTTAAATACATGTCAGCAAAGTTGCCTTTAACTATTTTCACAGATCAAGATGCCGCAATGGCTGCAGCTATAAGGAATGTTCTCACTGATACATTCCATGCAATGTGTACATGGCATATATTACAAAATGCTCAGAAGAACCTCACTCAGTTGTTCACACCTATTTTGCGAAACCATCTTAATCTTCTTATGTATGAAGTTGAAGACATAGATGAATTCAATTTTGGTTGGACAAAGATGGTTGAAGAAATTTTTCTTAATGGGCCACACCGTTGGATTGTCAATATACATGGCTATCGCAAACAATGGTCCTCGATTTGGGTAAGACAACATTTTACTGCAGGTATGAAATCAACCCAGATCAGTGAATCATGTAATGTTGTAATGAGGCTCTTTCTACAACCAAATCACAACTTGGTTCAGTTCTTCACACACTTCAATAGAATGCTTGCAACAAGGAGGAGCAACGAAAAGGAACAAGAGTTTCAAGCAACTGATAAATTTACAAACAATATATTTTCCTACAGCCCAATTGCAATAAGGGCCACTGAGGTTTATACTCCTAATGTGTTTGCAATCATCAAGGCGGAGTTTAAGAAAATGATGGAGTATGTAATCCTCCTCAGGATTCAAGACACTATTGGAGGGAGTTATACATACACTATTTTCAAAATTGTAGACAATATTACAGTAGATGAGAGAACTGTGTTATTCCAACCGGCCAATATGGTATTCGAATGTTCCTGTCGTATGTACAAAAGCATGGCAATGCTGTGTAGGCACATTCTTAAAGTTTTTGAGATTCTAGGCTCTCTGGGAGAATAACATTTGTGAACAATCCCCCCTCACTACATAGTCGTTCGTTGGACAAAGCTTTCTAAGAGTGGGATTAGTATACTCGACTTCGCTGTCGATGTCAATAAACCAGCAGAATATGGGGAACGCTTTCAACATATGTGCCACAAAATGGTTCAGTTGGCGACATCAATTTGCATGGACGATGATCTTTACCAAATGGTAGACAATGAGATTAATTTATTATGCCCAAAGGTTTACTCACTCAGGGGCAAACGTAATGAAAATGGTGTTCCATATCCTATTTCTCAGTCGAATATAGTTGATGATGAACCGACTCCTCCTGGAAGTCAGTTTAAAGGCAAGTCAATAAAGGTTCGTCCAGGTTCAATCCGGTCAAGCAAAAGATTGATTGGTATTCTGGAGAATGCGAGACAGAAAACGGTCGAAGATCTGTCGCCAAATAGAAAATCAGTCCGGACAAGAACAAATGCCCAATTTTGACTTGGGACTTGACGGATAATGACTACATGAATGACATTGGGGAGTACAGGATCACGGAGGATGAGAAAAGGATCATGGAGGGTGAGTACAGTAACAAGAGTTGTAGCGTTAGTAATTAATGTAACATTGATTTCCTCAAACACGTCACTCAAGTAATAATAATACAAAATCACGTTGCATTTACATTTACAAGTACAACTGTTGATACATGCAAACTACAGATTCAGATACATGCGAGGAGCAGCAATTGCACTCGTGACTTTCCATTGGTGCTGGAAGTGGCATCAGTAAATCCTCATCTCATTTTTCCTATTCTCTTCCTCATTTTCCTCATATACCCTTCTCTGACCCTGTTCTCGCTATTCCCTTTCTCCTCATTGTTCAGGTGACAGTAAGGACGGTGACTAAAGGAACTAGACTGGCGAGAAAAGGAACAATAACGTGAACAATGGTAATATGTATGGTGAGATTGGGATATAGTACAGTAACGTAAGTACTATAACAATGTGCAGGATTATGAATCTTCTTGAACATGGTCAGTCGTTTCTGAACATGGTCAAGCAGATTCGCAATCCTACACAATTCTGCAGCATCTGCATCGCACCACATGATATCCCCACAGATACCCCCCTAGACACAGATGTCTCTAAAGAGACCCTTGGGATAAGTCTGTAGATCTAGATAGCTCTGTAGTTTTCTACCTCTTCTGGGATTGGACTATGATTGTAGTCCAACCCAAGAAGAATTTTTTATGCTGTAAGCTGGATCAGGTGTTACACCGTGTCTTTTTATCCTTTCTCTTAGGATATAAAGCATGGGAAACACTTGGAGTAACACCCCACTAGATACAGCTTTAAGTTAGGAAGCATGGGAAAAGGGGATGGAGTTACGATCACGAACAGAAGAAATCTTCCAATCCCATGAGCTCCAATGGATACCGGTTGTGGCCTTCAGGAAGAGTCTCAGAGACGGTACCATTTTGGTGCATATTTGGTGGAGTAGGTGGAGATTTGGCTGTGTTTCTAGTAGGTGGTGCATCCTGCACTGAGATGGTATTGGTACTACCATTGGCCTCAATTTATAGACTAGATGTGAGCAAGAGCGAGGAGTGAGGAGTACGGGAACCAGTATAGCAAGAGAACATGATCATCATTAATTGCACTCGTGACTTGTGACCAGTAGTAATTGCACTCGTGAATTGCCACTGGTGTTGGAATGGACAACATGAAATCCTTATCTTGGCTATCCCGTTCTCCTCCTCATTATCCTCGTCCCCTCCTCTACCATCCCGTAGTCGCCTTATGAGGACGATGACTAAAGGAACTAGACTGGGGAGAAAAGGAGTAGAGATGGGAGTACGGGAACCAGTACAGTGAGAGAACGAGATCAGATGGGGGGGCGACGATGAAAATGAGGAAGCAGAGCCGGTGTTGTCCAACCCGATTTTATCTACCTGCTCCCCTGATGATGCAATGAAACAGCAGCAATTGCACTCGTGACTTGCCACTGGTGCTGGAATGGACAACACGAAATCCTTATCTTGGCCATCATGTTCTCCTCGTTATCCTCGTCCCCTCCTCTACCATCTCGTAGTCGCCTTATGAGGATGACGACTAAAGGAACTAGACTGGGGAGAAAAGGAGCTAGAGTTGGGAGTAAGGGAACCAGTACAGTAAGAGAATGGGATCAGATGGGGGCGACGATGAAAATGAGGAAGCAGAGTCGGTGTTGTCCAGCCCAGTTTTATCTACCTGCTCCCCTGATGATGCAACAAAACAACAGTAATTGCACTCGTGACTTGCCACTGGTATTGGAATGGACAACACGAAATCCTTATCTTGGCCATCATGTTCTCCTCCTCGTTATCCTCATCCCCTCCTCTACCATCACGTAGTCGCCTTATGAGGACGGTGACTAAAGGAACTAGACTGGGGAGAAAAGGAGCTAAAGCTGGGAGTGCGGGAACCAGTACAGTGAGAGAACGGGATCAGATTGGGGGCGACGATGAAAATGAGGAGAAGGAACCGCTGGTCCACCGGAGGAGAACGAAGATTGTCCTTTGTTACTAGTCTGGCGTTGTTACTTCACTTGGACTATATGTTACTTTATTCAGACGATATGTTACTTTAGTCGTAGACGCTGATCCCTTTCTACACTTCTACCTTGTAATTCCGAAATTTTCTATTGAATGACAGTTTATGATATTTAATGTCATTCATGTTCTTGTTGTTTATGTACTTACCGGAGGAAAAAGACGAGCTCTCCGAGGACAAGCCACTCCATTGGAGGAGAAGGAAACACTGGTCCACCGGAGGAGAACGAAGACTGTCCTCCATTACTCGTCTGACATTGCTACTTTACAAGCGACTATATGTTAATTTACTCAGACAATATGTTACTTTAGTCATAGATGTTGATCTTTTTCTACACTTTGACCTTGTAATTGAGAAATTTTCTATTGAATGACAATGAATAATAAATTATGTTACTGGAGAATGACTACAGAATGAGTCTGTTAATACAATTTTCTTTTGTTAATCATTAAATAATGTCTGTTAAATCAGCTCCAGGAGGGGGTAAGGAGATATTCATTATCGGCCTACTTGTATTACAATTGAGAGCATGGTTGATCAAGTCATCTCTGACTTTATTATCGGTACATAGAAGGAGTCTACCTGAAATGGTCCTCCGTAACAAAGACAGGAAGGTGGGGGTCCAAAGATCGAATTTCTCTTTTGGGATTTCTCCTATCCAATACTGCATGAATAGAATACAAAAGATTCCACAATCGAAGCCATATGGTTGCTCTAGAACTGATGCTAGTTGCACTTCCCATACATCTATGTCTTTAAATGCTCTTGTAACTTCCAGGTAGGGAGATGCAAACTTCAGCAACAGTTTTGATAGCAGTTTTCTATCCACTTCGAAAGAAACTTCACTTGGCATGCTATCCAGTACAAAACACTTCTTCTGTGGACAGTCGATGACAATCACATAGAAATGACCCTTACATCCAATAAGGAAGAAATACTACACAATGGTAAGTTAGATAATGAACACTGTGAGATAATAATCAAGGTGGTGGAGTAAAGGTTCAATCACGAAGTCAAAAGTAACAATAAGAATGAATAAAGGAATAAAGGAACAACAACAGCGAGCAAAGGAACGAGAACAACGAGTAAAGGAATAATAACAGCAAGTAAAGGAACGATAACATTGAGTAAAGGAACAATAACAATGTATAAAGGAACAATTAAAGTGAGTGAAGGAACGATAACAAGTGGACGGAGAAACGATAACAACGAGTAAAGAATAGTGACTCACGTAATCGCATTGGGTATGGTCGACTGTCCCATCCTTGAAATAATCGAATAGGAAGACATATTCTATTTGGGTGAATTCTTCCGCATGTTTGCGGGTTTGTTCGTAGTCTGCATTTTGCAAGTCTGCTTGACAATTTTTCTATTCATATAATTCCACAGAAATAGTAATTAGGAAAATCGGTGGGTACATTGAGCCATAAAAAAGTGTTTAGGAATAACTTACACTAATGTTGAATGGGATGCAGACTCTTTCTTATTCCTGAAGTTGACTGTAATTCTCGCATGTTGATCGCATGTCCGTATGCTTCAATTATATTGTCCACCAACCATTCTCTTGGTCTGAGAGTATATAAATCCTTGTCATATAGTTTGATCATTCCGTCATCAAACAGAAGTTGAGACAAGTTGATTTTTGGGTTCAATGCAAATTTACATACTCTCCGCTCAATAGCTTCGACAGATAGGTCTTCCTGTTTGCTTATTTACGATGATGTTCTTGGCTTCTTAGGAAAAGATAACATAATTTGGGAAGGTGGGCAGGTTTGAACATGTGCATCGACAGTTGTAGAAGACACTTGCTGCTCTTTGACTCTTGCACTTCGACAGATCTGCAACATCTCTACTCTCGGCGACAGATGTCCAACTGATTCAGGTTCCGTCATGAGACTTCTTCTTCCCCACATCTGTTGTACCACCTTTTTCTCTTCTGTGAACGACTTTGTCTTCTTCTTACACACATCTCCTGTCGTCTTCTTCCTCGACATCTTCTCACTCCTTTCCTCCCCCACCTTCCTACTATGTTCCACCTTTTCATCGACAGATCTTCGACAGATGATAAGCGGCTTCACCTTCGGCGTCTGTTCTACTGTCATTTTCTCACTAGTTCTTCGGTAGATGATAAGTGGATTGTCATCATCTTCACTCTCTTCTCCCACCTTCTGTTTCTCTTCTACAACCTTCTTCATCTTTTTCTTCTCCTTCTCATCATTGTTTTTGTTCTCATCAATTTCAACCCCTCCCTGCTCGTCCCTCCTTTTGTCATCCTTCTCGCTCCCTTTCTCCCCTTCCATACTACTATCCTCGCCCTTCTACCTGTTATCCTCCGTACCGGTCTCATCGATTTCGGCCCCTTCCTCCGTCTCCTTGCTCATTGTGTCCTCTTCCTTCTCTTGCTTCTCCTCCATTTTGACCTCCTTCTGCCTTTTGTCCTCCTCCATCCTTGTGTCCGCCTCCTTCTCCCGCTTCTCCTCCTCCTTATTTGTGTCCTCCTCCTTCTCCCGCTTCTCCTCCCTCCTTTCTTTATCCTTCTCGCTCCCTTTCTCCCCCTCCTTACTATTGTCCTCCTCGTCCTCCCTATTCTCCTCTCCCGAAGTTGTCTTGAAACTGGCTTCCTCCTCCTCCCTCCTTTTGTGACCCTTCTCGCTCCATTTGTCCCCCTCCTTGAAACCAGCGTCGGCCTCCTCCGTCCTTTTCTCTCCCTTCTCGTTCCTTTTATCCTCCTCCATCCTTATGTCTGCCTCCTCCTCCCGCTTATCCTCCATCACCTCTTCTGCAGGTGCGTTGCTCCCGGCTTCGGCCTCCTCCATCCTTTTGTCTCCCTTATCATTCCTTTTGTCCTCCTCCATCCCTGTGTCTGCATCCTCCTCCCGCTTATCCTCCATCGCCTCTTCTGTAGGTGTGTTGCTCCCAACTTCGGCCTCCTCCATCCTTTTCTCTCCCACCTCATTCCTTTTGTCCTCATCAATGCCACTATCCTCCTCATCCTCCCGCTTCTCCTCCATCACCCCTTTTGCAAGTGCGTTTCTCTCAGATTCGGCTTCCTCCCTCCTTATTTCTTCATTATCGCTCCCTTTGTCCCCCTCCTTGCTAATGGCCTCCTTCTTCTCTCCTTCTGTGCTTCTTTTCTACTTGTCATTCTTTTCCTCCTGGTCGTCGTTATTTTCCTTCTTCTGAGAGGACGAAACCAATTATCATTCACTGTCTATACGTAAACAATACAGGAACAATAAGAAAGGTTTCTGACTTACCGAACTAGATGTGGTCCTGTCATTTCTCTTCGACTTAGCAACTTGCTTTGTCTTGCTGGCCACCACACTAGATGTGGTCCTGGCCACCATAGTTGACGAAGTTGCCCGCTTTTTCTTCCCCCTATTTCGTATGTTCTTGTTGTCTTGTCTTGTTGATTCCGTAGCTTGTAACGTTACCTCCTTTGCAATGGCAAGGATGTTACTCATATGCACATCGAAGGGAACATCACCATGCATGTGTTCTTCAAATGTCTGAACAGTGGGCACAATTGCTTTTGACATTTTCCCAGCATTTTCCTCTTCTTCAGGGTCTTGAGAGCCTTAGCAATTGGAATGTCATCTAGAGAAGGTACAAGTGAACCATGTTGTTGTCGTCAAAGTTCTTTCTTATATCTATCCAATCTACATTCAGAAGCCTTCTTCTTTATCAACAATTGTTGCACTGTTCTTTCATATATCTTTATTTCTGCAAGACACGGTTGTATACAACGTTTATAAGGTAACACATACTATGGTTTCAGAATGTGCGTGTAAGGTAGTAATTACCTCACGGATTCTTTCCTGTAACTTAGTAACACGACCCCCTTCTTCTGCGTCTGAACTGACTCTAGTGTCTTCAACATCTTCTACGTCTGCTGTTTCGGCCAACAGGTGATCATCGTTGTCCTCCTCCTGAGAAAGAGCATTGATGTCCACTCATCAGAATTGCCTTGCGACTTGGTAAATATTACGATGAAGGGTGCCCTAAAACAGGACACCCGTACAAAGTATGGCACCCTGGTGTGAGAAGTACCAGCCAAGGAAGGCTATGGGAGCCCCGAAACAAGCTCAAAGGGAAGGACATGTCGTATACCTGACATGCCAGTGTGGGTTGTGTCCCCCCTCTCTACCCGTTAAACAAAAGGGTGGGTGTGAGAATGGGGTATCTATACAAAAAAAACCCTAGGTGTAACGTCCTGTACAATGGGAGTGGCCAGTAAGGCACACTCGACTAAGGTTGTATGACTCTAGTTTCCACGCCTTGGTGATGTGGTCCGATGCAGCCTTGGCCCATCCTTGTGTGGCATCCACCAAACAGACGGCTTTGTGGATGATGGTGAGGCAGTCGTCCACTAAAAGTCACTGTAGGTTGTGGCGCCTTTCATTTCTCTGCTTCCATATGAAGTAGGCCGAAACGTTGCTGTCCACTCATGATACTATCAATCTTTGGTAAGTAAGTCCAAATTTTGCATGTCGGTGGCAGTTGTGATCGTCCTCCACCGAAAGACAGATCCAAGTAATGCACCTAAAACAGATAGTACGAGTACAATTAACAGTATTAAAGTGGACTAAACAGTTGTCAATTGATCCTTACATACCATCAGAAGGTGAAAATCTCCAGCTGGCCTTCCGGTGAGTCTGTTCTTCTTGAAAGTCGCCAGATGACTCTTCAAATTTGTGAGGATGTAATCTGCCCAGTTAAGGTTCCGTATTCCACTGAGCGAGTCCATATATTTGAGGTAGTAAACCTGAATCAGTCCCGTTGTAGGCGTAAGAATGCATGCGAAGACAATTAAAATATACATTCGGGCTATATCTTCAGGATTGTCTATCTCAAACATCTTCTGTTCTGCAACTTTGATGTCGATGTAGTACAGCATGTTAGGTTGAAGACCCATCCTTCTCGCCATTTCCTGAACTTTTCTATTTGTAACATTGTCTCTAGATTCCATATCGACCGTGATGGAACCTGAGGGGATGGCGTAAACTTGGCGGACGTCATTTTCCATCAACTTCAATCACTCACCACCGAGGTTCGGCCAATCCATTCTCTCCGGATCAAAAGCAGTGCAGAGGAAGTTGAGAACTTGCGGATTAAGGGAATGCAACTTTAAATGTAGCATCCCGGAAAAACCTGCTATATCCAGATGTTGAATTACTTTTTCCATGCTAGTCAGTGTATTGAATTTTTGTTCAGCTCGAAAATGAATGTTGTCCTCATCCTGTGCTGGAATCGGTTGGCCATCTGGAAACACAAAAGGAAAACAACAAAGAATTAGAAGATTAAACGGAAGAATCAAACCTGGCTATTTACTTCTCACGAAAACCCTATTTCACGAATTTGGGAATTCCTGAGCAACCGTGCTTGGAAGAGGGGAGAAAATAGCAATATCAGGATGACAAGTTCGTTATCACAGATTGCCAGGAAAAATTAATCCCACAAGTTCTTGCAGATTGCCAGAAAGAATCAAGTGGAAAGGAAGCGATCACACAGTGCTGCAACTGAGCTTATAGCACTAGTTCGGTTCTGGCGGTTCGTCCGACGTCTTTTTGTCTAGCCGTTTAAAAGTAACCATTGGGTAGCTGAAGGAACCGACATAAAGAAATAACGTGATAAAATATTTTTTGTTTTTTAACTCGAAAAACTGTTGGATGTTCCTTTTCTCCCTTGCATGTATCCTTTTGTCAATAGACGGTGTTCCTCATGTCTGGGCTTGTTCCTAATTTCCCTATCTCACAATCCTCAATCCCATTCTCCTCTTATCTGCTACCATTCTCACCTTACGTGTTTCCTTTTTCATAAACATGTATCCTCTCATCCTTCCATCGTTGTTCCTGTTGTATCCTCTCGTCCTTCATTGTTGTTCATGTTGTCCTGTACGCGTATCCTTTAGTCCATCATCATTGTTCCTTTTCTCCCTTGCATGTATCCTTTTGTTGATAGAAGGTCTTCCTGCTCTCCGGGCTTGTTCCTAATTTACCCATCTCACAATCCTCAATCTCGTTCTCCTCTTATCTGCTACCGTTCTCACCTTACGTGTTCCCTTTTTCATAAACATGTATCCTCTAGTCCTTCCATTGTTGTTCCTGTTGTATCCTCTTGTCCTTCATCGTTGTTCCTATTGTCATGTGCGCGTATCCTTTAGTCTGTCATCGTTGTTCCTTTTCTCCCTTGCACGTATCCTTTTGTCAATAGACGGTCTTCCTGCTCTCCAGGCTTGTTCCTAATTTCCCCATCTCACAATCCTCAATCCCGTTCTCCTCTTATCTGCTACCGTTATCACCTTGCGTGTTCCCTTTTTCGTAAACATGTATCCTCTCGTCCTTCATCATTGTTCCTATTATCCTGTGCGTGTATCCTTTAGTCTGTCATCGTTGTTCCTTTTCTCCCTTGCACGTATCATTTTTTCGATACCCTGCTCTTCGGGCTTTTTTCCTAATTTTTCCATCTCACAATCCTCAATCCCGTTCTCCTCTTATCTGCTACCGTTCTCACCTTACGTGTTCCCTTTTTCATAAACATGTATCCTCTCATCCTTCCATCATTATTCTTGTTGTATCCTCTCGTCCTTCATCGTTGTTCCTGTTGTCCTGTGCGTGTATCCTTTAGTCCGTCATCATTGTTTCTTTTCTCCCTTGCACGTATCCTTTTGCCGATACCCTACTCTCCGGGCTTTTTCCTAATTTCCCCATCTCACAATCCTCAATCCCGTTCTTCTCTTATTTGCTACCGTTCTCACCTTACGTGTTCCCTTTTTCGTAAACATGTATCCTCTCATCCTTCCATCGTTGTTCCTTTTGTATCATCTCATCCTTCATCGTTGTTCCTATTGTCATGTGCGTGTATCCTTTAGTCCGTCATCGTTGTTCCTTTTCTCCCTTGCATGTATCCTTTTGTCGATAGACGATCTTCCTACTCTCCGGGCTTATTCCTAATTTCCCCATCTCACAATCATCAATCCTGTTCTCCTCTTATCAGCTACAGTTATCACCTTACATGTTCCCTTTTTCGTAAACAAGTATCCTCTCGTCCTTCTATCGTTGTTCCTGTTGTATCCTCTCGTCCTTCATTGTTGTTCCTGTTGTCACGTGCGTGTATCCTTTAGTCCGTCATCGTTGTTTCTTTTCTCCGTTGCATGTATCCTTTTGTCGATATACGGTCTTCTTGCTCTCCGAGCTTGTTCCTAATTTCCCCATCTCACAATCCTCAATCCCGTTCTCCTCTTATCTGCTACTGTTATCACCTTACGTGTTCCCTTTTTTGTAAACACGTATCCTCTCGTCCTTCCATTGTTGTTCCTGTTGTATCCTCTCGTCCTTCATCGTTGCTCTTATTGTCCTGTGCGCGTATCCTTTAGTCCGTAATCGGTGTTCCTTTTCTCCCTTGCACATATCCTTTTGTCGATACCCTGCTCTCTGGGCTTTTTCCTAATTTCCCCATCTCACAATCCTCAATCCTGTTCTCCTCTTATCTGCTATCGTTCTCACCTTATGCGTTCCCTTTTTCGTAAACATGTATCCTCTCATCCTTCCATCGTTGTTCCTGTTGTATCCTCTCATCCTTCATCATTGTTCCTGTTGTCCTGTGTGCGTATCCTTTAGTCCGTCATCATTGCAAATAATGTAGGCTCTTGCATGAAATACACGTTGACATGGCAACACACTGACATAATAATTTTTTTAACAAATATATATCACAAAAGGGGAATAACATATTACATTAATAGCCACTGTCTTTTGCTTCCAATGTACGATTAACGATAAAATCTAAACATAAATTTTGACGACTACAGACTATCTTTGTAGCCATCTTCATACGCATTTATGAAATATACTGCAGAACATTCCATTGAATGAATTTATTCAATTGGATTTCACCGTTCCAATGTTTCATGAACAACATCGTATAGACCTCGCAGATATATTCATCCCTCTGTTCGGGAACAACTGGAATATCCCATTTCCAATTGCTCCAGTCTTCCACCCCTCTTGTGACAGTGAGGAAGATCTTCATGTACTTAACCACCTCCTCACAAATTTCTTTGTAAAGACTCCATTTAGCTGAATCCCGAGTGTCCAAGTTGTTAAGCAAAATGAACTGCTCCGTGGGGAAGTCAAAACAAATGACGAAGAAATGATCGTGGTGGCAAATAGGAATCATGTACTTCATTTGAAACAGTGTAATTAGAGTTGCAATTAGAGTACAGTTGAGAATAGCCACCAAATTCCCAAGATATATATATGTACAAAATACATACATAATCACAAGTTGAATGATCTAAGTGCGGACAATGTTGCTCGTATAACTCAAAGAAATTGCAGATAAAGGTGAGGTGACGCTCCTCGTCGATTGGCTCGACGGACTTAAGATTGAGAATAGCATATTTCTACAAAATAAGAAAACATATACATCAAACAAGAGGGATTTGTCAAAAACACAAATCGGCTGCACAATAAGTACAAACAAATCTGGAATAAGGACCATGCCACCAGGAACAAAGAGAAACATAACAACAACCAAACACAAAGGGAACATGAATTGCAAGTAAACGAAGAAGTAGCACATCAAAAAAAATTGTGCAATACAAGAAAAGGGACAATGAAGCCAAAAAAGGAAAAATTAAGCCAACAAAAGGAGCAATGAAGAGAAGAAAAGGAACATCAAGCGGTATCAAAGGAACGTGATCAATGAAAAATGGATCAAGTATTGGGACAAAAGGAACAATGAAGGGTAAAAAATGTGCAAGTAAGACGACTAAGAGAACCGGGAGGGGAACAAGTCACGTACACATAGAAGCATCGGAACATTAAATATGCTTACCTTTCCGTTTGTCTGCTCCAGATTTTTTCTGTTCATTGCATGAATGTGTGTGTCGATCATCTCGTCAGTGATGTAGCAGCCTTCCATGCAAGAGAGGATATCTTCCGCCGTTAGGGTTAATAATGATTTGTCCTTCTGGTAGCAGACGTATGAACTGCAAAACAAAATATAACAGTATACTTTCTGATTTATCAGAAGAAAGGTAGTTAGAACGAAGTAGAGCGTTATATACTTTGGAATGTTGCTGAGCCAAATCCAGTTCAGCATGTCAATATGCAACGTAAGGATAGCAGGTAACTCAGGGCGCAGGCCTTCAGAGTGCAGGCGTTCAACAACAAGCATCATGTGGAACGCCGCTTCAACAACGGCCCTTTAGATTTTTGGCGACGAGGTTCAGTTAGGCACGGACGTGTCTTCGGCTTTGATGGACTGCACACGTCCTCCTTATATTCGCTTGATGTAGAAAATCTAACTATTCGCCTACGACGACTGCAACCGATTTCAGGCCGCTTACCCTTGACATCGTCTGAGTGCTTACACCCTCTCTTGCTTTTGACCTCGGCGGCAGTTGTTTCACGTCGATTCTCAGCGTCGCCAGTGCAAGCATCAACTGGAAACCCCTTGTTCTCTTTGAACTCTGGTGGGGGCTTTGAGAAATTCCTATCCTTCTGGATAGGCTCCTCATCGTCGCTTGAGAGGAATATCAAGTGATGGATTTTTTCATCCGCCATGCCGAACGTCGTCGGTGTTGTTGTTATTGCTATTTCGCCTGCTGGAGAAGGGATCGTCATTGGTGTTGTTGTTCGGGAGGAAGAACGGAAACTCTTGCTGGAGAAGGCTTGCTGGAGAAGGTAACGAGGACTGTCATCATTT
This sequence comes from Alisma plantago-aquatica, assembly GCA_963693085.1. NCBI lineage: Eukaryota > Viridiplantae > Streptophyta > Magnoliopsida > Alismatales > Alismataceae > Alisma > Alisma plantago-aquatica. Next base: position 426,802,385 of record OY856412.1, on the reverse strand, counting down.
CTCCGTCTAATCGAGTCTGCTGGCAGACGAAGGGGCGCCACAACGTGGGCGTGCTAATGTTAGTGGGGGGTGGCCAAAGACTAAGTTGCCCCCGCGTAGATCGGACGCTTCTGCCCAGGAGAGAGGGAACTTAAAATTCTAATCCTACAGCCAGAACGGTCGTCAGGACGTCCTGAGAAAAGAGGTCATCAGGAACAAATCTGAGCCGCCCTTTCGAGAGATATGTGGGTACCGTGTTTCTACATTAGAATGAAAATGTCCCCATACACAACAAATATCTCAACATGCAAAAGTGCACGCTCAAGGATCGAGATTGATCTCAACATGTTTTGAGAAAAGTGTCGCTCGAGAACCGATCTGAACCGGGTGCTGAGGTGCACTTTTCTCATGTCGTCCTAAGATGATCTAGGCCCTTGAGCAAGCACTTTTACATAGTGAGATATCTGCAGTCCACGGGAAGTTATGTAGAAGCTTTCTACTGTACACACAGATCTCTGTAGAGGAATCTTTTTACAATATTTGCTTATAGAGGGATGAGGTGTTGTTGATAATGTCTTGAAAAAGACACCCATCACGACTGAAATTTTTGCTACCACTTTGTATTTTTGGCAAAATTTCCGTCCTAACTGGTGTTTTTCTCAAGACATACTGAGTAACATCTCTGCCATCTACAAGTGAAAAGTTACAAAAAAAAGGATGTCCCTCTCTAAATATCTATTTGTATAGTACAGAGCACAACTCCCCATCACTCTAGATAATCAGACACACAAAAGTCTTTCCTCAAAGTCCTAGATTATCCCATGAGAAAAGTACCCCTCAACACCGGATCTGGACTGTGTATTTTGTCATAATTTCAAACAATCCAGATCTTGTGGTGCAAGGCATGACCACAGATAGACTTGTCAAATGGGTGGGTGGGTTGAGTTTGGGTTGGGTCATTGAGGGTTTGGGTCTCGCAGATAAAGGTTAAAAATACCCAGTGTTTGAGTGGAGAAGTAGCACACCCAAATCTGATCCAGCGAGTTGCGGGTGGCCCGTGGGTGCCCATATAATATGTCCACAGTGAAGAGATATTACTAGTTTCCGCTCATAAGAAAACATAGAATGATTCATTATAATTTTTTATTTCAACATAGCAAAATGAGGACAACCTTCCAGTACTTTTTGTGTCAAACACAATGTAATGTCTATTTTTATATTTGAAATAGATTGTAATGGACAAAAAGAAAACAACCATTTCTATAATATAAAATAAAAGAAAAATGATATAGATGTTGCAAATAGCATAATATATCACCCTGATAGTACTAGATTTTATTTAATGTTAAAGGTTCTTGATATATCATGTTCTTATGATTGTCTACTGGATAAAGTGAACAAAAAGATAACATAATTGTTACGGTCAAAACATGTGTTACTTTATATGTTCATTAACATGAACAACAAAATAGAAGATAGCTACTTTGTTTTCATTATTATAAATAATTAACAAAGATATCATCATAAATTTAGTTGCTTGATAAATGTATGAGTGTGGCATGTCTTAAGAGTCGTATATGTATTATATTCATAATAATAAATTATTTAGTTAAATGGACACCCGCAGGTCACCCGAGAAAACCCACTAAACAAAAACATAGGTATAGGCTTGAACAATTTCTAGCGGGTAACAAATTTCTTCACCAAAATTCAACTTAAATAAGTCTACTTGTGGGTGTCTGCGAAAGACCACCCCAGTCCCTTGGGTCATATGGTTGATTATGGCTTGTCCTTGTTCACACCTACTCCTTGTGCATGAAACGCTCACCCGAGGACTCTAATTACAAAGCCTGCCACCTTAGCTATATGGGTTCTCTGCCTTCCGTATGATCTATGGAAGTGCCAGGCATTGGCAATGAAGCAACGAAGAGGAGAATATGTAGTAGTATATCTATGAAATTGGTTCGCCACTGATTGTCCACGGTTCCACCCGTTTTATCCAGGTTTAGGTGTAGAAAATCAGTAACCCGCTCAAATCGACATGGGCATGCAGCCACATATTTATTATGTGCGGCTTGCATTAAACTTCCAAAAAAAGATTATTTCAACCCAGCTGTCCTAAAAGTTTGATGAGCATGATAAACATAGCTTTTAATTCTCCTGTACATCAACAACGAGAAACCATGCAAAGTAAAGTTTTGTAGATAAATATATTTATACATCTAATTAAACTATAGTACAACAACTTCATTACTGAATTTTAGCACGATTTTACCCAACTATAGCATCACCCGAATCATTTCAAATATAGTTAATTGTTAACTTCGTGGTGTTCGGTAGTTATGAAGCATTTCGGTAATGGTTTGAACCAGTTTATTATTTTCTTTTTTATTATATTTAAATCAAATGAGATAACTACTTTGTGTTCCTATAAATTTTAGTTAGGCACTTGTTTGGGTCAGTCGTTTAACCTGCCCCCACATTGACGTGATTAATCCATCCGTACGAGCGGTCTATGTAGTTGCTGTGGCACACGAGTATTTTGGTAGGCTTAAGAAACTATACATTATCACTAGTACAGAAATGAGTTATAGCGTCACTACCTGTAGGGTCGGTTTTTTCAAATAATCGACTTTATATGTCTAAAAAAAATGCGGGCACCACTTAAGACCTCTTGGGTCGGTTTCCTTAAGAAAACCGACCTTGTAGTGTAACTCTATAGGGTCAGTTTTCCAAATAACCGACCTTATATGTCTATAAAAAATGCGGACACCACTTAAGACCTCTTGGGTCGCTTTTCTTAAAAAAACCGACCTTGTAGTGTAACTCTATAGGGTCGGTTTTCCAAATAACGGACCTTATATGTCTATAAAAAACGCGGGCACCACTTAAGACCTCTTGGGTCGCTTTTCTTAAAATAACCGACCTTGTAGTGTATCTCTATAGGGTCGGTTTTCATAAAATAAGCGATCTTATAGACAATTGGATTACAAAGCCAATTACAGTTTCCCGCGGCAAAAATTTGCTTGATTTTGGCTTCACGCCTCGATCTATAGGGTCGGTTTTTCCAAATAACCGACCTTATATGTCTACAAAAAATGCTGGTAATTAGACATCTTGAATCCAGTTTGCCTTCACGCATGTATAAGCACCTCTAGCATCGGTTTTTTCCAAATAACCGACCCTAGAAGTCCCTTCGGTCGACAATATTGTCGACCGAGATAAATCTTAGATAAAGTTAAGTTCACGCATGTATAAGCACCTCTAGCGTCGGTTTTTTTCAAATAACCGACCCTAGAAGTCCCTCGGTCGATGAATTTGTCGATCGAGATAAATCTTGGATCCAATTTGCCTTCACGCATGTATAAGCACCTCTAGCGTCGGTTTTTTTCCAAATAACCGACCCTAGAAAGTCCCTTCGGTCGACAATATTGTCGACCGAGATAAATCTTGGATCCAGTTAAGTTCACGCATGTATAAGCGCATCTAGCGTCGATTTTTTCCAAATAACCGACCCTAAAAGTCCCTTCGGTCGACAATATTGTCGACCAAGATAAATCTTGGATCCAGTTAAGTTCACGCATGTATAAACACCTCTAGCGTCGATTTTTTCCAAATAACGGACCCTAGAAGTCCCTCTGTCGATGAATTTGTCAACCGAGATAAATCTTGGATCCAGTTTGCCTTCACGCATGTATAAGCACCTCTAGCGTCGGTTTTTTCCAAATAACCGACCCTAGAAGTCCCTTCGGTCGACAATATTGTCGACCGAGATAAATCTTGGATCCAGTTAAGTTCACTCATGTATAAGCGCCTCTAGCATCGGTTTTTTCCAAATAACCGACCCTAGAAGTCCCTTCGGTCGACAATATTGTCGACCGAGATAAATCTTGGATCCAGTTAAGTTCACGCATGTATAAGCATCTCTAGCGTCGGTTTTTTCCAAATAACTGACCCTAGAAGTCCCTCGATCGATGAATTTGCCGACCGATAACCTCTCGGTCGACAAATTTGTCGACCGAGAAGGAGCCATATTTCACCTCTAGTGTCAGTGTTTTCTTATAACCGACCCTTAAGGGCTCCTCGGTCGACAATATTGTCGACCGACATGAATTTTGGATCCAATTTAGTACTTTTCAAAACTTTATAAAGCATTGGGATCTCAATCCCTTGTCTCATTGTTGGGAATTCACATCCCTCAATACCACCATCATCACATTTGCTGGATCTGGGTATTCAAACCCTTAGTTCATCACTAAACATGGTTATCACTTATCAGGTAACTATTACCTTCAGGTCATCTGACCAAGGTATTCAGGATATTTGTTAGACAAGCATCTCACATGGTTAGTATACTTGATAACAACCATATCAATTTCATATCAACATCATGCAATACAAAGATAATATAACTATTCCCTCATTAGGGTTAGAGTTTCCCATCTTTATCAATTAGGGTTTCACATCACATCATCCCACATTAAGGTTACACATAACATTATCATATTATGGTTTTACTCAACATCACCCTATATTAGGGTTTCACATAACATTATTCCATATTAGGGTTTCACATAACATCATCCCATATTAGGGTTTCACACGACATCACCCTATATTAGGGTTTCACATAACATCATCCCATATTAGTGTTTTATAAGCACCTTAGAGCTCCCTCGGTCGACAAATTTGTCGACCGAAAAGAGCCAGATTTTACGTGTATAAGCACCTCTAGGGTCGGTTTTTTCCTTATAACCGACCCTAAAGTGCTCTTCGGTCGACAATATTGTCGACCGACATGAATTTTGGATCCAATTTAGTTCACGCATGTATAAGCACCTTTAGAGATCTCCTCGGTCGACAAATTTGTCGACCGTTAACCTCTCGATCGACAAATTCATCGACCGAAAAGGAGCCAGATTTCACATGTATAAGCACCTCTAGGGTCGGTTTTTTCTTATAACTGACCCTAAAGGACTTCTCGGTCGACGAATTTGTCGACCGACATGAATTTTGGATCTAGTTTAGTTCACGCATGTATAAGAACCTCTAGCGTCGGTTTTTTTACTTTTAACCAACCCTAGATCTCCCCTCGGTCGACAAATTTGTCAACCAAAAATGTATTTGAGTGTTTTTAAATAACCAAACACGGGCACCGCTTATCTTTAGCGTCAGTTTGTTTCTTTTAACCGACGCTACAGGTCGAGTCTCTCCTTTAAAATGGTCGAAACCTAGTATTTCTCCCCCGCGAAATAAAATTTTCGTTCTCTTTTTCTCTCCCGCGGCGCGGATACCTTTTCCACCGTGAAGCCCTTGCCACCTCTTCGCACCGCCAAATCCCTTGCCTCCTCTCCGCGAAAAGAGCTCGTCGTCGCCGCCTTTCCACACTTCCACGAAGGTCGCCGCCTCTCCGTGAAGGTTGTCTCATCCTCTACGATGGTCGCCGCTGTTTCCAAATAAGGTCACCGCCGTTTCCAAGGAAGGTCGCCGCCGTTTCCAAGTAAGGTTCCCGAGTTCGTTTCCAGGTTCGGATCTACCTTTCTTAGTCTTGGTAAGTGAAATATGTCTCTTTTTCTTTGTTTTTCTTGTTGTTCTATCTTCCCCTCTCTTCTTCTTGGCTGAATCCATGACGTTCCATGGTGGATCTTGAGATAATGGTTGAAAACATCTTCCACTCTCTTTTTCTTACCTTTTCAACATAGGGTTTGCTTCCTTTTTGGAGAAGGAACCAGCTTGGTGAAGAGGAGTGCCCAAGCTAGGGTTTCTTCCCCGTTTTTCTTCAATCTACCTTGCTGTTTGGAGTTTCTACATCATCTCTAAGGTGAGTTATATAACTTTATCCATGATTATTGTTCACTCTTACGTTACATGTACATGATTTTGCCTTTAAAATATTGATCCAAGTATAAAGATGTACCTTTACCTAGGGTGTGATCTTGTATGCTAGTTTTTTGTATCATCTTAGATGAACCCTACATCTTGTGCATGATTTTTTTGAAGGAAGTGGTAATCATAGACTTTGTTTGCATATGGATAGCTTTTAATCTCTCAAAAGATGTATATTTCTAGGATTTCAAACTAATTTTTCCTCCTTATATTTCAAGCAATCTATCATTTTGTAAATTATGATGTGATTATGAATCATTTTTGTCATGAATGTGTGGTTTTGAATGGTGACGGTTGAGCATCAATGCTCCCCTCTCCCAGAATATATGAGTATTCATTTCTATTTCAGTTTGAACGTTTCAGTGTACCCCTCGGTCGAAAATTTTGTCAACTGAAATATTTTCAGTCGACAATTTTTCGACTGAGGGGTACACTGAAATGTTTATTTAAATTTTTAGCATCGGTTATTCCAAAAAACGGACCCTGTAAACTCTCTCGGTCGACGAATTTGTCAACCGATATCCAATTAAGTTCACACATGTATAAGCACCTCTAGCGTCGGTTTTTTCCAAACAACCGACCCTAGAAGTCCATAAATCTTGGATCCAGTTAAGTTCATGCATGTATAAGCACCTCTAGCGTCAGTTTTTTTTCCAAATAACCGACCCTAGAAGTCCCTTCGGTCGACAATATTGTCGACCGAGATAAATCTTGGATCCAGTTCACGCATGTATAAGCACCTCTAGCGTCGATTTTTTTTCCAAATAACCGACCCTAGAAGTCCCTCGGTCGATGAATTTGTCAACCGATAACCTCTCGGTTGACAAATTCGTCGACCGAGAAGGAGCACTGAAGTGGTTATTCAATATTTAGCGTCAGTTATTCTAAAAAAACCGATGCTATAAACTCTTTCGGTCGAGAAAATTGTCGACCGAAAATGTGTTCGGTCGACAATATTATCGACCGAGAGTGTTTATAGGGTCGATTTTTTTGGAATAACCGACCTTACAGGCTCCTTTTTTCTCGCCTGGGTCAGATTTTTTACAACCTTTTACGTCGGTGTTTACTCTGTAAGGTCAGTTTTTTATGGTCAAATAAACCGACGCTATAGAGCAAAGTCTATAGCGACGACCACTTAGGCATCGGTTAAAAAGTGACGCTACAGGCTTAAAAAAACTGACACTACAGACCATTCCTGTACTAGTGTATCTTTGAAAAATGTTAAATGAGAATACAATATATGTAGCTATGCGGAAAAATAGAGAGAGACAAAGAAAGCAACTGTATTCCATGAGTAAGCATGATTCATTTTATGGGTATATCAAACATGTATTCATCAATATCATTTAAATTATCTAATAAGAACAGGGAATGTATTCCAACATGATATAAGTGGAACTAATGTTGTAACATACCCAAATTTAGGTATGTACTGCCTTTTACCCCTTAACTTATAATCTTTATCTTAAGAAATTTCTTATTATTTTGGATGTACTAGAATTGGTAATAATCTTCAATTATAAGAGTATTAGTCAATAACATAATTATTTGAGGCTTTAATACAAGAAATAGGAGTGATATACAAATTTGGGCCTAATTGTGCAAATTATAAGAGTATGAGACAATAAATGAAAAAAGAATGCATTAATATGTTGAAGATAGACTTTTTCCCAAATTGTAGATTTTGGGTATTAAAGTTCCTAAAAGGCAAATATCACTTTAAAATTGGATTCTTGGGTCCCTATTAGTCAACCTGTCAAATTTCATTTTATTTGGACATTATCTACTCTTTCAATTTTATCAGGAAAGAAAAAGATAATAGATGCACTTCCACTTTATTCCAAATCCTAATTGGCTATTATTCTCGACAATATAGTTGTCATGCGGCCTTTTTTTCTTTCCCTTTATTTTTCTCGGGTGGGTCCATTAAGTGGATGACTGAGATGTTTTCCTGGGATGTGAACACAGAATCGACGGCTTGGGAGTCGTCTCCTACCCCATTTTTGTCGTTGACTAGGACAGGTTCACAACAGAAATCTGTGTTGCATAACTCCCTCCATATTTAATGAAATCACATGATCCTTTCACCATTACCATTAGACTCCTTACACAATTTCATATCTAGGGACAACTTACTCTAAACCTAATTATCCATATTTGAGATTTGCCCAATTTCATCTCAGAGCTTCACAAACTAAATCCCCATAGAAACCCTAATATCCAACCCTATAAATATCTAACTGTGACACCCTTTGTCATACAAATACAAGCCACGAGATTAAAACAAGACTCCACAGTGGATTATCAAAAAACACTAAAAATTAAAACCAATTACAACAAGAACCAACATCAAGAAGCCTATTACATCAGGGTCCAAAAGCTTGTCAGCTGAATTATATATCATAAAGCATCCTTATTTACAACATGTCCATACAAGACTACCTGTCACATGTGATATCTGTATCTTTTACATAAACATGTACAACAACCAACTATATACAACAAGGCTCATAAACCAAAACTCATAGATAACACCATCGAGGAACATACGTAACTCCCCCAAGACCTGAGTATATAGGGATGACTCTAGGATTCTAACAACAAAAGACCACAAGCAACATTCTCAACCTTAGCTGCTATTGTCCTTCTTGTTGTTACTCTGCCTCCACTGCACGATCTCTAACTCCTCGTGCACATCAACCTAAAATATGTGGGAAACCCACGGGTGAGATTCCAAATCTCAGCGGGAGATATAACTCTCCACCAAGACTATTATTAGCACAGATAAGGTAAGATAAATTAAGACAAGAGTAAAGCTACAATTTATTATAAGAAGAGTCAACTAATGATATCAGCAAGGCAGTTACTGTCATCTAACATTTTAAAAGGAATATCAAGAACATGTATATTCACTACCAACTACATTGTACAAAGTGCCTCATCTAATGTTTTCATATTTGATCCTAAGAAAGTATACTACATGGCTAATTATGTATCTTATTATGCCCTGAGGATTTGAGTCGTACTACCTAAATCCAACCGACCATTGCTAAGTTGAAATCGGTGTCATATAAGGTCTATGGAAGAGTTGGAATCCATGACCTCACCAAACCTCGTAGTCACTACACGAGTTCACCGCAGAGACATATCATTCAACTACAACCTGTGACATATAGTCAACAGTGAAAGTCCTAAGCCCACCATGGTATAGGTCATAGTGCTAATGAAATTGAGCTACGACCCGTAGCCACACTCCTGTCAGGGTATGGCCCACATCCAATCATGTGAAACCACATAAGCAACATATCATTGAGCTACGGCCCACAACCACACTCCTTCCAGGCTATGGCCCCCAGCCAATGTTGTGAATGCATATACCCAACAGTATATGATTCCAAGCTTTCACTAGGAATAGCCCGTTTCACCATCCATCAATTGCTGACACTGATATGGATCAATGGCACAGGACAAAACTACATGTTTAGATTCCACTTGATTAGTTAAGTCTATTTAAATGCCTTTTAACATCAATCAAGTTACAGCTTAGAAAGTCATAACAAACTCTACAAGATAAGGGCATAGTACACTTTGAAAAATATAAACGTATGGGGTGTGAACTTGTCACACTATCACCACATGATGCATGTATCAATTCCATTCATCACATCATAAATACCAAAGTCGCATGCTATGGGATATCAATCCCTCAACTCATCATTCTTGTATCACAAGTGTTTGAGCATGCCTCTTGAAGGCGCATATTCAACATGTATGTTGTTTAATCACCATAACATACACTAGCTACGATTATCAAGCTCATAACACCTGCATGGTTAGAAGTTGACAAGCAAGAGAGAGATAACCACATACCACCATAATTCTTTCATAATAGAGAAACAAGCAAGATCATTGTTCATTATTAGGGTTAGGGTTTCCTTTTAGCCGATTAGAGTTTACAAGACTAGGTTCAACCATCAACCCTAGAACCATCACTATAACGACCAACTTACAAAACACAGATTAACTAAGCGGAAGCTAATCATTTGCAGCGGATTACTGAAAATCACTAAAAATTAAAACTTTTTGCAAAGAAATCCAATCATAGGAAATCTTTTCAACAAGAACCATAGAATAACATTTACATCATGTTTCAAAGTACATGTCTTGTACTATCTCTTCTTAAGAAATACAACATCAGCTGTCTTATGACATTATATACATACATCATAAAACCTCGAGGCATCAAGCCAAAATCTCAGATCGATTCATTAAAACACTAACTATAAACTCCGAGGACCTGAGAGTACAGAGACGACACATAGGACTTCTAGCTATATGACTTGACAGTCAGTGCCTCCACCTGAGATCTCACTGCTGTCCAAGCTGTTGCTTTCCTTTTCCTGCAAAAGAGTATCTGCCTCTTTGTCTGCGTCCACCTAAAAATGTTGGATCCCACGGGGGTGAGACAATTGTAAATTGCCCCAGCGAGAGATATAACTCTCCGCCAAAACATTATTATTGCAATTAAGGATATAAAACTGGGCAGATGATAAGCAGTTTAAAGCATTCTCTTAATAAGGAATAGGAAGAACATGTATATCATTTATCCTCCATATTATACCATCATATCAAACTTCTCTTGTGACACTCATTATCTTGATATGTCACCCAGGAGACATTGTTGTTTCAACTTATTGGCCTTAGCCAATCTACTAAACAGATTTTGGTTATAACGGACATGAGAGTGTACATCATCATGTCTTATTCAGGCATTGGTCTATACCAATCCTATATAAGTATTCCATGCATTGGATTACACCAATTATGTGCAACTAGTACAAGCATTATATTTATATTATTCCTCTGTATCCATTCCAGGTATTGATCTATGTCAATCCTGTGCAACCATTCCAGGTATTGATCTATGTCAATCCTGTGCAACTATTCCAGGTATTGATCTATGTCAATCCTGTGCAACTATTCCAGGTATTGATCTATGTCAATCCTGTGCAACTATTCTAGGTATTGATCTATGTCAATCATGTGCAACTATTCCAAGTATTGATCTATGTCAATCATGTGCAACTATTCCAGGTATTGGGTTATTACCAATCCTGTGTTATTATTCCAGGTATTGATCTATGTCAATCATGTGCATTCCAGGTATTGGAAGTTAGCCAATCCTGTGTTATTATTCCAGGTATTGGGAGTTAGCCAATCCTGTGTTATTATTCCAAGTATTGATCTATGTCAATCCTGTGCATTCCAGGTATTGGGAGTTAGCCAATCTTGTGTTATTATTCCAGGTATTGGGAGTTAGTCAATCCTGTGTTATTATTCCAGGTATTGATCTATGTCAATCCTGTGCATTCCAGGTATTGGGAGTTAGTCAATCCTGTTTTATTATTCCAGGTATTGGGAGTTAGCCAATCCTGTGTTATTATTCCAAGTATTGATCTATGTCAATCCTGTGCATTCCAGGTATTGGGAGTTAGCCAATCCTGTGTTATTATTCCATGTATTGAACTATGTCAATCATGTGCTACCTTTAAAACATTTTGTTACCTCTCACTAGGCAACAAACATCCTCATAGATCATAAGGCCCATAAAACACCTTGTCACCTCTTACTAGGCAACATCTAACCATATGGCTCATAAGGCCATTACACATCTTTAGGATTCAATCATGTTCATTACTCTTAACATTTATCATTAAATGATTCTCAGTACAAGGTATGAGATCATTCCTCATCACTTCCAACTTTCTTAAGTTATCAACTTATCTTGGATTAAGGTATTTCCCATCTTAATCCTTTCATCCTCTAACCTGTCACTCTTACCATGAAGTGCATAGGTTACACATAAGAATGGTCCAACTATCTTTAATGATGTGGACTCATCTCAGGTTAAGGCAATGCCTGCTATAGGGGTATTTACAAACAATCACTTTAGGCATTTCCCCCATCAATGTATTAGCTACCATTCCATTATTAGGATTAGGGTTTCCCATACTATCATACTTCATTAGGGTGAGGATTGCATATAACATCACCCTTCATTAGGCTTTCTCATCATATTGCCTAAAATTAGGGTTTACTATTCATCCCAACAAGGGTTTCTCATGGCATCACCCTCAATTAGGGTTTCTCATGGAATCAACCTCAATTAGGGATTCACATGGAGTCAACCTCATTTAGGGTTCACATTGAATCAACCTCAATTAGGGATTCACATGGAATCAACATCAATTAGGGATTCACATGGAATCAACCTCAATTAGGGATTCACATTTTATTATCTTGGTTTAGAGTCACAACATTACCCTGGGTTTGGGTTACATCTGATATTGCTCTAAATTTAGGTTAGGGCTCATCAACCTTCTTGATTAGGGTTTCATGACCTATTTATAAAGGATCATACCCTAATCATCACATGATCAATACTCATGTATGAATTACTTTCCATCATTCTCTCAATTTGATTAGGTTACATCAACCCTTCAATCAAGTACATACAACTATGGTTAACATAGTGTACTAAGACATTGTTCTTATAAGCAACTAGGGTTCATCCCTTAATTGGCACTAATCACTTAGGTACTATTAGGGTTTCGACCTTTGTACCTTCATTGATTATCATTACTAATCATCATTGGATCAATGGATCATTCATCATCTTAATTCTCAAGAGATTCAATCACATTGGACCTCCATTACATAAGGTATCCAATTGAATTGATCAATTGAGTCTTTAATTACAATAGGTGTCCAAGTGGATTAACCATTTGAATCCTCAATCAAATTGACTACTTGAGCCCCAAACGATCTTAGTCTTTCAAAGTTCAAACGGTTTGAAACCGTTTGGTAAAGGTGGTGCTTGAGTCCGTTTGCTAAAACAAGTACTTGAAACCGCATGGACTCAACCGGTTTGGGATCGTTTGGTCCCAAACGGTCTTGAGACCGTTTGGTCCCAAACGTTCTTGAGACCGTTTGGACTCAAACGGTCTTGAGACCATTTGGTCCAAACCTCCTCAAAACCGCATGGACCAAAGATGGTCTCAACTACTCCAATCGGTTTAGGGTTCTCAATGTTGATTCCATCAACCATTGTATTCATGTAACTAATCATCAATTGGACCTATCACCATACTTTGATTGAGTTAATTAGGTCATCCTTCAACTGATTTGACTTTAAATTGACCCTCAAATGGTCATCAATTAGGGTTTGAATCCATTGGATTAGGGTTTGGAATCGATGATCCTTCAACATTAACCAATGTGGAACTAGTTACTTTAAAACTATTGGACCATCATCCAAATTGAACATGACCTGACCCCAAACGGTCTTGAGGTCATTTGGATGACCTCCAAATGGTCTTGAGACCGTTTTCCCATCATATCTTCAAAATCCAAGTCAACCACTTAAGGTTTGGATCATTGGATTGATCACCAAATCAGCAATTGATTACACTTTAACTTAGTAACATTGGATCATCAATTGCTTAACCATACTCACCCCTAGACCTCCAAACGGTCTTGGGTGACCACCAACTGGTCTTGAGACCATTTGGATGAGCTATAAATGGTCTTGAGACCGTTTGTCTCATCCAACCCGTGGATTCTAGTGAAATTTCATCAAGGGTCAGCCTATTGAATCGATCAACAAATCAGCAATTGATTGCTTTGTAACTTGGTAACTTTGGACCTTCAAATGGGAAACCATACTTAACCCTAGACCTCCAAACGGTCTTGGGTGATCCCCAAACGGTCTTGAGACCGTTTGGGTGATCCCCAAATGGTTTTGAAACCGTTTGGGTCAATCAACCCAAAACATCATCTCAATCACTTACAAAATCAGCACTTAGCAGATTAGGGTTCATGCCATATCTTTGGATCTTCAAACACTTAACCATACTCAATCCTAGACCTACAAACGGTCTTTGCTGACCTCCAAACGGTCTTGAGACCGTTTGGGTAATTCCCAAATGGTTTTGAAACCGTTTGGGCTAATCAACCCAAAAAGTCAAATCAACTCATTGGAATTTCAGCACTAATTTCAATTAGGGTTTGCCCGGTTGATTAGCCTTCAACTCATGATTCCTTAGGAATTAATTAACCAAATTTGGTGGGTCATCAACCAACATAATTGGGAACAGGATTATCAAACGGTCAACCCTTGGTCAACTCTCTCAAATGGTTTTGAAACCGTTTGCCCAAAAAGTCAAATTAATCAAGTTGAAAATCAGCACTTAATCCAATTAGGTTTGCCTAATTGATTAGCCTTCAACTCATTATTCCTTTGGAATTAATCCATAAAATTTGGTGGGTTATCAACCAACATAATTAGGAACAGGATTATCAAATGGTCAATCCTTGGTCAACTCTCTCAAATGGTTTTGAAACCGTTTGCTCTCAAACGGTCTCAAACCGTTTGCTCTCAACCAGTTTGGTGAAACCGAATGGGCAAACATGTTGAAACCGTTGGAACAAGATTTCTTTGGGAAAAGTGTACAATATGATGTAATAATCATCTACCTTCGTCCCTGAAACTCCTAATGCATCTGATTTCATGGATTTACCAATTACAACAAGCAATTAATCAAAAAGATGAAGGAATCAACGAAATTGCAAGATTGATAGTTGAATAACAATGTAGAAGGGTTCAAGTTATAAAACCCGCCTTCAAATCTGATCCCAAGCTCCAAGATTCATGGCTCCAATGGTGGTTGAAGCTCTAGCAACCTCCCAAGGTCGTTTCTCAAGCTTTTGGAGTAAAAGGATCGGCTAGGGTTGAAGATGGAGTGAAGAAATGAAGGAATCATGTATTTGTTTATGATTTTCACCATGAAATCATGAAGAACGAAGATAAAAGGCTTACCAACAGGTTGAGGACGTGATCCATGCTGTTCTTAGCCTTCTTGGTCGGTTTTTCAAGCAAGGGGAAGAAAGGAAATCCGAAAAAGTCCCTTGGGTGGGTTGGAAAAGGCTATTTTATAAGAAAATTGATGAGAGAGAAAATGTCTTTATAAAAATCAATTAATTCCAAAAACAGTACCACCTCTTCCTCCTTGGTTTTCTTGTGTACAAAGGAAACTCAAAGCCACCGAACTCCCTTACATTATACATGGATTAAGGGAAAAGAAATTAAGCACCTCAATCTATTATAATACTAATATATCTTTTTGAGTGGGAATTCTTTTCCTTATAATAAGGTGAGTGGAATTTCACCTCCTTAAGATATTTTCGATCCTTGCAAGATCAAGGACGGTCACTCATGCATCTGAATTCCACAAAATTAATTTTGGTTGAAGGCCCTTCAATTATTTTATTTATTTTTACATTAAATTGAAATAAAGTTCCAATTATGCTTAAATCTTGATTATTTTAATATCAAGATTCTCTCTCCTTAAACTTAATTCAAATGAGGTGCCCCTCTCATTTTATTTGCTCTAAATGATGCCAAGAAACATTATGGACCTTATTGAAGTGGTAATTTGCATATTGAACTCTAGGTTTTTGGTAAATTGCACATTACACCAAAACTAGCTTTTAATGCACATACATTGCTTTATCAGCTCTTTCTTGGTATTTAGGCTTCCATAAGCCATACCTCAGCATCATTTTCACTCTCATGATGCTTCAACACATGAATAACATGTTATCATGCATAATTTTCACTTATACCCCTCAACTTGAGTAATTTGCATTTTAGTCCAAAACAAGCAAACATTGCTTCAACAATGTTAAAAAAGGACTAGAATTGCAACATAGGTTCCTCTTGAGGCCTAATTACTTTTCACAAGATAGGATTAAGCATTTAATCACCTTTCTTAATCAAAACACCTAGGGTTAAAGTATAACCCAGGTCAGGGATGTTACAATCACCCTCCATCATCTTGGAGTGTGTGAATGCATATACCCAACAGTATCTGATTCCAAGCTTTCACTAGGAAAAGCCCGTTTCACCATCCAGCAATTGCTGACACTGATATGGATCAATGGCACAGGGAAAAACTACATGTTCAGATTCTACTTGATTAGTTAAGTCTATTTAAATGCCTTTTAACATCAATCAAGTTACAACTTAGAAAGACATAACAAACTCTACAAGATAAGGGCATAATACACTTTGAAAAATATAAACGTATGGGGTGTGAACTTGTCACACTATCACCACATGATGCATGTATCAATTCCATTCATCACATCATAAATACCAAAGTCACATGCAATGGGATATCAATCCCTCAACTCATCATTCCTGTATCACAAGTGTTTGAGCATGCCTCTTGAAGGCTCATATTCAACATGTATGATGTTTAATCACCATAACATACACTAGCTACGATTATCAAGCTCATAACACCTGCATGGTTAGAAGTTGACAAGCAAGAGAGAGATAACCGCATAACACCATAATCCTTTCATAATAGAGAAACAAGCAAGATCATTGTTCATTATTAGGGTTAGGGTTTCCTTTTAGCCGATTAGAGTTTACAAGACTAGGTTCAACCATAAACCCTAGAACCATCACCCTCCATCATCTTGGAGTGTGTGAAAATTAGGAAACGTCATTAGAGTTGATTGGATATCATTCTAAACAACATTATATGGCTTAGGTATCGTTCATATATGAATATCATTAGGTATTCACATGTGCTTCTCATCCACCTACCATCACCCTATATTGACCACATAACCACATAGGTCTCAACCACCCATCATGGTCCATGTCACGACTGCAACACTCATGTGTCTTGACCATCCACCTATATGTCTCGACCTCCACCCGCTAGGTCATGTCGCACCCATGACACTTAGGGTTAGGGTTTCACAAAGCATCTCGACCCAAGGTGTCAAGGTCTCAAGGGTGTCTCAACCTCCACCTATGTGTCTCAACCTCCACCCCCAAGTCATGCCGCGCCCGCGACACTTAGGGTTAGGGTCTCACAAAGCATCTCGACCCAAGGTGTCAAGGTCTCAAGGGCGTCTCGACCTCCACCTATGTAGTGACCCAAGACCATCATGGTCGTGACCCTACTCTCTAGGGTGAGTTTCAACCTAAGCAAGGAAGGAATAAGACACGAACACTAGGGAGACTAGGCCACAAAGGCCTTGGCCTAACACCACTAGGTCAAACTCAACCACAAGGAAACATCTCGACCAAAAGCTATCAAGGTCGCGACCACCAAGAGGGAAGTGTCGTGACCACATGAAAATGCACCACCTAGGTCTAAAAAAAACCAAGGGAAGAACCAAGGTTACCATGAAGGAATCAAGAAACTGATCACCAAACCCTAAAGCATAGGTCAAGAAATCACCAAGGAAGAATCTCTTCCAAGGAAAGGAAAAGCATGCTCAAGGTAACCAAGACTGAACCTAACATCTATCCAACTTATAGGTATATGAACACCATGCATGGGAGCAAGAACAAGGGCAAAACTTAGAGAAGAACCTCCACAACTCATCATCTACTAAATCGGGTACACATAGATTAGGGTTTCATATTTCTTCCAAACCAAGCAACGTATCTCCACCAAATAAGTTCTAGATGTTACCACTAAGTGCAAGCATGATGAGGAATCAATCTAGAGAGAGAAGATAGTAATAAAAAGTATAAAGAAGTGCAATAATAGAGTAGGTTTAGTGTTATATAACCCACCTTAAGATGATCACTACCAAAAGATACAAACACACGATCCAAGGGTTGAAGAAGCATCACGAAAGGCTCCAAACTCGACCATAAGAGCACCTCAAGAAGAAGAAGACACCAAGGTCAAAGATAGCCCAAGAAAAGAAGAAAAGAATCTCTTGGCCAAACCAAAAGGGAAAGGAATAAAGAGAGGAGAAATCCTCTTCACACTTGGGTGTACCTTGTCAAAACATGGTCTATGACCCTTAAGATGAGGAGTTTCTCTCCCAAAATGACCACCATGGAAGAACCATGGTTTAGGTCTGAGAAAAGAGAGGAAGATGAAGACAGGAGATCAAAAGAAGCATCAACTTAGAAGAGAAACACTTACCAAGGATGGAAGGTGAGCTCAGATCACCACCACCACCACATGCAAGAGGAGATTGATCCCCCAAGCTCTAAGGACGAACCTCCTTGCTCCATCAAGTTCCAAGAACAAGCAAAAAAGGAGGAAGAAGATAGATGGCCAAAAGGGTTGCAAGTAAGAAGAGATAAGGGGTTATATAGATGGAAGATGAGAGAGAGAAAGGGGTGAGGTGTTGATAACACTTTATTTTATGTACTTTCTGTATATATTTTACACCACTTTTAGTATATATTTTGTTAGCTTTTCACATAATTTTTCTATCTTTTTGACTAAAGCCTCAATTACATAGTTTTAGGTATATTCACAATCCAGATCGCGGATCAAGACCATGACCGCAGTCCACTTATACCTCAACTGTGATCGGGGTTCCAAAATTCCCTAGAGATCGTGATCATCAGACAACAAGGAGGGATCGCGGCTAGTTTATAGACCGTGGTCATCGCTCAACCGCGACCTCATGGATGGTCACGATCAGAACATGTGCCTCAAGGATAGACCAGTGATCACATTGTGGTTACAAGCCACGATCAAGAAGGACCACGGTCAGCTTAGAAACTGCGGTCACTGATGAGCTCTTGCAAACCACGACTGAGCGGGAAGACCTCGACCTTGACCGCCCGGATGCAACCCACAAGCAGACCTTGATTGTAGTTATCACCAGGCCACGACCAAGATCAACCGCGGTGAAAGATGAATAAAGCAAAGACGCGACCGCGGTCTCACCCTCACTTAACTAAGACCGCGACCGCGGTCTAGGCTTAAGTCGGTGGAATGTGCCTATAAATAGCACACCCATCTATTTTGTCAAATCATCAGATCATAGATCAAATCCCGAGGACCACGAAGTGCTGCTGCGTTCCAAATTTTTCCCAGACTATCCCATCCATCAGTCTTGGATCTCCAAAGGCAGAAGCTGAGGAGAGAATATTGAAGACCCCTACTTCGAGAGAAGAAGATTGTCCACGCCATCCACGTGATAGATCTGGATCTAAAGGAGTATTGTGTCGTATCATGTCTCTTCCTTTCTAGATCTATCGTCCCATCCTGCTATACTTCCCTCCTCTCTTCGTGGGCATCTCGTGGATCTATATTTCTGTAATGTCGTTATGTTGTCTGCAAGCATGAGTAGCTAAACACCTTAACTTGGGTTGGGAGTAGCCACTAAGGCTCTCCCAACATGTATGTTGTCTCTTTCTGTTGAATATACACATTCTTATCAAGATTATCTCCATGCACCTGTTTTAATGCTTCACTTGTATAATTAGCTACCATCTTGTGATGTTCAATTGTTGATATCTCGAGAGAGTATTATCGCTTTTATCATGTGTCATGGAGTAGTATGAATGCACGAGAGTGTTGGAATGCTAAGGCTTTAAAACCATATGTTATGTTGTGAAGTTTACGTGTGGTCATCTTGAGAGAGAGGCTACCCTTAGACTAAGATCTTTCCTCATCTTGAGAGAGAGTGTAATGGACACTTTTGATGGTTGCTTGTAATCTTGGTAAGAGTATGCGAGAGAGAGATGATGTTGTATGTTGGTGAAATGCTTTAGTAGGTGAACCCCAACCCGGGTTTCCTTCCATATACTTGTTTCATTCTATTTCTTTTGTTTCTTTTGTTCTTGTTATTTTTGGTCTTTGTTGATCTGCTATAGTTGGTGTGTCGTTGTTCCTTAGGGAACACCCTTTTATATACCCTCTTCGACTGGAGTATACGAGTGTTAGATTCCGCATGCTTAACACTACCAACCTTGTCCCTGTATTCGACCCTGATCGCTACATCGGACCCCGTTTATCGTTGTGGGGGTTTGAGAGTCAAGTTATCTCTTTAAAAGTCTGACAACTCTGAATCAACTCCTTTTGGACGTGCGATTTAGGCCGGTCAACTTTTTGGCGCCGTTGCCGAGGACAAGGCAAAATGACACTGTTAAGAACCCGAGTCCGCTTACTATACTCCTGTGCCTCAAGCTTAGCAATAAGCTTGATAGCATAATTACTTTAAGTTTGCTAACCTGAGTTTGTGTAGAATAGTTCATTTGGACCAGTTCAGTTTTCTAACTTGACTGTGTGATATATTCAGGCACCCAGGCAAAAGCAACTCATTTGACTTTACTCCTTTTTTCCATGCCGCCTCGCATGGACGTTACCCTCTTGGGAGACGAGCGGAACGTGAGGAATGCACACAACCCACCTCCACCAGGAACGTATGAAGATAGGGATGGTCGTTACAATGACAGTCATCTATATGAAGAACATGAAGAAGAGCGACCTAAAGATGATCGTCACTATGAGGAACGTCATCATCGCCGTAGGCACAGAAGAAACCATAACAACCATGAGCGCAACCACAGGAATAGCGATAGCGAGGATGATGAGGAAGGGAAGACCCTTCGTGAGTTGGCAGCAACAAGGGCCAACGAGTCAAGATGTCTGATCGTTGTACCAAACTTCAATGCAGCAAACTTTGAACTAAAACCAATCATCATATCTATGATTCAGAACAAACCTTTCTGCGGGAATCCAAGAGAGAATATGTACCACCATCTTGATGCTTTCAAGAACATATGTGATACCATTAAGATGAGCGGTGTCCCACAAGAAGTGATCTACTGCAAGGGTTTTAATTTCTCTTTGGAAGACAAGGCTCTCTCTTGGTACCTAAATCTCCCCCACAAGTCTATAGATAGGTGGAGACCCCTTGCAGATGCCATTGTCACCAAGTTTTATCCTACTGAAAGGACCATCCGTAACATGTAGAAGATCACCTCTTTTGCATAAAAGCCAGGGGAGAACCTGCACGAGGCGTGGGAACGTTATCAAGAATACCTAAGAGATTTCCCACACCACAAATATCGTAAGGGGTTCCTTGTAACTGCCTTCTATAATGGGCTGACCCACACAGAGAGGACTTCTCTGAATGCTGCCGCAGGCAGTGACTTCTTAGAGAAAAAGCCAAACAGAACTATTAAGATTATAGAGAACATGGCTGCGCTCCAAGAAGGAATTGACTACGAAAGGAATGATAGAGGCACGTCAAAGAAGATTGGTTCTGAAGGACCATCATTAGAGGCTAAAGCCTTAGAAACTATAACCGCCCAAATCCAGAAGATAGCGACTGATGTTAAACAACTGAAGGACACTGGAGGAAAAGGAAAGAAACACACCGAGAAGGTGATGAAGTGTTTCACCTGTGGTGAAGGAGGACACGGGGTTGATAACTGCATTTACACTAGACCTGAAGAAAGTGAAGACAGTGAAAGTGAAGAGGAGTCGACGCAGAATGTTTCCTATGCAAACTTCAAGAGGCCAGATCACCCTGGTTTTAGCTATGGGAATAAGGATGTGGCTGAGAATTCACACCAGTTGGGAAATTCGCAAAAGCCACCGCTAGGATTCAAGAAGAGGGGTGGATAACAGCAGTATACTAGAACAACTAATTACCAAACAAACAAGAATAACTACTCAGCGCAAGGCAGGAACCAAACTCATCAAGGAGCAGGACCAAATCAAGGGTCGAGTCAAGGCCAAGGTTAAGGATAGGGTCAGGCAAAAGATAACAGCCAACCTGACTTAGTGACTCAAGTGTTCGATTTTGCCAAGAGGCAGGCTACCGTGAATGATCAGCTAGCACAAAGTGCCCTAGCCAACTCTGGCGTCCTGACTACGATGCAAGTCCAAATGGCAGATATGCAAATGCATCAACGCCAGATAAACCAACAGCTCGCATAGTTGGCTGAGCTAGTAAGGAACCCCTCAGGAAAGATCCCATCAAACACCGAGACTGCAAAAATGGCAATCCTCCGATCAGGGAGAACTTCGATCAATTCTGTAACAGAAAATGACAAAGAAGAAGAAAAAGTTGAAGAACCACAACAGGAGAAGGAAGTTTCTTCTGAGAAGTTTGTTGACAAGGAGGGGCCTACTGAAGAAGGCCATAAGGAAAGTGGTGGAGATAGGAACCCTGATCCTTTATAAGAAATATTTATGAAGAAAAGCCCATATGCACCGAGAATCCCATTTCCATACAAGCTTATCAAGGCCCACCTGAAGAAGAGATATAAAAAGTTCATGTAAGCCGTGAAGAAACTCCGTATAGATCTCCCATTTCTGGATGCTCTAGAGGAGATGCCAACTTACACTAAGTTTTTCAAGGACCTTATCACAAGGAAAGGATAGGAAGTCAAGTCAAAACGGTACACCTAGCGAACATGTCCAGTGCGTTTGTTCAAGCTGAACTACCTACAAAGAAGAAAGACCCAGGGGCCTTTAACATCCCCTTTTGTGTTGGAGACGTAAGTCTGATGCCCCTAAACCTTGCACAGAGACTTGGATTGACCGACATGGTCAAGACAAGTATGAGAATTAAGCTAGCCGATCATACTTTCAAGAGACCAGTGGGTATAGTGGAAGACGTTCCAATCTATGTGGGACGGTTCTTTATACCCTGTGATATTGTTGTAATAGATACTGTGGAGGACCCTAAGTGTCCGATAATCTTTGGATGACCTTTTCTAGCCACTGGAAGAGCCCTGATAGACATCGTTTGTGGCCAGCTGCCGCCAAATATAACCTACAATCAGAAAAAGAAGCTCTTCTCCGATGTCAAAAACTATTATTGGGACAACCCACTGCTATTTAAGAGATGTTCTGACAGTTTGTATAGAAGATGTATACCAGAGGAGGAAGTCCCACTGATCTTGAGAGAATGCCACTCTTCACCATATGGAGGGCATCATAGTGGGGAAAGAACAACTATAAAAGTACTTCAGTCAGGGTTTTACTGGCTCTCCATGTTCAAGGACACAACATCTTTTGTAAAAGCTTGCAAGGAATGCCAACTAACTGGAAATATCAGTAAGAGGAGCGAGATGCCTATGGTCGACTGGGTAGAAGTAGAAATCTTTGATTTTTGGGTGATAGACTACATGGGTTCTTTCCCATCATCAAAAGGTTATCAATACATTTTAGTAGTTGTTGACTACGTGTCGAAATGGGTAGAGGTTGTAGCTACCCAAACCTGCGACTCTAAATATGTGATTAAGCTATCTGAGAAAACCATTTTTCCACGCTTCGGAGTGCCTCGCACTATGATAAACGATGGGGGATCACATTTTGGAGAGAAGCAGTTTGAGGTACTACTAAAGAAGTATGGGGTAAAGCACAAAGTTGCTACACCCTATCACCCTCAAACCTCTAGAGAAGTAGAGGTATCTAGTAGGAAGATTAAGTAGATTCTAGAAAAAACTGTTAGTCGCACTCAAAAGGACTGGTCCATGAAGCTTGACGATGCTCTCTGGGCCTATAGGACAGCTTTTAAGACACCTATAGGCACAATGCCATACAGATTAATCTATGGCAAGTCCTGCCATTTACCTCTGGAGCTCAAACATAAGGCCCTTTGGGTGATCAAGTTTCTGAATATGGACCTGGAAAAGGCAGGTCAGAAAAGATTTCTACAGCTACATGAGCTCGAGGAGCTAAGATTACATGCCTACGGGAACGTGAGGATCTACAAACGAAGGACTAAGGTGTGGCATGACACCCACCTAAAGAACAAGGATGTTCGTGAAGGAGACAAAGTACTTCTCTTCAATTCTAGCATTAGGCTCTTCCCTGGGAAGCTTAGAACAAGATGGTCATGCCCATTTTCTGTGGTAAAGATTTATCCATCAGGAATGATGGAAATTCAAGGAGAGAAGACTGGAATCTTCAAGGTCAATGGCCACAGGGTAAAAAGATTTTACGAAGATGAAGCCTTTGTGAGAAGATCCGAGATCAATTTGGAGGAACCAGCCCAGCTAAATGAGGAAAGGAATCAAGAGTTACCACATCCAACTGTAGGGCCCAAGGAGTGAAGATTTATGCAATCTAGCTAAGAGACTTTAAAGAAAGCGCTTCTTGGGAGGCAACCCAAGTTTTTACCTTTTTTCTTAAGCTTTGTTTTCTCTTACTTTTTTTGCTTTTTTTAATTTTCTTCTCTTTTTAAGTGATGTACATATCCATCTTCTTTTGAGTATTTCATGATTTACCTAAGAAAATGACCTTTGTTTTGATCTAATCACAGTCTAGACCGCGGTCGCGGTATAACACTTGCATAAAGAAGACCGCGACCTGCGGAATAACCCACCGGGTACCTCGATCGCGACCTGAGGTCGTCTTTGCGACAGCAGAGAACTACGACTGTGGTTGTGCTTCTCG
This sequence comes from Alisma plantago-aquatica, assembly GCA_963693085.1. Classification (NCBI taxonomy): domain Eukaryota; kingdom Viridiplantae; phylum Streptophyta; class Magnoliopsida; order Alismatales; family Alismataceae; genus Alisma; species Alisma plantago-aquatica. The sequence goes on along the minus strand of OY856412.1, from coordinate 426,778,263 downwards.
AGTACACCGCGACCACGGTCCTTCCTTGTGATTACCGTGACCACGGTCTATCCCCTTAGATTGTTTGGTCACGGTTGCACCTGTATATATATCCTTCAACCCTCGCATCTTAGACTCTTTTCGCTCACAGTTTCCGCCAAGTCTAAGATAAACCCTACTCTCCGCTCCGACCACAACTGTCGACCTGCCGCCGTAGCGAAGCCGATTGCTACACCCAACCGTGTTCGATTCTGCCGTCGCAACCATCATTAAGGTAACTAAAAAATCCTTTTTGCGCTTCTAGTCACTGAATCACCTTGTTGCCTCCGATTTAACCCCTCGCCTGAACCGATTCTTCCTATTTTATCTCTCGACGGCCGTAAGTCACCCCATCGACGGTTGCCCAGGTTTCCCTATTACCCTAACCGCCTTATGGCGGTGTCTACAAATAACAATTAAAACCCTAAAAACATTAATAATGGGACAACTGTTACCGGCGAAAACGAAGAATAGATCATCAGATAGAGAGAGGAATCAAAACAATTGGAAGAAGAAAGACTGCGGCTCGCAGTCATCACCTCTACAACTGCGACCGCGGTGTGCTCGTAAACCCTAACACCAACCGCGGTGTTCACTCCAACTACTAATTCCGCCGTGGGTCGTGGTGTAGAAGAATGCTACTCAAGGTCGCAGTCCCCTGAACCGCAACTTGACCATAACAAGAAAGAAGACCGTGACCGCGCCCATGACCACGACTGCGGTCCCTAATCAGTAAATTGCGACCGCGGTCCTTACTCAGGAAATCGTGACTGTGATCCCTTGTCATTACACCGCGACCATGATCTCTTTCAGAGACCGCGACTGTAGTGTCATATGCGTTACCAACAAAACTGCGACCGTGGTCTCTATGCACACTCTTGAACATGACATTTAATAATTTACTGAACACCTACCTTGTGCAAGAAATACCTTCCCTAGATAATTGCAATAATGGTAATTTTCGTTAAAATCAACTAGATACTAATTCATTGAAAATTTTGCAGAATGTCTTCTCCAGCAACCAACGATTCCCTGTACGAGAAGGCTACTTCCCTGAAGGAGGTAGAGAAGATAGTAAAGGACCTAACAGAAAAACTAAAGAGGAATACTTCTCTACCAGTGGCCAAACGTGTGGAGATACAACTGAGGTTGGAACAATATCAGAGGATATTGGGGGAGCTGCCACAGGAGGACTCCCCACAAGAAATAGAACAGACGGAGCATATTGAGACCTCTGAGTACCAACCAGGAGAGTCTGAGAGCCAGGTAAAAGGCAAGAAAAGAATAGTTGCACCAATAGAAACCAAGGGCAATAAGAAGGCGAAGCCAATGGTTGTCGAAAAACCCAATAAGGAGGAGGCAAGCAAGGACAAGGAGGTAGTAGGGGAGACATCTGTGTAATCCGGAGAACCACCATTCGTGCCCAAGAATGTCGTGCACCAGTCTACCTATGACTGGATGCACCAACACAAGTAATTTTGCCCAACATGATACCTTGACGTAGAAGATTTCAAGAAGATTAGTATTTATGAAAGGATGATAAAATTCTTGGAAGGTGCAAACTTACACGCCTTATGCACACTAGAGGTGAAATCCGATAAGAAGCTGACCACATAGTTCCTATCTTCACTTAAGAAGGTCGCTACCAGTAGCGAAACATAAAAGACAGGAGGTGGAGATTATCAGCTGTAAGTAAGGCTAGGGGGCGAGACTCACATAGTCACAGAGGCAAGGCTGAACAGAATATTCACCGAGATAGAGGAAGAAGCCCAAGCCTGCTCCTCCGCCCCAAGTGAGAAAGAAGTCGTCACCTATGAAAGTAATGAAATGTGGGAAGAGCTAACTGGGGAGTACAAGTACAGTTCAAAGAACTCCAAGGCCTCGCTAATTATATCATGCTTTATCCGCACAATGCAGAAAATCACCGCCCACACGATTCACGCGAGGTCAGAAATAGGAACAGTTAGCAAGGGAGATCTGTTCCTAATCTGGTCAATGATAAACAGGAAGCTGATTAATATCGGGAAGATACTAATCAACCGTTTATCAGCAGCAGTAGGTGGGGATGCAAAGAGGAATTTTGTGTACTACATGGATGGCCAGATAACAAAGATCTCCGAATACTTCTTGGACGAAGGAGAAGTCCAGAAATATAAAGAAATGGAGGGACAACAAAGAATAGACATAAAGTCCCTTATCAGCACTAGTATTCTGGAACAGAAGGGGGAGATGTTGTACTTCAAACAAAGAGGGTCAAAAAGACTACTCCCCCTTCTAGAAATGGCGTTCTATGACGCCCACAAGCTGCGGCCAACACAGGATGACATCGAAAAGACGTGCTCTGGGGCACTACAGGCCAGCACGAATACAGACTCAATAAGTATAGCTGGAGAAAGCAGTACCCCAACTGAATTAGAAAAGAGGAAGAGCATAGATCCGCGGAAGAAGTTGGTAGTAGAGAAAAAGAAGACTGCAAAAGCAACTGCACCGCCAACAAAAATGCCAACAGTTGTAGTGCAATCGGCCCCCGTGGTTCCAACTACTGAAGCACCAGTGGAAGTTCCAGAACCCACACCTCTCGAGCCACACAAAGAAGCAACTATTGTAGAGCCAGAGGTGGAGAAAGAGAAGGCCGCAGCAGCCGACCCACAACCCGACAACAAACTGGAGGCAGATCCAGAAGGAGAAGGCTCTCAGGCCATACTGGATACGGGAACCAGTGGAGCAGAGGTAGACCCACTAGACAAGTCAAAGGAGAAAGAACAAGGTCCACCACCACCGCTTCCACAACCTAAGGTACAAAGCTCATCAACAATGCACATGGAGCATCAGCTGCACCAGCAACACCAACATACACCTTCCTTTGGAAGTGCCTTAGGTACAAGGTTTGATGCAATGTGGGAACACATGCATCAAACCAATACAATAAATACCATTGTTTCTTCTTCTCTGTCTGTATTAATGACGCAGGTACAAGTCCTTGATAAAAGGATAAAAGCACTCCCTGACTTCCTCTAAGAAGTTGTAAACAACCAATGGATGATGATGGAAATGCTAAAGAAAATGAAAGACGAAATGGAAGACCTACAGAAGGAGAGGTATGCCATCCGAGCCGACAATGAGCACATGTGTCAGGGCTATGACGCAGCTATGGCTAACCTCAAAGAAGAGCGTCAATGACTAGAAGAAGACCGCTGGAAGCTCGAGAAGGAACGCAAAGAACTCGAGAACCGGCGGATGAAAAAGAAGATCAAGCGCTCAGCAAGCCCGACGCACTCCTCAGCCAGCCCCTCTAGCCACGACGACAACGACGATGACAACGTGGGAGGAATTGGTATTGGAGCGGGCACACCAAAATCAGGGAGTGCCAACACAAAGGCGGCACCTATAGCTGAGCCAAAAAGAAACCAACCACCACAGCGGTCGAGCTCCCACAATGAAAATCAAATGAAGAAAAATGTGACATCGTCAAGGGGGCTCGACCTCAATTGCAACCCAGAAGAAGGCAAAGACGAAGCTGCTGAAGACGGTGGGAATCTAGCAGAGCTTCAACTCTCCCTGCCTGCACATACAATGATACTAGAAGAGCAGATTGCTACTGTTCATTGTGAAGAGGTGGTCGCCGAACTCAGTGCAGCAGGAGCAGCAGAGCTCGACAGAATGTTAGCTGAGATGGGGGCCAGACTCGAGGAGAGTAGCGAGTTCCTCCTATTCCAACCACATCACGATCATAGCGACTATATCTATGATGGGAAGATGGAGGCGACCCTGAAAATGATGGCGGAAGCCAAGTTAGGGCAAACTTCTGAGGAGAGTCAGGTCAAAGACAACATAGCTGTTGAAGCCTCCTCAGAAGTAGCTGAACATGTAGACACTACACAATGGTTGCACAAAGTGGCTGAACAAGTGGCAAGGCCATGCCGACAATAGATGAAGCTTCGACACCTCTGGCATAGGAAGCAACATCCGATGACAAGGATGGTGGGCTAGCAACCTTCTTCACAGATGAGCCCGCCAGGGAGCGGATTGCACCGATTGAAGCAGAAACACAGGGAGTAGCTCCCCCTCTACCTTGAAAGATGAAAGATATGGACATGACTGCGGTATCATGGATCACATGTAGAGACATCCACATCTTGGCAGATGTCCTCAACGATGATCTACCCAGGTCAGACATACTATATAGCAACAAAGGTAGACGTCTACCCAGAGATCACTTCCGGAGAATATTCATGAAGAAGGTACGAGTACATAAAAGACTAGTCAAGGTACTCTATGCCACCCTCCTGGAAGAATTCGTGCACCCGGACAAGCCGCAACCAGTTTTCAACGGGACAACACATCTAGCCAGCCTCCTCTACAATGAAGACTACAAGGCAGCATATGTGGTTGAACTGAAAGTAGCAGTTCGGCGGAAGGAAATAAGACACGTGGTGCTTCCCATAAGGAATACAAAGCTTTGGGCATTGATAGGTGTTGATCTGTATAAGCAGAAAATGACGGTGCTCAATTACTGTGCAGCCGAACTGGACAACACCTCACTGGTTTATAAGAGGAAGGATGCCAAAGATGCTTTAAAGATACCACTGCACCTACAACGAGCTATCAAGGATGCAGATAACAAGTTCCAAGGGTCCTGGAAGCTCTTCTCAATTAATAAGAAAGTCCCCCCAAAAAGAGGTCGGTTCGGGGGATTGCGCCTTCATAGTACTACGAATGATGGAGGCCATTAACAAGGGCATCCCTTTAGAGGATTTAGATAATGAAGATCTATGGAGGTCATCTATGATCATCGGTTCTTCAATGACCCAACGATGCCTACAGAAGCTGTACCCTGGAGGCTTCACATAGATATCCCCCTACCTGAAAAGGTCACTTGGAGGGAGCAGCTAAAGACCATGTGGGTTGATCCAACCGAACCAGCCAGGGTTGCGGCATAGGAAGAAGGTTGGCATGAAAGCTCTAGAGAAGCTGCAAAACACACGTCAGATGAAGAATCAAAGCAGCCTCCAGTGACAAAAGCACCTGAAGAGCAGCCTACCAAGGAACAACCTGAGGAGGGAGAGGTCGATGAAGAAGACATGTTCGATGTAGGGCTGGATGGACCGGTAGGAGGAATTACACCTTCGTTCAAGAACTTTGACAGATGGAGCTGCCTCAGTATGTCCTTAGAAGAACTGACAATAATCATGAGTTCCTTGAAAGAAGATTATTCGCCAGGAGATGTCATATTCGAAAGAGATGGCATTTGTGTGCTAAAAGATGACCTCCGTGAAATGCTGAAAATAGGAGGATACCTTTCAGTAAGCACAATGTCAGCCTACTAAATGCTTTTAGGCAAAGACATACCAAATGCCCACATGGCATGCTTCTTGTTGGTAGATTACATCCTTAAATACAAAAGATCAGGAGAAAGGGAGTGTCTACAACAACACCTGGCGACATCCCCACCAGATACATCTTCCTGCCAATTCTTCACGACAATCATTAGACCTTGCTGGCTGTCAATATCATCAAAAGGACTACAATCCTCTACAATAGCTCGGATGCAGCCTATGCACTTAATAAGAAGAACAATATGACAACAACAAAGACCCCAATGGAAGAAAAGGCAAACACGTGCGTCGAGGAAATTGTCAACATGATAAGACAACATTGCAGAGGGTACAACCCTACGGCAGGCAAGGACTTCAAGAAGATGCAGTACTGCCACAGGAGCCCCCAGCAGGTGCCCCTATCAAATGGCTGCAGCTTCTTCTACCTAGCCTGGATGGTGGCCTTAGCCACTACTGACTTCAAGGTGGAGAACATGCAATATGAACAATACCACGCACTACGAGGAGTTTACGCAAGCAACCTTCTTGAGTCCAAGTGGGCCTCCATCAGCAACAACAAAAACAAATAAAGAAAGCCGGCTTATACATCTCACTCAAATTTTGACACCCCGAGATGTGGTACAAGATAAGTTTGGGGGAGGAGTCATAAACGGGCTACTGAGGTACATTTATCATCTTTTAATTTTTACCTCTAAAAATTCCTCAAAATTTTTGAATTTTTGCTTAAACTACCCCTTAAATTTAAAAGCTCGCCTCCTCTCTTGCTAAATTTTCTGATTGTAGTGTTTTATCCCTCTTAGAGAGAAATACATGAGCAACATATACATTTATATACCCTCTTCGGTTAGAGTATACGAGTGTTAGATTCTGCGTGCTCAACACTACCAACCTTGTCCCTGTGTTCGACCCCGATCGCTAAATTGAACCCCGTTTATTGTTGCGGCGGCCTGAGATTCGGGTTATCTCTTTAAAAGTCTGACTACTCTGAATCCACTCCTTTTGGACGTGTGATTTAGGCCGGTCAGGTGTCAACATACTAAGGGACCCAAGGGACACTTGTCCTCATAAAAGACCAACATGAACCCACATGCAACCACTTAAAAATGGCATGCAAGACATGGTGGTACACTCTAGGTAGTGTCTCGACCACCATGTCAACCCACAGTGGTCACGGTCGTGACCCTTTTAGGTTGCACCATCCATGATCGTGACACCACCTATCACCATCTCCTCTTGGTCGAGACAAAGCACCTCCACAAACCCTAGGTCTAGACAACCCAAGCTAGGTCAACCATCTCGAACCAAGACCACCCTAGACTACTAGGTCATGACCCAAACACCTAGAGGAGGTGTCTTGATCATGACACCCTCCAAAACCTACCTTGGTCGCGGCCTAAGGTTGAGACAACACAACCAACACACATGGTCAAGGCACTCAACACTCACATCAGTCCTAATCACCACCTAGGGTGATACTCCTTAACTAAGGCTCAAATAAGGTGCCCTCCTCTTTATATTTCCTCTAGATGATGTCAAGAAAGAGAGGGAACACTCTAGAGGTGGAAAATAGCACATCAAACCCCTACATTGGGTAAATTGTAATTTGCACCAAAACTAGCACAGAAAGCACACACTTCATCCAAACAAGCTCAAACTTGAAACTTAAGCTCACCACAAGCCCTAATTACATATGAAAATATTAGATCAAGGTTCTAAGCACATTATTAAGCCAAACCAAAAAGGGTTACCCCAAAACCCAATTCAGGGCTCTTACAAGCCATAAACCCCTAACAAGGATTTTGCCCCTGAAATCCTAAGAGAAAAGAGAGGGGTACTTCCTTCTCATCTCTTCCTCAAGCTCCCAGTTGGCTTCCTCAACACCACAGTGATTCCATAGAACCTTCACAAACACTATGTCTTTCTTCTTCAACTTGTTCACTCTTCTATCAAGGATTAACATTGGACCTTCAACATAAGACATGCCCTCATCAATATCTACCTCTACTAGTTACAACACTAACTCTGTATCAGGATGGCACTTACTCAATATACTCATATGAAACACTAGATGCAACATGTGCAACTTAGATGGCAACTACAACCTGTAGGCCACCTTCCCAACGTGTGCCACCACAGGGTAAGTGATGAGAGTTTTAAAAAGGAAAAGATTTCAACCCACTAATAAACCGCAAGTATACAGAAATCAATGTAGTCAAGTGTCGAATGCAAGGAGATAGGCTAGTTAGGCGCAAACATGTTAACTTTCACTAATCTAAATTAGATTGTAAAGGCTTGGTTGTTTATAGACTTAAGAAAAGGAAAACAAAGCAAAGGTTTTAAAACAAAATTGATTTAATGATTAGGAACTTGAGCATAAGATTTCACTACCATTACCATTATATCACATGAACATAAGAAACAAGATCGTTGTTTAATAAGCAAGGAGGTTGTCACCATCATGCATTTCCCAATGCCATTAGATGGTTCTCAACTTCACATAATGCTCCTGCATCTATGCTTAGCTTTAAACACAACTGAAACCCTCAATAATCTCTAGCCACTCTCGTGGTCAAGAGAATATTGCCATAGACCCTACTCCATACTTCCTAATGCATTCTCCCAAAGCACAAGGCAAGCATAAAACATGTATAAAAGGTGGCCAACCTGGCATACAAGCAAGAAAACACCATAGGCATCCATTAATGAAAGTGAACTAAATAGCAATAAGCATAAAATTGAGTTCACATGATCAATGGCATGGGAGCTACTCTCCCATGCTCAAGAAAAGAGCTCTGCTCGTCCATAGTGAAGATATGCAGATACATGATAGTAATTTTAGAGTTTTACATGCTTAAGAGAAGGAAAAAGCTAAAGGAACCACAGATGCAAGCTAAGATATGAGAACGCCAACTAGAGGATGAAGTTCCACCCCTTAGAAAGCTCCAACTCGGACCAACTTCCCTCCTAGAAAGCTAGAATGAAGAGAGTAACTCTACTGCACCTTTGGAGAATAAAAACGAAGAAGAAATGAAGTGGAATGAGGGTTCTCTTTCAAGAAACCACTTTTTCTGTTGGTATGTATGCCCTGAGAGCCGATCATATGATGATTCGTGGGATACATTAAGATTGATTTGATAAACATCAAAGGCAAGCTTCCAATTCTGTCTGGTTCAATCATATGAGATAGTGATAGAACATATTGAATGTCTAGAGAATGACAATACTCAATGACGTATGCTTTCAGGTTGAGGACATGAACGATGAGATCATACGGATGCTAAGAGTTTGTACATTCTTGTTATGTCCCTAGTCGGATGTCATTGTGGAAGGTAGATAGATAACAATGACACACAAGACTAGATTGTGGTGTTGGTTGATGACAGAATCTCATTAGTCATCATATAGAGATATCAAACCAAACACATAGGTACTTGTTAGAGAACAAGTGTACCGGACAGACCCACCGTGAGTTTGACACATGGAACCATGACATGGTAGTCACAGTTAGTACTCACAGTGATGGTTGTGAGTGTGATTCTTTGACCTGAAATCACTACACTCAACACATGTCGTTGGGCACACTTTGACATCATCAAACGCAGTCCTGAAACATGGGTTGTTATAAAGGTGATGATTGGGTGACTTTGACACATGGGGATTTTGAGGGGTGAGTGATAGATATGGGATTTGTCCCTCCTGAGGGAGTTTGATATCCAAGGCCACTTGATGAGTAGGATTGAAATAGGCGTGCACACACATGTGTGAATCAGTATGTGATATTGATGTCATACATATCTCTTCCAATCTGCTCTGAGATCAAGAAAGTGAATGAACGTTGACAGGATGACTGTTCCATGCCTCGAGTTCATTCGGGATATCAGTGACAAAGGAATTATACATTCACTATAACACCATTCACAGATTGCAGGATTGAAAGTTGTTCTCTAACTTTCTATTTCACTTGGGTAGCACTGATGTGTAACTAGGCACCGCTCTTTGCTTGTGAAGTCATAAGTGTTATGGACTTTCACTGCCAACGTGAAATGGACCTGCAGGGTCACACACATAGGATTTAACCTGGAAGAGGAGTTTTGTCCACAAACAATGTTTAGATTGATTACTATAGGAGTTTAGTAGTTCAATTAAACACTCAATTAATTGATAGCTCAAAATCATAGTGTTCAAGGTGTTGGACTGATTGATTAGAGTATCGAATTGATTGAAACCACAATTGACTGATTCTGCACAATCTGCACTCCCAACCGATCGACTCATGAGATGAACCAATCGGATCAGCTTGGTGAACCGACCGGCTCAAGTTGTGAGTCGATCGGCTCATGATCAGGGTGAAACAATTGCTTCAAGTGTTGAAACGATCGATTCAACTGGTGCAACCGAGCAAGTTGGGAAAGTAGGATTGGTGAGAATTTTCCTTACATTTCACTTGCCCAATTTGATTGGAACAAGGATTGGTATTTGATACCAATTAGAAATAAAATATGGAAAGTCAATCGGGAACTGACCAGGACCACAAACCGACCGGTTCAGAAGTGAACCGATCGTTTCATGGGTCTCAACCGATCGGTTGAGGTGTCAACCGACCGGCTCAGGTCCCCAACCGACCGTTTCAGTTGTGAAACGATCAGTTTAGGTTGCGAGTTGGTTGTTTTGTGGAAAATCTCAAACCCTTCTACTCCTGCTTTTAGTCCCACATTGCCCGGGATGGAGAACCCTGTCCCATGACCCTCCTATATATAGGGGTATTGGGGGCTTCTCAATGTACAACTCAGTGCAAACCAGTTGCTCTGCAAAGTTGTCGTTCTCTCTGGTTTTGGTAACCGAGAGAGAGCCCGAGCAAGTGCTACCCCATAAGGGAGGCACAACAAGGGAAAGACAACTGCAGTTGTGACTGGTGGCAGGAGAGTGTGTTGGCGACTAGTATGCTGACAGGAGGGTGCGACTCCTTCCAATTCCTTGTGAGACAAGGAGATTGGAGTTCCAGGTGGTCCGTGTGGACTACTTCAGAGGCGGGAGATTTCTGCCGCTCAGAGGACAACTGTCAATCCCGACAGTCCCGGTGAGACCAGGAGTCGTCAGTCCCGATGCGACTAGGATCTGTACAGACACCGTCCAAGACCGGAGGTGAAGACCGTACAAGGCGCGAGGTATTGTCTCCGAGCAAGCCTCGGGACAAGGTATGATTCTACAAACCATCCTTTCCTATTGTATAGACGTTGACGTGTTTCCTTGTTCCAGGTTTGGGGGAGAAAATTTTTGTTTCCGCTGCCTTCTCTGCCTCCCCTATCACCCAACAGTGGTATCAGAGCCACATCAACTGCTCTATACTTTAGGGATTATCGATATGATCGATTTTGGTTTGTCACCTTTATTTATTGCATACGATGCGAATAAAATTGGCTTTATGCATGTCCAATCCTAAATCCACAAATCCCAATTTACATATATGATATGTATTATGAATGCACTCGATACGCGTCTCCCTTAAATGAGTTTTGTGGTGGATGTATAGTGTGGTTATGGCCAATAAACCCTATCTATGTATGGTTGTATGTGGTTGCTTGCATCTCGTTCTGCGCACTGATCTTCCTTCTCCTATTCCTGATGTAACTCGAAATAATTCGAGATTTCTTTCCTACCTTTGCTCCCCTCGAATGTAACTCGAGGTTTCTCCCTTTACAATGTAAAATAGGATAGATTTTTATTTCCTGTTATGTCAAAGAATGGAGGACATCCTGACGACAGTTGAGACGATCGGTTCAAGGCGAGAACCGATCGGTTGACGTTCCAGACGATCGGTTCAAGGAGTGAGCCGATCGGTTGATGACCGGTTTGAGGAGTGAGACGAGCAGGTGGCGGCCATGATGAGATGCATGACGACCAGGGGAACCGATCGGTTGGAGGAGCCAACCGATCGGATGGTGGCACCCAGTCGACCGGCCTGATGGCGAGCCGATCAGTCATGTGATGAGTTGATCAAACCCAGAAAGGCAAATCACAGAGTTCATCTTGTACAGGTTGCATGTGATGTAGACCTAGATGACCGTGATTCCTCTTGGCTCGAGGAATCACATTAGGATGGCCATAATCATCGCTTTTATCATTTTGCATGTTTTCTGTGGGATATAACATGTATATGATACATACTATATATTGTGGTGATTGGATATGTATATGTATATAAAAACCAAATCCCTCATTAAATATTAAGTTTTAGATGCCTTCCAAATGCGACACATGTGAAAAGCTTGATCGACCAAGTGTGGGCACGCCCTAGCGTGGTGCACCGTCTATCTCATGGAAGCGTGAAGGATGAATGTGTGGGTCTGCCCTAGCAGGGTGCATATTCATCGTGTTTGCTTTGGGTTGGACTTAACAAGGTGATCTAGATGGGATCTAGTACCTTGAGGCATGGAGATGATCATGGCAAGGAGTTGCATATGACATCTTATCAAGAGTTGCATATGATGCAATTGGCAAAAGTTGCCTACCTAAGAGATCTAAGATGTGGGTGACAGCCCTAGCTGGTCCATGACTTAGAGGATTTTAGGATCTTTCCCACTAGAAGGTTGTACGCTGCAATCTTCCGAATTGATGGTGAGGGCTATCAATTTGAACTAAAATAGTGAGAGCGATAATTAATTAAAGGCCTAATTTTATCGTCAACTTTTCAAATCAATCAAACAAGTCAAAAAGAGTTTTGGACTAAAATTGCATATATTTCCTTTTGTACAATAAATGGTTAATCTACAATAATCACTTATTTGCGATCAGTCTTTGAGACCAACAAATTAAATGGGAATAATTCCACGACTGATTAGGACATTGAGAGGTGTTCTCAATCGTAGAGTGAAAGCTCTAAGTCCTAGTTATACCAGAACCAGATGAACTCGATCCCACCATATCAATGACTGAAAGTATGCTTATGGAAGCATACCAAGGATGACATTGATGAGGAGTGCTTGATGTTGTGTTCCCTGAACTATGAGTTGTAGGGACAACATGAGACATATGATGCTCCAAGACATTGTCCTAGTATGTCATGATAGAAGGAGATCCAATAAGGTATTCACACACTTAATATGATTGGGTATGTGGAAAGACCTGACTAAGGAGGATTCCCTCTGAGCCAAGAGTTGGCTATTGGTATGGTACTGCAAGTGTTGCGAGAATCATATAGTTCATGATAAACTACAACATGAACAACTTTGACAAGTGTTGACAAAGTTGTTGGACATGTTGAGGACAGTAGAGGCAAATATGAAGAAAGACTAACCCTAATCTTTGATGAGATCAATGAAAGGTAAGTCTTAAGGGCAAGGGCAAGGGCAAAGCAAAGAAGTGTTCTGATGCTATCCAGCAGCCCAAGCCGTATTCAACCTCAAGGCACATGGGGAAAGGGTGTATGAGGGAATTACCCTCTATATCTGGAAGAATAAAAGAAGATGAAGGAGGGGATGGACATCTCCACCTAAGGTATCATGAAATGAACCGCTTCTTTATCTGAGGTATATGATACCAAGATATGGATATGTCATATATGATATGCAATATCCACAAAGAAGTGATGGCCTTTGTGAAAGGACCAAGAAAGGAGTACCCATCATTGGAGCAAGTGTTGCTGCCATAGATAGGAGTACCTTTCAGTTTATTTCAGCCTAAAGGGCACGAAATAGAGTTGAGAACTGCTATTTCATATTTGCCAATAGATAGAAACACTTTATTTTTGCATATTGTATGACAATAATGGCAATCAATAAAGAGATGTTTCAATTTATAAAGATATGATCTTTGTGGCAATGCCTTATTTATCTTGTGGTATTTGATATGCATAAGATAAAATGATACCTAAAAGTTATAGATAACTCAAATAATTAAATTAGCATCAATCATGAGAAATTCATTTCTAGTTTCCATGTGATGGATAAATCTAGACTCTTTTGGTTAAAGAACCAGTAAGAGACATGAATATCTTGGACATGATTAATCAATCTTCACTAATGGTAGTGGGAGAATGATTGTCCTATTAGGTATAATACATGTGATGTATTTACATACCTATTGGAGAAAATGCTAATACTTCAAATGGTGTTTAGAGAAATACCAATATGAATATCTTGAAGGGTTCAAGATTATCATAAATGAAGTGAAAATTTGGTAAAGTGTTAATTCTTGATGAGATCAATGAATGAAATACTTGGACCAAATGTTTGAGATCCTTATGAGTGATTATGATAGTGTATCATAGTGAACTCATGATTAAGGCATGATGATGTCTAAATCAAGAAGGAATCATACTCTAAGGAGTTAGAGAATGATTATCAAATAACTGAATTCTTCTTAATAAAAGAATACCCCACACTAATAAAGGACATTAAGAATCACAAGGGTTGTGAGTTCTTATATCCTTAACAGATACACCTCAATTATCTATGTGATGAGTTGTTCATGTGATGAGTCAACTATCCAGATGAATATGAGGAACCAAATTTTGAGTTATGGTTTATGACCATTACATCCTAAATGACATCCATGTGAACCATAAGGTATGACCTTGATGGTAGCACCCATTGGATGAAATCCATAAGTGCAAATGAATCTTAAGTGTTAATACACATGGATAACATTTTGAGAAGGATGATGCTTGTTGATTGCAACTTAATGACTAAGACATTTGGCATATGGATACTAAAACCACATTCCTATAAGGAATAAAACAAGGATGTGTACGTGACACAACCTATAAGGTTTATGAATCCACTAATGCAAATGAAGTCTATAAGTTACAATGGAATAATCAATATGATTGATTGAGTACAAGCAACTCAGAATTGGATCTTTACTTTGATGATATAGTCAAAGGGTTTGACTGATATGTCAAAGATAAAGAAGGGATCTGTGATTTAGTGGGAGCGTGTTCACATTCCACATGTTGATGTGAAATGGAAATGTTCTAGAATGGAAATCCAAAAGTGGAAATTATCTTTAAGGAAGATAGAGATGTTTCCTATGTGATAGGAATATAGATATATAGAGATAGTTCTCGAAAAACCTCTTGACCTGAAAAGAGAAAGCATACATTGGCAATCTGTACTGAAGGGTTCAGTATGCACAAATTTAGTGGGAGAAAACTTGTCCATGTTATATGGAGTTAGTATCCCAAGGCCAAGTGTCCAATTCTTATGAAGAATGGCAGCACTAAGAATAGATATGGATCTATCATGTATGTAATCATCCCGTTATCTTGCATGTATCGACATGACAAGAATAAAATGCATTCATCATCTTGTATGTAGGACATGACAATATGATGTGCTCATCCTGATAACTCGTATGTGGATGTCTGTCTACTTGCAGTAAGGGTTACTGGAATACCATGAGAACTTGACAAGTACTTGTGAAGTACTAGTTCTATGGAGATAAGGAAGAGTTCAATGTAAAGAGTTACATTGATGCAAACTTCCGAAAGGACAGTAAATTAATCGCAAATTATATATATATATGATATATAAAAGTGAAAGTTTGTTGATAATTGGAAGTGTTCCAATAAAACCATTTAAAAGGAAATGCCGAGTATCTATGTGTTAGAGAACATCAGTGGATACTATATGGATCTGGAAGTTCACGAGATGAACTTATAGATATTCTACTCATTGATGACAAGTATGGAATCCTTGATCATGCAATGTGGCTAAAGGTTAGCAAAGGAATACTAGATCACATATTATGGCAACTCCATCTCATACGTATGACGTACAACGAAGAGACGTGAGACATGCAATTTATACTGACTTTGGCAAAGTGTTTCCATTACTCACTATGTTCGCACTAGAGCACAGTAACGTGTGAGACATGTTTGAAGATCACTATGAATATGATTCAAGGGTGATTGGCTCGCAGTGCAAGTGGG
The DNA here is from genome assembly GCA_963693085.1 of Alisma plantago-aquatica. NCBI lineage: Eukaryota > Viridiplantae > Streptophyta > Magnoliopsida > Alismatales > Alismataceae > Alisma > Alisma plantago-aquatica. Next base: position 426,762,981 of record OY856412.1, on the reverse strand, counting down.
AGTCTGTTGGTATGTATGCCCTGAGAGACGATCATATGATGATTGGTGGGATACATTTAGATTGATTTGATAAACATCAAAGGCAAGCTTCCAATTCTTTCTGGTTCAATCATATGAGATAGTGATAGAACAGATTGAATGTCTAGAGAATGACAATACTCAATGACGTATGCTTTCAGGTTGAGGACCTGAACGATGAGATCATACGGATGCTAAGAGTTTGTACATTCTTGTTATGTCCCTAGTCGGATGTCATTGTGGAAGGTAGATAGACAACAATGACACACAAGACTAGATTGTGGTGTTGGTTGATGACAAAATCTCATTAGTCATGATATAGAGATATCAAACCAAACACATAGGTACTTGTTAGAGAACAAGTGTACCAGACAGACCCACCGTGAGTTTGACACATGGAACCATGACATGGTAGTCACAGTCAGTACTCACAGTGATGGTGGTGAGTGTGATTCTTTGACCTGAAATCACTACACTCAACACATGTCGTTGGGCACACTTTGACATCATCAAACGCAGTTCTGAAACATGGGTTGTTATAAAGGTGATGATTGGGTGGCTTTGACACATGGGGCTTTTGAGGGGTGAGTGATAGATATGGGATTTGTCCCTCCTGAGGGAGTTTGATATCCAAGGCCACTTGATGAGTAGGATTGAAATAGGCGTGCGCACGCATGTGTGAATCAGTATGTGATATTGATGTCATACATATCTCTTCCAATCTGCTCTGAGATCAAGAAAGTGAATGAATGTTGACATGATGACTGTTCCATGCCTCGAGTTCATTCGGGATATCAGTGACAAAAGAATTATACATTCACTGTAACACCATTCACGGATTGTAGGATTGAAAGTTGTTCTCCAACTTTCTATTTCACTTGGGTAGCACTGATGTGTGACTAGGCACCACTCTTTGCTTGTGAAGTCATAAGTGTTATGGACTTTCACTGCCAATGTGAAATGGACCTGTAGGGTCACACACATAGGATTTAACCTGGAAGAGGAGTTTTGTCCACAAACAATGTTTAGATTGATTACTATAGGAGTTTAGTAGTTCAATTAAACACTCAATTAGTTGATAGCTCAAAATCATAGTGTTCAAGGTGTTGGACTGATTGATTAGAGTATCGAATTAATTGAAACCGCAATTGACTGATTCTGCACAATCTGCACTCCCAACCGATCGGCTCATGAGATGAACCGACCGGCTCAGCTTGATGAACCGATCGGCTCAGGTTGTGAGTCGATCGGCTCATGATCAGGGTGAAACAATTGCTTCAAGTGTTGAAACGACCGATTCAACTGGTGCAACCGAGCAAGTTGGGAAAGTAGGATTGGTGAGAATTTTCCTTGCATTTCACTTGCCCAATTTGATTGGAACAAGGATTGGTATTTGATACCAATTAGAAACAAAAGATGGAAAGTCAATCGGGAACTGACCAGGACCACGAACCGACCGGTTCAGAAGTGAACCGACCGTTTCATGGGTCCCAACCGATCGGTTGAGGTGTCAACCGACCGGCTCAGGTCCCCAACCGACCGTTTCAGTTGTGAAACGATCACTTCAGGTTGCGAGTTGGTTGTTTTGTGGAAAATCTCGAACCCTTCTACTCCTGCTTTTAGTCCCGCATTGCCCGGGACGGAGAACCCTATCCCATGACCCTCCTATATATAGAGGTATTGGGGGCTTCTCAAAGTACAACTCAGTGCAAACTAGTTGCTCTGCAAAGTTGTCGTTCTCTCTTGTTTTGGTAACTGAGAGAGAGCCCGAGCAAGTGCTACCCGATAAGGGAGGCACAGTAAGGGAAAGACAACTACAGTTGCGAATGGTGGCAGGAGAGTGTGTTGGCGACTAGTACACTAACAAGAGGGTGTGACTCCTTCCAATTCCTTGTGAGACAAGGAGATTGGAGTTCTAGGTGGTCCGTGTGGACTACTTTAGAGGCGGGAGATTTCTACCGCTCGGAGGATAGCTGTTAATCCCGACAGTCCCGGTGAGACCAGGAGTCGTCAGTCCCGGTGTGACCAGGAGCTGCACAGACACCGTCCAAGACCGGAGGTGAAGATCGCGCAAGGCGCGAGGTATTGTCTCCGAGCAAGCCTCGGGACAAGGTATGATTCCACAAACCATCCTTTCCTATTGTATAGACGTTGACGTGTTTCCTTGTTCTGGGTTTGGGGGAGAAATTTTTTATTTCCGCTGCCTTCTCTGCCTCCCCTATCACCCAACATTTTCTACCTCAAAATTGCCCTCCTCTGCTTTGGAACTTCTCTTGGGAGTAAAACACTTCAAAATGACCGAGCATAACCGCCTCATAGGCTCCCATTTGCTTTTAAAATGAAAGGAAGATGCTTTAATTTTTTTAGAAACTGACATCAACACTGCGTGTCTTTTGTCGAACATGTAGTGTCATTTCATTTATACTTGCTCAGGATTGTCACTGCATTGAGGTAAATGGCATGTTTGAATTTAGACATGCCGTGTTTCTATCTTTAGGGAGTGAATCAAATGAAGGTGACACGTCGTGTTTGAATTAACACAGTGTTCTTTGGCAGAAACGTGCATACAGTCTTCATGTACCAGGAACACATCGTGTCTGATAAAGGACACGTCGTGTTACCTCTTTTCTCTGATCTGGATAAAACACTACTAGAGAATCACACACCGTGTGTTTAATAACACACGACGTGTTCTTTGTCCTATGAGACTACTTGTAAGTGAACACGCCGTGTCTTCTGTTGTTTCTTCAGAAATTTGCTTTGGGTAAGCTGAAAAACTTGGGGGAAGTTCCATTGAGGTTGGATCTGAGTTAGGTTATCTCCAATTTGACCTTTTTAATACATGTCTACAATCAACATCATGTGATAAGTAAAGAAACTAAAAGGTGTGACAAAATGAATATAAATAGAGGCTGATTTGGGACAGAATGAGCTGAAACTGTGTGTGAAGAAGTGTAAAAAGTCGATATAAAACACACACAATAGTAAGGTCCCATAAAAATGGAAGCCAACTTACCCTTCTTCCCAAACCTCAAAACACCTTTCCAAGGAGATACCTTGAGGTACACTCTGTCTCCCACTTAGAACTCTAAAGTTCTATGATGGTTATCTGCATACGACTTCTTCCTGTCCTGTGCTGCCTTCAACTACTATTGAATCACTTTGATCTTTCCTGTCGTCTGTTACACAAGCTGAGGACCAAGAATATGATACTCATATGTCTCATACCAATACAATGGAGACCTACAATGCCTTCCATACAATGCCTCATACAGTGCCTTGTCGATGCTTCTCTGGTTACTGTTGTTGTAGACAAACTCTATCAGGCTGAGGCGCACATCCCAACTGCCCAAAAATTGGTGAACACAAGCTCTCAATAGATCCTCCAAGGTTTGAATGGTACTTTCATATTGACCATCTATCTGCGGGTGGAAGGCAGTGCTAAACCTCAACTGTGTACCCAGGTATGTGTGTAGTCACTCCCAAAAGTGACTTGAGAACTAGGAACCTTGGTTAGACACAATGATAGCTAGAACACCATGCAAACACACTATCTCATCAACATAGATCTGGCCAAGCTTATCAGGTGCATATGTCATCTTCATAGGAAGGAAATGCACTAATTTGGTCAACCTGTCAATATCAACAATCACCCAGATGGAATCATGACCCTCGTCTATCCTAGACAGACCAACCACAAAGTCCATAGTCACATGATCCCATTTCCACTGTAGTATAGATAACAATTGCAACATCCCTATAGGCTTCTAGTATTCGGCTTTAACCTACTGACACACAACACATCTTGCAACAAACTCAGCCACATCCTTCTTCAATCCGGGACACCAATACATGTCCTTCATGTTATGATAGATCTTGGTGCTACCTGGGTACATAGCTTACATAGATGAGTGAGCCTCTTCCAACACCATCCTCCTTAGGTCATTAACATCAGGAACCACTACTCTGTCATGATAACAAACCCTCCCATCATCTGACTCATAGAAGCCATCATGCTTCTCACTACCAAACTCTGATCTAATATGTTGTATCACAGTATCAACCTGATGTGCCTCTCTGATATGTTGTCTCAGTGTTGATGTGATGGACTAGATTTTGGCTTAATTTTGAGGATGAAATTTCTTTCAAGGTGTGTAGGATATGATGGACTCTACTTTTTAGAACCTTGAGAACTAATGGAATATTTGAATCTGTATGTTTGAGTTATTTTGAGAGTTCCAAGCATTTTGGTAAAGTTGAAGTGTTCCTTGATGTTGATCTTATGATTTATACCCCTTAATATATGCCTCTTTGGAGTATTTAATTGATTGGTCAAACAATATAATTTGGGGGCAACATTTAATAGAAGATAGCTTGAGTGATTTGAAAGCTTTGGACTAAATTGAGTGATGATTAGACCATCCAATCAGAACTTATGGAGGTTTAAAGTTTGTGAAAGATTTTATGTATAGATGAACAAGGTATATAAGCCTTAGCGTAAGTTTTTGATTAATAAGATGGTGTCACGTGCCCTTTTAGTGGGTGATGTGCAGAGCCCCAGATCTAGGTTGGTGGGGTTCCATATCAGTCGTACATGAGGCACTGATGGACAAGATTGTGCCTTCTAGCTTTCAGTTTCTGGATTCCACTGGTGGTGACTAAATACATGGTTGTGGCATTGAGAACGTGGGACGAGAACAAATAATGGATGATCAGTTAACTGCATCTAGTCTAGATGAGTACAACAACCCCTTATTTGTGGTGGTTGGATGAGTGGGGAGGGAGAACATACTCCCCCTTTTCTAATGTCTCCATCGTAACAAGAAGATGATGGCTGGAGGTAGAAGTCCGAGTTATGAATGATTTCAGGCAAGGTTGAGGAAGCAAAAAGAAATCCTGAGTCCATAGAATTTAAAGTTTGGCATTTGTTGCTTGTCTCTGGTAGCTGGCTTGGTCGCCAAACTCCATGTCATTGGAGGAGAACACGCAGCTCAGGAGAAGGATGTGGGGATTCACACTGCATTGAGTGTTTTTTTCCAGTCCCTAAAGGAGTCACGAACCTCACAGAAGTCTGAGTTTCCAGTGTGGGCTTCACCTACAACTGTGCCAACAAACCCGCTAGCATTGACACCTCCAACCGTGCATTCATCTAACACAAGGAGACCAGCATGTTTTGCTTGTGGCACACCAAGGAATTCATTTGGGCTCTATCCATAGGAGAAGACGAAGATGAAGACTTCCTGCTCAACGCATCTGCTACAACATTAGCCTTCCCTGGATGGTAATAAATCATGCATTCATAATCCTTGATTAACTCCATCTACCACCGCAGTGTCTCTGGGTCTTCAACGCATGAACCATAATAGCTAACTTAAGTCATGGGTCAGGTAGTTCTCCTCGTGTTTCTTAAGTTGTCGAGAAGCAAAGGAAACTACTTGTTTGTCCTGCATCAGCACACAGCCCATGCCATTCATGGACGCATCGCAAAAGACTATGCATCCTTTCCCCTGCTCAGGCAAGACGAACACCAGTGCACTTGTCGACTTCTCCTTCAATGTATGAAAAGCACACTGAGATATGTCATCCCAGATGAACAACATGCCTTTTCTCATCCACTTTGTTGGGGGCAAAGTGATAGCACTAAAGTTCTTGATGAATCTCCTGTAATAGCATGCCAAACCTAGAAAATGTGCACTTATGTCAGTTTCCTCAGTTGCTCCCACTCTGTCATGGACTCAACCTTCATAGGATCTATACAAACTCCCCAGCAGACATGACATGCCCCAAAAAAGTTACCTCCTTCAACCAAAACTAGAAACTTACTGAACTTGGCATATAGCTGATGTTGTCTCAACACACTCAACACCTGACGAAGATGCTACTCATGTTGTTGGTTGTCACGACTGTATATCAGACTGTCATCTATGAAGACCACCACAAATTGATCAAGAAATGGCCAGAACACTCTGTTCATCAAGTCCACAAACATTATCGATGCATTGGTCAGTCCAAATGGCATAACCACAAACTCGTATTGACCATACCTTGTTCTAAAAGCTGACTTAGGTATGTCATCCTCCTTTATCCTTAGTTGGTGATATCTTCACCTCAAGTCTATCTTCGAGAACACTATTGTGTCGCAACTGATCAAATAGGTCATCTATCCTTGGCAATGGATACTTATTCTTTATCATCACCTTGTTCAACTATATGTAGTTTATACATAGCCTCATAGATCTGTCCTTATTCACAAATAGCACTGGAGCACCCCATGCTGACGTAGTCGACCTGATAAAATCTTTGTCAAGCAACTCTTGCAATTGTCTCTTCAACTCTACCATCTCAGCTGGAGCCATCCTGTACGGTGTCTAAGCTATCGACTGCGTGCCAGTGACTAGATTGATCTCAAAGTCAATCTCTCTAAGTGGGGGAACACCGGAGAACTCCTCAAGAAACATGTCGTCACACTCCCTGACAACCGGCACCTCCTGAATACTAGGACTCCTTGTCTCAGTATCCAGCAAATGTGCCAAGAACGCCTCACAACCCTATCTCAACAGCTTCCCTACTACCATCTCCAACACCAGACAGGTTGAAAGAATATTCCTATTCCCTTGGAAGATCCACATCTCATCACCATCTACAAACATCGCCTTCTTGGAACCACAATTGTAACACCTACCCAAACTTTTATCACAAGTACTATATGCGGAAGAATTGAGTTTTCATATATAAATAAAACATGGGCAAGCATCACATGTCTGGCATACTAGGCAATCAAATAACCAAAGTAGCTGAGTTCAAAAAGAAAGTCTAACATACTAAAACTGAAAGTTCGGGAATACCAATCCCAACATGAATAAGAAAGTAAAAATAACTGAAAAGAAAACTCTAAGCTGGAAGGATCACCTAAGATAATGTCCCACCGGTGAAAGATATCTCCTAAATCTTCAAATCCTCGAACTAATCTTCAGACAGCTGCTCACTATCTGCGGACGTCGCATCCCCAGCCATGCATAAAAGAGGAAAATCTAGGAATTAGAGTAAGTGCCAAGAAATCTACTATAACAAGTATAAAATGTATGAGAGACTGAAAGATCTACTGAAAGAGATTAAACATCTTTTTATTACTCGTTTTATCTTAGTGACCGCCATTATATGATAAGTCCTCCTCTGTTGACATCAAAGTGTCCTCTATGGTGCAACACACCCTGTGTTGGCACAACGTGCCCTTTGTTGATACCGAAGTGTCCTCTATGGTGCAACGCACCCTCTAGTGTGTGCTCTCTGAAATGGAGTAAACACTCATGAATAGGAAACATATGTCTCTAAATCGTCCTGGGACTCTCTGAATGAGGACTTATCATATAATGTATTAAATTAATGTTCTAATGTCATTTTCTATCTATGTTATTTTTTCTTATCTCTGTATCTATATCTATATCTATATCTTTGAGTCTATAACTCTATCTCTGACTCTGTATCCATTATCTCAACGTTATGGATTAATTCTGAATATAATCTAGATCTATGTTTGGCATCTGAAACTCTATTTTTTTGGCTCTAACTTGACTCAAAGTTGAGTCCACGCGTATAAACTATATTTGCTCTTATATTGACTATTCTAGATCTCATGATCTTAAGTATCAAAACTAACATCTTGCAATATGTCTAAAGTACATAATAGAAAGAACTATTATGAAAGAGTATACTCTGAATCTAAGAAAAATTAGACATCATGTCTAAATACAAAGTGCGAATTAGATTTCTAGGGCATGGCCCACTTACCTGCAGTAATCCAATCTCCTATCCACGTTGTCCTTCTACAAACTGGATCTAACTCTCTCCTGAAAAACCCAATGGTTTTATCAGATAGCCTATCCCTTTTTTGGTCAGCATGTTTAGGGTCATTAGGGTGTTCTTTTGGATTATTTTCAAATGCACCTTACTTACGTACAGGTGTACAAATTTAGGTCATTTATATCCATTTGATGCAGTATAACTAGAGGTTGGCATATATGTATTTAAATACTATAGTACCTTGTCATTAAAATTGCGGAAAAACTTTGGAGCTAGATAAAAAGAATCACGATTGTAACTTCTTGTTTAATATAGTAGTTAATGGGCTAAAATTATAATACTATTCATTATTATCTTGTCAGCTAAACACACTAGAGGGTATACTTAGGTCAGTAATATAATACTTTAGTATTTATTAAGTAGTCTTCCTTTAGAATTAATAAATCTTTCCGTTGGTTGTTCCTTCAAAACAGTGACTGAGATTACGTATGTAGTATTGGTCTTTGGATCCGATGAGATTGCACTGGATTCACAACAATGTCGCAGAGGCAACACTAATTTATGGTAGCACATGTGTTCTATTCAGTCAATTTGATCGTTGGGTTGAAGAACTAGGTAAGTACGGGAACTGCGAGTTGGGTAAAGCAATCATGGATGTGGTGATACACGTGTAAGCTAGTTGCTTCAGTAAGTAAGATAGATTCCGTAGTTCTAATTATATTACAACTTACCAGGGTGTTCGTTAGCTTCATTCACGAAAACAGAATAAAACACGATTTGGCTTTGAGATGAGGAGCATAGCATCAAAAGTTCTGGCATTGATCTAAGGAAAAGAAAGTCCAGGACTGTGAGGACAATGAGGTTGGCCTCGGAATACCTGGCCAGCCTGCTACTTCCTAGGCAAGGTCATGGTTGGCAAGGGGTGAAGGAGGCAGACGCGCTGTGGACAGAGGAAACCCAAGAAGAAAGTGCGAGGGGAGGAAGGAGGGATCTCGAGCACCGATAGAACAAAATACGTACCTAGATCGTCTGCAGCACCGACCTGTAGGTCGAGCAATTAAACGCGGAGGCGAGGCAGCGTCGAGGCCAAACGCCAGCGGAAAAAAAAATAGGGTACTAACTCAAGGATTGGAAACAAAGGGATTACCTTTCACGACGACTCAGTTGATACTTCAGCGGTCCTCGCGTTGCGCTCTGGTCGCTCCCAGCCAGTTCACACCCGCCTGGATTTCTTGGCGGTGAGGTGTCGACCTGCTGCTGCCGAGGAGCTTTGTGGATCGGGCAATGTAGGGCGTCACTCGCGAAGCTGGAGGCGGGAGTGGTTTCCAGGAGGCGAGGAGATGGTTCAGACGCCAGGAAAAAAGGGGAGACGGTGCAAGGGTGGAAAACGGCATCGGCAGTCACATAGGAAGGAGGCACCGGTGGAAAAGGGACGTTTCTTAGGCCTCACTTGGTTGAGCCCAAGTCAAGCAGTTGCAACATATGATGTTTTCCAACTACCAGCATTTGGTTGTGTGTATATAGGGCATGTTTGATTTAACGGATCTGGCCGTATTGGATTGTAATTCTTCATCCAGCAGCACAAATCTTACGATTGGTTTGTTGCATAGGGAAAAAATAAGAAATGAGTGCGGGATGACACTTTCCATTTCGATTCCGCAGGACGCCGTCCTCCTGCTGTCATGACTGTCGACGTTAACTGTCTCAGTGACCTGGTCCCCACCTTTTACTTCATTGTCGCCGCTATTTCTACAGGCAACACCCTTTTTTCTTTCTTTCCAGTTTGTTACAGCTAGAGATAAACCAAAAGTAAACTACACATTTTCGTCAACTTTGAAATCCCAATACAATCCTAATACAGGATTAACTAAATGCAGAATTATCATGAATCCTGCTGAAACTTGGAAACCAAACGTACCCATAAAAAACGAAGTGTGAAAACGAACTGGATGGTCTGCTTGATTTGTACACAGAACTGCAGAAAACAAACCGCGCCGATTTGGGCGCAGTCCGTTCCGCACACCGGTGATCGTGGGCCAAGTGCCATGGATGTGTCACTTTCGTATTTCTAGGATGCTAGACACGGTGGTATATTTTGCCTTTCTGTTACTATATCATCCAGCTACGGTGAAAGTCGACTGGGAAACGACCGACTGCAAGGACAAATGGTGTCCAAGAAAAAAATCAAATTGATTGGTTCAATTGATGTGAAACCAAACGAAAATATTTATAGTTTGAATTCACGGAGTTGCAGTTCCTGTTTTTCAAGTCCATGTGTTGGCTGATTTTACACCCAACCAAACTAGCCATTATACGAGTTAATCTAGGGTTCGTGTATATGCTTATCTTGTACGGAAGCCTCTCCCTAATCCAACCGTGAAAACGGTTTTGGAAATGCTTGCTCGTACAGGGAGAAATCTCCACAAGATCGAGACAAGAGAGTCCCTCCCCAAGCGGGAGGTTGAAGAAGAGGGCGGACGGCTGCGATGGTCTGGGTGCATCGTGCATCCAGGTCAAACGGCACACAAACAACCCAGAAGAACTGATTTTCAGAAAATAAAGGTTTTATCCCATTAATTCCTCCATTATCTTCTAGAATTTAGTTATCTAGTCAAATAAACTCGGATTAAGCCCAAATTTCGACCAGTTGGTCACAAAAGGGTCTAGAAAATTCTCCTAGAGTTAGTTTGTGGATTCGATGATCAAATTAATTACTATGATTAAAATGAGACAAAGATTAAATATCACATAATAATTATTTAAAAAGAATTGGATCTTGATATTTTAGGTGTCGTCTTATTTATATGTTTCCTCTTAGTAGTAAATTTTACAATGCATGAAAATAACCACAAATATTTAAAATTGACCCATTTATAATATGTGACCATAAAAGATATGATATCAGGAAAATTGCAAATAAGTACCTAAAAAATGAGGATGTTACAACAATCTAAGACCACTTTATACTTCTCTAAGGTGTCCATTCCAAAGATTATATTAGATCCATGCATGTCAAGTGGTATGGGATTCACTTGTATGTTGTGTCCTGAGAAAAAAAGGACACGATAAGGACACACCTCCTACAACATTGCAGAACCAACTAACATGGTTTCTAACAACAAACTATGTCTCATACGACTAACAGGCAAAAGAAAGTTGTCAAGCACTTCACAAGTGATAAAAGAATGTGTTGTACCCAGGTCAACCAAACCATATACAAAGCAAGAAGAAGACAAATTAGAATGAAACAACTCCATCTAACCTATTACTACTCGCGGGTTGACCACCGCCTCTAGCTTACTCATGGCGTAGTTGCGTATTGTTGCCCTCGTCTTCTGCTTCCTTGAGTAGACGATCCTACTTGTGACACTTGCCCGCGTCCTCGTCCTCCTGCACCATTGAACAGTTACCTCTGTGAGCCTTGATGGCTTTGCCTCGGTTGTTGGGTCACCTCGTCGTCACTTAGTGGGCACTCCCGCCTCAGGTGTCCTACATGCCCACACTTGTGGCAAGCTCTGGTCTCAAATTGCAACCTCAACGATCCTGTCACTGACATTGACATTGTGTTGTGAGCTCCATCAGGTGGAAAGCTACATCCTCTACTTTTACTCGATGACCACTACGTCTGAGAACCAAACCTATGTGGTGTTGGAGGTGCAGAAAACCTCGCTTCTTAAAGCATCCTCATGATTGCCCCTGCAACTTTGTAGACCTCTTCCTGACACTCATCTCCCGCTTCTCTATCACAGACCTCTCGATCCTCTGAACAAACTCTACAAATGTGGCAAACCTCTCCTGATTCTCTAAAGCAGCCACCGGGGTAGACAACTTAGCGCTCAACCCCTACTCAAAACGTTGTATCCTCTCATCATATGTGGCAGCCATGTGCGGACAAAACCGAAAAAGTTCCAAAAATTTGGCCTCATACTCATTGATCGACATGGATCCCTGCCAGATCTGCTCAAAATTAGTTGATCTTCTCATCCAGATAGATCTGTGGGAAGTACCGACTGACGAACTCACGTCGGAAATCCTCCCATCCAATAGCCACTTCGGGTCTCTTCTCCTCTTCTATGACCCGCCAATGGCTAGCACTCCCCTTCAGAAGATACATCGCATGCTTCACCTTATCTGCCTCTGGGATGCTAAGGATCTTAAAGGTTTTCTCAAGCTCTGTAAGCCACAGATCAATATCCGTTGGATCAGCCATCCCAGCATACTCCACTACCCCCAACACGGCAAAGCCGCTCAAAAGTCTTCCCAATACCTAAAGATTCTGCACTGGGAATCGATGCCCTAGGCTGTGGTGCGGACATCCTGTCTGCCATATGCGTCATAGTAGCCATGAACTGCCCAAAAAGAGAATGAAAGGTAGGGTTTTCAAGCATGGCTAGGTCAAACTGGGGACCCTCAGGCGCTCGATCTTCTTGCACCTGGTTCCTTACACCACCACCTGGCGCAGCAACACTGCTCTCAACAATGTGTTCTTCATATTCTTTAGACATCTTTAAGCTTCTCCTCTTCTTCTGCATTAGTAGGAGTCACTAGAAGACAAATTGGAAACACAAGAACAGACACAAACCCTAGTCCTAGGTTCCTGTAGACTAAGCGAACCTAAATCTCTGACACCAACCAATTGTGATGCCCTTTGTCACACAAACACAATCCACAAGATTAAAACAAAACTCTACAACAGATTATTAGAAAACACTAAAAATTAAAACCAATTAGAATAAGAACCAACATCAAGAAACCTATTACATCAGGGTCCAAAAACTTGCCATCTGAATTATATATCATAAAGCATCATTATTTACAACATGTCCATACAAGACTACCTGTCACATGTGATATATGTATCTTTTACACAAACATGTACAACAACCAACTATATACAATAAGATGCATAAACCAAAACTCATATCGATAACACCATCGATGAACATACATAACTCCCCCAAGACCTGAGTGTACATGGACGACTCTAGGACTCTAATAATAAAAGACCACAAGCATCATTCTTAACCTTAGTTGCTACTGTCCTTCTTGATGTTGATTTGCCTCCATTGCACGATCTCTACCTCCTCATGCACCTCAACCTAAAAGATGTGGGAAACCCACTGGGTGAGATTCCAAATCTCAGCGGGAGATATAACTCTCCACCAACACTATTATTAGCACAGACAAGGTAAGATAAATTAAGGCAAGAGTAAAGCTAAAACTTATTATAAGCAGAGTCAACTAATGATATCGGCAAGGTAGTTATTGACATCTAACATTTCAAAAGGAATATGAAGAGCATGTATATTCACTACCAACTACATTGTGAAAAAACAAGCAAGGCCTCATCTAATGTTTTTGTATTTGATCCTAAGCAAGTACACTACACAACTAATTACGTATCTTATTAAGCCCCGAGGATTTGAGTCATACTACCCAAATCCAACCAACCACTACTAAGTTGAAATTGGTGCCATACAAGGTCTATGAAAGAGTTGGAATCTACAACCTCACCAAATCGTGTGGTCAGTACACGAGTGCATAAAAGAGACATATTAGTCAACTACAACCTGTGGCATATAGTCAACAATGTAAGTCCTAGCCCACCTTGGTACATGTAATGGGGATAGTAAAATTGAGATACGGCCCGCAACAGCACTCTTGCCAGAGTATGACCCCCAACCAATCCTATGAAACCACATAAGCAACATATCCCTAAGATACGACCCACAGCCACACTCCTTCCAGGGTATGGCCCACAACCAATCCTATGAATGCATATACTCAGTAGTATATGACTCCAAGCTTTCACTAGGGAAAGCTCATTTCACCATCTAGAAATTGCTGACATTGAGATGGATCTATGGCATAGGGCAAAACTACATGTTCATATTCCACTTGATTAGTTAAGTCTGTTTAAATGCCTTTTAACATCAATCAAATTACAATGTATAAAGTCATAACAAACTCTACAAGATAAGGGCACAATACACTTTAGAAAATATAAACGTATGGGGTGTGAAATTGTCACACTATCACCACATGATGCCTATTTCAATTCCATTCATAACATCATCAATACCCAAGTCGCATGCTATGAGATATCAATCCCTCAACTCATCATTCTTCTATCACAAGTGTTTCAGCATGCCTCTCGAAGGCTCATATTCAACTTGTATCATGTTTAATCACCATAACATACACTAGCTATGATTATCAAGCTCATAACACCTTCATGGTTAGAAGTTCACAAGCAAGAGAGAGATAACCACATAACACCATAATCCTTTCATAATAGAGAAACAAACAAGATCACTGTTCCTTTTAGCCGATTAGAGTTTACAAGACTAGGTTCAACCATCAACCCTAGAACCATCACCCTCCGTCATCTTAGAGTGTATGAAAATTAGGAAACGTCATTAGAGTTGATTAGATATCATTCTAAAAAACATTATATATGGCTTAGGTATCGTTCATATATGAATATCATTAGGTATTCACATGTGCTTCTCATCCACCTACCATCACCCTGTATTGACCACATAACCACATAGGTCGCGACCACCCATCATGGTCCATGTCATGACTGCAACACTCATGTGTCTCAACCATCCACCTACATGTCTTGACTTCCACCATCAAAGTCATGTCACGCCCGCGACACTTAGGGTTAGGGTTTCACAAAGCATCTCGACCCAAGGTGTCAAGGTCTCAAGGGTGTCTCGACCTCCACCCTCTAGGTCATGTCACGCCTGTGACACTTAGGGTTAGGGTTTCACGAAGAACCTCGACCCAAGGTGTCTAGGTCTCAAGGGGGTCTCAACCTCCACCTACATCGTAACCTAAGACCATCATGGTCGCGGCCCTACTCTCCAGGGTGAGTCTCAAACCAAGCAAGGCAAGAACAAGACACCAACACCGGGGTGACTAAACCACAAAGGCCTTGGCCTAACACCACTAGGTCAAACTCAACCACAAGGAAACATCTCAACCAAAAGCTATCAAGGTTGCGACCACCAAGAGGGAAGTGTCAAGACCACACGAATATGCACCACATAGGTCTTCAAATAGAACTGAAGCCAAGGGAAGCACCAAGGTTACCATGAAGGAAAAATCAAGAAACCGATCACCAAACCCTAAAGCATAGGTCAAGAAATCACCAAGGAAGAACATCTTCCAAGGAAAGGAAAAGCATGCTAAAGGTAACCAAGACCAAACCTAACATCTATCCAACTTATAAGTATATGAACACCATGCATGGGAGTAAGATCAAGGGAAAAACTTAGAGAAGAACCTCCACAACTCATCATCTACTAAATCGGGTACATGTATACGAGGGTTTTAGATTTCTTACAAACCAAGCAAGGTTTTCCACCAATCAAGTTCTAGAGGTTACCACTAAGTACAAGCATGATGAGGAAGAAATCTAGAGAGAGAAGATAGTAATAAAAAGCATAAAGAAGTGCAATAATCGAGTATGTTTAGTGTTATATAACCCGCCTTAAGATGATCACCACCAAGAGATCCAAACACACGATCCAAGGGTTAAAGAAGCATCACCAAAGGCTCCACACTCGGCCATAAGAGAAACTCAAGAAGAAGAAGACACCAAGTCAAAGCTAGCCCAAGGAAAGAAGCAAATAATATCTTTGTCGAACCAAAAGGGAAAGGAAGAAAAAGAGGAGAAATCCTCTTCACACTTGGGTCTACCTTGTCAAAACATGGTCTATGACCCTTGTGATGAGGGTTTCTCTCCCAAAATGACCACCATGGAAGAACCATGGTCTAGATCCAAGAAAAGAGAGAAAGATGAAGGTAGGAGATCAAAAGAAACATCAACTTAGAAGACAAACACTTACCAAGGATGGAAGGTGTGCTCAGATCACCACCACCACCACATGTAAGAGGAGATTGATCCCCCAAGCTCTAAGGACGAACCTCCTTGATCCACCAAGTTCCAAGAACAAGCAAAGAAGGAGGAAGAAGATAGATGGCTAAAAGGGTTGCAAGCAAGAAGAGATAAGGGGTTATATAAATGGAAGATGAGAGGGAGAGCAAGGGGTGAGGTGTCAACATACTAAGGGACCTAAGGGACACCTTTCCTCACAAAAGACCAACATGCACCCACATGCAACCACTTAAACATGGCATGCAAGACATGGTGATACACTCTAGATAGTGTCTCGACCACCATGTCAACCCACATGGTCGCGGTCTTGACCCTCCTAGGTTGCACTATCCATGGTCACGACGCCACCTATTTGTTGGGTTTTGTGGAGAAAAACATGTACGGCAGAAGTAACAAAAATCCACACAACCCGACACAGGATCTCATCAACAACAACATGTTTGGAAGGAGTGTTTGTGGGATATAGCTTATCGTGGAGCAAGTCCGGTGATGTCCCGCTGCACAAAGGTGTGCAACGATGCTGGCCTACACGGATGGAACTTCTCTCCCATTTGCTGTCACAGGAAGATCCGGTGGCGCTCCTTTCGTGTGATGATGTACGCCGCTCGTAACGCGCACGGATGGTCATCGATGTCCTTCAAACGCCGCTCGTAATGCGCATGGATGGTCGTCGATGTCCTTCGAACGTAGGTGTCTCAGCGTCTGCGTCTCTACTTCATCCACACGGATGGACTGGAACTCCACATCATGCTTCCTAAGCCAGCGGGAAGGAGTCGTATCTGTACGGCAGCGTGCTAGCCGCGCGTTTCTATCCTTTCTCTCCTAAGGACGGTGACGGCTAGTATTTACGTATGTGAGCATAAACTGAAAAGCCTCTCTCAATATATTATATAGATATCGGTCGTCAATCCTCCTTTAAATAGGAGACGAAGGGAAGTAGGGTTTCCTAAACCCATCGGTAAACAGAAATATTGTGTTAATTAAAACGCTCGTGGATTAATTAGAATATTCATTAATTACCAAATAATCACATTAATTGATTAATTAATATTCGACTCCATGCAATCACTTGGGATGGCTCTATGGGCATATATACCAACACTATTATCATCTCCTCTTGGTCGAGACAAAGCACCCCCACAAACCCTAGGTCCAGATAACCCAAGCGAGGTCAACCATCTTGACCCAAGACCACCCTAGACTGCCTAGGTCATGACCCAAACTCTTGGAGGAGGTGTGTCGACCGTGGCACCCTCCAAAACCTACCTTGGTCGCAACCCAAGGTCAAGACAACACAACCAACACACATGGTCAAGGCACCTAACACTCACATTAGTCCTAATCACCACCTAGGGTGATACTCCTTAACCAAGGCTCAAACAAGGTGCCTTCCTCTTTATATTTCCTCTAGATGATGTCAAGAAAGAGAGGGAACACTCTAGAGGTAGCAAATTTCACATCAACCCCCTACATTGGGTAAATTGCAATTTGTACCAAAACTAGCACAAAAAGCACAAACTTCATCCAAACAAGCCCGGACTTGAAACTTAAGCTCACCACAAGCCCTAATTACATCTTAAAAGATTAGAGCAAGGTTATAAACACATGATTAAGCCAAAGAAAATAGGGTTACCCCAAAACCCAAGTCAGGGTTCTTACAAGCCATAAACCCCTAACAAGGATTTTGCCCTCGAAATCCTAAGAGAAAAGAGAGGGGTACTTCCTTCTCATCACTTGCTCGAGCTCCCACTTGGCTTCCTCAACACCACAGTGATTCCATATAACCTTCACAATCACTATGTCTTTCTTCTTCAGCTTCTTCACTCTTCTATCAAGGATTAACACTGGACCGTCAACATAAGACATGCCCTCATCAATCTCTACCACTACTGGTTGCAACACTAACTCTATATCACTTACTCAACATACTCATATGGAACCTGTGCAACTTAGGTGGCAACTGCAACCTGTAGGCCACCTTCCCAACACGTGCCACCACAGGGTAAGTTCCCATAAATATGGGAGCCAACTTACCCTTCTTCCCAAACCTCAAAACACCTTTCCAAGGAGAGACCTTGAAGTACACTCTGTCTCCCACTTGGAACTCTAAAGGTCTATGACGGTTATCTGCATATGACTTCTACCTATCCTGCTCTGCTTTCAACTACTGTTGAATCACTTTGATCTTTTCTTTCGTCTGTTGTACAAGCTGAGGACCAAGAAGTTGATACTCGCTTGCCTCATACCAACACAATGGAGACCTGAAACACCTTCCATACAATGCCTCATACGGTGCCATGTCAATGCTACTTTGGTAACTGTTGTTGTAGGCGAACTCTATCAGGCTGAGGTGCACATCCCAACTCCTTGAAAACTAGAGAACACAAGCTCTCAACATATCCACCAAGGTTTGAATGGTCCTTTAGGATTGACCATCTGCCTGTGGGTGGAACACAGTGTTAAACCTCAACTACATACCCAGAGCTGTGTCTAGTTGCTCCCAAAAGTGACTTGTAAAATGAGGATGGTAGTTGGAACACCATGCAAACGAACTATCTCATCAACATAGATTTGGGTAAGCTTCTTAGTTGCATGCGTTGTCTTCATAGGAAGGAAATGTGTGGATTTGGTAAACTTTTCAACGATCACCTAGATGGAATCATGACCCTTGGCTATCCTAGGCAGACCAACCACAAAGTCCATAGTCACATGATCCAATTTCCACTGTGGTATAGGTAATAGTTGCAACCTCCCTGTAGGCTTCTAATGTTTGTCTTTAACCTGCTGACATACAATGCATCTCACAACGAGCTCAACCACATCCTTCTTCAAGACAGACCACCAATACATGTCCTTTAGGTTATGATACATCTTGGTGCTACTTGGGTGCATAGAATACATAGATGAGTGAGATTTTTCTAGTACCATCCTCCTTAGGTCATCAACATCAGGAACCACTACTCTGTCATGATAACAAACTATCCCATCATGTGACTCATGGAAGCCGTCACGCTTCTCGCTACCAAACTTTGATATAATCTATTGTATCACAATATCAACCTACTGTGCCTCTCTAGTCTGGTATCTCAATGTTGGCTTAATATGCAACTGTGTCAAAAAACCTACTAGCATTGACACCTCCAACTGTACATTCACATGACGCAAGGAGACTAACATGTCTTGCTTGTGGAACACCAAAGAACTCAACTGGACTCTACCCATAGGCAAAGACGAAGACTTCCTGCTCAACGCATCTGCTACAACATTAGCCTTCCTTGGATGGTAATCAATCATGCAGTCGTAATCCTTGATTAGCTCCATCCAGCATCGCTGCCTCATATTCATCTCCTTTTGTGAGAAGATATACTTCATGTTCTTATGGTCCATGAAGATTTGACACTTCTCACCATAAAGGTAGTGTCTCCATGTCTTAAAGGCATGAACCATGGAAACCAACTCCAAGTCATGGGTCAGGTAGTTCTCCTCGTGTTTCTTAAGCTATCGAGAAGCAAAAGAAATCACTAGTTTGTCCTACATCAGCGCACAACCCAAGCCATTCATGGACGCATCAGAGAAGACTATGTATCCTTTCCCCTACTTCGATAAGACCAGCACTGGTGCACTTGTCAAATTCTCCTTTAGTGTCTAAAAAGCACGCTGACATCTTTCATCCCAGATGAACAACACATCCTTCTTTGTCAACTTTGTTAGGGGCAAAGCAATAACACTAAAGTTCTTGATGAATCTTCTGCAATAGCCTGCCAAACCCAGGAAACTACACACTTCTTTCGGTGTCCTCAGTTGCTCCCACTCTATCATGGACTCAACCTTCTTAGGATCTACACAAACTCCCTCAGCAGATATGACATACCCCATTAAATGTACCTCCTTCAACCGGAACTTGCACTTTTTGAACTTGATGTATAGTTGGTGCTATCTCAACACAATCAATGCATGACAAAGATGCTACTCATGCTGCTAGATGTCATGACTGTATATTAGGATGTTATCCATGAAACCTATGAAGCCCCACGCCGCATAAAATGAGATTACTCAAAACAAAACTATGGAAGAGAGATTAACAAACTGATTATTGGAAAACACTAAAAATTTGAACCATTTTCATAGAACATCCGAACAGCAAGCACCTTTACAAATGAGTGCTTTCATGCCTCAAAGAACTTACTTGTGTGCCATCAACCTGTTACCAGGGAACCTATTCCAGAACATATATACATGCATCCCTTATAGTTGTATACAAAAAGGGGCACACAAGCCAACCACATATCAAAAGCACATTCGTAGAGCATAAACAAAATATCCCCATGGACCCAAGTGTACAGGGATGACTCTATCAACAAAAGACATCTAGTAACACTTCCAACATGTCAGCTACTGCTCCTCTTGCTTCTACTCAACCTTAGCTGCACGATCTTTACCTCTTCGTGCACGTCCACCTAAAAAGGGTGTGGGAAATCCACGGGGCGAGATTCCAAATCTTAGGGGGATATATAACTCTCCACCAACTCTATCATTATCACAGATAAGATAAATAAAGAAACAATAAAGTTACAACTATGTGAAGCAAGTAATCAGTATTAACAGGAAGAGCAACCACTGATGAATTATGAAACATCTTAACAATTTAAAAGGAATATGAAGAACATGTATAATTCCTATCAACAATATTGTATAAAGATCAAGCAAGGCCTCATCCAATGTTTCCATATTTTGATCCTATACATTTATACTACACGTTTGATTACACATTTCATTATGCCCCGAGGATTTTAGTTGTACCACCTAAATCCCACCGACCACTTGATAATTCGAAATTAGTGCCATACAAGGTTTAATGGAAGAGTCAGAATCCACGACCTCACTACCTCTTGGTCAGTACAGATTAAACATTATAGAGGAATATTAGTCAAATGCAACAATGACATATACTCAAACTCAGGGATTGGTTGACGCATGACCATCCGCATACATAATAATAACTAGCCCACCTTGGTACAGGTATGATGCTAGAAGAACAGGCTCATGCATGGCCATTCTAACAAGAAAAAGTGGCTCACACGTGGCCATCCATACCACAATGAGATCGACTCATGTTTGTCTCACACATCCCGTAGTTAAGGATACACAGAATTACTCGACTTGTACCCCACATATTAAAAAATATGTGCTCCGAGTTAAACTCATTTCATCATTCAGCAAATGCTGACACTAAATGGATCTATGTCACAGGGCAAGCTACAAGATTAAGTTCCACTTGATTAATTAGGTTATTTAAGCATCTTTCAACATCAATCAAGTTACAACATACAACCTATAAACAAATTCTACATAGATAAGGGCATAACACATAACCAAACATATTTGAGTACTTAAGGTGTGATCTCATCACATCATCACTTGATACTTGTCATTCATCATAATTTTCATCACAAGGATCACATATCTTGGGGTAACAACCCCTCATCTCGTCACTGAGGAAAATCCCCAACTCATATAAGACAATAAGCCATCATTAGATCATAAGACCATTCACCTCCTCTTTCAAGGATGTCAACGACACTTATGCCTCACAAGGCTTATTTACACATATCATAAGCAACATAGCCCATACCTAGCTATGCTGATCAACTGGTATGACCTTCATGGTTAAAGACTTGCAACAAGAAAGACAGTACATCACATCATAACCATCTCATAAAATTTATTCCATTCACATTACACCATTAGGGTTAGCGTTTCCATTTAATCAATTAGGGTTCACAAGGTTGGATCAACAAACACCCTTAAATCATTACTTCCATTATCATTATAAGGTATGTTATGAGTTATATAAACATAGCTCTTGTAATTATACATCCAACCACCCCATGGGGTGTCACATCTTAACATGTAACTCTATCATGAACATGACATAACATAACTACCATCACAATGCTTAGGAGTTTAGGGTTCTAGGCCTGGCCGAAATCCTCCTCATCTCTTCCTTGAGCTCCCACGTGGCTTCCTCAACACCACGATGATGCCAAAGAACCTTCACAAACACAAGGTCCTTCCTCTTCAGCTTCTTCACCCTTCGGTCAATGATCAACACTAGAACTTCCACATAGGTCATATCCTCATCAAGCTCTAACTCCACAGACCGTAGCATCAAGTCTGTATCCGGATGACACTTCCTCAACATACTCACATGAAACACTAGATGCAATCTATGCAGCTCAGGTGGCAACTCAAACCTATAGGCCACCTTCCCAACATGTGCCACCACTGGGAGCCAACTTACCCTTCTTTTCAAACCTCAGGACACCTTTTTAAGGAGAGACTTTCAAATATACATTGTCTCCCACTTGGAACTCCAAGGGTCTATGACGATTGTCTATATACAACTTATGTCTGTCCTGTGCTGCCTTCAAATGTTGCTGGATTACCTTGACCTTTTTTGTCATCTGCTACATAAGCTCAGGACCAAGAAGTTGATACTCACCCGTCTCGTACCAACAAAATGTCAATCTGCAACGTCGTCCATACAACGCCTCATAAGGTGCCCTGTCAATGCTACTATGATATCTATGAGATGTACATCCCAAATTCCTAAACACTGAAGAACACAAGTCCTCAACAAATCCTCCAAATTTTGAATGGTCCTTTCAGATTGACCATTTGTCTTCCAGTAGAAAGTAGTGCTAAACTTCATCTACGTACCCAAAGTTGTGTGCAATCGCTCCCAAAAGTGACTCATGAACTGAGGACCTATATCAGACATGATAGTAGCTAGAACACCATGCAAATGCACTATCTCATCCACATAGACTTGAGCAAGCTTCTCTGTTGTGAATGTTGTCTTCACGGGAAGGAAATGTGCTGACTTAGTCAACCTATCAATGATTACCCAAATGGACTCATAACCTTTGTCCGTCCTAGGAAGATCAACCACAAAATCCATAGTAACATGATCCCATTTCCACTATGGTATAGGTAACGGTTGCAACGTTCCTAGAGGCTTCTGATGCTCAACTTAACTTGCTGACATACAACACATCTTGCAACAAACTCAGCCACATCCTTCTTCAAGCCTGGCCAGCAATACATATCCCTCATATTATGATACATCTTGGTACTTTCTAGATGCATAGCGTACATGGACGAATGAGCCTCTTCCAACACCATCCTCCTTAGGTCATTAGCATCAGGAACCACTATCATGTTTTGGTAACAAATTGTCCCATCATCGAACTCATTGAAGCCATCATGCTTCTCACTGCCGAACTCTAATCTAATATGATGTATCACAATATTTGTCTACTGCACCTCTTTGATCTGCTATCTCAGTGTAGGTTTCACTTGCAGATGTGCCAACAAACCATCAAGTAAGGAGACCTATAACTTAACGTTCATCTGACGTAAGGAGACCAACATGTCTCACTTGTATCACATTAAAGAACTCAACTGGCCTCTATCCATGGATGTAGATAAAGACTTCCTACTCAACGCGTCTGCCACGACATTCACCTTTCCTGGATGATAATCAACTGTGTAGTCTTAGTCCTTGATCAACTCCATCTAAAGACGTTGTCTCATATTCAATTCATGTTGTGAAAAGATGTACTTCATGTTCTTGTGATCCGTGAAGATCTGACACTTCTTCCCATATAGGTAGTGCCTCCAAATCTTCAAAGCATGGACTACCACTGCAGATTCTAGATCATGGGTCGGGTAATTCTCCTCGTGTTTCTTAAGTTGTCGGGAAGTAAAAGAAACCACTTGTTTGTCCTACATCAGCACACATCCCAAACCATTCCTGGACGCATCACAAAAGATGATGTATCCTTTTCTTTGCTCAAGTAAGACCAGAACTGGTGCACTTGTCAACTTCTCCTTCAATGTCTGAAAAGCACGTTGACACCTATTGTCCCAAACAAATGTCACATCCTTCCTCGTTAACTTAGTTAGGGGTAAGGCGACAACACTGAAGTCCTTGATGAACCTCCGACAATAGCCTGCTAAACCTAGAGAACTATGCACTTCTATCGATGTCTTAGGATGCTCCCATTCTGTCACAGACTCCACTTTCTTAAGATCAATACGTACTCCCTCGACAAAAATGACATGCCCCAAGAAAGCTACATCCTTCAACCAGAACTCGCACTTGCTAAACTTAGCATAAAGCTGATGTTGTCTCAACACGGTCAATGCCTGACAAAGATGTTGTTCATGTTGTTGACTGTCTCGACTATATATCAAGATGTCATCTATGAAGACCACCACAAATTGATCAAGAAATGGATGAAACACTCTGTTCATCAAATCCATGAGCATTGTTGGTGCATTGGTTATCCCAAACGACATAACTACAAACTCAGAGTAACCATACCTTGTCCTAAAGGCTGAGTTAGGTATGTCATCCTCCTTGATCCTCAACTGGTGATACCCTGACCTCAGGTCTATCTTTGAGAACACTGTCACGCCACACAACTGATCAAATAGGTCATTATCCTTGGCAAGGGATAATTATTCTTTATCATTACCTTGTTCAACTATCTATAGTCTATGCACAACCTCATAGACCCATCTTTCTTCTTCACGAACAACACCGGAGCACCTCATAGTGACGTACTCAGTCTGATGAAGCCTTTGTCAGTAGTTCTTGCAACTATCTCTTCAACTCTGCCATCTCTATCAGTGCCATCCTATATGGTGTATGAGTTATCGGTTGCGTGCTAAGAACCAGATTGATCTCAAAATCAATCTCTCGGGGTGGGGGGACACCTAGGAACTCCTCAGGGAATGCAACCTCAAACTCTCTAACAACTAGCACCTCATGAATACTAGGACTCCTTGCCTCAGTATCCAACATGTGTGCCAAGAATGCTTCACAACCCTATCTCTAAAGCTTCCTCACCACCATGGTTGGTACCAGACACGTCGAAAGAATCTTCCTATCCCCTTGGAGGATCCACATCTCACCACCATTTATAAATATTTCTTGCTTGGAACTACAATCCAATACCACCCTATACTTCTCTAAGGCATCCATTCCAAGAATCACATCGAATCCATGCATGTTAAGTGGTATGAGATCCACTTGAATGTTGTGTCCCGAAAAGGAGAGAACACATGTTGGACACACATTCTAAAACACTATAGAACTGACTAATGGGGTTTCTAACAACAAACTATTCTTCTTACGACTAACAGGCAAATGGCAACTACTAAGCACTTCACGAGTGATAAAAGAGTGTGTTGCACCCGGGTCAACCAAAACAGATACATAACAAGAAGAAGATAAATCAGGATGTGGGTTGACCACCGCCTCAGGTTGACTCATGGCGTAGAATCTAGTTGTTGCTTGTTGTCGCCCCCATCCTCTACTTCCCTGAGCAGACGATCCGACCTGTGATGCTTGGCCACATACTCATCCTCCTACACTTTTGTTATGTTGTTTCTGTGAGCCTTGCTGACTCTGCCTCAGTTGTTGGGTCACTTCATCATCTCTCACTGGACAACACGATTTGGCATGGCCAACTTGTCTGCACTTATAACACGTCATGTTCTCATACCAAGGCCTAGGTGGTCCTATCACTGATGTTGATGCAACATTTCTGGGCTCCTGGGGGTGAAAAACTACAGCCTCTGCCCCTACTCGGTGACCACTGTGTCGAAGCACTAAACCTCTATGATGCTTGTGGTATGGAAAACCTCAACTTCTTAAAGCCTCTTGACAACTGCTCCTGAGACTGTACAACCCTCTTCTTGGTACTTACCTCTCTCTTCTCCTTCACAGACCGCTCTATCCTCCAAATAGACTCCACAAACACAAAAAACCTCTCTCGATTCTCCAAAGCAGCCGCTGGGGTAGACAACTCAACATTCAACCCCTTCTCAAAATGACGAATGTGCTCATCATCTGTGGCAACCATGTGAGGACAGAACCTCAACAACTCCATAAACCTTGCCTCATACTCGTTGATCGTCATGGATCCCTATAGAATCCTCTCAAACTGACTGTTCTTCTCGTCAAGCTATGTCTGAGGAAAGTACCGACTAACAAACTCACATCGAAACTCCTCCCAACCGATCACAACACCGAGTCTCTTCTCCTCCTTTATGGCCCACCAATGGCCAATACTTTCCTTCATAAGGTACACCGCATACTTCACCTTATCCTCTTTAGGGATACTCAGGATCTTAAAGGCCTTCTCCATCTCAGTCAGCTACAGATCTGCATCTGTCAGATTAGCCATGCCATCATAATTCACTGCTTCAACATGGCAAAGTTGCTCAAAAGTCTTCCCAGTACCCAAAAATTTAGTATGGGGAACTGGTGCCCTAGGCTGAGGTGTAGGCATCTATCCGCCATATGATTCATAGTAGCCATAAACTGCCCAAAAAGAGATTGAAAGGCATGGTTTTCAATCATGGATTGGTCAAACTGGGAAACTTCAGGCACCCACTCTTCTCGTGTCTGGTTCCTTGCACCACCACCTGTTGCGGCAACACTTCTCTCACCAACATATCCTTTGTATTCTTGAGACATCTTTAAGCTTTTTTTCTTCTTCTTCTGCATAAGTAGAAGTTACTATAAGACAGACTGGAGGACAGTAGAACATATACAAACCCTAGTCCTAGGTTCCTGTAGACTCAGCAAACCTAAAGCTCTAATACCAACCTGATTGTGATACCTTGTGCCACACAAAATGAGATTACTCAGAACAAAACCACGGAAGAGAGATTAACAAACTGATTACTGGAGAACTCCAAAAATTTAAACTGTTTTCATAAAACTGCCAAATAGCAAGAACGTTTACAAATGAGTGATTTCATGCCTCAAAGCACTTACTTGTGTGCCATCAACCTGTTACCAGGGAACCTGTTTCAGAACATATATACATACATCCCTTACAATTGTATACAAAAAGGGGCACACAAGCCAACCACATATCAAAAGCACGTCCACAAAGTGTCCACAAAATATCCCCATGGACCCGAGTGTACAGGGACGACTCTAGGACTCTATCAACAAAAGACATCCAACAACACTTCCAACCTGTCAGCTACTGCTCCTCTTACTGCTGCTCAACCTCAGTTGCACGATCTCTACCTCTTCAAGCATGTCCACCTAAAAAGGGTATGTGAAACCCACAGGGTGAGATTCCAAATCTCAGTGGGAGATATAACTCTCCACCAACTCTATTATTATCACAGATAAGACAAATAAAGCAGCAATAAAGACACAACTATGTGAAGTAGGTAATCATTATTAACAGGAAGAGCAACTACTAATGAATTATGAAACATGTTAGCAATTTAAAATGAATATGAAGAACATGTATAATTCCTATCAACAATATTGCATAAAGGTCAAGCAAGGATACTATACATTTATACTACACGGCTTATTACACATTTCATTATGCCCCGAGGATATGAGTCGTACCACTCAAATCCCACCCACCACTTGATAAGTCAAAATCGGTGACATACAAGGTCTAATGGAAGAGTCAGAATCCACAACCTCACCACCTCATGGTCAGTACATGAGTAAATACCACAGAGACATATCAGTCAACTACAACAATGACATATAGTCAAACTCGGGGATTGGTTCATGCATGACCATCCACATATATAATCATAACTAGCCCACCTTGGTACAAGTACGGTGCTAGAAGAATAAGCTCACGCATGGCCGTTCTAACAAGAAGGAGTGGCTTACACATGGCCATCCATACCACAACGAGATCGACGCATGCATGGTCATCTCACACATCCCGTAGTTAATGATACAAGGAATTACTCGATTTGTACCCTGCATATTAAAAAACACGCGCTCTGAGTTAAAATCATTTCACCATTCATCAAATGCTGACAATGAATGGATCTATGGCACAGGGCAAGCTGCAAGATTAAGTTCCACTTGATTAATTAGGTTATTTAAGTATCTTTCAGCATCAATCAAGTTACAACATACAACCTCTAAACAAAATCTACATAGATAAGGGCATAACACATAACCAGACATATTTGAGTACTTATGGTGTGATCTCATCACTTGATACTTGTCATTCATCATAATTTTCATCACAAGGATCACATATCTTGGGGTAACAACCCCTCATCTCATCACTGAGGAAAATCCCCAACTCATATAAGGCAATAATCCATCATTAGTCCATAAGACCATTCACCTTCTCTTTCAAGGATGTCAACAACACTTATGCCTTACAAGGCTTATTTACACCTATCATAAGCAACATAGCTCGTACCTGGCTATGCTTATCAATTGGTATCACCTAATTGGTTGGAGAATTGCAACAACAAGGATAGTACATCACATCATAACCATCTCATAAGATTCATGCCATTCACATTACACCATTAGGGTTAGGGTTTCCATTTAATCAATTAGGGTTCACAAGGTTGGATCAACAACCACCCTTAGATCATTACTTTTATTATCATTATAAGGTATGTTATGAGTTATAGAAACATATCTCTTTTAATTATACATCCAACCACCCCATAGGGTGTCACGTCTTAACATGTAACTCTATCATCAACATGACATAACATCACTACCATCACAAGGCATCGGTTGGGGCTAACATGTAGCATGTCGGTTAGCACTTGCTATGGGGTGTCAACTTGTCACACTACTACAGAAAATGCTTTTTACAACGGGAAAAACACAACAGTTCTGTTGGTTGTGTTGTAGTTAGCATATCTTTTACAACAAGTCTATTTGTGTGTTGTGAATTATATATTTTATACAACACAAGTTATATACAACGGGCAAAAATCATTGTAGTATATGTTTTACTACAACAAGTGCTAAATTGTTGTAATAAACTGTAATATCACAACATACTCAAACCCGTTGTAAAAGACCATAATTACACAACATGCTCTAACCCGTTGTAATAGTCGTGTATGCTAACTTGTTGTAATAGATCATCATTACACAACATACTCTAAATCGTTGTAAAAGATCATAATTACACAACATGCTCTAACCCGTTGTAATAGTCATGCATGTTAACCCGTTGTAATAGACCATCATTACACAACATACTCTAACCCGTTGTAAAAGATCATAATTACACAACATGCTCTACCCGTTGTAATAGTCACATATGTTAACCCGTTGTAATAGACCATCATTACACAACATACTATAACCCATTGTAGTATACTATAATTACACAACAGACTTTCACCTGTTGTAATAGTTACCCGTTGTAATAGACCACAATTAGACAACAGGTTTGCATGTCATTTGTTGTATATGCACAACAAAGAATATATGTGTTGCATAAAATGAAACTAGTTCAGCGGTTTGAGATGTGCCTTACTTTCAAGTGGTCTCAAGTTCGAAACATTGTGTCTAGATGTATTTTCTTTTTGTCTCAACATGTTATATACAACACCCCTATTACAACATGTGTGTTCGATAATCTACAACATGTATTAACTGTTGTATAAAATACATATATTACAACATGCACAACACCTCTTGTATAAAGAACCCCGCATAAAAATCATTTTTTGTAGTAGTGTCATTATCATTTGTACGCAGGCCCGCGACAGCACGCCACACCAAAAGGTCGTTGCTAAGCCCGGAATCGGCCGGCGGCGGGCCACCCAGTGCGGCATTTATGATCGAGTCGGGCGGTGATTGTGAAGGACCGCCTCGCTGTGAGGGTGTGCATGCAGTGGGGACAGGCCCGAAAGGGTATCTCCTATCACAACTGCATGCCTGTGTCCGGCCACCGACGCATCAGCATGGATGTTTGGCTGGCTGAGGGAAACAAGGTTTATTAGTTCCGGGAGTTTTTATGCATGGTTGGTTGCTCGTGAGTGATAGTTCAATCAGCGTCGTCGATATGTGTTTGTACGCTTCCGAGATGGGTTTTTTGTGGGGTTGGGAATCGTCACCTTCCGATTGTTCCAGTTTCAACCTCGTCTGACAATTTTGGTGTCATCGGTCGCCAGCTCTTATCATGCAACACAAGGGACCATGTAACATAGGTACGACAGTCACATCTGTCTTCTTCTTCACCGTCATCTTCTTCTTCTCCTCCTCCTGCACTCCATCTTATTCCCGGTTACACCTTACCGTTTCAGTAAAAAAAAAGGAAGCAGCAGAAAGCTTCAGAACACCTATCCTTGTACGCTTCGTTGGGATCGCACCTGGTTCCTCATGAATCCATCCACCAAGCTTTACAACCTGTTCTGCGAGATTTACACCATCAAACCCACTTATTGGTGGAACTGGTGCTGTCTTTCTCTCCGCCTTACTATACGAAAAAAGTGCGTTTGTGTGCGCTGTAAGTTTGCATGATGCGGTTTCGAGACCGGCTGTAAAGCTGTGGTAGCGGTACCTGCTGCAGCCTTTGTTCTTCTTCTTTTCCACCCCATCTACATGCTCATTCACATGGGATCGAACCCACTTGGTAGTACACATGCTTGCGGGGGTATAAGAAGTCAATCGTTGGATGAAAGGGGATTAAAGATGTGATTGGATACAAGCGCATTACGGGTGAAGAGATATGTGGAAGCTTGAAGTCCAAGAAAAATACCACACGAGATACAGTCCAAACACGCACAACAAAAGTCACGACCACCCACGTCGACAAAGCCAATAGCCACCAAATAAATAACCAAGCAGAGAACATGAGTGGCGAAGAAGACCGTAAAATTCTATTAAGCAACTTCAAAAAGATTACAAGGATTGTCGCTCCCTCACAATCTCGTGTCCACAATAGAATCTCGTAACCCACTCTCGTTCTCTCCCTCTTTGGCTATCCTTTGTGGCTTCCCGTTTTGACACACGATGTTGTCCTACGTTGGCACACCCGAAGTTACCACACGTTGGAACCCCCACACATCGGTGCTCCTTGGCCCCCAATATACATCGATGTCAATCCCTATTTATAGATTGGGCCTCCCGGTTAGACAATACAAGATGATATGACAATTCTATAGGGATTAGGAAACGACAATACAAAAGGATAAGGAAATAATATCTTGGACTCTAAGTCTAACATTAATTGCACTTTCCTAATATTGTTAGATATTATTTCTTATCCAATTAGGATAAGAGACAAAATCCTAACAATAAGTACCCACCATTATGCAAGGCACAAGAGATAGCCTCACTAAGAGTGTATCGTTTTACCACTTCTAAAGAGTGTATCAACCAACACCTCCTAAGGGTATCGAGCAACACCATCTCATAGTCTATCGGCCAACACCTCCTAAGGGTGTCGGGAAACACCATATCATAGTCTATCGGCCATCACTTCCTAAGGGTGTCAGGCAACCAAGCCATGAATACCAAGCACATAGGGTGGTGGGATAACATCACCAGGCATGTATCAATTAATACCATGGGGAGTATGACGGTCAACGCCTTAAAGGTGTGATGGACACATCAATACCCAAGATGTGAATGACAACACTAGGGTAACTGGTTGTTAGGGTTAGGTTTCAGTTAGGCGTCACAGGTGGAAGCGTGTCGGGCAACATAACCCTAGGGTGTGTCGGTCTTCACCCAGCCAGGGCATCACGATTAGCCCTCAAGACTGACCAATTCCTCAAGATGCCTCCATAGCCATGACGGGCTAACACCCTTCTCTACCCATGTTGGCCTAAGCACATCCAAGGCATGACGAACTAAGTGACACCAAAATGTGTCGACCTAAACCTCAACAAGTCGTGACGACCTTTCACTTGGTGTAATGGTATGTTGCACTCAGGTTGTGACAGCCACCCAACATAACATGTCGAGCAAGTCATCTTCAACCTTAGGACACTCATCTATAGCAAAGCAAGAAGGTGTAACACGAGGGCAACAACTAAGCGTAACTCCTTCCTTCAAAACAGATCTTGAAACCACCAAGAAGAACTACTAACATGCAAGAGGTAACATTCTCACTACGAAAAATATGGTCTTTAACTACAAAAAAAAATTGTAGCGAAAACCCCAAAATTTGTAGCCAAAAGCTTTGGCTACAATTATCCTTACACTTATAATATATAGCTAATACCCGTGTAGCTAATTGTTTAGGCTACATTTTTCAAACTTGTAGTTAGTTATGCCTTTGGCTACAAATTCATATGTAACCCTAATTGTAGGTAAAAAATTTCCTTACACATAAGCATGTAGTTTCCATTGTAGCCAAATGTATGACTACAATTCAATTTGTACCTATAACATGTAGGGAGAGATGATATTGGTTACAGTTTGTATTTGTAGTTCATGTATAGAAAAAATTAGTACTTGCTACACATGTAACTATAGCTAGTGTGTAGTGAAAGACACCATGTACTATACATACATATGTAGGGAGAGACATTATGTATCCAGTCAGTCGCTTGCCAAATATAGAGGGACTTTCAATAAGAAAATAGATGAATGTTAATCAAGATTGAGTTGTGCTTACAATGTCAACAATGATACTTTTATTTATATTTGAACAATGAGTATACATGGGGAGGACATTAACCTGGCCCCTATTTTACAATATGCATGGAAAAAAGACACATGTATATAATATCTTCTTCTGACTACATCTATCCACTGTAGACTAGAAAGCACAATATAAAGGGAGTTCGTCTCCCTTAGTTCATCCACCTAATTCACAATGAGTTCAACAACCCTATGAATCTCAGCTTTAGTGATGAATCTCCCAATCCCAAACATGATAGAGGTATGTGACATGTCCTCATCAACTCCCAGAGCTCTCAACACATAGGACTGAGTACAAGAGTTGTAGCCTTTCCTGTTAGCAACGTCATGTAGAGGTTCTTGTATGGTTAGTTTTGGTTGGCAAATCCCCTGGATCAAAACATATTGGAATTTCTTCTCATAATCCATACTTTATGTACTTTTGTATGTTGTGGATCTCAAACGCCATCAAGTTGATGGTAGCATCCAATTTGTGCGAACCACCATGGATACCTACAAAGAAACATACAAGTTTTGAGATATAGCTCATGAAAGAAATAAGCAAACATAGTTTGTCCTACTCATAACTTACCTATTCCATAACATGTCTTCTCCCAGTGAATGAGAAGTATGAAGTGAATGAGAAGTATCAATGGGCTTCATGCCTTCAACTTTCTACAATTCAATATATAGTCTAGTTGCCCCGACGACGATTTGTGAACTGCAAGAATTTAAATGGATACTAACTAAATATCTACTGGCACAAACCCTCTTCTAGATTTGATGAACTATTAACATTGTGCCATGCCCCCACTAACTTATTTCCATCATGTTTCTAGCTCTTCTAATTCGTGACCAACAGATGGGCAATCTGGAATTGCAACAATGATGCTAGTTTCAGTGACGATATAAATCGAACTGCAAGAATTTACATTGACATTTCAACACCTTAGTAGAACAGCCAACGAAGCTTGAACTAGAGGAATTCATGACCAACAGATGGGCAATCTGGAATTGCAGCAATGATGCTAGTTTCAGTGAAGGGGAGCCTACATTTAACTATAAGTCTTAAGGAAAGAACTGATTACAGAAAGGATAACCAGTAGGTGCATGAGAATTAGTAAAATCACAATGCCCTTTACTAAGTTTATCAATTATCCTTTCATGATTCTGTAAATGAAAGCATGAATAACAAACAGGAGTGAGTTAGAGTTAATAGATACTCATCTTCCACCCATCATCCTCTGCTTCTCTAGTAGATGGGTCGACCTATTAGTGATAAGATTCAAAGTGAATAGAATCAAGTATACAACGTCAAGTAATAATCAATACTACAAATCACATGTCCCATAAATGGGCACGATTGTGAGAAAGGTAGCAAACCTCTGCTTGAAGGGCTATCCTTTAGAAGAGTTGATGGTTGTAACCAAACCTGGTCTCCAACATAACAATGCAAGTGTAAGGAAAAACAACTGAGCTAACCTGCATACCAGGAAAAGTGGTACATAAACACACAATTACTAGTTCATTATGTTATCTCTTAGCATCTGAAAAATTAATAAGTCCCAAGAATAGAAGTGCCTATATAGCCCAAGAACCAGATGCCAACTCAAGAGTATGCAAAAATCAAGCCGGCATCAAAGATAGAAATATGAAAGATCCTAGCTCAATATATGAGATCTGAAGAACCAACACCTTTACATCATAACTGAAACAAATTTGAAGTCAACCACACATATAATAACAAATAGAAGCCCCTATGCCAAGTCTAAAAAAAGTGAGCCAACCTGCGTACTAGAAACAACAATGCACATCCAAATACATTGTCCACCACAGTCTGATCTCCTATTGATGATACTACAGGCTTCTCTAAGAATAGCCTTTGTGACAAAGGAAATTGGGCAACATTGTAGACTTCCCCAAGAAAGAAAATTTAGGAGAAGGGAGCCTGACCATGCAATATGAGAAAATAGACTGATCGTGTTAAAGTTTAGGCTATATATCATGTAACGAAGATGTGATCACCCGATCAATAAAGTCTTCGACTTTAGGTGGCTGGAGCATAACCATCAATATAATCAGAGTTAAGCTTAAAAACATATGATGTAAATTTAAGAAAAAAGAATGGAAAATTTACCAATTTTATACGTAGTAACAATCTGTCTCAAGATTATCTGCCCATACTAGCATACTTGATCATGGTTTTGTGTTAATTCAAACAACAGAATTTTAAATAGAAACACAATTCTACCTATAATTGATAGACTTTACAATCAAATGTACAATATCCAGAAGATAGTAAACATATTACAAGTTGACGAGTGTTGATATTAACCAAAGTGAAACTCAAATTTGTAGAGTAGCAAATCTGTAGAGATAACTAAACAGTAGGATAAAAAACATATGTGGTATTCAGAAATCCAATTCTAGAAAGTTTAACATCTTTCGCATTCTTAGTATTACATGTTTCTATTCATTCATTCAAGAAAATGACTAAAATTATTGGAAGAGAGAAATATGCACGTTTATTCAATTGTTCAATAAAGGAATCTTTTTCTTTATGACATGCATGGAGACCATAAATCTGCAAAACAGATCCCTTCCCTATCAAATTCAGTTGTAGTCCTGTATAGTTCAGGTCAACAGTTTGAAATACGGGACTAAAATAGAGATCATTCACATTTTTCACCTGTAAAGTCATGTGTTCCATTTATGTCATGATGTCAATCAGCTGATATCTGCAATTTAGAAGGAAAATCGTTCATGTACTGTAGATGACGATTTGAATGGACAGACAATCGAGACAAAGAATCCAGCAATATGAAAATCATATCCAGATTAGGTGAACGAATTAGTGGCTCTGGCAATGTCATAAGATAATGAACGCCAAACTAAAGAAAAGTAATTCAAAGCTCGTGATATGCTTGGCCACGGTGAATGCCTTCTCCAATGTGAAGTCCTAGATATGAAAAATAGAGAATATACTAAACAAGTTCATCACAACGATGAAAAAGATTAAGAAACATTTGAAAGGTTAAGGTAATAGTATTGACATTAAAGAAAATGTAGATCTGAACCCACTATAATTTGAGCTTGGTTAATGGTCTACCTAGCATGCAAATTATTTCTAAGGCATGCAGTCTTTAGTGGTCCAGTTCCATGTCATTACTCATAACCAGCCATTGTATGAGTATTGCACAGCAGAGCAAAAAGAAAGGAATAATACCTCTATAAATAAGCTCAGGACAATATGCCATTAGCCCATACAACAGAATATAGGTAGCAACCAGGTTCCCGACAGAGAGGAAGTGAGAAATTGATAGCCTGCAGATCAAGGAAACAATAA
The DNA here is from genome assembly GCA_963693085.1 of Alisma plantago-aquatica. NCBI lineage: Eukaryota > Viridiplantae > Streptophyta > Magnoliopsida > Alismatales > Alismataceae > Alisma > Alisma plantago-aquatica. Next base: position 426,727,443 of record OY856412.1, on the reverse strand, counting down.
TAAGTAGATCATGGGAAAGAGAAACAAGTAGAATGTTATCCACTCACTAGAATTTAGTTACAGGACAGGTGAAAAATGCAGCAGCTGCTATATTTATCTGAAGTGCATACATGCTGATATGCATACTGATTTATAGTAAAGATGCTCAGCAGCATGAGCAGCATCTTCGCCAAGCTTTGACCTTGCTAAGAGAACATAAGCTGTACGCTAAGTTTAGCAAGTGTGAGTTCTGGCTGCTGGAGGTATCTTTTCTTGGACATGTGATATCCGCCTCGGGAATTCGTGTTGACCCTACAAAGGTAGAATCTGTTCTACAATGGGAACAACCGAAGACACCGACGGAGATTCGAAGTTTCTTGGGGTTAGATGGCTATTATCGAAGGTTCATAAAGAACTTTAGTTCTATAGCTTTACCTTTGACCAAGTTAACCCGGAAAGATGTTCCTTTTTCTTGGAGTGATAAGTGTCAACAATCTTTCCAGTTGCTGAAGGAGAGGTTGACAAGTGCACCTGTATTAGTGCTACCTGAACAAGGAAAAGGATATGTAGTTTTCTGTGATGCTTCCAAGAATGGACTTGGATGTGTGTTGATGCAGGATAAACAAGTGATTTCTTTTGCTTCCCGACAGCTTAAGAAACACGAGGAGAATTATCCAATACACGATCTGGAGTTAGCAGCTGTGGTTCATGCTTTGAAGATCTGGAGACATTATCTCTACGGAGAGACATTCCAGATTTTCACAGACCACAAAAACCTTAAGTATATCTTCTCTCAGCATGAGCTCAACATGAGGCAACGTCGCTGGATGGAGTTAATCAAGGACTACGACTGTACAATTGATTACCACCCAGGCAAGGCTAATGTTGTTGCAGATGCCTTGAGTAGGAAATCAGCAATATCAACCATGAATAGAGCACAACTAAACTCTTTAGTATGCTCTAGAAGAGATATGCTTATCTCTTTAAGGCAAAACAATGTACAGTTGAAGGTGTCATTGTTAACTAGTTTGTTAGCTGAGATGCATATTAAACCTACTCTAAGGGAGCATATTAAACAGGCACAGCTAGATGATGCTGCAGTTCAACATATAAGATCTGAGTATGGAAATGAGAAGCAAGATGGTTTTCATGACTCAGAAGATCAAGTAGCTTGTTATAATGGAAGAATGATAGTGCCAGATGTGGACAACTTGAGAAAGTTAGTCCTGGAAGAAGCCCATTCTTCCATGTATGCTATGCATCCAGGGAGCACCAAGATGTATCGGAATTTGAAAGATCTGTATTGGTGGCCTGGGATGAAGAAGGACGTTGCAGAGTTTGTTCTGAGGTGCCCTGTGTGTCAGCAAGTTAAAGCTGAACACCAGAAGCCTGCAGGAACAATGCAACCTTTACCCATACCACAGTGGAAATGGGACCATGTGACCATGGACTTTGTTGTTGGCCTACCCAGGACAAGCAAAGGACATGATTCCATTTGGGTAATTGTTGATAGGTTGACTAAGACAACACATTTCTTACCTGTCAAAACAACCTATTCTGCTGAAAAGTTATCAGAGTTGTATGTTCAAGAGATAGTGTGTTTGCACGGAGTTCCTGTCACAATAGTTTCTGACAGAGGTCCTCAGTTTACCAGTCGTTTTTGGGAACAGTTGCACAAAGCCTTAGGCACTAAGCTGAGGTTTAGTACGGCCTTTCATCCACAGACTGATGGACAGTCGGAAAGGACCATACAAACCTTAGAAGACCTGTTGCGAGCATGTGTTCTCCAGTTCACCGGAAGTTGGGATCTACACCTAAGCTTGATAGAGTTTGCCTATAACAATAGCTATCAGCATAGTATTGATATGGCACCTTATGAAGCCTTGTATGGTAGACGTTGTAGATCACCTTTGTGTTGGTTTGAGACTGGTGAGCACCAGTTGTTAGGTCCTGACCTGGTGCAGCAAACCACGAAAAAGATTAAAGTTATACAACATAAGATTAAGACTGCTCAGGATAGGCAGAAATCTTATGCTGACAAACGTCGTAGACCCTTAGAGTTCCAGGTCGGAGACAAAGTGTATCTTAAGGTCTCACCTTGGAAAGGGGTCCTTCGTTTTGGAAGGAAAGGGAAGTTAGCTCCTAGATATATGGGGCCTTATCCAATCATTGAACGGATTGGAAAGGTAGAATATAAACTAGAGCTTCCCCCAGAATTACAGAGGTTACATCCTGTGTTTCACATTTCTATGTTGAAGAAATGTCACCCAGACACCGAGTCAGTTCTACAACCTATGGAGGTAGAATTGAATGATGACATATCCTATGAGGAGGGACCAGTGTCAATCCTTGATAAACGAATTAAAAAGCTAAAGAAGAAAGATATAAGTCTTGTGAAAGTCCTCTGGAACCATCGTGGTATTGAAGAAGCCACTTGGGAGTTAGAGGATGAGATGAGAAGGAAGTATCTTGCCCTTTTCTCGTAGTATGTTTTATCGATTTCGGGGACGAAATCCTTGTAAGGGGTGGATAATTTGTAACATCCCTGACCTGGGTTATGAGTTAACCCTAGGTGTTTTGCCTAAATATGTAATTAAATCTTTGTGATTAACTCTGAGCATGTAATTAAGTTTCTCAGAAACGTATATTTCAGTATTTGCTCCTTTTTATTTAAAGTTGTAGCATTGTTTTGATATACATGGACCTATGTGCAATTTACCCAGTTAAAAAGGGTTAGCTTGCAATTTGCACATGATGAGATGTTCCTCTGATGTTGAGACATCATGAGAAATCTGTTTAGCCAAGTTTGAGGGATTTCCCAAGCTAAGGCACCAAGGTGCAGCTGTGGAAGCAATCCCGGTGCTTAAAACCCTAATTTGGGGTAAAATGCAATTTACCCAAATTAAGGGATGCAAATTGTGAAATATGTCATCTAAAGTATCTTTTTAGACTCTTGACATCATTTAGAGAAGAAATGATGAGGAAGTCACCTCAATTGAATTATCAAGTTATGAGATATGCCTTGTGATTGAATAATCAGGGTATATGTGCAATATTTCTTTATGTATGTACCTCATTATTAGCTTGCTCTCCTTTACCTTCTTCTCCTAAGACCTTAAGAGAAGGTTTGTCCTTAGAATAAAGAGGAAGGAACGATCAAGTAAAGAAGGAGGGACCTAGTTGGAATTATGGACAACTTATGAACTAATGTTGAAAATCCTACCCCATGTATATAAGCTCTCCTTCCCTTAGTTGCAAGGGAACTCACCCTTCGTTCCCTTACTGTTTCATTTCACCAAAGATGACCAAGGACTGCCTTGGAGCTAAGGAGGACGACCAAGGGGTGCAAGGTAGGTCTAAACCCCTCTTCTTGCCTAATTCCATGGTTAGAACTCGAATTCAAGGTCATCTTCATGGCTAACTCTTGAAACCCTACCTTTCTAGCCGTCCCTTTTCATCCTTCCTTGGAGTTTTCACCTTGGCCAACCTGTAAGAACTCAAGGACGCCATTAGAGCTTGGAGCTTGAAAGCTTGGAGCTCAAGAAGCAAGCTTTAGGCGGGTTTTATAACTCTAAACCTATGTTTTACTATGTGCATCTTTATATGCGTTTTAATGATAGCTCTTAGTATTTCCCTACTTTTCCCTGCTATTTTGCAAGCAAACCCATGGGATATTCGTACTGTTCTTGAGCTAGGAGATGAAGGCGTGATTTCCAAGAAAAACCCACCGCTTTTATTTTCCTTAAACGGTCCTAACAGTTTGCTCTCTCGGACTCAAGACCGCGAGGTGAGCAAACGGTCTCGAGACCGCGACAGGGCAAACGGTCTCAAGACCGTTTGGCCCCGTTGACCGAGCGTGGACCGTAAAAGAAATCTGTTCCTAATTATATATGTTAATTACCCTCAAAATTTGGGAGGCTAACTCCAGAGGAATCGGGAGATATGACATTTTTAGGTAACAACTTATTTTTGAATTTATTCCTGATTCTCAAACGGTCTGAAATTGCCTTTTTGGGAAAACGGTCTCAAGACCGTGTAAGGTCGTTGACTAAGCGTTGACCGTATGAGATTACTGTTAAAAATTATGTTAATTAACAACTCACCAAGTTTGATGGTCTAATTCCAAACGGGCTAAGAGTTGAAGGGTGAATACTAGGGCTAACCCTAGATAAAATCAGTACTGAAATTATGGTGACCTAATTAGGGTTTTTAGGGTTGATTGACCTAAACGGTCTCAAGACCGTTTGGGGGTCACCAAACGGTCTCAAGACCGCGAGGGCAATCAACCAAGACCGTTTGGAGGTCTGGGGTCAAGATTTGTTGACCAATTGAAGGTACAATTACACCAAATTACTTTGCAATTAAATATTGATATAATCATCAACTCAATGGGTCAGACCTTGATGAATCTGCACTAGAATCCAAAATTTGGATGGGCAAACGGTCTCAAGACCGTTTGGAACTCATCCAAACGGTCTCAAGACCGAGAGGACAATCACCCAAGACCGTTTTAAGGTCTAGGGTTGAGTAATTTGACCAATTGAGGACCCAATTGCAAATAAGTTATCAATTTAATCAAAATTCTGTTTTGTGGTTCAATCATGGTTCAACCCCTATCAAATCACCTTAGACTTTGATGAAATCTTGGGAAAACGGTCTCAATACCATGTGGGGTCCACCCACATGACCTCAAGACCGTTTGGGCCAAGTTTGGGCCCAATTGGAGCTCAATTGAAGGGTTCAACCTTGTGTTGATGCACACTGTTGAGTGTTGATGGGTGAACATTGATAGACCCTAATTGAATCGATTTCAACCATAATTGGTTAACCATTATGGGTCAATTGAATGACCAAGTGATCAAGCATAATATTAATTGAATAAATCCATAAGTGGTCAACATAGCTTTGACCATTTGAGGGCTTCAACATGGGTTGACATTATCAATTGCATCTTTGAGCCTTGTTGAAGGACAAAGCGGTTGAGACCATGAGAGCCTCGCGGTCTCAAGACCGTGAGAGGGCTCGCGGTCTCAAGACCGTGAGGGGGCTCATGGTCTCAAGACCGAGAGGAGGCTCGCGGTCTCAAGACCGTGAAGGGCCTCGCGGTCCTGAGGTCAAACTAGCTAAACGGTCAACACCTCTTCGCGGACTCAACTCAAATTGGTCTTCGCGGTCTCGACATTAATTTGAACCAATGGGAGGCTTCGCGGTCTTGAACCCTTGAAGAGGCTCGCGGTCTTGAAGCCTAAGGGGGCTCGCGGTCTTGGAGTTAGAAAGAGGCTCGCGGTCTTGGAGGGTCAAAGTGGGCAAACGGTCAACACTTTCAACCAATCTCAACCCAATTGATGATTAATGATTGAAATCAATCAATGTGATTCAAGGTTGACCTCATTCAATCATTTGATGATGTAAATGGTTCAATGTTGCCCAAATCAAACCCTAATGATAATCTAGGATAGTAAGGGGTTATTTGACTAAGGTTTTTGACCATGATGATGATCAATGGGGTGAATTACCAAAATACCCCTGAAGGGTCAATTGAGTTATACCTTGCTCAATTCAAACTCTAATTACAATGAGAATGATGTTTTTAGTCATAATGACTCTATCCAACTTGATCTAGTCTAATGTTATCATCAACCATTAGTATGATGAAAGAGAGAGTACTCTAGAGAGAGAAAGTACCCTAGAGAGAGAAAGTAACTCTAATCACATAATGGTGATGTTTTTGGCTATGTTAGCCTATGATGACTCAACCCAACCTGTTTTAGAGTGATGTTGACATCACCTAACCTTATGATGAGAGAGAAAGTACTTCTAGAGAGAGAAAGTACTTCTAGAGAGAGAAAGCACTTCTAGAGAGAGAAAGTACTTCTAGAGAGAGAAAGTACCCTTTTTAAAGTGGAAACTCAAGTAAAGCATCTCCAATGCACATAAGTGAGCATAATTAGGGTATGATCCACCTGTATGAGATCATAGAAACCCTAATTATGATAAATGATGAACCTTTAACTAATCCAAGAGCATCAATGAAGATGTTACTCATACATGATGATGTTATGAGTTTAATTCACCTTGATGTGAATAGTAAACCCTAATTCAAGGGTGATGACATGTAATGTGAATAGTAAACCCTAATTCAAGGGTAATGGCATGCTTTTGAGCAATAAACTCTATTTGATTTAAATTAAAGATTTAACTCTTATGACAAGAGTAGGAAGTACATTCCTTATTGTTGCATTACCTTTATCAGATATATTAACCATGCAGGTTCTGATATGAAGGGAATCATATCCAGGTATGGATATTGATGTTATATTCATTAAAGGCATGATGTTAGCCTTATGAATAAGTAAAGTAATCTGATGCCTTGCCAGTGGCATCCTATGCTGATAATGGGCTGTGAGAGCCATGAATACCATCAAAGTCATACCTTAGAGATGACTTGTGATGAGGATAATGAGAAATGATGATTGATATGAGTTAGGCCTGTTACATTTAGTATTCTTCTTTTATAGCTGCTATGCTACTGTTATTGTTTGAAGAACAATGTATGATGTTAAAGAATACTGAATGTACCTAACTAATCAAGTATAATGTAGAGCCCTGATCATAGATCCATCATTGTCAGAAATTAAGTGATGGTGAAACAGGTTTTCCTTAGGGAACTCCTGGAGCACATACTTTTGAGTATGTGGGGTACATGGATGTGTAGAACCTTACATCCTAGTGTAGGAAAGTGATGTAGATGTGGAATCCATCCATCCTTCACTATAGTTCCATACCGTATCAGTGGTAGGTAAACATGAAACCTCCTGATGACGAAGAAAGCACAGATATCCGTATCAGTGGTAGGTAAATATGAAACCTCCTGATGACGAAGAGAGTACAGAACGCCACTGTGACTCTAGAATAGCGAAGGACCAGTTTACCCTGGTAAGCTATAGTAGTAGAGACACGAGATGTCCTACAAGTGATCCTCTTACTGACTGAGGAAGGTGAAGGTCATGAGAATCCGGCTCTCTTAATGACCTATGTATGATACTGATGCGGCTTCTCAGCGATCAGTTGGAGTATGAGTGGTAAGCCTCATCTCCACAGGGCATCATGTTGTTTGTAAAACATAATCAACCATGTAGTATAACTTGTTAGAGATGACTCCAAGTTAGTTGATTGATGTTACATTGCAATAATGTTGATATTCTCCATATCTCCTAAATTGTAGAGATCTTGTTATACCTGCAACTGTTATAGAATGCTTTGAAGGCTTTACTGTTTAAGATATTCTTTGATGTTATAATAAAGCTTCTGGCGAAGATTTATAACTCTCGCTGGGACAATTATGTATAATTGTCTCACCCCGTAGGCTTCAACTCTTTAGGTGGACGTCGGAGACGAAGGAACCAGCCTACAGGTGATCAGTCTCAGCAGCAGCATCAGGGGCAGCAATAATCTCAGGTGGAGATTTGTCCTGCCATGTGGTGTAGTTAGAGTCAGTCCTATGTGTCCTCTGTACTCTCAGGTCTTGGAGTCTTTTATATAGTGATCTTGAGATTTTGTATCTTGATGTATATAATTACTCGAGAAGTAATTATCCTGAGATGTAAACAGTTTATCTCTCTTTATGAAAGAAGCTTTTATGGATTCAAGCTCTTGTCACGAAAAGTTTTAATTTCCCGTGATTTTTGTCTTCCGCTGATTACCGATTCGCTTCCGCTAAGTTTTAATCGTGTTTATGTTATGGTTTGGAGATCAGAGCCCACATAGACCGTTGCTTTGTTGGACCATCGTCGTCCCTCGCGTAGATCAACAACAGTTGTATCATCTTTCCCATCGACACTACTCCACACAAGGAACGGCGGTGGACCTTGCCAAAATGGAGGAGCTTCGAGTATAGGAGCAGTAGGTGGAGGTTTCTAAGGTTCTGTCTATGTTCATCGTCCCCTTGCGAGGGTGATAGTGGTGGTGGGTTGAAGCGAGAGGGGCGCGGTGGAGGAACGCCCAACTGGGCTAGGCGGCGGTGCCACACCAGCAACAAGGAGGTTGGGGAGGCAAATCAGGGTGTCAGAGGCTAGGTGCAAGCTCCAAAAAGAAGGCTTCTCCTATGGAATGATGGAGGGGGTCCTTTGTGGGGGTTTATATAACACTAGGGTTAGGTTTAGGAGATGATCAATCCTTGGTGACTGCCATGGCCGTCGGAGTGAGAGAGGGGGGACTGTCTTGTTTTGGTGGCTGAGGAGAGAAATAAAGGCGGTCAAAGTAGGGCTATATCTAGTTGAAATCATGAGAGGAGCATTTTGACTCGCTTAGAATTTTAATTCGTAGCCAAGCGCACAAGATCTCTCAATCGGGTCCTCATTTACTTCTCCTCGTTGATTGTGGAGGTAAAAGATGATCATGTGGCCACTGGATCTGGCCCTGATCTGTGGGAAGGAGATCCAAGGACTGAGAGGCACCCCTGATCCCTTGCCATGGATAGCTGACTTGGACAAGTCAAGAAAAAGAGTAAATAAAAGTGGAATAAATGAGTTTTCAACACATAAACTTAAAAAATTCGTAGAAATTAGTAGGAATGTCCAAATGAAATGAAATTTGGACCATAGGTTCAAAAAAATGTGAAGAACTTTTAGGAAAAGTTTGAGAACCAAAATATGAAGTTTGATTGACCAAATTTCTTCTTTACACAAAATGATGAATTGATCAAATTTGAGGTGTTATAATGTGTATAAAGTTCACATTGATAGCCAAGAAAAATGATTGAGGATCATGAGTGAGTATAATGAGGGAAAAATAGTAATTTCATCATACTTATGCAAAATTCCACTTTTTCACAGAGACATATCACTAATAGTGAGATTAAGACTATGACAAGCACAAGGCATATATGACGCTCTGGGATTTACCTCGAGTAACCGCTTTTGGACACCTTGGTGTTTTCTCTTCATATTAGAACTGTTGTCATAACATTGACCTCTCATGTCCTCCACATTAAGATCAAGAGACTCAAGAGCATTTACAAGTTCATTAAAAATCCCCAATCCAGTTGTATCATCAACTTTCAGAAACTCTAAAAAGAACTCCTTTATTTTTATTTTCTGACTAGACATGTTCATGCATCGTACAATGAGAGTCATTTGTTCTTGGTGGCTCACATGAGGAGTTCAATCAAGAATTATAGAGAAATATTTAGCCCCTCTATTGATGTTCAATATAGAACTCTTAATATTGTGGGCTAAAAGAGATATCAACTCATTTTGAATTGAATGGCCAAGATAATGATGGTGAATCTCATGATCCTAAATGCATCGAACATGATCTCGCATTACCAAATCAAATTCGACAAGCATTTTAATCATCCCCAAAAAGTTTTCATTGCTATCTTGGAAAAGTTTGTCGTTTGATCCTCGAAAAGCCAAATTACATTTATCAAGACACTTAACGACGGACACTATTCTTAATAAAACTTGTCTCCAACGCTCTTTCTCCTTTGAAATTTCTTTCTGCAATTCTTTGTCAATAGTTTGGTCATTGTTAAATCTTGCTTTTAATTCATGCCAAGTGCTCATATTAGTGAGATGCTCGATGCTACTCATGCTCTTTGAGTCTCTCACTAACATGTTTCCAGTCTTTGAACCCATTATGAGCTAGTGTACTTTTATTATTCTCAGACTTGAACAACTTACAACAAAAACAATAAATTTTATCAACATGTTTTGAGTAAACTAGCCACTTCCTATCACGAGTCTCTCCATTACTCAATTTTGAGAATAATAAGCATATGAGAAGTGCCTCTTATTATCATCTAAAGGAAACACAAGATTCAATTTTTTAAGGGACTTTTTCAATTAAAATATCCCTAACTTTGTTGTCAATATTATCCCAATTTAAGGGATCATAAATATCAAAAGGAGGGAGAAGTTGTTCAACATCGTCGAAGTTGACAACATTTAAATCAATGATGTCAGTATCATCCTCAACCTCATCAGCATTTCATTCCCAATTACATTTTCGACTTCTATAGTAACATGATTGTAACGACCCCACCCCCCAGTAACCCCCAATTAAGGGAGACCAAGAGGTCAGAGCCATTATCCCAATTAATAGGATCAAAGGTTCAACAATGAACCAATAATAATTATCAAATTCTACCGAACTATACTGAAAGACGGTAATAAAAAAAATAAAACTTTTGCATACCTTTTTCAAAACTTGGATATCTACTTCTATCCACATCTGGAGTCTAACTAATCCTCCTTTGTACTTTAACTCTTATTAAATTCCACATATGCCACTTTACTATTTGTCCTTTTCAAACTTGTACCTAAAATGCTGACAAACAAAATGGCAGTCAGCATATCAAAATATGCCAGTATGTGGGGACAACCAAAATTTTGCAAATATGGCTAACAATCTAACTATCACAAACAAGTTAATTAACAAGCCAAATTATGCTTTCAAAGTGACATTCTCCACTGCTTTTTCCCTAACCATGGCATACCCACCTTAGGGTTTCTCTGTTGCTATTGACTTAAGGCCACCTTCTCAATCCCGAGCTTGGTGCCTAGGGTCACCCTTCATGGTGCCCTTTAGTCATGCAATATCATCGGCCACCTTCTCAATCCCGAGCTTGGTGCCTGGGGTCACCACTCATGGTGCCCATGGGTCTTCCCTCCTGGGCTTGACCATTTTGCATCATCCATCAAGGTGGCATGTAGGTGTGAGAATACACACTTATACTATTATTGTGATAATCATAGTGACTTTACGATTTGCAAGTATGAACATCCAAACTGATAAGTTGCATTCAATGCGATGAATCATCTGGAAAACCATTCGGGAAACTAATGCGATTAACCATAATTAACCACATACCAGTCAAGCTTACTTGATTGCGGAAATAATTCAACCAATTAAGAAACCAAGCAAGCACACCCCAAGTTGATCTTGAAATAGGCATCCAATTTCCTATCATTGATCATGCCATCAAGATCTATTAAATCTAGCTCGCTTCCTAGGGTTTCTATTGCAATTAGGGTTCCTCTTTATTTTTACTCTTTTAAACCCTAATTTTATACAATTACTCACAAACCCTAATTATCTCATCTATTCTTTACAAAAGATATTAAGGTTATCTTTTAACAACATTTAACCTTAATTTTGGACTAAATGCACAATTATCTATCAATTAAGTCCATTAACCCTCTTTTACATTAAAACTACCAGTTTTATCCTTTTAATTCATGACAACATCGTAGAGCCTAGTTATCATCTTTGGTTCCTTTCGGATTAACAACTCATAGTTCATTATGATCTAATTCACATATGAACTCTATTTATCATTAATTCCACCTTTATTCATTAGAAAACCCTATATTAAGGGCATTCATCCACAATTAGAAACTTTCATGCTCGAATTAGCTTAGAACCATCATATTTCAGCTTAATACATGAATTTAAACAATTAAAGCCATTATGAATCATAATTACTGACATTAGGGTTTCAAGGCCCATTAATGCTCATTTATGCACATGAAACCCTAAATTAATCAACTTTTCATGTAAAACGGATTGCAACTTTACTCTAATATTCAATAGGTGAATACTTCCCAAAATAACCCCTTAAACCTCAAAGATTCATCCTTTACCCTCAATTAGGGTTTTAACCACACTTTTAATCAAATCAATGTACTTTTGTAAATAGGTATGAAATCAGGTTATCAAACCAATTTTAATGTGTTCCTCGTATTTTTCTAAGCAACTTTCATGTATAAACTTTTCTCATTAGAGCTTTCTAACATATTCTATGAATTTTGCAAAGAAAAGTCATTTTCCTAGATTTTCTATTATATTTACGATTTCATTGAAATTCCATAGTCGTTCGATCCGTGGTCCGCTGGACCACGCGGGATCCAACGGCCCTCAGCCGTGTGCCCTAACTTGAGATTAAAAGGATCAAAAAGGCAAGTTTCCCCATACCTCTTCACTGCCCGCACAAGGGCAAGGTCGTCATTGCGCGTCGGGTTGTCTTCAACCTCGCGCTGCTCCACGCGCGAGCAGCTGGTCAACTGGGAAGTTGACTTCAAGCTCAAGAGCACCTGCGCGCGATCCAAGGCCACCGAACGCTCTGTCTCGATCTTAAGAACTCAACGACGGCATCAATTTCTTGTGACAACCTTGCCACGATCACCTCCTATTCGCCGAACTCCGACGAGGTCCTCTCAAAAGATAAGGGTGAAGGTCAGGGTAGAAGACGGAATTGAGGGCACGAAAATGCTCCTCTAGGTCTTCCGTAGAGCTTTGGGTAGCGAGAGAGCACGCTGGTACCCCCTCTCATCCTCCCCTATTTATAGGGTCGGGGACATGGATCTCTTTGAATTGGGGATTCTCCCGATCAGCGACCAAACCCCTACAAAGTAGGGATGGTCATCACTAGACTTCTCTCCCGAGTCCAACAGTGACATTCCCTCTTCAAAACTTCGTTTCCTTTTCTCACAATGATCCAAGTTTGGATCATCACCAACCTGCCTGGAACAGGACTCCTCGCCCCTATGGGAGTCATCCTGGATCATTGGATCGCGATCCAATGGTCCACATAAAGCCTGAAATCATGAATTATCCAGCAAAAACGTGACATTGATTTCTTTGGCAATTAATAACCAAACTTTAGGATATTTTGTAAATTGTATAACTTGGAAACCGTGTAGTATTTTATAACCAAATTTTAAGGGAAATTTCCTTTTGCCTTTATCTACACGCATGCCAAAAATGAGTCCCAAATTCCAAAGGAAAAGGGATTTTTCTTCAAAAGCAAGTTATTCTTTAATAAGACTTTTTTAATTGATATTTTCTTTTTCTTTTGCCATCGTCTTATCATCTTGGATTCCTTGGACCTCAAGGAACCCTAAAGGCACGAAATCCCATCTCAGGAAATATTCCTTTACCTTTTCTTTCTTACTCCTTTATTAAGATATTTCTTTTCAAGGATTACTCCTTATCTTTCATTTTCTTTTTCCTCTTTTCATATTTCTTTTATTAGAAATCTCATAGAAATGAGATTTATTTAATTGTGGTCATTACTTACACTTTCAAGAGTTTTCTATGTATTTTCTCATTATCACTTTGCTCAATATTCATTATCTTGTTGTTGGATCAATGGGCTCTAGAGGGGGGGTGAATAGAGCTTCACAAACTTCACAAAACAAATTAGACCATCAATTTATATGAAGTGTAGAAACCAAACCAATGTAGCAATTTGATGTCTTAATCTAGCATTCAAAGCAAGGATAAGAGACAAGGATGAGCAAGCACTTGGACAGGTGGTTTAGAGTGGTTCCCTGTCCTAAACTTAGGAGCAATGTCAGTCCACTACCTAGAGTGGGTTAGTCTCTAGGATTTGCAATCTTGGTACTCTTATATTCCTCAATAAGATTACAAGATACAACAACCACACATCCAAGGGCTTAGTACCTCAAGCAAAGATCTTCAACCTGTAGAATGAGCTTACCCACTTGAAGCCTAGGAGTCTTCAGCCATCGCCATGGACTTACCCACTCCTTTCTTCAAGTCTTCTGCCTTTAAGGGATTACCTATCTTCCTTGAGCTCTCTCACATAGGAACCTATCTCACTCATACTCACAAATTTCACTTGAAGGTAGAGAGAGAAAGGGGCTCAAAGGCTTAGAATACTCTCAACTATGATAGCACCAAGTTTGCAATGAATGAGCAGCCTTGGAATGAACTCCAAGGGGGTCTATTTATAGTTGAGATTTCCCCTTTAGGTTGTGGGACACTTAGATACAAAAATAGCCATTTTTTGTTCAAGGAAACGATTCTATTTTTGCCCAAAACACTCACCAACGGTCACATCACTTTTTTCTGCAAATTTCGTACAGTGCAATCGGTCGAGTTTCAATAAAGGTAACTCGACCGATCAAGTAAACGACAAAACCGATATTCAAATGATCAGTTGAGTTTGTCCTGAAAAAACTTGACCGACCATTTAAACTCGAAATGGTCAGTTACATGATCGGTCGAGTTCTGTGAAAGCACAACTCGACCGATGCAATCTTCAGAAAATTGACCAAGAATGATCGGTCGAGTTTCAAGCCAGGGAAACTCGACAAACCAAGTGCTTGTAATCAATTTTCTATTTTGCATCTAAAGTGATTAGCACTTGGTGATTTTTGTCCCAAACATTTTTCTCATATAAGTTACAAGTCAATTCATCATTACAAGTGATTACATAGATGTTCTAAGGTCGTTTACATAGAAATCCCAAAAAGCACACTTGTAGCCATTTTGACTTGAACTTGACTCATTCTAGGGCTTTGGATTTTGGATCCTTTTCATGTACCTAATGCCTGCAAACAATCTTAAACACACATATTAGATACATATGAATGGAATGGTTAAGTCATTATCAAAATATAGGCAATGTATAACCTCTAGGTCAACATTCTCCCCCTTTTTGACAATGACAAACCATTCCTCAAACATATTGAAAAGGATATGAAAGTTATACCTTTGCCTTGTGAATTAGGGGGATTCATGATACGAACAATTGTGAATTGCTCCCCCTCAAACTATGCTTCCTCTAACCTGCATGGTTAGTTTCTCTACACATAGCAATACCAATATCCATGTAATGTGTAGTCCTTTGCAAGTTCACATAAAGAAAAGTGAATTTGAACAAGAAAAGGATCTCACAGGCAAAACATATTCTATCAAAGAGAAAGCAATATAATTGAGTTTCAAGATTGATATATCACTTGAAATATCTCTCCCCCTTTTGACATTATCAAAAAGATAGGGGGTGTAGAAGAGCAAAGACCAGGTCTTCTCCAAAACTCAACCAAAACATATATGCAAGACAGTAAGCAGCAATTTAAGGCATATAGCACACAACCACAGAGGAGAACACACAATCCAAGTCATAATAAAAAAAACTTAAGATAGCACCAATGCATAAGATAAAATAGAGTAAATAGCCAAAGTGCATATCTAGAATATTACAACTTAACCTCATGAAAGCAACTACAACCATAAAGCGAGAAAACAGAGATAAGAAATATTGCATCTCAGAAGAATGTGCCAGGATGTTTCTTATACAAAAGAGTCTAGAAAGATGTATATGATTGGCATGCTAGACTATAAGCTAAGAAACCACCTAAACATCTAAGCTATCTATATCTACGGTATCATCATCCTCACCAGGGTGGTAGTCCTCATCCCCGTCAGAAGGAGCAGCAGTGCCAGCATCAGATCCAACACCATCACCACTATCATCGGAAGCATCCTCGCCATCACCGTCATCAGCATCATCATCATCCTCGTCCTGGTATGGCATCTCCTCATCATCAGGAGGGTCAAAGGAACGACTAGGCCAGCGGGCATTCTACTCATCCCACGACATACCAAGAGAAAGAAGTTCCTTGGCATGTGGGAAGGATGGAGCAGAGTCACCCAAGGAGGCGAGCAGAGTGGCCAGGGGGCCAGCTGGTAACGGCAGAATAGCAGGAACGGAACTGCCAACATCAAAAGGTGGCGGAGCAGTAGTGGAAGGCTCGAGAGCAGGGAAGTAATGCTCGTATGCATAAGAAGCATAAGCACTACCTGGGTATGGTTGGTAGGTGGGGTAGGGTGATGTACAGGATATGTTCATGGTAGACATGATTGAACACATGTCCTGGTGTAGGTGTTCCTGAACCTGTCAGTTGTACGCCTGTTCATGCATCATATATCCCAGGAGGGTTTCATTGGATGCACGGAAGGACGCATGGCTGGGTTGAGGATGTGGCTGCGGAGGTGGAGCACGGGTGGAGGAGGATGGGGCAGCTAAGGCAGAGGCAGAAGCAGAAGCACCAGAGGTAGGAGAAAATATAGGGACAACCTTCTGAAGAGTGGTCTCACTAATAGAAACACCTTTTCTAGCATCCGGGTAATGGAGGTCAGAAAAGAGGGATGTATCAGTGGAGAACTTGAAAAGACCACAGATCAGAGCTAGGTAGGGAGGGTGGGTGCCTTTGGTGTTCTTACCGGTGTCAAAACAGGTCATGTGGTGTAAGATATATCTGGCCCATTTGACATCGATATTGTTTAGCAAACAATACATAATGACTGCGGTGTTTTATGCAATGTCCATTTGATTTCGCTTAGGATGGACATTACAATTAATCGCCAAAGCCAGTATGTGCCTCCGTAGGTCAAGAGAGGATGAAGGCAGGGTAGACTTCTTCTTGTAGGCCATGTCAGGTTTCTTTAAAAATCGATGAATGTCCGGCAGCGTCAATTCATGGTGTTTGTAAAAACCTTCTGGGTCAAGAAGATCGAAATACTCTCCATAGTCCTTACGCCAAGTGTCATTTTCCTCGTCTCCGGCAAAAAAGACGTTTAGTGTGTCCTTGGAGATTTGGAAACGGCGACCGGCGATCATCGAAGTAAGAACTATTTCAATATTCAGTGGGGGGATAAGAGAATCGTAGTTCCAACGCAAGTTTGCGTAGAACTCATGTATTGCCTTAGTGTTATACATGTGATTGTTAAAGCAGTCACTTTCGATCGCAAGGGAAGACAGGTGATGGTTGGCGAGAAGCCTCGAAACAGAGGTAATAACCACTTGAAAACGATTTGGGTCAAGCAAGGGGCGAAACGGAAAAGGAGTTCAGGGAAGAAGATCCTTGTACTGATTGACCACCTCAAGAGACACAAAGGAGGTGTTATCAAAAGGAATCATATGATTAGTCGAGGAAGAGGCTTGAGCATTGCCGAGAGCAGCACGTTTTCGTCTTTGGGAAGCCATGGAAACGAAAATAAGAAGAAAAGTGTGCACACGAGCAAAAGCAAACCTCAAACGCCGAAGAAACACCACCATGAGTGCCCGGGGGGTCAAGAATGGGGTTGCTAGGTCACCCTAGGGCTAGGAATGGGAGGTTTAGGGCTGGGTGTGAGAGCTTAGGGCTTAGAGGCAAGGAATCGGTCAGGTATTTTCTAATTGCAAGGGAAAATAGTCGGCCGATCCTAACTTTTAAGTTGGCTCAGCCTGTGGATCGGTCGAGTTCTCTGTGTGGTAAACTCGACCGAACGGTCTACTAAAGAACTGCTCTCGGCTCCTGATCGGACGAGCTTTCCAGGGTGGAAACTCGACCGAAGGTCAACCTGACCTAACAGTCACATTCTTAGATTCTAGCCATATACATGCCAATTAAATTCATTTTTCCATTCTATTTTGTATAATTAACATACTTAGGCACATTTAGCTCATCATTGGGCACTATTTAGCGATAAAACATAAAATTCGATAAAAACCCAGAAGCAAGCAAAAACTAAGCATGTTGACAGGAAATTTAGGCACAATGAAGCATATATAGGCAAAACAAGGTGAAGATAGACATGAGCAAGCATATAAGAAAGAGACAACTAGCTAGATCACATGGCAAGATCATTCAAATCATCAATAAGTAGTTTACATCGAATAAAATTAAATTGATCTCTAGCTAGAGGTTTTGTAAAGATATCCGCCAATTGATTTTCCGTGTCCACATCCGTGATATAAAAATCCTTCTTGGCAATGTGATCATAGAGAAAGTGATGGAGAACCTCTATATGCTTGGATCTACTATGCAATATAGGATTGTAAGATAGATTGATTGCGCTAGTATTCTCACAAAAGATAGGAGAAGCATCAAAAAATATGTTGAAGTCTTGGAGCATTTACTTCATCCATAGGACCTGTGCACAACAACTCCCGGCTGCAATGTATTCAGCTTCGGTAGTTGATAATGCCAATGTACTTTGTTTCTTGGAGAACCAAGACACTAAGCATGGTCCTAGAATGAAGCAAGTGCCACTTATGCACTTTCTATCAGCCAAACACCCTGCGTAATCCGCATCACTATATGCTCTAAGAGTAAAATCCCTTGATTTAGGATACCATAGTCCAAAATTTTGGGTTTTGGCTAAGTACCTCAAAATCCTCTTAACAACAATAAGATGTGACTTCTTAGGGATAGATTGAAAGCAAGCACACAATCCAACACTAAACATAATATCAGGTCTAGAGGCAGTTAAATAAAGTAAACTTCCAGTCATACCTCTATAGAGCTTCTCATCTACCTTTTCACCTTCTTCATCTTTGTCAAGTTTGGCGGTGTTTGACATGGGTTTATCCCTCGGCTTCATGTTCTCCATCCCAAAGCACTTGAGTAGTTCACTTGTGTACTTGCCTTGGTTGATGAAGTTTTCTTCTTTTTTTTGCTTGATTTGAAAGCCGAGGAAGAAGGTCAACTCACCCATCATGCTCATTTAAAACTCACTCTGCATAAGAGAACTAAACTCCTTGCAAAGATCAAGATCGGTCCCGCCAAAAATGATATCATCAACATATATTTGAATTATAAGAAAATGGTTAGAAGTGTGTTTTAGAAACAAGGTAGAATCAACTTTGCCCATGACATACCCGTTATCTAACAAAAAGTTCTTTAGTTTCTCATACCAAGCTCGAGGTGCTTGTTTGAGTCCATAGAGAGCTTTTTGCAACAAATAAACATGATTGGGTAACTTGCCATTTTCAAAGCCCGGAGGTTGAGCAACAAATACTTCCTCCTCGATTGTACCATTCAAAAATGCACTTTTAACATCCATTTAATATAATAAGAAATTTTTTTAACTAGCAAAGGCAAGTAGCATACGAATAGATTCTAATCTAGCAACAAGAGCATAAGTTTCATCAAAGTCAATACCTTCATGTTGGTTGTAACATTGTGCTACTAACCTTGCTTTATTTCTTACCACTTTTCCTTGCTCATCTAGCTTGTTGTGGTAGACCCATTTGGTGCCAATGATTTTTCTATCACTTGGTCTTGGCAATAGGGTCCACACACGATTCTTCTCAAATTGCTCTAACTCTTCTTACATGGCTAGGATCCACTCATCATCACCAAGCGCTTCTTTGATGTTCTTTGGCTCTAGTTGGGAGATGAAGGCACTATCTGCTTATTCTTTGTTATGAGTAGCTCGTGTCCTCACTCTCTCGAATAGGTTGCCAATGATCAACTCCTTGGGATGATTCTTTGCAAAGTGGGGAGTGGGATCCTTCTTTTCTTCTTCTTCTTCTTCTTCTTCTTCTTCTATCACATGTTTACCTTTATTTTTGATGTTGAGGTCTTTCAAGATTGGAATCAAAAAATCTGCAACATCATCATCAACAACATGCTTGCCAACAACAGGGTTAGTTTCAATAAACTTAATATTGATAGATTCTTCTATTTTAGACAATTCAATGTTGAATACTCTATATGCCTTGCTAGTAGTGCTATAGCCTAGGAAGAAAGCCTTATAAGATTTTGGAACGAACTTTTCAAGAGAATCCTTCGTGTTTAAAACAAAACAAGGACATCCGAAAACATGAAAGAAATCAATAGAAGGCTTTCTACCACACCATAGTTCATAGGGGGTTTTCTTTAAAGAAGGATGTGTAAAAACTCGGTTTTACACAAAACATGAGGTGCTAACAGCTTCAGCCCAAAACTTCTTAGGAGTGTCATACTCAAGAAGCATGGTCCTAGCCATCTCTTGTAGCGACCTGTTCTTCCTCTCTACAACCCCATTTTGTTGAGGCGTACGAGGAGAAGAGAAATTGTGTGAATAACCAGATTTTTCACAAAAACGCTCAAAAAGATCATTTTCAAATTCTCCCCCATGATCACTACAGATAGAAACAATTGGGAAAGAAGCTTCGTTTTCAGCCCGTTTACAAAAACTCGAGAAAACATTAAGAGTATCACTTTTAGAAATGAGAAAAAAGGCCGAAGTATATCGAGAGAAATCATCAACAATAACAAGACAATACTTGGAACCACGAAGCGTTTGTGTTCTCATTGGTCCGAATAGATCTGTGGGCTCCGAACCATAAATCACGAAGTAAACTAAGAGGAAGCAATTTATTAACTGGCAGTGGAATTATGAAAAATCACTGGAAATTAAAACTTTTTAAGGGAGATCGGTAATTCATAAAACTCTTTTATCGTAAACAAGATAAACAGTTTACATCATTGTAAAATCACCTCTCGAGTGATCATATACATCCAGATACAAAATCTCAAGGCTTAAAGACAAAACCTCATACCTACTGACTCCTAGGACCTGAGAGTACAGATACGACATAAGACCAACTAACTATATGTCTTGACAGTCAGTATCTCCACCTGAGATTCATTGCTGGCCCTGGTGTTGCTGCTGCTGATACTGCTCACCCTCGGATTGGTTTCTCTGTCCTCGACGTCCACCTAAAAAGTTGAAACTTACAGAGTGAGACAATTTGAATAATTGTCCCAGCGAGAGTTATAACTCTCCTCCTGAAGCTTTGTCATAGCAATTAAGGAATAACATAAGCAAGATAACTTAAATCATTCAACAGCAGGTTTGATAATGAGTAAATCATCTTCTACTTAAGCAATCACTTCATTAAAGCATATGAAGAACATATATACTAAATACTTGAACAGATCATTAATGTAAACAATGTAACATCAATCATTGTTTCTCGTAGTTCAACCTAAGCAGTTATACTATGCGGTTGATTATGTTTTACAAACATTATTATGCCCTGCGGAGATGAGGTATACCGCTCATACTCCAACCGATCACTACTAAATCACAACGATATCATACATAGGTCATCAAAAGAGCCAGATTCTTATGACCTCATCTTCCTCAGTCAGTGTGAGGATCAACATGCAGGACATCTCAAGTCTCTTCTAAGATAGCTTACCATGGTATTCTGGCACTTCGCTATTAGAGTCACAGTGGCATTCTGTACTCTCTTCGCCATCGAAAGATCTCTTGTTTATCTCTCATAGATGCGGTATATAAAGATTCCCTCGGGAGATTCGTGGTATACATCACCCCGACATAAACATATAGTGAAGGGTTGATAGATTAAGGTACATCTACATCAATTCCTACACTAGGATGTAAGGATATTCACATCCATATTCCCCCACATACTCAAAAGTATGTGATCCAGGAGTTCCCTTAGGAAAACCTGTTTCACCATCATTTAGCTTCTGACAATGATGGATCTATGATCAAGGCTCTACATGATATGATTATACTTGATTAGTTAGGTACATTTCAACATTCTTTTAACATCAAGCATGTTTCCAAGCATTTAACTATTAAAACACTGCTATATAAGAAGAATACTAAATGTATCAATTCTAACTCACATCAGTTATCAAATGGATATCAATTCTTAATCATCTCATCATAAGTCATCTAATCATCATGACCTTGATGTGACTCATGGCTCTTACAGCCTATCAATCTCATATGATGCCACTTACTAGGCAACATGATATGTCACTATTCATAAAGCCAATAACATGCTTTCAATGAATATAATATCATAACCTTTACCTGGATATGATCATCCCCTTATAAGAACCTGCATAGTTAATTCAATTGACAACAATAAACATTTCATTTCCAGATCAGCAATTTATAAAGCAGAATTAACCTTTCAATTCAGGGGTTGTACCTTCATGCCTTCACTAAGGCTAGGTTCCCTTATTTACATCAATTAGGGTTATTCAATCCCTTTCATTATGATTAGGAATAATGATTCCTCATCTCATACTTTAATCATGAAGATTTATGCTTAAAAGCATAACCTGGAATTAGGGTTTATTGTACATTTCAACACATCACCCTCAATTAGGGTTTACTATTCACATTACATGTTATTACACTAGAATTAGGGTTTACTATTCACTTCATAGTGAATTGAACTCATAGCATCATCATGTATGAAGATTATCATCATTGATGTCCTCAAATTAGGTTAAGTTTCATTAATTATTATAATTAGGGTTTCCATAATCTCACCTTGATGGATCATACCCTAATCATGTACATTCTTACATATTGGAGATGGGTTACTTGATTCTCATTCATATTAGGAGCCTTCTCTCTCCTCTCATTACTAGATGATGTTTACATCACTCTAGAGTAGGTTAAGTCAATTCAACTTGATTAACATAGGTCAAGTCATCATCACTATGGTTATTAGGGTTTGCTTGATCAAGGGGTGTTGTCTACTTGAACCCTTTATAAGTACCTTGATAAGGTTCATCATTAAGCATAACATGGGTCAAGTTACTAATTACTTAACCCCTTAATGTCTTTAGGTATCATTAGGGTTTAAATTGAACAACCATTGAACCATTTAAATCTTCAAAGCATCAAGTAATCACATCCCTAAAAGTCCCCAAACAATTTCACACTTCAACCTCCAAACGGTCCTGAGACCATTTGGAAGGGTTGACCATTTGGTTAGGTTGACTTCAAGACCGCATGAACTTGGTCACCCTCAAGACCGTTTCAACTTATTGACCGTTTGAAAGAGTTGACTTTGAAACCGTTTGAACAAATCACCATTGAAACCGCATGGATCTAAACGACCTTGAGATCGTTTGGTCCCAAACGGTCTTGAGACCGTTTTCCCCTAAACGTTCTTGAGACTGTTTGGATTCAAATGGTCTTGAGACCGTTTGGTCCAAACATCTCAAAACCACATGGACCTAAAAAGTGCATCAACACTTGCAATCGATTAGGGTTTTCAAGGTTGAACCCCTCAATTGGCCTCATATATGTTAACCACTTATCAATTGAGCCAATAAAGGTTAGCCTTAACCAATTGGACACTCAATTGACCCTCAATTGATAGTCAATTAGGGTTGAAACCAATCCAATTAGGGTTTGTAATTGGTTAACCATCAACATTGATCAACATGAGTCTAATTGAAGTTGAAGACATCAATTGACACTTAATTGGGCCCCAAACGGTCTTGGGATCATTTGGAAACCCTCCAAACGGTATTGAGACCGTTTTCCCAAAGTCTCATCAAAATCTAAGTTGATTTTTCAAGGGTTGAACCCTAATTAAGTCTCAAATCAGCACTTTCAATTAATTCAACAACCTATTGTGATTGGACTTTCAATTGATCAAATTGTCTTAACCCTAGACCTCCAAATGGTCTTGGGTGGTCACCAAATGGTCTTGAGACCATTTGAGTGACTCCCCAAACGGTTTTGAAACCGTTTGGGCCACGCAACCCAAAGTTCAACAAAATTGGTCCTTGAAATCAGCAATTGAACCCGATTTTGTTTTAGAGGATTGAAGTGCCTTCAACTTATGATTTGTTTGCAATTAGATTGTAAATCTTTGTAAATGATTAATTCACAATGTGTCCAGAAGACCTCTAAACGGTCTTCACTTGGTCAAACTTGCCAAACGGTCTTAGAGACCGTTTGAATCTAAACAGTCTTGCAACCGCATGAAATCAAACGATCTTGAGACCGTTTGGTTTCAAACAGTCTTGCAAACCGTTTAGACCAAATGGTCTAAGGTCGTTTGGTAAATTTGCCTAGGAAATCACGCCCATCATCTTCAACCTTAGATCATGTCGGTTACTTCGTGGTTTTTCTTGCAAGAGTGCAAGGAAAGATGGGGAAGAAGAAGAACTAACTACTATTTGCAAGAACAAAGATATGCATAATCAAAGCAAGAGGTTTAGAGTTATAAAACCCACCTTAAGGCTGTTCCTAGAGCTCCAAGCTTCCAAGCTTCAATCCTTTAATGGCGTCTTGAGCTCCACAGGTCGGCCAAGGGTGTTTCTTCAAGGAAAAGTTGGGAAAAGATCAGCTAGAAAGAGAGAGCTAAGTGAGAAAACCATAAAACCAACCTTGTAATCCAACTTTCTCCATGAATTCGAGCAAGATGATGACCCAAGCTTACCTGGCTTCTCCTTGGTCATTCTTCTCTTCTCCAAGGCTCTGCCTTAGTCGGTTTGAGCAAGGTGATAAGTGATAGAAGAAAGAAAACGTTGCCTTTGGTTGCAAGGGAAAGATGTATATGTACTTTGGGGTTATTTCCAACATAAGGACAACTAATTCTCCATTTCTCATCTAGGTCCCTCCTTTCTTCTTTGCACGTCCCTTCCCCTAATTTCTAAAGAAAAACTCCTTCTAAGACCAAGAACTAAAGGCAAAGAAGGTCAACTTACTACTAAGGTGCGCATATAAAAGGGTTATTATACTTATAACTTGATTATTCAATTACAAGGGTGTTCCTTATTATATGTTTATTCAAATAAAGTGCCCTGATGCGATGATTTTGAGTCGCATTTATAGACATGTTTGATATGTGTTTTATGCTTTTATTAGTCATTTTTATGGTTAATATTGCATAATTCATCCATTTTGGTCTTTGCCACTATTTTATGTCAAATTCCCTTTATTTCATTGTTTTGAGCATTAATTATCACATTATTATTATTTGTGTGAATTTATGTGATCTTGTCTTTGAATTTCAGGACAAACGAGTATTTACTTCAGTCGATACCATCGACGGAAGTCGATACCATCGACAAGGCCGCATGTTTCCAGCTGAAATGTAACATCCCTGACCTGGGTTATGAGTTAACCCTAGGTGTTTTGCCTAAATATGTAATTAAATCTTTTTGATTAACTCTGAGCATGTAATTAAGTTTCTCAGAAACGTATATTTCAGTATTTGCTCCTTTTTATTTAAAGTTGTAGCATTGTTTTGATATACAGGGACCTATGTGCAATTTACCCAGTTAAAAAGGGTTAGCTTGCAATTTGCACATGATGAGATGTTCCTCTGATGTTGAGACATCATGAGAAATCTGTTTAGCCAAGTTTGAGGGATTTCCCAAGCTAAGGCACCAAGGTGCAGCTGTGGAAGCAATCCCGGTGCTTAAAACCCTAATTTGGGGTAAAATGCAATTTAACCAAATTAAGGGATGCAAATTGTGAAATATGTCATCTAAAGTATCTTTTTAGACTCTTGCCATCATTTAGAGAAGAAATGATGAGGAAGTCCCCTCAATTGAATTATCAAGTTATGAGATATGCCTTGTGATTGAATAATCAGGGTATATGTGCAATATTTCTTTATGTATGTACCTCATTATTAGCTTGCTCTCCTTTACCTTCTTCTCCTAAGACCTTAAGAGAAGGTTTGTCCTTAGAATAAAGAGGAAGGAACGATCAAGTAAAGAAGGAGGGACCTAGTTGGAATTATGGACAACTTATGAACTAATGTTGAAAATCCTACGCCATGTATATAAGCTCTCCTTCCCTTAGTTGCAAGGGAACTCACCCTTCGTTCCCTTACTGTTTCATTTCACCAAAGACGACCAAGGACTGCCTTGGAGCTAAGGAGGACGACCAAGGGGTGCAAGGTAGGTCTAAACCCCTCTTCTTGCCTAATTCCATGGTTAGAACTCGAATTCAAGGTCATCTTCATGGCTAACTCTTGAAACCCTACCTTTCTAGCCGTCCCTTTTCATCCTTACTTGGAGTTTTCACCTTGGCCAACCTGTAAGAACTCAAGGACGCCATTAGAGCTTGGAGCTTGAAAGCTTGGATCTCAAGAAGCAAGCTTTAGGCGGGTTTTATAACTCTAAACCTATGTTTTACTATGTGCATCTTTATATGCGTTTTAATGATAGCTATTAGTATTTCCCTACTTTTCCCTGCTATTTTGCAAGCAAACCCATGGGATATTCGTACTGTTCTTGAGCTAGGAGATGAATGCGTGATTTCCAAGAAAAACCCACCGCTTTTCTTTTCTTTAAACGGTCCTAACAGTTTGCTCTCTCGGACTCAAGACCGCGAGGTGAGCAAACGGTCTCGAGACCGTGACAGGGAAAACGGTCTCAAGACCGTTTGGCCCCGTTGACCGAGCGTGGACCGTATAAGAAATCTGTTCCTAATTATATAGGTTAATTACCCTCAAACTTTGGGAGGCTAACTCCAAAGGAATCGGGATATATGACATTTTTAAGTAACAACTTTATTTGCATTTATTCCTGATTCTCAAACGGTCTGAAATTGCCTTTTTGGGAAAACGGTCTCAAGACCGTGTAAGGTCGTTGACTAAGCGTTGACCGTATGAGATTACTGTTCAAAATTATGTTAATTAACAACTCACCAAGTTTGATGGTCTAATTCCAAACGGGCTAAGAGTTGAAGGGTGAATACTAGGGCTAACCCTAGATAAAATCAGTACTGAAATTATGGTGACCTAATTAGGGTTTTTAGGGTTGATTGACCTAAACGGTCTCAAGACCGTTTGGGGGTCACCAAACGGTCTCAAGACCGCGAGGGCAATCAACCAAGACCGTTTGGAGGTCTGGGGTCAAGATTTGTTGACCAATTGAAGGTACAATTACACCAAATTACTTTACAATTAAATATTGATATAATCATCAACTCAATGGGTCAGACCTTGATGAATCTGCACTAGAATCCAAAATTTGGATGGGCAAACGGTCTCAAGACCGTTTGGAACTCATCCAAACGGTCTCAAGACCGAGAGGACAATCACCCAAGACCGTTTGAAGGTCTAGGGTTGAGTAATTTGACCAATTGAGGACCCAATTGCAAATAAGTTATCAATTTAATCAAAATTCTATTTTGTGGTTCAATCATGGTTCAACCCCTATCAAATCACCTTAGACTTTGATGAAATCTTGGGAAAACGGTCTCAATACCATGTGGGGTCCACCCACATGACCTCAAGACCGTTTGGGCCAAGTTTGGGCCCAATTGGAGCTCAATTGAAGGGTTCAACCTTGTGTTGATGCACACTGTTGAGTGTTGATGGGTGAACATTGATAGACCCTAATTGAATCGATTTCAACCATAATTGGTTAACCATTATGGGTCAATTGAATGAACAAGTGATCAAGCATAATCTTAATTGACTAAATCCATAAGTGGTCAACATATCTTTGACCATTTGAGGGCTTCAACATGGGTTGACATTATCGGTTGCATCTTTGAGCCTTGTTGAAGGACAAAGCGGTTGAGACCATGAGAGCCTCGCGGTCTCAAGACTGTGAGAGGGCTCGCGGTCTCAAGACGGTGAGGGGGCTCACGGTCTCAAGACCGAGAGGAGGCTCGCGGTCTCAAGACCGTGAAGGGCCTCGCGGTCCTGAGGTCAAACTAGCTAA
Source organism: Alisma plantago-aquatica (assembly GCA_963693085.1). Lineage (NCBI taxonomy): Eukaryota > Viridiplantae > Streptophyta > Magnoliopsida > Alismatales > Alismataceae > Alisma > Alisma plantago-aquatica. Next base: position 426,700,423 of record OY856412.1, on the reverse strand, counting down.
ACGGTCAACACCTCTTCGCGGACTCAACTCAAATTGGTCTTCGCGGTCTCGACATTAATTTGAACCAATGGGAGGCTTCACGGTCTTGAACCCTTGAAGAGGCTCGCGGTCTTGAAGCCTAAGGGGGCTCGCGGTCTTGGATTTAGAAATAGGCTCGCGGTCTTGGAGGGTCAAAGTGGGCAAACGGTCAACACTTTCAACCAATCTTAACCCAATTGATGATTAATGATTGAAATCAATCAATGTGATTCAAGGTTGACCTCATTCAATCATTTGATGATGTAAATGGTTCAATGTTGCCCAAATCAAACCCTAATGATAATCTAGGATAGTAAGGGGTTATTTGACTAAGGTTTTTGACCATGATGATGATCAATGGGGTGAATTACCAAAATACCCCTGAAGGGTCAATTGAGTTATACCTTGCTCAATTCAAACTCTAATTACAATGAGAATGATGTTTTTAGTCATAATGACTCTATCCAACTTGATCTAGTCTAATGTTATCATCAACCATTAGTATGATGAAAGAGAGAGTACTCTAGAGAGAGAAAGTACCCTAGAGAGAGAAAGTAACTCTAATCACATAATGGTGATGTTTTTGGCTATGTTAGCCTATGATGACTCAACCCAACCTGTTTTAGAGTGATGTTGACATCACCTAACCTTATGATGAGAGAGAAAGTACTTCTAGAGAGAGAAAGCACTTCTAGAGAGAGAAAGTACTTCTAGAGAGAGAAAGTACCCTTTTTAAAGTGGAAACTCAAGTAAAGCATCTCCAATGCACATAAGTGAGCATAATTAGGGTATGATCCACCTGTATGAGATCATAGAAACCCTAATTATGATAAATGATGAACCTTTAACTAATCCAAGAGCATCAATGAAGATGTTACTCATACATGATGATGTTATGAGTTTAATTCACCTTGATGTGAATAGTAAACCCTAATTCAAGGGTGATGACATGTAATGTGAATAGTAAACCCTAATTCAAGGGTAATGGCATGCTTTTGAGCAATAAACTCTATTTGATTTAAATTAAAGATTTAACTCTTATGACAAGAGTAGGAAGTACATTCCTTATTGTTGCATTACCTTTATCAGATATATTAACCATGCAGGTTCTGATATGAAGGGAATCATATCCAGGTATGGATGTTGATGTTATATTCATTAAAGGCATGATGTTAGCCTTATGAATAAGTAAAGTAATCTGATGCCTTGCCAGTGGCATCCTATGATGATAATGGGCTGTGAGAGCCATGAATACCATCAAAGTCATACCTTAGAGATGACTTGTGATGAGGATAATGAGAAATGATGATTGATATGAGTTAGGCCTGTTACATTTAGTATTCTTCTTTTATAGCTGCTATGCTACTGTTATTGTTTGAAGAACAATGTATGCTGTTAAAGAATACTGAATGTACCTAACTAATCAAGTATAATGTAGAGCCCTGATCATAGATCCATCATTGTCAGAAATTAAGTGATGGTGAAATAGGTTTTCCTTAGGGAACTCCTGGAGCACATACTTTTGAGTATGTGGGGTACATGGATGTGTAGAACCTTACATCCTAGTGTAGGAAAGTGATGTAGATGTGGAATCCATCCATCCTTCACTATAGTTCCATACCGTATCAGTGGTAGGTAAACATGAAACCTCCTGATGACGAAGAAAGCACAGATATCTGTATCAGTGGTAGGTAAATATGAAACCTCCTGATGACGAAGAGAGTACAGAACGCCACTGTGACTCTAGAATAGCGAAGGACCAGTTTACCCTGGTAAGCTATAGTAGTAGAGACACGAGATGTCCTACAAGTGATCCTCTTACTGACTGAGGAAGGTGAAGGTCATGAGAATCCGGCTCTCTTAATGACCTATGTATGATACTGATGCGGCTTCTCAGCGATCAGTTGGAGTATGAGTGGTAAGCCTCATCTCCACAGGGCATAATGTTGTTTGTAAAACATAATCAACCATGTAGTATAACTTGTTAGAGATGACTCCAAGTTAGTTGATTGATGTTACATTGCAATAATGTTGATATTCTCCATATCTCCTAAATTGTAGAGATCTTGTTATACCTGCAACTGTTATAGAATGCTTTGAAGGCTTTACTGTTTAAGATATTCTTTGATGTTATAATAAAGCTTCTGGCGAAGAGTTATAACTCTCGCTGGGACAATTATGTATAATTGTCTCACCCCGTAGGCTTCAACTCTTTAGGTGGACGTCGGAGACGAAGGAACCAGCCTACAGGTGATCAGTCTCAGCAGCATCATCAGGGGCAGCAATAATCTCAGGTGGAGATTTGTCCTGCCATGTGGTGTAGTTAGAGTCAGTCCTATGTGTCCTCTGTACTCTCATGTCTTGGAGTCTTTTATATAGTGATCTTGAGATTTTGTATCTTGATGTATATAATTACTCGAGAAGTAATTATCCTGAGATGTAAACAGTTTATCTTTCTTTATGAAAGAAGCTTTTATGGATTCAAGCTCTTGTCACGAAAAGTTTTAATTTCCCGTGATTTTTGTCTTCCGTTGATTACCGATTCGCTTCCGCTAAGTTTTAATCGTGTTTATGTTATGGTTTGGAGATCAGAGCCCACAAGTAGTGGTATCAGAGCTCCAGGTTCAGTTGAGTCTACAGAGGCATAGGACTTAGGATGTCGAGTCTACCTTTAGTACTCCTTCCTCATCTAATAGAATCTTCTGCTCCTCAGGAGAAGAAGATACATAAGAATGTCAGAACATCATGATGAGCACGTGGCAGAGAGTAGTGCTAGTGCACCTCGAGGCGGTGCAAGAGTTCCGAGAATAGAACAACCTGCACCTGAGTCGCCAAGAGAGCCACCCCAGTTCGACCCAGCTGACATGAGTAATCCAGCTGTACAGACGATGTTCGGACAGTTCATGACTGCCATGACACATATAACCGATAGGATTCCCATTCCTGCACCTAGGGCACCTGTCCAACCTGAAGCACAAGGTATCGGTAAGACATTCGAATGACTTCGTCGTGTCGGAGATACCGAGTACTTCGGAACTGCCGACCCTGCAGATGCTGACTTATGGTTGACAGAGTTGGAGAAGGCTTTCAGGATTCTCATGATTCCAGAAGCTGAGAAGGTTAGACATGCTGTCTATCTTCTCAAAGGCAGTGCTGGTCACTGGTGGAACATGGAAGAACAGAAGAGACCTGGAGTAGAGTTCTCATGGGAAGAGTTTCGTCGGGAATTTATCAATAGATATTTTCCAAAGACCTTCCTAGATGAGAAGATCTCTCAGTTTGAGAAACTAAGGCAGGGTATGATGAACATTAGTGAGTATGAAGCTAAGTTTATGGAGTTGTTGCGGTTCTGTCCACACATGGCTGCTACGGATGAGGAAAGAATCAGAAGATTCGAGAAGGGTTTGAATTCTGATATGTCAACCCCTGTGTCTGCCTTAGAAAACAGAGAGAGATTCTCTACCTTCGTTGAGTCAGTCCGAAGGATAGAGAGATCTGTGGTTGAGAAAAGACAAACCCATAAAAGATATCCACAGTTCCAGGGTTCTTCATCTAGGGATTCCAAGAAACCTAGATTCTCTGCACCTAACCCTCCACCACCCAGATCGAGTTTTCAAACTCAATGGACACCAAGCAGAGGTAGAGGACGGAGTCAACCGCTTCAAGGGACGCACAGTTCTGCATCAGTGTCAGTTACTAGACCACCCAGACCACAACAACAGGAGAAGAGTTGCTACAACTGTGGTAAGGTGGGACACTTGATGAAGGATTGTCGTTCTAGGCCTGTCGGTGTGACACAACAAACCCCGAGACATAATCAACAGGGATCTCAGAATAGACAACATCAAGGAGCAGCTCGAGGACGTGGACAAGTGTCTCAAGTTGGATCATCAGCACCACCTCAACACCAGGCGACTGCAAGGTTCTATGCTATGAACCCACCTGAGGCAGTGGTCAATCCACGGGTAGTGGCAGGTCAGATGAAACTTTTATATTCTGATATGTCTATATCCTGTGTTGTATCCGTTCTGATTGATCCGGGTGCTACGCACTCTTTCATCACTCGTGAAGTGATTCGTAACTGCAATATGACTGTTAGCCTTAGGGCAGATAGTTTGTTGTTAGAGACTCCGTTGAGTGGGTCTGCCGTTTTGCAGGAGGTATGTTCTCCCTGCATCCTTTTCTTTTCTGACCATCGCATTCAAGTGGATCTTATACCACTTGATATGCAGGGATTTGATATAATCCTTGGGATGGATACCTTATAAAGGTATAGAGTTGTCTTGGATTGTGAGTCCAAGTTGGCTGTGTTTGCTGATGAAAGCAACACATGGATCTTTCAAGGTGAAAGAAAGATTCTGCCTACCTGTCTTGTATCAGCTATGGTTGCTGATAAGCTGTTGAGGCAAGGATGTTATGCATTCTTAGCCCATGTGGTAGATGTTACCAAGGAAAGGACCAATCCTGCTAAGGTTCCCATAGTCGGGGAATTTTAGGATGTGTTTCCTGAAGAACTTCCTGGTATACCACCACCTCGGGAGATTGATTTTGAAATTAATCTGATCCCAGATACGAAACCCATAGCTCAAACTCCATATAGGATGGCGCCTGCCGAGATGGCAGAACTCAAGAAATAGCTTCAAGAGTTACTTGAGAGAGGTTTTATCCGACCGAGTACTTCACCTTGGGGTGCTCCGGTCTTGTTTGTTAAAAACAAAGATGGGTCAATGCGGTTATGCATCGACTACAGACAACTCAATAAAGTAACAATAAAGAATAAGTATCCTCTGCCAAGGATTGATGATCTCTTTGACCAGTTGCGTGGTGCAACAGTCTTTTCAAAGATAGACTTGAGGTCTGGATATCACCAACTCCGTATTAAGGATAGTGACATATCCAAGTCTGCCTTTAGGACAAGATATGGTCACTATGAGTTCACGGTTATGTCGTTTGGACTAACCAATGCACCAGCTGCATTTATGGAACTCATGAATAGAGTTTTTCGACCTTTCCTTGATCAGTGTGTTGTCGTCTTCATAGATGACATACTGATTTATAGTAAAGATGCTCAGCAGCATGAGCAGCATCTTCACCAAGCTTTAACCTTGATAAGAGAACATAAGCTGTATGCTAAGTTTAGCAAGTGTGAGTTCTGGCTGCTGGAGGTATCTTTTCTTGGACATGTGATATCCGCCTCGGGAATTCGTGTTGACCCTACAAAGGTAGAATCTGTTCTACAATGGGAACAACCGAAGACACCGATGGAGATTCGAAGTTTCTTGGGGTTAGCTGGCTATTATCAAAGGTTCATAAAGAACTTTAGTTCTATAGCTTTACCTTTGACCAAGTTAACCCGGAAAGATGTTCCTTTTTCTTGGAGTGATAAGTGTCAACAATCTTTCCAGTTGCTAAAGGAGAGGTTGACAAGTGCACCTGTATTAGTGCTACCTAAACAAGGAAAAGGATATGTAGTTTTCTGTGATGCTTCCAAGAATGGACTTGGATGTGTGTTGATGCAGGATAAACAAGTGATTTCTTTTGCTTCCCGACAGCTTAAGAAACACGAGGAGAATTATCCAACACACGATCTGGAGTTAGCAGCTGTGGTTCATGCTTTGAAGATCTGGAGACATTATCTCTACGGAGAGACATTCCAGATTTTCATAGACCACAAAAACCTTAAGTATATCTTCTCTCAGCATGAGCTCAACATGAGGCAACGTCGCTGGATGGAGTTAATCAAGGACTACGACTGTACAATTGATTACCACCCAGGCAAGGCTAATGTTGTTGCAGATGCCTTGAGTAGGAAATCAGCAATATCAACCATGAATAGAGCACAACTAAACTCTTTAGTATGCTCTAGAAGATATATGCTTATCTCTTTAAGGCAAAACAATGTACAGTTGAAGGTGTCATTGTTAACTGGTTTGTTAGCTGAGATGCATATTAAACCTACTCTAAGGGAGCAGATTAAACAGGCACAGCTAGATGATGCTGCAGTTCAACATATAAGATCTGAGTATGGAAATGAGAAGCAAGATGGTTTTCATGACTCAGAAGATCAAGTAGCTTGTTATAATGGAAGAATGATAGTGCCATATGTGGACAACTTGAGAAAGTTAGTCCTGGAAGAAGCCCATTCTTCCATGTATGCTATGCATCCAGGGAGCACCAAGATGTATCGGAATTTGAAAGATCTGTATTGGTGGCCTGGGATGAAGAAGGACGTTGCAGAGTTTGTTCTGAGGTGCCCTGTGTGTCAGCAAGTTAAAGCTGAACACCAGAAGCCTGCAGGAACAATGAAACCTTTACCCATACCACAGTGGAAATGGGACCATGTGACCATGGACTTTGTTGTTGGCCTACCCAGGACAAGCAAAGGACATGATTCCATTTGGGTAATTGTTGATAGGTTGACTAAGACAGCACATTTCTTACCTGTCAAAACAACCTATTCTGCTGAAAAGTTATCAGAGTTGTATGTTCAAGAGATAGTGCGTTTGCACGGAGTTCCTGTCACAATAGTTTCTGACAGAGGTCCTCAGTTTACCAGTCGTTTTTGGGACAGTTGCACAAAGCCTTAGGCACTAAGCTGAGGTTTAGTACGGCCTTTCATCCACAGACTGATGGACAGTCGGAAAGGACCATACAAACCTTAGAAGACATGTTGCGAGCATGTGTTCTCCAGTTCACCGGAAGTTGGGATCTACACCCTAAGCTTGATAGAGTTTGCCTATAACAATAGCTATCAGCATAGTATTGATATGGCACCTTATGAAGCCTTGTATGGTAGACGTTGTAGATCACCTTTGTGTTGGTTTGAGACTGGTGAGCACCAGTTGTTAGGTCCTGACCTGGTGCAGCAAACCACGAAAAAGATTAAAGTTATACAACATAAGATTAAGACTGCTCAGGATAGGCAGAAATCTTATGCTGACAAACGTCGTAGACCCTTAGAGTTCCAGGTCGGAGACAAAGTGTATCTTAAGGTCTCACCTTGGAAAGGGGTCCTTCGTTTTGGAAGGAAAGGGAAGTTAGCTCCTAGATATATGGGGCCTTATCCAATCATTGAACGGATTGGAAAGGTAGCATATAAACTAGAGCTTCCCCCAGAATTATAGAGGTTACATCCTGTGTTTCACATTTCTATGTTGAAGAAATGTCACCCAGACACCGAGTCAGTTCTACAACCTATGGAGGTAGAATTGAATGATGACATATCCTATGAGGAGGGACCAGTGTCAATCCTTGATAAACGAATTAAAAAGCTAAAGAAGAAAGATATAAGTCTTGTGAAAGTCCTCTGGAACCATCATGGTATTGAAGAAGCCACTTGGGAGTTAGAGGATGAGATGAGAAGGAAGTATCCTGCCCTTTTCTCGTAGTATATTTTATCGATTTCGGGGACGAAATCCTTGTAAGGGGTGGATAATTTGTAACATCCCTGACCTGGGTTATGAGTTAACCCTAGGTGTTTTGCCTAAATATATAATTAAATCTTTGTGATTAACTCTGAGCATGTAATTAAGTTTCTCAGAAACGTATATTTCAGTATTTGCTCCTTTTTATTTAAAGTTGTAGCATTGTTTTGATATACAGGGACCTATGTGCAATTTACCCAGTTAAAAAGGGTTAGCTTGCAATTTGCACATGATGAGATGTTCCTCTGATGTTGAGACATCATGAGAAATCTGTTTAGCCAAGTTTGAGGGATTTCCCAAACTAAGGCACCAAGGTGCAGCTGTGGAAGCAATCCCGGTGCTTAAAACCCTAATTTGGGGTAAAATGCAATTTACCCAAATTAAGGGATGCAAATTGTGAAATATGTCATCTAAAGTATCTTTTTAGACTCTTGCCATCATTTAGAGAAGAAATGATGAGGAAGTCACCTCAATTGAATTATCAAGTTATGAGATATGCCTTGTGATTGAATAATCAGGGTATATGTGCAATATTTCTTTATGTATGTACCTCATTATTAGCTTGCTCTCCTTTACCTTCTTCTCCTAAGACCTTAAGAGAAGGTTTGTCCTTATAATAAAGAGGAAGGAACGATCAAGTAAAGAAGGAGGGACCTAGTTGGAATTATGGACAACTTATGAACTAATGTTGAAAATCCTACCCCATGTATATAAGCTCTCCTTCCCTTAGTTGCAAGGGAACTCACCCTTCGTTCCCTTACTGTTTCATTTCACCAAAGACGACCAAGGACTGCCTTGGAGCTAAGGAGGACGACCAAGGGGTGCAAGGTAGGTCTAAACCCCTCTTCTTGCCTAATTCCATGGTTAGAACTCGAATTCAAGGTCATCTTCATGGCTAACTCTTGAAACCCTACCTTTCTATCCGTCCCTTTTCATCCTTCCTTGGAGTTTTCACCTTGGCCAACCTGTAAGAACTCAAGGACGCCATTAGAGCTTGGAGCTTGAAAGCTTGGAGCTCAAGAAGCAAGCTTTAGGCGGGTTTTATAACTCTAAACCTATGCTTTACTATGTGCATCTTTATATGCGTTTTAATGATAGCTCTTAGTATTTCCCTACTTTTCCCTGCTATTTTGCAAGCAAACCCATGGGATATTCGTACTGTTCTTGAGCTAGGAGATGAAGGCGTGATTTCCAAGAAAAACCCACCGCTTTTCTTTTCCTTAAACGGTCCTAACAGTTTGCTCTCTCGGACTCAAGACCGCGAGGTGAGCAAACGGTCTCGAGACCGCGACAGGGAAAACGGTCTCAAGACCGTTTGGCCCCGTTGACCGAGCGTGGACCGTATAAGAAATCTGTTCCTAATTATATAGGTTAATTACCCTCAAAATTTTGGAGGCTAACTCCAAAGGAATCGGGAGATATGACATTTTTAAGTAACAACTTTATTTGAATTTATTCCTGATTCTCAAACGGTCTGAAATTGCCTTTTTGGGCAAACGGTCTCAAGACCGTGTAAGGTCGTTGACTAAGCGTTGACCGTATGAGATTACTGTTCAAAATTATGTTAATTAACAACTCACCAAGTTTGATGGTCTAATTCCGAACGGGCTAAGAGTTGAAGGGTGAATACTAGGGCTAACCCTAGATAAAATCAGTACTGAAATTATGGTGACCTAATTAGGGTTTTTAGGGTTGATTGACCTAAACGGTCTCAAGACCGTTTGGGGGTCACCAAACGGTCTCAAGACTGCGAGGGCAATCAACCAAGACCGTTTGGAGGTCTGGGGTCAAGATTTGTTGACCAATTGAAGGTACAATTACACCAAATTACTTTGCAATTAAATATTGATATAATCATCAACTCAATGGGTCAGACCTTGATGAATCTGCACTAGAATCCAAAATTTGGATGGGCAAACGGTCTCAAGACCGTTTGGAACTCATCCAAACGGTCTCAAGACCGAGAGGACAATCACCCAAGACCGTTTGAAGGTCTAGGGTTGAGTAATTTGACCAATTGAGGACCCAATTGCAAATAAGTTATCAATTTAATCAAAATTCTGTTTTGTGGTTCAATCATGGTTCAACCCCTATCAAATCACCTTAGACTTTGATGAAATCTTGGGAAAACGGTCTCAATACCATGTGGGGTCCACCCACATGACCTCAAGACCGTTTGGGACAAGTTTGGGCCCAATTGGAGCTCAATTGAAGGGTTCAACCTTGTGTTGATGCACACTGTTGAGTGTTGATGGGTGAACATTGATAGACCCTAATTGAATCGATTTCAACCATAATTGGTTAACCATTATGGGTCAATTGAATGACCAAGTGATCAAGCATAATCTTAATTGACTAAATCCATAAGTGGTCAACATAGCTTTGACCATTTGAGGGCTTCAACATGGGTTGACATTATCGGTTGCATCTTTGAGCCTTGTTGAAGGACAAAGCGGTTGAGACCATGAGAGCCTCGCGGTCTCAAGACCGTGAGAGGGCTCGCGGTCTCAAGACCGTGAGGGGGCTCACGGTCTCAAGACCGAGAGGAGGCTCCCGGTCTCAAGACCGTGAAGGGCCTCACAGTCCTGAGGTCAAACTAGCTAAACGGTCAACACCTCTTCGCGGACTCAACTCAAATTGGTCTTCGCGGTCTCGACATTAATTTGAACCAATGGGAGGCTTCGCGGTCTTGAACCCTTGAAGAGGCTCACGGTCTTGAAGCCTAAGGGGGCTCGCGGTCTTGGAGTTAGAAAGAGGCTCGTGGTCTTGGAGGGTCAAAGTGGGCAAACGGTCAACACTTTCAACCAATCTCAACCCAATTGATGATTAATGATTGAAATCAATCAATGTGATTCAAGGTTGACCTCATTCAATCATTTGATGATGTAAATGGTTCAATGTTGCCCAAATCAAACCCTAATGATAATCTAGGATAGTAAGGGGTTATTTGACTAAGGTTTTTGACCATGATGATGATCAATGGGGTGAATTACCAAAATACCCCTGAAGGGTCAATTGAGTTATACCTTGCTCAATTCAAACTCTAATTACAATGAGAATGATGTTTTTAGTCATAATGACTCTATCCAACTTGATCTAGTCTAATGTTATCATCAACCATTAGTATGATGAAAGAGAGAGTACTCTAGAGAGAGAAAGTACCCTAGAGAGAGAAAGTAACTCTAATCACATAATGGTGATGTTTTTGGCTATGTTAGCCTATGATGACTCAACCCAACCTGTTTTAGAGTGATGTTGACATCACCTAACCTTATGATGAGAGAGAAAGTACTTATAGAGAGAGAAAGCACTTCTAGAGAGAGAAAGTACTTCTAGAGAGAGAAAGTACCCTTTTTAAAGTGGAAACTCAAGTAAAGCATCTCCAATGCACATAAGTGAGCATAATTAGGGTATGATCCACCTGTATGAGATCATAGAAACCCTAATTATGATAAATGATGAACCTTTAACTAATCCAAGAGCATCAATGAAGATGTTACTCATACATGATGATGTTATGAGTTTAATTCACCTTGATGTGAATAGTAAACCCTAATTCAAGGGTGATGACATGTAATGTGAATAGTAAACCCTAATTCAAGGGTAATGGCATGCTTTTGAGCAATAAACTCTATTTGATTTAAATTAAAGATTTAACTCTTATGATAAGAGTAGGAAGTACATTCCTTATTGTTGCATTACCTTTATCAGATATATTAACCATGCAGGTTCTGATATGAAGGGAATCATATCCAGGTATGGATGTTGATGTTATATTCATTAAAGGCATGCTGTTAGCCTTATGAATAAGTAAAGTAATCTGATGCCTTGCCAGTGGCATCCTATGCTGATAATGGGCTGTGAGAGCCATGAATACCATCAAAGTCATACCTTAGAGATGACTTGTGATGAGGATAATGAGAAATGATGATTGATATGAGTTAGGCCTGTTACATTTAGTATTCTTCTTTTATAGCTGCTATGCTACTGTTATTGTTTGAAGAACAATGTATGCTGTTAAAGAATACTGAATGTACCTAACTAATCAAGTATAATGTAGAGCCCTGATCATAAATCCATCATTGTCAGAAATTAAGTGATGGTGAAATAGGTTTTCCTTAGGGAACTCCTGGAGCACATACTTTTGAGTATGTGGGGTACATGGATGTGTAGAACCTTACATCCTAGTGTAGGAAAGTGATGTAGATGTGGAATCCATCCATCCTTCACTATAGTTCCATACCGTATCAGTGGTAGGTAAACATGAAACCTCCTGATGATGAAGAAAGCACAGATATCCGTATCAGTGGTAGGTAAATATGAAACCTCCTGATGACGAAGAGAGTACAGAACGCCACTGTGACTCTAGAATAGCGAAGGACCAGTTTACCCTGGTAAGCTATAGTAGTAGAGACACGAGATGTCCTACAAGTGATCCTCTTACTGACTGAGGAAGGTGAAGGTCATGAGAATCCGGCTCTCTTAATGACCTATGTATGATACTGATGCGGCTTCTCAGCGATCAGTTGGAGTATGAGTGGTAAGCCTCATCTCCACAGGGCATAATGTTGTTTGTAAAACATAATCAACCATGTAGTATAACTTGTTAGAGATGACTCCAAGTTAGTTGATTGATGTTACATTGCAATAATGTTGATATTCTCCATATCTCCTAAATTGTAGAGATCTTGTTATACCTGCAACTGTTATAGAATGCTTTGAAGTCTTTACTGTTTAAGATATTCTTTGATGTTATAATAAAGCTTCTGGCGAAGAGTTATAACTCTCGCTGGGACAATTATGTATAATTGTCTCACCCCGTAGGCTTCAACTCTTTAGGTGGACGTCGGAGACGAAGGAACCAGCCTACAGGTGATCAGTCTCAGCAGCAGCATCAGGGGCAGCAATAATCTCAGGTGGAGATTTGTCCTGCCATGTGATGTAGTTAGAGTCAGTCCTATGTGTCCTCTGTACTCTCAGGTCTTGGAGTCTTTTATATAGTGATCTTGAGATTTTGTATCTTGATGTATATAATTACTCGAGAAGTAATTATCCTGAGATGTAAACAGTTTATCTCTCTTTATGAAAGAAGCTTTTATGGATTCAAGCTCTTGTCATGAAAAGTTTTAATTTCCCGTGATTTTTGTCTTCCGTTGATTACCGATTCGCTTCCGCTACGTTTTAATCGTGTTTATGTTATGGTTTGGAGATCAGAGCCCACATGAAAGGAGCAGCAAAGAGTCGATACCATCGACGCTCAAGTCGATGGTATCGAGACACCTTCAGGTTGCTGGCGAAGAAGTTGTCGATAGTATCGACACCAAGTCAATACCATCGACGCACGAAAGCTACAGCGTCGCAAAATGACAAAACTGACGCCTAAAGGAAGTCGATACCATCGACCCATGTCGATGGTATCAAGATGATGTCGGGCGTGACAAAGGAAGGGTTCGTTACTGCAGCGGGTCAATACCATCGACTCGCGTCGATGGTATCGACGCCGTCAGATATGCGTTGGATTCAGATTGATCCCAATCGGACGGCTGGAGTTAATTAACGACCTAATTAGGGACTTATACCTAATGACGGCCGCCCAGACGAGGGGGAGATCAGATTAGCCATTGCACAAGTGTCGAGGAGCAGGATAAAGGAGAACGGAGGCCAGAAGTTCATACCAGTCGATCTGGATGCTGCCGAAGACGGATTTCACCACCGAGAGGCAGGAAAGCACGTGTTCTACGCAAAGGATCAATCGGTTCTTCTCCGTTCAGGGGTTTTCCCTTCCAATTCACGTTTTTCATATGATTTCCCCTATTTCTACCATGTCTTTGTGTGAGATGAACATACGGGGCTAATCCCCTTCATCTTTAGGACCGGGAGTAGCCCGGGGATTCATTGTATGACAGTTTTATAATAGTAATTCATATTTTCTCTCTTAAATCTGTGGTATAGTTTCGTTTTCTCCATATATTGTTATGCTTGATCACCATAATAATAACCTAATGCCCTTAATTACTTCGACAGAAGGATTAACAGCTGAAAAGAGACGAGACCTACATTAATCGATAAATCCCTTGAACAAGGTGGTGTAAAATTAATGGTGGATACTGAGAGATCGTTTGTAATGCACTTAGTTTAGGGGATAGGTTACTGCGACGGTGGAACCGACCTAAACCTAAGTAGTGAATTGCACCACGACAGTGGACAATTCTATTTTCAGGCCACTACCCGGTTAGAGAGAGAAGATTGAGACATTATATAAAATCTAATACAATGAAAACCCGTGGTGAAACCGCAATCCTAAAGATACCTTTTTGAATTGATTAAATTAACCTTTAATCGATTGTTGCTTGTTTTATTTTTTATTTTCTTTTAATTTTGACAACAAACTCCAATTTGTTTTTCGGCTTAGCTGATTGCGAATAGTTAGTAGGAATCTCCAACAATTCCGAGTATCCCTGTGTTCGACTCGGGCCTCACAAAGGCCTGTACTACTCGACGCGTACACTTGCATTTTTAGCACGTAGTAAATACACGTCATGCCCCCTTCATCATTATTACTCTAACTGATTCCAAAGGTCATAAAAGATATTTTAGAAGGTGTATTTTACAAGTTACGCCCCATATTTTGGGTAAATTGCACTTTACACCAAAATTAGGGTTTTAAGCACAAGGATTGCCCCACAAGATGCATCTCAGTGCCCAAGCTTGGGGAATCCATCATACTTCATCATATTTATTCTTATGATGTCTCAACATCAAAGGAACATCTTAACATGTGTAATTTGCAAGTTAACCCTTCTAATTGGGTAAATTGCACATAGGTCCCTGTATTACAAAACAATACTACAACATTGTTTAAAGAGGACAGAAAATGGAAACTTATGTTCCTCAAGATCTTTAATTACATGCCACAAGATAATCACAAGTATCAAATTACATAATTAAGCAAAACACCTAGGGTTAGTTCATATCCCAGATCAGGGATGTTACAAGATCAATATGAAGAAGTTCAATAACTCTCTTGGTACTCATGACTCCTTTGGGTTTGAAGGAGGTTTGGTTTGTTTCCCTTGTGTACAAGGTTGACATTCCTCATACTTTTCAAAATCCAATTTGGGAAGTCCTTTAACCAAGTCCTTTTTGCTCAATTTCTTCATTTGATGCATATTCCCATGACCCAAATGGCGATGCCAAAGAGAAATATCATTTTTATCCACTACCAAGCATATATTTAGTATGGTCTTAAGAGAATCAAGAACAATAACATAAAGATTACCATTTCTAGTTCCCTTATATATAACATTGTAGGAGAGGGAATCTAGAAGCAAGCATTCTAATGAAGTAAACAACACAAGATATCCATTGTCACAAAGTTGACTAACACTAATTAAATTGTACTGTAGGCCATCAACAAGCAACACATTTTTAATACATAGCTCATTGCCCACATCACCCTCACCTATGACCTTACCCTTCTTGTTGTCCCCAAAGGTTACCGATCCTCCTTTCTTTTTCACAAACTTGTTGAAATGGCTGATTTCTCCAGTCATGTGCTTAGAGCGGCCACTATCAACAATCCATCTCTTTTTAACCTCATTTACATCTTCACTAGTGGAGGCCATGAGGGCAAGATGGCATTATCCATCTTCGGAGCTTGAGGAGTTTGAGTATGACTCCTCCCATGCTGCGTGAGCTGCATCTTTGGATCTTCTCTCATTCTTGTCTTTTCTCTTGTACTTGGCTTCTCTCTTGTACTCCTTATCTTTCTTGTGGCTGCTCTTATGATGGCTCTTCTTGGGCTTTGGGCAGTCACTCTTGTAGTGACCTTTTTTACCACACTCATAGCATCTTGGAGTTGAAGAGGAGGGATTGCTTTTGAAGTGTTTCCCCTTTGAGTAGTTTGTCTCATGCTCATTGGAACCTTCATCTTCACTTGAGGAAGGGCTGGGAGACTTCAAGGTGAGTTGTTGTTGCCGGATCATTTCTTCAATTTTTGCTTTGAAGGTTGTGTCCTTTATCTTCTTAGACTCTTTTTCTTCTCTCTTCTCTTTCTCTTCTTGCTTGTCAAGCCTAGGTTCATGGGCTTGGAGGTTACCAACCAGCTCCTCGGTTGAAAACTCACTTAGCTTGTACACCTCTTCAATTGAAGTAACCTTAGGATCCCATTTCTTAGGAAGAGATCTCCAGATCTTGGAGTTGATAGTACATCGATCCATCACACTCCCAAGGGCTGCCAAACTATTCAAGATGACATTGAGCCTAGTGTACATATCAGACACTCTCTCATTCTTACCCATCTTGAAGTTCTCTAGAAGACCACCAAACATGTAGACTTTGGCCTCCTTCACTTGCTCGGTTCCTTCATAGGTGACACACAATTTGTGCCATATCTCATGTGCGGTGTCCCAAGAAGAGATCTGGTTGAACTCAGATGGAGTAAGAGCGGCGTTGATGATTCTCACAGCTTTGGCATTGAGTTGAGCCTGCTTCATTTCAGCTTCAGTCCATGTGGTGATGTCCCCTTTTGGATCTTCATATTTGAGGTGGATGATCTTCCACATTTCATAGCTCACACTTTGGAGGTAGAATTGCATCCTTCTCTTCCAATAGAGAATGTTGGTGTCGTCGAAGACTGGAGGTCTCATGGAGAAGCTTCCTTCTAGGTTAAGTGAACCAAGAGCCAAATCACCCATCTTCTCCTACTTGTTGAAGTAGCTTGGAGAAGACCTGCTCTGATACCACTTGTTGGATCAATGGGCTCTAGAGGGGGGGGTGAATAGAGCATCACAAACTTCACAAAACAAATTAGACCACCAATTTATATGAAGTGCAGAAACCAAACCAATGCAGCAATTTGATGTCTTAATCTAGCATTCAAAGCAAGGATAAGAGACAAAGATGAGCAAGCACTTGGACAGGTGGTTTAGAGTGGTTCCATGTCCTAAACTTAGGAGCAATGTCAGTCCACTACCTAGAGTGGGTTAGTCTCTAGGATTTGCAATCTTGGTACTCTTATATTCCTCAATAAGATTACAAGATACAACAACCACACATCCAAGGGCTTAGTACCTCAAGCAAAGATCTTCAACCTATAGAAGGAGCTTACCCACTTGAAGCCTAGGAGTCTTCAGCCATCGCCATGGACTTACCCACTCCTTTCTTCAAGTCTTCTGCCTTCAAGGGATTACCTATCTTCCTTGAGCATTGTCTTGCTTCTCTCCTTCACTTGGAGAGCTGGAGCACCTATCTCCTTCACTTAAAGACCTAGAGCAGCTTACCTTCTTCAACCTTGAAGAACAACAACACCTTCTCCTTCACTTGGAGAAGCTTCTTCAATCTTCTTCTTCAAAGAGAATGGAGGTAGGAAGATGTAGAAGGAGAGCTTTACATCAATACATGGAGTAGCTCTCTCACACAGGAACCTATCTCACTCATACTCACAAATTTCACTTGAAGGTAGAGAGAGAAAGGGGCTGAAAGGCTTAGAATACTCTCAACTATGCTAGCACCAAGTTTGCAATGAATGTGCAGCCTTGGAATGATCTCCAAGGGGGTCTATTTATAGTTGAGGGTGCCCCTTTAGGTTGTGGGACACTTGGATACAAAAATAGCCATTTTTTGTTCAAGGAAACGACTCTATTTTTGCCGGAAACACTCACCAACGGTCACATCACTTTTTTCTGCAAATTCCGTACAGTGCAATCGGTCGAGTTTCAATAAAGGTAACTCGACTGATCAAGTAAACGACAAAACCGATATTCAAATGATCGGTCGAGTTTGTCCTGACAAAACTCGACCGACCATTTGAACTCGAAATGGTCAGTTACATGATCAGTCGAGTTCTGTGAAAGCACAACTCGACCGATGCAATCTTCAGAAAATTGACCAAGAATGATCGGTCGAGTTTCAAGCCAGGGAAACTCGACTGACCAAGTGCCTATAATCAATTTTCTAATTTGCATCTAAAGTGATTAGCACTTGGTGATTTTTGTCCCAAACATTTTTCTCGTCTAAGTTACAAGTCAATTCATCATTACAAGTGATTACATAGATGTTCTAAGGTTGTTTACATAGAAATCCCAAAAAGCACACTTGTAGCCATTTTGACTTGAACTTGACCCATTCTAGGGCTTTCCATTTTGGATCCTTTTCATGTACCTAATGCATGCAAACAATCTTAAACACACATATTAGATACATATGAATGGAATGGTTAAATCATTATCAAAATATAGGCAATGTATAACCTCTAGGTCAACACTTATGTCTTTTCTTTTTATTTTGACTTTTCTCCTTTTCTTCTCTTTTATATCCATTAATGGATTAATCTAATAATAGGAATCACGAAATTCCTATCCAAAAGAATATTTGCAAGGAAACCCATCATTTGAATAAAAGCTTACAACCTTTTTTATTAAGACCAAATTCACAAAATCATTATATTTCCATTATGAAAACACATGCAAAAATGAGGTTGTAACATTCTTTCCCTCTTATAGGAATTTTGCCCTCAAAATTCCATCAAGCAAACAAACAAACACGATAAGCCTTTCTTATGTCCATAAGGGCTCCCATGTGCTTCACCCTTTCCATGGTGCTTCCCAAGAACCCTCATTGTGGCATACAACTCATAAAACAAGACTAACTAATGTGAAAACGTTTTAATTAGCAGCAGGATTATTGAAAATCACTAAAAATTAAAACCATTTATCAAGAGATCCATTCACAGAAAAACTCTCTCATTCAGAACCAAAGCATTTCAAGTAAATACTGGTTTACTAGTACATCTCTCGTACTATTTCCTCTCGAGAGTTACAACATTCACTGCTCTGTTAAATTGTACATCAGAAGTATAAAAATCTCGAGGCATCAAGCCAAAATCTCAGATCAAATTGTCAAAGCATTAACTCCTAGGACCTGAGAGTACAGAGATGACTATTGGACTATCTACACAAAAACCAGACAGCCAATGTCTCCACCTGATGGATCACTTTGTCCCTGTGGCTGCTGCTGCTGCTGCTTTTCCCCTACAAAAGAGTTTCTGCCTTGATGTCTGCGTCTACCTAAAAACATTGGATCCCACGGGGGTGAGACAATTATAAAAATTGCCCCAGCAGGAGATATAACTCTCCGTCAAAACATTATCATTGCAGTTTAATAGAAATAAACTGAGAAATGGGATAATATAGATCAGTAGCAGATGAATCAACATCTATGCAGATTAGAGCAACATTCTTATGCAAGTATTTCAATTATAACTTGATATAGCAGCATGTCTCATATTCAATATGAATTAAAGGAACATAAGTACATTTATGTATCAAAGGCATGCTAAGCAGTATAACATCAACCAGTGGTTCTCGCATTTCAATCTTATGCAAATACGCTACACGACTGATTATATTTTACAAACAGATTTAAGCTCTGAGGAGATGAGGTATACCGCTCATACTCCAACCGACCATTTCTAGAATTGAAATCCGTATCATAAATAGGTCAATGGAAGAGCCGGATTCCCATGACCTCCCACATCCCGGTCAGTACGAGACCACAAGCTGGACTGTATCGACTACTCAAATAGCTTTCCAGGGTATACTGGAACTTCGCTATAGAGTTACAGCGTCAACTCCACTCTCATCGGCAATCGAGAGCATTAATGTTTATCTCAATCGACCCGACATAAAATAACATTGGGAGATTAATGATACATCTATCCCAACCATCGGGAGATTTATGATACATCTATCCCGACACATGAAGGATTGAGAGGTTTAGTGTTTACCCTCACTCAATCTCTTCACCCGGACGTAAGGATATTTTTTCCCATTAACCCCCACATATTCAAAATATGTGAATTCCAGGAATTCCATAGAAAGCCTGTTTCACCATCACCTACTGTTGACGATGATGGATCTATGGTCATAGAACTACATGAATAGATTTCACTTGATTAATTAAGTACATTTTCATATTCTTTTAGCATCAAGCAAGTTCTCAAAAACAGCTTATTATGACAATGCTATAATGAAACATGTACTAATTTCATCAAATATTTAACTGTATTTAATAGATATTGGGAACACAGTCCCTTATTTCAAAACTGGGAATTCTCATCCCTTCTCAATTTCATCACCATAATCATATGGCCCTGGGTAATTAAACCCTTGATTCCTCATTAAGCATTGTTACCACTTTTCCATGTAACCATCACCTTCAGGTCAATTGACCAAGGCAAACATGATACTTGCTATTACAAGCATCACACATGGTACTTGAGGCCCATTAACTCTCTTGCTACCTCTTACCAGGCAATGAGGTATATTATGACACTCAAGGTACAATCACAATAGTGAATTAAACATCATCGCTCATACCTGGCCATGATCATCATTTCATCATACCTGCATGGTTAGCACAAATGATAACAGTGATATCAATTGCATATCAGAACCGTGTTCAACAATTATGAATTCACTATTCATGGGTAACACCACTATTCCTTTACCAGGATTACGGTATCCCATTTCATGTCATATGAGGATAATCATCTCATTACCACATCATAGTTATGGTTTCATTCACCAAATTGCCCAAAATTAGGATTCATTAAGCAATACATAGTATTACCCTGGATTTGAGCTCCACAGAACATCAAACATCAGGGTTTCTCATGAAACCATCCTTAGTTAGGGTTTCACATAAAATTTCACCTTAGAAAAGGATTTACATTCAATATTCCACAATTAGGGTTTACTATTCATCCCAATTAGGGTTTCATGTTCCATTACCCATAATTAGGGTTTTGCATCATATTACCCTAAATTAGGTTCACATATATCATCACCCTGGTTTAGGGTCACGTCCATACCATGGATTAGGGTTAAGGTTCAATAATCTTGTCAATTAGGGTTTATGTTCATAATTAGGGTTTCATGATCTCTTTTCTTAAGGATCATACCCATAATCACCACATGAATCATACTTATGTATCAATTCCATATTATCACCCTCTTAACTTGATCAGGTTATATCAACCCTTTATTCAAGTACATACAACTATGATTAACATAGTGTACCAAGTCATTGCTCTTATAAGCAATTAGGGTTCCCTCCTTAATTGACACTAATCACTTAGGTACTATTCGAGTTTTAACCTTTGTACCTTCATTAATTAACATTACTAACCATCATTGGATAATTAGGACTATCATTACCTTCACTATCCAAATGATTGAACCATTAACAACCTCCATGTGGTTTTGAAGTTTCATCACCAAACGGTTTCAAGACCGTTTGGTCTCAAACGGTCTCAAGACCGTTTCGACCAAATCAGTCCCAAAACCGCAAGGGCTCACTAGGTCAATTATCAATCAAATCGATTTCCAATTGCACCATTGAAGTGACTATTGATTCAATTGAAGGGTTCATAAATCTAAACCATTAGATCATCATCCATGGGACAAGGATCAACCACTAACCCACCAAACGGTCTCAAGACAATTTGACCCAAAATGTCTTGAAATCGTTAGGACCAATCAAGGATTTCTTCAATCAACTTGGTTAGGGTTTCCACTTGAAGGATCGTGCACACATTGAATCAATCAATTGAGTCCATTGGATCATCATCCAAAAAGTGATTAAGTTCAGACCTCAAATGGTCAACTATACCAAACGATCAACCCCTTCATGCAGTTTGGAGTCTAGGGCACCAAACGGTTTGCAAACTGTTTGGTCTCAAACAGTTTGAAAACCGTTTGGTCTCAAATGCTTTGGTGAAACCGTTTGGACCAAAGTTCCAAGACCGTTTGATCTTGATCTTTGATTAAGGTGTGTGCTTATGAACAGGTTGTCATCTTTAACCTTTAAACTCACGGAACTACTGCCATTTTCTGTGGCAACTTCATTAATCAAGCAAAACTATTGCAATAATAACAATTAACTCATTTGCATGAAGAAATCGAATTCAATGACAAAGATTAAGGGTTTAAGTTATATAACCTGCCTTCAAATCTGATCCCAAGCTCCGAACTTCACAGCTCCAATGGTGGTTGAAGCTCTAGCAACCTCCCTAGGTCGTTTCTCAAGCTTTTGGAGTGAAAGGATCGGCTAGGGTTGAAGATGGAGTGAAGAAATGAAGGAATCATGCATTGTTTTATGATTTTCACCTTGAAATCAAGAAGAACGAAGGTCAAAGGCTTACCAACAGGTTGGGGGCGTCCTTCCTTTTGTTATTATCTCTCTTGGTAGATTTTGCAAGTAAGGAGAAGAAAGGAATCTGAAAAGATCCTTAGGTGGGTTGGAAAAGGCTCTTTTATAAGAAAATTGATGAATGAGAAAATGTTTTATAAAAATCAATTAATTCCAAAAATATTGCCACCACTTCCTCCTTGTTTTTCTTTCATGGAAAGGAAACTCAAACCCACCGAGTTCCTTTCCATTATCCATGGATTAAGGGAAAAGAAAATAAGCACCTTAATCCCTTATAATATTAATATATATTTTTGAGTGGAAATTCTTTTCCTTATAATAAGGTGAGTGGAATTTCACCTCCTTAGGATATTTTTGGTCATTTCTAAGCTCAAGGACGTCCACACAGATATCTGAATTCCACCATTTTAATTTTAGTTGAGGGCCCTTCAATTATTTTATTTATTTTTGCATTTATGTTTCCATTATGCTTAATCTTGATTATTTTAATATCAAGATTCTCTCTCCTTCAACTTAATTCAAATAAGGCGCCCTTCTCATTTTCTTTGATCCACATGATGCCAAGAAACATTAGTGACCTTATTGAAGTGGTAAATTACATATTGCACCCTAGGTTTTGGGTAAATTGCACATTACACCAAAACTAGGTTTTCATGCACAAACATTGCTTTATCAGCTCTTTCTTGGTATTCAGGATATCACAAGCCATACCTCTGCATCATCTTCACTCTCATGATTCTCTAACACATGAGGAACATATTATCTTGCACAATTTGCAAATATACCCCTCAACTTTGGTAATTTGCACTTTAGTCCAAAATAAGCAAAATATTGATTTCAACAATATTCAAAAAGGACTAAAATTGCAATTTAAGTTCCTCTTGAGCCCTAATTAATTTTCAAAATATAAGAGCATGTATATAATCACTTTTATTAACCAAAACACCTAGGGTTAATTCATAACCCAGGTCAGGGATGTTACAAGTTTATCCACCCCTTATAATGATTTCGTCCCCGAAATCATCA
This sequence comes from Alisma plantago-aquatica, assembly GCA_963693085.1. Lineage (NCBI taxonomy): Eukaryota > Viridiplantae > Streptophyta > Magnoliopsida > Alismatales > Alismataceae > Alisma > Alisma plantago-aquatica. The sequence continues at coordinate 426,677,744 of OY856412.1, read as the reverse complement.
ACAAAACATTAAGAGAAAAGAGTAGGATATTTCCTTCTCATCTCATCCTCTAGTTCCCACGTAGCTTATTCAACGCCACGGTGATTCCAAAGGACTTTTACAAGACTAATGTCTTACTTCTTCAACTTCTTGATTCTTCTATCAAGAATCAACATTGGTCCTTCAACATAAGATATGTCATCATTTAGTTCTACCTCCACAGGTTGTAGAACTAACTCAATGTCAGGATGACACTTCCTCAACATAGATATATGGAACACTAGGTGCAATCTATGCAACTCAGGTGGTAACTCTAGCTTATAGGCTACCTTTCCCATCCTTTCAATGATCGGATAAGGCCCCATAAATCTCAGAGCTAACTTCCCTTTCTTTCCAAATCTCAGGATACCTTTCCAAGGTGAAACCTTGAGGTACACCCTATCTCCAACTTGGAATTCTAAGGGTCTACGACGCTTGTCAACATATGATTTCTGTCTATCCTGGGCTATTTTCAACTGTTGTTGTATGATCTTTATCTTCTCAGTTGTTTGTTGAACCAGCTCAGGACCCAAAAGTTGATATTCACCAGTTTCATACCAACATAGGGGAGATCTACAACGTATACCATACAAAGCCTCATACGGTGCCATTTCAATATTGTGCTGATAACTGTTATTATAAGCAAACTCTATCAAGCTCATATGTAGATCCCAACTCCCCACAAACTGAAGGACACATGCCCTAAGAAAGTCCTCCAAGGTTTGTATTGTCCTCTCAGACTGCCCATCTGTTTGAGGATGAAAGGCTGTACTAAACCTCAGTTGTGTTCCCAAAGCTTTATGAAGTCGTTCCCAAAAATGACTTGTAAACTGAGGACCTCTGTCAGAAAATATTGTAACTGGTACCCCATGCAGTCGTACTATCTCCTCTATATAGATTTGTGCAAGCTTATCAGATGTATAGGTTGTCTTGACAGGTAAGAAATGTGTTGTCTTTGTCAACCTATCAACTATTACCCAAATGGAATCATGACTTTTGGCTATTCTAGGCAAACCAACCACAAAGTCCATAGTTACATGATCCCACTTCCACTGTGGTATAGGAAGAGGTTGCATTGTTCCTGCGGGCTTTTGATGTTCAGCTTTAACCTGCTGACACACCGAACACCGCATAACAAACTTAACAACATCCTTCTTCAAACCAGGCCACCAATACATATCTTTTAAGTTATGATACATCTTGGTTCTCCCTGGATGCATAGCATACACTGAAGAATGAGCTTCATCCAGAACTAACTTTCTTAGGTTGTCAGCATCAGGTACTACCATTCTACCATGGTAACATGCTACCTGATCATCAGAATCATGGAAACCATCCCGTTTCTCACTGCCATATTCTGACCTGATCTGTTGAATCATAGAATCGGTCTAATGTGCCTCCTTAATCTGTTGTCTCAGAGTTGGTTTTATGAGCATCTCAGCCAACAACCCGGCTAACAATGAAACTTTAAGTTGTACATTGTCTCGCCTCAAGGAGATAAATGATGTGTGCTATTCAGCACACCTTTTTCTTCGAATTATTAAGCTTGTCACATAGAAATACCCCTTTCATCTCTTGAAAATTGCACAAATTGATATTTTCTTGTTTTTATCATAAATCTGACAATCATGTGCATTTTAATGCAGATTCAGGATCTGAGCCGATCGACTGGTATCTTCAACCGATCGTCTCACTGCATCCAACCGATCGTCTGACTATCTGAAACGCTCGGTTTGCCTTCAAAGCATCGATCATTCATCTCATCAGACGACGACTGAGATCGCCCGATTCCAGCTACCAGACGCCCATTGTTGAGCAACACCGAGCGGTTTTCAATGCGCCGCCACCCTAATTAGGGTTGGCAGCCGACCAACGGGCCGTGTGTTCCAGAACCTTCCAACCGATCGGCTGGTTCCCGAACCGGTCGGTTGGCGGCGCGCAGACAGCAAAAATCTCGACCGCCACCCTAATTAGGGTTTGCAGCCGATTGATGGGTCGGGCATTCCAGAACCTTCCAACCGATCGGCTGGTTCCCAAACCGGTCGGTTGGCGGCGCGCAGTCAGCAGAAAAATCCCTAAACCTAATGTATTCCCTCCCCTCCTTCTCCTATAAAAGGAGGGGCACCTCATCATCTTTTAGATCATCTTGGATTTCTTTGTATTGGGATTCTGAAGCAACCAGTCCTGTAATCATCTTTTTATTATACAATAAATTAGTTTTAATTCAAGCACCGTTCTTCCATTCTTGTTCTTGTCTCTTCTTCCCGCCTTAGTCTTAATCTACTTTTCTCCGCACTTTATTTTTGGAGCAAGGAACAAAGGACTAAGCCATTTCATTGACTCTAGCATAAGGATTCATCTCCTGATTTTTGGGCTAGACTATGGCTTTTGTACTTTCTTCCTCCGTCTCCCCTTTCTCCATGTGTGAGTAGTCTTTTCTCGGGGCAAAGGGGAATAACCCCTTAGCCATGGTTTTAACGATTTCTTCTTAAACGATTAGATGGTAATCAATTTTAATTGAATGATTGATCTTCGGATCACATGTTAATCTGGATGGATATGACCATGGAAATCCGGATTTAGAACAATAAAATCGATTACATAGACGTTTTAATATGACCGTGGATTCTCATCTTTTAGGTTGATAAACTAGGAAGCATGAGCACCAAGACCAATGGGCTCATGTGGAGTTTCTCTCTTGTGAGTTTTTAAATTTGCAAACCTTCATCGAATCATCGTTTAAGATTTAGTTGTTATCACCTAGGCTAAGGTGGTGAAAACCCCTACGAGCCTCGATTTCCTTCTCTTGATTTAATCACCGCATCCTTTGTTTGCTTTAATCCTTAGTCTTCCATTCATTTAGTTTTACTTGTGTTAACAATCTTTTTATTATTTTCTTGTGCATGTTTATTCTTGTTAAGTACTTTTCTTCTTGCATTTGTGTAATCACACAAAACCCCAACTGGAATTTACTTTCTGCTTTAATAAAAAGAAAAATACCAAAAACAAATAATAAAGTTCTTCAGTCTTTGGGTTCTAAAGAACAATCTCTAATAGTTGTCCTATGGGATCGACCCTTCTATACTACCCTTAAAACTGGAAGTAAAAAAGGTTTAAACTCTAGGATTAACCATCTTAGTGATTGATATTGCAAAACGACGAGTATCAATTTGGCGCCGTTGCCGAGGACAACAGATTGTTTTTTCGAACCCCAAAACAATTTTGAAAAACCTTTTTTCCTTTTTTCATGCCTTCCGAGTAACATTCCGGAAGTGTACTCCTCTTTCTGCCGAGTTTCCATTCCGGCAGTACATTTTTTCTGCACACGAATAAATGTTTAATTGTGCATGCGACGCCCGACCGACGATTTCCAACCGTTTGATCCGGAAATAGAAAGGACTTTTCATCATCTAAATCATAAAAATATTGTGAGAATGAATGAAGATGAGGTCGCCCGTAGGATCGACCAAGCTCTCGCAGCTCAAAGAGAGCTCATCCAAGCCAAACAAGCGGAAAGAGAAGCCGCTTTACGTGCAGCCTTTAGGGCCGAGCAAGAAACCATAGAAGCTGATAGGAGGGAAGCCGAAAGGCAAAAATAATTAAAAGACTTTTCTGTTCCTAAAACGGCCTATGCACAACATCTGGTTATACCCCCCGATATTATTGCTCCACAATTCGAAATCCGAACACAATGGATCACCATGATGCAAGCCAACCCCTTTTCAGGCAACAATGGAGAAAGTTTCCAAGATCATCTCCAAAGGTTCATTGACCTTTGTTCTTTGAACAAACTCCCGGGTGTTTCTGAAGATGCCATCCGTCTTAGGTTGTTTAAGTATTCCCTCTCCGGCCAAGCTAGTAGCTGGTACAACACAATGGAGAGTGAAGAACATGTCACAACTTGGGAAGTTTTACAAAGCAAGTTCCTTGAAAAAATCTACCCCCCGTCTCTCACCTATGAACCTAGGGGTCAAATAACTCATTTTTCTATGTCCCCAGGAGAGTCTTTAGGTGAAGCCTGGAAAAGGTTCAAGGATTTACTTAGGAAGTTCCCCCACCATGACATCTCTCAAGCCCAACTCATAGAGATTTTCTATCGTGGTGTTGATGATGATACCAATTTTTTCTTGATTCCTCATCTGGAGGAAATTTCATGCATCAAAGTTTAACTAGCGCATGGGAGGTAGTTAAACGAGCTTCCGAAACAAGAGCTAGAAGAGGGATTGGAGGAATCCTTAAGGTAGCCAAGGCAGAAGTCAATAATGATATCCAAAGCATAGCGGAAAGCCTAAAATTAATTGCTTTAAAACAAGATCGGTTAGAGACATCCTTGGTCACCCTTAGGGAGTCACCCCAACAACTAAAAGCCATGGATTCCCTTTGTGGTATTTGCCAAGGATACGACCATACCACCCTCCATTGTCAATTCCTCTACAACATGCCCGTGCAACTTGAAGTAGGTCAACAACCAGAAGACCTCAATTCGATTCATACAATACCAGGCCAAGGCTACTACAATCCCATCCAACCTAGAAATCACCCTGGTTTTCAGTATGGGAACCCCTCAGGTGCCGAGAACTCTACCCAAATTCAACAAAGGCCTCCCTACCCTCAAAGTAACAATCGACCACCACCTGGATTCCCATACAACAATCAAAGAAATTTTGGAAATCACCAAAATCGACAACACTACCAACAGTTCCAAAACCTAAACCTTCCACCCCAACACCTAAACCAAACTCAACCTCCCCAACCACCTCAAAATGTCATCCCTCCTCCTCCCCCCTAGTCATCCTATCTTGGCAAGCATAGAACAAACCCTCGTGGCCATTCAAGCCCATCAAAAGGCAACTGATGCACAGTTAGCCCGTTTGTTTGCCCAACAAAAACCTCCTGTTGGGACTTTTGCAGGACAGCCTGAAAACAACCCCAAACATCCTGAACAACTCAAGGTAGTATCTACTCGTTCGGGAAAAGTTCACACCCCTCCCCCTTCAGAAGAATCTTCAGACCCACCTCTAGAATTCAAGGATGAGGACATGGTAGTTGTCGAACCCGAAGCCACACCCAAACCATCCGTCCCTGAAAACCCTCAAGTAGAAGATGAAGAACCAGTTTACAAACCGCGACCTCCCTATCAAGCCCGTCTCAAACAAACAAGACTTGATGCTCGCTTCATGAAATTTAGGGAAGCTATGAAAAAAATACATGTTGACATTCCCTTCCTTGATGCTTTGGCAGACATGCCCGCCTGGTCCAAGTACATGAAATCTCTCTTGACTAGGAAGTATGTTACTAAAGAATACGAGACTGTTAAACTTTCTAGAACTACCTCCGACATTATCCTAAGTAAGATGCCTAAAAAATAGAAGGATCCAATTTCTTTAGGAATAGGATGTTACTTAGGTGACAATGCTTGTAGGAAAGGCCTAGCAGATTTAGGAGCCAGTATATCCATCATGCCATATAGTCTTTGCAAAAGACTAGGATTCAATGACATGTTACCCATATCCATGACCATCCAATTGGCCGACTCATCCACAACTAAACCCATGGGAATCATAGAGGACATTCCAGTTAAAGTTGGAAATGATGCATACGTCCCTTGTGATTTTGTGATCATGGATATCAAGGAAGATTTACGCTACCCCTCATTTTCGGACGACCCTTCTTAGCCACTGCTCGTGCCTTAATTGATGTTGAGGTTGGTACCATTGTGTTAAGACTAGGCAAGCAAAACCTAGAGTTTAGGGTGTTTGAAAGCATGAAGGGACCTAGTCTTGAGGAAGAAGTCTACCTCCTTGATTGCATTGATGAATTAAACCAACTAAGGCAAGAATGGGAATTAGTTGATGACCCCCTATGCACTGCTCTCACCATCCCCGCTGAATGTGATTTTGATAATGAACCAAAAAATCAATTAAAGATTCACTTGGACAACTTTGAGGAAATCCCATGTGCTGAGACTGAAGACCTTAAGATGATCTCCACCATAGAAGAACAACCTGAACCACCAAAGGCACCGGAAATGAAGGCTCTCCCCATAGGTCTGAAATACGTGTTTCTGGATGAACAACAATTATGCCCTGTTATCATCAATTCTGACCTTACCATTGAATAGGAAAACATGCTTATGGGAGAACTTAGGAAAAGGAGAACAGCCTTAGGGTACAAAATGACGGATTTGGTTGGGATAGATCAATCCATTTGCATCCACAAAATCCCAATGATTGAAAATAGTAAACCTTCCCGAGACCCACAAAGGAAACTCAACCCAAACATGAAGGAAGCTGTCCGTCTTGAAGTGATTAAACTTTTGACTGCAGGAATCATCTACCCCATCTCTGACTTCCCTTGGGTCAGCCCGGTCTAGGTCGTCCCCACAAAGGGTGGGACCACAGTCGTTAGGAATGAGAAGAATGAGCTCATCCCCACCCGTACAGTCACAGGGTGGAGGATGTGCATTGACTACAGGAAACTCAACAAAGAAACTAGGAAAGACCACTTCCCTCTTCCCTTCCTCGATCAAGTTCTTGAACGTTTAGCTCATCAACAATACTTTTTCTATTTAGATGGCTACTCAGGTTTTTATCAGATTCCCATTCATCCTGAACACCAAGAGAAGACCACCTTCATATGCCCTTTTGGTACATACGCTTTTAGACGAATGCCCTTTGGCCTGTGCAATGCACCAGCCACCTTTCAAAGATGTATGTCTGCCATTTTTTTCAGGGTTAACTGAGACTGTCATGGAAGTGTTCATGGACGATTTCTCTGTCTATGGAGATAGTTTCACTTCTTGCCTTGGAAACCTCTCCCTTGTTCTGGATAGATGCATCGAGTCACATTTAGTCCTTAATTGGGAAAAGTGTCACTTCATGGTCAAGGAGGGTATTGTTCTAGGCCATAAGGTGAGCAACCAGGGCATTGAAGTTGACCAAGCTAAGATTGAGGTCATCACCAAGCTTCCCCCTCCCACCTCAGTCAAAGACATCCGAGCCTTCTTAGGACATGCCAGTTTCTATCGGCGATTCATCCGTGACTTTTCCAAGATTACAAAACCTCTCACCAATCTTCTTCAAAAGGAGGTGCCTTTCCATTTTGATACGGCATGCATGGAGAGCTTTCTATGTTTGAAAAAGGCTCTCACCACCACTCCTATCATTCGTGCTCCTGATTGGGCCTTACCCTTTGAAATCATGTGTGATGCTAGTGATGTTGCTGTAGGTTCCATTTTAGGACAAAGAATTGATAAAAAAACACCATGTCATTTATTATGCATCCAAGACCCTAGATGAGGCTCAACGAAATTACACAGTCACCGAAAAAGAAATGCTAGCCATTGTCTATGCATTCGATAAATTTCGTTCATATCTTGTTGGTTCAAAGGTTGTTGTTTACACTGATCATGCAGCTATTCGCTACCTGATGACCAAAAAAGATGCCAAGCCTCGCCTCATAAGATGGATTTTGTTATTACAGGAATTTGATCTAGAAATCCTAGACAAAAAGGGCTCTGAAAATGTCATGGCTGACCACCTCAGTAGACTTAGTTATAGCCCCATTGATGAACATCCCATAAATGAATCCTTACCCGATGACCAATTGCTCAAGGTTGACTCCCAATTCCCTTGGTTTGCTGATTTTGTAAACTATTTAGATGCAGGTGTATTGCATCCCGAGTATACGAGACATTCTAAAGCTAAATCTTTACATGATGTCAAAAATTATTATTGGGATGAACCTTATTTGTTTCGACTTTGCGGCGATGGTTTATATCGTCGTTGTGTGTCCCATGAAGAAAGCATCGCCATTTTAGAACAATGTCACTCTGGCCCCTATGGTGGTCACATGAGTTCCCAAAAGACGGCTAGGAAAGTCCTACAATGCGGATTCTTTTGGCCCACCATCTTCAAAGACTCGTATGATTATGTGCTTTCATGTGACAATTTTCAAAGGACGGGTAATATTTCCAAACGTGACCAAATGCCTCTCACCTCTTGGCAGGAATTAGAGATTTTTGATGTTTGGGGGATCGACTACAAGGGCCCATTTCCTTCTTCTTATGGGTTTACTTACATTTTAGTCGCAGTCGATTACGTGTCAAAGTGGGTTGAAGACATACCTACTAAAACTTGTGACTCTAAACCCGTTAAGAAACTTTTTAAAGATGTCATTTTTCCTAGATTTGGAGTCCCTCGCACCGTCATTTCTGACGGGGGATCCCATTTTTGGGAAAAAAAATTTGAGGCTCTTTTGAAAAAATACGGGGTCTATCACAAAGTCGCCACTCCTTACCATCCTCAGACCAGTGGGCAAGTAGAAGTATCCAATAGACAAATCAAATCCATTTTAGAAAAAAACTGTTGGACGAACTAGGAAAGATTGGGCGTTAAAAATCAATGACGCCCTGTGGGCATATCGTACTGCCTACAAAACACCCATTGACACCACCCCTTTTAGACTGATCTACGGTAAGTCATGTCACTTAACAATAGAACTAGAGCACAAAGCAAGCTGGGCCATAAAAAGTTTGAATTTTGACCTTTCCATGGCTGGAGAGAAACATTTTCTCCAAATGAATGAACTTGACGAACTTAGGATGAGTGCCTATGAAAACGCAAGAATCTACAAGGACCGAACCAAAATGTGGCATGATGGTCACATCAAGCGCAAAGACATTAGAGAAGGGGATCAAGTTTTAGTTTTTAATTCAATATTACGACTTTTCCCTGGAAAACTCAAGTCGAGATGGTATGGCCCTTACATCGTCAAGTGTGCTTACCCACATGGCGCTTTTCTTCTCTAGGATAAAGTTCTGGGTGAGTTTAAGGTCAATGGGCACCATCTTAAAAGATATATCACCACTGAAGATGTTGTCACTTCAGACTCAACCAAATTTCCACCCTTGCAGGATCTGAACCTCACTGACCCGTCCCCTTCCCCGGATTCCAATTAATCTGATCTTGGTCGAGCCACGATGTAAAATAAGGCGCTAGTTTGGAGGCAACCAAACACTATCTTCCCTTCTTGTTCATTTTCTTGTTTTTGTTTTTCCGTTTTGTTTTTCCTTGTTCCTGCTGTCGAGCCGATCATTTCTCTTTACCAGACGCTCAATTCGCGGTAAGCAAACGACCGGTTCGGAAGCCAGACACCCGTTTCGTGCATTCAGCCGATCATTTCACCTATCCAGACGCTCAACTCATCCGAACGCCGCCTCTGTCCTTTACTGTTTTACTTTTGGCGGCCAAGGCAGACCAGACGATCGGTTGACTATCCAACCGATCGGCTCAAGGGTCCTTTGATCTATTTAACCCACTAGACGCAGCGCCTTTCTCCCAAATCCTAGCCGTCCCCTCTTCGTTGTTCTCTCGATCGCTCGTCGGTCCCGCCGCACGTCTGGTGATTCAGCCGTCCGACTGGAGACGACGCCGCCCGACCAACAGAGTCTCCATCGCCGTCGCCTCTCAGTTTGTCAGCCGGACAACTCACCTGAGTCGGCCGTCTGGGTTTCGGGCCGCCCGCCCTCAGCCACCCGCTCTCGTCTGAGCCAACCGCCCGCCTGGTCCTCCGGCCGCTCGCTCGCCTTTGACCGCCGCCCGTCTTCCTCCCCAGACGATCGACGGAACCTGGGTCGCTACCATATCACTCATCCGTTTTAGGGACCGAAATGGCCGATTCATCTGCCCGACGCATCCGGAGCTCAGCCGACCGCCTGTTTGTTCAGTCGCTCGACTGGCAGGGAAGCCGCTCGTTTTGCCGATAGCCGATCGACGTGTTTGATTTCTTCCTCGAGCCAGTCCGCTTGCCCAAAAATCAGCCAATCGTTTGATATCTCCAGTCACCCGTCTCAGACACCAAGATGACCGTTTCAGCAGACCAGACGATCGTTTGGTCCCTGCAGCAGTTATGTTCAGTCTCTTCTGCAAGGGCAAGGGCAAGGGCAAGGGCAAGGCCCCCGCATCCTCTTCCAGAGATCCTCCTCGTCGTTCCAGTTCGCAGCCCAGAATCCGATTCCGCACACCCTCTCCTACGGGTGAATCTTCCCCTGAGCCAGTCGAGGAGATGCTTCGAGACATCGATGAGGCGGATGAGCTTCTCCGCGAGATGGAGGGAACTCAGAAGGCGGCCAATGATCCAGATTCGACCACCCCACGTTCACCCCGGATAGCACCTATTCCGGGCAGCTATGACCAGTTCACAAGCACTGACCACCGCCAGCGTTATGAGGAGATGTTCGCAATTGGTGTTTCTTTGCCTCGTTGGGCGTGCGGCACCACCCTTGATACCTTGGGCATCCGCGACGCCGTCGACGACATCCTCCGCATAAACCACATCCTTAGCTTTCCCTACCACGTCACCTCTATTTACTGTGATCTTACCCTCGAGTTTTTGAGCACTTTTCGCAAGCTACACTGTTCTTTTGGAAACTCGAGTTGTAAGTACCGGATTTTTGGGGAAAATATGGAATCATCCGCCAAGCAAATCACTTCCTTCATCCTTGATGGCAGGGATGACTACTGGCTAGACCAATGTATGGCACGGTCTCATGACTCCTATCCTGACCATTACGATAGAGATAAGTTTTGGGCCGAGATCATCGGGCTTCTTCCCCGTCTTCCTAGTGGGCCCAAAGCCTCCTGCATTCACAACCCGGTGGTCCATTACCTTCATCGTATTTTAGCTTGCACCGTTTTTAGTCGGGAAGGTACTCAGGGCGCAATTACTCAAGTAGAGCTTTATGCCCTTTGGTGTCTTTTACATGAAGAGCCTTTTAACTGGGGCAATGCTATCATTGAGCATTTTGGTACCCAAGCTAGCCGAGCCACTTTCTCTTCTTTCCGCATTGGCCATTATGTTACCCAACTCGCCATATTTTTGGGTTACACCCACATCGCCTTTCCTCCGTTTGAGCCCAAAAACCACCTCATCAGCACTCACTATCTGAAGAATAGTAGGTTTATCCGTTTGGGCACCGAGGGCATTTTCTACCTTTTATTCAAAGACACTCAGGTGGTCCTCCAGCTCCTGTTACATTCGCGGTTTGCAGCAGCAAACTACGTCTACGAGTTGACTGATTTACCAGGCCATATCCAGCGATTCTACCTGGAGCATCCAGATCCAGACATCATCCTCGAGCCACAGCCCCACAGGAGGAGCCTCTCTTTAGAGGCACACGACGATGACACTGGTCCGCCACCGCCACCGTCCAGACGTCGCACCAGGCGACGACCAGATGACGACTCCGGTCCTTATGGCTTCTTCGAGATCCAGACTCAGCTGGATGAGATTCAGTATGAGCAGTAGCGACAGGGCCACCAGCTCAATCACATGTATCTGATGCAGCGTTCGCAGGAGTCTTGGCATGTGGACAGCAGTCACTATGCCCCTCGTCGACCAGCTTATGATGAGTACGGAGCACAACAAAGTTATCCAGGCCCTGATTCTCCTTATTGGGCAAATTACTACTCTTCCCACCAGTAGCACCCTCCACCGCAGTGAATCTTCCCTCCATCTCGCTCTTAGAGTTTGCTCGGGTCGAGCAAATTTTTAAGTCCAGGGTGGGGGTGGGTGGTACGTGATCCACCCTTTATCTTCCCTTTTCAACATTTCCTTCTGCATTTTTATTTGTTTACCTTGTTTACTTTCAAACATAAGGTCTTTATCTAGTCGGCCAAATGTTGTAGTTTATCTTCAAAATCAATTGCATTATCAAAATTATTTCAAACAACTTTGCAATATCAAGTTCCCTATGATCATGATAGCAATTTTTGGAAACTGTGGCAAGCCTTAGAGTATCAAATAGAACCAATTGCAGATTTTCTTAATTTTGGCATTAGATTAACTTACTCTTTTTACTCTCACATAATGTAGCTACATGTCTCTTTCTATCTTATGCGACGACAACTCAAAAAAAAAAGTTTTTTTTGTTGAACGGGAAAAATAAATCACACGCCAAACCCTAAGTCCGGGGTGGCATGTCCTTCTTCCATACCCCACAAAGGGGCGTACCATCAAAAGATGTCAAAAAGAGCACAAAAAAATTGTGGTCAATGTAATCACAAGTCCATGAAAAATATATCCCAAGTCGAATAGAGGAGGGATTTTTCCGTCACACCTCAAATTCTTTATTCCCGTGCAACAATCAACCAATTAAAAAAAATTGAAAAATGATGAGTGTCGAAGCGCAAGTTAGATCAAGATTGTCTTTACAAAGTTTGAGTTTTGAAAAATAAGTTATGAAAAATGTTTTCTTGAGAAACATGGTGCTTGCAATTTGTGGTTCTAGGAGATGGGTCGCTTGGCCATGAAAATGATAGAAAAATTGCTAATCTAGGAAGGATGAACTTGTTATTTCGAAATTCTTGAAATCTCTTTGATTTTTCAATTGCTTGAGGACAAGCAAAACTTTAAGTCCGCAGTATTTTGATGCATGCTATTCAGCCCACCATTTTCTGCGAATTATTAAGCTTGTCACATAGAAATACCCCTTTCATCTCTTGAAAATTGCACAAATTGATATTTTCTTGTTTTTATCATAAATCTGACAATCATGTGCATTTTAATGCAGATTCAGGATCTGAGCCGATCGACTGGTATCTTCAACCGATCGTCTCACTGCATCCAACTGATCGTCTGACTATCTGAAACGCTCGGTTTGCCTTCAAAGCATCGATCATTCATCTCATCAGACGACGGCTGAGATCGCCCGATTCCAGCTACCAGACACCCGGCTGACGCCCATTGTTGAGCGAAACCGAGCGGTTTTCAACGCGCCGCCACCCTAATTAGGGTTGGCAGCCGACCAATGGGCCGCGCGTTTCAGAACCTTCCAACCGATCGGCTGGTTCCCGAACCGGTCGGTTGGCGGCGCGCAGACAGCAAAAATCTCGACCGCCACCCTAATTAGGGTTTGCAGCCGATTGATGGGTCGGGCGTTCCAGAACCTTCCAACCGATCGGCTGGTTCCCGAACCGGTCGGTTGGCGGCGCGCAGTCAGCAGAAAAATCCCTAAACCTAATGTATTCCCTCCCCTCCTTCTCCTATAAAAGGAGGGGCACCTCATCATCTTTTAGATCATCTTGGATTTCTTTGTATTGGGATTCTGAAGCAACCAGTCATGTAATCATCTTTTTATTATGCAATAAAGTAGTTTTAATTCAAGCATCGTTCTTCCATTCTTGTTCTTGTCTCTTCTTCCCGCCTTAGTCTTAATCTACTTTTCTCCGCATTTTATTTCTGGAGCAAGGAACAAAGGACTAAGCCTTTTCATTGACTCTAGCATAAGGATTCATCTCCTGATTTTTGGGCTAGACTATGGCTTTTGTACTTTCTTCCTCCATCTCCCCTTTCTCCATGTGTGAGTAGTCTTTTATCGGGGCAAAGGGGAATAACCCCTTAGCCATGGTTTTAACAATTTCTTCTTAAATGATTAGATGGTAATTGATTTTAATTGAATGATTGATCTTCGGATCACATGTTAATACGGATGGATATGACCATGGAAATCCAGATTTAGAATAATAAAATTGATTACATAGACGTTTTGATATGACCGTGGATTCTCATCTTTTAGGTTGATAAACTAGGAAGCATGAGCACCAAGACCAATGGGCTCATGTGGAGTTTCTCTCTTGTGAGTTTTTAAATTCACAAACCTTCATCGAATCGTCATTTAAGATTTAGTTGTTATCACCTAGGCTAAGGTGGTGAAAATCCCTATGAGCCTCGATTTCCTTCTCTTGATTTAATCACCGCATCCTTTGTTTGCTTTAATCCTTAGTCTTCCATTCATATAGTTTTACTTGTGTTAAAAATCTTTTTATTATTTTCTTGTGCATGTTTATTCTTGTTAAGTACTTTTCTTCTTGCATTAGTGTAATCACACAAAACCCCAACTGGACTTTACTTTCTGCTTTAATAAAAAGAAAAATACCAAAAACAAATAATAAAGTTCTTCAATCTTTGGGTGCTAAAGAACAATCTCTAATAGTTGTCCTATGGGATCGACCCTTCTATACTACCCTTAAAACCAGAAGTAAAAAAGGTTTAAACTCTAGGATTAACCATCTTAGTGATTGATATTGCAAAACGACAAGTATCAATAAACATATCTCTCTTAGAGCACATTAAGGAGTTTAGTTGTGCTTTATCTAGGGCTGGTGTTGCTGATTTTCTACTTAGTGCATCAACAACCATATTGGCTTTCCCTGGATGGTAATCAATTGTACAATTGTAGCCCTTGATTAACTCCATCCAATGGCGTTGCCTCATGTTTAGTTCATGTTGAGAAAAGATGTACTTTAGGTTCTTATGGTCTGTGAAAATCTGGAATGTTTCTCCATAGAGATAATGTCTCTAGATCTTCAAGGCATGGACCACATCAGCTAACTCTAGATCGTGTGTCGGATAATTCTCCTCGTGTTTCTTAAGCTGTCGAGAAGCAAAAGAGATCACTTGCTTATCCTGCATCAACACACATCCTAAGCCATTCTTAGATGCATCACAGAAGACTATATACCCCTTTCCTTGCTCAGGTAGCACCAACATAGGTGCACATGTTAACCTTTCTTTCAACAACTGGAAAGATTGTTGACACTTGTCATTCCAGTCAAAAGGAATCTCCTTCCTGGTCAACTTGGTCAGGGGTAAGGCTATTGAACTGAAGTTCTTAATGCATCTCATGTAATAGTCTGCCAGTCCTAAGAAACTTCTTATCTCTGTCGGTGTCTTCGGCTGTTCCCATTCCAGGGCAAATTCTAATTTCTTAGGATCAACACGAATACCTGAGGCAGATATTACGTGTCCAAGAAAAGAAATTTCTGGTAACCAGAACTCACACTTGCTAAACTTAGCATATACCTTATGTTCTCTTAGCAAAGTTAGAGCCTGACGAAGATGTTGTTCATGCTATTGAGCATATCTACTATAGATCAGGATGTCATCTATGAAGACGACAAAACACTGATCAAGAAAAGGTTGAAAGATTCTATTCACGAGTTCCATAAATGCAGCTGGTGCATTAGTTAGTCCAAACGACATAACTGTGAACTCATAGTGACCATACCTTGTCCTAAAGGCAGACTTAGGTATGTCACCCTCCTTGATATGTAACTGATGGTATCCCGACCTCAGATCTATCTTAGAAAAGACAGTCGCACCACACAATTGGTCAAACAAGTCATCAATCCTTGGTAGAGGATACTTGTTATTTATGGTGACTTTGTTTAACTGTCTGTAATCAATGCATAACCGCACCGACCCATCCTTTTTCTTAACAAAAAGGACCGAAGCACCCCATGGTGAAGTACTTGGTCGGATAAAACCCTTCTCAAGCAACTCTTGTAGTTGTTTCTTGAGTTCTTCCATTTCAGTAGGCGCAATCCTATACGACGTTTGTGCTATTGGTTGCGTACCCGGGATTAGATTAATTTCAAAATCTATCTCTCGGGGTGGCGGATAACCTGGAAGTTCTTAAGGAAATACATCTTCAAATTCCTTGACTACTAGAACTTCATAAGGATGAGGGCTCTCCATTGTGGTATCAACCACATGAGCTAAGAATGCAAGGCATCCTTGTCTCATCAACCTCTCAGCTACCATAGCTGACACAAGACATGTCGGAAGAATCTTTCTATCTCCCTGAAAGATCCATGTATCCCCACCATCTGTGAACACAGCTTGCTTGGAACTACAATCCAAGACAACCTTATACTTCTCTAAGGTGTCCATACCAAGGATTATATCAAAACCCTACATCTCAAGTGGTATAAGATCCACTTGAATGCAGTGATCAGAAAATAAAAGATTGCAGGAAGAACACACTTCCCACAATACTACAGATCCCATCAAAGGTGTCTCTAACAACAAGCTATCTGCTCTATGACTGACAATCATGTTGCAATCATCAATCACTTCTCGAGTGATAAAAGATTGTGTAGCACCCGAATCAATTAACACAGATACGAAGAAGGATAAAGACATATCAAAATAAAGCAGTTCCATCTGACCTGTCACAACCTGAGGGTTGACTACTGCTTCAGGCTGGTTCATAGCATAGAACCTAGCTGTCACTTGCTGTTGACCCTATGCTCGATTATTGGATGTTGAAGAACCGACTTGGGATGCTGGTCCACATCCTCTAGCACCACTACCAGGTTGTTGCCTCTGAGAGCCATGTTGTGTAACACCCCTGACCTGGGTTATGACCTAACCCTGGAAGTTTTGCCTAAATATGTAATTATTATACTTGTGAACACTCCCTGGCATGTAATTAAGTCCCTCAGGGACATTCACTTTCATATCTTGCTCCTTTTGCATAAAGTTGTAGCATTATGTTGTATGCAGGGACCTATGTGCAAATTACCCAGTTTAAGGGTTGAACTTGCAAAATTCACAAGATAAGATGTTCCTTTGATGTTAAGACATCATGGGGATGTCTATGATGAGGTTTGAGGGATTTCCCAAGCTTGGGCACCAAGGTGCAGCTGTGGAAGCAATCCCCAAGCTCAGAAACCCTAATTTGGGATAAATTGCAATTTACCCAAATTGAGGGGTCCAACTTGTAATTTCACCATCTAGAACATCTTTTATGACTCTTGTCATCATTTAGAGTAGAAATGATGAAAGAGTTACATCATTCCCTAATCAGATAAGAAAAATGATCTTTGTGGTAGAAATCACCTAAAATGGGTACAAGACCCTAACATGTATGTACCCTAGTTGAAGGTTGGATTCCTATACCCTTAGATCTTGAGTTTTTCTAAGATTTGCATAAGGTTAGATGGGCTTGGACGTGCCCTTGAGCAAGGAGGGACCTAGATGCGAATTTTGGCTTTAAAAGGTCATTATGTTAGAAAATAGCCTAAAACTATAAAAGCCTTTCTTTTGCAAACGAGCAAACGATCCTTCCCTGTTCCATTCACTTCCTTTCTTTCTTAAACGGCCAAGGACTTGCTCTGGAGAACAGGGAGACGAAGTAGCTTGCTCTAGGTAAGAAACCTCATGTCTAGCTCGAATTCATGGTGGTTTTCACTTTCTAGGGTTGGTTTCATGGTTAGCTTAACTAGTCTTCTTGTTCTAGCCAACCAAAGCTTCGATTCCTTGGAGTTTTCATCCCTGATCGAGTTGTGGAAGCTCAAGGACGCCATTAGAGCTTGGACCTCAGAGTCTTGGAGCTTTAGGATCAAACTTGAGGCGGGTTTTATAACTCTGAACTTGTGCTTTATAATCATGCTTTGTTTCTTGCAAATTTGCTAGTATATCTCCTTCTATCTCCCTTCTTCTTTGCACGATTGCAATTGAACCAGTGGAGAAACCGACCTTGCAAGAGGTTGAAGATGAGGGGCGTGATTCCCTATGTTGCTTTTCCAAACGGTCTTGGATCCTTTTGGTCCAAACGGTTGCAAACCGTTTGGGTTCAAACGGTTTCAAACCGTTTGCTCTCAAACGGTCTTGCAAGACCGTTTGGATTGAAACGGTCTCAAGACCGTTTGAGGGCGTTGACCAAGGGACGACCGTTTGAGGGTCTGTTCCCAACAGGTTGAATCTCATCCCTGCAAAGAATCAAAGCCTAATTCTTAACCAATTGGGAATTGAAGGCACTTCAACATGGAACCCTAATCGGGTGAAAAAGTGCTGATTTAACACATAGATCTTGTTGAGTTTTGGGTTGAAGGACCCAAACGGTCTCAAGACCGTTTGGGGATTCCTCCAAACGGTCTTAAGACCGTTTGGGCACAATACAAGACCGTTTGAAGGTTTAGGGTTGAGTTAATCTAGTGGTTTGAGGGTCCAATTGTAGGAAATTGATGCATTGATTGAAAAGTGCTGATTTTGACCTTATTGGACTTCAACCTGAGTCAAAACGGTTTGGATCTTGGTCAAACTTTGGGCAAACGGTCTCAAGACCATTTGGGTGATGTCCAAACGACCTCAAGACCGTTTGGGCCAAGTTTGAGCCCAATTGGAGGTCAATTGATAGGTTCAACCTTGAATTGATTCACACTGTTGAACATTGATGACCAATCAATTTGAAACCCTAATTGAGAACGATTGAACCCTAATTGGTTTGCAATTGAGGGTCAATTTGATGACTAAGTGGCTAAGGCTAACCCTAATTGACTCAATTTATAAGTGGTTAGCATAGCTTTAACCAATTGAGGGCTTCAATACACTTATCTATAAATATTGGTGATCTTTGAACCCTTTTGGAGGTCCAAACGGTTTGAGCCCATTTGGGCCAAACGGTCTCAAGACCGTTTGAGACCAAACGGTCTCAAGACCGTTTGCGCTCAAACGACCTCAAGACCGTTTGGGCTCAAACGACCTCAAGACCGTTTGGGCTCAAACGACCTCAAGACCGTTTGGGCTCAAACGACCTCAAGGTCGTTTGGTCCAAACGACCTCAAACCGTTTGAGGCTCCAAACGGTTTGGAAGTCAAACTTCCCAAACGGTCCTCACCTCCAAACGGTCTCAAGACCGTTTGAGACCAAACGGTCTCAAGACCGTTTGAGGATCAAACGGTCTCAAGACCGTTTGAGGATCAAACGGTCTCAAGACCGTTTGGATGGTTGAGATCGTTTGAAAGTTGGAAACCACTTGGAGATTTGTGGGGATTTATGCTTAACCATTTGATGGTGCCAATGGCTTAATGATGACTCCATCTGAACCCTAATGGTAACCTAGGTCATTAAGGGACTATGTGATTAGTGAGTTAACCCATGATGGTGATCATGTGGAAAATTACCAAAATACCCTCGAGGGGTCTAAAGGAGTAAAACCCTAATCTAATCAAACCCTAATCACATGATGTTGATGCTTTGGCTCATATCAGTCAATGGAGACTTGTCTCAACCTAATCTAGAGTGGTGTTGCCACCATCTACTAGAGAGAGGAAAGAGAAAGTGTTTCTAGAGAGAGAAAGTATCCTAGAGAGAGAAAGTGCCCTTTTTAGGAGGAATCTCTAGTAAGATACTTCTTTTACACATGAAGGTGCATGATTAGGGAATGACCCACCTATGTGAGGTCATGGAAACCCTAATGATGATATCTAATGGATCTTAATGATAATTAAGAGTCTTAATGATGATGTTTCTCTTACATGATGATGTAATGAGTACAATTCACCATGGAGTGAATAGTAAACCCTAATTTTAGGGCGATGACATGAAAGATGAATAGTAAACCCTGATTGTAAGGGTTATTAAGTGGAACCCTAATGGAAGGTGATTCCATGTGGAACCCTAGTTGTGGGTGATCCCATGTGGAACCCTATTTGAGGGTGATTCCATGTGAAACACTAGTTGAGGGTGAATCCAAGTGAAACCCTAATTGGGAATGTATCCCTATTTACTAAATTATTTACAATTATCTGTTGAATTAACTATGCAGGTTGTTATGAGATGATGGTCACACCCAGGTATGGAATACCATGTTATATTCATTGAAAGCATGTCTTATGCTTTATGAATAGTGAACCATCTTGATGCACTATTAAGTGACATCCTTTGCGATTTATGGGCTGTAAGAGCCATAAATGTTATCAAGGTCATGCTTGACAGATGACTTGAAGATGAATATCTGATAGTTGTGATAAGTTAGGCCTGCTACATTTTGTATTCTCATATATAGCTGTGTTACTGTATGATGATTGGAATACTGAATGTACCTAACTAATCAAGTGAAATGTAGAGCCCTGATCATAGATCCATCATTGTCAGTTGTCTAAATGATGGTGAAACAGGTTTTCCTAAGGGAACTCCTGGAGCACATACTGTTGAGTATGTGGGGTACATGGATGTGTAGAACCTGACATCCTAGTGTAGGTATTTGATGTAGATTCTCGTAGTCCGTCATACCTTCACTATAACAGAAAGGGTGAGTGGATGATGTAGATTCTAGTAGTCCATCAGACCCCACCCCAAAGTTTTAAAGGTGAGCTGTATCTCTACACTCCCTTAAAGACATAAACACCGTATCGGTGAAAGATAAACAAGAAATCTTCCGATAGCGAAGAGAGTACAGAATGCCACTGTAACTCTAAAAATAGCGAAGGACCAGAGTACCCTGGTGAGCTATTACATAGACATCCCGCCAGATGTCAAACAATCAATCCTCTAACTGACTGAGGAAGGTGAGGTCATAAGAATCCGGCTCTCTTAATGACCTATGTATGATACTGATGCGACTTCTCAGTGATCAGTTGGAGTATGAGTGGTATACCTCATCTCCACAGGGCATAACAATAATGATTGAAAAACGTAATCAATAGCGTAGCATATCTGTTAAAGTTAGCTACGAGTTATTTGATTGATGTTATCATTGAATAGCATGGAGGTTCTCATATTGTTAATATTGATTGAACTCTGCTTATCATAGAACTGCTAGTGAATATCTTGAAGGCTCTTAATGCTTTAGTTATTCCTGCCTTGCTTATAAAGCCTAATGGAGAGTTATAACTCTCGCTGGGGCAATTGTGTATAATTGTCTCACCCCGTAGACTTCTACTTTTTAGGTGGTCGTCGAAGACGGAGGAATAAGAACTCAGGTGAACAATCCCAGCAGCAGCAGCATCAGGAGCAGTAACTATCTCAGGTGGAGATCTAGTCTGCTTCATGGTGTAGTTAGAGTAAAGTCCTAGATGTCCTCTGTACTCTCAGGTCCTGAAATGTTTTGTGGTTCATTCTTGAGAAAATTTTGTAAGCATGTTGCATGTAATTACTCAAGAAGTAATTGGTCTGAGTTGTAAACAGTTAAATCCTTTTTCTATGGAAAAGGTTTGTGGTTTCAAGCTCTAATCTCGAAAAGTTTTATTTTCCCGTGATTTTCGTCTTCCGCTGTTTACCGAATGCTTCCGCATGTGTTTAAATCGGGATTAATCCATGGTTTGGAGATCGGAGCTCACAATTAAGTGGTATCAGAGCTTTAGGTTCGCTGAGTCTACAGAGGCATAGGACATAGGAAGTCGAGTCTATCTTTAGTATTCCTTCCTTATCTAATAGAATCTTCTACTCCTCAGGAGAAGAAGATACTTAAGATGTCTGAGCCACATGATGAGTATGTGGAAGAGAGCAGTGCCAGTGCACCTCAAGGTGGTGCAAGAGTACCAGAGGTGGAGCAACCTGTACCAGAACAACCCAGAGAGCCACCCCAGTTTGACCCAGCTGACATGGGTAATCCAGCAGCCCAGATGATGTTCGGGCAGTTCATGACTGCCATGACACATATAACCGACAGGTTGCCTATGCCTGCACCTAGGGCACCTGTCCAGCCAGAAGGGCAAGGTATCGGGAAGACGTTCGAGGGACTACGTCGTGTCGGAGCTACCGAGTACCACGGGACTGCTGACCCCGCAGATGCAGATCTGTGGTTGACTGAGTTAGAGAAGGCTTTCCGAATCCTCAACATCCCTGAAGTTGAGAAGGTTAGACATGTTGTCTATCTTCTCAAAGGAAGTGTTGGTCACTGGTGGAACATGGAAGAGCAGAAGAGGCATGGAGTAGAGATCTCGTGGGAAGATTTTCGGCGGGAGTTTGTTAATAGATACTTCCCAAAGACTTTCCTAGACGAGAAGATCTCTCAGTTTGAGAGACTGAGACAAGGAATGATGAACATTAGCGAGTATGAAGCTAAGTTCATGGAGCTATTGCGGTTTTGTCCGCATATGGCTGCCACAGAGGAAGAGAGAATCAGAAGGTTTGAGAAGGGGTTGAATGCTGACATGTCTACCCCTGTGTCTACCTTAGAGAACCGCGAAAGATTCTCTACCTTCGTTGAGTCAGTCCGAAGGATAGAGAGATCTGTGGTTGAGAAGAGGCAGACTCAGAAAAGATATCCACAGTTCCAGGGTTCTTCATCTAGGGACTCTAAGCAGCCTAGATCCTCTGCACCTAACCCTCCACCATCTAGATTTAGTTCTCAGACTCCGTGGTCTCCTAGTAGAGGTAGAGGAAGAAGACAACCGCCTCGGGAGACACAGAGTTCTGCCTCAATGTCTGTCACCGGACCACAAGAGAGAAGATGTTACAACTGTGGAAAAGTGGGACATTTGAGGAAGGACTGCCGATCTAGACCCGTCAGTGTGACACAGCCTCCGAGACAAGGACAACAGGGATCACAAGGAGGACAATCTCAAGGGACAGGACGAGGACGCGGGCAAGCGTCTCAAGCTGGATCATCAGCACCACCTCAGCAACAGGCTACGGCGAGGTTCTATGCTATGAACCCACCAGAGGCAGTGGTCAACCCACAAGTGGTGACAGGTCAGATGGAACTTTTATATTCTGATATGTCTAAATCTTGTGTAGTATCTGTTTTGATTGACCCGGGTGCTACGCACTCTTTCATCACTCGAAGAGTGATTCGTAACTGCAATTTGACAACTAGTCATAGGGCAGATAAGTTGTTGTTGGAAACCCCGTTGAGTGGGTCTGCTGTTCTGCAGGAAGTATGCTCTCCTTGCGTACTTTCCTTTTATAAGCATCGCATTCAGGTGGATCTTATACCGCTTGACATGCAAGGATTTGATATAATCCTAGGGATGGATACCTTGGAAAGGTATCGAGTTGTCTTGGATTGTGAATCCAAGCTGGCAGTGTTTGCTGATGAAAGCAACACATGGATCTTTCAAGGTGAAAGAAAGATTCTGCCCACTTGTCTTGTATCAGCTATGGTTGCTGATAAGTTGATGAGGCAAGGATGCTACGCATTCTTAGCCCATGTGGTAGATGTTACCAAGGAGAGTTCCAACCCTGCTGAAGTTCCGATAGTCGGGGAATTCGAGGATGTGTTTCCCGAAGAACTTCCTGGTATACCACCACCCCGGGAAATTGATTTTGAGATCAATTTGGTCCCAGATACGAAACCCATAGCCCAGACTCCGTATAGGATGGCGCCTGCTGAGATGGTAGAACTCAAGAAACAGCTTCAAGAGTTACTTGAGAAGGGTTTCATCCGACCGAGTACCTCACCCTGGGGTGCTCCGGTTTTGTTTGTTAAAAAGAAAGATGGATCGATGCGGTTGTGCATTGATTATAGACAACTCAATAAAGTAACGATAAAGAATAAATATCCTTTGCCAAGGATTGATGATCTTTTCGACCAGTTGCGTGGTGCAACAGTCTTTTCTAAGATAGACTTAAGGTCTGGATATCATCAACTCCGCATTAAGGACAGTGACATATCTAAGTCTGCCTTTAGGACAAGATATGGTCACTATGAGTTCACGGTCATGTCATTTGGACTAACCAATGCACCGGCTGCATTCATGGAACTCATGAATAGAGTCTTTCGACCTTTCCTCGATCAGTGTGTTGTCGTCTTCATAGATGATATACTGATTTATAGTAAGGATGCTCAGCAGCATGAGCAACACCTTCGCCAGACTTTGACCTTGCTAAGAGAGCATAAGCTATACGCTAAGTGTAGCAAGTGTGAGTTTTGGTTATCTGAAGTATCCTTCCTTGGACATGTGGTATCTGCCTCGGGAATTCGTGTTGACCCTGCAAAGATAGAGTCTGTATTGCAATGGGAACAACCGAAGACACCGACGGAGATTAGAAGTTTCTTGGGGTTAGCTGGTTATTATCGAAGGTTTATTAAGAATTTCAGTTCTATAGCCTTACCTTTGACCAAGTTAACCCGGAAGGATGTTCCTTTTACTTGGAGTGATAAGTGTCAACAGTCTTTTCAGCTGTTGAAGGAGAGGTTGACAAGTGCACCTGTGCTTGTGTTGCCTGAGCAAGGAAAGGAATACGTAATCTTTTGTGATGCCTCCAAGAATGGACTTGGATGTGTGTTGATGCAGGATAACCAAGTGATTTCTTTTGCTTCCCGACAGCTTAAGAAACACGAGGAAAATTATCCAACACACGATCTAGAGTTAGCTGCTGTGGTTCATGCTTTGAAAATCTGGAGACATTATCTCTACGGAGAAACATTTCAGATTTTCACAGACCACAAGAACCTTAAGTATATCTTCACTCAGCATGAGCTCAATATGAGGCAACGTCGTTGGATGGAGTTAATCAAGGACTACGATTGTACAATTGAGTACCATCCAGGCAAAGCCAATGTGGTTGCTGATGCCTTGAGTAGGAAATCAGCAACATCAACCATGAATAGGGCACAACTAAGTTCTTTAGTATGCTCTAGAAGAGATATGCTTATCTCTTTAAGACAAGACAATGTGCAGTTGAAGGCATCATTGTTAGCTGGTCTGTTAGCTGAGATGCAGATTAAACCTACCCTGAGAGAGCAGATAAAGGAGGCTCAACAAGTAGATGCTTTTGTACAGCAGATTAGATCTGAGTTTGGTGATGAGAAACGAGAAGGTTTTCATGAGTCAGATGACCAGGTGGCATGCTATCATGGAAGAATGATAGTGCCAGATGTGGATAACCCGAGGAAGTTAGTCCTGGAAGAAGCTCATTCTTCAATGTATGCTATGCATCCAGGGAGCACCAAGATGTATCGGAACTTGAAGGATATGTATTGGTGGCCTGGGATGAAGAAGAATGTAGCTGAGTTTGTTCTGAGGTGTCCTGTGTGTCAGCAGGTTAAGGCTGAACACCAGAAACCTGCAGGAACAATGCAACCCTTACCCATACCACAGTGGAAGTGGGATCATGTGACCATGGACTTTGTTGTTGGCCTACCCAGGACAAACAAAGGACATGATTCCATTTGGGTAGTTGTTGATAGGTTGACAAAGACAGCCCATTTCTTGCCTGTCAAAACAACCTTTTCTGCTGAGAGGTTATCCCAGATATATGTTCAAGAAATAGTACGTTTGCACGGAGTTCCTGTCACTATAGTTTCTGACAGAGGTCCCCAGTTTACAAGTCGCTTTTGGGAACAGTTACACAGAGCCCTAGGCACCAAGCTAAGGTTTAGTACAGCCTTTCATCCTCAGACTGATGGACAGTCAGAAAGGACTATACACACCTTAGAAGATCTGTTGAGAGCATGTGCTCTCCAGTTTACCGGGAGTTGGGATCTACACCTAAGCTTGATAGAGTTTGCCTATAACAATAGCTATCAGCATAGCATTGATATGGCACCATATGAAGCCTTATATGGTAGACGTTGTAGATCACCCTTGTATTGGTATGAAACTGGTGAACACCAGTTGTTAGGCCCTGATCTTGTGCAGCAAACTACAGAAAAGATTAAAGTTATACAACAACAGCTGAAGACTGCACAAGATAGACAGAAGTCGTATGCCGATAAACGTCGTAGACCCTTAGAATTCCAAGTTGGAGACAGAGTGTATCTCAAGGTCTCACCTTGGAAAGGAGTCCTTCGTTTTGGGAAGAAAGGGAAGTTAGCTCCTAGATTTATGGGACCTTATCCAATTGTTGAAAGAGTTGGAAAGGTAGCCTATAGACTAGAGTTACCCCAGGAGTTACAGAAGCTGCACCCTGTGTTTCACATTTCCATGCTGAGAAAATGTCACCCAGATACTGAATCAGTTCTACGGCCTATGGAAGTAGAGTTGAATGAAGATGTAACATATGAGGAGGGACCAGTATCAATCCTCGATAACAGAACCAAAAAGTTAAAGAAGAAGGATATAAGCCTTGTAAAAGTCCTCTGGAACCATCGTGGTGTTGAAGAAGCCACTTGGGAACTAGAAGATGAGATGAGAAGAAAATATCCTACTCTTTTCTTATAATATGCTTTATCGATTTCGGGGACGAAATCCTTTTGAGGGGTAAAGAATTTGTAACACCCCTGACCTGGGTTATGACCTAACCCTGGAAGTTTTGCCTAAATATGTAATTATTATACTTGTGAACACTCCCTGGCATGTAATTAAGTCCCTCAGGGACATTCACTTTCATATCTTGCTCCTTTTGCATAAAGTTGTAGCATTATGTTGTATGCAGGGACCTATGTGCAAATTACCCAGTTTAAGGGTTGAACTTGCAAAATTCACAAGATAAGATGTTCCTTTGATGTTAAGACATCATGGGGATGTCTATGATGAGGTTTGAGGGATTTCCCAAGCTTGGGCACCAAGGTGCAGCTGTGGAAGCAATCCCCAAGCTCAGAAACCCTAATTTGGGATAAATTGCAATTTACCCAAATTGAGGGGTCCAACTTGTAATTTCACCATCTAGAACATCTTTTATGACTCTTGTCATCATTTAGAGTAGAAATGATGAAAGAGTTACATCATTCCCTAATCAGATAAGAAAAATGATCTTTGTGGTAGAAATCACCTAAAATGGGTACAAGACCCTAACATGTATGTACCCTAGTTGAAGGTTGGATTCCTATACCCTTAGATCTTGAGTTTTTCTAAGATTTGCATAAGGTTAGATGGGCTTGGACGTGCCCTTGAGCAAGGAGGGACCTAGATGCGAATTTTGGCTTTAAAAGGTCATTATGTTAGAAAATAGCCTAAAACTATAAAAGCCTTTCTTTTGCAAACGAGCAAACGATCCTTCCCTGTTCCATTCACTTCCTTTCTTTCTTAAACGGCCAAGGACTTGCTCTGGAGAACAGGGAGACGAAGTAGCTTGCTCTAGGTAAGAAACCTCATGTCTAGCTCGAATTCATGGTGGTTTTCACTTTCTAGGGTTGGTTTCATGGTTAGCTTAACTAGTCTTCTTGTTCTAGCCAACCAAAGCTTCGATTCCTTGGAGTTTTCATCCCTGATCGAGTTGTGGAAGCTCAAGGATGCCATTAGAGCTTGGACCTCAGAGTCTTGGAGCTTTAGGATCAAACTTGAGGCGGGTTTTATAACTCTGAACTTGTGCTTTATAATCATGCTTTGTTTCTTGCAAATTTGCTAGTATATCTCCTTCTATCTCCCTTCTTCTTTGCACGATTGCAATTGAACCAGTGGAGAAACCGACCTTGCAAGAGGTTGAAGATGAGGGGCGTGATTCCCTATGTTGCTTTTCCAAACGGTCTTGGATCCTTTTGGTCCAAACGGTTGCAAACCGTTTGGGTTCAAACGGTTTCAAACCGTTTGCTCTCAAACGGTCTTGCAAGACCGTTTGGATTGAAACGGTCTCAAGACCGTTTGAGGGCGTTGACCAAGGGACGACCGTTTGAGGGTCTGTTCCCAACAGGTTGAATCTCATCCCTGCAAAGAATCAAAGCCTAATTCTTAACCAATTGGGAATTGAAGGCACTTCAACATGGAACCCTAATCGGGTGAAAAAGTGCTGATTTAACACATAGATCTTGTTGAGTTTTGGGTTGAAGGACCCAAACGGTCTCAAGACCGTTTGGGGATTCCTCCAAACGGTCTTAAGACCGTTTGGGCACAATCCAAGACCGTTTGAAGGTTTAGGGTTGAGTTAATCTAGTGGTTTGAGGGTCCAATTGTAGGAAATTGATGCATTGATTGAAAAGTGCTGATTTTGACCTTATTGGACTTCAACCTGAGTCAAAACGGTTTGGATCTTGGTCAAACTTTGGGCAAACGGTCTCAAGACCGTTTGGGTGATGTCCAAACGACCTCAAGACCGTTTGGGCCAAGTTTGAGCCCAATTGGAGGTCAATTGATAGGTTCAACCTTGAATTGATTCACACTGTTGAACATTGATGACCAATCAATTTGAAACCCTAATTGAGAACGATTGAACCCTAATTGGTTTGCAATTGAGGGTCAATTTGATGACTAAGTGGCTAAGGCTAACCCTAATTGACTCAATTTATAAGTGGTTAGCATAGCTTTAACCAATTGAGGGCTTCAATACACTTATCTATAAATATTGGTGATCTTTGAACCCTTTTGGAGGTCCAAACGGTTTGAGCCCATTTGGGCCAAACGGTCTCAAGACCGTTTGAGACCAAATGGTCTCAAGACCGTTTGGGCTCAAACGACCTCAAGACCGTTTGGGCTCAAACGACCTCAAGACCGTTTGGGCTCAAACGACCTCAAGACCGTTTGGGCTCAAACGACCTCAAGACCGTTTGGGCTCAAACGACCTCAAGGTCGTTTGGTCCAAACGACCTCAAACCGTTTGAGGCTCCAAACGGTTTGGAAGTCAAACTTCCCAAACGGTCCTCACCTCCAAACGGTCTCAAGACTGTTTGAGACCAAACGGTCTCAAGACCGTTTGAGGATCAAACGGTCTCAAGACCGTTTGGATGGTTGAGATCGTTTGAAAGTTGGAAACCACTTGGAGATTTGTGGGGATTTATGCTTAACCATTTGATGGTGCCAATGGCTTAATGATGACTCCATCTAAACCCTAATGGTAACCTAGGTCAGTAAGGGACTATGTGATTAGTGAGTTAACCCATGATGGTGATCATGTGGCAAATTACCAAAATACCCTCGAGGGGTCTAAAGGAGTAAAACCCTAATCTAATCAAACCCTAATCACATGATGTTGATGCTTTGGCTCATATCAGTCAATGGAGACTTGTCTCAACCTAATCTAGAGTGGTGTTGCCACCATCTACTAGAGAGAGGAAAGAGAAAGTGTTTCTAGAGAGAGAAAGTATCCTAGAGAGAGAAAGTGCCCTTTTTAGGAGGAATCTCTAGTAAGATACTTCTTTTACACATGAAGGTGCATGATTAGGGAATGACCCACCTATGTGAGGTCATGGAAACCCTAATGATGATATCTAATGGATCTTAATGATAATTAAGAGTCTTAATGATGATGTTTCTCTTACATGATGATGTAATGAGTACAATTCACCATGGAGTGAATAGTAAACCCTAATTTTAGGGCGATGACATGAAAGATGAATAGTAAACCCGGATTGTAAGGGTTATTAAGTGGAACCCTAATGGAAGGTGATTCCATGTGGAACCCTAGTTGTGGGTGATCCCATGTGGAACCCTATTTGAGGGTGATTCCATGTGAAACACTAGTTGAGGGTGAATCCAAGTGAAACCCTAATTGGGAATGTATCCCTATTTACTAAATTATTTACAATTATCTGTTGAATTAACTATGCAGGTTGTTATGAGATGATGGTCACACCCAGGTATGGAATACCATGTTATATTCATTGAAAGCATGTCTTATGCTTTATGAATAGTGAACCATCTTGATGCACTATTAAGTGACATCCTTTGCGATTTATGGGCTGTAAGAGCCATAAATGTTATCAAGGTCATGCTTGACAGATGACTTGAAGATGAATATCTGATAGTTGTGATAAGTTAGGCCTGCTACATTTTGTATTCTCATATATAGCTGTGTTACTGTATGATGATTGGAATACTGAATGTACCTAACTAATCAAGTGAAATGTAGAGCCCTGATCATAGATCCATCATTGTCAGTTGTCTAAATGATGGTGAAACAGGTTTTCCTAAGGGAACTCCTGGAGCACATACTGTTGAGTATGTGGGGTACATGGATGTGTAGAACCTGACATCCTAGTGTAGGTATTTGATGTAGATTCTCGTAGTCCGTCATACCTTCACTATAACAGAAAGGGTGAGTGGATGATGTAGATTCTAGTAGTCCATCAGACCCCACCCCAAAGTTTTAAAGGTGAGTTGTATCTCTACACTCCCTTAAAGACATAAACCCCGTATCGGTGAAAAATAAACAAGAAATCTTCCGATAGCGAAGAGAGTACAGAATGCCACTGTAACTCTAAAAATAGCGAAGGACCAGAGTACCCTGGTGAGCTATTACATAGACATCCCGCCAGATGTCAAACAATCAATCCTCTAACTGACTGAGGAAGGTGAGGTCATAAGAATCCGGCTCTCTTAATGACCTATGTATGATACTGATGCGACTTCTCAGTGATCAGTTGGAGTATGAGTGGTATACCTCATCTCCACAGGGCATAACAATAATGATTGAAAAACGTAATCAATAGCGTAGCATATCTGTTAAAGTTAGCTACGAGTTATTTGATTGATGTTATCATTGAATAGCATGGAGGTTCTCATATTGTTAATATTGATTGAACTCTGCTTATCATAGAACTGCTAGTGAATATCTTGAAGGCTCTTAATGCTTTAGTTATTCCTGCCTTGCTTATAAAGCCTAATGGAGAGTTATAACTCTCGCTGGGGCAATTGTGTATAATTGTCTCACCCCGTAGACTTCTACTTTTTAGGTGGTCGTCGAAGACGGAGGAATAAGAACTCAGGTGAACAATCCCAGCAGCAGCAGCATCAGGAGCAGTAACTATCTCAGGTGGAGATCTAGTCTGCTTCATGGTGTAGTTAGAGTAAAGTCCTAGATGTCCTCTGTACTCTCAGGTCCTGAAATGTTTTGTGGTTCATTCTTGAGAAAATTTTGTAAGCATGTTGCATGTAATTACTCAAGAAGTAATTGGTCTGAGTTGTAAACAGTTAAATCCTTTTTCTATGGAAAAGGTTTGTGGTTTCAAGCTCTAATCTCGAAAAGTTTTATTTTCCCGTGATTTTCGTCTTCCGCTGTTTACCGAATGCTTCCGCATGTGTTTAAATCGGGATTAATCCATGGTTTGGAGATCGGAGCTCACATGTTGACTCTTCCTCGATTGCTGGGTCACACTCCTGACTTTCTCAGGACAATCTCTCACCACATGGCCTTCTTTTCCACATCTATAACATGTTATATTCCCCCTTGGTGGTCTGAGTGGTCCTGTTACTGACATAGAGGCTGAGCTGTGAGCTCCCTTCGGTGGTAAACCACAGTTTCTACCCTTACTTGACGTCCACTGCATCTGGGTATTAAACCTTGGTGATGGTGTAGGCACAGAATACCTTAGTTTCTTGAAACTTCCAACACTCTGTCCTTGAAACTGTGGGTATTCCTTCTTACCCTTGGTCTGTCGCTTCTCAATTACAGACCTCTCTATACATCTTACAGACTCCACAAAAGTTGTAAACCTCTCTCGATTCTCCAGAGCAGACACCAGAGTGGTTAATTCAACGTTCAACCCCTTCTCGAACCGCCGAATTCTCTCCTCATCATTGGATGCCATGTGCGGACAGAACCGCAACAACTCTATGAACCTAGCCTCATACTCACTAATGTTCATTGGTCCTTGCTTAATTCTCTTAAACTGAGAGATCTTCTCATCTAGATACGTCTTGGGAGAGTATCTAGTGATGAATTCACGCCTGAATTCATCCCATCCAATCACAACTCCAGGTCTTTTGCCTTCCTCAATGGTCCACCAGTGGCCAGCACTTCCTTTGAGGAGATATACAACATGTCTGACCCTCTCATCATCAGGAATCATGAGGATTCTGAAGGCTTTCTCCAACTCAGTCAACCATAGATCAACATCTGCTGGATCGGCTGTACCATCATACTCTAAGGCCCCTACCCTCTTCAGCCTTTCAAAAGTCTTGTCGGCACCATGTCTTTCATCATGGGGTGGTGCCCTAGGTGCAGGTACTGGTATTCTATCCGTCATTTGGGTCATAGCTGCCATAAACTGCCCGAACATAGCCTAGAAGGCTGGGTTCCCCATATCAGCTGGATTGAACTGGGGTTGTTCAAGTACAGGTTCCTCCCTGTCCTGGTCTCTTGCACCACCTCTCGGTGCAGCAACACTGCTCTCAGCAGCGTGTTCTTCATGTGATCCAGGCATCCTTAGTTCTTCTTCTCCTATATGAGTAGAAGACACTATCAGAGAAACTAGAAAACACTTAGAACAGACTCAACAACCTTAATCATATGTCTCTGTAGACTCATCGAATCTAGAGCTCTGATACCACTTAATTTGTGGCATACAACTCATAAAATAAGATTAATTAATGCGGAAACGTTTTAATTAGCAGTGGAATTACTGAAAATCACTAAAAATTAAAACCATTTATCAAGAGATCCATTCACATGAAAACTCTCTCATTCAGAACCAAAGTATTTCAAGTACATACTGGTTTACAAGTACATCTCTCGTACTATTTCCTCTCGAGAGTTACAACATTCACTGCTCTGTTAAACTGTACATCAGCAGTATAAAAAACTCGAGGCATCAAGCCAGAATCTCAGATCGAATTGTCAAAGCACTAACTCCTAGGACCAGAGAGTACAGAGATGACTATAGGACTATCTACACAAAAACCAGACAACCAATGTCTCCACCTGATGGAACACTGCTGTCCCTGTGGTTGTTGCTGTTGCTTTTCCCCTACAGAAGAGTTTCTGCCTTGATGTCTGCGTCTACCTAAAAACATTGGATCCCACGGGGGTGAGACGATTATAAAAATTGCCCCAGCGGGAGATATAACTCTCCGCCAAAACATTATCATTGCAGTTTAATAGAAATAAATTGAGCAATGGGATAATATAGATCAGTAGGAGATAAATCAATATCTATGTAGATTAGAGCAACATTCTTATGAAAGTATTTCAATTATAACTTGATATAGCAGTATGTCTCATATTCAATATGAATTAAAGGAACATAAGTACATTTATGTATCAAGGGCATGCTAAGCAGTACAACATCAACCAATGGTTCTCGCATTTCAATCTTATGCAAATACGCTACACGGCTGATTATATTTTAAAAACAGATTTAAGCTCTGAGGAGATGAGGTATACCGCTCATACTCCATCCGACCATTTCTAGAATCGAAATCGGTATCATAAATAGGTCAATGGAAGAGCCAGATTCCCATGACCTCCCACATCCCGGTCAGTACGAGACCACAAGCAGGACTGTGTTGACTGCTCAAATAGCTTTCCAGGGTATACTGGAACTTCTCTATAGAGTTACATCGCCAATTGCACTCTCATCGGCAATCGAGAGCATTAATGTTTATCTCAATCGACCTGACATAAAATAACATTGGGAGATTAATGATACATCTATCCCAACCATCGGGAGATTTATGATACATCTATCCCGACACATGAAGGATTGAGAGGTTTAGTGTTTACCCTCACTCAATCTCTTCACCCGGACGTAAGGATATTTTCACCCATTTACCCCCACATATTCAAAATATGTGAATTCCAGGAATTCCATAGAAAACCTGTTTCACCATCACCTACTGCTGACGATGATGGATCTATGGTTAAAGCACTACATGAATAGATTTCACTTGATTAATTAAGTACATTTTCATATTCTTTTAGCATCAAGCAAGTTCTCAAACACAACTTATTATGACAATGCTATAAAGAAACATGTACTAATTTCATCAAATACTTAACTGTCTTTAACAGATATTGGGAACACAATCCCTTATTTCAAAACTGGGAATTCTCATCCCTTCTCAATTTCATCACCATAATCATATGGCCCTGGGTAATTAAACCCTTGATTCCTCATTAAGAATTGTTACAACTTTTCCAGGTAACCATCACCTTCAGATCAATTGACCAAGGCAAACATGATACTTGCTATTACAAGCATCACACATGGTACTTGAGGCCCATTAACTCTCTTGTTATCTCTTACCAGGCAACAAGGTATATTATGACACTCAAGGTATAATCACAATAGTGAATTAAACATCATAGCTCATACCTGGCCATGATCATCATTTCATCATACCTGCATGGTTAGCACAGATGATAACAGTGATATCAATTGGATATCAGAACCATGTTCAACAATTATGAATTCACTATTCATGGGTAACACCACTATTCCTTTACCAGGATTAGGGTATCCCATTTCATGTCATATGAGGATAATCATCTCATTACCACATCATAGTTATGGTTTCATTCACCATATTGCCCAAAATTAGGATTCATTAAGCAATACATAGTATTACCCTAGATTTGAGCTCCACAGAACATCAAACATCATGGTTTCTCATGAAACCATCCTTAGTTAGGGTTTCACATAAAATTTCACCTTAGAAAAGGATTTACATTCAATATTCCACAATTAGGGTTTACTATTCATCCCAATTAGGGTTTCATGTTCCATAATTAGGGTTTTGCATCATATTACCCTAAATTAGGTTCACATATATCATCACCTTGGTTTAGGGTCACATCCATACCCTGGATTAGGGTTAAGGTTCAATAATCTTGTCAATTAGGGTTTATGTTCATAATTAGGGTTTCATGATCTCTTTTCTTAAGGATCATACCCATAATCACCACATGAATTATACTTATGTATCAATTCCATATTATCACCCTCTTAAATTGGTCAGGTTATATCAACCCTTTAGTCAAGTACATACAACTATGATTAACATAGTGTACCAAGTCATTGCTCTTATACGCAATTAGGGTTCCCTCCTTAATTGACACTAATCATTTAGGTATTATTAGGGTTTTAACCTCTGTACCTTCATTGATTAACATTACTAACCATCATTGGATAATTAGGACTATCATTACCTTCACTATCTAAATGATTGAACCACTAACAACCTCCATGCGGTTTTGAAGTTTCATCACCAAACGGTTTTGAAACCGTTTGACCCCAAACGGTTTTGAAACCGTTTGGTCTCAAACGGTCTCAAGACCGTTTGGGCCAAATCAGTCCCAAAACCGCAAGGGCTCACTAGGTCAATTATCAATCAAATCGATTTCCAATTGCACCATTGAAGTGACTATTGATTATTCAATTGAAGGGTTCATCAATCTAAACCATTAGATCATCGTCCATGGGTCAAGGATCAACCACTAACCCACCAAACCATTTTGAAACCGTTTGGTCCCAAACGGTTTTGAAACCGTTTGGTCCCAAATGGTTTCAAGACCATTTGGGCTCAAACGGTTTTGAAACCGTTTGGTCCCAAATGGTTTCAAGACCATTTGGGCTCAAACGGTCTCAAGACCGTTTGACCCAAAATGTCTTGAAATCGTTAGGACC
This sequence comes from Alisma plantago-aquatica, assembly GCA_963693085.1. Lineage (NCBI taxonomy): Eukaryota > Viridiplantae > Streptophyta > Magnoliopsida > Alismatales > Alismataceae > Alisma > Alisma plantago-aquatica. The sequence goes on along the minus strand of OY856412.1, from coordinate 426,642,997 downwards.
AATCAAGGATTTCTTCAATCAACTTGGTTAGGGTTTCCACTTGAAGGATCGTGCACACATTGAATCAATCAATTGAGTCCATTGGATCATCATCCAACAAGTGATTAAGTTCATACCTCAAATGGTCAACTATACCAAATGGTCAACCCCTCCATGCGGTTTGGAGTCTAGGGCACCAAACGGTTTGCAAACCGTTTGGTCTCAAACGGTTTGGTGAAACTGTTTGGACCAAAGGTCCAAGACCGTTTGCTATTGATCTTTGATTAAGGTGTGTGCTTATGAACATGTTGTCATCTTCAACCTTTAGACTTATGGAACTACTGCCATTTTCTGTGGCAACTCCATTAATCAAGCAAAACTATTGCAATAATAACAATTAACTCATTTGCATGAAGAAATCGAATTCAATGACAAAGATTAAGGGTTTAAGTTATATAACCCGCCTTCAAATCTGATCCCAAGCTCCAATATTCACGACTCCAATGGTGGTTGAAGCTCTAGCAACCTCCCTAGGTCGTTTCTCAAGCTTTTGGAGTGAAAGGATCGGCTAGGGTTGAAGATGGAGTGAAGAAATGAAGGAATCATGCATTGTTTTATGGTTTTCACCATGAAATCAAGAAGAACGAAGGTCAAAGGCTTACCAACAGGTTGGGGGCATCCTTCCTGCTGTTATTAGCTCTCTTAGTAGATTTTGCAAGCAAGGAGAAGAAAGGAATCTGAAAAGATCCTTAGGTGGGTTGGAAAAGGCTCTTTTATAAGAAAATTGATGAAAGAGAAAATGTTTTATAAAAATCAATTAATTCTAAAAATATTGCCACAACTTCCTCCTTGGTTTTCTTGCATGAAAAGGCAACTCAAACCCACTGAGCTCCCTTCCATTATCATTGGATTAAGGGAAAAGAAAATAAGCACCTTAATCCCTTATAATATTAATATATATTTTTGAGTGGAAATTCTTTTCCTTATAATAAGGTGAGTGGAATTTTACCTCCTTAGGATATTTTCGGTCCTTTCTAAGATCAAGGACGTCCACACACACATCTGAATTCCACCATTTTAATTTTGGTTGAGGGACCTTCAATTATTTTATTTATTTTTGCATTAATGTTTCCATTATGCTTAATCTTGATTATTTTAATATCAAGATTCTCTCTCCTTCAACTTAATTCAAATAAGGCGCCCTTCTCATTTTCTTTGCTCCACATGATGACAAGAAACATTAGGGACCTTATTTAAGTGGTAAATTACATATTGCACCCTAGGTTTTGGGTAAACTGCACATTACACCAAAACTAGGTTTTCATGCACAAACATTGCTTTATCAGCTCTTTCTTGGTATTCAGGCTATCACAAGCCATAAATCTGCATCATTTTCACTCTCATGATGCTCTAACACATGAGGAACATATTATCTTGCACAATTTGCAAATGGACCCCTCAACTTGGGTATTTTGCACTTTAGTCAAAAACAAGCAAAATATTGATTTCAACAATATTCAAAAAGGACTAAAATTGCAACTTAAGTTCCTCTTGAGCCCTAATTACTTTTCAAAAGATAAGAGCATGCATATAATCACTTTTATTAAGCAAAACACCTAGGGTTAATTCATAACCCATGTCAGGGATGTTACACTCATCATCTCATATTCTTCCATCTGAGTTCTTTCTTATCTTGGTATATCGTACCCTCATAGGTGACTCAGGACATTTCAGCCTCTCAAAAGCTGAATAGGTTTAGGGCTCAGCACATGGCTTGGGTACCTCACATAGTGCTCTAGATCGGACTCATAGAACACATTATAGATCATGTTATCCTGAGGGGTAAGGCTAAACACAACCATCTCCACCAATCCATCTCAAATGGACCCATATATCGGGGACTCAGCTTTCTCAGCTGTAGCTTAGAGGGGTCAGATTTTCACATCACATACTCTCCCACAGTGAACTGCATGCCAGTCTTGCTTTGCATCAGCTCACGACTCCTGTCACCCCTGGGCTCTCTTTCAACCATTGCACGATCAAAGCGACTTCATCTGCCCACATTGTGGTTCTTTTCTGACCTTCACAAGGCCCCTTCACAAACATCATCTCAATGAAGTGGTGACCGACACAACCTCCCTTACAGAGCTTCTTTACATCCCGATATTGGCTATGGTGGTTATCATCACATCTTACAGAAGACAAGAACTATCTCCATGTATCACCCTGAATGAGCACACATGCTCTCATCAGACCCTCTAGTCTGGATCATATTAACCATTAGTTAGGGGTGATAAACTGTACTAGCATCAAGTTCTTCATGCACCTACTTCCACCGCATGGAAGTGAATCTTTGGATTAAACTTAAGAACTCACATCATGGTGTAGTTGAACCATCTCTCTCTCTCATATGTAGTTCAACCAGATCTGTCCCTTGATAGTATTCTCTCTTTCTCATGTCATCTAGGTAAGGCGATCTACCATAACCCAAAATTGCATATTGACCTTCTCTGGTCCATGGGAAACTTACTACACATCCATAGTGATGAACTCCCATTCTCTCTTGGGGACTCTTCATCCTCTATATCAACTCATTGGGTTACTGGTGTTTGTCCTTCACCTCCCGTCATGCATGGCAACATGCCACATGAAACATTATCTTAGGCATCCAAAGTACTACTATCTTTGTAGTACGGTGTATGGTGATCTTAAAATCATGATCTCCTGTGTATCATGATTCCTCAAGATTGATTCCTCAGAAACCCTAAACCACTCTAGTTGGGGTTTCATTACCTTCTTTTTCAAAGAAGTGCATCTGAGGTTCTACAACCATCCTTTTATTGCATCAAGGCCTAGGCTGGTTAACCAAACAACTACTAACTTATTCAACAACCTTCGTTAGAGTTGGCCAAACATATCTCCCTTTTCAAACTTAGGGCTAACCCAACAGCCCCTTCCAGTCTCTAGCCAAACTAGGCAGCTGCACCTCAACCAAAGAATCTACTACTACTTTACATCCTTAGGTGTTAGGTAATGTTGAAGACATACACCTTCACTTATTATCTCAGCTCAAACTCTGTCTTCATCAAGAACACTCTGAGCTCATCCTCATAGTGATCAAACTCAACCTTGTATCACTCATAGCTCATGATAAAAACATCCTCATAAGATGACTACCTTATTCCTCTTAGTGCTTGTAAACCATCTATGTATCATTCACTCCACCAAGGTATGTTATCCTCCCTGTCCTCATACCTCGTAGCAACGTTCCAACTCACATCATCTTTATCCTTGGTGTATGGCATGCATATTGTCCTATCTCTCACTCCCATAACAAGAGGAAATAAACATTTGGCTATAGTGCAAATACAGAGTTCTTCCTGTTCTAAGAGTAGAGATGGTACATCCCACCTTGCCAGTACACCTTTAAATCTAAGTTGAAATGTGCCACATATGTCTCTACATCACAATCATATCAATATCAAGGTTACTTCCATGGAAAACTGGTTTCGAACCTACTTGGGTCACCATACAATCCTTGGTCATATCCTATAGGTATATAGGGTGTCGGCACTTTTGGGGTCACCCCTCTTCCCTTATGCATCCAGAGAGTGCCCTACTCATCTGCCCCTTTGGGTCCCATGAGTTCATTAAGGTGATCAATCTCCTAACCCATGGCCCTCAGACAATGATAGATGTTACCCCCCGACCCTATGGTCATGTGCAACTAGGGTTTGGTTCCTCTAATGGCAACTAAGATATCCCCAGCCTCCAGGGATCAAGTATGAGGCAACCACTATCATCCACTTAGGTCGCATCATCCTCAACTCCCCACTTTTGCTCATATCTCGGAGTCTAGGTTTTTGACCTTCTTGCATGAGTCCTGCTCTCTCTCTCTAGAGCTAACCCTACAAACAACCTCACTACCAGAGGTCCTCTCTCCATGAAGGTGGATCAAGCTCACAAACATACCCCTACATGGGTGATACCTATGTTCAAACTTATGTTTTCTCAAGGTTATCCATAGTTCTTTATGCTTATCTCATAAGCTATCCATCATTCTCTCCTTGCCAGGGTTTTAGCCTACTTCTCGCACCACTGACGTACTCAAGGTGCATGTTATGCCCTACTCACATAAGCCCATAGGGTTTCTATAGGTTCTTCTCTAACCTCATAATTGAAAGAGCTATCCTTTTCTCTAACCATGCACGACCCTTTCCAGGGTTGGGTCACCAAAGGAACTAGGTCATCCAACCTCATATGGCTCTCAACATTATGGGCATCCAAAAGCATGTTCACCCACACACCTGGTCTATCATGACATCTACTCATCATGCCATCTCTCCCTATAACCAACACTTAGGGTTAGGGTTGGCATCATCCTTAGAGGATGTGCCAGGTCTCTACTTTTAGTGGAGGTCTCTACCTCCAAGACTAACTCTCTTTACTTATCCTCCTAATAAGAAGGTCTAGCCTCAGGTCTCCCCTGAGGGCATGACAACTTATGTCATACGACCTAAGCATGTATCTATTCTATAGTTTACGCTTAACCTATTAAGCTTATGTCCATGACATCTTATTTACATGCTTTTCATTAATTTGGTGGAGGATTCTTTAATCCTTATCAACATTACCCATCCCTTAGGAAGGTGAGGAAAAGAGAGAAAACCCTAATCCTTAAGGTCCTTAACAACATTGGAGTTGAGAAGGGATGATCAAGATGAGAGAGTCCTAAAGGTATCTTATTTTGAGTCAAATCCTAAGACATTGGCCAGGCAGTCACACTAATCTGGGAGTCCTCGTATTCCGACTAGAAGTGTAGAGGAAAATCTTGCCAGTCCCCAGACGTGATCCTTTTATAGACACCTCTATCTTTCAGAAAATCCTCTAATAACTCCCTTGGGTTCTACGGAGTTTGCAAAATTTAATAATTATTACAGATTAAATGAGGAACCTATGCTCTGATACCAAATGTAACGACCCCGCCCCCCAGTAACCCCCAATTAAGGGAGACCAAGAGGTCAGAGCCATTATCCCAATTAACAGGATTAAAGGTTCAACAATTAACCAATAATAATTATCAAATTTTACCGAACTATACTGAAAGGCGGTAATAAAATAAAATAAAACTTTTGCATACCTTTTTCAAAACATGGATATCTACTTCTATCCACATCTGGAGTCTAACTAATCCTCCTTTATACTTTAACTCTGATTAAATTCCACATATGCCACTTTACTATTTGTCCTTTTCAAACTTGTACCTAAAACGCGACAAACAAAATGTTGGTCAGCATATCGAAATATGTCGGTATGTGGGGACAACCAAAATTTTGCAAATATGACTAACAATCTAAATATCACAAACAAGTTAATTAACAAGCCAAATTATGCTTTTAATGTGACATTCTCCACCTCTTTTGCTCTAACCCTGACATACTCACCTTAGGGTTTCTCTTTTGCCATTGACTTAAGGCCACCTTCTCAATCCCGAGCTTGGTGCCTAGGGTCACCCTTCATGGTGCCCTTTAGTCATGCAATATCATCAGCCACCTTCTCAATCCCGAGCTTGGTGCCCATGGGTCTTCCCTCCTGGGCTTGACCATTTTGCATCATCCATCAAAGTGGCATGTAGGTGCAAGAATACACAATTATACTATTATTGTAATAATCATAGTGACTTTACGATTTGCAAGTATGAACATCCAAACTGATAAGTTGCATTCAATGTGATGAATCATCTGGAAAACCATTCGGGAAACTAATGCGATTAACCATAATTAACCCCATACCTATTAAGCTTACTTGATTGCAGAAATAATTCAACCAATTAAGAAACCAAGCAAGCACACCCCAAGTTGATCCTGAAATAGGCATCCAATTTCCTATCATTGATCATGCCATCAAGATCTATTAAACCTAGCTCGCTTCCTAGGGTTTCTAGGCCGCTTTTAGGGTTTCTATTGCAATTAGGGTTCCTCTTTATTTTTACTCTTTTAAACCTTTTTTTATACAATTACTGACAAATCCTAATTATCTCATCTATTCTTCACGAAAGATATTAAGGTTATCTTTTAACAACATTTAACCTTAATTTTGGATTAAAGGCACAATTATATATCAGTTAAGTCCATTAAACCTCTTTTACATTAAAACTACTAGTTTTATCCTGTTAATTCATGACAAGATCATAAGGCCTAATTATCATCTTTGGTTCCTTCCGGATTAACAACTCATAGTTCATTATGATCTAATTCACATATGAACTCTATTTATCATTAATTCCACCTTTATCCATTAGAAAACCCTATATTAAGGGCATTCATCAACAATTAGAAACTTTCATACTCAAATTAGCTTAGAACCATCATATTTCAGCTTAATACATGAATTTAAACAATTAAAGCCATTATGAATCATAATTACTGACATTAGGGTTTCAAGGCCCATTAATGCTCATTTATACACATGAAACCCTAAATTAATCAACTTTTCATGTAAAACAGATTGCAACTTTACTCTAATATTCAATAGGTTAATACTTCCCAAAATAACCCCTTAAACCTCAAAGATTCATCCTTTACCCTCAATTAGGGTTTTTAACCACACTTTTAATCAAATCAATGTACTTTTGCAAATAAGTACGAAATCAAGTTCTCAAACCAATTTTAATGTGTTCCTCGTATTTTTCTAAGCAACTTTCATGTATAAACTTTTCTCATTAGAGCTTTCTAACATATTCTATGAATTTTGCAAAGAAAAGTCATTTTCTTGGATTTTCTATTATATTTACGATTTCATCGAAATTCCCTGGTCGTTCGATTCGTGGTCTGCTGGACCACGTGGGATCCAATGGCCCTCAGCCGCGCACCCTAAGTTGAGATTAAAAGGATCAAAAAGGCAAGTTTGCCCATACCTCTTCACTTCCCACACAAGGGTAAGGCCGTCATTGCGCGTCGGGTTGTCTTCAATCTCGCGCTGCTCCACGCACGAGCAGGTGGTCAACTGGGAAGTTGACTTCGAGCTCCAGAGCGCCTGCGTGCGATCCAAGGCCACCGAACGCTCCATCTCGATCTCGTGAACTCGACGACGGCATCAATTTCTTGTGACAACCTTGCCAAGATCACCTCCTATTCGTCGGACTCTGGCGAGGTCCTCTCAGAAGATGAGGGTGAAGGTTAGGGTAGAAGACAGAATTGAGAGCACAGAAACGCTCCTCTAGGTCTTCCGCAGACCTTTGGATAGCAAGAGAGCACACTGGTACCCCCTCTCATCCTCCCCTATTTATAGGGTCGGGGACAGGGATCGGTTTGAATTGGGATTCTCCCGATCAGTGACCAAACCCCTACAAAGTAGGGATGGTCATCACCAGACTTCTCTCCTGAGTCCAACGGTGATATTCCCTCTTCGAAATTCTGTTTCCTTTTCTCACAATGATCCATGTTTGGATCATCACCAAGCTGCCTAGTGCAGGACTCCTCGCCCCTGTGGGAGTCATCTCGGATCATTGGATCGCGATCCAACGGTCCACATAAAGCCCAAAATCCTGAATTATCCAGCAAAAACGTGACATTGATTTCTTTGGAAATTAATAACCAAACTTTAGGATATTTTGTAAATTGTATAACTTGGAAACCGTGTAGTATTTTCCAACCAAAATTTAAGGGAAATTTCCTTTTTCCTTTATCTACACGCATGCCAAAAATGAGTCCCAAATTCCAAAGGAAAAGGGCTTTTTCTTCAAAAGCAAGTTATTCTTTAATAAGACTTATTTAATTGAAATTTTCTATTTCTTTTGCCATCATCTTATCATGTTGGATTCCTTGGACCTCAAAGAACCCTAAAGGCACAAAATCCCATCTCAAGGATATTTCTTTACCTTTTCCTTCTTACTCCTTTATTAAGATGTTTCTTTTCAAGGATTACTCCTTATCTTTCATTTTCTTTTTCCTCTTTTCATATTTCTTTTATTAGAAATCTCATAGAAATGAGATTTATTTAATTGTGGTCATTACTTCCACTTTCAAGAGTTTTCTATGTATTTTCTCATTATCACTTTGCTCAATATCCATTATCTTGTGTCTTTTCTTTTTATTTGGACTTCTCTCCTTTTCTTCTCTTTTATATCCATTAATGGATTAATCTAATAATAGGAATCATGAAATTCCTATCCAAAAGAATATTTGCAAGGAAACCCATCCTTTGAAGCAAAACTTACAACCTTTTTTATTAAGCCCAAATTCACAAAATCATTATATTTCCATTATGAAAACACATGCAAAAATGAGGTTGTAACAATGATCATCATCATTCACTTTTTCATTAGATTGATCAAGGTTATCAACATGTTCAGAAGTTCGTGGGATAATAGAAATAAATTTATCAAGCACACCTTTCTGAGTAGCTAGAAATTGCTCATCTTCCTTCTTCTTTCTTTTTTTCTCACTTCCGGATAGATATTTTTTCAGAGGCATGTTGAGTAAACCACACTGCCAAACATCGAAGACAACCAAAGTAAAAGATTAGTGATGAGTTTATTGTGTCATTTTCAAAATTCATGTAATATTGTTGCCACATCATTGTTTAAAAAAGCAAACACGTGACAAGAATATCAACTAAAATATACCTTTTTAGTTGGTTTGGATGTTTCCAAACACGAAACAGAAATACGTTGAAGTGAATACGAGAACAAAACCTTTGCTTTCTAACATTAGCATGTTCCGATTAATTAATTTCAATACACACGACGGCAAGAGATGGACTAGTAGAATGTGATAATTAAAACCAAATCACAACCTAGTGATTGAGTACCTTGTAATCATTAATCAATAATTTTATATATTGTCGCTCCTATTGGTTTGTTGTAACTAGAGTTTTTAAGGAAGTTATTAGTCTGGAACTGAAGTCCAGTTCCTGGAAACCGAGTTCAAACGACTGGTTTAATAATTGAGTTTTTAACAGAAGTTTCTCTATCTGGTTCGGTCTCCGCGTTCTTATTTCTTATATATATTTCTATCTTATTTTCTAGAAGAAACACATTCAATAGAACAAACGTAGAGTACTATTTTACCTCTAGATTTGCATAGTCGTGTACAAATAGATTGTTCAATGCCAGTAGATGTTCAATAACAGTCGTATTAATTTAATCCATCGAACAACTACTCCCCCCCACCTGGATGCATATGCGATAGATTTTAGAACTGTGAAGGAGTCTTTCTCAGTTATACATTCAAAAGAAGACTGGCAAAATAATTCGTATACAACGACAACAAGTTATGAAAGACAATAGCAATCTGCCGCTGAGTAAGAACGCATGTGAGTCAGCAACTATGGTAAGAATGAACGAAGAGATTTTTAGTCCACTTACAACGAACTAATCGGGGCCTTAGCCATCGAAGTCTGTAGTGTAAGACGCCAAGATCAAGCCAAAATTATATATAACAAGGAGAACATGAGACGCCGAACGTGCACGACGGCAAGAGGAGCCGTAGACTTCTGCGAGGAGCAGCGCTGCTGTTGCAGCAGAGTCCGTCGAATGTGAACAAGCAGAACGAACGTGAGCGTAACTGCCGAAGGATTATCGAAAGTCACAAGCGGCATAAATTGGGATTTCAGAACAACAAGAGATGTTTAGAAAAATAAAATTATGGCCCCCCTCTTTGTTGGGCCCCTAGCCGTCGACCAAGTTGGCCTCCCAATGAGCCGGCCCTGTAAACTAGAGTACTATTCTAGCAAGCCAAACGATCATAGATGTCAAATACTTACAAACAGGACTCAAGCTACATTCTCTTTCTATGCGTGAGCATATTTGAGAATTTTAAATTCGCCAAAAGCTTGATATTTTGATGACACCTAATCTTATGGTTTGTATCTATGCATTCTCCTTTTATGTTCTTACGTATATAACACATGGAGATTGCCATCTTATCTTAGACGACAAACTTAATTCTTAAACATACTTTTGATATGTGGTGTATGTTGAGAAGATACCTACATTTAGAAAATTTTATGTGATGCAATATGTACACATCTAATTTAAATATATTATTTGGATATATACAAAATGACTCATTTCTGTGTGTATCGCCAAATGCAACACACGTGCTTAGCACGTGCTCTCTGCTCGTTTAAGAAAACGCACTCGCCTTGTACACGAGGGAAGAAGCCGTCGGCAGCAACCACATGTCAACGAATAAGAGAGCGCACGAGCAACGAGATTCCTACCAGTCACCCCAAGCAAATAATTAATAAAGCAAGCAGGAAAGGTTCCAGATGCGAGCTGCTGCCTCCATCGCGTGTAGTTGCCGCTACTCTCCCGGTCCCGCAGCTTGCCCCTCCACTTCCTCCCCATCCTGCCACCGCCGATGCTCCCTACCAAACCGCTCCCTTGAGCAAAATCGCCGCGCCGCCTTCTCATCTCATCAGAAACTTCCTTGCCGCTTCGCTTCGTCGCAGGCCTGCGGCTACATCGGCGGCTGCGACGATCGTACTGAAGATATTCCTGAGTACTTGAGAATGGAGGTACTACGCTCGTCGCTGTTCAATCGTTTGTTCCGCGTAAGTTTTGTGTCCGTTTGTTTGGGTTTTATCAGCGCCCTGTTAATTAGTCGTTATCTTCTTCCTTACCCCAATGCAAAGACGTAATGTTAGATCGCATAGCCATGATGCTGGATCGTCGTGTATGACAGGGGCTTTATGATTGTAAGCAAACAGGCATTTACCGATGCAAAGCTTTCTCTCATACTACAATTGCAAGAGCTTTTAAAGCAACAGATAACCTACTTCTTTCCACCTTCAGTTTTCCATGTTTGCCGACTATCCAACGTTTTCAACGCCATTCCCTGTTTATTTCTCTTAGATTACACTTTTTGCAAGAATGGCATTCATATCTCGTTGGTGCTAGCACTAGCAAAGTTGGGCTGCAAGCCTGCAAGAAAGGCTGTTGTCAGCAGGATACCTGCCTGAACGTGCACCTTAACTTTAAATTATGTGGAAGCCCAATTAAGTGTACATGGTGTAGCGATGGGAAATTGAACTGGCAAGCAAGTATGCTCTCTCCTCCATTCAGACCATACCATTTCATCTAAGTTTGGTCAATCGTGAAGCCTAATCCCTTACTTCCAATGCGTCCTGGGCTTTCAGCATTTTTTCTTGGGGATGCAAATTTGCAACTTATCTAATGGGTGTTATGATATCTGTATTCAGGTCCTGTCAGTACTGTTTCAGTGTCTGACATTGTTTCGTTTAATACTTAATGGTGGGCTAACATATATATGGAATGGCACTTCTCTTAATGACAAGAACTGAAAATGCAAACAAGCAGACAGAACACTGCAGTGGTTGTTTTCGTAGAAGATCAACTCTGTAAATCTGCTTGTAACTTTTGTGAATTCATGCCCTATTGATTTCAGCATTGATTTTGATTAATTAACCAGAATTTTCTCATAAAATACATGATTATTCTAAGGTTGATTTTGTTTTCCACGCCCTTGGAATCTGTATATGATGATTTGTTGATTGTTAGAATTGATTCTGTACGGCTATATAGAATTTGATCCTTATTCATTTACTTCTTGTGTAGCGATTAATGTCTAGTGGAACCAATGGAACCGAAAAGAATAAGGCCTTAGTGCAGCAGCTACAAGATTATGGCGTTATCAGGTCGAAGAAAGTAGCCGATGTGATGGAGGCTACTGACAGGGGTATATTTGTGCCTACTGGATCCCCTGCATATTATGATAGTCCCATGGCAATTGGCTACAATGCAACTATATCTGCACCACATATGCATGCCGCTTGTTTGGAGTTGCTAGAGGAGAATCTTCAGCCTGGAATGCGTGCTCTTGATGTTGGCTCAGGTGAATACTGATGTACCTTTGTTTTGGAATCTAATTGCATACATGATATATGCTTTATCATGATGTGAACTAGGTGTAATTGCAATATTAGTTGCTCTTGTTCTTTGCACATGTTGGTTAGCTATCAGAAACGAACATGATATAATGAAAATGAGAAGCCTAGACACGATTTTCCATTAATACAACCATATTCTTTTGCACGATATGACAAGAAAAATTAAGTTCATGCGTTTTCATGTTTAGCAGTATAAGAGAAGCGATTACATAAAACAGCTAACTATAAAGTTAATGCATCAAGGTTCAAACCTCCACCTCCGAAAAGATATCCTTAATTTACCTCCCTGCCACACATCTTGGAATTTGTGCTGTTATTATGGCAGCATAGGGACCACCCCCTGTTATTGATCCAGATAAAAGCACATGCATCTTTATGAAAAGCACACGTGTGCTCGTGCATGCATGCACACACACATACATCGGTGTGTATACAAACATGTTCCCACTCATGCCCACGTGTACACAATCATTTTTGTGATATGCACTATGTTAGTTGCTTGGTCTTGTATCTCCTATTCTCTTGCAAATTATTGTAATGGAAAATCTTCATGTTCAATGATTTGCATGATCTAGGTGCAAGAGCATTAATTTATGACACATGCCTTTATTATTACACTTTTATGCCAGTTACAAAAAACAAAATTTACAACCGACAATTTTGTTTCGTGTTTCTCTGTCAGCATAGAAGTCATTGTGTTCTGTACCATGTGTTGTCTTTCCAAGTGTTTGCATGGGTCTTTGTTCTGAAACATTCAATCAGTGATCTAAAGCGACAGCACACACACTACATGACATGTTTGGCACTGGTTTTCTTATCAACATGATACTGTAATGTAAATGTTTTCATAATATGCTGTACTTATAAAAGTTCCTTCCCATATTTTGTACTGTGCTCTTAGAGTGAGCTGCAGACTTAAAAAACTACCTTATTGGATAGTAGGATTGCTTGAACGGAGATGAAAGTTAAAATCTGACATAAAAACACAATCCCTTTGTCGCTGTGTGATAGTTGTTTGTCAGAGGATAATAAGTGGAGACACGATAACTCGGGAGTCACACATGGATCTGCTTTTTGCATGGTAAAGAAATTCTCTAATGGTTGCCTCTTGGTTCTACCCTTGCTGAGCTGCTATATTTTTCTCTCATCCTGGGCAAAGACCTTCCCACATACTAGTATCCTATTTGGTGGAATTTTTCTTAATAAGTTCAATGCAGTGCAGAAAGTGTTTTCTTTTTTCTTTTCTAAAAAGCAACTCACGAATTCAGATAGGAGAATAATGCTGATACACACAAGTAACTAACTCCTAATTATCATTTTTTAGTACAACAGTGAAGAATGGATCAATGTATTAGAAAGCGGGAAGCGGGAGGCGTGCGGACGGCACCCTGTAACCGATTAAGCGGGCGATTTTTGAAAAAGCGGGTGTCTAAATTTTATATATTTTTATACAAAATTACATGTATGTGTATATAAAAAATATATTTATAAGAAACTTCTATACATATCTAATCAGCAAATCAGTAATTAACTAAGTATTCATCAATACTTACTATTAATCAGCATCTCTAATCACTAAAATCAGCAAGCAGATCAGTAATTGTATATAACAAACTATGAATTATTGAATTAAAGTAATCACTAAAATAATACTAACCAGCAGTACCAATCATTAATCACTGAAAGCAGCAAGGAAATCAGTAAAACTAATCATGCATTACTAGTATAATAGAGCAATAGGATATTTACTTAGATGCATTACAGCAGTACCCAATTATTGCAGCTTACACACAAAGTATGCATTCTAAATTAGGACTAGCTATATCATAGAACATTTAATGTATACAAGTTTCGTATATTATAGTCAATACTACTTGGCTATGTAATTAATTAATGTTAGATGCTTACATTAGGATTTTTAAACAAAAGCGGGAAAAAAGCGGGAAAAAGCGGGCAAAAAAGCGGGCGATTTTGTTCAAAATGATTAAGCGGGCGATTAATGGCAAAATTAAGCGGCTGGGGGTCATGGGCGCTTAAGCGGCCCGCCTGGCCGTTTTTTATTTCATTGGAATGGATACATGTTGCTTCTTGTGTTGTAGTGCAACTAAAACCGAGGAATACATCATGTTCTTTAGGTATGAGTGTTTGTATCTGTACTTTTAATGACTCATTGGCTTAGAGATTAGATAAGCTAATTCTATGAACTAATTGATATAGGAGGTTTTGTTACTGGAATACATACAAGATATTTGTTGTTTTCATTGCGAGAAACGGGTAGAACTATCTGTTATAATACTTTAGCCTGTATTTCTTGTACATCAAAGGCATGCGCGGGACTTGGCAAGAGCTTATAAGGAGAGATGTGGACCTTATGTTGTATGGGAATATGACCTATAACAGAGATGGAAAAGAAGGTTTCATACAGCTGACCCCAATATGTTTGGAAATGGCTTAGATGGTGATGATGAGGTCTTGCTTTTAGTAATATTTTCTTTTATGGAGCTCGAAAATCTGTAGATGCTTTGTACTTATTATTCTTGTTAAGACACTATTTTGAGAAATCCGTTAATTTAGAGATACAAAATGTTTTCTCTGACATCGGAATTTGCATTTCGATTTGATCCACTGTCATCCATTTTCATGTATAGTAAATTGTTTTTTTCCCGTCAATGTTTTTTTTCCAACTGTAGAATGATTTTGTTTATGCACCTGAACCAGTACTATCTTCCTTTCCAAATCTATTTTTTGTTTTGTTTTGTTATCATACTTGTTATTTCTTATCCTTGGAGCTGATCCCTTTCTTTTCTTGGGTACCCTGTGGTACCAGGGACCGGTTACCTAACAGCTTGCTTTGCCATGATGGTTGGATCAGAGGGTCGCACTGTTGGAGTTGAGCATATCCCTGAGCTTGCTGCTTTGTCCATTAATAATATCAAAAGAAGTTCAGCAGAAACGTTTTTAAAGGATGGATCTCTTTCTATCCATGTTGCAGGTACTGTCTATAAAAATGAGTTTGTTTCTAGCTAATACAACTTGCGAATTTTGGTTATTTGGGATCAATAATCTGAATCACGTGGCAGCTAGTGGAAAGTTGCACTATACATAACATAGAAACGGATGGTAGAAATGATCTTGAAAACTTAATTTAGAAGTATGTCACATAAACGAAATTATATATCAAAAGGAAAGGGGATGCCACATTTATGAATATTAGAAAGGCAGTTCTTATAGGGGGGTTGGGGGTTGGATAAATATTGTGGATTGGGTTAACCCCAATCCTAAATAGTCAGGATCGACCATACAACATACATAATAATATTAAAATAAAATTTTCCTTTTCACTACTTGAATGAACCTTTCATGCTTTACAACATAGCCTAGCCGGAAGGCAAACTTGGAAAAGATACATGAGAAAACTAATCTTACAGCTTATACAACTCTTTATCAGTAAGGAAATCCCTCGTGAAGATGGTCTTGTGGAACTTGTTCAGTTCATCATCAGAGTGGCGTAATGAGTGCGGAAACAAGATCTTGGCAATTCACATGTTATACCTAAAATCATCAAAACAGACGCCGTCGTTGCAAATGCAATTGGTGGTGAACATAGTTAATATACAATAAATGCTACCTGTGCATGGTGGGGACTTATAAAAAGACAAACACTTCATTGTTACAAAAATCACATCATGGAAAAACCTTTTAGCATTTTATCACGAATTCTTCCATTATGATTTTTAGCAACATGAATCATGATAAGTTCCCAAAGATATAACCACTTCCACATGAATTGCAATATGGTGTGTCAAATAATAATAGCCACTTCCACATGAAGCGCAATATAAGTATTTTACCAAATCATAGCCGCTTCCACATGAAGTGCGATACTTAATGATAATGGAAGATGTTTCATCATTTAGGTTCAAGTTTCATCAACATATATATAATAAATAAAAGACTAATAAGTTGGGAACATAGTAGTTCAAACAAGTATAATAGCCAAAAGTGCACATGAAAAACATACATATCAATCAATATAAGCAATATCGCTAGTAAGCTAATGTAAGCATACCTTTTGATTCAAGAGTAGAGATCTAGTATGTTCTTAAAGTCAAGAGTTTTGAGTAGACCTTAATTAAACAATATAATGGTCAAACATGGGGTTTCAATAATATAGGTGATGTAGGATAGACTCCACCTCTACGTAGTTACGAACATAGTGTGGCCGCACCATATGTTAGACTTTAGTAGCTTACATTATTTTATAATGATTTTTCTTGTTTTGGGCTATTATTAAGTCAAGTGGTTTAGTCCCACAGTGGCTACCGCTCATTTGGTCGTTCTTTTAGAAGCGTATACAAAGGCTCTATTGCGTTATTGCTTAGAGTTTAGACACACTTGATGAATGAAAATTATTCCATTTAGTCATTTTAGCTTCATTTATTATTAGTTTAATATATTTATATTAAGTAGTATCAGAGCCTAACTCTAACCTTGCTTAGGGGTTTGCTCCTGCCCTCTGCTCTGCAAAACCTAGCTGCCACCCTCTTGTGCCTACCTAACAACCACCCTCTCTGACCACCGCATCCTCCAACTACCGTTGCAACTCCTTCTAGTCGTCGCCTGTAGCAGCAACAACCCTTGCTTCCATCGCCGCCTGCAACAACACTCGTTGTCATCTACTGGCCACACCCTATCAACCTCGGTATCCTTCAATTACCCTTGCAACTGCTTCTAGCCATCCTTGTAGCAACAACTCTGCTGCCTTTGCTGCCCACAATAACACCTACCGCTGCTGCATGTAGCAGCAACAACTTTGCCGTCGTCGTGTCACGAAGCACCAACAACCTGTGTTGCTAATAGTAGCATCCGCTGCCGCTAACGCCTATAGTAGCTGCCGCCGCCATAAGTAGTCAATGCCAACAATCACCGCAATTAGCAATCTCCGACTCTAGTAAGCAACCCCCCCGATATAATACTTCCTCAGGAGATAACCCCTTCAACTGTATAAATTCAAGGAGGCAATCGATTATCCGCAATTTGGGTAAGATCTTTTCATCATTTAAGCTCTGACTGGTTCAACGTAACTGACTTCTAAAACATAGGAGGTCGAGTTCTGGAAGTATTTATGTGTGATTCGGTTACCGTAAGTTTGGATTTTGACTGTCCTGTTTTCCTTGGAGTTCTGAACATATAAATAGAGTCCTCAAACTGACTTCCACAACGAAGCACTCGGAAAAGAATTTCCGCTCACTCCCTCCGCGGCATGTTCTTGTTTCACGGCTCCATTTCGTATCAGTGGAAACCTAATCGTCTGAAGGAGGTGGAGGTTTTTGCATCAGCCGACCTTCCACCTCTACACCCGCGTCGTCTCCGTCATTGGCATTAGATCCTTGGCGATCTGCTCCCCGCGCAATCAATCCCACTTTGACGGGCTTGTGCTGATCGAAAGGCAAAACCGTGACGTGATCTTGCGAATGCCTCTAGTGATCTGATGTAGGCGGTCTCCTTATTATAAGCAATGATCTGCTGCTGTGTCCCTCTTTCGATAATGTTCTTTTTGTATCTATGAGCAGCTCAAACAGTGGGACAAATACTTAGTTGTGATTTGAAAAGAAAACTAAAATAATTATATATGATCTTGTTCTATATAATGACATTGACTATTTGATTTGCTGAATTGATGTTTGATTCAGGCTATTACCAAAAACTTCTATTCAGTGGATACGTCCATGCCTAAAACTAATTTGATTTGCATAACTTGCTTTGTATATTGAGATCTCATGTTGCAAATTACGAATTGATATCAATTTTCAAAGGAATACTTCCAATCAGTTGAAACTCATTTTCCTAGAATGGAAAACAACTTTTTGGAAAATGACTTCATGGAAAATTACACTTACATCGAACCAGTCTGACCCTTACCGTACTTTTTGCTTGTCTACCGCAAATTTAGTGCACTCACAATGCGTACATGGGGTTTGTTTGATTCCCCTATTGAAAAATTTGGATGTCCCATTTTTTTGGGTAAGGTTTTTTGCCCTTTCTGTGCGTCGCTTTACTTTCATATTTTTTGTCCGCTTTATTTTGTTGGAAATATTGCGTTTGTATTTGCAAAACAAAGTTTCTGTAGACATGTTTTCTTGCCTCGTTCTGCAAATCAAAATGTCGGACAAAATATTTAATAGCCTTGTTTTGGAACCCAAGCCTAATGTTGCCCCTGAATCTTCACAACCTAGGTTTACCCTTGATACTTTTGGTCAAGCGGTCAACAACATCATGACTGAGCTTCGCACGATTTGCCAAGCAAATACACTCCATGCTAGTCGATGCTCAAAATCTTACATGAGGTACGGGATGCCACAAAACTTCGGAAATGCACCAAACCACCTTAACCCTCCTCTACAGTTCCGTTCGGTGTTCCACAACTCTAGGAGATCCTTGTATACCATTAATATGGATCCGTTGACCCTTTTGCAGAATGCGATCCTTATTCACTGCAACCCTACACGGAACCCCACTCCTATCAACCACCATGTCATCACGCTAACCGTTGGGTACCCCAACCCCATGCCCGAAAAACGCACTATGCACCAACACCGTATTCCCCTCCACTTGTTCCTCGTGCTCTGCAATACTTTCCTGCAACCAATCACTCACCCCATCACCAACCATTGGCTCGACCTCATTCTCCCATGGCCCCTTCTCCATGACTACATTTTCTCCCCCTAACCAAGATGCTTTTCATGCTTCCCTTGTAAAGCCATTTTCCCCTTCAATCCTTACAATCAACATCACTCGTAACCTCGTCTACCACCTCACAATGATATCACCCAACGAGTTAAAATCAATGCCCCTACTTTTGATGGTAAACTTGATCCCAAAGCTTTTCTTGATTGGTTTGCTAGTTTGGGACACTGTTTTGACTGGTATAATATTACAAACACCCTTCGGATTAGTTTTGTTAAGATGAAACTCAAAGGGTCTGCCAAGCAATATTGGCAAGGTGTCTGGTGTGCCATGGAGCGTATTAGTCAACCTCGCATCCTCTTTTGGAATGAGATGAAGATGAAGCTATGCGAGCGCTGTGTACCATCCCAATACTAAAGACAATTTCTTTCAATTGGATGGCCCTAAGGCAAGGCTCTTCATCTGTTTAAGAGTACCTTGAATGGCTTGAGGAGGCTAAAAACAGTTGTGCTCACAATGACTTCAATTGGCAATTTGCCACTCGTTTTGTTCACCGATGCACCCAAGGAACGAGGTATCCAATTTCGATGCCGTTTTGACAGCATGGAAACCGATTTTTTTTGAAATTTCGACAAAAAATTCGATAGATGCAACCGTGCCCGTTTTGATGCCAAAATGAACGAATTAATTTATGAAATTTTACAGGCGTGTTCTCTACACCTAAATGCATTGTTTTATGCAATAAAATTTTATGTGGGGGTAGGTTGGGGGGGTGGTCCTTTATGTGGGAGGTAAGGGCACTGTCCTGTTTCTTGAGGATTTCGAGGAAGGGTTTCAATGAGAAAATGAAGGAATTCAGTTATGTAATTTTGCAAGAATGAGCTATATACATGAATGTACTAATTTGTGTTATAATATCAAATATTAGATATGTAGGACATCCCCACACATTTTACTTGGGTTGATAGTTTGTTGTTGATATTGACTCAGTAGTCAATCATTTCATTGGTTCCAAGAACACTAGTGCAATGTTTCCAAGCTAAATCATTATTTGTTGGTTGGTTGGCTTCCTAGCACCTTCATTGTCTAATAAACCACCACTAGGATACATGTCGTCTACATTGCATAAACTAAAAAAGCATGCATTGCATAAGTAATTAATAAATTGAATAGCAAATATTAGGGAAATGCAATGAAATTATGATATACTATAAGTATATACTATGTGTAAGTACTAAATGGTGAAATAACTCCAATCCCCCTTTGTTCCTCTTCAAAAAACAACAATAACAACAAGGATTGCAATTATTGACATTTTCATCGAAATTTGGTGAAATTCATCGAAATTTGGCGAAACTCATTGAAATCGACACAGTCGCACGTTTCGGTACCAGATCCCATCGAAATCGAAATTTTTGGGCGAAATTTCGCCAATTTCGCTGAAACCTCATTCCTTGGATGCACCCTGATATTAAATGAGAAATGGACATACAACAATACAACTCCTTGGACAACACGTTTCACCGTGCCTCAAAGGTAGAAAGTTATCCACAACCGACTGTTCACGACCTTTCCTTTTCTCATTTTGGGCTACAATCGCTCCACCAATAACCCCTCTACTATCCCATCTCGTTCTTCCTATCCCCTATCTTAAGCGCCTCACTAGAGTTCTTCAACCCTTTCATCCACTAAAGGTAAGGAAGTTGTAATTACCTCATCCCGCCCTCCTCTGCGAGACCGTGAATGCTGTCACTGCCCTAATACAACTCTCCTAGCTGCCCAATGCCCCCGTCGTGCTCTACTCGTGTCCTTTGATTCTCTGACACCACCCCAGAGGATGAGATTGTGTATGAAGAAGTGTTACCTGCCTCCGAGCCTTTTGATGGCGACGCTGACTACACTTATGTTTACGATCTGTCATATCTCTAGGCCGTGCTTGTTGCGGATGCCCCTTCTGAGGGGGACGAATGGAAACACACCACTCCCTTCCAAACCTTCTTCAAACACGTTGGTAAAACCTGCAAGCTACTCATTGATGGTGGTAGCTCTCATAAATAATATCCTCTTGCCCCATGGGTTAAAGTGCATGGAGTTGCACCCGAAGCACCCATCTGGTGTCTGTATGCTTCCCCTTATCCTATCCATAGGAAAGGGTCGCTGCCTTCTATCAAAAGGAGAAAAAATCTACACATAAGGGGATTTCCCCTCCCATATCTCTATTCCACAAGGTGAACCAGATGAGTTTGCCCATCGCCCAACATTGTCTTGTGCCCATCAGTCTGGGTGTTTAATCAGACCTCGTTTGGTGTGATGTGTTGCCTATGGATGTGGCCATGTCATCCTTGGTCGTTCTTGGATTTATGACTTGGATGCACAATAACGGACATTCCACTGTTTATACCTTCAAACATAAAGGCAAACACATACACCTTGTCACCCACATAGAGCTTGAAGAGAGACCAATCGAGAATCTGGATACATGTATGTGCCCTCATCACTAGAACTTGTCGCCATTATTGACGAGTTCAAAGACATGACACGTATTGACCTCCCTGATGAGCTCCCACCTTGGGCTGATATTCAAAACTAGATTGATTTGATTCTAGGGTCATCACTCCCGAACTGATCTCATTAAAGTGTGAACCCGATTGAGCATGTAGAATTGAAACATGGAGTCGATGCCCTCTTGCTTAAAGGTTTCGTTCGTGAGAGAAAGAGTCCATGTGTGGCTCTTGCTCTCCTTGTCCCCAAGAAGGATGGTAGTTGGAGAATGTGTTTAGACTATTGACCCATTAATAAGATCATTGTCAAGTATTGATTTCCTATTCCACGCCTTGACGACATGCTTGATCTATTGATGGGATCCCCCTGTTTCTCCAAGATTGACCTCTGTAGCGGTTACTGTTAGATATGTGTGAAGGAGTTTCATGAATAGAAGACTAACTTCAAAACCCGTGACGAATTATATGAATGGCTGGTCATGCCCTTTGGCTTGTCCAATGCACTCATCACCCATGAGAGTCATGAACCATGTGTTGCAACCATTTATTGGTAAAATTTTGGCGATCTACTTCAATGATATTTTATTTTTCAATAAAACCAAGGAAGAGCACCTGACTCATCTTTGACTTGTTTTTGATACTTCGCTGATAAATTGAATGTCAATATCTTGAAATATGCTTTTCTCTTGGATAATTTTTTTCCTTGGCTACTTCGTATTCACTATCGACATTGAGACTGACCCTACCAAAGTCAAAGCCATCACTGATTGGCTCACACCCACTACAATCTCTGAGCTCCGTAGCTTTCAAGGTCTGGCCATGTTTTATCATCGCTTTGTTCAAGTTTCAACACCAGTATGGCTCCACTCACTGAACTGATGAAGTACGATCAATTAGAGTGGACACCATTCACAACACGAGCTTTTATGCCTGTCAAAACTAGATTGACTGACGCCCATGTTCTTTGCCTTCCTGATTTTTCTCTTTCGTTTAAGGTATCATGTGACACTTCTGGTGTTGGCATTGGTGGTGTTCTGAGCCAAGAAGGCCACCCTCTTGCTTTTTTCAGCGAGGAACTCAATGACACAAAGTGTAAATACTCCACTTATGATAACAAATTCTACGCTATTATGCAATCTCTGCGTCATTGGTGACACTGTCTTCTACATCAAGAGTTCATCCTCTGTTATGACCATCAGACCATTCGCTTCTTGAATTCCTATTTTGAATGTTCATGACGTCAACTGGTGTGAGTTTCTCTGGGAATACACTTTTGGTTACAAACACCACTCTGGTGTTGAGAACAAGGTTACCGACGCTCTCAGTCATTGTTTGATCACCCTGCAAGTCTATGGGCGTTCAAGTTGTGGGCTTCAACCATTTGAAGGTACAATACCCCACCTATCATGACTTTGGAATTACCCATTCCGAGCTCCTTGGTAGCACACCTGACCATAGAATTAAATGTCCGATTTCGATACTATATGTGATGGCCCAGAAACAGAATTTTATAGAAATTTTGATATTTACGGCCCTGACGATTGACATCAAAATGAGAGAATTAAATCATGAAAATTTACCAGGAAGATCTAAATGTCAAAATCTACTCAAATATGCAATAATATTGATATCAAAATGAGATAATTTGTAAGTGAAGGAAGCTGAGCTGTTTGGACAGGATCTCAATGATATTTTTGATGATAAAATGAAGGAATTAAATTATGAAATTTTACAAAAATAACGTTTAGACATAGATACACTAGATTATATAATAAATTTATATGTTTGGAGGTCAGGGTGGGATCCATGTCTTGATGAGTGAGTGCTCAAATCAATAGAAATGTAAAATATGTTAGACAGTTACAAACACACAAACTTCAAGTTAAAACTTAGAATTTAAAACATATCGTTACACATTACAAACTTACGAACTACAACTTGTATACGTATGTGTTAGCGTTTAACTAGGTTAGATGGGACATTTATACATTGAACCAAGAAAGAACTTTGTTATTTCAGAGTATTTCTCTAGATTTCTATAGAAGAGTGTCGAAATTGAAGAAGGTAATGTATAGGTGGTCTAGGGATTGGGAAACATACTTTAGAATTAAGAAAAACAATCCCTAGTTGCAACACATTTTAAAAAATTGCCAAAATAAATAAGATGTATTAGTAGTAGCCCTAGGAACAAATTTTCTAAAATTTAAGTTTTGTTTCTGTGCCATTTTGCTGAACTACAACCCAAATCGGGCTTTTTGTCGTGAAATTTCCCCTTGTCTGGTGAAATTCGCACCTAGGGGCGGTTTTTTTACGGAATTACGTCCCATCCCCTGCATTTTTGCGTTTTGATGTTCAATTGTACGTTCTGATGTCTGATTGGAAAAATTAAACAATTTCGATCAAAATTTTGTTCCATGCATCCGTTCGACCTTTGGGTTTTATTGATGGATTTCTATTTCTTGGAACACATTTATGTATCCCCTCCTCTTATGTTCAAGTTCTTCTCATCTAGCTGGTCATTTTGGTAGTAGGGATAAGACCATTGCTCTGGTCAATGACATATTTTATTGGCCTTCCCAATGTCATGATTATGGGAAAAAAAGGCGCGCCCTGAGGCACTAGAGGCGTACGCCTCGAGGCGAGGCGCACCCTAGGGTGCCTTGAGGCGTAAGCCTCACCTGTGATCCAGAGTCGTACGCCTCACTTTGTGCAAGGCGCAAGTGAGGCACTAGCCTCAAGCTGCAACCCAAAATACAAGTTTCCTGGTCCACTTTGACTACATATGGGCCTGGCCCAATGGGTTTTCCACGAGCCCCTTTGATTCAAACGATAAAACAAACAAACTGTGGTTAAAATACTAATG
Source organism: Alisma plantago-aquatica (assembly GCA_963693085.1). NCBI lineage: Eukaryota > Viridiplantae > Streptophyta > Magnoliopsida > Alismatales > Alismataceae > Alisma > Alisma plantago-aquatica. The sequence goes on along the minus strand of OY856412.1, from coordinate 426,619,054 downwards.
TTTGGGTACAACTTGTACTGTTTTTATTTTCCAGTTGTTCAAATTTAGATTATAAACAGGTAGTGTAATGTGATTTTGTTATGTAGTTGTCAAATTGTATAACTTACATTGTATATATATTTTCTTATATATATAAATATATTAATATATATAAATATAGGAACGCCTCGATACATTTTAAGGCTTACGCCTCGCCTCACCAAGACAAAAACGCCTCGTTACGCCTCACACCTTTTTCAACCTTGGTCATGATGTTGCTCACATAGTGTCTCAATGTCGTACTTGTCAATTGAGCAAAACCAAAAGACAAAATACGGGCCTCTACATCCCTCTCCCTATTCCCCATGAGCCATGGAAGGCCCTGAGTATGTATCTCATTCTAGGCCTTCCCCCACTTCATGTGGTCACTGCCACGAATCTGTGTTCGTGGTTGTTGATCGTTTTTCTAAGATGGCCCACTATATTACATGTAGTAAGACTTTTAACACTTCTCGTGTCGCCTGTCTTTCCTTTAATGAGGTAGTCAAGCTACATGGACTTCCCACCACCATAGTATCTGATCGTGATGTGAAATTTGTTAGCTACTTTTGGAAGTATCTATGGAAAAGCTTTGGTAGCCGCCTCAAAATTCTCTTCTGCCTTTCACCCTCAGACTAATGGTCAATCTGAGGTGCTTAATAGGAGCTTGGGTAATCTTCTGTGATGGCTCGTGGGTGAACGCTTAGGCAATTGGGACTTGCTCTTACCTATTGTTGAATTTTCTTACAACGGATCTGTTAATTAATCCACATGTTAAGAGTCCTTTTGAATTTGTTCATGCTTACAAACCCCACCAACCTATAGATGTTGTACCTGCGCCCACCGATGCATGCCCTTCCCACACTGCCAACTACAAATACCTTTACTAAACACATTTCTGATTTGCATAATGAGATTCGCCAAAAACCAACTGTCCTATGAAGCTTATAAGCTTTCTGTAGATGCACACCATAGGATTCAACACTTTAACACGGGAGATGTGTTAGTATGTGTACATCTTGAACATTACCCCAAAAATTCTTTCAAGAAGCTTCATGTCAGGGCATCAGGACTTTTCTAAACACTTAGTCGACAGGGACCCAATGCCTATGTGCTGGGCCAGTAGATTGGGTCGTTAATGTTGTATTCAAATTGGAGGATCTTTCTCCTTATCGTGGTACTTTCGAGCCCCCCAACCATCAGATGCAACTTACTTTAGATTGTCACGATGCCTCACCATTTTTAGCAACTCTACTTCCTATGCCTCAACTTCCTCAACTGCCACCCGAGCGCATCGACACCCGTCCTTGATGACCGAGCCGTGCTGACCAACCTGGGTATTGTTACTATCGTATGCCGTTTCTTAGTTCGCCGGCTTGACCGTTCTCTTCTAGACACTACATGGATCACCGAGGATGACTTTTGCCATATTGATACATATCTTCTTGAGCTCTACCTTGCTACTGATTCGACATAGTCAAGTCTTTTGCAGCCAAGGGCAGTTGATGTAGGATAGGCTTCGCCTCTATGCACTTACGAGCGCAGGTGTCACCGTGCCATTAGTTAGGCTTTATTAGCTTACCTCTTTTTATTATGCCTTTTCCTTGTTTTGGGCTATTGTGAAGTCAAGTGGTTTAGTCCCACATTGGCTACCACCCGTTTCGCCTTTTTTAGAAGCATGTATAAAGGCTGTATTGTGTCGTTATTTAGAAACACTTGATGAATGAGAATTATCACCTTCAGTAATTTTAGCTGCGTTTATTATTAGTTCTGTAGATTTATATTAATAGGTCACAAGGACCAATTTGTTAGGGTTTTTAGACCCTTTTATTGACTTTAGGTTCATCCTTGATCCCGAACAACAAGATTTCAAGATACTATTATCCATTTCCACATGTTATTTAACATCACCTTTCAATGATGATTTTCAACCTAGGTCATATAGGACAAAACCTAAATCATCTTCAAGGGTCAAAATTGTGTTTCAAGGTTAAGATTCTATAATGTTGTCCACAAGATTATCCAATAAGGTTTTCAAGATTTGAAAGGATAAATCATAAGATTTGAACATATTTAAGTTTAATTATCACAAAGTCAGGGTTAGAAGATCACAATCGAGTTTCATATTGTTTTTATCAACATAAACATCAACTAGGGATTAAGAGTTGATCTAGGTTCTCCATTAATCATCAAGATTAGGATTTGATCTCAATATTAGTCCAAGTTATCGTTATCACTGTTAAGAGTCATATAATTATAATAAAGGTCGAATCTAAGGTTTCAAAGTCATAATCATCATGGGGAAGACATGAATCAATTTTAGTTAATCATCAAAGATGATATTAGGGATATCAACGAAAAAGGAATTGGAACTGGCCTTTGCAAGTATTTTAATGGGTTCCTCACGTTTTTTAATCAATGTAGAGTACTTGTTTGCACATTTTGAACTTAGGAATCATTAGATACAATTTTTGAAAATTTTGAGTGATTTAATGAATTTCTGTTCAAAAGGGAGATAATAACCTTAATGTCGAAAATTGACGGCCGTTGATTACTTGGTTAAAGGTTGATCGGCATGGAAATCGGGCGACTAGGATCAATCACGCCCACTAAGCGAAAGAAGAGAGGGTGAGAGGGAGGGCACGCGGGCCGTGGATCACTAGTCTTGGTCAACTGTTGATTGAGATCTAGCGCTCACGGTTCGTCGTCCTTATGGGGAAGGTCCATGTGCAAGAAGCGACAGCTATAGTGGTGCCCTTCACTGGAGAAAGGGAAGAAGGGAGAAAGAGAGAGAGAGAGAGAGTCAGGCTAGTAAAGGCGCCACTTGGAGTCGGGGAGGACCACAAACTTGGGGGAGGGGTTTATAAGCAAAGGGTGATATTGTAATAGTTAAGAGTTTTGAGGGTAAAGAGGGGGTTTGGCGGCAAGGGAAAAGCTTGGTGCCCAAGGCACGAAACATGATCAAATATAGAGTATTCCCATTGTTTCGATGAGAGGAAGGGAAGGAAAAAAAACTGGGGAGAAAGAAAGAGAGTAGGTGGCAAGAGAAGGGTGAGAGGGTGTGGGGGCATTGTTGCCCTACTTTCCCAATTTGGCGCAGGAAAGAAGATGAGCTGGGTCACGTTGGATCTTCATTCTCCGGCGAGCCACTATCCCAAATGTTGTTCATGGCATTGAGGCCGGTTCAAGGGAGGAAAACCCCGGTCTAAGTGTAGAAGCGGCCGGATCAAGGGGGAAAAGAAAGGAAAAAGAGAGGAAAAAGGGGTATTTTTGAGTGCAAACTTCAATAATCATCACAACTAGTAGGGTGCTCTGTTTGGGATGAAATGTAGACCACCCCTAGATCAAAGGTTCAAGATATGCAGGAAAAGTTTCAAATAAAAAAGAACAAGACAGATCAAGAATTTAACGTATTGATTCAGGATCTGATTCAAACTAGGGTTAATGAAATTAGGTGCATGTAATTGTTTCAAAATATGATTTTCATTCTAGAGATCCTCATGAGGTCCTTGATCATGGAAAATATCAAGAGTGAGAAAAACAAGAATGTGAGGGGTAAAAGAGTCATTACCTCAATTGTGTGAAAAAATGCAGTTCATCACAGTAAACTAATCTCCTTTGGTTTGTTTTGTTTGTCTTCAGGATATAGCTTTAATTGTTGGGATTTTGCTTTTTGTCTTGGGATAGACCCTTTTTCTTTTTGGTCATAAAATGGTGTTGCTCCTTTCCATTGCTATGATAAGCAATAAAATTGGACGAGTGCATATAAAAAGAAGTCAGGGAACAAAAGAACCAAGGGAGAAGCCTACCTATCTATCTATATGCTCGGGGTAGAACCTTTAGTTACTTGTAGATGCAATGTATTTTGTGGCGGTAACTATAATGGTAGTTATTCCTAATCAGGTTATGTACCTTAATGTGAAGGTATCCGGTTCTACTACCTTCTCGGCTTCTCGTATATTTTGCAATACAAAAAGGTCTTGTCACGATAAGGCAGGTCAAGGGCTTTGTGATTTGTTCTCTTCACCATACTTGTTGACAAGCACCATATTTGTTGACAAAGCTTGTCGTGATTTTTTCTCTCTTCACCATGGTTATTGACAAAGCTTGTTTTAGGATATGCCATGAGATGCTTCTTTTTGTACGGAAACTTCATGGACATTTTATGTAATTCATATGATACAGGCACACTCTAACAGAACCTTGTCCTTTTAATTGGGATTCATCTCCTATATATATATATATGAATGAGCTACCTTTTGAAACACTTTACTTCTGTGGTGATGTTATGAGGATAAAAAATAAATGAATGATTCCTTTGGGTGAATAGCTGGTTGCTTAGTATTATGTAGAGGTTGTCAGTTATTGTTGGATTTATTCTCTGCTGAATGGTGTATCTCTTTCTCTCTTGATAAGACCTTTTTACCGAAAGATCTTCGTGATTGAGGGGTTTTAACTAAAATACCTGCTTGATCGGTTGCTATTGCCATTGCAATTTTCTATTTGAAATTACTTTATATATGGCGAGTCCTTTGTTTTACAGTTATCTAACTTTCTTTCACTAAAAAAAACTTTGTTGCAGATGGTAGACTTGGTTGGCCTGAACTTGCTCCATACGATGCCATCCATGTTGGAGCAGCAGCACCTGAGATACCTCAACCATTAATTGACCAGTTGAAACCTGGTGGGAGAATGGTTATTCCTGTTGGCAACATTTTTCAGGATCTGAAAGTGGTAGATAAGAAGCCTGATGGTTCTGTTAGCATTAGAAGTGAAACATCTGTAAGATATGTTCCACTAACCAGTCGAGAAGCACAGTTGAATGGCCGTTAGGCTATGGTAGTGGAGATCTTGGTTTACATGACCATAAATATTAAAGCTGATGGTGGTACATGTCTTGTGATAGGTTGAAGAAGCAGTAGTGCTTATTAGCTATGCACCCTTTGTGACCACCTGTCTTCTGAAACTCTAATGGTTCAACTTCATTTCTATGTGATACATAAGTGTACATAGAAAAGCACCTGTCTTCTGAAACTCATGGTTCAAGTTCATTCTATGTGATACATACTGTGTATATAAAAAAGAATAATATTCGGAGATAGAAACTTTTTTAAAGATAAAAAACCTGGGTGTCATGCACGCATGCATTTTGTCAATGTGGTCTTGGGGATTTCTTCTCTTGATTGCAAGAATTTTCAGGTGGTATTATCGGTTTCTAAGCATTTGGTTGGGACCAAATCCGAATTAGGAAATCCAGACGAGAGAATTTGGATTTATAATGTTGAATCTTTGAGAACCCCATCCAATTTCTGTTTGAATGTAAACTTGTGATTGGGATTTAACTTAGATTGGGGTGAGTATACATCATTTCCGGATACTATGGCTGCGTTTTTTTTGCCATGGCGAACAAACCTCATGCAGTATATAAACTAATGTTTATTATACTATTTAAAATTTAAATAAGATGCCACAGAGACTACATAATTGAAAATCTCTAGTAATATGCCGTTTGAAATTTATTTGTCGTGGATGCCTACTTCCCACTGTAACCCTCTTACATACTCCTCTATACATGCAATGATATTAGTGTGTAGGTATGATATTCTTTTTACAAATAAAAAAAACATTACTTCCATGTGTGCTTGACTGTTCTTGGTACAAATATAAAAACATTACTTGCATGTGTGCTTACAGTCAAGTTTATTTGTCATTGTTTCAAATGACAGTTATCTCACACAAGTTATGTCACACTGAGTCAACATATTGCCGATTACCTTACCTATGGCAACTAAACCTAGCACAGCGGCACACAGCCTATGTCCTTATTGGTTAGGGTATATTAGATGTCTACGTTTACAATAAACACAGGTGAGTTGAACACATCTATACTTCATCTGTATAGTCCTCTTTTTGTAATTTTTGAACAAACCACGTTATTTTCTGTATTGAATTTGTTATAACTGTATGTACATTAAATTATTGTATTAGTTATTATCGTTTGGTATAAAATCGAAGTTCAAACTTATTATCTGATGAGCTGTAATAGAATGTTTTCCACCACGAGAAAATTATGTTCTTTTGTAAGTGACATAACAATGCGCCTTTTGGAAACTAGAAGCAACACCAACTATTATGACACTAAACAACGTACATAAAAAGAAAAGCCACATTTGATAGGTCATTTTTTCTAATTCATGACCATTTTCATTCATTTAATTGGCCTTTCACTTTTGAAGTTTCATGTACTGGCTTCCTATATTGTCCAAATCGGGGACTAAGTCGGGATTTTGTACTCTGGGGCAATAAAGCTTTATAGGTATGTTAAAAACTATCACAAAACAATGTCAAGTTGTAGCCTGCATTTTTTCCATACGCATTCAATTGTCATGGTATATTCATGAATGATCTTTCATAGTTCTATGAAAAATAATAATGGAATACCTTATATATTAATTTGTGAAGCCAAACATACATGCCAACAACAAAAAAGTGCCACTCTTTTAAAAATCACAAAGAAAACCATGCCAACTTCTAAATATATATGTAGATGTATAACGAATATAAACAAATAATGACTATACAATATAGTAAAATTATATAATATAGTTTAGGGCATGCTTTATCTAGTTATAATGAATTCTTTTAGGTAATAGATAGATATTTTTTGTACATGTTTCACTATTTAAAAAATTTAAACTTTGATGATATAAATTAGTTTATATTTCATAAAATTTTACAATGGGGAATAAAATATGAATATGCTAGACATTACATGTGAATATTTTATTTTTCAAGTATAAGGTATAGTAGACCAATAAATATTGATATACATAAATCATAATAATAAGAAGGGAGGAGTCAAACACCCAACTTCTAGATAAAAACATATTACAGAACCTATATCACACTACTCAATCAACAATCAATTAGGGAGAGTGTTTATGCAAGGCTTTATATGATAACGGCCAACAAGGGGTGATCCAAGTGGTCAAACACGAGGTTCCCTAACAGAGGAACCCAAGTTTGATTCTTAAAAGCCGCTTTCAATTTACCACCATCTCGTGAGTTTGGCCTCTGCCACGGGTTTGAGGGAGGGGGACACTAATGTCTCTTCTAACTCAAAAAAGGCTTTATAATAAAAATACAGGGAAATAATTCAAATCCGCGGCCTTGAGCAAGTGTGCACTAAAAAGGTTGCATCAGACCACCGATGTATGAGTGATCACTATATAAATAAGTACTTATAGATTTTACCCAACCACACAAACATATATATTTATTTATATACAAATATATAATTTTAGAATTGGGGGGGGGACACACCCCCACTTTCCCCTAGCCCCACCAATGGTTCAAATCATATCCATTCACTCACATCTAATGTCTTGGTGGAATGCATGTTTTAGTTGATCCTAATGGTGTTAAACTCACTTTATGTAGCTCTCTTGGTCATCATGAAGTGGTATGGGATACCACAATTGTCATGAAAGATATTGTGATGCTCCATTTCACCTATTCGTGCCCTTTACATCATAAGGTCCACTAATATTATTTATCACCATGTTTTTGAGCCGTCTACATTAATTTGACATTCATACTATTAGATGACCTCAATAGTGTGTAAAATTTCCATGTTAACCATATAAAAACATAATTTGAACGTGTAGGTGCTAATGCCAAAATATAACCTTTACAACAACTAACTTAATTGACAAAAGAAGTTATAGAAAACTAAAAAAGACCAAATGAGGAAAGCCAAATACAATTCATCATCAAACAAGTTAAAGTCATAGACAATAAGACAATTTATTACAACATGCAAAATATGTACCACAATAAGTATCGGTAAGTTGTATATGCCTTCAATTTGTTGGTACACCTAAGTATTATGGTGTATTTTTGAGAAATGACCTAAGAATGAGTATTGTAATGGAAATGTGTTTCATCTCTTAGATTTTCTGCATGATGCAACATATCCCTATCCTTGAGTACAAATTACTCTTCACGTGTAGTACATCCATTACAGGGGGAGTGTCACAATATGAGAAAGAATCAATACCCTAACACATAATTTTTTAATTTGTAAGAATTGAATCAAGTAAACAATGTAGAAAGTATCCTTGGAATATCTTACTAGGACATAAAATACTAGCTCTCCAAGTCCCTTGTTTAACATCCCACCTCCCATCACAGAAAAATTGTGTCAAAACACAACATTCAACAATGCTCATCGCCTCCTAAGTATGAAGGCCAACTACAAAAAAAACCATCTCTCTTATCTTTTCCTCACAAGGCCTTTCCTAATCTCCCATCACACACTCACACTCTCTCTCTCAAATGATCTCCCTCTCATATCTTAGTCCCCCACCACTCTCTCATACAATCTGTCTCATTCAATCTCTCTCATACAATTTTTGTGCTCTCTCAAAAAATCTTTAATATCTCATAAAATTCTCTCTCCTCCCTCTATCATAAAATCTCTCTATCTCATACAATATCTCTTCTCTCTCATGCTATCTCTCTCTCTCTTTCACTTTTTTGTAATCTCATTCTCTCTCTAATATAGACTCTCTCTCTCATACAAAATTGCTCTCAACATTACTCTTTCTCTCTTTCATATGATCTTTCTTTTTTCTGACTCTTCACTAAAGCCCACACCCACCTCCCCTCACCTTCCAACCCATCACATGGTATGTGGTGACCTGGCTAAAGTTTAGGTGGGGACGAGGGGCCACCAAGGAAATCAAATCTAGGGTTTAACAACCCTAGCGGTCGTAACTCAAACCCACACTGCCCAAGGAGAGACAAAGAGTGAGGGTGATGAACTAGAAATACAACAATTGTCAGCTAGATGTGCCAAAGTGCCGTCATGACCATCTTAAAGTAGATTCCAGGCTAGAAGCCGAGGTGGAGCTAAGGCGTGTGAGGAGTACAAGTCGAAGAGGGAATCAACCGTCTAGAAAGGAGGAGAGGCATCTAAGATCTAGTCCATGGTAGCTACCAAATTTGCTGTTGTGGGGGGTAGCTCCAACCCCATGCGTACATGCTAGATCCTCAAAAATCAATCACATGGGACGATGAGGGAGGCACCCATTCTCATCATGAACTAGGAGCAACTCCATATGGAAGTTGGGGGGACACCACCAAGGGAAGCCACAAAAGACCTTTGAGAGGGACACCAATTTGGAGCCAACTGTCAAGCGGAAGGAGCAGCGCAAAACAGACAACAAGCAGACCCGAGAGGGAAAAGGGGAAACTGGACCCTAACAGGAGTCCTCAAGGTGCATGAGTTTCTGACTTGGCTGACTCAATTTTCGCTGTCTCGATCTTATCCATTGTGATCCACTTAAAGAGGAAAAGTGAGTGTTCAATACACTTTCCACATAATATTCACTTGTAAAGATTATATTATGTTCGACTTCTAACTTTATTTCCATCTGAACCATTGACATGTTAATCCATATACACTAAACCACTAGAAACATATAGTGGTAGACCACGTAATACAAAAGGATGTATATTCTAGCCAATGTCCATTGCAGTATTGTACGTAATTTCTACTATCACTAGGAATGTTGAGTCTTTTATGTAGGTATGCATAGGGATGGCAATAGGTCGATTCTTATTCCAACCCTACCCAACTCACATATAACAAACCCAAATCTAAACCTGACCAATTTGATTTTGGGTCTTATATTTTTGTTCTCCAACCCAAAGTTCACCCGATTCAACTTAGGCCAACGCGAATCGACCCATACAATGGTATTCTGGTGTATGAACGTTGCTGCTGCAAACAGAGAACGGACACAATGATAATTCATATCTATACAACTGTACGTTGTGTTATTCCCAACACAATTCTTAATCACTTTTTGTTATAACAGCAGTATGTTGTGTTGGATAGTTCATATCCATACGCGGCCAACACAATTTTATTATCATTCTATAAACTACGATATATTTGTTTTAGTTGCTTATGGATAATCACACGTTGTCAACCATTGTGTATGTGCAGTCCTTGCGTATACTAATTGTTTCGTCATTGCTTCCCTCAATGCCCGGAATAACTTTAACCTATGCTTAAAATAGTTCACTACTACCCTTAGTCGGTAAGGGTTTGGAACTAGACCTTTTTCGTAAATGTAATACAATAGGTAAGGACTGTTGTTCTCAATTATTTCGTTCCCCACGTGCGCGTCATGTATAAAACTCTTTATCATGCAAGGAATGCCATAGTGGCGTCATGGAATTCCAAGTCTCCATGGCATAGAGTGTCCTAATGGAAACACGATAAACTTGTCAAAACTCTTTAATGTAATGAAAACTTAAAAAAATCGATAAACCATTTTTGAGAAAGTTAATATTTTCCGAAAAAATTATCAAATTGATGTACAACGAACAAACTACATATAAATCAATAATAATCATTGGAAGGTGCCCATTGTTTGAGTTTCTGCAGCATACGAGAACCCAACTTCCTAATCCCCAAAATCATTATTCTATGAATTAAGTACCAATGGGCATAGCTCATAAGATAACCGCCAAATAATGGATAGATGACCTTAGATGTCATGTTTGACTTGATGAGAATATTAAGAATCATATAAGGTGAATTATTGGTCTTTTTCATCCTTGACTTTAGTAGGTTGGATATAGCAACTAGATAGTGCTTAGATGGCTAATATTGATGAATAATTAATAATTGGACTTTTGTATAATAAAACTAGACCCTATAAAGTACACATAACGTTACAATTGAATAGAAAAAGCATAATACATATGAATATCCATATAGTGACCTATGTAATGCTAGAGAGACACATTTCATATAATGAGCAATACATGAATATCTTACTGCATCCCTACCCCCCAATAATGTGTGTAATTCACATAATGGTTTAAATTTTTTCAAAAATAAAAGTTGAGCATTTCTATGTCAATAGTACTAATGGAAAATACATATGTTGTAATAGGAAGGAATGATGTATAATAGTTGAGTATTATCTTGCTTTAATTGAATTAAAACAACAACAAAGGTCTCATAAGGGAACTTAAGTAAAATACTAATAATAATTGAATATGGGTTTTAAGGAAAGTGTTTCTTGGGAAGATAAACCCAAAAAAATTAATTTCCATTTGTCTAAAGAAGCTTATTAATTATAAGAAACTATTTGGAGATAATACCATTAAACTCAAATGTATTAATTGATTAGATGGTTTGCCTTAGAAGAAGAAACTAACTACAAAATTAGATTCCTCACACTTCAATTAACTTTTATGTCAACTTTCATGATAACTGGACAATAATAACTCTTTCAGCTGAAGTAGAGAAGAAAGAGAATAAAATAAAATAATATTGAACTATTTAATTAATTTTATCACAACGATTTAGCAAAGTATGGTGTTGATTCATTTGTCATGTGCCTTCCTTGTTTTTGAGCTGATCTGATCGTCACATTTAATCAATATGTAATACGATGGTAAGGAGATAACCTCCTACCTTGCCATTTTCTTATGATTTTGTGATTTCCTTTTCTGATCACTCTCCATCTTATTCCTCAATCTCTCCTCAAGAATTTATCTCCATTGCTTTCCTCTTTCAAATATGTAGTAAATGAGTCCTTTCTCAAACCCTAACCCATTTTGTATAAGAAACCCCCAAATTACTGTCTCCTCCCTTCTTAGACACATTTGTATGAAAGCCTCCAAACCAATAATTGTATGTATAGTTTCTCCCATACCTTGCTTGAATATTTGGAAACTCTATCACCGTCCCAATTGCGTAAAAAATCCCCTAACATATCCATATAACCTCATCTTCCCCCAAGTGTTCTTGAGTCGGGCATCACCTATCATCACCACCATAACCAATTGATCTCTTTGAAACTTTACCTACATCATCCCAAGTAAGCTCGTGCCTTCTTTTCTTCTATTTTTGGTGAGTTGGCTTCCCCAACTCATGCCACTACCGCTCATCAGAGCCTCACCAATGGCTTGTTTTGGACTCCCTTGACATCCGCAAATGACACATAGGGGTCCACATTAGTCTTCCAAATCCTCCGTTATCTTTAGTTCCCCCCCTTGGGTTGTAAATCCCAAATTCCATTTTCTCATTCCTTGCATCAATACTATATGTGACGGTAGATTTGCCTTATGTTGTCACTTTACTTTGCTTTCCTTTAGTTTTTACTTCGCCTTAGTGTTACCGACTTGTTTGGACCTCCTTGAGAACTTGAGGTCGTCACTAAGAGCGGACTCGAGATCTTTTCCTCTTGGTATCCATGGCAAGGTTGTATGTAGTCACTTCCTACCACCTACAAACCTGCATAAGGGGTCGTTCTGGTAAAAAAAATGCAAGCCTAATTCCTCTACCTATATACATAATCATGCAAAATCACCAGTGGTTGGATCTTCAGGTTTCTCAGTTTTTTTAAACAAGAGGAGAAGCAATATAAAGGTGAACAATCAAAACCATGTTCCCTACTCTATCCTTCACATCCTTCTTATTGTGTCACAATGGTAGGGGTATTTCCATATTTTTGCTGTAATAACTACCTATATGTGAGTTTATGTTACAAGGTTGATGTGTCATGTATAATGCTAAAAAATATCCCAAGGGACATATTGGTCTTTTCATTAGGTTATTATACTAAACTTCTAAAATCCACAACTAATCCTAGAAATGTTGAAAAATTATGGGAAAATATGTTTTGAAATCATTATAGAATTTTCTACCCAAAGGTTTTCCTTTCATAACCTAATTCTAATATAATAAAAAAATGATTTCAGGGTCTATATATAATGAGAAAATAACAAATTATATATAATTATTACTAGGTTCCTTGAGACCATGATGTGAATCCAAGGTGGACCTTGGATACGTGGATTTGATTTCAGGCATGTTGCATTCTTTCATTTGTAATTGGGCGGTCACCTAATTTCTTCTCTCTTGATGATTTGGGATTTGAAACCCTAATCTTTTTAAGCAGACAAATCTTACTGAAAGATCCATTTGTTATTTGTTTCTCATTGAAATTGTTGGATCTATATTTATGGGTCATTTGGCCCCACTTGTTATACCATGTATGTTCTCATATCTTTTCAATACATGATTATTATTTGGATTGAACTTGTGATCTTGCCTATTCTATTACGTATGTGTGATTTTGACTAGTCATATCTAAAAGTAGTTACAGAATATTTTTAGGCATTGATGTTTTAGGCGCTAAGATTTTAGTCATCTGTCTCCACAATAAGGTTTTAATCCTCCTGGTAACTCTATATTTCTTTGGCGCTAAGGTTTTAGTCCTCCTTCCCTTGATATGGAATATATGGGTTGCTTTCATATTATGATAGTCTTATGATAATCAATATGCAAATTGTTTTATTTGTTCACTACTGTGAAATTATTTAAAAGGAAATAATCTATCTTCTGAATTACCTTTTGGTATCTTTATTCTTGTAACATAAATTTATACGATTTGCTATCTCTCTTTGATTAGGAGCCTTGATGTATTAAATGTTTCCCTTTACTCTCATCATTTCCCATTTCTCTACTACATGCACATACCAAATTTAGTTTTCATTATTTCTTGTCTAATGGGGTTTGATTCCAACCCCTTTGGTAAGGAGGACTTTGGGAGGATGACTAAGTTGACCAAGACATGCACATGTATTGCCGTTGTTCTTTAGGAGATAGAATTGAAGTGGTTGAATTACTCTCTGCATTCCAAATTTAGTGATATAGCTTGTACCTCATATATTAGCTCATATGGGTGTCAACCTTGTGATCATGTAAAAAGTGTATAGTTTGAAATATTTTTTTCTGTTGCTATCTTTGTGTTTTGAACATACAAAATTGAATATATTGAATCGTATATGCAAAAAAATTATGTTGGTGTTTGGCATTGGGATTATTCCTTTTATTCAATTAAGTAGGAAATAGATCCCCTCTCATGTACCATTTCTTACATTATGGTATTAGAGCCAAAGAGGTTGGTTGTCTGATTCCCAAAAGTTAATGACAGAAGCCTTTCCCTACGTGAAAACTGTAGATATATTATTTACTCTAGAATTTACCTATGTTGACCATGTGAGGATGGAAGAAAAATATGGAATAAAAAGTGGTAACCATCAATAGTTAACCCTAACGTGTTATGACCCTATGTTATCATACTTAATAATGTAGGCTAGGTTTTAATATAACTCTTATGATGTAAAGAGATTTGTCTTTAGGGTGGAATTGAATGGTGATGATGATAAAGTAGTTGGATAAGGAGATTTTGATATGGAATATTTATTGGTTCTTACAGTTGATTTAGATCCATCTCTTATTTTAAATATGTATATTTATCTTGAAAAACTATTTTCCCATGTACTATTATATGAACAAAGAACATTTATGGATTTTCTCAGTGGTTTCTTGATCTAAGTCACAATGAGGAAAGTATGTAGCAATGGAAGAGAAATCCTAAAACTAGTTAGAATAGAAATATCAAAACCCTATATTTGAAAAAGGAGTGATGCCTAATAAGAAGTGTCTTGTACCTAAGGTTTGTGAGCCTATCCTTTTTACCCCTTTAGGTAGTGGCTTTTTACCCCTTTAGGTAGTGGATGGTTAAACAAAGTGACCTACCAGAAGCTCATGTGAACTTTAGAGTTGTTATGTACGTGATGACTTAGACCTAGTTAGTCGACATTTTCAGTTAAAGGCATGACCTATGCACATCATAACACATCTAGTACAAAAAAATAACAAATTTGTATATAACTCTTTTACCTTTTGAGTTGTTCAGTTTGACTTATTAGGCTAACCCTTTTAACGAGTGGATAGTAGTTGGTTGGTAGTTTATGTATGATTATATTTCAAGGATGAAATCCTTTTTAAGGGATGGAGTGTTGTAACATATTATAACCCGACCTCCTAATATCCAAAACTCTAATTTTATAAACTAGGTAACAATGGTCATAGCTCTTAAGATAACACCACCAAAAGGTATCAATGACCTTAAATTTATTGTTTGACTTGATGGGAATATTAGAAATAGTATAAGGAAAATTATAGGCCCTTCTCAACCTTGACTTTAATAGGATGGAAATAACTACTAGGTAGTGATTAAATGAATAATACCGTTGACTAAGAAATAATTGGACTTTTTTGTAATAAATAATATCACTTTGAATAAAAAACTATTACATAACCTTGAAAGCGAAAGAATAAAGATAATATAATTTGTATATCCATATAATAGCTTATGGCATTATAGAAAGTTAAAAGTTTCATATAATGAAACTCAATAACGTGTGTAATTCAAACATTGAGGTTAATAGTGTTTAAAATAAGTTGAATGTTTTGATATCAATACCAATGATGGAAAATATATTAATTGTGGTAAGTAATAGTGTATAATAACATAGTGTATTTTTGTTTTCAATTGAGCTAAATCAACAAAAAGGATTCAAATGGTAAATTGAGTAAAATATTGTTAATAATTGAATATGGGTTTTAAGGAAAGTGTTTCTTGGGAAGATAAACCCAAAATATATCAATTTTCATTTAACCTGAGAAGTTTCTTTTATTAGAATAAGTAGATGGAGATAACAACATAGAACTAAAGTGTATTAATTAATTATATGTATGATCCCTAAGGGAAACAAAATCAGATTCCTCACACCTCATTTATTTTGTATACAAAATTTCATAATATTTTCTATTAATTACTCTCCCAATTTAAGTATGAAAGAAAGAGAGTCAGAAAATCTAAGATTAATTGATTTAATCAATTTGATTGACATGATTTATAAAATTCGAGTTCATCTTCCATACACCTTCCTTGTCTTTTCTTTTCTCTTATATGTATTTATTTGATGACCATTTTTAATGCGTGCCTAATCCAATGGTAAGGATATCATATCTTACCTTATGATTTTCTTGTAGCCTGAAAACTAATTTTGTGATTTCCTTCTCGAACTCTCTTTCCCTCATCTCTAATCTTTTCTCAATATTTTCCTCCATCATTGTCCTCTCGAAAATCCTCACAACGTGAGTCCTTGTTTGAATTCTAACTCTTTCCATTTAAGAAACCCCAATTTGCATCTCATTTCTTCTTATGCCTGTTCTAGAAGAAGCTTGTAAATTTAATAAATATGTATATATAGTTGTTTTGACACCTTGCTTGACTCTTTTACAACTCTGTTACTATCCCAACTACATTAAAACTCCTCTTACATATGCATATAACCTTTTTATCCTCTAGGTATTCTCGATCCGAGCATCACCTATCCTCACTAACATACACAATTTATCTCTTTGAAACTTTCCCAGCATCAGTCGGAACATGCCCCATGCCTTATATTCTTCTGTGTTTGGGCGAGTTGACTTCCCCAACTCTGGTCTCTATTGCTGATTTTAGCCTCACCGACAACTTGTTGTGGATTCCCTTGATAACCAAAAATGACACCTAGGGGTCTATATTAATCTACCAAAGCTTCTGCCTCCTTCAATTTCCCCCTTGAGTGATAAATCCTCAAATTCCATTTTCTCCTTATTACATACAACACTACTATTTTTGATGAAAGATTTTCCTTATGTTGTTTCTTTACTTTTGTTTCCTTAGAGTTTTAGTTCGCCTGAGTTCTACAGACTCTCTTGGACCTCCTTGAGAACTTGAGGTCTTTGTTGAGAGTGGGCTCAAGATCCTATCCTCTTGATCTCCATGATAGGGGTTCTAGACACTTACAACCGCCTAGAGACCCGAACGAGGGTTCGTTCTAGTCAGGAAACTCATAGATCTAGATTCCAATACCTATATTTGTAGTTGTGAAAATCATCAAAGTTGATTGTGGTTGGATATTCAGGCTTCTCACTTTTTGTGAGCTGTAGGAGAAGCAATATGAAGGTGAAAAACAAATCATGTTTTTCCCAGTCTGTCTCTCACATCCTTTTTATTTTCTCACAATAGTAAGGGTATTTCTATTTTTTCTTAGTGTTCTAATACCACCCATCCACACAAGCTTATGATTTTTTAACAAGGTTAGACATGTCATATCTAATGCCCAAAATTTTCTTCTAGGGGTATCAGTCTTTTCATCAGGTTTTTTATATAAAATTTAGTTAATTATGTTAAAAGTATCGAATCCAAAATTAATTCTAGGATTATGAAGCATTAGGGAAAAATATGTTAAGAAATCATAGTAAGAGTTCTATCAATGCTTTGGGTTTTATAACCTAATTCCAATATAACTAAAATGATATTAGGTTTATGGACATCTTGGAGATAAACTATAATTCTATATAATTGTTACTATATAGATTAAGACCATGATGTAATTCTAGGGTAGACTTTCAATATTTGGATCAGATCTCAAGTATGTTGCATTCTTTCATTCATATAAATCACCTAATTTTCTCTCTCTCTCGATCTATTTGAAACTTGAAACCCTGCTCTTCTAATGAGGATTATTTTTGAATTGATTCTTTATTTATACTTCTATTGAGATATAACTAAAATATCCATTTTTATTTGTTTCTCTCTCATTGGGAACTAAAATTTTTGGATCTATACCTTTGGGTCCTTGAACCCATTTTGTATACTATGTATGCTCTTATCTCTTTTTGGCACATGACTATTATCTGGATTAAACATATGGTCTTTCCTATTCTATGATGCATGTATGATTTTTCCTAGTAATATCTTTAAGTAGTTACAACATATTTGTAGGCACCGAGGTGTTAATCCTCTATCCATGCATTGAGGTTTTAGTCCTCTTGCAATACTTTATATTTATACACTGTTATTTTAGTCCTCTTGTCATGCACTGAGGTTTTAGTCCTCTTACAAATCTATATTTATTTGGAATTGAGGTCTTCGTTCGCCTGCCCTTGGTATCAAATATATGGGTTTCTATCCTTTTTTTGGATTATGATAGTGTTAATGGTAAGCAACATGTAAATTGTTTTCTTTGTTCATAATTGTGGAGTTGTTCAAAAGGCAAGAATAAGAATATGTCTTATAAATTATCTTTTGATATCTTTATTCTTTTGACATCCATTTGGATGATTTTCCTATTTCTTTTTGATTGCAATATTTGATATAACAATTATTGTCCTTTAACCTTATCATTGACCATTTATCTATTATATGCATGTACCGACTTTAGATGACATTTTCTACTATTTCTTCTCTTGTGGGTTTGCTTCCATCATGTAATGCTTGGGCCCACTATACAAGACTCTAGTAAAGTTTCAAGAATGAAGAATGGCCCCACATACCAACACTGGGCTTAAATGCACGTTTTGTTCTCACTCACAAACACACCAAGATCAACTCCTCATCTGGTAACCCATCCTAATGGTACTTTGGACTGAGCCCGCTTAGACACAGAGTTCTTAGTGATGGGATCCCTGAAAAAGAGGTGCACCCTAGTGATATGGATAGTCTAATAATTCCTTTAAAGATAATTTTATCTGAGGTCTCAAATCCTGGGACATTACAATCTCCTCCACTTAGACTCTTTATGCCCTTGTCAAGGCTCACAATGGCCCAGAACACCAGCTCATGATCACTACTACAAGTGTAAGGGTGTCTACATCACCATGAATAGCCTTTTCCAACATGCTTGGACTACATGGCTCAAGATTGACAATGGCACATGTCCAAGTGGGCCCCAAATAATTGAGGATAATTTTCTCTGATACCATATGTAATTCCCCGAACCATATCCCAAGGCTCTAGTAGAGTTACATGAATGACAAATGGCCCCAAAACCACTATATCAACTTCTTAATTTATCACCATCTTAGTAAGATGATCACACTTAACCATATATTTCTTAGTGAAGGATTCAGATGCATGTTGATTACACAAAAAATCACTAGGGGTTGATTTCTAGACTTTAACCTTTGTTAACGACAAAACAACCACTTAAACAAGTTGATTAGTTTATTACTATAGAAATGGTTGACCCCACAAAACAATACTTTTAAGATTGAGCTTGATCTTTGAATACTTACTTTTAACGTGAATTTGAAGGTCCATTGATTGAAGGTTGATTGTGCACTAAGAACAAGATAATAAAGATTTATAATAAGAACAAGATAAAAATGAGTTACACTAAGAACAAGTAAGGAAATATCAACTATGAGCATAATTAAATTGCAAAAGTAAGAGTAATCAAGAAAGTGAGTTTGATTTTACGATAAGGATATCAGAATTATGGGTTTCACACCCATTGCATGCATAGAAACTAGATCGATATAATATGTGAATAGAAAACTAGTTAGATGAAGGCATGAAAAAACGTTCTCAAACACATTTACACAATGTTTGAACTTCTTAGATACCCATTGATCCTGGTGTTTGTGGGTCCTTGCTCAATCATCCCAATAGAGCTCCTTCCGAGATCTCATCCAGAGCTCTATATGTTTGTTTGGTTGTTCTGAGCCTTGGGGTTCGAGATCTCTTCACCCAAGACTAGCATTTAACAAAAACAAGATATCAAGTCATTTAAGCCATGCGATAAATCAAACAAACACCATCAAATAGATTATAACCCATAATAAAAATTGATCTAGCCAAATATGACTATGTGGCTATTCCCCATACCTTGATATGAAGAACTACTCATGATTCATGGAAAACAATGAAGGAGAAAAGGAAGGAATAAGGGGAACAATATATTAGTAAAAGAGAAAGAATCTGGAGGGGAATCTACTCTAGTGACAATGAAATGGAAACCCTTCTTAATTCCTTCTCTAATGCATAAAAAGACCAAGAACAAGATTCAAACTAGAAATTTCATTATAGAAAGAAGAGTAAAATATGCAAGAACTATGAAAGATTGTAAATAAGAACTAAAGACTAAATGTAAGATACAAAAAGTAGGATCCTTTTCTTTGTGGAGTACCCCCTCCTTTTATAGGGGAAGGAGGGGTTGAAACCCTAAGGGCAATGCTAAATCTGGCTAGCGACTGGTGTAAAATGTTTGTTTTGCAACTGTCAGCCGACTATCTGGAAGTCTTAGTTGGTCGACTGGGACGTGAGGCTATGTGGGTCTAAGGAAGTGAATCAAAACCCTAGATATGGGTGGTGGCATGGAAGTCACTTATGGCCGGCGAGCTGTTGACCAAGACTTGGGCTCCAAGGATTCGAGTCACCTGATTAGACATCTGAATTGCCCGATTGGGATAATGGGTCGACCGGTCTTTGTGATGAGTGGAACATTAGGTTGTGTGATTCTAGAATGGATTGAGTCAATTGGATGGACGAGTGATCCATTCGATTGGCTTATCTGCACTCGAGTAAATCTAGTATGCGAGTCGATCGACCGACTAGATGTGTCGATCGACTGGTGGCCTGGGAGGTTGATGATATTTGATTTAAGTCCTCCATTCTTTTGATTCTTTGTAGGTTCTTGTATCTTTGAGTTTAGTGAACATGATTCATACAAAATGTGAGAAAAAGTGATAAGAAATCTAATTAACAGGTCAAAAGCAAGTAAATTGCAATTATTTCAAAAAATTGGGAAAAATCATGATAACTAAACAAAGACCTAAAAGATGCAATGAAAGAGGGATGAATATACGTTCATAAAAATACCCCATACTTGAATATTTTCTCATCCTCAAGCAACAATAAATCACAAATTATTCCTATTTATACTAACAACATGTCTTTTCTCACTCACATAGCATTAATTTATTCCTTAGCTTGTTCCTCAGAAGTGACCCAATATCCTAGTATCTCAAAACACAAAATACCACATTATTTATTAAAACATGTTTCATAGATTATTTCTATATCAAGACTTTGCAAAGAAGCATGTTTTACCTCTCTTTTACTTTAACACTTTCACATTTTCTTGTAAGTTTTGCATAGGAACTGGGGTATTGATTGGGTTGTGGGGTCATTTGGATTCCGCTAGGTAGAAAACAAAGTGAATCAGGTAAGGAAGAAGATGATATCTCCTCTATTCAACTTGAGATCTTTATTTGTAATATACTGCAATTACATTGATTGCATTTTTTTGGTGTGCACCTTGACATCTTTTTTTGATGGTACACCCCTATTAGATTTATGAGGGGTATGGAAGAAGCGGTGAGAGGGGGATATCATGCCACCCCAAACTTGGGTTTTAGCATAAGATTGCTTTTATCTTTGTTTTTCTAGGCAAAGGGAATGAAGATGGTGGAAGAAAGTGTAGAAAAGGTTGGTCCTGTGCATATCAAATTTTTGATTTTTTTGCTTATGGAGTATCATTGTATTAGTTCAATTCTTACTGCTACCACATTATACAAGAGATATGACAAGTTATTCTACATTTTTAAATAAATAAATTTGTCTTTGATTCCTACCAATTCAATAAGGCTTGTTAAAATTTCCAAGGAGTAATGCTAATTTGAGATCCTAGGTGACATGGTAAGTTCTAATCATGGAAATTTGTAAAATGATCTACAAGGAAGGTTTAATGCATTCAAAAGGAAATGGTACATATATACAATATGTATATTCATATGTCGGACTAGATAAGGGTCGTTTCACATCATAATGGAACAAAAGCAAACTAAAACTTAAGAAATGCAAACTAAAACTGCATGCAAGCAAATATGATAAGATAAATATGCTAGGAAATGAAGATAAGGGAGGTGGAATTGGTACATACCATCCACCTCCAACCCAGACTTAGGATTTTCAAGTCATGAGAAAATGCTAATTCCTAGATGGAGGGAAGAGAATCACTGAGGTGCTAGAGGTCGAGGTGGAGGATGATTAGAGGATTAAGGAGGATCGTCGTAGTAATGGCCCCAATATTGGGAGTTGGGGTTAGGATATGCTTGGTGGGCCCCATACTCTGCCTAGGATGTTCTAGAGGGGGCATAGTGGTCATATCAAGATGCCATGACTTGTGAGAATGCTGCATAAGGAAGATATGGTTAAGTTGATGTCCCTGGAGCTGCTACTCATGCTCAATCTGGTCTAGCTGTTGCTAGATTTCATAGAACCCATAAGGCTCGTCAGTGCCTATATCATTAGTGGTGATCCTCCTAGTATGACATCTAGGATGAGGAGGAGGAGGGACAAACTCATCACCATTTCCTCCATAGAGACATTCCGTCAATGGGTAGTGGACTCGAGGATGGTGCCTTCTAGAATTGGGTTCTCAAGGAGGAACCACTGGATATGCACTTGTAGGTTTGACAACTCATAACAGAGGTTTGCTACTGCAAACCTATCATGTCGAGGAAGCTCAAGGCAGACATTGGGCCCCATAAATACAAAATAGTATATACCCATTGGACCATAATGGATAACATGGCTTCCCATCAGGTTTGGAATGTTGACCAGGTGCTCAGTCCCCTTAAGTAGGATTTCCTGGAAAGGAATATGAGTGAAGCCCAAGAAGATGGGATGGCAGTCATGAGATGGCTGATGTCGAAGTCTGAGCTAGTGTTGCAACTCAATTGAATGTTGATGTGTCGAGGATGGTAATCCCCCAATTGCTTAGGTCATTATGTAGAAGGCATCATAAAGTATCTATGTGATTGATCATGCCCTAAGTTCTTGACCTACTGTAGATGGTGCAAGTGAGGATCCATGGATGATAGAGAACAACTAGATTATGGATGTTGGAGGCTTTGGGTGCTTCTGGAAAAGTAAGAGGCATCCCGATGAGATCTGCCCAGAACTTTATGGGACCATACCGACTGAGATAAGCAGTGTGAGAACACACTATACATTTTGGGAGCTAAAAATTATCTCCACCAACGAGGATGATCGAGTTGATTTGCCTAGTGGAGACTTCTATATTTTCCCAAATATCCAGATCAGACAGCTGGGTTCCACCTATGATATGTGAATCCATCAAAATGAAGAGGATCCAATATGAGAAGTGAAGGATGTGATTTTTGCATAGAATTTGGTCTACGAAATCCCTGATTCTGAGGGTACTGAGAGTGTCACCACAGGTCCATTGGGGAAGTGCGACTCTAATAGAGAGCATTGTGTCAAACCAAGTTGAGGTCATTGAACATGAAGAGGATCCAATATGAGAAGTGAAGGATGTGATTTTTGCATAGAATTTGGTCTACGAAATCCCTAATTCTGAGGGTACTAAGAGTGTCACCACAGGTCCATTGGGGAAGTGTGACTCTAATGGAGAGCATTGTGTCAAACCGCTCATGATGGTCATCGTTTATGAATTGAACATAGTTTCTCGGTCTAGGGGAAATATGCAACTGATGTGGCATAGTCAAATCTAGATCCTGGCAAGAGGCTTATCTAGCCTCTACAATGTTTTGGAGGTCATCCAGACCTTCAAGGTCAAGTGTCATCTCCTTGGTGATTTCAGGAAAGGATTCGCCCACGAGCTTTCTAATGTGGATTCATCCCCCGGAGCTATGATGACGAGGGGGTTATGAGGTTTATTGGAAACAATTTTACCCTTGAGAAGACGATTAAAAAGCCCCCCTCAGGAACCTTTTTGCAACAACATTTTGCTGTTGTAGGTAGAGGGTCAGTCGACTGGTGACTTGAGTCATCGACTAATATGAGCTGATGCTAGTTCTGTGGCGGTGTCAGTTGACCGACTCATCCTATGAGTCTCTCACTCAAGTGGGGGGTAATTGGAATTGTGAAATACTGGTCGCCCAAATGGCAGAGTGAATCGATCGACTTGCCTGGAGAGAAGCTGTTGCAATGATGCACAAATTGCCTGACTGGTGATGTGAAGTGGCGACATGCCTAGCGAGAAGTGCAAGTGTTGTTTGCCAATGAAGTAGAATAAGAAGAAGAAGGAGGGGATGGAAACTATGCGTTCCGGCCATGTGAGTTGCCCGACTCACGATAGAAAAGGAGTTGAGTAGCGGTTGTGATAGCTATGAGGAAACTTGTTGTTCGGTGGGTTGCATGACTCGCCAGAGTGCAGTTGGTGATTCAACAATGAAGGAGGGGTTGTTGCAACTGCTTGTGTGAATATGACGGTGGGGGGGCTTGGTTGAGGGATGAGTCAACCCACAAGTGTATTATTTTATAGATTGTTCACAAAAAGTGAGTTAGTCGACTCATAACTTGAGTCACTCCACTTGGGGTTCGTGAGGGGAAGGTGAAGCAATTCAAAATTTGAATCAAACACCAATTTTAGTCAGTTTGTTGGGGGACCAACCGATTGACTCTTTTTTTTTGAAATAAAGAACTAAGGGATATCTATAACAAGAGAGATAGTAATATGGGAAAATAGAAGAGAAAAGAAAGCAAAAATCAAACAAACAATTACAGAGATATTGGGTTGCCTCCCAACAAGCGCCCGGTTGTGCGTTCATGAAGCGGATTCTGGCTTTGGGTTGGGTGCGGGAGGATGTTCACTTATATATAAATATTTAGGAATAGGGAGATATTTTGTTTCACATGCCATGAAGTCTTCAATGATTATGTATCACTCAAGTTTATGTCCGTTTACTACAAAGTCACCCTTCCATTTATTAAAGGAGAAAAGCGCGATGTGGATAAGCAAACTTTACAAGAAAAGGTCCATACCATCTAGATTTTTATTTTAGAAAAAATCCTCAACCCGAGTTTATAGACTAGGTCTTAATCTTCTTTTGAATGTATTTTCTCCTAATATGACAATCATGCCAACATTTGGTTATGTCTTTATAAATCATAGCATTTTTGTAGGCTATCATCCTAAGTTCCTCTAGTTCTAGTGGTTGAAGGAAATGGTTGTCACCTACTACATATATGTCAAAATGAGGGTTTTGATAACTCAACTAGCCTTGTCTTCCAATTCTATGGGGAGGTGGCATGATTTACCTTAGATTAGCTGAAAGGGAGTGGTTCCTAAAGGTGTCTTAAAAGCTATCCTATACGCTCACAAAGAGTCATTGATTTTCAAGGCCTAGTCTTTCCTAGGGCGACCGACTATTTTCTCTAAAATGGATTTGATTTGATGGTTTGAAACCTCGACCTGGCCACTGGTCTGAGGATGATAGGGAGAGGAAGCCTTGTAGTGAACACCATATTTCTTAAGCAAGTACTGAAAGTTTTTCTCTAAGAAATGTGATCCTCCATCAGAAATCACCGTACGAGGCACCTCGAACCTAGGGAAGTTGGTATCTTTGAAAAGTTTCATGATAGTTGGAGTCACTAGTTTTGGTGGAAATGGCTTCTACCCATTTTGAAGCATGTCAACAACCACTAGGATAGGGGAATACCCACAAGAAGAAAGAATGTCCCCATATAATCCACTCCCCAAAATTGAATATTTCTATTTGTTGTCAGGGTGTCATCAAGATTTGATATCTCTTGAAAATATTTCCAGTCCTCTAGCATTGATCACAAGTTAAAAAAAAACTCATAAGAGTCCTTAAATAGAGTAGGCCTAAAGAAACGAGACTAAATCACTTTCCTAATGGTATTTTGAAATCTCATGTGCCCTCTAGTGGGACCAGAATGACATTGTTTAAGAACATTATAGCCTCTTCCTCAGTGAAACTACTACGATAGAGGTCATCTGCACACAATTTAAATAGATAGGGTTCATCCCAATAAAAGTGCTTAACATCATGTAATTTTTTTACCTTAGCATGTCCCTTGTAATTAGGGTGTAGGACCCCTGCCACATGATAATTTACATAGTAAGCAAACCATGGATATTGGGATTCAACTTTAAGTAGTTTGTCATCTAGAAAAGAACCATCAATTGGAATCCCATCATTGTGATATATACTAAGGCGGCAAAGATGGGCAACAACAAAATTTTCAGAGCCTTTTTTATCGAGGATTTCTAAGCACAAATTCCTTAAGTAAAAGGATCCAACGAATGAGTCGAGGTTTAGCATCCTTTTTGGTCATTAAGTAGAGAATGGAAGCATGGTCCGTGTACACAGTCACTTTGGACCCAAACAAGTAAGATAAGAACTTGTTGAAGTCATAGATAATGGATAACATATCCTTCTCAGTCATGGTGTAGTTCCGATGTGCATTGTCTAAGGTTTTAGATGCACAATATATGACATGGTGTTTCTTGTCAACTCACTGCCCAAGGATGGTACCAACAACATAGGCACTGGCATCACACATAATTTCCAAGTGTTGTGACCAATATGGTGCACATATAATGGGGGTAGAAGTGAGAGCATCCTTAAAACTAAGGAAGCCGATCATGTAAGTCTGGTTGAAGGAAAAGGGAATATCCTCCGAAAAAAGGTTTGTGAGAGGTTTGGCAATTCTAGAGAAATCGTGAATGGAGTGTTGGTAAAACACAGTGTGCCTAATAAAAGCATGAATATCCTTGATAATGGTAGGAGGGGGAAGCTTTGTGATGACTTTGATTTTATCTCTATTAACTTCTATTCCTCTGTTGCCAACTCAATATCCGAGGATAATTCCTTCTCTTACAATGAAAAGACATTTTTCCCAATTCAAAACTAAGTGTGCATCTTCACACTTCTCTAATACTTGGGATAAGTGTCTTAAGAAAGAATCAAAACAATCTTCATAAATGGAGAAATATTCCATTAAATTATCCATGACAGTTTCAGTTAGCCCAACAAAAATGGCAGACATGCATCGCTGGAAAGTGGCAGGGGCATTACAAAGATCGAAGGGCCTTATCTTAAATGTGTACGTGCTAAAAGGGAAAATAGAAGTGGTCTTTTTCTGATATTCAGGATGAATGAGGTTATGATAAAACCTGAATAACCATCTAGGTAACAAAAATACTCTTGATAGGAAATACGCTCTAGTACTTGATCCAAGAATGAAAGGGGGAAGTCATCTTTCCTAGTGGCCTTGTTTAGTTTCCTATAGTCAATAAACATTCCCCATACCATAATAGTATGGGTAGGGATGAGCTCATAATTATCATTCTTCACAATAGTGGTGCCCCCTTTGCTGGGCATGACTTGGACATGGACGACCCAAGGGGAGTTAGAGATCAGGTAAATGATTCCTGCAGTTAAAAGCTTGACAACCTGTAACCAAACAACCTCTTTCATGCTTGCATTTAGTTTGTGATGAGGGTCCTTAGATGGCTTGTATTATTCTACCATAGGGATTTTGCATGAAAATGGCTTGAAAAACCCCAATTTTCTCAGTCATCTTGTATCCCAAGGCAACTCTCCTTTTTCTAAAATCGGCCATGAGCTTGTCTTCTTGCTCATGAGTAAGATCTTTTTATTATGACATGGAAATTTTCTATCTAATCAAGAAAGACATATTTGAGTCCTTTTGATAGGGGTTTTATTTATGGGGCTTTGGAGGTTCACATTTTTCTTCCAAAAGGGCGATCATCTTAAGGTCATCAAATTCAGATCGAGGAACTTCCTCAAAATAATCTAGATGAGCCATGCATTGATTTAATTGTTCATCATCAAGGTTATGATCGGTCGAGGCCATAAGGGAAATGTGGATGGGATCCTCAAATACTTCCACTCTTGTCTCAATTAGGAAATCTTGTCAACACAATATTGAAGATAAACTTCCTCCTAGAAGCTTGGGCCCTTCATACTTTGGAGAACACAAAATTCTAGGGTTTGCCAACCTAGACATAGAAGGATGATTCTGGCCTCAACATAAATCAATGCTCGAGCAGTGGCTAGAAAAGAATGGAAAAAAATAAGGGGATAATGTAAGTCCTCTTTGATCTCCATGATCATAAAGTCTCATGGGACATAGGTGTCTTTCCCTACCTTCACTAGTATATTTTCTATGATATTCATGTGTTTCATCATGGACGAATATACTAACTGGATAGTCATGGTGGTGGGAAGTATATCAACAAATCCTAACCTTTTGCAACGACTATAAGGCATGACTGAAATACTTGTGCTTAAGTTTGCAAGACCTTTTGTACAAGCATTATCTCCTAGATATCACCCAATCCTAAAGGAACAAGGATTTTTCTATTTTTAGGCATCCTGTGAAGAATGATATCTGAGGTGGTCCTAGAAAGTTTCACAGTTTCATATTTCTTGGTGGTATGCTTCCTAATCAACAAAGTTTTCATGTACTTCGACCATGCATGCATGTTGGCAAGAGCATATAAGAAGGGAATGTCCACATGCAGTTTCCTCATGGCATCTCTAAATTTCATGAACCTTGTAAGTCCCTTGACTTGGATTAAGATTTGAACATAATTTATTATATTAATTGGATGCTTAAAACTTTAATCAAACCCTAACTGATTATTTGATATCACGTGACAAAGCTAAGTTTCAAGTTTGGTCCAGTTTGGACATTGTTTATGTTTTGTAATTTATGTGCTTAACAAGGGATTTTATGCAATTTTCCCATATCTAGGGTTTTATCTATAATTGTCACATGTATGTTTTGCTTCATAACTTTTCATAACATGTTTGATACATTTTCATGTTTCGGCACCTAGTTGCACCATCAGATGAGGGGTGATATCTAACTAGGGTTGAGATCTAGGGTTTCTCACCTAAGTTCCCTAACTCGATCATTTCCCTTTGTATGCTTGGGATATGATGGTCCTCTTGTATAGCATGAGATCCGATGATTTTCTTGAAGGAAAAAAAGG
Source organism: Alisma plantago-aquatica (assembly GCA_963693085.1). NCBI lineage: Eukaryota > Viridiplantae > Streptophyta > Magnoliopsida > Alismatales > Alismataceae > Alisma > Alisma plantago-aquatica. Next base: position 426,590,500 of record OY856412.1, on the reverse strand, counting down.
TTGATGGTTTTGCATGCGAAACACAACAACCGATGGTGATTAGGGTTTGCTTTTGTGTCCAAGTGAGGGCAAGATCTGATGGGCCATCTGATGTTGGAACTAGATGGCGGTCCTAGGGTTGACATCCGATGGTCCCCCTAGAATCAGATGGTTAACTTGGTTTCCATGGATGTGAGGTTTTGGCCTTTGGAAAAACAACATGCATGCTTTAACACTTCAACCTACCTTCCTCTCTCTCCCTAAGCTTTATATACCTCTCTCCTTTCATTCAAACAAACTTTTTACACACCTTCTCCCTCTTCATACTACTTGGGAGGTCTGAGCTTCTTGGTTGGTGGAGGAGAATAGCTATAGAGGAGGAATCTTGGTCGAGCTTGGTTTCATGTGCTCTAGGGTTTGAATCTACCCTCTCTATAATGTGTTGAGCTTCTTAACCTAGCTTCTTGACCTAATCAAGTAAGATCATCTTCCCTATCTTCATTTTCCTTACTGCCCTCCTTCTTCTCTCTTTCTTCTTGTGCAGATCCATGGTGTTCTTGGTAGATCTTGAGCAAGTGTTTGAAGGGAACATTCTTTCTTCTCTTTTTCCCTAGGTCTTGTTCTTGGAGAAAGGAGCTAGCTTGGAGCGTTTAGAGTGTTCAATCTAGGGTTTTCCTTCTCTCTTTCAAGCTACCTTGATGTTTGGACCTTCATCACTTTCCTTGAGGTGAGTTATATAACTTTCTTCACATTTATTGTTTACTCTTGACTTGCTATATGTAGAACTTGCCCTAAAATGTGGTAACAAGAAGAAAGATGATTCATTGACTAGGGTTTGAGCATATGTAGCAGTTCTTGTATAGATAACCACCTCTAGATTTTGTGTATGATCTTCTGTGATGTATGATACTTAAACCTTGAATGTTTGTGGAAGTCAATGGTTTTGGTTTCCTAGAGATGATGGCTTTTCCTTAAGTGATATGAACTAATTTCTAACTTAGCACTATGATCGATGGTTTGAATCCTCATGCAAATCGATGGTTATACTTAGTTCTATTTTTATAGTTTGTCTTGTGCTTGAAATTTGATGGTTATGCTTCATTCGAGAATATATATGATCATGCTTGAAACCTAAGTTGATGCCCTCATCAATGGATGAATTAGTGGTTTCTTTTACTCTTGAAACGATAGTGTTTACTTAGTGTAGAAAGTTTGATTTCACCTAGCTTCACAATCGACAGTTTCACTATCTCTCACAAGTGATGATTTGGCTTCTCTTCTCAAATGATGACCTACCTATTGGTAACATCAATGGCTTGCCTCTAATCCAAAAATGATGGTTCCTCTAGTACTTAAAATAGATGGTTCACTCCATGATCACAACCAATGGTATGCTCAATGATCATAATCGTTGGTCCCTCTACTATATAGAGTAACCTACTAATTAAGTTCAAGAAACAACGACTTCCCTAGTTGCATGATCCGATGGTATTTCCTACATGGAATACTATGGTTTTGAACCTTATATTTGATGGTTATTCCTTGTGTTTACTATGTGAACTGATGGTCTTGCTAGTGACCATGATCTGATGGTTTGTGTTTTGGTTAAAGTGCATCCATGTTCCAATGGATATGCTAGGTGTATGAGTTTATGTTTTTGACCTAAGTAAGTGTATGAACTGATGGATTTCATTTGAGTGTTGATTTGTAACATTTATCCAATCCACCTTGCTGAATTTTAGTTGAATGGTTAAGTGGTGATGTTTAAATATAATTATCTTCCGTTTATGTTTTTATGATGGGAGGATACTCTCATAATATTATGGTAACCCTACTATGTTACCTTGTGAACATCATAAATGAAATGTCATGCTAAATCTGTATACTACAAGTATGGTAATGATTTTTAGAACCTTCTACAAGGTGTTGAAAGATAATGATGTTCTTGCAGGAAGCATTGTGAATGGACTAAATGGCCTTTGGGCATGACTTGAGCCCTAGTTGAGGTGTAATCCTTTTCATTTATGGCAGGATTGGTACCCTGTGATGTTGTGATAAGGAATATATCTCAAACATTATATGTCTTCTAGAGTTTTTATATACCAATGCTTTTGTAGAACTCTTTTAGGGTTTTTATATAACTTGATTTATGCAACCTACTGGTGCGCTCCTGCTAGAGGCTTGCAACAAGTGCAATCCACGAGGTCGGGAGGCACGGGATGAGATAGGATCTTTGCTTTTGAAATTTATATGGTACCAAATCAAGTCTATCACTAAAACTAAAACAATGCGCCCGCAAGCGTACGGGGTACTGTTGTAGTATAGATCAAAGGCAAGATGCGGGGTCGAATCGCGGAGATAGAGGGGGCGCTAGAGTTAGAAAGCGTGAGCTATGTTCCTTATGTGGATCTTTGGGTTTTTAGGGGTTGAAGGTTTGTTTGATTGATTAAGCTAAACGAGCAAGTAGGAAAAGAAATGTGAAACTAAGTTATCAAAAGACTAAATTAGCAATCTGAGTTAACAAGCTATCTAAACAAGAGCAAGAGCAGACTATACTAGACTAAGCAAGCAACTAGCAATTGAGAACCTAAGTTAACCACTAATCAAGATCAAAAACCTAAATTACCACTTAGCTAACAAAACTAGGCAATTAACTAAGTTAACTAAAGCAAATGAACTACACTAGCATTAACAAACAAACTAGGCAATTAGGGTTTTAAGCAATTAGATGAAGGAGGTGGGCCGTTTGGGAATGTGACCTTGACATTAGTTGGGGGATGTCACCATAATAAGCAATTAGCATATCTCATTCTAGATTACCAAACCAAACAACGAGGTGGGTGCTATGAGAATGTACCCTAAGCTACTAATTGGAGAACTAGGGTTAGGTGTAATTCTCATAGGACGTACCAAGTCTAGGTCTCTAGGATAAGTGGTATTAGTCAATTGAGGACCAAGGGAAAGGATGGGAGTAGAGATGAGGGTATTTGACCTCATGCCACTAGCCACCTCAGCCTTTAGGAAATCCTAGGCAATTGCACTAATCACACTTATACTAGTCACTTAGAACTCACATTTGCATGTAGGAAGGAGGTGATTATGTAGGAAGATAGGGGGCTAGCAAGGGATCCGAATTAAGGACCTAGGAGCCAATCCTACGATAGCTACATAGAAACCAAAACATCCTAGAGACAAATGTCTTCAAACACCACAAGGCAAGCAATTAATGTAATTAAACAACAACCACATGCACAAGTAATGGGAAATGAGGTATAAGCAAAGGCAATCATCATAGAAATGAAATATGTTCATTACAAATTATATTCCCCCAACATGGTATCAAAGTCACATTTTTGCCCCAAACAGCCCACCCAAGGGGGCTTAGCTATACATGATCAAAACTGAAACAAAGGAGAAGGGAAAGAGAGTAGGAAACACCATGGATGCTTGATGAAGCTTGATCTTGTCACCTCCTTGCTGCCAGCCACGAGCCTCCTCCTCCAAGGGCGCCCAAGAGCATGGAAATGGTGGAATGGATGGATAGAAACCTAGAGAAACTAGGTTTCTATGGTGGAAATGAGTGGAAAGTGGTTGGGAATAGGGTTGAATGCAAGGAAATAGGTAGATTGGAGCAAAGGATGCAATGGCAGCAGCTAGGGTCGGCTAGGAGTGCTTGACCTCGAGCCCTAGAAGCAACTAGTGCTTATATAGGAGCTAGGGTTAAGTGGGGGTAGAATAGGAATAACAGTGGAAAGTTATGTAGGGTATGTGATCACCACGGTCGTGGTGGGTGTGCCACAGCCGTGGTGAGGGTAGTGGGGGACGACCGTGGGGTGGTGAACACGGTCGTGGGGTGAAGGCAGTGGTGAAAAAGCAAAGTAGGGTGGTGGCCACGGCCGTGGCGGAGTGCCACGGTCGTGGTGGGTAGCATGCACCATGGCCGTGTTGGGTAACACGGCCGTTTTGGAGGAGTCGGGTTGACCGTGGGGAGGGGCCACGGGCGTCTTGATCAGCATCGGCCACGGTCGTGGTGACATGGCCACGGTCGTGGCTTTCTGGGCAACTTCCCTGTTGGAAACTGATTTTTCACAATTTAATTCCCACGACCGTGGCAGGGTGCCACGGCCGTGTTCTCTTCTACTGACCACGACCGTTCTGATGGCCACGGCCGTGGTGTCTTCAAGGGCCACGGCCGTGGGATTCTGTGGATTTCCCTGTTGCATCCTGTTGGAATTTGGCAATAAAGCCACGACCGTGGCATTGGGGCCACGGCCGTGGTGAGGCTTGACTTCTTGATTTTGCTTCTTACTTTGTCAATTTCGGATGTCTATGCTCGGGGATGATTCTTGGCCACTGGAGGCAGGTTGAGGGAGAGTTTGGGGCCTTCTTTGGGTTCCTCCCTCTCTCTCGTCCATCTAAGCATGGTCCAAGTACCTGAAAAATAGTGCAAAGAACATCCATAAGTGTATTTGCAATGATACTCATATTGGGGAAAATAACCTATAATTCTAATGCATTTGAATGTGATAAAAGTATAAAATGACACGAGATACAACCCTAGAATAGGGTTGGATCACCACCCCAAACTTGAAACATACTTGTCCTCAAGTATGCTCCAACTCAATCTCTTTTCCATTTTCCATAATCAAAAGGTATGACAAATACAATATGATGAGCAACAAATGCTAAATGGGATCAATGGTGACTAGGTACATGCAAATCACTTCCCTCCTCTTCTACTTTCACAAACCAACCATGAAGGGAGCACAGAGCACAAGAACTTTGCATATAATGCATGGATTGCACAAGTTATCAATATCTCATCCATAAGGTTCCGGGTAGACCGTTTCATGATGATGTTAATCGCCGATGACTAGGAGTGTCGTTTCACCTTCATGCCTTCAACCTTATGCTTCAAGTTATGCCAAATGACCCACATGGCTGCGGAAAAGGGATAAAGTGAGCTAGGTTTAATGTTTCCTAGCTCCATGGGTATGAAAAGAGAAGAAAGGGTTGCGGTAAGGTTTGGAGTGTTTTTACACACTCATCTTTTCTTTATTTGAATGCTCTTAAACAGGAGCATCCTCTTATTTTATTTTGTTTTTCTTTTTCTTTCCTTTTTCTTGCCCTTGGTGTAGATATGGCATATGGTAGATAGAGTGAAGCAGGGAGATAAAGATGTGGCCACCCCAAACTTTTGGAGGTGGCCACGGCTAATATGTGCACTTTGGCATCTTTTAATGAGGCGGAGAGGTATGAAGATGATGAAAGAGTGGTCGGGTCAAAGAGGGGTCACTTGGCATAATCTTCCACATAAGGTCTCCTGCATGAAAACTAGTCTGACACTTCACCATAGATATCACATCACATGAATGAACCAAATGAAATCCATATATCAATCAAGTAACTCCACAAACATTAAACGTTCTATGCTTGCTCGGATCATAATTCAATCAATCCAACACATTCCCAAGGGAGGTGACGAGCATGTAAGAAGTCACTTGTTGATACCACATAGCACTTTATCATAGCATATCATCTTATATTTGTCAAAGATGAACAATTTCATTCAATATGGTAAAGATTGAGTCAAAACACGCTTTTTGGACAAGAAACATCAAATCTAGGCAAAATTGGCCAAAAATGTGTCACATTGTACTAAATCACATTCAAACACAATTTTAGGTAAAAAGCAAGTAAATCCTAGCTAAAGCATGCAAAAATTAGCAAAAACCTACATGAGATGCAATGCATGGCTGAAGAAGCAAAAATTTAAAAATACTCAAAAATGCAGAAATGAACTACATGCTATGCAACAAAATCAGAAAAACTAAACTAGATGGCAGAGGTGATATCAAAATGACAAAAAGAGAAAAGGAGTGATGCATACCTCCCTACCCACCCCAAACTTTAGAATCATGCTGTCCTCAGCATGAAACTATAGCTTAGGGAAGATAGGGGAAGAATCAAGTCTGTGGTGGCTGTTGTGGCATCTGAGGAGGATCTGGAGGGGGAGCTGAGTCTGGAGCCGAGCTGAAAGGAGGGTGCTGATAGTAGTGCCCCCAGTAGTCATCCTGGGGTGGAGGATATGCCTGTGGATGTCCAGCTATACCACCCCAAAAGTCTGCACCCCATTCGGGGTTTTGTGCTGCTTGGGCATGCTGGTATTGGTACAAGTGGTTGATCTGGTAATGCATTTGCGGTTGATCTTGCCACATGTAATGCTGGACAAGCTGCATGTCACCTTGAGTCTTCTGAATACTCTCAAGGTGCGCCTGGATGGTAGCCATGTCATAGGCGTTCCCTGAGGGTGGCTGCAGCTGGGATGTCCCCTCATCCCTCCTTTTAGTTCTTCGGGGCTGCCTTGCTTCTTCTGCTTCATGTTCCTGCCCTTGTACATTTGATTCAGCAACGTCTTCCTGTACGGCAATGGCTCCCCTAGTATACGACTCTCTCGGGTGGTCTAGCTGCCATGCCATCAATTTTTCCCTCAACATGTCGCCAGGTCCCAATACGGAAATAAGGGGTTCTGCGTGATAAGGTAGCTCAAGCTCAAACTCCTGCACACTTGTAGTCAAATAAAACATTCTTTTATCTTTCGTTTTTATGGTGTGCGAACGCGTCAGATAGTTGAGGTCAACAAGTTCTGCCTCAATCGCGTCTTGTGCCCTCGAGAGATCATATCCCAACGCTAGCGCAATAGAAGTCACAAACCCACCCATGAGAAAGGGTTTTGTGCTCTTGTAGGGTATGGACTTCATGTGATCAATCAAAAGAACTCCAAGGTCAAGGTACTTCTTGTGGTGCATACCGATCAAGACAATCATATCCTTTTGGGAGATGGAGCCTTGATTATCGTACCTCCCCACAATAGTGTTTGCCATGACCTTCTGCACATAGCGCATCAGCGGGTTACATATAGTAGCAGTTTTTGATCTACCCGCGTAGTAGTCCTCTTTGCCCGTGAATTTCTTCCAGTAATATGCATAGTCCAGAGTGCCGTCTCTCTCTACCATGCCGTCATCTAATTTCATGGCTTCTTCAGGATTAGAGGCGAAGATAGCATTCAGCTCAGTGGAAGTGAGGGTGTGCATGTTGCCCATCATGGCAAATCTGAGTGCATCACAACCCCTCACTTTTGTCTTATCCAGAGTGGCAAAGAATTCTTGGGTCAATGTGGGGTATGTAGGTTGGGGTGTGAAAAGAACGCCCCACAACCCAATTGTCTTCAATCCCATTTCCACTATCTCCTTGATTCCAAGATCCTCGATGGTCTTCTCGCAACCGTACCTGGAGGCGACGACTCGCCTTGTCATACACTCGGGGTAAATGAGATGAGCCTTCTTTTGCCTGTGTCCTCTTCCATAGGACACTCCCGCCTGTGCTTTGCCCAGGGTTCTTTCTCTGTCTGCCTCCAAAAATGTCACGACATCTTCTCCTTCCGGTTCCAGCTCCACCTCTTCCTCCTCGCTATCTTGTTCTTCCTCCATCGCATATGATTGCAACCCCGAGCTGGTATCAAAATTGTACCAGTGGGCCGACTGCTCCTCGTCGTGCTGCAATTTCCGCGAGGGTTGCGGCTGCCCACCACGCCTCGCCGTCACCTGAGACGTCGAGTGGCGGGGTGGTGTGGGCTTTGGCGGCAGCCTGGACGAGGATGGTGCCGCTTTTGATTTTGGGTTTCTCTTCACGGCCACTGGCTCGAGTTCATCAATGAAGTTGTCCAAGTCGACCTCCATGGACTCCTCCTCTTCTTCGTCCTCCCCCTCGTAGGTAGCGTCTATGATATGGTGGCTATCGGATGAGCGGGTGTGTGATCCGCTCACCGATTGCGACCGGCGGAGGGAGTGATGGGCGGAAGCGGTGGGTGATGGGGTGTGGGATGGAATGGACACCTCGGAGGAGGCATTTTTAGAACGTTGCTTCCCTCCGGTGATGATGTTCGTCCCCTTGGCTAAGGCTTTCCCAAACTTCTTCATGGCGAGGATGGAGGTGGAAGTGGTGTTAGGAGGGGAATTTTCGGATTTGGTGGAGAAGGTGGTGTGGGTGTGGTTTTATGGGTGGAATGGAAGGAAATTGATGTACGGATGATGGTTATCTGATTAGTGGTGGATTTGGGCGAGAATGGAGGGGTTTTTGTGGAGGTTTTGTGTGTGTGTGTGGGGGGGGGTTTGCTGGGCGGAATGGAGATGGAGGTGCGATTGGGAGAGATTGGACGGTGGGAATGGGAGAGGGAAGGCTGGGGATCGATTTGGGATGGATTGGGGATCAAAAAGAGGTGGATTTGGGGGTTAGGGGTGACCAACGGGGGAGCCCAAGGTCGTTTTCCGCCGCCACGGATGTTTTCTGGAGGTGGAAGACGAAGGAATGAGGGGGGGGGGTCGTTTTTGGACACTTAAAAGTATATTTTTTTTTCTGAACCGGGTTCAGCCACGGTCGTGGTGGAGGGCCACAGTCATGGCGGAGGGCCACAGTTGGGTAGCACGGCCGTGGCGGGTGCCACGGTCGTGTTGTCGATGAAGAACTCCCCGGTCTGACCTCGCCACGGTCGTGATGTCCCGCCACGGTCGTGGTTCTGTCCTCACACCACGGTCATGGTCGACTTGCCACGGTCGTGGCTGATCTTCGAAACAACCTGTAACTTCGGCCAAAATGCAGCAATAACTCCCACGGCCGTGGCCGTTTCCCACGGTCATGGCCAACCTTCTTTAACACGGCCGTGGTAAGGACCACGGTCGTTGGCACTCTCCTTCGCCATGGTCGTGGCAGCTCGCCACGGTCGTGGCCGATCTTCAAAACAACCTATAACTTTGGCCAATTTGGTGCTTTAATTCCCACGGCCGTGGCATAGAGCCACGGTCGTGTTTGGCCGCCTGTGCCACGGTCGTGGTCCATCCCCACGGCCGTGGTGAATTTGTCTCTTCAATTTTCAAACTTCAAAACATGATCTTTTGGTTTTACTTGTTCTATTGCCACAAATATGACCGAATGACCACGATTAACTTATAGATCCTCTCTCTCTGATGTCTATCACCTGCCATCATCAAAACTCAAACAAAAACTGTGAAGCACAGGTGTGCATGTGTGTATTTGTGTAAAACAAAACTAAAGTATCAAAAGAAGGGTTGAGAGTCTCAAACGATGTGGGTTGCCTCCCACTAGCGCTAAATTTACCGCCTTTAGCCAGGCTTATTGATTGTTGGACTTTTCACTTCTTTGGGACTTTCAAGAGATCCTTGTAGTAAATCCCTTTCTCATCCTCATCTAAGCATTCATCTTCATCAAATTCTTCTTCTACCATCATGACAATATCAAAATCTTGGTTGGCCTTGTCTGGGCCGACCTCAACGACAAGTTTTAACCTTTGCCCATTAACAACGGATTCCTTAGCTCCTTCTTTTGCACAAATGATCACTGCCCCGGATGGGTACACCTTCTTGACAAGGTAAGGACCTTCCCATCTAGAATGAAGCTTTCCGGGGAAGAACTTCATCCTTGAATTGTACAACCATACCCATTTTCTGGGCTCAAACTCTTTCTTCTTTATGATCTTGTCATGTAGAAACTTGGTTCTTCCCTTGTAGTTCTTTGACATTTCATAGGCTTCATGTCGCATCTCTTCTAGCTCATGCAATTGAAACTTTCTTCTCATTCCGGCACTCTCTTCATCAAAGTCCATCCTCTTCAAGGCCCACAGTGCCTTGTGTTGCATCTCAACCGGCAAATGGAAACTCTTACCATAGACAAGCTTGAACGGTGTAGTGCCAATCGGGGCTTTATATGCAGTCCTATATGCCCATAAAGCTTCATTGAGTCGAAGTGACCAATCCTTACGGTCCGGTCGCACCGTCTTCTCCAAAATGAGATTTATCTCCCGATTTGCCAACTCAACTTGACCACTCGTTTGAGGGTGGTAAGGAGTAGCTACATGATGGTTCACCCCATGTCTCTTTAGCAGTCCTTCAAAAGTGCGGTGAATGAAATGACTCCCGCCATCACTAATCACAACCCTTGGAACACCAAAACGGCTAAAGATGTTGGATCTCACGAAATCACACACCACTTTATGATCATTTGTTCTTGTTGCCACCGCCTCAATCCATTTTGATACATAGTCTACGGCGACCAAGATGTAGACATACCCAAAAGAAGGGGGGAAAGGACCCATAAAGTCAATCCCCCAAACATAAAACACTTCTACCACCAAGATAGGTGACAAAGGCATCATGTCCCTCTTTGAGATAGTACCCACTTTTTGGCACTTGATGCAACTCTTACAAAATTCATGAGCATCTTTGAACAATGTCGGCCAGTAGAATCCACATTGAAGAACTTTGGTGGCTGTGCGTTTCCCTCCAAAATGGTCTCCACACACTCCGGAATGGCACATAGATAAGACTTCTTGCTGCTCCATCTCTGGAATGCACCTCCTAATGAGTTGGTCCGGGCAATACTTAAAGAGGTGAGGGTCATCCCAAATGTAGTTCTTCACCATGGCAAACAATCTCTTGCTTTCCTCTCGTGTCCACATGCTTGGTATCCTCCCACTGGCTAGGAAATTCGCTATATGCTTGTACCATGGCTTTTGGACAGATGAGACTAAGAGGAGTTGTTCATGTGGCATTGTCTCTTTGATTGGACTTGTCATATCAATAGGTCCATCAAGGCGGGAGAGATGATCCGCAGCACCATTTTCTATCCCTTTCTTATCCACAATTTCTATGTCAAATTCTTGGAGTAACAAAATCCATCGGATCAACCTCGGCTTTGAGTCTTTCTTGGACATGAGGTACTTCAACGCAGCATGGTCCGTGTAGATTGTCACTTTGTTTTGCAAGAGATATGACCGGAACTTGTCAAGAGCGAAGATCACCGCAAGCAGCTCCTTCTCGGTAGTCGTATAGTTTCTTTGAGCATCGTATAATGTTTTGCTTGCATAATAGATAGCATGAGGAATTCGGCCAATGCGTTGACCCAGCACAACCCCCACCGCCATATCGGATGCATCTGTCATGATCTCGAACGGCAAAGAGAAATTTGGGGTCTGCATGATAGGAGCAGAAATAAGCCTCTCTTTCAGATGATTGAAGGCTTCAACACATTTGTCATCAAACTGGAATTCAACATCTTTCTCAAGTAATCGACATAGTGGTCTTGAGATTTTGCTAAAGTCCTTGATAAAACGCCAGTAGAATCCTGCATGTCCCAAGAAAGATCGAACATGTCTTACGGTCGAAGGAAAGTCGAGTGTAGAAATAAGGCCCACTTTGGCCTTGTCAACTTCAATCCCGTCTTTAGAGACTCGGTGGCCTAGGACGATGCCCTCAGGAACCATGAAGTGGCTTTTCTCCCAAGAAAGAACCAGCCGAACTTTCACGCATCTCTCGAGGACGGAAGCCAAGTGTAGCAAACATTCATCAAAAGTTTTCCCGAAAACTGAAAAATCATCCATGAAGACTTCAAGTGATGAATCGAGCATGTCAGCGAAGATTGAGGTTACACATCTCTGGAAAGTGGAAGGGGAATTACACAATCCAAATGGCATTCTCCGATAGGCAAATGTACCACTTGGACAAGTGAATGTCATCTTTTCTTGATCCACCAGATGCACTGCAATCTGAAAATATCCTGAGTATCCATCCAGAAAACAGTAGAAGCTTTTCCCAACCAATCTTTCCAGAATCTGATCAAGAAACGGGAGTGGGTAATGATCTTTCTTTGTCTTTTCATTGAGCTTCCGGTAATCCACGCACATTCTCCACTTTGATTGCTCTCTCACCGACATAAGCTCACCATCGACATTTTCTGCAACCGTAATCCCGCCCTTCTTGGGCACAACTTGGATGGGACTCACCCACGTACTGTCAGAAATGGGATAGATGATCCCTGCATCGAGAAACTTTACAACCTCTTGAGTTACAACATCCTTCAACTTTGGATTTAGCCTTCTTTACATTTGACGGGTCGGTCTCGCATCTTCTTCTAAGTATATCCGATGAACACAAATGGAGGGGTCAATCCCTCTCAAGTCAGCAATAGACCATCCAATGGCTTGGATGTTCTTCCTCAAGACTTTCATCAAGGCATCTTTTTGCTCAGGAGAGAGAATGGAGGAAATGATCATCGGGAGGGTGTCATTTGAGCCAAGGAAAGCATACTTCAATCCTTCAGGAAGTTTTTTCAACTCAAGAACGAGGGGTGCTTCAAGGGAGTTTTTCAAAGGTGCAGAAATAGACGGGAGGTCCTGGCTTGCAGCCACTAAGGCTAGCTCGCACTCTTCATCATCCTCATCATCGTCGTCAGGGAACTCAACAATTGGTTCAAGACCTCTACCTTGAGTAGCAGTTTCAATCCACGCAGGTAGGAACTCTTCAACAATCTCATCTAGGCATTCCACCAAATAACAATCTTCTTCGGTGGCCCCTATCACTTCGGCTGTCGTAGAAGACTTGAAAATGTTCAACCTGATCTTCATGTGCATAAAATGTAACATACATGGTCCCCGTCCTCACATGGATCACGGCATCAGCTGTGGCTAAGAAAGGTCTCCCCAAGATGATTGACACCTTTCTAGCTTCCCTTTCCATATCAAGAATGATAAAGTCGGTTGGGAAGAAGGCAGAAGTATCCTCATCAAGACGGACCAGCACATCATCCACACGCCCTCTAGGCGTCTTCACAGATTGGTCGGCCAACTGTAGAGTGCAATGGGCTGGCCTCAACTCTCCCATTTGGAGCTCAGCAAACAGATCATACGACATCAAGTTTACGCTAGACCCCAAGTCAAGAAGAGCCTGATCTATGCGATGTGCCCCGATGTAGCACGAGATGACTGGAGCACCGGGATCTTTTCTTTTCTGGGGGATGGTGTGTTGGAGAATGGAACTCACTTGCTCAGTGAGCTTGATCTTCTTAGGCGTCCTCCCTGTTGTCTTTCTCTTGAAGGTGCACAGTTCTTTAAGGAACTTTGCATAGGACGGAATTTGCTTGACTGCATCTAGAATAGGTACATTGATTTTCACTTGCTTGAAGATCTCCAAGATATCATCCGCATGATTCTTCTTTTTCTTTGCAGCAGAAGGTTCCTCAAGTGCATCAGGATATGGCGGGAGTTGGGATCCCAAGCGGTCCAAATCAACAGTATCATCTACCGGTATCACTGGAATCACAGTATCACTGCTCGGCGTCACGGTATCAACACTACCTCTCATCACAGTATCATCCATCCGCATCTCAGTATCAACCTTCCCTGCCTCGGTGTCATCTCTGCCAACAACTGTACCATGGGGTCTCTCCAAAGTCCTACCACTCCTCAATGTAGTCCAAACAAATCGAACCTCTATAGTTTTCTCTGACACTTGTTTTATCGGAGAAAAACTATATAATATTTTAATATGTATATGTATTACAAAAATGTGTCCCCACACATGTACGAGTAGGAGGTGGTCATGCAACCTAAGTGAAAGTGAATGACATCAGTCTAGAAGAGGGAGTAGTTCTAGATTAGATGTCTAGATCCTTGTTGGGATGTATGATAGATGGAATAGATGATATAAGTTTTGATGATATGATATAAGTCTTATATAGATGATACAAGATGATTTGTGTTTGTTTTTAAGGATTAAAGTTCAACTTTGAGGATTTGAGATAAGTTTTGATGATGCAAGTAAATATGCTTTTATGAGATAAGATAAGATAAGTTAAGATAAGCTATGTAAGATAAGAGGTGAGTCAACGAATGCCTCAATCTCTTTTACGAAGGAGGACCTCTAGTGTTAGGACCAGTTTTGGGGTTAACTCCAGAGAGAGTGAGACCCAGCGGGAGAAGGTCAGAGAACCTAAACTCCAAGACATGAGATTATGAGAAATATGTGATATGATATGTCCTAAACTAGAATACTCCTGAGTGAATGAGTTGGGTTGCTTTATGCATGATTCCTATAGTCTTCTTGAACCCTAGATGTCCTTGGGAAGACCAAACCCTAGAGTCAGAGAGAGGATGGTTATATGAACATGTGAACATGAATACTAGTGCCTACCATCTGGGTGAGGGAGAGAGCCCAATACCCTGGAGGAGGTAGCTATGTTAGTTTCTATGAAGCCTCATGCTCGGGTTGGTGGTTTCCCACATAGGAATCTAGTGGTGTATATAAGAGAGTTTTGGGTAAGCATGTTTCAGGGGTAGAAGACCTATGAAGAGTATGTCATAGCATGTTTTGGTTTGTGCTTATGTGGCTAGAGCTCATAAAGTAATCAACTAGAGCCGATGAGGTAGACCTAAGAACCCTAGACTAAAGAGGGAAGAAAAAGTTTTTGTTTATGAGATACGCATAGGGTTGAGTTAGCTCAGAGAGAATGAGCATGGAACTTCCCTCATGATATGGGTCTGGAGAACCTCAGTTGGGCTAGATAAAGCTTTAATATATGTTTGGCAAGCCACTTGTATACTTTTGTCAGCACAACCATGATATAATAGATGTAAGGATGTGATTTAATTTTGAGACATGATATATATACATGATATGATGGTTAACCATATACATGAATAAAGATGAAAATGTGATATCCTTGGTTAATCTTGTGATGAAATCACTAATAAATTTTGCAATTTATTATGAGCAATGAAATAAGATCATATGAATGAAACATGTTACACGAGGTGTTAATCTTAGTGCTTAATGAAGATGAAGGATATAGTTTGACGGTTAGCAAATCATGATGATTATGAAATCTTGATACGATATACATGGATAAAGTGGGTTAAATTTAGTTAACTCCCACCTAAAAGGCATATGTTAATGTTGAACATGTTCTAATAATTAGCTCAATAAAATGTCGATGACACCTTGATATAATGGGTTAACGTGGGTTTAACCCCTTTAGAACATAGTAATATGAGGTGGGAACCCTAATGGATGGCTAAAGATAAAGAAGCAAAATCTAATATATGAGATATGTAATGACATAACCTAAGCTTATAAACCTTTGTTTGAGCCTTCTATGGGGTGAGGTTTCACCCTTGATGCTTTTGAAACCTCCTAATAGTGCTTTGGATACATGGTTCTAGGTAACCTTTGCGGATATGTTACACATAGAATAGTGCCTACATGTGGATGAAGACATGGTAGCTTTCCTTGGAGTATGAGTATGGTTGACTTTCGAGGACGAAAGTTCTTTTAAGATGTATATGATGTGACAAAGTGGTTTTCTGGCTTAATTCCGAGGACTAAATTTCTTTTCAGGTGTGTAGGATGTGATGGAGTGGACTTTAGGAGTCCTTAATCATCCAATGACATAAGTGAAATCATAAGGTTGAATAATATTTAGAGTTCTAAGGTTTTGACAAAGTAGGTGTGTTGATATCATGATTAAGATCTCTCTTTGTATGCCTTTTTGAGGAATTTAATTGGATGGTATAACAGTTGAGTTTTGGCACCATATTTGAGTAGAAGGTATCTTGAGTGGTAGGGAAGCTATGGTTAAAATTTGGTGGCATTTGGATGTTCCTATAGAAAGTTATTTAGGTTTGAAATTTGGGACATAAACTGCCTTTTTGATGAACGGTGGAACAAAGTTCCAAGTAATTAGTGTAAGTTGGTGATCAGATGTAATGTCACACACCCCTTGATCTATGACTGGGCTGCATGGCTCTTCTATTACCGGGGATCCTAGGCCTAGTGGTAGGTGCACTCAGTGAACTGAGGTGCCACATATAGGCTTATATAGAGGGTTAGTGTTTGACCCTTGGATGGGAACGATCGCACGTCACACAACTGACCCTTCCTTGGAACCGCTTGGAGATCACGGAGCAGAGAACTGGACAAATTTCATGCATCCATGATCAGCGATTGTGGGATGGAAGGAGGGAGAGAGGCGACAGTTGTTTTCCGTGTGGAAGAGATAACCTACGACCCTGACCCCTCCCTCATGTAATATGAAGCTGAGTGCCATGAGAGCTCCGTCTCCACTGACTCTCCACCGCAAGTTCTATGCAATTCAAGAAAAGAGGGTCTGGAGGAAGAAGGACCATGACATGGATAGAGGAAGCTATCTTTCCCTGGAGTTCCGTCATCATAGGAGACTAGTTGGGTTTTGAGGCCAATCAACTACGAAGCCGTGCTACCCGGACTCCACAAACTTCACCGGAGAAGCCACACCAGATGGAGGCAGTAAACCGGCGGCACCAAGCCTAGATGCGAGGATGAGAGGGAAGAGAAGCACCTTGATGGGGTTGCTCGGTCGCTGGAGATGAGGCTTGCAGCGGAGACCCTCACACATCAGAACGGAGTTTCCTCCTCGAGTTTTGAACGAGCCCAGGACGAAGGGCCCGAGAACGCAGCGGCGGCGGCATCGCTTGAGAGTGATCTCAACACTCAGGCACACCCAGAACTGAGACATCCATGAGCCTTGTTGTGTGCTTTCCGGAGCCGCTTGCGTCAGCGGCGGCTTGGGCAGAAGCTTGGAGCCCGCACACACGAGATACCCGACGGCGGCGGTGCTCGAACGAGCCCAGGTGGGATCAGGTTCGCGTGATGCTGAGAAAGGTGACCCAGCCGGGTCATCGGATCGCTAGATCTGTGGATCGTAGGTAGGATTCAGATCAAGAGGGTAGAACCAGCGAGGGACAACACCAGCCCGATGCCACGTGGCGACACCTGAGTGGCCAATAAAAGGTAAATCTTCAATATTTTACCAAATCTTGCAAAAGCCATAGTAATTAGTACGATTATCAGAAAAATACAAATAAGGTACCAAAATGTTCAGAAAAATGAGTAGAACACAATGAATGCATAATATCAGTATTTTGTTGCACAAATAACAGTGATATCAAATAAGATGTGTTATGCTTGTTTCATGGATAATAAATATCAAACGATGTTCTAAATTTATGATAACATGTCAGTAAATCTATAATCATGTTTATCATGCATCTGATGTCAATAATGATCATATTGATGCACGAAATTATGTAATTACTTAATATGGCTAGTTAGGGCTAATAATCCTAAATAATATGTAATTAATGCATACGTGCTCAATAAATCAGGGAAACTACAGAAAACCCTCATACCTGTAACTGGAAGATAATATATAAATCTGTGATCAGTTTTATAAACGAAATCCATGTTATATGAAGAGAATCCTTAATACATGTGATGTAACCTTGATATGGTTAATGAAAGTGACATATTGTTAAATATGTTCACATAATAACGTGACACATGAGTATATCCAGTTGATGAACTATAATCTGGAATATGACATCAGTAGGATAAATCTAAGATAAGAATGCAGGTAATAGTGGAAATATTGTAATGAGATAAGGTAAACCCTAAAATGGATTAACTAGGGTTAAGATGGTGAGAACCTGATGATCGTATGTGATCTTATCTTTATCAGGGTTGACCAGGATGTAGTTGACATCAGGGATATGTGTGATGATTAGGATGTCTCTTTGGAAGGTACGCCATTACCTCTTGCTTGGCTTATTATACATTATGCTTGTGTTAAATGGTAGTAAAGACTTGGCATATGGTATTGATTGAAATGATTGTCTTATATGATATGTTGCTTGAATTTCCATACTTATGGCTATGAAAACATGAAACATAAAGTATCTGATCCATCATATGATATCACTAAACTCTTTGGTAGTACAGTGCATTGAAGAAACATCAAATCCCTTGGTGGCAGATGTAACATCAAAGCCCTTAGTGGCAGATGTACGAGTTATATGACATGGCCTAAAAACATCAAAGCCCTAGGGGCAGATGTACGAGATATATGATGGAAACTAAGCTTAAAATATGTGTTCTCTTTTGTTATTGAATATCTTTATGCAAGTATACTCTTTTCTTATATTTATTTATACCTGCCAAGTATTAGTTTTATCTTATTACCAAGATATGATGAGAGGTATATAAAAAGACACGTAGGCGTACTCTATACAATATTCTTGAAATATTGTGCTGACGTGAACCACATGTAATCTTTTGTTTCGGTTGTGGTTATGATCTTGAAGATCCAGGATAGTTGAGAGTTGTGTGGCGAGCTGATGTACAGGTGGACCTGTTGTCTTAAGATCCTGTAGTTTAGTAGTAGTACATGTATATGTATAGCTTGCTGTTCAATATGTAATATCAAATGTTGTAAAAATTCATGTTGTAATTATATGTTGAATGGTGAACATGTGTGTATGGTTTTATTATTGTTCATGTGCATGTGCTACTGATTGTTTTCCTTCTGACTCCCTTGATTTTCTTCTTCTTAGCCTAGTGTGGGGTGTTTAAATTGGGATTCTCACTGAGGTGAGGGTTTCAATTTGGACGTCACACTTCAGATTAAGTTTTAGAAAATATGGGGATGTCACAGGTGGTATCATAGCATGAACAATAGCAAAGCCTGACTTTTGCTCATTATGCAACTCAAAACTAAGGAAAACCTTGAACTTAATAATCTTTAGGGTTAGATTAGTCATCTTTTAGAGACTAGATCTGACCTAACCTCTAGGTTAGCACCTAGATGTCTGAGAACTAGGTCTAGACTGGTGCTTGTTGAACAACAAGTCCTTAGATGTCGTTCTTTCCTTGTAGTGTAGCGGTATGGGACGTTGCACTATTTGGAAATGACGTACATAAATAGAAGAGAAACCCTAGACATATGGCGCTCGTTGTCTAGAGTAGCTACGCTAGTCTACCCCATGTTCTCCCCCTTTTCACTAGTTTTCATGACACTGGACTCTCTACTATGTGTGGGACACTCGTTTCTGGTTTTGGTTTTTGATTCCAAATGAATCGAACCTCGATAGTTTTTCCTGACGCTTGTTTTATCGGAGAAAAACTATATAATATTTTAATATGTATATGTATTACAAAAATGTGTCCCCACACATGTACGAGTAGGAGGTGGTCATGCAACCTAAGTGAAAGTGAATGACATCAGTCTAGAAGAGGGAGTAGTTCTAGATTAGATGTCTAGATCCTTGTTGGGATGTATGATAGATGGAATAGATGATATAAGTTTTGATGATATGATCTAAGTCTTATATAGATGATATAAGATGATTTGTGTTTGTTTTTAAGGATTAAAGTTCAACTTTGAGGATTTGAGATAAGTTTTGATGATGCAAGTAAATATGCTTTTATGAGATAAGATAAGATAAGTTAAGATAAGCTATGTAAGATAAGAGGTGAGTCAGCGAATGCCTCAATCTCTTTTACGAAGGAGGACCTCTAGTGTTAGGACCAGTTTTGGGGTTAACTCCAGAGAGAGTGAGACCCAGCGGGAGAAGGTCAGAGAACCTAAACTCCAAGACATGAGATTATGAGAAATATGTGATATGATATGTCCTAAACTAGAATACTCCTGAGTGAATGAGTTGGGTTGCTTTATGCATGATTCCTATAGTCTTCTTGAACCCTAGATGTCCTTGGGAAGACCAAACCCTAGAGTCAGAGAGAGGATGGTTATATGAACATGTGAACATGAATACGAGTGCCTACCATCTGGGTGAGGGAGAGAGCCCAATACCCTGGAGGAGGTAGCTATGTTAGTTTCTATGAAGCCTCATGCTCGGGTTGGTGGTTTCCCACATAGGAATCTAGTGGTGTATATAAGAGAGTTTTGGGTAAGCATGTTTCAGGGGTAGAAGACCTATGAAGAGTATGTCATAGCATGTTTTGGTTTGTGCTTATGTGGCTAGAGCTCATAAAGTAATCAACTAGAGCCGATGAGGTAGACCTAAGAACCCTAGACTAAAGAGGGAAGAAAAAGTTTTTGTTTATGAGATACGCATAGGGTTGAGTTAGCTCAGAGAGAATGAGCATGGAACTTCCCTCATGATATGGGTCTAGAGAACCTCAGTTGGGATAGATAAAGCTTTAATATATGTTTGGCAAGCCACTTGTATACTTTTGTTAGCACAATCATGATATAATAAATGTAAGGATGTGATTTAATTTTGAGACATGATATATATACATGATATGATGGTTAACCATATACATGAATAAAGATGAAAATGTGATATCCTTGGTTAATCTTGTGATGAAATCACTAATAAATTTTGCAATTTATTATGAGCAATGAAATAAGATCATATGAATGAAACATGTTACACGAGGTGTTAATCTTAGTGCTTAATGAAGATGAAGGATATAGTTTGACGGTTAGCAAATCATGATGATTATGACATCTTGATACGATATACATGGATAAAGTGGGTTAAATTTAGTTAACTCCCACCTAAAAGGCATATGTTAATGTTGAACATGTTCTAATAATTAGCTCAATAAAATGTCGATGACACCTTGATATAATGGGTTAACTTGGGTTTAACCCCTTTAGAACATAGTAATATGAGGTGGGAACCCTAATGGATGGCTAAAGATAAGGAAGCAAAATCTAATATATGAGATATGTAATGACATAACCTAAGCTTATAAACCTTTGTTTGAGCCTTCTATGGAGTGAGGTTTCACCCTTGATGCTTTTGAAACCTCCTAATAGTGCTTTGGATACATGGTTCTAGGTAACCTTTGCGGATATGTTACACATAGAATAGTGCCTACATGTGGATGAAGACATGGTAGCTTTCCTTGGAGTATGAGTATGGTTGACTTTCGAGGACGAAAGTTCTTTTAAGATGTATATGATGTGACAAAGTGGTTTTCTGGCTTAATTCCGAGGACTGAATTTCTTTTCAGGTGTGTAGGATGTGATGGAGTGGACTTTAGGAGTCCTTAATCATCCAATGACATAAGTGAAATCATAAGGTTGAATAATATTTAGAGTTCTAAGGTTTTGACAAAGTAGGTGTGTTGATATCATGATTAAGATCTCTCTTTGTATGCCTTTTTGAGGAATTTAATTGGATGGTATAACAGTTGAGTTTTGGCACCATATTTGAGTAGAAGGTATCTTGAGTGGTAGGGAAGCTATGGTTAAAATTTGGTGGAATTTGGATGTTCCTATAGAAAGTTATTTAGGTTTGAAATTTGGGACATAAACTGCCTTTTTGATGAACGGTGGAACAAAGTTCCAAGTAATTAGTGTAAGTTGGTGATCAGATGTAATGTCACACACCCCTTGATCTATGACTGGGCTGCATGGCTCTTCTATTACCGGGGATCCTAGGCCTAGTGGTAGGTGCACTCAGTGAACTGAGGTGCCACATATAGGCTTATATAGAGGGTTAGTGTTTGACCCTTGGATGGGAACGATCGCACGTCACACAACTGACCCTTCCTTGGAACCGCTTGGAGATCACGGAGCAGAGAACTGGACAAATTTCATGCATCCATGATCAGCGATTGTGGGATGGAAGGAGGGAGAGAGGGGACCGTTGTTTTCCGTGTGGAAGAGATAACCTACGACCCTGACCCCTCCCTCATGTAATATGAAGCTGAGTGCCATGAGAGCTCCGTCTCCACTGACTCTCCACCGCAAGTTCTATGCAATTCAAGAAAAGAGGGTCTAGAGGAAGAAGGACCATGACATGGATAGAGGAAGCTATCTTTCCCTGGAGTTCCGTCATCATAGGAGACTAGTTGGGTTTTGAGGCCAGTCAACTACGAAGCCGTGCTACCTGGACTCCACAAACTTCACCGGAGAAGCCACACCAGATGGAGGCAGTAAACCGGCAAAAACAAGCCTAGATGCGAGGATGAGAGGGTAGAGAAGCACCTTGATGTGGTTGCTCGGTCGCTAGAGATGAGGCTTGCAGCGGAGACCCTCGCACATCAGAACGGAGTTTCCCCCTCAGGTTTCGAACGAGCCCAGGACGAAGGGCCCGAGAACGCAGCGACGGCGACAGTGCTTGAGAGCGATCTCAACACTCAGGCACACCCAGAACTGAGACATCCCTGAGCCTTGTTGTGTGCTTGCCGGAGCCGCTTGCGTCGGCGGCAGCTTGGGCAGAAGCTTGGATCCCGCACGCACAAGATACCCGACGACGGCGGCGCTCGAACGAGCCCAGGTGGGATCAGGTTCGCGTGATGCTGAGAAAGGTGACCCAGCCGGGTCATTGGATCGCTAGATCTGTGGATCGTAGGTAGGATTCAGATCAAGAGGGTAGAACCGGTGAGGGACAGCACCAGCCCGATGCCACGTGGCGACACCTGAGTGGCCAATAAAAGGTAAATCTTCAATATTTTACCAAATCTTGCAAAAACCATAGTAATTAGTACGATTATCAGAAAAATACAAATAAGGTACCAAAATGTTTAGAAAAATGAGTAGAACACAATGAATGCATAATATCAGTCTTTTGTTGCACAAATAATAGTGATATCAAATAAGATGTGTTATGCTTGTTTCATGGATAATAAATATCAAACGATGTTCTTAAATTATGATAACATGTCAGTAAGTCTATAATCATGTTTATCATGCACCTAATGTCAATAATGATCGTGTTGATGCACTGAATTATGTAATTACTTAATATGGCTAGTTAGGGCTAATAATCCTAAATAATATGTAATTAATGCATACATGCTCAATAAATCAGGGAAACTACAGAAAACCCTCATACCTTTAACCGGAAGATAATATATAAATCTGTGATCAGTTTTATAAACGAAATCCATGTTATATGAAGAGAATCCTTAATACATGTGATGTAACCTTGATATGGTTAATGAAAGTGACATATTGTTAAATATGTTCACATAATAACATGACACATGAGTATATCCAGTTGATGAACTATAATATGGAATATGACATCAGTAGGATAAATCTAAGATAAGAATGCAGGTAATAGTGGAAATATCGTAATGAGATAAGGTAAACCCTAAAATGGATTAACTAGGGTTAAGATGATGAGAACCTGATGATCGTATGTGATCTTATCTTTATCAGGGTTGACCAGGATTTAGTTGACATCAGGGATATGTGTGATGATTAGGATGTCTCTTTGGAAGGTACGCCATTACCTCTTGCTTGGCTTATTATACATTATGCTTGTGTTAAATGGTAGTAAAGACTTGGCATATGGTATTGATTGAAATGATTGTCTTGTATGATATGTTGCTTGAATTTCCATACTTATGGCTATGAACACATGAACATAAAGTATCTGATCCATCATATGATAGCACTAAACTCTTTGGTAGTACAGTGCATTGAAGAAACATCAAATCCCTTGGTGGCAGATGTAACATCAAAGCCCTTGGTGGCAGATGTACGAGTTATATGACATGGCCTAAAAACATCAAAGCCCTAGGGACAGATGTATGAGATATATGATGGAAACTAAGCTTAAAATATGTGTTCTCTTTTGTTATTGAATATCTTTACGCAAGTATACTCTTTTATTATATTTCTTTATACCTGCCAAGTATTAGTTTTATCTTATTGCCAAGATATGATGAGAGGTATATAAAAAGACATGTAGGCGTACTCAGTACAATATTCTTGAAATATTGTGCTGACGTGTACCGCATGTAATCTTTTGTTTAGGTTGTGGTTATGCTCTTGAAGATCCAGGATAGTTGAGAGTTGTGTGGTGAGCTGATGTACAGGTGGACCTGTTGTCTTAAGATCCTATAGTTTAGTAGTAGTACATGTATATGTATAGTTTGCTATTCAATATGTAGTATCAAATGTTGTAAAAATTCATGTTGTAATTATATGTTGAATGGTGAACATGTGTGTATGGTTTTATTATTGTTCATGTGCATGTGCTACTGATTGTTTTCCTTCTGAATCCCTTGATTTTCTTATTCTTAGCCTAGTGTGGGGTGTTTAAATTGGGATTCTCGCTGAGGTGAGGGTTTCAATTTGGACGTCACACATCAGATTAAGTTTTAGAAAATCTGGGGAAGTCACATAATGACTAATCAAGTAAAACTCTAATCATGCAGTGCCCTGTGCCATAAAACTATTCCAATGTTAGGACTTGCTGGATGGTGAAACGAGTATTCTAAAAGGGAAACTCAGAGTCGTATATTATGGAGTATATTTGAGTGCAAGTAGGATGTATCCTTTTCATCATGATCTTAACATTATATAGAACGTTCAAAGCCGTATCTCGAAATGAATGATTATATGTACATGTGATATAAATGAGGACAACTGTGGTTGTACCTCAGATGATATAGTTGAATACCCTAATTTCTAGTGTCATGGCATGTATACAAAGGGCAGACTATGCTGATAGCAACTTGAATGATATGTCACTGCAAAGGTCTCGTACTGATTGGAGGGAAGAGATCTTAGGATTTTGGATTTCCTAGATCTTGTATGGAACTGATTGTGACTTTGCAGTGGCCAGTTGGAAGTTTGTGTGGTATGACTCAAACTCACTAGGGCTTGATTAAATATGCAATCCAACCAACTAGTATATCTGTTAGGGTTAAATTATGATTCACATTGGATGATAACCCTTGCCTTGCTTCTTGTAATGATTAGTTGAGGTATAATGTGGTAAAAGAAATCAACTGTTTAAAAGGTGTTACCTGTGCATGTTCCTCTGTATATTATGTTAATCATTCTTTGCTATAACATTATCCATTTTACTTGCTTAATTCCATAACATAATATAATCAATAAACATTGTTGAGAGTTATATCTCTTGTTGGGACATGGGTCTCACCTCGTGGTTCACCACATCTTTTTAGGTGATCACAAGCGATGTCTTCAGGCTCATAGTAGTGAAGAGGAGAAACTTGGATATCAATAGGAGAAGAAGGTTGGCTAGTTTTTAGTGTTCTATATACTATGTATATCAACTTGAGTTTTTGGTAGTATGCTAAAGTTGTATATGACGAGTATATATGGAACATTGCTTTTGTATATAGGTTGTGGCTAATTCCACTGGACAATTATATAAATACCTAGTATGGTATGCATTTTTTATGCAGGATGTTGGACTCATATGTAAATGTTCCTGGACATGTTTGAAATGTTATATATGGTTGGAATTATCCCCTTTTCTTGCCATGTGTTAATTAGTAATCTATCGTGTTTTAGGTTTTGAGTAATCTCAGTTAGTGTGGCTTGTGTGCCACAAACCTGGTGTCTAACCTAGTCTTTTTGAGGTGGGCCTGATATGTGGATGAGGTTTGTGAAAAGGGATGTTAGGTTTGTTAGTTTCCAATTGAGGGACTTCAAGGATGGGAGTGAAGGTTTTATTGACATTGGAATTGGTAGTATATTGTGAAGGTTCCTTTTCAACAAACACAACATCATCATCCTCAAAACTTATGGCACAATGGGAGGCTTCTATACAAGAGGGGGAGGATCATAAAGGTTTCTAGAACGTGTGGAGATGACCTTAAGTTTTTCAGGATGCTTTGGGATGCTTTCAAGATACCCCAAAAAGGTACCGACATGAGGTATTTGGCTGGCAAGGAGTTGGGCCAATCGAGTATCAGTTTCCATCTGGTGGGCCTACTATGAAAGTACCATCTGCTCTAGAGCATCTATTTTGTCATCAGGAGAGGGGATGGGTGCATTTTGTTGCATTTGTTGTGTTTGATTCATTTTTTGGTGCTGTTGTCCTTAGTAAGCCCACCATTTTGGAAATTATCCAGTAATTCCCTTGGTTCCCAAAATTACTTTGGTTGTTTTTGTATTTGAATCTTAGGGGTGGATGGTTTGAGTTGTTGACTTGAGAAGATCTTTGTCGGCTAGAATTTTAACACCAATCAGATTGTCATATTGGAACCCAGGGTGGTTCCTTGCATGATTATGATTATAGTAGGATTGACCGGGTATATTGTCAATGGAGTTGAGGTCCTCCATTTGCTGTCCAAACTCATGTTGCATGGGGGTATTATAGAGAAGTTCACATTGTTGGGGAATGGTCATACCATTGTAAGATGCCATAGAGAGAGCCAACATATTTAATTTGTTGTGATTGTCCTCCTTTCATAGGCATTGAAGGAAGATTATATACAATATTGTTGAGGACAAGAAGCTTAAGGCTCTTAGCAATAGCCTTTATGTCAGAATTATCCTTGGTTTTGACTATATTTAGTACCCTTCCAGATCCTCGGTCTTCTTGGGTCTTAGAACTTTGTATAACAAACTCCCAAGCACTATCAAAGTTTTGAAACATAAAATTTCCTCCAGATGGGGAACCGAGAAAAACTTTGATGTTGTCATCAACACCTCAATTGAAGGTTTCAATAAGTTGAACTTGGGAAATGTGGTGATGAGGACAACTACAGATAAGGTCCTTGAAACTCTCCCAGGCTTCACCCAAGGTCTCTCCAGGGAGCATGCCTAACTGAGTAATTTCTCCCCTAATTTGATTAGTGAGAGACGAGGGTAATACTTCTCTAGGAACTTGGACCAGAGAGTATCTCAAGTAGAATAATGATCAACCTCCATGGCATTGTACCAACTACTAGCTTAGTCTGACAAGGAGTACTTGAACAATTTCAATTTTTTCGCATCTTCAGAGATGCCAGGTATCTTGGTTAAGGAACATAGGTCTGAAAACCACTAGAGGTGAACCTGACAACTGTCACCCTTGTTACCATCAAAGGGGTTGGCTTGAAGCATTGCAATCCACTAAGTGTGGTTCTCAAATTGGGGAGCAGTGATATGGCATGGCACAAATGGATGTTGTGCATAGGATCTTAGGGATTGAAAAATACTTAAGTTGTTTTTTCATTCAACCTCACATAAAGTGACTACTTGACTTCTTGTTTAACCAAAAGGGTAGTGCATAGCATGGCTTCTTGAGCCGCTCGCTCAGCTAGCATAGGTTCTCTTTGAGGGCAAGAAACTGCTCAACCCTGCAATTTACTTCTTATTCATCCATCCAATGTTGATTTGTTTAGTTTAAATGATGGATAGTCCTATCTATCTTGGGATCAAAAGCAGGCGACACAAAATTAGTGTTTTGTGAGCATGACATACATCACTTGGTCCTTGAAAGAATGAAATTTTTTTAAACAAAAGGTGTTTGATTCAAGAAAATTAAGCATGATTGTAGAAAAAAATAGTACTACCAGAATGGAGGAGTAGCACTATCAGAATGGGACTCGACAGGCAAAGAAAAAAAAGATTTTTTTTTGGTTCAAAGTGAATTGGGGTGTGATAAAACAATACGTTGTCCCCACCAATGATGCCAAATTTGATGCACGTTGAGTACACAACAATTCACTAGTAGTTGATTCTTAGATTTTCTCCTTTGTTAATGATAAAACAACCACTTAAAGAAGTTGGTTAGTTTATTAGTATAGAAAGGGTCGACACCACATAATAAAGTTTTTAAGATTGCGTTTGAACCAACTTGCTTCGAACAATTACTTTGAATGTGGAGGTTTGGTTATTGAAGGTTGATTATGATAGAATAAGATAATAAAGAGTTACACTAAGAACACGATAATAAAGAGTTACACTAAGAACAAGATAAGAAAGAGTTACACTAAGAACAATTAAGGAAAGATTAATTATGAAAATAATTAAATTTCAAAAGTAAGAGTGATTGGGAAAACTGAGTTTGGCTTGACGATAGAGGATACTAGGGTTATGGGTTTCACACCCATAGCTTGTGTAGAAACTAGATTGATATATTTAAGAATAGAAAATTAGTTACACGAAGGCATGTGATAACATTTTCAAACACATTTACAAAAGTTCAAACTTCTTGCAAACCCATTGATCCTGGTGTTTGTGGATCCTTGCTCAATCATCCCAATAAAGCTCCTTCGGAGATCTTATTTGGATCTCTATGTGCTTGTTTGGTTGTTTTGAGCCTTAGGGTTTGAGATCTCTTCACCCAATACTAACATTCAGAAAAAATAAGTGATCAAGTCATTTAAGCCATGCAATAAATCAAACAAACACCATCTAACAAGTTAGATCACATAATAAAAATCGACATAATCAACTAGGGTTGTGGGCCTATTCCCCATGCCCTGATATGAAGAACTACTCATGATTCATGGATAATAATGAAGGAGTAAGGGAAGGAAGAAGGGGAGACATATACTAGTAAAAGAGAAAGAATCTAGAGGGGACTCTGGTTTAGTGACAATGAAATTGCAACCCTGCTTAATTCCTTGCCCAATGCACAAGACAACCAAGAACAATATTCAAATTAGAAACTTTATTATAGAAATAAGTGTACAAGGTGTAAGAATTCTAGATGAAAGATTGTAAACAAGAACTTAAAACTTAAGACAATATACAAAAAGTAGGATACTTTTCTTTGTGGAGTCCCCCCTCCTTTTATAGGGGAAGGAGGGGTGGAAATCCTAAGTACAATACTAAATTTTGCTGGTGACTGCTATAAAATGTTTGTTTCATGAGTTCCAGTCGATTGAATGGGAGTCCCAGTTGGTCGACTGAGACACAAGGCTATGCAGTTCATTGGAAGCAATCAAAATTCTAGAGATGGGCGGCAACATGGAAGTCTATTAGGACCGACACGCTGTTGACCAAAACTTGGTATCCAAGGACTTGAGACGACCGACTGGGCATCTAAATCACTTGATTGGGACATCAGGTTGATCGATCCACATGATGAATGAACCAATTCACTAAGGGTTGTGCAGTTCTAGAATAGAGTGAGCCAATTGGATGGAAAAGTGGCCGATCAATTAAATTATCTGTGCTAGAGTAAATCTAGTATGTGAGTCAATTGACCGATGGATGGGTCCATATACTGGTGGACTAGGAGGTTGATGATAATAAATTTAAGTCCTCCATTCTTCCAATTCTTTGTAGGTTCTTGTATCTTGAAATTCAATGAACATGATTCCCACAAAATGTGAGCAAAAGTGATAAGAAATCTAATTAATAGGTCAAAAGTAGGTAAATTGCAATGGTTTCCTAAAATTGGGGAAAAGTATGATAAAATCCTAAAGAAAGACCTAAAATATGTGATGGAAGGGGGATGAATACACATTCACCAGGTTCCCTAAAATGAGTTGCATCTAGGTGATATGGTTAGTACAATCATTTCTTTTAAGATCATTTTATCTGAGGTCTCAAGTGTCAGGATGTTACACAACCCCTTCGGTAAAGAGCTTTTGGAGGATGACTATATTGACCAGGACGTGCACATGTGTAGCTGTTGTTCCTTGAGATATATAAATGATGTTGTTGGAATACCTATGCATCTCAAGACTAGTGATAAAATTGTATTATGTATTCACCCATATGGGTGTCAAACTTGTGATCACTTAAATTGTACAATCAAATATATCTTCTTCCATTGCTATCTTGTGTTTTGGACATACTAAATTGAATATATTAGATCATATTCCCATGCAATAACATTATGTTGGTGTTTGACATTGGTATTATTTATTTTATTCAGTTAACGTGTGTATCTCCGATCGTGTCTCACTCCTTATAGTTTCTATGCATCTCTTATCACAAACCAATCCCTCTATTTTGCATGTTCATCAAATTTAGTTGTATCATTATTTTCTATGCCACCCCAACATAATTCTTACGCCACTGTGTAGTAAGATGCCATCTTGATGTCATTGGTACCTAATAAAATTGTGTACAACTAAACATGCATATTGATGTGTTCTTAACCACTTGCATAGGATATGAGGAACCCTCCTCGATGTATTAAATTTCCTTCAACACAATTTATGAGCCGGTCATGTCTATGGTTGAACAACTCTTATTTGTTAATGCGTCATCATCTACTCCATCTACACTCTACAAATATAGTAATTTGTGTTGCGATATGGTGCAGGAAACTGAATTTTGTTATCAAATCAAGAACAAACAAAGTAATGCTTTAAATTGGGTAGTTAAATGGTTTATAATGTTACTTCTTTTAGTACTAAACTTCCGATCACAAACTGATCCCATCTAGGCACAAATAACATGAAAATTATTTACATTTTTACAACTGCTGTAAGTTAAGGGAACCAAATCCTATCAATTGCTGCATATATCTTGTTTGTGCCTTCTCATGAGTGTCATAGTGCTAGAGTAAACAACGACACAGACATATTATAATTATAAAAAAACTTTTCTTAATTAAATAAATTTGATCTCTTATACATAAAACAACCATATTCTATAGAACTAAAATAATAGAGGATCGTATGTGATTTTGGAATGTGTAGTGGTTGTTTGCTGAATTAGAGATATGCACTTATATTACATATCACTTCTACAATGAAAATACTATTTAAGTGATAGCTAATAGTCTCACCATAGTGGACATAGTATTCTTCCATGTTGTGATTCATATGCTTGCACCCAACAAAATGGAGAATGTATCAAGATACATACTCCATGGTTGATAGACCTCATGCTCTTCCAGTCAGGAGTGAGGGGGATTGTTAACATACATGCATCATGTGATACATATCATAAGACAATTGACAATGTACTTTCTTCAATTTGGACAACCTTCTGATGTATGCTTCTAGCACTAACTGAGCATGAGCATGGAGGATGTCTCTTATCACATTCTTCTCCTACTAACTGAGCATGAGCATGGAGGAGGTCTCTTATCACATTCTTCCTCACAATTTCAATGGTTAGGGCTTGGATCATCATGCCTACAACTATTAAGTGGTTTTGTAAGTTTGTGGCTGTAGGTTTTTATTTAATATAGAAGGTAAAATTGTTTGTATGTTTAACCTTGCAAAAGGGTGATCTTGAGATGGTCTAATCCATATATTCCCAAAAACTATACTTAGTGATTTAGATTTATTTGTAATTATAAAATAACTTTTTTATGTTGCAAGAAAGTACTGATTTGACTTAGATGAGGATGTCAATAAACTATTTTTCTAGATTTACTTATGTGATTCCATGGCCTACCAACTATAATGTCAGGGATGTACTGGTGTCACCTTATTTTAATAAATAATACTATCAAGTTGGATAGATTTTTTCAATATCCCTTACCTTTTGGGCACTATTGGTGATTTATTATATAAAGTAGAAATAATAGACACATTTACCTCATTTTGTGATGATATGACAAGATTAGTAGATATATTCAACACATGCATGCTTACTAAAAGTAGGGTCTAATCATGGTTTTAGAAACACATACACATGAATTCACCATCAATGTATCTTAACTATTTTTGGTTATGTAAGAACGTCATGAAATGTTAGATTGTAATAAGTGGAGCTTGAGATGGATACACTCATCACATAAAGAACTATAAACATACATCTTGTCACAAAACACACTAAAATATGCATAAAGTAAAGGATGTAGTTCTATTTCTCAATTATGAAATATCAATGTAGTGTAAAATTTGGCATTGAAAAATAAACTAAGCATTCCATTATATGATAGTTTATCATGGTTCCTCACTTAAATGGGAGATATTGTAGAGATGGAAAGTATAAGTTGAAAAAGATAAAAATATCTAATGTAGAGGAAGCTAGACATCTCACGTTATCCTAAAAGCTATTGTCCTTGAGTAGGTTCCTTTTGGATCTATTCCTTTGGGAGATCTAGACCTGAATGGTTTGGAAAATAAATCCAAAATAAAGAAAACAATAGAAATATATACATAATTAAAACTAATTCGTGATGTATGATCATATTTTTGGGCGAAAGAATTTTATCCCTTTATAAGAGAAGGCACAATGTGTGTGAAACAGGAAATAACAAATGTGAAAAATGAAGTGTTATGTGGAGGAATGATATAAGAAATTATGTGTAATTATTGACTTTAAATAATAATTCAAACAACAATGAACAAAAACATGCATGTAAAAGAAACAATAAACTAAAACAACATAATATATAAGTGATGCATCAACACACGAGCTAAGTAAACCTGAATCACATACTATAATAATGATCCACATGTGCATGGGCTCAAGATGAAGAAAAATGGAAAATCAATGTCGAGTCCACAAGGTCAATTCTGGTATTAATTATGTTGTTTTTCTATGTCTCCATAAGCCTGGGTCAAATTTTTACGGTAAAATTTTGGGGTTGATTTGACTACACTAATGGGAAATGCAAACAATTTAAAGGTTGAATTGAATATATACAAGAGTTACCAATTATGGTCAATTTAATAAATAACCAGACAAGAAAAATGCAGCCAAAATAAACTCAAAGTTGACCTAATAAGAATACATAAGCAGATCAATGAAATAAGAATTGCTAATTAATAAGGCACAATCACAATCCAAAAATGTTTAAGGTTTGATCAAGTATGATTCTGGGTTGAGTGCTGGGGAATATGGGGTGCTAAACCATGAAATTGAGGTTCACTTGTAAATACATACTATATGTAATTCTAACAAACAAAACAACATGGGAATATAGTAAATGAAATCCCTATTCTACTTATCGGCATGGGTGGCATCGATGGTATGAAGAAAACTTGTAGCAACCCCCATTTCGATAATCCCCACAAATGAGGACCATAGGGACAAGATAATCTTGTAGTGTTTCCTTGTGAGCTGGCGGAGGCACCACAAACTGGTAGAAGTGAGAAGGACGACGTCCTCAGGACAAAATCCATTGGGGCTACGGAAGAAGTGAGAACAATGTCAAAACCGGCTAACACAGTCCGGATAGAGCAGCAGTCTATTTATACAATTATACTCCACTTGATATAGTGGGCTGCAGTGTGTATCACTGATCCTCCTTGCTTGACTGAAGTGTCTAGAAGATATAATTCGACAGTATAGAAAATCACAAAATCCAAGACATAGGAATAATTACTAAAGATGCATTGTGTTTTTTTTAAACCTTTGTATCATCTGTAGGAATTTTCTCAAATATGACAACAATCAAATAAACGTTATAAGAATATCTCAAACCCATTTCCTAATACTATAATTCCACTTACACCCCCACAAAAAAATTCAATATTTCATGAGGGACACCTTTTTGTTGTCCAAAATAGCCAACACTATTTTTATTGCCACATGTTCCCCCGTCTTTCAAGCATCTCTCTAACTATTTACATGACATCTCTCTCTCTCACACACACACACAAACACACACACAAACACACACACATGACCTCCTCTTATGGCAATTGAAGTGTTTATTGTTTTTGGATTAGCGTTAGGAACCTTTCTTCACACTCCTTCAATTTCACCTCGTCATTGCCCCACCAAACCTACCAATAAAAAATCATCCCATATTAATTACTAATCTTAAGAAAAGAGTTTGACATAAATATAGAATAACTGGAATCTCCTCTAAGGAGTTATTATATATCCTTGCAAGGGAAATCATAAGGTGTTATGAAAAAGAAAAGGAAATGAAATAAAATTGTATCTAATCCTCCTTAGTTGCCTTCAAATCGAGATTCGATCATCAATTATCCACCTTGGACTCATTTATCTTTAGTTAATTAGATAACCTAATATGCCCAAAAACATTAGGGCTCACACAATTCTATGTTGGCATTTGGGGAACACAAAGAACATATTATAAGCAGTAAAGCGTACATGACATCAAAGAAGTAGTTTTGAAAATGAAGAAAGAAATATTTTAATTTTCATTTAGTCTTATTAATAATTTATGAATTGGAATAATATGTGACCTAGATAAATAATTTTTTTATCTACTAACATTTCCTCAGATCTTGCCCAATTTCATTGGGGATTTCCAGATGTATGCCAATTTTCTATTCCACTCATTTTTTGTACTTCTCCCAGGGTATTGACTGAATTTTTAACATAGACAACAGTGGGTCTCTCCTTAAACACCCTCTTAACAATGACTATTTTTCATGATAATATATGTTCATATGATACTCATTGTGTGTCTGTAATTCTAGACAAATTAATTGAAGTCTTTAGGAAACCCAGAGAGAAAACCCAAAATCCCAATTAATACAGTTACACTGAAAGACCCACATACCTTAGTTGTGCAAGATGATCAAGAAAATTTCTATCAAGAAACTAAACCCCAATATAAGTAATCCCTAAAGAGATACTACCAAAAACTTACAAAAAGGGTTTTAGGTCAGACAAGAGTCTTCAAGGTCCAAGATTTGGGTGTATCTAAGGTTGATACCAATTTCTAGGATTTTGTACTTTAAGTCCTAGAGTTATGGAAAAACCTAATATCAAAATTTTAACCCTAATTTTATCTTAGCATCCCAAAAACTCTCAATTAATTCACGATTATAGAAATATATTCCAAGGTATCCTAATTCATACCTTATTATTAAGTCCAACACTTGCATATCACAACAACCATACTAAGTTATTATTTTTGGGGTTTATCCTATAAAACTTCATTTAATATAGACACCAAGAAATATTTTTGAAATAAACATAACATGGTTTTGAAACTATAATAATTGCATGCCTTATATTTCCCTGATAAAACTTCAATATAATTTTGTATCATTTGGATACTACTAGCAATATCTATGATTTTTGTGAGATAATGTAGTTAGATAGGATCAACAATGAAATTACTTAGTAATAATCAAGATATGGTCCAAAAGTGCAAGAACCATGCATGTCACAACCATCAACCTCAAGGATCATGGCCTTACTATTGGTTGCATGCCCTTGGAGACATCATGTGATGATTGTAATAGGGATGAATTTTATATGATCTGATTATTAATATTAGATAATTTTACTTTTATGTTTGTTTCATTATTGAGATAATGAATAAATGTAATAATTTACTCAAACTTTTTTGACTTGATGAAATATGATTTAGGTTGAGGAACTGAACATGAGATCGTATGCATACTCAAGTGTATTCATTCTTGTTATGTCCCTAGTCAGTTATTATTATTTCTATCATAGGACAAATATAATACATAAGAGTAGTGTTGTAACACCCCTGACCTGGGTTATGACCTAACCCTAGAAGTTTTGCCTAAATATGTAATTAATATACTTGTGAACACTCCCTGGCATGTAATTAAGTTCCTCAGGAACATTTACTTTCAATTTTGCTCCTTTTTGTATAAAGTTGTAGCATTGTGTTGTATGCAGGGACCTATGTGCAAATTACCCAGTTTAAGGGTTGAACTTGCAAAATTCACAAGATAATATGTTCCTTTGATGTTGAGACATCATGAGAATGGTTATGGTAAAGTTTGAGGGATTTTCCCAAGCCTGAGCACCAAGGTGCAGCTGTGGAAGCAATTCCCATGCTTAGAAACCCTAATTTTGGGTAAAGTGCAATTTACCCAATTGAGGGGTCCAAGTTGTAATTCTTAATATCTAGAACATCTTTTATGACTCTTGTCATCATTTAGAGTAGAAATGATGAAAGGGATACATCATTTAATAATCAGATGAGAAAAATGATCTTTGTGATAGAAATCACCTAAAATGGGTATGAAACCCTTTCATGTATGTACCCTAGTTGAAGGTTGGATTCCTTTACCCCTAGATCTTGAGATTTCATGAGATTTGCATAAGGATAGATAGGTTTGGTCGTTCCCTTGAGCAAGGAGGGACCAAGATGTGATTTCCAATCTTGTGAGGTCCTTAGGGTGTAAAAGAGGCTAAAGTATATAAGCCACCTCTTTACAAGATAAGTGAACGATCCTTCCTTTACTTCATTCTCATCTCTTCTTGCTCAAACGGCCAAGGGTAGCTCTGGAGCTCAGGGGGACGACCAACCTGTTCTAGGTAAGAGAACCCCACCTTCTAGCTCGAATTCATGGAGGAATTCACTTTCTAAGGTTGGTTTTGTGGTTAGCTTACTTAGTCTTCTTGTTCTAGCCGACCAAAGCAACGTTTCCTTGGAGAATTCACCCCTGACCAAGTTGTGGAAGCTCAAGGACGCCATTAAAGCTTGGAGCTTGAAGGCTTGGAGCTTTAGGATCAACTTTGAGGCGGGTTTTATAACTCTAAACTTATGCTTTATATGTATGCTCAATTCTTGCAATTTACTTGGTAAATTCTCCTTCTACCACCCTTCTTCCTTGCACGTTTGCAAGCAAATCAGTAGAGAAACCGACCTTGCAAGAGGTTGAAGATGAGGGGCGTGATTCCCTATGTTACTTTTTCAAACGACCTTGGACCCTTTTGGTCCAAACGGTTGCAAACCGTTTGGGTTCAAACGGTTTCAAACCGTTTGCTCTCAAACGGTCTTGCAAGACCGTTTGGATTGAAACGGTCTCAGGACCATTTGAAAGAGTTGACCAAGGGACGACCGTTTGAGGGTCTGTTCCTAACATATTGAGTTTCATCTCTGCAAAGAATCAAAGTCTAATTCTTAACCAATTGAGAGTTGAAGGCACTTCAACATGAAACCCTAATCGGGTGAAAGAGTGCTGATTTGACATATAGATCTTGTTGAGTTTTGGGTTGAAGGACCCAAACGGTCTCAAGACCGTTTGGGGATTCCTCCAAACGGTCCCAAGACCGTTTGGGCACAACCCAAGACCGTTTGAAGGTCTAGGGTTGAGTTAATTTAATGGTTTGAAGGTCCAGTTGTAGGAAATTGATGAATTGATGAAAATTGCTGATTTTGACCTAATTGGACTTCAACCTTAGTCAAAACGACTTGGATTTTGGTCAAACTTTGGGCAAACGGTCTCAAGACCGTTTGGATGATGTCCAAACGACCTCAAGACCGTTTGGGCCAAGTTTGAGCCCAATTGGAGGTCAATTAATAGGTTCAACCTTGAATTGATTCACATTGTTGAACATTGATGACCAATCAACTTGAAACCCTAATTGAGAACGATTGAACCCTAATTGGCTTGCAATTGAGGGTCAATTTGATGTCTAATTGGCTAAGGCTAACCCTAATTGACTCAATTTATAAGTGGTTAGCATAGCTTTGATCAATTGAGGGCTTCATTACACATATCCATGAACATTGGTGACCTTTGAACCCCTTTGGAGGTCCAAACGGTTTGAGCCCATTTGGACCAAACGGTCTCAAGACCGTTTGAGAACAAACGGTCTCAAGACCGTTTGGGGCCAAACGGTCTCAAGACCGTTTGGGCTCAAACGACCTCAAGACCGTTTGGGCTCAAACGACCTCAAGGTCGATTGGTCCAAACGACCTCAAACCGATTGAAGCTCCAAACGGTTTGGAAGTCAACCTTTCCAAACGGTCTTCACCTCCAAACGGTCTCAAGACCGTTTGGGGTCAAACGGTCTCAGGACCGTTTGGGTGGTTGAAACCGTTTGAAGGTTGAAACCGTTTGGAGATTGGTGATGGTTTGTACTTAACCATTTGATGGTGTAATTAGTTCAATGGTGTTCCAATCTAAACCCTAATGGTAACCTAGGTCATTAAGGGACTATGTGATTAGTGAGTTAACCCATGATGGTGATCATGTGGCAAATTACCAAAATACCCTTGAGGGGTCTAAAGAGATAAAACCTTGTTCTAATCAAACCCTAATCATATGATGTTGATGTTTTGGCTTATGTTAGTCAATGGAAACTTATCTCAACCTGATCTAGAGTGGTGTTGCCACCATCTACTAGTGAGAGGAGAGAGAAAGTATTTCTAGAGAGAGAAAGTATCCTAGAGAGAGAAAGTACCATTTTTAAGGTGGAAACTCAAGTGAGATACTTCAATTACACATGAATGTGCATGATTAGGGAATGACCCACCTATGAGAGGTCATGGAAACCCTAGTTATGCTATCTAATGAATCTTAATCTTATTTAAGAACACTAATGATGATGTTTCTCTTACATGATGATGTAATGATTACAAATCACCATGTAGTGAATAGTAAACCCTAATTTTAGGGTGATGACATGTAAGATGAATAGTAAACCCTAATTGTTGAATTGTTTACTATTATCTGTTGAATTAACCATGCAGGTTGTTATGAGATGATGGTCATATCCAGGTATGGAATACCATGTTATATTCATTGAAAGCATGCCTTAAGCTTTATGAATAATGAACTACCTTGATACACTGCTAAGTGACATCCTTTGTGATTTATGGGCTGTAAGAGCCATAAACACCATCAAGGTCATGCTTGATAGATGACTTGTGATGAGATGACTGAGAACTAATGATTGAAAAGAGTTAGGCCTGTTACATTTTGTATTCTTATATAAAGCTGTGATGCTATTGTTATTGTTTGAAGAACAATGTATGATGTTAAGAATACTGAATGTACCTAACTAATCAAGTGAAATGTAGAGCCCTGATCATAGATCCATCATTGTCAGAGTCTAAATGATGGTGAAACAGGTTTTCCTAAGGGAACTCCTGGATCACATACTTTTGAGTATGTGGGGTACATGGATGTGTAGAACCTTACATCCTAGTGTAGGTATTTGATGTAGATTCTTGTAGTCCGTCATACCTTCACTATAAAAGAAAGGGTGAGAGGATGATGTAGATTCTAGTAGTCCATCAGACCCCACCATAAAGTCCTAAAGGTGAGATGTATCTCTACACTCCCTTAAAGACACAAATACCGCATCAGTGAAAGATAAACAAGAAATCTTCCGATGGCGAAGAGGGTACAGAATGCCACTGTAACTCTAAAAATAGCGAAGGTCCAGTTTACCCTGGAGAGCTATTATTAAAGGACATCCCGCCAGATGTCTATCAAACAATCCTCTAACTGACTGAGGAAGGTGAAGGTCATAAGAATCCGGCTCTTTTAATGACCTATGTATGATACTGATGTGACTTCTTAGCGATCAGTTGGAGTATGAGTGGTAAGCCTCATCTCCACAGGGCATAACAATAATGTTTGAAAAACATAATCAACAATGTAGTATATCTGTTAGAGTATCTACGAGTTATTTGATTGATGTTACCTGGAATAGTGTAGATGTTCTCATATTTTAATATTGATTGAACTCTTGCTTATCATCAAAACTGCAAGTGAATATCTTGAAGGCTTTTATTGCTTTAGTTATTCCATGTCTTGCTTATAAAGCTTCTAGTGGAGAGTTATAACTCTCGCTGGGGCAATTATGTATAATTGTCTCACCCCATAGACTTCTACTTTTTAGGTGGTCGTCGAAGACGGAGAAACAAGAACACAGGTGACCAATCCCAGCAACAACAGCATCAGGAGTAGTAAATATCTCAGGTGGAGATCTAGCCTGCTTCATGGTGTAGTTAGAGTCAAGTCCTATGTGTCCTCTGTACTCTCAGGTCCTGGAGTGTTTTGGAGTATGAATTCTTGAGAATTTTGTATCATGTAGTATATAATTACTCAAGAAGTAATTGTCAGTGATGTAAACAGTTAAATCCTTTTTCTATGGAAAAGGTTTGTGGTTTCAAGCTCTTGTCTCGAAAAGTTTTAATTTCCCGTGATTTTTGTCTTCCGCTGTTTATCGATTGCTTCCGCGCATGTTTAAATCGGGAATAATTCGTGGTTTGGAGATCGGAGCCCACAATTAAGTGGTATCAGAGCTCCAGGTTCAGTCGAGTCTACAGAGGCATAGGACTTAGGATGTCGAGTCTACTTTTAGTACTCCTTCCTCATCAAATAGAATCTTATGCTCCTCAGGAGAAGAAGATACATAAGAATGTCAGAACATCGTGATGAGAATGTGGAAGAAAGTAGTGCCAGTGCACCTCAAGGCGGTGCAGGAGTACTAGAGGTGGAACAGCCTGTACCAGAACAACCTAGAGAGCCACCCCAGTTTGGCCCAGCTGACATAGGTAACCCAGCAGTCCAGACAATGTTTGGGCAGTTTATGACTGCCATGACACATATAACCGATAGATTGCCTATGCCTGCACCTAGGGCACCTGTCCAGCCTGAGGGGCAAGGTATCGGGAAGACGTTCGAGCGACTACATCGTGTCGGAGCTACCGAGTACCATGGGACTGCTGACCCCGCAGATGCTGATCTGTGGTTGATAGAGCTGGAGAAGGCTTTCAGGATCCTCAACATCCCTGAAGCTGAGAAGGTTAGACATGCTGTCTATCTTCTCAAAGGAAGTGCTGGTCACTGGTGGAACATGGAAGAGCAGAAGAGACCTGGGGTAGAGTTCTCATGGGAAGAGTTTCGTCAGGAATTTATCAATAGATATTTTCCAAAGACCTTCCTAGACGAGAAGATCTCTCAGTTTGAGAGACTGAGACAGGGTATGATGAACATTAGCGAGTACGAAGCTAAGTTCATGGAGCTGTTGCGATTTTGTCCGCACATGGCTGCCACAGAAGAAGAAAGAATCAGAAGGTTTGAGAAGGGGTTGAATGCTGACATGTCTACCCCAGTGTCTTCCTTAGAGAACCGAGAGAGATTCTCTACCTTCGTTGAGTCAGTCCGAAGGATAGAGAGATCTGTGGTTGAGAAG
The DNA here is from genome assembly GCA_963693085.1 of Alisma plantago-aquatica. Classification (NCBI taxonomy): domain Eukaryota; kingdom Viridiplantae; phylum Streptophyta; class Magnoliopsida; order Alismatales; family Alismataceae; genus Alisma; species Alisma plantago-aquatica. Next base: position 426,550,360 of record OY856412.1, on the reverse strand, counting down.
AGGCAAACACAGAAAAGGTATCCACAGTTCTAGGGTTCTTCATCTATGGACTTTAAGAAGTCTAGATCCTCTGCACCTAACCCTCCACCATCTAGATCTAGTCCTCAGACTCAGTGGTCTCCTAGTAGAGGTAGAGGAAGAGGACAACCACCTCGGGAGACACAGAGTTCTGCATCAATGTCTGCTACCGGACCACAAAGACTACAAGAAAGAAGATGCTACAACTGCGGTAAGGTGGGACATTTGATGAAGGACTGCCGATCTAGGCCTGTCAGTGTGACACAGCCTCCGAGACAAGGACAACAGGGATCACAGGGAGGACAATCCCAAGGAACAGCTCGAGGACATGGACAAGCGTCTCAAGCTGGATCATCAGCACCACCTCAACAGCAGGCTACAGCGAGGTTCTATGCTATGAACCCACCAGAGGCAGTGGTCAATCCACAAGTGGTGACAGGTCAGATGGAACTTTTATATTCTGATGTGTCTAAATCTTGTGTAGTATCTGTTCTGATTGACCCGGGTGCTACACACTCTTTCATCACTCGAAGAGTGATTCGTAACTGCAATATGATAACTAGTCATAGGGCAGATAAGTTGTTGTTGGAGACTCCGTTGAGAGGGTCTGTTGTTCTGCAAGAAGTATGCTCTCCTTGTGTACTTTTCTTTTCTAAGCATCGCATTCAAGTGGATCTCATACCGCTTGATATGCAAGGATTTGATATAATCCTAGGGATGGATACCTTGGAAAGGTATCGAGTTGTCTTGGATTGTGAATCCAAGCTGGCAGTGTTTGCTGATGAAAGCAACACATGGATCTTTCAAGGTGAAAGAAAGATTCTGCCCACCTGTCTTGTATCAGCTATGGTTGCTGATAAGTTGATGAGGCAAGGATGCTACGCATTCTTAGCCTATGTGGTAGATGTTACCAAGGAGAGTTCTAACCCTACTGAAGTTCCGATAGTCAGGGAATTCGAGGATGTGTTTCCCGAAGAACTTCCTGGTATACCACCACCCCAGGAAATTGATTTTGAGATCAATTTGGTCCCAGATACGAAACCCATAGCCCAGACTCCGTATAGGATGGCGCCTGCTGAGATGGCAGAACTCAAGAAACAGCTTCAAGAGTTACTTGAGAAGGGTTTCATCCGACCGAGTACCTCACCTTGGGGTGCTCCGGTTTTGTTTGTTAAAAAGAAAGATGGATCAATGCGGTTGTGCATTGACTACAGACAACTCAATAAAGTAACAATTAAGAATAAGTATCCTTTGCCGAGGATTGATGATCTTTTCGACCAGTTGCGTGGTGCAACAGTCTTTTCTAAGATAGACTTAAGGTCTGGATATCATCAACTCCGCATTAAGGACAGTGACATATCTAAGTCTGCCTTTAGGACAAGATATGGTCACTATGAGTTCACGGTTATGTCGTTTGGACTAACCAATGCACCGGCTGCATTCATGGAACTCATGAATAGAGTCTTTCGACCTTTTCTTGATCAATGTGTTGTCGTCTTCATAGATGACATACTGATTTATAGTAAGGATGCTCAGCAGCATGAGCAACACCTTCGCCAGACTTTGACCTTGCTAAGAGAGCATAAGCTATACGCTAAGTTTAGCAAGTGCGAGTTTTGGTTATCTGAAGTGTCTTTCCTTGGACATGTGGTATCTGCCTCGGGAATTCGTGTTGACCCTGCAAAGATAGAATCTGTTCTGCAGTGGGAACAACCGAAGACACCGACGGTGATTAGAAGTTTCTTGGGGTTAGCTGGCTACTATCGAAGGTTTATTAAGAATTTCAGTTCTATAGCCTTACCTTTGACCAAGTTAACCCGGAAGGATGTTCCTTTTGCTTGGAGTGATAAGTGTCAACAGTCTTTTCAGCTGTTGAAGGAGAGGTTAACGAGTGCACCTGTGCTTATGTTACCTGAGCAAGGAAAGGAATATATAATCTTTTGTGATGCCTCCAAGAATGGACTTGGATGTGTGTTGATGCAGGATAAACAAGTGATTTCTTTTGCTTCCCGACAGCTTAAGAAACACGAGGAGAATTATCCGACACACAATCTAGAGTTAGCTGCTGTGGTCCATGCTTTGAAAATCTGGAGACATTATCTCTACGGAGAAACTTTTCAGATTTTCACAGACCACAAGAACCTTAAGTACATCTTCACTCAGCATGAGCTTAATATGAGGCAACGTCGCTGGATGGAGTTAATCAAGGACTACGATTGTACGATTGATTACCATCCGGGCAAGGCCAATGTGGTTGCAGATGCCCTGAGTAGGAAATCAACAACATCAACCATGGATAGAGCACAACTAAGTTCCTTAGTATGCTCTAAAAGAGATATGCTTATCTCTTTAAGGCAAGACAACGTGCAGTTGAAGGCATCATTGTTAGCTGGTTTATTGGCTGAGATGCAGATTAAACCTACCTTAAGAGAGCAGATAAATGAGGCACAACAAGTAGATGTTTTTGTACAGCAGATTAGATCTGAGTTTGGTGATGAGAAACGAGAAGGTTTTCATGAGTCAGATGACCAGGTGGCATGCTATCATGGAAGGATGATAGTACCAGATGTGGATAACCTGAGGAAGTTAGTCCTGGAAGAAGCTCATTCTTCGATGTATGCTATGCATCCAGGGAGCACCAAGATGTATCGAAATTTGAAAGATATGTATTGGTGGCCTGGGATGAAGAAGGATGTAGCTGAGTTTGTTCTGAGGTGTCCGGTGTGTCAGCAGGTCAAGGCTGAACACCAGAGACCTGCAGGAACAATGCAACCCTTACCCATACCACAGTGGAAGTGGGACCATGTGACCATGGACTTTGTTGTTGGCCTACCTAGGACAAACAAAGGACATGATTCCATTTGGGTAATTGTTGATAGGTTGACAAAGACAAAGCATTTCTTACCTGTCAAAACAACCTATTCTGCTGAAAGGTTATCCCAGTTATATGTTCAAGAGATAGTGCATTTGCACGGAGTTCCTGTCACTATAGTTTCTGACAGAGGTCCCCAGTTTACAAGTCGCTTTTGGGAATAGCTACACAGAGCCCTAGGTACCAAGCTAAGGTTTAGTACAGCCTTTCATCCCCAGACTGATGGACAATCAGAAAGAACTATACAGACCTTAGAAGATCTGTTGAGAGCATGTGTTCTCCAGTTTACCGGGAGTTGGAATCTACATCTAAGCTTGATAGAGTTTGCCTATAACAATAGCTATCAACATAGCATTGATATGGCACCATATGAAGCCTTATATGGTAGACGTTGTAGATCACCCTTGTGTTGGTATGAAACTGGTGAGCACCAGTTGTTAGGCCCTGATCTTGTGCAGCAAACTACAGAAAAGATTAAAATAATACAACAACAACTTAAGACTGCACAAGATAGACAGAAATCATATGCCGATAAATGTCGTAGACCCCTAGAATTCCAGGTTGGAGACAGAGTGTATCTCAAGGTCTCACCTTGGAAAGGAGTCCTTCGTTTCGGGAAGAAAGGAAAGTTAGCTCCTAGATTTATGGGACCTTATCCAATTGTTGAAAATGTTGGAAAGGTGGCCTATAGACTAGAGTTACCTCAGGAGTTGTAGAAGCTGCACCCTGTGTTTCACATTTCCATGCTGAGGAAATGTCATCCAGATACCAAGTCAGTTCTACAACCTATGGAAGTAGAATTGAATGAATATATAACGTATGAGGAGGGACCAGTATCAATCCTCGATAACAGAACTAAAAAGTTAAAGAAGAAGGATATAAGCCTTGTAAAAGTCCTCTAGAACCATCGTGGTGTTGAAGAAGCCACTTGGGAACTAGAAGATGAAATGAGAAGAAAATATCCTACTCTTTTCTTATAATATGCTTTATCGATTTCGGGGACGAAATCCTTTTGAAGGGGTAAAGAATTTGTAACACCCCTGACCTGGGTTATGACCTAACCCTGGAAGTTTTGCCTAAATATGTAATTAATATACTTGTGAACACTCCCTGGCATGTAATTAAGTTCCTCAGGAACATTTACTTTCAATTTTGCTCCTTTTTGTATAAAGTTGTAGCATTGTGTTGTATGCAGGGACCTATGTGCAAATTACCCAGTTTAAGGGTTGAACTTGCAAAATTCACAAGATAAGATGTTCCTTTGATGTTGAGACATCATGAGAATGGTTATGGTAAAGTTTGAGGGATTTTCCCAAGCCTGAGCACCAAGGTGCAGCTGTGGAAGCAATTCCCATGCTTAGAAACCCTAATTTGGGGTAAAGTGCAATTTACCCAATTGAGGGGTCCAAGTTGTAATTCTTAATATCTAGAACATCTTTTATGACTCTTGTCATCATTTAGAGTAGAAATGATGAAAGGGATACATCATTTAATAATCAGATGAGAAAAATGATCTTTGTGATAGAAATCACCTAAAATGGGTATGAAACCCTTTCATGTATGTACCCTAGTTGAAGGTTGGATTCCTTTACCCCTAGATCTTGAGATTTCATGAGATTTGCATAAGGATAGATAGGTTTGGTCGTGCCCTTGAGCAAGGAGGGACCTAGATGTGATTTCCAATCTTGTGAGGTCCTTAGGGTGTAAAAGAGGCTAAAGTATATAAGCCACCTCTTTACAAGATAAGTGAACGATCCTTCCTTTACTTCATTCTCATCTCTTCTTGCTCAAACGGCCAAGGGTAGCTCTGGAGCTCAGGGGGATGACCAACCTGTTCTAGGTAAGAGAACCCCACCTTCTAGCTCGAATTCATGGAGGAATTCACTTTCTAAGGTTGGTTTTGTGGTTAGCTTACTTAGTCTTCTTGTTCTAGCCGACCAAAGCAACGTTTCCTTGGAGAATTCACCCCTGACCAAGTTGTGGAAGCTCAAGGACGCCATTAAAGCTTGGAGCTTGAAGGCTTGGAGCTTTAGGATCAACTTTGAGGCGGGTTTTATAACTCTAAACTTATGCTTTATATGTATGCTCAATTCTTGCAATTTACTTGGTAAATTCTCCTTCTACCACCCTTCTTCCTTGCACGTTTGCAAGCAAATCAGTAGAGAAACCGACCTTGCAAGAGGTTGAAGATGAGGGGCGTGATTCCCTATGTTACTTTTTCAAACGACCTTGGACCCTTTTGGTCCAAACGGTTGCAAACCGTTTGGGTTCAAACGGTTTCAAACCGTTTGCTCTCAAACGGTCTTGCAAGACCGTTTGGATTGAAACGGTCTCAGGACCGTTTGAAAGAGTTGACCAAGGGACGACCGTTTGAGGGTCTGTTCCTAACATATTGAATTTCATCTCTGCAAAGAGTCAAAGTCTAATTCTTAACCAATTGAGAGTTGAAGGCACTTCAACATGAAACCCTAATCGGGTGAAAGAGTGCTGATTTGACATATAAATCTTGTTGAGTTTTGGGTTGAAGGACCCAAACGGTCTCAAGACCGTTTGGGGATTCCTCCAAACGGTCCCAAGACCGTTTGGGAACAACCCAAGACCGTTTGAAGGTCTAGGGTTGAGTTAATTTAATGGTTTGAAGGTCCAATTGTAGGAAATTGATGAATTGATGAAAATTGCTGATTTTGACCTAATTGGACTTCAACCTTAGTCAAAACGACTTGGATTTTGGTCAAACTTTGGGCAAACGGTCTCAAGACCGTTTGGATGATGTCCAAACGACCTCAAGACCGTTTGGGCCAAGTTTGAGCCCAATTGGAGGTCAATTAATAGGTTCAACCTTGAATTGATTCACATTGTTGAACATTGATGACCAATCAACTTGAAACCCTAATTGAGAACGATTGAACCCTAATTGGCTTGCAATTGAGGGTCAATTTGATGTCTAAGTGGCTAAGGCTAACCCTAATTGACTCAATTTATAAGTGGTTAGCATATCTTTGATCAATTGAGGGCTTCATTACACATATCCATGAACATTGGTGACCTTTGAACCCCTTTGGAGGTCCAAACGGTCTCAAGACCGTTTGGGGCCAAACGGTCTCAAGACCGTTTGGGCTCAAACGACCTCAAGACCGTTTGGGCTCAAACGACCTCAAGGTCGATTGGTCCAAACGACCTCAAACCGATTGAAGCTCCAAACGGTTTGGAAGTCAACCTTTCCAAACGGTCTTCACCTCCAAACGGTCTCAAGACCGTTTGGATCCAAACGGTCTCAAGACCGTTTGGGGTCAAACGGTCTCAGGACCGTTTGGGTGGTTGAAACCGTTTGAAGGTTGAAACCGTTTGGAGATTGGTGATGGTTTGTACTTAACCATTTGATGGTGTAATTAGTTCAATGGTGTTCCAATCTAAACCCTAATGGTAACCTAGGTCATTAAGGGACTATGTGATTAGTGAGTTAACCCATGATGGTGATCATGTGGCAAATTACCAAAATACCCTTGAGGGGTCTAAAGAGATAAAACCTTGTTCTAATCAAACCCTAATCATATGATGTTGATGTTTTGGCTTATGTTAGTCAATGGAAACTTATCTCAACCTGATCTAGAGTGGTGTTGCCACCATCTACTAGTGAGAGGAGAGAGAAAGTATTTCTAGAGAGAGAAAGTATCCTAGAGAGAGAAAGTACCCTTTTTAAGGTGGAAACTCAAGTGAGATACTTCAATTACACATGAATGTGCATGATTAGGGAATGACCCACCTATGAGAGGTCATGGAAACCCTAGTTATGCTATCTAATGAATCTTAATCTTATTTAAGAACACTAATGATGATGTTTCTCTTACATGATGATGTAATGATTACAAATCACCATGTAGTGAATAGTAAACCCTAATTTTAGGGTGATGACATGTAAGATGAATAGTAAACCCTAATTGTTGAATTGTTTACTATTATCTGTTGAATTAACCATGCAGGTTGTTATGAGATGATGGTCATATCCATGTATGGAATACCATGTTATATTCATTGAAAGCATGCCTTAAGCTTTATGAATAATGAACTACCTTGATACACTGCTAAGTGACATCCTTTGTGATTTATGGGATGTAAGAGCCATAAACACCATCAAGGTCATGCTTGATAGATGACTTGTGATGAGATGACTGAGAACTAATGATTGAAAAGAGTTAGGCCTGTTACATTTTGTATTCTTATATAAAGCTGTGATGCTATTGTTATTGTTTGAAGAACAATGTATGATGTTAAGAATACTGAATGTACCTAACTAATCAAGTGAAATGTAGAGCCCTGATCATAGATCCATCATTGTCAGAGTCTAAATGATGGTGAAACAGGTTTTCCTAAGGGAACTCCTGGATCACATACTTTTGAGTATGTGGGGTACATGGATGTGTAGAACCTTACATCCTAGTGTAGGTATTTGATGTAGATTCTTGTAGTCCGTCATACCTTCACTATAAAAGAAAGGGTGAGAGGATGATGTAGATTCTAGTAGTCCATCAGACCCCACCATAAAGTCCTAAAGGTGAGATGTATCTCTACACTCCCTTAAAGACACAAATACCGCATCAGTGAAAGATAAACAAGAAATCTTCCGATGGCGAAGAGGGTACAGAATGCCACTGTAACTCTAAAAATAGCGAAGGTCCAGTTTACCCTGGAGAGCTATTATTAAAGGACATCCCGCCAAATGTCTATCAAACAATCCTCTAACTGACTGAGGAAGGTGAAGGTCATAAGAATCCGGCTCTTTTAATGACCTATGTATGATACTGATGTGACTTCTTAGCGATCAGTTGGAGTATGAGTGGTAAGCCTCATCTCCACAGGGCATAACAATAATGTTTGAAAAACATAATCAACAACGTAGTATATCTGTTAGAGTATCTACGAGTTATTTGATTGATGTTACCTGGAATAGTATAGATGTTCTCATATTTTAATATTGATTGAACTCTTGCTTATCATCAAAACTGCAAGTGAATATCTTGAAGGCTTTTATTGCTTTAGTTATTCCATGTCTTGCTTATAAAGCTTCTAGTGGAGAGTTATAACTCTCGCTGGGGCAATTATGTATAATTGTCTCACCCCGTAGACTTCTACTTTTTAGGTGGTCGTCGAAGACAGAGAAACAAGAACACAGGTGACCAATCCCAGCAACAACAGCATCAGGAGCAGTAAATATCTCAGGTGGAGATCTAGCCTGCTTCATGGTGTAGTTAGAGTCAAGTCCTATGTGTCCTCTGTACTCTCAGGTCCTGGAGTGTTTTGGAGTATGAATTCTTGAGAATTTTGTATCATGTAGTATATAATTACTCAAGAAGTAATTGTCAGTGATGTAAACAGTTAAATCCTTTTTCTATGGAAAAGGTTTGTGGTTTCAAGCTCTTGTCTCGAAAAGTTTTAATTTCCCGTGATTTTTGTCTTCCGCTGTTTATCGATTGCTTCCGCGCATGTTTAAATCGGGAATAATTCGTGGTTTGGAGATCGGAGCCCATAAGTGTGTATGATGAGTGATGACTATGTCTCTTTAGTCATGATATTATAAATCAAGTCAGATACATGGGTACTTGTTAGAGAACAAGATGTACTAGACATACCCCCTTTGAGAATGACACATGGAAGTCATGTTATGGAAATCCTAGTCATATATCAATGTGATAGCGGTGGTTGTGATCTTTAAGTCAATACAATAATCATATGTTTCTCTGTGTTCTTTACACTAGCTCAATGTGACTCCAAATAAGGGTTTCTACACAGGTAGTGGTCGGCTGCACTATAAACTTGTAGATTGTTGTGAGTTATGTAGATGGATATTTCTCCTCCATTATGGTGATATCCTATCCATATGATAAGAGAGACTATGAAATAAATGGCCATGTTCATGTAAGTAAATATGCAATATTGAGCTCACATAATCTCAATAGTCCACTCTAGTTCAAGGTATACAGGTTGAATGTTAATAGGGTGGTAATTTCATGCCCACTTTCAATCTGGATATCTACGACATAGGGATTATACACTCACAGTAGCATTGGTCACTTTACCAAGTTGAAGCTATTCCCAACTAATTCTAATTACCTAGGATGGAAGGATTTGTTTCTAGAAGCCAATGTTTATTTGTAAGGTTATGAACATCACTACCAATCTAACATGGAGCCTACATGGTCACATTCATCAAGAAGTGTAAGGGAATTGAAGTTTGTAATGAAATATATGATTATAATTTTTTTCGAATATGTACATGCTAATTTCCTACCCATTTGGTTGAGTGTCTTATCCAATCGATAAACTAGATGATTTTCAGTAAAATAATTGATTATTAATCATCACTTTGGGAAGGTGACGAGTTGGGAGAGTGTAAATCCCAATTGGGTGACTGTACCAAGTCATAAAAAAGAAAATTTCCTTTGTTAGATCTATAATTGAATTGGCCAACAAAGTCAAACCATGATTAATGATTCACACAATTGGGTAAAAGTGAGTTGGGCGAATGGGCATCTAGATTGGTCATAGTCAGGCTACTAGACAATCTAGTCGAGTGACTAGGAATCTTTCCTGAGTTTTCCTTGTTTTAGTATGTTTTTAGTTGTAATTAGGAACAAAATTGGATTTTGGAAATTTCAAGCCCATGAACCTCCCATAAATAGGGGTGCATGTCCTTGGGGATGAGACAAACTTGAGAGACATCATAAGACAAGTTGTGGAGTTATTCCTTTTCGAGAGAAAAAAACTGGCCCCAAGGACAACAACCCATATTAAGAGGTGAAGGAGAGTGAGAAATGCTAGAACATAAAAAACTTTTGGCTTTCCTTACTCGTGAGCACCAAGAGTTCCTACATCTACATGAACTACATAGACATGCATGCCCTTGATAAGAGGCTAGAGAACAAGCAACTTCTTCAAGAAGAAGACAATGTGTTGTTGTGACAAAAAGGAAGCAACAACAAAAACCACTTTGGTTTTAGAAGTGTAAGTTATACAATGGCATAAGATTGTCTAGTTGTTTGAAAACTAGTGTTCCCTAGGGTATATTCAATATCCTATCTATGTCCTTAATATATCAATGTTTCATGGATACGAAGGATCTGTTGGATTAAGTTTTATCTAGTGATTTTTTTTTGTATTTGAATTGTGCCCCCTCCCACCAAATCCCTATAGTGGTATTAGAGCATGTGTCATATGCGTTTAATGCTAGTTTGGGATTTTGAATTGTATAACATGCATTGAACGAATATTGTTCAATGTGTATCCACATCAATCACCAAATATCATATATGATATGACATATCTATATTACATAAACCAATGGTGATGCCCTTGAAATTGTTTTGTTTCATGGATGTGGATATGGCAACTAGGTTGATGTGGTAAATGCATGTGATATGAAACATTTAATATGTGGTTTTGTTATTGAGGTCCAAAACAATATAACATATGTATGGCTTCCATGCCATGCCTCTCTCCCTACATTCTCCATGTAAAATTTACTTCATGCAACTAGAATAGGATGATGTATTGACATCACTGATGGATAACGATTCATAACCCATACCAACATAGAAGGTCCTTGGATGGTTCATGATGAAGACAAAGTGACGACTGATCAACAAATGAAGAAATGTCCAAATAGGGAAACTAATTAGGCGTCTGGCTTGCCAATCAAAAGGAAAAATTAGTATTACATTAGTTGTGAATATCTTGGTTGTTTTTCTACAACTCTTTTTTGATCAAGATGATTACTAATTTCTATAGCCTATTTTTATTGCTTGTGGTGATTGTTGTAGTATATGTTATGTACAATAAAATATAGATAATGGCGGTTGGATACATTCTGATTATATCAAATCCCTTAATATATTATCAAATTCTATGAAGACTTGCATTATGAAATACATACGAAAACCTCGATCAACTACACACGGGCACACCAAAGAATGGTCCACCATATATCTTGGGGAAGTGTCATAATAAGTATGTGGGTCTGCTCAACATGGTGTATAGACTGTATTGTCCTTTGGGTTGGACTTGTATAGGCTATCTTAAGAGGATTAACCATCTATAAGCACAAAGATGGCATATAATTCATAAGATGATTTATCACTAGGAGTTGTGAAATAATCTATCCAAGAGTTGTTGTAAAACTCGAGCTCAACACCTAAGGTGCAAGTAGAGTTTCAAGAATGACAACTGGCCCCACAGGCCACCACTGGCCTTAACTGTACGCTTTGTGCTCACTGACACACTAGATGGGATAAACATCTTGACTGGTCAATCTTCCTAGTACTACTCTGGGTTGAGCATGCTTAACCATAGAGTTATTTAGTGATAGGCTCCCTTAAAAGGAGGTGCACCTTGGTGATATAGATAGTCCAATCATTCTTTTTAAGATCATTTTATCCAATGCCTCAAATCCTAGGACATTACAATCTCCCCCACTTAGAGTCCTAAAGTCCTTGTTAAGGCTCAACTATATGGCCTCAAACTATTTCTCCATTTAAATGCACACCCAAAATGGCCCATGGAAACCCATCTTCTGATCATGAAATACTAAGGCAAGGGTGGAGACATCATCGTGGACAATCCTTTTCAACATGCCTAGGCCACAAGGCTCAAGAATGGCATCCCACATGCCTATGTGGGCCCCACCTACTGGAGGGATTAAGACTCTGATCCCATTTGTAACACCTGGACTCACCGCCCAAGGCTCTAGCAGAGTTTTAGGAATGACAACTGGCCCCACAAACTGCCACTAGCCTTAAGTATGCACTTTGTCCTCACTCACACATAAGTTTGGATTAACCTTCTGACTGCTCACCCATCCTAGTATTACTCTGGGTCGAGCACCTTGGAATATGGGTAGTCTAATCATTCCTGTTAAGATCATTTTATCTGAGGCCTCATATCTTGGGATGTTACAATATCCCTCATTTAGACTCATGACATCCTCATCAAGGCTTAACTATATGACCTCATATATTGCCCCATTTCAGTGTAGATGAACAATGACCCATGGAGACCCCAACTCCCAATCATAGATATCGGCACAAGGGTGGCTACATCACCAAGGATAACCATTTCTAACATCCCATATCAGGCATTACACTAAGATAACACTAAAATCATTTTAAGATGACATACCAAGCAATGTAATAAGAAAACATTAAAATCCACTAAACTTGACTATACAAAAAATAATATTCATACCTTAGAGAAATAGCATTTGCATAATTTATGAGTATAAGTATGATTTTGTATCTGATCTATAAGAAAAAACTTAATGTTTTAATAAGCAAGACACTAACGATTAAGATGGAATACATGTTGTGCACTATGAATAAACCAACATTATGAAAAAGTTAACACAAATATACATCATCACAACACATATTATACATAATGTGAGCTAGAACACTTGAATAATCCTTGTTGCATTCTTCTATTATTGTATTCTAATTTTAATATGTCACTGATTGTGATATATTACTCCATATCATACTTGCATTCACTTAATGTAAATAAAGTCTACATCATCTAACAAAATTTTTTTTTCAGCATATGAAGATTTTTTTTTAAAATATACACTAATTGCAATACCATATCAAATATACACAACATATGCATATTAAAAAATGAAAAAAGTTGGAGGGGGCATGTGCCCCTATTTGTCCCCCATTGGTACCTCTATGATCGATTAATAAGTCATAAGGGATGGAAAATCTCTGTATAAATTGGTAGATATTCAACCACTCACACTAGATGGGTGAAAGAATTAATGAGATACAAACTAGATATGCATAAGTTCAGGGACTTGGCCATATAGAAATCCAATCGGACAATACTTGGCCCAATATCAGACAAACTATTTCACTTTATTGAATCTCCCACATAAAAATGGCGGGAAAAAAGAACCAAGGCCTTTTACATTGGCAAAATTTTTCACATGCACAAACACACTTCATGTTTTGGCCATATTTAGGGTCTCTACCTCCATATATATGTATTTCCTTATCAGGAGATCTTTAAAGAATATGCCATATATTGGAATCTCCTTGATAGTGTCAAGTATTGACATGTGTTAATGAATGTTTTTTAGTATGTCCATGCACATGACATAATACTTATCCAATGAGATTTATAAGTCGAAAAGGAAAAAAGGACACGAGCAATATATGACATTGCAAGTGGGGTATCCTTCTTACTAGAATTGATTTCTTTAGGTGTGTCGATCATGTACACATTATTTTTTCTATGGCTATTCTTAGTAGACAGAGGTGAGATAGTTGATCCATTGTTGTATTAGAGGTTTCCACCTTTTTGAAATTCGACGAGGACATTAGGGATGTAATTTTCTTCAATTTTGGTTAAGAACAATTCCTGTTTTAATAACCACCATGTTTAGTTTCTATAAATTCTAGTGGTATTCCTCTCTAGCGAATATGAAATATGTCCTACAAGATAAGCAGGTTGGAGGCTCATATGCTTGTTATGTTGTTATAGAAGAGAAATATTGAGATGACCCTAACTTCCTCTCTCTTTGATTATGCACCCATCTCTCTCTACCTTGATCAACCTTATCTTTTGATGTTTAAATGCATGAGTAGAATAATTTGATGCCTCATCTTGGTCACATGCATGTCACATTTTAAATTATGACAAAAATATCAATGTTGTATCATATCACATTGTTAGAAATGTTTCACCATCTTGCATTTAAATTTTAATCCTCATCCCTTTGGTATTTTTGGCACTCTAATGTAAACCATTTTGTAGAGCTTTCAATTTCAAATCTACCGATGCAAAAATCTCATGAATCATACCTATAGAACTAAATTTTGGGCGTTATGAAATTTGCATGTTTTATTGACCCTTTTGCCCTTTTCCTCTATCTTGGACCGGTCTTAATAGGCCAAAAGTCTTCAAAAATTGCGGCCCAATTTCTATTTCCCTCTTCTCCCTCCTCTTTGGGAAAGAATCCTGGGGCCGAAGCGGTCTTCTTTGACCTCCAACCGAATTGGGCAATGCCAGGGATGATAACTGGGAGCTCAACCATATCCTTGTTGCCTTATAAAGACCCCTTGATGAGCCATCGTTCTTCCTTTTTTCCTTTTCTTTCCCTCCTCTCATTTTCCCCCTCTCAACTCAATAGTGCTTGGAGCCGTAGCACTTGTCCCCTATCTTGGGTAGTGCTGCTGCCATAGACCTCCTTGGAGGTTGCAACTAGTGGAGCACAAATGTTTGCATGCCATAGCTCTTCCCCTTCTATGCCTTCGTCCTCCACAGTACCAGTCCCCAGGCCCAACACCTCACAGTCGCCCTTAGGTGACCGATGCAGAGTCCCCATTGCTGGTGGTTCTGGAAACTTGGGCACATGGGATCTCTTGGCTGGAAGAACCATAGTGGACCGGGTGCCTTCAGCCCTACTCCTCCCCCAGGTTTGGTAGCTTGAGGCACCAGTTGCAAGGGGGGAACCACCTCCCCTATTGCGGCTCTATTCTGAACATAGGTCATGTGAAGGGGGTTTATTGGAGTGGGAGCGATGGGCACTGGTGGAAGTTAAATCAAACAACGAGCGACACCCAAGTGCCACTGGGCATTTAGAGGCGATGAGACGTGGTGGGACACCAAGACAGACTAGCCTGGCATGGAATCATCCATTGGATCAACCTCTAATGGTGCATATCACACAATAAATGATGGTAACACCCTATCCGATACTCTCTAAAGTTCTTGATGCAAGTCTTCTAAAAATCATATCTTCCTCCTCCCTTATCCAAATATAGAAAACCTATATATCAACTTCATCCTCTCGATGAGATCTACAACATTGACTAACTTTCAGACCATTCTCATATTTTGTTAAAGATACGAATTTTGACCTTGGTTGACCATGTTAAATGCTTGACTATGCTATATGTTGAAACTTTGATGCATGTATACCCTCTTAACATTGAAATAAGTTTAATGCACCTATACTAAACACAAGTATCACCCACTAACTCTCTTTTGTCTATTGTTGTTCTAAATGGCACTAAATGCATGTATGCGCCCATACATGTCTATACTTGAGGATACTTATTTCAAAATGATGACTATGACCCCATGTATGTCTGAAATAATTTTTGGATCTTTTATATCAGTACTATTGTGTCATGTAGTGACTTTAATACCTATGACCCACCCTCTTGGTTTTTGATGGTGTTTGAAACCCTAGTTTGCCTAGTATGATGTATATGAGTTGTTGTCTTTCTTGTGCCCCAACTGTGGTATGGATCTCCTTCTTATGTCCACTCTCAAATCATGAGTTATTCTAATCTTTGTGACCCTTTTGATGTGGATGGATCACTTACATGTTGAATCTATAATCTATGTATGTTGGAATGATGAATATGATGATGAACCTTGTGAGGCTAGAATCAGGTGACCATCTGCCCATCTTTGAGATATGCTAATCTTGTCATTAACTTTTTATTATAAATCATCTCTTATTATTGCACCTCCTTAATTGACGAGCTAGTGACCTTTTACGCTATTATGAGTCTCATGACCATGTCACACAAGTAAGTGACTTAAGATAGGAAATGATCATATAAAATGAATGGAACCTCAAAATGACTTCAAACTTGAAACCCACCATGATAGACCCTAATCAATAAAAGGTTATCAAATATACCAATAAGAAAAATTCAACCTAATTTGGCCAAAACCCTGGTTTGGAGCTAGTTAGGATTAATGGTGAGAATATAATACATATATGTAATCTTGTTGTTAATCTGGTGTTTCTTATGGCTAGATGGTCAAGGATAAGAAAGTTATGAAACCTCTGAATCAGCTACATGATTTAATAATTATATGAGTATGGCTTTCTTGATTGAAATGTGATACATATGTATGCTTGTTTACTTGATCAAATATTTCCATGTAGTATTCTAGTATGTACTCAATGCTTGTCTCGTCTCATGTTTTATAACTTGCACACATAATATAGAACTCCATTATAAAATGTTGAAATAGAGTTTTTTCTCAATGACTATGGTTATTGAGGTCCCACACGTATAAAGGGGTTAGAAAATCTTCAACACCCTTACAGATCCTTCTAGTGGGAAGTTGATCAAAGGGCTTATGATACATGATATTGATGGTATAATTGGGGTAAAATGACATAAAATATGGGCTATCACTTTGCTAAGTACTTAACTTGTTTATTCTTGCTCGTTTACTTATGCAAATATTTTCAAATTATGAAAATCTTATGTATATGTATCTTTTAGACCTATATTTGGCACCTCGTGTGCTTGACCCGCCTTTTTTCACATATTTTATAGGTTTAGAGATGGCTAGAAGTTGATTGTCTTGGTGAGATATGCCAGGTGTACTTGTTGTAGATCCCTAGTATCCATGAGTAGACTGGTAAAATTGTACTCTTGAACATGTAATTAAAAGCTTGTAATAAACAATGTGCTTAATTATACTTGTTGAATGTTGAGATTATGATTAGTGCTTTTATATTGTTATATGTTCATGTATGCTAAGATTTATGCTTCCACATTCATACTTTAATAATACCATGCTAGGGACGAGCACCTAGGTCCTATATCCATTGACTTTGTAGTCATTTGGAGTTAGGATTTGGGTTTCAAACGGTTCTGTGATAGATGGAATCAGAGCATGAACAATAACTACACCAAACATTTCTCACATGAAACAAAACTAAACATAACCTTACGTCTCAAACTTAGAAACTTAATAAGTTGTCCTTTGTGGACTAAGTTGACTTAACCTCTAGGTTAGAACCTAGATGTTCTAGAGCTAGGTGTAAACTTGTGTAATCCTTAGAGCCTTTCTTTTTTGCTCCTTCTGTCCTGTAGTATGGTGTAGGTTCAAGAGGGTGAGAAAAGGGAGATCTTACTACAACCCTAGACATATGTTCATGGCATGTGCTTATGGTACATACACATGTATACACCATGTTGTTACTAGTTCTCTAGGTGTTATGGTACTAGACTGCATAATGAGTGTGGTAATTCGTTTTGGTTTTGGTTTTATTAGATTGGAGTATGGTGGTTTTCATCGCATGTTTCAACGTTGGATAAAACCTATTTCAAGTATTCATATATGTACATATGAAAATGTTACCACACCCAGAAAGGGAGTGAGTGTCCATGTAACCTAAGAGAAAGAGATATAACATCCAATCTAGATGAGAGTGTTTAGATGCTAGTTTTAGTCTTTAGAGTTGTCTAGAGCCATGATAAAGGTTAGGCTAGTAGTAGCCTAGATAACCTAATATGATGGTGATGATGATGATGATGGCGAAGATGATGATGGTGATGATGACAATGATGTTGATCTTGATCTTGATGCCAATGTTGATGTTGATATAATGAGCTTGCTTCTAGTTGACCTACGTTCAATGTTGGAAGTTTCAAGCATGTTTGGTGACATGATATGAGTTTGACCATGAAACCCTAGCTAAACCTAGCATCATGTATGGCACATGACTTGGTTGATGTGCTAAACATATCTAGCGGGTTGGCATTCTTGCTTATGCCCAGTCTGGTATGTGTTGAGATGTGATATGCGATATATGGTTTGAGACCAACAAGGGCCTCAATCTCTTTGCAAAAGAGGACCTATAGCATGGGACATACAAAAAGGGTGACCTCTTGTTATGAGTCAAGCCGCCATGAGAGAAGGTTAGAGTACCTAAAATCCAAAATATGTGAAATGTTGAAAAATATGCTCGATGAACTACATGACGGTGAGTCCCTAGCTAGAATACTTCTAAGTATATGAATTGAGTCACCTAGTTTATGGTTCCCTCGATAATATTGGACCCCCGATTTCCTATGAAAACATCTAACCCTAACGAATGAGGCATTTGAGTATATGATGCTTGTTATATAGGTGAGGGAGATGTCCCAAGAACCTAAGATGATGTACATGACATGTGACCTCCATGATGAGTCTCATACTCGGGTTAGTGGTTTGTTGTAAAGGAATCTAGTGGTTTCTCTCGTTTGGTATGTTGGGTAAAAGTTTGGCATGTGTAGATGTTGGTGGTTAGCATGTTTTGCCTTGACATACATAGGTCCTATCTTGAGTGGCCTCAAATCATGAAGCTCCTTTTATATACAAGTGAGATAATTATGAAACCTTGATGTTGATGATAATGTGCCCCTCTTAAGATGAACGATACATGAAATAATCTCACTTATACTAAACTTAAATACATATGATAAGTCACTGTCATAACCTAGACCTAATATGAAATGATACCTCACATAAAAGATGTAGATTCGGAATAATGAACTAGATAGACTGATGCCTTGAGATCTTAGCCTGAATATAATGAATACCATGTTTAGTTTAAGACCCAATATAAAATGAAATAAACCTTAACTAATTAGAGTTGGTAGAATCTTAGGGTAAAACCAAAACATGCATGGAATTCAGTACAATGATGAAATACATTCTATGTGATAATCTCATTTAGAAACCATGACATTAAGCATGTCCATTTGTAAATAAGTGTAATGTAAAAAATTGACAACTCGAGAAAAACCTAATGGGTAAATATACGAGAAACTATAGTGTAATTGAACCATGCATGAACTTGTAACTTGATGATAATTTAAGGGTGTTGATAACTCTAATTGAAAATCATATAATGAGAAGAAACTTTGAAAGTTGATAACATAATCTTAATATCACATCTTGAGTTTGCATGAATGCAAAAGAAAAACCTCCTAATATAGTAGGGATAAGGACGTGGAACCCTAATGTCGAGATAACTTCATAACATGTTAAAACACCAAGTAATGTATATATGGAATGAGAATGGGTACACCATATGCTAACAACGTGATGTATACCGACTTTGACCTTCTACTACAGTCTTGAATGAATTTCAAGGACAAAAATCCCTTTCTAGGAGGGAAGGATGAGATGACCCTGACTTCCTCTCTATTTGATAATGCACCAATGTCTCTCTACCTTGATCAACCTTATCTCTTGATGTTTAAATGCATGAGTAGAATTTTGATGCCTCATATTGGTCGCATTCATGTCATATTCTAAAATATGACAAAAATATCAATGTTGTATCATATTACATTGTTAGCAATTTTTCACCATATTTCATTTAAAGTTTAATCCTCATCACTTTGATATTTTTGGAACTATAATGTAAACTATTTTGTGGATCATTCAACATTGAATATACCAGTGCATAAATCAAGTGAATCAGACATATATAACTCAAGATTGGGAATTATGAAATGTGCATGTTTTATTTGGCCTTTTTTCTCTATCTTGGGTCAGCCTTAATAGGCCAAAACTCTTCAAAAATTGTGGACCAATTTCTAGTTCCCTATTCTCCTTCCTCTTCGAGAAATAATCTTGGGGCTGAAGAGGTCTTCTTCGACCTCCATCCAAATTGGGCAAAGTGATGGATTCTAACTGGGAGCACAACCCTAGCCTTGTTGCCTTATAAAGCCCCCTTTCTCATCTGTCACTCCTCTTCCTTTCTCCTTTTCTTTCCCTCCATTCATTTCTCTCCTCTCAAGTCATCGACGCTTGGAGCCATGGAACCTATCCCCTATCCTGGGCTGCACTACTGCCATGGAACCTATCCCCTATTGGCTCTGTTCTAAACAAAGGTTGCATGAAGGGGGTTTATGGAGTGGGAGCGAAGGGCGATGATGTCGGGAGGCCGATAACCGATGGTGGTAGTTTGATCGAGCAGCTAGCGACACCTAAGAGCCACCGAGCATTTGGGGACGATGAGCGGTGGTGGTACACTGAGGTGGATTGGCCTAGAATGGACACGACCATCTTCTAGACCTCTGACGATGCAGATCACACAATAAATGATGGTAACACCCTATCTCGATACTCTCTAAAGTTCTTGGTGCAAGTTTTCTAAAAATCACATCTTCCTCCTCCCTTCTCCAAATATAGAGAACCTATATATCAAATTCATCCTCTCAATGAGACCAACAATATGGACTAACTTGTAGACCGATAATCTACTCTATGCTCTCATATTTTGTTAAACATAAGAATTTTGACCTTGGTTTATCATGTTAAATGTTTGACTACGCTATATATTGAAACTTTCATGCATGTATACCCTCTTAACATTGAAATCAGTTTAATGTACCTCTACTAAATACAAGTATCAGTCCCTAACTCTCCTTTGTCTATGTTTGTTCTAAATGACACTCAATGCATGTATGTACCAATATATGTCTATATTTGAGGATACATGTAACAAAATGATGACTATGACTCCATTTGTGCATGAAAGCCTGTCTGAATCTTTTATATCAATATTGTTGTGTAATGTAGTGACTTTAATACCTATGACCCACTGTAAGGACCCTGACCTGCGTTTAGGGTTTACCCTATTTGTTTTGCTTAACCTTGGTGGTTTGATGCTTGCTAATCACCTCTAAGTGGTGATTAGGGTTTGGTTGTGCTTTGTTGAGAGTTCGAGGGGCTGCTTGCAAATAACCCAAGTCTAGGGTTTTGTGTGCAAGTTTGCCATCTTGCGAGATGTTTTCCCCTCTTTGCTTCCTCTAGGGTTGAGAGGAAGGCTTGGGCTTGTTGTTTGAGTTTCTTGGGCCTTGCTTGAGCTTGTTTGGGCCTTGAGGTGCTTTGTTTGGGCTTGCTTGAGCCTTGTGTCGGCCAAGTGAAGCTTGTGTCGCACAACATGGTGGTGTGTCACCCAGGAGCCTTGGTGTGTCGCCCAGTAGAGCTGATGCATGTGTCACCCATGTTGCTTGGTCTAGCCTTGACCATGTTTGGTGGACACTTGGTGTATATCTCGGACAAGTGTCCCTTGGTGTGCTAGAGTGTTGGCTTGAACCCTAGGACAAGTGTCCCTTGGGTGGACGACACTTAGCATAGGTCTACCTTGTTTTCTCCTCCCTTTCCTTCTATATATGTGGTTCTTTTCCTATGCCTTAGCTTCCTTTTCTCTTTTGGTCTCCCCTCCACGTTGAGTGTATAACACTCCTCCCTCTTATGCTTGTGTCGGCCGAGACACTCTCCTGGAGTTGCAGTGGTGGCCGATACCCTCTCTTGGATCAGTTTTGGTGGACGACATCCCTTGGAGCTTGAAGTGCATCTTCTTCCTTGGAGCTTGGAGCTTAAGACGGGTTGCATAGCTTCTAACCCTAACTCCTTTACCTCTAGATATGTTCTTGTTGCATGTTAGTAGCTTAGCTTAGTTCCTTGCTTTTATACCTTGCTTGTGTACCTTTGGTGGCCGATCCCCCTCTAGGGTTTAGGGTTCCTTTGTGCACCTTGCTTTCTAGGGTTTGAGTATCCTTAAGTTGGAGGTTGAAGGTGACCCTTGTTGGGCGACATAGTGGTGTTCTTTGTGTTGGCCGACATGGTAACCATGTTGGGTGATATGGTTCCTATGATAAGCAACACCCTTGTTCTTGTGTTGGGCGAGACCCTCTCTTGTCTTGGTGTTGGTCGAGATGGGTGCCTTGTGATGGGCGACATGATGAGTGCTCTTGTGTTGGGTGATAGGTCAAGCTAGTGAGGAGTTGGCCGATATGGTTGAGTTGGCCGTTGGATGTTGTTGGGCGATACATCTTGAGGAGTTGGCCGATATAGCCTGGTCAAGCTTGACGACTGTTGGTGTCGGACGACATGGCCATGTGTGGCTTGTTTCCTTGTCTTGAACGATAGACCATGCATGTTGACTGATAGGCCATGCATGCCATGGTGCTGGCCGATAGCTATGCTGGCCGACACCCATGGTGGCCGATAGCCATGGTGGGCGATAGCCTAGGGTTGGGTATGTGTGTCGACCGACATGCCTTGATAGGTTTTAGTAAGGGCGGTGATGAGTTATGGTGAGAGTCTTGTAATCATATAGTAACAGTCCTTTGTGATGTGGAAGTGACTAGCTATGTACCAATAAACGATGGTGGTGTCTTGTTAGTAATAACAATAATGCGTATGACGCCTTGCAATAATAACAAGTACTAATACTAGCGGTGATGCCAATACTAATAATGGGGGTAATGATGATAATGGCAGTAGTGATGATAATGAGGAAGGTAATGGTAATAAGATGCATGATGTGATCCTTATGCTTATTTGTTAATAATAAAGATGATGATCGTAATAATGTTGACAATAATAATGATGGCAATAATGATAGCAATGATATGCATGAAGTAATCCTCATACTTAATTGTTAAATGAGAATGGTGATAGTTACACTAGTAGCTTGCATAATGATAATAATGATAATAATGATGATAGTGACATAATGGTAGTGGTAACAATAGTACTTGTTCTGTATGTTTGGACACCTTGATTACTTGTATAATCTAGAGATAAGAGTAAGCATGTATATGGCTTGTTAAAAATGTGACTTGATTACCAAATAGGGTAAGAAGGATAAGTAGAGTATCTTGAATGGCATTTCATGATGGTAGCATATTCCTTATGATTGAATCTACTATTATTGTGTACTCTAACCCTGTAGGTAATGATTAGCCTTGAAAAGGGCTATGAGACACATGTGATGAGTAACATCACTTGGTAATTACTCTGGTTAATGAGATGATATGTATAATGTGCTAAGTTCCATGATGATGTTGTGAGCCTTGAGAGGCATTGACAGTACGTGATAAGGGATTGAGATCCCATGGTATGTGATGATCCTCGAGATGGATCTGGATGGTTGGCAAGAGGCCAAGTGGTAACATGTGATGTTGGATCCTTGTGATGGATCAGGTTGATGTGATTAAATAATAATATAATGTTGTTTACTTTCCGTTATATCTTGCATGTTATACAACTTGGTTGAATCCTACAATCCATCTAAAAGATACTAATGAATCATAGTGAAATATATCATGTAGTTTGCCCTGGCCATAGATCCATCATCGTCAGGACTTGGTGATGGTGAAACAGGTTCTCCTACGGGTTAACCTGGAAGCGCATATTGTTGAATATGTGTAGGTTGCTCCAAGCCTGAAAATGAGGAGGTAAGAGTGTAACTTCGGTTGCAGACTCAGATACGTGTAAAGAGCATGGTGAACAGGCCCATGGCTCAGGATATGTGATGTGAGGAGCATGAATGCGTTCATGGCTCAGAGCACGGTGAACAGGCCCGTGGCTCAGTTTTACTAGCGCCGAGACCTATAAGGCGTGCTAGAATGAGGGTAGCCTATGGAGCTGACCCTGTGGCTTAGACCACTTCAGCATGTGACTGCGGTCCTGCTTGTGTTGTACTCGTGTAATGACCACGAGGTGGGAGGTCGTGGAGTCCGACTCTTCCATTGACCTTGTATGGCACCAGCTTGGGTTTTGTAACTGAAGGTTGGATCTGAACGGTACGGTTCAAATCCTCAGGGCATAATAATAATACGTAACACAACCATTTAGTATGTATTGCTTAGGATAAACACGAAACATTGGTTGAGGCCTTGTTTGTGTAATATCTTTGTTATATTTTGCAGGTTATGTGACATTATATCTTGTTCTGATAATCATGACGTATAGTGATACATCTTATCTTGCTAATCATATTCCTTGAGATATATCTGGTTATATGATTTTGTATAGCGGGTAAGCTTGTCTATTTTATATATACTGCTCTTGTTATACCTGTTATTAGATATCTGCTGTTATAGTCTATCTTGCTGAGGTTCTGTAGTTGCGGTGGGGAGCTATGTTTCCCGATGGGACAATTGTTCAATTGTCTCACCCCGCTGGTTTAACCCCTTTTTAGGTGTTCGAGGTAGACGTGGTCGTGGTCGTGGTGTTGCGACCGAGCAGGTTGAGGAGCAGTAGAAGGCAAGCGCTGGACATGGTGCTGTTTTCGATGTTTTGTAGTAGAGTCTAGAGTCATCCCTGTACTCTCAGGTCCTTGGCAGTGTTTTGACGATGTTTTACGATGAACGATCGATGACGTTTGTATATCCTGCTGTTGGCCGGATGTGGGCCTTTTCTGTATAAGAACAGGTGGTGAACTCATGTGATGGATGAACAGCTATTCTTGAGTTGTGGACACGTATCAGATCTCGTGTAAGTGTATATATATAACATGTCTCTGTGCAGGATGAGGACCGAAAAGTAATAGTTTCAAAGTTTATCTGTTTTCGACAATCGGTTTTAATTAACCCGTGTTTTCATAATCTGTAGTTATGGTGATTTCCGCACATTTTCGCGTAACACCTCATTATCTGTATGATAATGGGATGTGTTTCCACAAGTTTTGGTATCAGAGCTTTAGGTTCACTGAGTCTATAGGGATTTAGGACTAGGTTGAGTTGTTCTTATGAGTGTCTAGGTTTTCTTACAATATCTTCTGCCCTCAGCGGAAGAAAAGTCAAGATGTCTGGAAACCATGAAGAACACTCTGCTGAGTACAGTGATGCTGCATCAGTTGATGGAGCAGATGGACAGGCACATGCAGATCGGGTGCCTGAGGTTCCCCAATTTAACCCAGCCATACTTGAACATCCTGCTTACCAACAGCTTATGGGGCAGTTAATGGCTACGATGAATCTCATGGTTGAACGATTACCAGTGCCTCCTCCGCGAGCACAGGTTCCCCATGGAGAAGCATCGGGTATTGGGAAGACCTTCGAGCGGCTTCACCGAGTCGGAGCTTCGGATTATGCTGGAACGGCTGATCCAGCGGATGCAGATCTGTGGCTGACAAGTCTCGAGAAGGCTTTCCGGATTCTTGACATCCCCGAAGTGGACTAGGTAAAGCATGCTGTATACCTTCTGAAGGGTAGTGCTGGTCACTGGTGGACCATCGAAGAAGAGAAGTAGCCTGGCGAGGTGATCTATTGGGAAGTGTTCCGACACGAGTTCGTCACCAGATACTTTCCGAAGATGTATCTGGATGAGAAGATCAGTCAGTTTGAGAAGTTGCGACAAGGAGCGATGAACATCACCGAGTATGAAGCCAAGTTTATGGATCTGTTAAGGTTCTGTCCTCACATGGAGGCAACCGATGAGGAACGGATCAGACGTTTCGAAAAGGGTTTGAGTGCTGAGCTGACAACCCCTGTGTCTGCGTTGGAGAATCGAGAACGGTTTGCTATGTTTGTGGAATCAGTTCGACGGATCGAGAGGATGGTATGGGAGAAAAGAGAGTCTATGTCTCTTAAAAGACCTGCTCAGTTTCAAGGACGAAGGTTTGATGGCTTTAAGAAGCCCAGGTTTTCAGCACCGTCAGCAATGAGAAGTTCTGGTGTACCATCTCAGTGGTCTTCGAGTAAGGGGAGAGGTTATGTTTCTTCACCGTCTAAGGCGCACAGCTCAGCATCTGTGGCAGTGACAGGGCCAGCTAGGCCATAGTTTGAGGACAAGTCATGTCATCTTTGTGGACAAGTCAGGCATTTCAGGCTTAATTGCCTGAATAGAGACGTTGAAGTGACACAGCAGCCGAGACAGAGTTTTCAGAGGTCAATGAGACCACAAGGTAGTGGTAGCAGAGGATGAGGATGCGGTCAAGCGTCTCAAGCTGGATCGTCTGCTCAAGGAAGCATAGGTCGTGGACAGCAAGCAATAGATCGATTCTATGCCATGAGTCAGCCGGAGGCGATAGTCAACCCGCGAGTGGTGATAGGTCAGATGGAGTTATTTCATTCTGATATGTCTTCTTCTTGCTTTATATCTATTCTGGTTGACCCGGGTGCTACACACTCTTTTATCGCCTATAGTATGCTTGAAACCTGTCGTTTACCTGTTAGCTGTAAGAAGGATAGCTTGTTGTTAGAAACCCCTCTTGATGGTTCCTCTTTGCTTCGAGAAGAGTGTCCATCTTGTGTTTTATCTTTTTCGGGACATCATATCCAAGTGGATCTTATACCACTTGATATGCATGGTTTTGATGTTATCCTTGGGATGGATACCTTAGAGAGGTATAAGGTTGTCTTGGACTGTGGTTCCAAGCAAGCAGTGTTTGATGTTGCTGGAGAGAAGTGGACCTTCCAGGGAGATAGGAAGATTCTTCCGACGTGTTTGGTATCATCTATGGTGGCAGATAAGTTGTTACAACAAGGATGTGAGGCATTTTTAGCTCATGTGGTGGATACCATTGTGGTTACCAAGGCGAAAGGTCCTAGTCTTGAGGCGGTTTCCGTGGTCCGAGAGTTTGCAGACGTGTTTCCTGAGGAGTTTCCTGGTGTTCCTCCACCCCGAGAGATTGATTTCGAGATCAATCTGGTTCCTGGAACACAGCCTGTTGCACAGTCAGCGTATAGGATGGCTCCAGCAGAGATGGCAGAGCTGAAGAAGCAGTTGCAAGAGTTGTTGGAGAAAGGTTTTATCCGACCAAGTACGTCACCGTGGGGTGCTCCTGTGTTGTTCGTTAAGAAGAAAGATGGTTCGATGCGGTTGTGTATAGATTACCAGCAGTTGAACAAGGTCACTATCAAGAATAAGTACCCGTTGTCGAGGATAGATGATCTATTTGATCAGTTGCGTGGTGCTACAGTGTTCTCGAAGATCGATCTACGGTCTGGATATCATCAGTTGAGGATAAAGGCGGATGACATACCAAAGTCAGCTTTCAGGATGAGGTATGGTCATTTCGAGTTTGTGGTTATGCCGTTTGGGTTAACCAATGCACCTGCAGCTTTCATGGACCTGATGAACAGGATGTTCCATCCGTTCTTAGATCAGTTTGTTGTAGTCTTTATAGATGACATCTTGATCTATAGTCGGGACAGACTAGAGCATGAACAACATCTTCGTCGAGCGTTGACTCTTCTTCGTCAACATCAGTTGTATGCCAAGTTCAGTAAGTGTGAGTTCTGGTTGGATGAAGCGACTTTCTTGGGTCACGTGATATCTACTGAAGGAGTCAAAGTGGATCCAAAGAAGGTAGAATCCGTTGCGGATTGGGAACAACAGAAGACGCCGACAGAAGTTCGTAGTTTCCTTGGTTTGGATGGATACTACCGGAGGTTTATCAAGGACTTCAGTGCGATCGCGTTGCCAATGACGAAGTTGACCAGGAAGGATGTACCTTTTGTTTGGGATGATCGATGTTAGCAAGCTTTCCAGAGTTTGAAGGAGAAGCTGACCAGTGCTCCAGTGTTGATCTTGCCAGAGCCTAGGAAAGGCTATGTTATTTTCTGTGATGCTTCCAAGAAAGGTTTAGGTTGCGTGTTGATACAGGAAGATCATGTGGTTTCTTTTGCCTCGCGACAACTCAAGAAGCATGATGAGAACTATCCGACTCATGACTTAGAGTTGGCAGTAGTGGTTCATGCATTAAAGATTTGGAGACACTATCTGTATGGGGAAGTGTGTCAGATTTTTACGGATCATAAGAATATGAAGTATATCTTTACACAGCAAGAGTTGAACATGCGACAGCGGCGATGGATGGAGTTGATCAATGATTACGACTGCATTATTGAGTATCATCTTGGTAAGGCGAATGTGGTAGCTGATGCGCTTAGCAGAAAGTCTTCTTCTCTTTCTTCAAGGAAGGCACAGTTGAGTTCTCTGGTATGCCATAGGCGCGATATGTTTGTTTCTCTGCGACAGATGAATGTGCAGATGGAAGTTTCTTTGTTGTCTGGTCTTTTCGCGTAGATGCAAGTTAAGCCTACGTTGAGACAGCAGATCAAGAATGCACAACATGCAGATGATGCGGTACAGTTGATCAGATCAGAGTTCGGCAGCGACAAGCGTGATGGGTTTCATGAGTCCGAGGATGGATTAGTTTGCTATCGTGATAGGATGATGGTTCCAGATGCTGATGATCTGAGGAAGTTGGTGCTTGAGGAAGCACATACGTCGATGTATGCGATGCATCCAGGTGTCACCAAGATGTATCATAGTCTGAAGGACTTATATTGGTGGCCCGGATTGAAAAAGGATGTAGCTGAGTTCGTGGCGAGATGTGCGGTGTGTCAGCAAGTGAAGGCTGAACATCAGAAGCCGGCAGGTACGTTGCAACCATTTCCGATACCGCAGTGGAAATGGGATCACATAACCATGGATTTCGTAGTTGGTCTACCCCAGACAACTAGGAATCATGATTCCATTTGGGTGGTAGTGGACAGATTGACGGAGTCTACCCATTTTCTACCAGTGAAGACGACGTATACAACTGAGAAACTAGCTCGAGTATATGTGGATGAGATAGTACGTTTGCATGGTGTGCCAGCGACAATAGTTTCTGACAGAGGTCCTCAGTTTACGATTCATTTTTGGGAACAGTTGCACAGGGCGTTGGGAACGCAGTTAAGGTTTAGTACAACCTTTCACCCACAGACCGATGGACAGTCTGAGAGGACTATTCAGATTTTGGAAGATCTTCTTCGAGCTTATGTTTTGCAGTTTCTAGGCAACTGGGATGTACATCTGAGTTTGATAGAGTTTGCCTACAATAACAGTTATCAGCGGAGCATCGACATGGCTCCTTATGAGGCTTTGTATGGAAGGAAGTGCAGATCTCCTTTGTGTTGGTATGAATCACGTGAGTATCAACTTTTGGGTCCTGAGTTAGTTCAGCAGACGACAAATAAGATCAAAGTGATACAACAACAGTTGAAAGTGGCACAGGACAGACAGAAGTCATATGCAGACAATCGCCGATGACCTTTGGAATTCCAGGTAGGAGACAAAGTGTATCTTAAAGTCTCACCGTGGAAAGGTGTGCTAAGGTTTGGCCGGAAGGGTGAGTTGGCTCCTAGGTATATGGGGCCTTATCCAGTGATAGCACGTGTTGGCAAGGTAGCTTACAAGTTGGAGTTGCCTCCAGAGTTGCACAGGTTGCATCCAGTATTTCATGTCAGTATGTTGAAGAAAAATCATCCGGATTCAGGTACAGTGATACATCCGGTTGAGGTTGAGCTTGGTGCAGATGTGACCTATGAGGAAGGTCCTGTGGCGATCCTTGACAGAAGGATCAAGAAGCTGAAGAGAAAGGATCTGGTTCTTGTGAAGGTTCTTTGGCATCGTCGTGGCGTTGAGGAAGCCACGTGGGAGCTTGAGGAGGATACGAGGAGGAGGTATCCCTCGCTTTTCTCTTTGAATTTCGGGGACGAAATCCCTTAAGGGGGTTAGATTGTAAGGACCCTGACCTGTGTTTAGGGTTTACCCTATTTGTTTTGCTTAACCTTGGTGGTTTGATGCTTTCTAATCACCTCTAAGTGGTGATTAGGGTTTGGTTGTGCTTTGTTGAGAGTTCGAGGGGCTGCTTGCAAATAACCCAAGTCTAGGGTTTTGTGTGCAAGTTTGCCATCTTGTGAGATGTTTTCCCCTCTTTGCTTCCTCTAGGGTTGAGAGGAAGGCTTGGGCTTGTTGTTTGAGTTTCTTGGGCCTTGCTTGAGCTTGTTTGGGCCTTGAGATGCTTTGTTTGGGCTTGCTTGAGCCTTGTGTCGGCCAAGTGAAGCTTGTGTCGCCCAACATGGTGGTGTGTCGCCCAGGAGCCTTGGTGTGTCGCCCAGCAGAGCTGATGCATGTGTCGCCCATGTTGCTTGGTCCAGCCTTGACCATGTTTGGTGGACACTTGGTGTATATCTCGGACAAGTGTCCCTTGGTGTGCTAGAGTGTTGGCTTGAACCCTAGGACAAGTGTCCCTTGGGTGGACGACACTTAGCATAGGTCTACCTTGTTTTCTCCTCCCTTTCCTTCTATATATGTGGTTCTTTTCCTTTGCTCTTTTGGTCTCCCCTCCACCTTGAGTGCACGACACTCCTCCCTCTCTTGCTTGTGTCATGCGAGACACTCTCCAGGAGTTGCAGTGGTGGCCGATACCCTCTCTTAGATCAGCTTTGGTGGACGACATCCCTTGGAGCTTGAAGTGCATCTTCTTCCTTGGAGCTTGGAGCTTAAGGCGGGTTGCATAGCTTCTAACCCTAACTCCTTTACCTCTAGCTATGTTCTTGTTGCATGTTAGTAGCTTAGCTTAGTTCCTTACTTTTATACCTTGCTTGTGTACCTTTGGTGGCCGATCCCCCTCTAGGGTTTAGGGTTCCTTTGTGCACCTTGCTTTCTAGGGTTTGAGTATCCTTAAGTTGGAGGTTGAAGGTGACCCTTGTTGGGCAACATAGTGGTGTTCTTTGTGTTGGCCGACATGGTAACCATGTTGGGTGATATGGTTCCTATGATAAGCAACACCCTTGTTCTTGTGTTGGGCGAGACCCTCTCTTGTCTTGGTGTTGGGCGAGATGGGTGCCTTGTGATGGGCGACATGATGAGTGCTCTTGTGTTGGGTGATAGGTCAAGCTAGTGAGGAGTTGGCTGATATGGTTGAGTTGGCCGTTGGATGTTGTTGGGCGATACATCTTGAGGAGTTGGCCGATATAGCCTGGTCAAGCTTGACGACTGTTGGTGTCGGACGACATGGCCATGTGTGGCTTGTTTCCTTGTCTTGAACGATAGACCATGCATGTTGACCGATAGGCCATGCATGCCATGATGCTGGCCGATAGCTATGCTGGACGACACCCATGGTGGCTGATAGCCATGGTGGGCGATAGCCTAGGGTTGGGTATGTGTGTCGACCGACATGCCTTGATAGGTTTTAGTAAGGGAGTGATGAGTTATGGTGAGAGTCTTGTAATCATATAGTAACGGTCCTTTGTGATGTGGAAGTGACTAGCTATGTACCAATAAACGATGGTGGTGTCTTGTTAGTAATAACAACAATGAGTATGATGCCTTGCAATAATAACAAGTACTAATACTAGCGGTGATGCCAATACTAATAATGGGGGTAATGATGATAATGGCAGTAGTGATGATAATGAGGAAGGTAATGGTAATAAGATGCATGATGTGATCCTTATGCTTATTTGTTAATAATAAAGATGATGATCGTAATAATGTTGACAATAATAATGATGGCAATAATGATAGCAATGATATGCATGAAGTAATCCTCGTACTTAATTGTTAAATGAGAATGGTGATAGTTACACTAGTAGCTTGCATAATGATAATAATGATAATAATGATGATAGTGACATAATGGTAGTGGTAACAATAGTACTTGTTCTGTATGTTTGGACACCTTGATTACTTGTATAATCTTGAGATAAGAGTAAGCATGTATATGGCTTGTTAAAAATGTGACTTAATTACCAAATAGCGTAAGAATGATAAGTAGAGTATCTTGAATGGAATTTCATGATGGTAGCATATTCCTTATGATTGAATCTACGATTATTGTGTACTCTAACCCTACAGGTAATGATTAGCCTTGAAAAGGGCTATGAGACACATGTGATGAGTAACATCACTTGGTAATTACTCTGGTTAATGAGATGATATGTATAATGTGCTAAGTTCCATGATGATGTTGTGAGCCTTGAGAGGCATTGACAGTACATGATAAGGGATTGAGATCCCATGGTATGTGATGATCCTCGAGATGGATCTGGATTGTTGGCAAGAGGCCAAGTTGTAACATGTGATGTTGGATCCTTGTGATGGATCAGGTTGATGTGATTAAATAATAATATAATGTTGTTTACTTTCCGTTATATCTTGCATGTTATACAACTTGGTTGAATCCTGCAATCAATCAAAAAGATACTAATTAATCATAGTGAAATATATCATGTAGTTTGCCCTGGCCATAGATCCATCATCGTCAGGACTTGGTGATGGTGAAACAGGTTCTCCTACGGGTTAACCTGGAAGCGCATATTTTTGAATATGTGTAGGTTGCTCCTAGCCTGAAAATGAGGAGGTAAGAGTGTAACTTCGGTTGCAGACTCAGATACGTGTAAAGAGCATGGTGAACAGGCCCATGGCTCAGGATATGTGATGTGAGGAGCATGGATGCGTTCATGGCTCAGAGCACGGTGAACAGGCCCGTGGCTCAGTTTTACTAGCGCCGAGACCTGTACCAAGGCGGGCTAGAGTGAGGGTAGCCTATGGAGCTGACCCTGTGGCTTAGACCACTTCAGCATGTGACTGCAGTCCTGCTTGTGTTGTACTTGTGTACTGACCACGAGGTGGGAGGTCGTGGAGTCCGGCTCTTCCATTGACCTTGTATGGAACCGGCTTGGGTTTCATAACCGAAGGTTGGATCTAAACGGTACGATTCAAATCCTCAGGGCATAATAATAATACGTAACACAGCCGTTTAGTATGTATTGCTTAGGATAAACACGAACCATTGGTTGAGGCCTTGTTTGTGTAATATCTTTGTTTTATTTTGCAGGTTATGTGACATTATATCTTGTTCTGATAATCATGACGTATAGTGATACATCTTATCTTGCTAATCATATTCCTTGAGATATATCTGGTTATATGCTTTTGTATAGCGGGTAAGCTTGTCTGTTTTATATAGACTGCTCTTGTTATACCTGTTATTAGATATCTGCTGTTATAGTCTATCTTGCTAAGGTTCTGTAGTTGCGGTGAGGAGCTATGTTTCCCGCTGGGACAATTGTTCAATTGTCTCACCCCGCCGGTTTAACCCCTTTTTAGGTGGTTGACGTAGACGTGGTCGTGGTCGTGGTGTTGCGGCCGAGCAGCGTGAGGAGCAGTAGAAGGTAAGCGCTGGACATGCTGCTATTTTGGATGTTTTGTAGTAGAGTCTAGAGTCATCCCTGTACTCTCAGGTCCTTGGCAGTGTTTTGACGATGTTTTACGATGAACGATCGATGACGTTTGTATATCCTGCTGTTGGCCGGATGTGGGCCTTTTCTGTATAAGAACAGGTGGTGAACTCATGTGATGGATGAACAACTGTTCTTGAGTTGTGGACACGTATCAGATCTCATGTAAGTGTATATATATAACATGTCTCTGTGCATGATGAGGACCGAAAAGTAATAGTTTCATAGTTTATCTGTTTTCCGCAATCGGTTTTAATTAACCCGTGTTTTCATAATCTGTAGTTATGGTGATTTCCGCATGTTTTCGCATAACACCTCGTTATATGTATGATAATGGGATGTGTTGCCACACCCACCCTCTTGGTTTTTGATGGTGTTTGAAACCCTAGTTTGCCTAGTATGATGTATATGACTTATTGTTCTTATTGTTCCCCAATTATGGTATGGATCTCCTTCTTATGTCCACTCTCAAATCAGGATTTGTTATGATCTTTGTGACCCTTTTGATGAGGATGGTTCACTTAAATCACATGTTGAATCTATAATCTATGTATGTTGGAATGATGAATACTATGATGAACATTGTGAGGCTAGAATCAGGTGACCATCCACCCATCTATGAGATATACGAATCTTGTCATTAACTTTCTATTATAAATCATCTCTTATTATTACACCTCCTTACTTGATGAGCTAGTGACCTTTTTGTGCTATTATGAATCTCATGACTCTTATTATTGCACCTCCTTACTTGATGAGCTAGTGACCTTTTTGTGTTATTATGAGTCTCATGACGATGTCATACAAGTTAGTGACTTAAGAGAGGAAATGATCATATAAAATGAATGGAACCTCAAATTGACTTGAAACTTGAAACCCACCTTCATGATAGATCCTAAATCAGTAAAAGGTCTTCAAATGTACCAATAAGCAACATTGAACCTAATTTGGCCAAAACCCTAAAATGGTGCTAGTTAGGGTTAATGATGAGAATCTAATGCATGTATGTAATCTTATTGTTAATCAGGTGTTACTTATGGCTAGATGGTAACGTATAAATAAGTTATGAAATCTCTGAATCATGTACGAGCTTTAATAATTCTATGACTATAGATTTCCTTCTTGAAATGTGATACATATGTATGCTTGTTTACTTTCTCAAATATTGCCATGTAGTATCTAGTATGTACTCAATTCTTGTGTCGTCTTGTGGTTTTATAACTTGAACACATAATATAGAACTCCATTATGAAAATGTTGATACAAGCTTTTGCTCAATGACTTTGATTATTGATTTTCCTCACATATAAATGGGTTAGAAAATCTTGATCACCCTTACAGATCCTTCCAACGGGAAGGTGATCAAAGTCCTTATGATTCATGATATTTATGGTATACTTGGGATAAAATGACATAAAATATGGGCTTGCACTTTGCTAAGTACTTAACTTGTTTATTCTTGCTCATTTACTTCTGCAAATCTTTTCAAATTATGCAAAGATTATGTATATCTATCTTTTTAGCCCTGTAATTGACACCTCATGGGCTTGACTCACCTTGTTTCATGTATTTTATAGGTTCAGAGATGACTAGAAGTTGATGGGCTTGGTGAGATATGTCAGGTGTACTTGTTGTAGATCTCTAGTATCCATGAGTAGACTGGTAAAACTGTACTCTTGAACATGTAATTGAAATCTTGTAATAAACAATGTTGCTTAATAATACTTGTTGAATTTTGAGATTATGATTGGTGCTTTTATATCTTGTTATCTGTTCATTTATGCTAAGCTTTACACTTCCACATTCACACTTTGATAATACCATGCTAGGGTTGGGTGCCTAGGCCCTATATCCATTGACTTTATAGTCATTTGGAGTTAGGATTTGCGTAACAAATGGTTCCGTGATAGATATATTGAATGTGATGTTACACATATGAACCATCATCATTCTCATAGTGTTGATGTTTTTTGGCTTCACAAGAATTAGTATTTTTTTTTCACATCGAGGGACCTTCTTCCAGAATAAGTAAGGCCACTAAAATATGTATTGTTCAAATAGGATTGATGCCATTACAAAGGTAAAAGTCTTTATACTTTTGAATATTTTACATACATTGTATAGGTCCCCATCTTCTTCCTACTTGAAGATATTTGTATAAAACTAGTGGGATGTTCACATTGGTAGAAAAGGTGGTTGACAAATATTTCAAAAATTTATTCCCAATTCTCAAAGCTATCTAGCTTAAGATAGTTATTCCATGAAAGAGATTTGTCCTTAAGGGACAATACAAATCCATGTGCTTAAAATATTTTTTGTGGAACTTCATTAAACTTTATAGTGTTGCAGAGGTATTAGAAGTCATTATATGCTCATAGGGTGTTTGAAATGGACTTCTCTCAAACCTATTATGTTGAACCATGTTGACCGGTCTCCTTCTCAAGTCAAAGTCATTACAGTTGATTGTCTGACAGATCAACCCATAAGGGATGGTATTTTCTTTTGGTTCAATGATGACCTAAGAGAAGGTTCAACATTAGGAAGGGGTTGCTGGTTTCCATTCTTAAGTCATATTAGGTCTTAGTTTTAGTATATGTACAACAATACAAGTGGTAGTATCTATAAAGGAGGGACATTGAGGTAGAAAATAGGGCACATAGAATGAGTCCATGATTGATTCTAAGTAGTTTACTACTAACATTCATAATAATTTATTTGCATGTGAAATATATCATTCAAATAGAACAAAAATATTATATATCTTTAGTCACATTTTTTTTCTTAAAGAAAGCTTATATAAATATTATGTTTCTAGATTCAAAGTAAATATTTAGTTCTTTTGATTGTTATTATTATTATTATTATTATTATTATTATTATTATTATTATTTTGATAATCAAAGTATGTTAATGATATCTAAAATTTGAAAATTTCTATTGTCAAATTGATATTGATATCTAAGCAATGGACTCAAACGATAATTAGTTTAGATGTGGACTGCACTTTTTGCAATCCACATTAGCTTAATCCAGATATCTGGAGTACCTTCAACTAATCTAGTCTGCATTTTAGAATCTAAATTTCTAGCCAAGTAGGAGCCAGAAGTCAACTAACTTGTTGAGCCTAGTTTGAATGACTACTTTGAAATATCAAAAATTCACATCGATATTGACAGTTATGTCTGCCACATTGAATCTGCTAAAATACCAAAAAAAATTATGTTGTAAATGGTAGAATATGATATGTTCCCAGCTTATAAGGATTGAAAATTACAAGTACCATCAACCAACCATCTTCACCTCTGAGAATTGTTCTACTACATACATGTCTGCTTTTGCCACATATCAATAGTAGTAACTACAAAATCCGTTTACCGTGTAATTTTCTAGAACCCAGATGTGTCTACTCATATAAAGCTTTAGTCGTAGTGTATGTACAATAGTACAAGTGGCAGTAGCTCGGTAGGAGATGTATGATGGAGGAGGGAGGCCAAAGAAGAGTCAATGATGGAATTAAGGAAGGGGGAATTATATATCTCATGTAATTAGGGATGACAATGGTGTGGATATGATGTGATTTTTATCAAAACTATAATACTAACATTTTAGAAAAACTAAACTCCATATTTACACTATATCTACCGTGATTTTAAGGAAACCATATATGCACCACCAAAAATTGTAGTTTACTATACTATAACACATCATGAAAATATTTCTATTAATCATAGTAGCAGTATACATAAAATTTATGAAGTTGTATATTATAAACAAAAATAACAATATCTACAATCTGAAATAATAATATTTTATTCATATTAAATAAAAAAAAATCAATGCTTGATGATGTGAGCAACACTCTAACTAGTAACTATAATAGAATATTTTCCAACTACACATTATTTCCTATTCAAATTTCAAAACCCATCACCATCTACTCATAAATCTTCACACTAATATATATTTTTTTCTTTTCAAACAACATCGTTTTATTGAGAATGGGTCCTTAAAGTCTATTTTCCTTGTTAAGTTGTCCTCATTTTCAAGAGCGTAAGCTGTGTTTATTTATTTTTATATTTGTTTTTATTGAGAGAGAAGTAAGTGATATTTAGAATCAAATGTAGTGATATATTATCTAAAACAGAGAGGCGTATGCTAAAACTATTGATGTAGAATAGTGGTAGAATATGAAAACAAATTATTAAGAAAGATGATCATAATCATGGATATAATTATCTATTTTTGACGCTCACTCTTTATATTATGATGCCTTCTCATATTCTTTTCAACTTTTTTACTTTACTCAACTTGATTTTATCTCCCACTAATAACAGTATCTCTAAGTCAACAAATGATAATTCACTTAGTAATGAACCCAAATTTCATATTAATTATCTATCTCCCTTTTTGTCATGTTTGCATAATATTGATCAAGATTTG
The DNA here is from genome assembly GCA_963693085.1 of Alisma plantago-aquatica. NCBI lineage: Eukaryota > Viridiplantae > Streptophyta > Magnoliopsida > Alismatales > Alismataceae > Alisma > Alisma plantago-aquatica. Next base: position 426,513,412 of record OY856412.1, on the reverse strand, counting down.
TATGATTAGATGATTTTTGACCCCAATTGTCTCAGTCACCATTATACAAATGACTATATAAATTTGTAAAAATATACATCTAGATATTGAGTGCAATATTATATAAAACTAATTATATATTTGATTATATTTTCACATACAACTAGTACATGCATCTTCTTATGTTTGCAATTATTACAAAAAAGTGAAAGCCCCTACTTCTCTACACATTAAACACCATTTAAACATAGAATTCAATTTATTTATTTGAGAACGCCAACAAATGATGTGATTAGAATAATATTCCACATATATTTATATATATTTAAAATAAAATTTCTGCAATCTAATTCTAATAATATATTTTTTCTTAAAAAACATAACTACACAAGACCACAACAATTTGAAAAATTTATTATCATATTCACACAAAAATAATTTTCTGTGACTATGCCATATAAAATGAGGTGTGGATATCTACATATATGATTTTTTTATAGTATCCTTGCCATCCCTATATGCGATTACTTGGTTAAAGTCGTGTTTGAATTGTTACAGATGTTGGTATTCATGGAGAAAGGATTTTCCACCACCTAAATCGTCTGCTACGAACCATGATCACATTGTTAAGTTTGCAAATAAGTCGAGTAGTTTAATACTGAGATTGGTAGAAAAGGTCAAAAAATTATTCCCAATTCTCAACACTGTCTAGCTTAAGAGAGTTGTTCCATGAAAGAGAAGTGTCCTTGAGGGACAACTATCCATGTGTGTACAATGTTTATTGTAGAACTTCATTAAACTTAACAAAGTTGTAGAGGTCTTGGAAGTCATGATATGCTCATAGAGTGTCTGAAATGCACTTCTCTTAAACCTATTATGTTGAACCATGTTGTCCTATCCGCTTCTCAAGTCAAAGTTATTACAATTGATCATCTGACGGACCAACCCATAATGGATGGTATATTTTTTTGCTTCAATGATGACCTAAGAGAAGGTTCAACATCAGTTGGAGGTCGTTGGCATTCATACTTAAGTAATCTTAGGTCTAAATTTTGGTGTATTTACAACAATAAAAGTGGTAACAACTTTGGAGAAGGGACATGGAGGTAGAAAAAATGACACACAACATGAGTTCATGATGGAATATGAGTAGTTTACTACTAAGATTCATAATAATTTGTTCTCATGTGAAAATATATCATTAGACTACTTCAATAATATTATATATCTTTAGTCACATATTTTTCCTTAAAAATCTTATATTAATATTATATTTGTAGATTTAAAGTAAATATTTAGTTTTTGATAATTATAATTATATTTTTTGCTAATAGAAGTATGTGAATGATATCTTAAAAAAATATAGTCAACTTGATATCGATATCTAACCAAATAGAATCAAACAACAATCAATCGAAATCTAGATTGCATTTTCTACAATCCAAATTAGATTAACCCATATATCTGAAGTAGCCGCGACTAATCCAGTCTGGATTTTAGAATCTCAATTTCTAGCCAAGCAGGAGCCAAAAATCCGGTTACTTGTTAAGCCTAGTTTGAATGACTATTTTAAATTATTATAAATTCGCATCGTCAATGACAATTATGATTGTCACATTGAAGCTATTAAAACACCAAAAAATTATGTTGTAAATGGTAAAACAAGATATGTTCCCAGCTTGTGAGGATTGAAAATTACTAGCTCTTTTATCCACCCATCTTCAACTCTGGAAGTGTTCTACTACATACAAGTCTACTTTTGCCACATATCAATGGTAGGAACTATAAATGTTGTTTATTGTGAAATTTTCTAGAAATTAGATGTGTCTACTCAAATAAGGATTTAGTTGTAGTGAGTGTACAAGAGTACAAGTGGGCTCAACCATATAAAACAATGCATTGATACAAAATGGAGACAACGAGCTAAAATCCAATGGGCAAAAGAAGGAGATAAAAACTCAAAATTGTTCCATAAATCTGCAACAACAACTCTAGAAAAAATATCATCACATATTTGAACATTAATGGGAGTTCCACAGCCAACAAACATCTGATCACATCCCACATTGTCAAATGCTTTATAGATTTCTTCAATACCAACCACAAGCCTACCATTCTCAACTCTATTGATTGGCAAAAGCTATGTGGCAGTTTCATTGACTCTCCAGAAACCGTTATCAATCCCTTCACTTCTGAAGAACTTGACTCAGATATCCACTCTTTACGTAAAAACAAATGACCTAGACCTGATGGCCTTAATACAGAATTCTATCTGGCAGACTAGAACCACTACAAGAATGACTTCCATGTGCTTTTAAAATAACTTCATCTCCACAACAATGCCCAAAAAATCCTCAAACACCTAAATCACACCTTCATCACCCTCATCAAAAAGGTCACATAGCCGGAAAACATATCTCAATTCAGACCCACCAACCTTATCAACACTTCCTACAGAATTATAGCCAAAACTCTTGCAAATAGGATCAAACCACACATGAACAAGATCATTTCCTTAAACCAAAATGCTTTTCTCAAAAATCACAGTGTCCACGATGCCTATATTATGGTGAATGAAACCATTCCTCTATGCTATAGAAACAAAACACCTCTTATAGCCATCAAACGTGACTTTGAAAAAGCTTTTGACAACATAAACTGGGACTGCCTCATCAAAGCTTTGACTGGAGATGAATTCCCCGATACTTAGAACAACTGAATCCATGCTTATATCTCTACAAACTACTTATCTACAATCATAAATGGATCCCCATTTGGGCACTTCAAAAACACAAATGGACTTAGACAAGGAGACCCTCTATCTCCTTATATTTTTATCATTGTCACATCCTTGCTCACCAACATGATAAAACTAGGAACAACACATGGACTAATCTCCACACCTCAGGAATGTCAGGAAAACATCATCCAATTTGCAGATGACACCATCATCCTGGTCTCACCAGAAGATACTACCTTCATCAACACAGTCTGCACCATTGGTATATTTTCATACATATCTGGTGTGAAAATCAACCTCTCCAAATCTTCCATCTTTGGGGTAAACACAAACCAAACTACCATCAATAAATGTAAGACCTCATCAAGTGCAAGTCAGAGAACTTCCCCATCAGATACCTAGGAATACCAATTACTCCATTACATATTACTCACACTATCTGGAACCCCATTATCGACAAAATAAACAGTAGATTAAACTCCTGGACAAACAACTTCCTCAATCTTGTAGGATGACATACCCTTCTCAATAGTGTCATCACCTTAATCACCACCCACTATTTGAGTTGCATCCCATTACCCACTAAAACCAAAAATATGATTGATAAAATTAGGAAAAATTTCCTTTGAAACAACCACACAAAAAAAACAATAAGCATTTTCATCTGGTCAACTGGGATACCATCACATCACCAACTAAATTTGGAGGATGGGGAATCATAAACATCAAAACTCATGCTGTATGTCTAATAGTAAAAATCATAAACATCCTTTCAAAAAATGAAAAAAAAGTATGGAGTCACTTAATTCTTCAGAAGTACTATAGAGAAACACCTCTATGGCAAAAAACCAAAAAGAGAATCTCTTCTCCACTTTAGCAATACATTAATAAAAATATAAACTTGATCAGAAATCTCATCTACACCCCTCCACATGTTCATCAGAAGATAAACTTCTGGGAAGACCCATGGTACCATCATAATACTATTTTCAACCTTCACCCCCCGATGTTCATCCCCCCCAAATTGATCTTTCTCAATATTACCAAAGCACTTAAACTCGTAACTAGTAAGAGACTAAATGAACTTAATAGACATCTCCTAGCATTTATCAACAATAATGAAATGAGAGACATCATTTTGAATTGAAAAACAACACCAGTAATAAAATTTTGTGGAAATGGGGTCCTAAGTATACTCCCAAAGCAGCTTACACATATCTATCATATAGAGGTCACATGTCGAACAAAACTCTAGTCTGGAAGACCAAATGGCCACAAAAAAATCCTTGTTTGGCTGATCTTACATCCTCACTGACTATAACATCACTCGTAGAGGTTTTCTTGGACCAACTAGATGCTATCTATGCAAAAAAGAAGAAGAAACCACCGAACACATCTTCACTCACTGCACCTTCACAACAAATATTTTCCAAGCTTTCTTTTCAGATATCTATGACATGCATAACATTCTCATACCAATATCAGTGCACAGAGTAAAACATATTATACAATTTGCAAAATTCAAATATGAAGATATCATCATCAAAATTCTTTGGAACATTTGGAAAGAAAGAAATCATAGAAAATTCAACAAAAATTAAATAAGTAGATACAAAAGTTGATCTCAAACCTTAATAGACTTATCTACTCTCACTATCATGCAAGACTTGCCTCCACTTCTTCCCAGATAAATCCAAATGAATCTAACTTAGATAATATCTTTGGAGGCAATGAAGTAGGAGGATAATACACTTTGGAGGAAATCATCGCAAATGAATCTGACTTATGAGCTGTGGATACTTTAGTTGTTGATCTCCTTTGAGATGTGATAGATTTAGTTATTGATCCCTTTATTTCGTGCTATTGAGGTCATGTCCAAGGGGTTCCTCCCCCAGAAACTCATATAGTTTTTTCTCCTCCATGTTTATTTTTCTTTTGGTTGGTTGGTTGGGCCATATCTATTTTATTGCCCAGCTTCTTTATTTCTAGTTTTTTTCCAACTCTTGCTTGTAGACGTTGTGGGTTTGTAAGATGATTTCACTTGATTAATGCATGATCTTTCTTTAAAAAAAAGTACAAGTGGCAATAGCTCGGTAGGAGATGTATGGTGGAGAATGGCGTCTAAAGGCGAGTCAATGATGGAAGTAAGAAAGGTAGAATTATATATGTCATGTAATTAAGGGTGACTCTGGTGTGAATATGATGTGATTTGTAGAAAAATTATGATCAAAACATTTTAGAAAAACCAAACTCCATATTCACCATATCTACCTTGATTTTTAATATGAGAAACTATATATGCACCACCAAAAACTATAGTTTACTATACTATAACACATCATGAACAAATTTTTAGTAGAAATATACATAAAATTTATAAAGTTCTATACAATAAATTAAAATTAAAACATAGAAAATCCAAAATATAAATATTTTATTCATATTAAATAACAAGAAAACACCAATGTTTAATAATGTAAACAACATTCTAACTAGTAACTATAAGTATAATATTTTACGACTAAACATTCTTCCTATATAAATTTATAAACCTATCATCCTCTACTCATAGATCTTTGCACTAATATGGACTCTTTGTTTTTGAAACAACATCATTCTATTGAGAATGGGTCCTTAAAATCCCTCTTTCTTGTTAAGTTGTCTTCATTTCCAAGAGTGTAAGCTATATTTCTTTATTTTCATATTTGTTTAATTGAGAGAGAAGTAAGTAATATTTAGAGTCAAATATAGTGATATATTCTCTAAAAGAGAGAGGAGTAGGCTAAAATTATTGATGTAGAATAGTGGTAGAATATGAAAACAAATTATCAAGAAAGATGATCAATAATAGATATAATTGTTGACTCTAGGTCTAAATTGACTAAACCCTTGTTTTGATGATGACTAACCATTCCACTTATTTGTGTATAATGTCTCTAATTGAGTGATTTCACATTAGGTATAAATACACTCCAAATTCCCTAACTGCCGCATCTCAAATTTGAGAAAAGATGAGTCAAAGTCAATACAAGTGTACGTTTTTGGAATATGATGTAAATCCATTAGAACCATGTTGTAAATCACTTGTAATGATTGTATGACTTGTAATTAAGCTTAGAAAAAACCAGGAGCACTAAAATTAAATATTTAAGCACTCAAAAGCTATTTTCCAAAATTCACATCAGGCTATTAATCGGTCGAGTTGCAAACTTGACGATCATTATTGGATTTTGAAAATGACTTTTGATCGTGCGAGTTTCCATTTCATAGAACTCGAACAATCCCTCTGCAGACCAAAATTGATTTAAGTGGATCGGTCGAGTTACCCCAGGAATGAAGAAGCCACTCCATCCACCTCAAGTGAAGAATCAAGTGGAGGTACAAGAGGATGAAGAAGGCTTAAATCAAGGCTTAAATTGAAGCTATTATGGGACAAGCCTTTCCTCCTCCATACGGTGCCTCAAGTGTGGAAAGAAGGGTCACTTCAAGATAGATTGTCTACAAGGAAAAAAGACCCATCATCATAAGAGAAGAGAAGAGAAGTACAAGAAGAAGGAGAAATGGCACAAAAGGTCAAGTGACTTCTCAAACTCAAGCTCAAGTTCAAGTGACTCCTCCAACTCAAATGAAGAATCAAGTGGAGGATTTAACTCAAGATCTAGTGATGAAGGAGAATGCCATTTTTCTCTTATGGTATCAACAAGTGAAGACCCAAATGAGGTAAATCTAAACTCTTTAGATAAAGAACCTGTAATTTCTATCATTAATTCTACTCGTGCCTCATAACTCTTCTAAAAAGAAAAAGAAAAAGCTTGCTAGAATTGTTGATAATATGCATGTAGAATTAGATGATCTTGAACATGATAATTCTTTCTTGCTTGATGATAAAAATGCTTGTCTTAGCCAAGTAGAATCTCACAAACTTGAAAATGCTAGTTTGCTTGATAAGATTTGATTTCTAGAAGCTCAACCTATTATGCCTAGTTCTAATGAAGAGCATACTTTAATTATTGATTCTCTCATATATGATATTGATGTGAAAATGAGAATAAAGATTTTTCTATGCAAGGATTAGAATTTGAAAATAGTGTCTATCATTATAAGATTGCTTTGCTTGAAAAAGAAAATGCTTCCTTGCTTGATAAAATCAATGTTTTTGAATCTTGTTCTAGTTCTACTAGTAGAGAGAATATTGTTGCCGCTCTTCATATTGATAGAGATGCTTACTTAACTAAATCTCTTTGCTTAGAAAATGACCTTTTGCATGCTAGAGATAATATCAATCATTTGTCTTCTACTACTTCTTCTCTTATGCATGATTATCATAGTTTTTTTTAAAGAAAAGAAAATCAGGAGGCAATCTATTTAGCCCGCCCTCCTCATGCAGGGGTTAAAAACTAATGTGATACACTATGGTCAGATGGGATATGTATGGTAGGACTCCTACCATTACAGAGTGAGAAGGGGGTAGAGTGACCCACAAGGTCGAGGGGATGGGCCGTGTAAATACGTCCATCCTGGAAGTTTTTTAGGTGAACCTTCGCCAGGGAATCAACCAACATAGTTCTTTGTCTTGGTTGGTAGATGATCTTAATATCTGCAAGTTCGTCAATGAGAGCTTTGATGGGATCTAGCCATGGGGTGTAAGCCAGATAATCTATTTTTGCTCCATTAATAGCAGTCACCGCTTTAGAGCTGTCTGTTATAATCATCACTGGCTCCCTTGAGCTTGATATAAATGAGGTGATGCCTAACATAATAGCCCTTATTTCAGCTACTGTAACTGACCCCTTTGTAATGGTATCGGCGATCCCTCCCAGCCAATGGCCATCTTTATCAACTTTTATCGCAACAATGGCTGCTATTTTGTGCTTAACAACAACATCCACTAAGATTACCATGCGCCCATCTAGGTCTGAGAGGGGTATTTGTGTAGTATCCCAGACCTCTGAATTTGTGAACTGCTTCAGGTTTCTTCAGATTTTCATAGCCTAGAAGAGCTTTTGTATTTGGTTCAATTGATGTACGGCGTCCTGATAGACCCCCTCGAAGACGAAGGCATTTCGAGCTCACCAAATAATCCAACAGGAAGCTGTAAACTGCATCGTCTCTTCCGTTCTTCGTTTAAGATACTTGCTGAGCCAAAGCTGAACTTGAGATTCCCACTGGTCATTAGGATCTAAGGGTACCTTTACCTTGGTCCATATCTCTCTAGCAGTTGGACAAAGCCAGATCGCATGGAGGGTATCTTCTGTATGGGCCCCACAGTGGGGGCATTTCTCACAGTCCGTGAAGCCTCGTTGCTTCCTACGTGAATTCGTTGCATGATTATCATAGTTTGAGATCTTATTTGCAAAAATTATTAGTTTAAAAAGAATCTTAAGTATATATTACATCATACTACTAAAAAAATTGGTAGACATGGTTTAGGGTATGATGGTAGTCAAAGGAACAACAAAGGTAAAGGAACTCCAATATTCCATGGATAATCCTCTAGTTCCAAGGCTATGGGCACATGAAACTATTGCAATGATTTGGTCATTATTCCAATTATTTTCCTTTTAGGAAAGCACACAAGAGCAATAGAACTTGGGTTGCTAAGCTAACCCCTCTGGACCCAAAAACATGATTGGGGACTATTTCATCTTTCTTCGTGTAGGTACTTTCAAATGGATTGACTTGAGCTATTGAATTTCAAATTGACTTCTCAATCCACATGAAAGAAGAAAGGTGAGATGTGTAGAGGGTGAAAACAAGTGGAAAAGAAATAGTAAGTACTGAGGTAATATTTTTCTTGCTCATATCCAATCATAGTGTGTTTTGCCAAGTTAGTGTGCAAGGTGCATGTGGTTTTTGAGTCAAAAGTGGTATTTTGTGATTCAATTCACACTCTTCCTTAACAAATGTTTCTAATGCTTTCATATTGCATTACTAACTTGCTTACACATGTTTGGATATGGCTTATATTTTTAGCATGCCTTTAAATATGTTTTTATGAAATATATGTGCTTTTTGACAACAGCTTTGTTGGCCAAGTTTGTCCTGTTTGAAACTTGACCGATAAGCACCAATGAGTGTTGCCAACATATGTTGTCGGTTGAATTTCCATAACACAGAACTAGATCGATGGCACTGTGCATAGAATACACAGTTGGCTTATTAAATGAGAATTTCCCTCTCAACTAGATTTCTCAACCAATAGCCTTATTCTTTGGCACTCCCTGGTACCTTTTTCATGCATATTGCCATTCTTTAAATTTCCTATCTTGCTTACAACTCTATCTTTCAAATTTCTATAATTTGATATCCCACTAGTGGTATTCCTATATATTGCAATTACTTGTTTTGAATTGTTTTTCAGGTTTTGACAATGATCTCTTTGAATCTCCTGGTTGTGTCTTAAAATGCTTCCATTGTGCTCTAACTTTCTACATCTATATAGTTGTATATCTTGTCTTGATACAACTTTGAGGTTCTTAATCGTAATCATCTTTTAATAATGATGCATGCTTGATAGTGAGTTATATCCTTTCATGCTTCTAAAATTGCATATATCTTGGTTTAGATATATCTCTACATCTACTCATAGCTTGCTTTATCTTATGCATATCTTGCTATGATCTAGATCCTACTAGTAGTCCTAATTTGTGATATCATCTACTAGTAGTTCACATACATGTAGTTCTAGCATTGTTTATCTTTTCATAAAGTGGTATTGTACCATATGCTGTGCTAGTATCTTGTTTCATACTTGCTCAAGCTTGTTCCTTGAATTACATGTCTACTATCTTGAGTTTCTTACATAGCATTGTGATGCATGATATATATAGAGCTACATCGTATGTATAAATTGGATCATCTTTGGATTTTATGCAGATGTTTGCTCCAGTTTCAGTTTTTGATGCAAGAGTAGTGTTTTTTTTGTAGAAATGGCCTTCTGAGCAAGATGCATCACTACACCATGAGACCTGACACTTTTTGGGAAAATTCCATCACCTTGAGGGTCAAAATTGTGATTTATTGCTTTTCTTCAACACTTTATCTTGCATTATGGGTTGTTCAAATGCATGTTTTAACTTACTTTTCTTTCTATGCTTGGACAAGCCCCTAGCTATGCTCTTCTACTCTCCTTTTATAACTTTTGTATCTCCTTTCTTTTAACAAGTGATGTTTATTATCTCTTCATACCCCCACCTTTTTGAAATGACAAAGGGGGAGAAGGTATGTCTTCTGTTGATGAAAGGCATGGATGGCATGGCTTACATAAAGAGGAGAAGAATGACTTTATGTAAAGGGGAGAAGGTAAATGAGAGAAGACATATGTGTGTATAACATATATGAGTAGAAGACTTAGTATTCTATAAATGTAATGAAAGTTAACCATGTAGGAGAAATAGCATCAATTGAGGGGGAGTATGAGAACTCCACTAGCATCAATTGAGGGGGAGCATATGAGCTCAATTCTATTGAAACCCCTAGGTTTCTCCAAAGGTATGACTTTACTTAAATGCTTTCAATACATTTATAGAATGGTTTGTCATCTTCAAAAAGGGGGAGAATGTTGACTCTAGGTCTAATTTGACTAAACCCTTGTTTTGATGATGAATAACCATTCCACCTATTTGTGTCTAATATCTCTACTTGACTGATTCCATATTAGGTATAAACACACTCCAAATGCCCTAACTTGCGCATCTCAAATAGGAGAAAAGACATGTCAAAGTCAATACAAGTGCACATTTCTAGAATATGATGTCAATCTATTAGAACCATGTTGTAAATCACTTATAATGATTGTATGACTTGTAATTAAGCTTAGAAAAAATTAGGAGAACTTAAATCGAATATTTCAGCACTCAAAAGCCATTTTCCAAAATTCACATCATGTTGTTCATTGGTTGAGTTGCAAACTCGACCGATCCTTATTGGATTTTGAAAATGACTTTTGATTGGTTGAGTATTCATTTCACATAACTCGAATGATCCCTCTGTAGACCAAAACTGATTTAAGTGGATCAGTGGAGTTACCCCAGGACAAACTTGATCGATGGCTTAAATTGGTCTTTTTGCAAAGTGGGATCGATTGAGTTATCTTTATAAAAATACAACCGATACAACAGTACATAAAAGTGCTATAAAAATTGTTTCTAGCTATTGTGGAGTTGCGACAATTGAAAATATATCAGTTGCAAGCAACAAAATAGCTAGTTTTCATTCTTATATTTTCCCAAAGTCTAAGAGGCATCCAAAAATTTAAATAGGACCCCTTGGGCTTCATTCCAAGGTTGATAATTCAATCCAAAACTCTAAATGATGTTCCTATTCTATAGTTCAGTTTATCCTACAACCTCCTCTCTCTCTCTAAAGCTTAATCACTTGCTACATTTGTTAGAGTAGGAAATCTGTTAGAGAGCTAGTTCCATTTTTTCTATCTTGTGAGTCTCTTACTTCCACCACCTCCCAATCTCTCTTTGAACCATGAAGATGAAGGTTCTCTCTCTTGTCTAAGAGAGGCAAAGAAGAACAAGGGAAGGACTCCCTTGGTGCAGATCAAGGCCGAAGACATGGACCAAGAGTGGGTAAGCCCTTGGTGAAGGAAGAAGACTCCTTGCTCAAGTGGGTAAGTCCTTGGTGAAAGCTACTCCGAGTGAAGGTGAAGTCAGGCTGAAGATCCAAGAAGAGTGGGTAATTACTAGAAGGCTGAAGACTTGTGCAAGAGTGGGTAAGTCCTTGGAGAAGGCCAAAGTCTCATTGAAAAGTGGATAAGTCCTTGGAAAGGTTGAAGAATCTTTGTATTGGATAGGTAAGTCCTTTGGTGGGCCATGTTTTGTAACTCTTTTAAGTGAATATATAGAGGAAGACAAACTTAAAAATCCTAGAGGTTGGCCTCTGTAGGTAGTGGAATGACATACTCCTAGGTTGGAGTATGGAACTACGCTACATAGCTTGTCACTTGGTGATTATTCAATCTCTCTCTCCCTTTCTATGTATGTTTTAGTTTCACTCAAATTTCCTATTTACCAACCTTATCTTGTGATATATATTGAAGGTCTAATGATTTTTTTAAAGTGCATTCAACTCTATTGACCCCCTCTCTAGAGAATCCAATCACCCATCCTAGGATATAACAATTGGTATCAAAGCATGTTATCTCCAAGCATACTTCCACAAGTAGGAGAAGATGGGTTACTATCAAGGAGGGAGATACTTGATCAACCTTCCAATCTTTGATAGGAGCAATTTCCTCTATTGAAAAAGAAGGCTACAATTCTACATCCAAGGATCAAGTCTTGAGATATGGCAAATGGTGGACCATCTATACAAGCTACCAGAGATAAAGATAGAAGAATGGGATGAAGATACCATGAATAAAGCCACCTTGAATGCAATAGCAATCAAAATCCTCTATGCCACCATGAACCCCACTGAGTTCAACTAGACTTCCTCTTGTGAGACAGCCTATGAGGTTTGGAGAAACTTATGCATCACTTATGAGGGTGCTCAACAAGTGAAGAAAAGCAAAATCTGCATGCACAAAGGGATGCTTGATAACTTCAAGATGGGAAAGGAGGAGAAGATAGCCAACATGTACTCAAGACTCAACACAATTATAAATGGCCTTTCCATCCTAGGTCATCCTATGAGTAAAGGAGAGATGACATCTAAGATCCTTAGAACTCTCATCAAGAGATGGGAACCCAAGCTGACTTCCACTAAAGAAGTAAGATATCTTGATGATATCCCCATTGAAGAGCTCATTGAAAATTTACAAACCCATGAAGTCACAGACAAGAATTCCTCCTCCATCCAGTACCTCAACTATGGAAAGAAGGGTCACTTTGTTACAACCCCAATTTTTGGGTTCTTTTGGTGAGAAATGCAATTTCTTCTATTAAAGAGATATGAACAAATAATGGTGTGAATTGTTTGGAATGTATGAGTTTTGTTTGGAATAGTCTTGTTTGTTTATTTTGTGGGCCTTGTTGTCTATTGAGCCCAATAATAAGAAAAAGAAAAATAAAAGAAAAAGGAATTTATATAATAAAAGGAAATAAAAGATAATTCTAGAAATATGGAGGAAAAGAATATTCCAAGAAATAATGGTATTGTTTTAATGAGATGTCTAAAAGGGAAATTTGTGTATGTATAAGCCATACCAATGGGTTTTCTTTTCGATTTGCCAAGGAAGGAGGACAATTAGACTAAAGAATATACCAAAAAGGTAGATGAATCAACAACCTAGATTTCAAGAATATATTGAGTAATAACTCAATACGTGAATCATAGTTATATGCCTTCCCTGATAGATTCCAGATATATGACCTTTTGTGAAAGGGCCGAGTTTCTCTTTGAGAAATGAATAGAAAATACCTTACTATAAGTGGCTTTCCCAACGTGATAATAGTGGGAGTTAAGCTTTTTCTTTTTATGTGTGTTGTTTCCCAAAAAGAAGCAACAACTGATGCTCCCTAACTCTGCCGTTCCTCTCCTTCAAACCGTACAAGTTTTGGCTCGCACCCTATATAAAGGAAGTGATGGATACGTGACCAGGGCAACCTAAATCCTATCATCATCACCAGTCAGGAAAAGGATATGCCTTTGACCCTAGTGCAACCCTCACCTCTATCCCAGACTCTGAACTTGGTGTTTGAGTAGACCCTAGAAATTCCGTAAGAGGAACCATGGTCGCTAGAAGATCTGCCGTGGTAGAAGACCTGCTGTGGAGGACTTGACCTTGCAAGGAAGACCTACCCAGAGAAGTGTCCTCCGGAGGTTTCTTGTTTTCCAGAGAAGCGTCAGGGGGTGACAAAATCTCCTTTCCCCCGTTCCTTTGTCAACCGCAGCCGCCGCCAAGGAGGTTTGCCCTGCAAAACACGAGCCATTCTCAGCTCTAGTTCTCGCCGCCCAGGCTATTGTGGCCTTGACCTGCACCCTTGTCACATGCGGCTGGGGGCTGCGGAGAGGTGGGAACCCTCGCACGGTCCACCCATGACCTGGAGGGTCACCCGAGCGCGGTGGAAACCCATCATGGTAGCAGCAGCGGGCCATCGAGAGGAGGAAGACGATGCAGGTCACGTTGGACCAAAGCACCCTTCTGGCGTGTGAAGGAGCAACCAGCAACACAGGGGTAATTTGAACTTTTCGTTATAATTCAAGTCGACCCATGAGGTATGCACATAAGGAGTAGGTTGCCTACGTGGAAGCACTGTATTGGTCCAATCATATTTATTTGCAAAAATCATCACTAATTCTAGGAAACTTGGATTGAGACAAGTCTTATATGAAAATTGATCCTCAGAACAAGAGGAACACAAATATATTATATTTAAAGCTTAGTTTTGCTTGAAATTCAAAAAGTATGTAAAGATGCTATCTTTAATGGTTTAATTAATGAAAAACCCTAATCTTTGGTGATTAATGAGTTAGGAGGGGTTATATAGATGTTTAAAGTTGATATTAACCTATTGTTAATAAAAAGGGAAAATTAGACCCAAAAGGATGATCTTTATGCAAAGTTGGTTTAATTTAGGGTTCCATCTACATGAATATGCTTTAATGGGCCTTGAAACCCTAATGTTAGTAATTATGATTCTTAATGGATTTAATTGTTCGAATCCATGGATAGAAACGATTATTGATGATTCTAAGCTATTTTAAGTATAAACGTTTCTCATTGTGAATAAATACCCTTAATTTGGTAATTAGGATTTTCTAGTAGATTAATGTGAAATTAGCAATAAATAGGGTTCATATGTGAATTCGACCATAATGAAATGTGAGTTGTCAATTCAAAAGGAACCAAATATGATAATTGTGCCTATGATATTGAAATTAGGGTTTGTAGACTAAAAGAGTATGAAAAGTGATAAATGCATTATGGAGGCTAAAACCCTAAAGTTAGCCTAAAATTCCTAAGGTGGAATCCAAGTCAATCTTGAGAATTTTCTAAAAAAAATAATGATACTGGGATGTTATGCATTAATTTCAGGATATTGTTGATTGCTTGATTGATTGTTCTTGAATATTCTTGCTTGGACATCAAGTTACTCTGGATCAGGTATGTGGTTACATTTATGGTTAATCGCTTTAGTTTCACGGCAATTCTTGGATGTTTTATCGATTGCCTACAAATAACTGCTTGGGTGACTTTTATTTCATGCAACTATAAAGTGACTATGAGTATCACTATAAATATGTATACATGACTAACTCAGATCCTGGTCCTCCTATGTGGCTTTGCTAATGATGAAAAGGGTAACCTAGAGCACGGTCTAGGCTATCATGAGTTAGAGATTGGGCTACCTATGGGTAGTGCCATGCGACTCTTTAGCATATCATGAGTTAGGGATTGGGCTACCTATGTGTAGTGCCATGCGACTCATCATCCCTAGGTATTGATCTACCTATTAGGTAGGATCATGCAGGGTTAATTGGGATCTACCATATGAGAGGTAGTATCCAGGTCCACTGTAGGGACAACGCAGAGGCTAGGGTATGTATGGATTGAGTAGTTATGTTTAAAATGTAAAGTTGTTTGTTAAATCATATTTGACTGCAATATGTTGTTACAGTTAATTGCACAATTATTGTTTCCCCCACATACCATCATATTCATTTATGCTGACCGACATTTTCTTTGTCAGTATCTTAGGTACAAATCCCAAAAGGACAAATAGTAAATTGGCATTTTGTGAATCCCTGAATAAAAGTGCAAGGAGGATTAGTTAGAATAGTCCCCGTATGTGGATAGAAGTTTAGAAATCCAAGTTTTTCTAAAGGTATGATTTTTTTTATTACAACTTTTCAGTATAGTTTGGTAAAATTTGATAAATATTATTGATTATTTGTCGAACCTTTGATCCAAAAATTGGGATAACGACTCTGACCTCTTGGTCTCCCTTAATTGGGGGTTATCGGGAGATGGGGTCTTTACATTCAGTATCAGAGCACTGGTTCCTCATGTAATCTTTAGTAATTATAAAATTTTACAAATTCCATAGAATCGAGGGAGTTATTAGAGGATTTTCTGAAAGACAAAGGTGTCTAGAAAAGGATCATGTCTGGGGGCTGGAAATATTTTCCTCCGCACACTACTACATAAAAGCCTTTTAGCGTCGGTTATTTAAGCTCTTTGGTGTCAATTTCAAAGCGACACCCAAGTGAGCACCGCTAAAGGGGGACACCTTCGACGTCGGTTTCCAACCGACGTCACAACATTTTCTACCACCGAAAATGCGCCAGCAAAGGGACTATAGGCGTCGGTGGTTTAGTAAAAACTGACGCCCAAACTCTTCCCGCCACCGAAAACGCGCCAGCAAAGGGATTATAGGCGTCAGTTTTCGAAAAGAAATCGACGCCACATATGATGAAAAGACGTCAATTTTTAACATTAACCGACGTCATATCCCCTGACAACATGGTCAAATAGACGTCGGTTTTAAGTGCAAAACCACTGCGGTATGTCTTTGGTGTTGGTTTTCTTCAAATAATCGACACCTATGTTTTGATTTTTTTTTTCTTATCAGTTTGCAGGCCTGCTGTGGTTGGTCGCAGGATGAGAACCTACAGTTTAGTGGAACTGAACTGCAGGTTTATAACATCCATTGATATCAGCCAACAACAGGCCACAAACCTGCAAAATTAACATGATGAACAATATTATATATATGTGATTCACACTCATGTATACGAATACTTAATTCATATTATTTTTTCATCACATGCATGTAGAAACCAGTAGCAACCTGCATTTCCATTTATTTCATCTCTTTTCACATTCAGACACATGTAGAAACATTCATGTATTGATGATTTTCACACACATATGACAATTCATAAAAATCCATTCACATTCACACAAAATTAATTATGAGAACAAAGTTATTCTTTATTCATCATTGTCATCATTGTCAACAAAATTATATTTAAAAATTCCCACTCTTTGCAGGGCTTTTGCCCAATCTTCTCTTACAACATCTAATTCATCTCTCGTATAGGGAGCATGTACATCGAAATGCTTTGCACCTGTGTTGAAGTCCTTAGTTTTAAAGACCTACAAAGAGAATGACGTATATACATAATTATAATAATATATAATAAGATTCATATATTTCATATTATCTAACGAGACTATGCATAATACCTATTGTATGTTATCGATTTCCAATACGGCATGTTTGATGATTAGGTCCATAAATCGCATCACATAATAGGCACATTCCCAGCCGTTGTCTTGTGTAGCACACTATAAATTGAAACATATAAAATATTCAAAAATAAAAATAAGCATAGTTCACATAAATAATATATACATTGGAGTCAGGAAATTACTTTCACATTCTCCCAAATGAGTGTCAGATTTTTTTTCCTGGGGACCTTTCCTCCAGCTTTTTTGTACTCTTGTAAAGCCCTATATATGTTAATGCAACACATTAAATTACATAATTAAATAGTAATACAGTAACATATGTTAACAGATATAAAAACATAAAATATTTCTCACGAGAATAATGGCCTTTTAATTGCATGTCCATATAATACATCCAACTAACTCCCCCCAGGATCTAGATAATAGACGGTGAATGTCTTTGGGACAATAACTAATAACTCCCAATGCTTAGGACTACAGGTAAGAAAGTAGAAAATTAATAACTCAATATCCACAATAAAAATGTAATTTGCTGAAGTCCAAATTACAAGCAAAGTAAACTTACTCGATATTGAATGGAGCTATTATCACCGTCTTATTATTTTACCAAAATATTCAAAAGCATCACAACAGTATGAAGTAACTAAATACAGGTCTGTATCTATAAGACTAATCAAAGATGGAACCAAAAATCCCACATGGGAAAACCCAAAATCTGTACATGTCTTGTGTAAGTGGCTGCAAAACATGTATTACGTATGCATTAATATATAAGAAACCAGATTGTCGTATATAAAACAAGGTATATGGATGTATAAACCAGATTTCCGTATGCATTAATCTCACCATATCCACAGCTCTATCATAGATGTGTTCAGCCATTCATAACTAAACAACTCCAAAATATCTTGTATAAATATGTTGTTTCCGAATGTTTGACCTGCATTAATACGTATCCAGAACTTCTATTACACATGCATTAATATGTATGTTAACCTTGTATAAATAGATTGTTATCGTATGATTTACCTGCATCATTCTCCGGTATAGTAACATTTATAGGGCAATTTGGATTATGTTCGCCGATCCATACTGCCACACTCCTACAATTAGTACCTATCGAGGTATGTAGGTCCCCTGGAAGCCAACTTGGTTGTCGAGGAGGTGGAGGCCGAGATGTAGAGGGTCTCATCTTTTTGACCTGTATATATAATTTCATATCAATTGACTCATATATATATACACACTAACAAATTAAAGTAATGAAAATTTATCATACAATATCAGTATAGAGGACATTCACTTCGAGCCACAATATCACTCCGCCTACTGCCTCACCAAGTGTTTCAGCATCTGGGTGTGCATGAGGCAGTGCAAGATTCATCCAACCAGGGAGTATATGTATCGGGATCACACGTACCATGCCATATGGTACTGGACTCCCATGAAACATGCACCCTTTAAGGGGTGGGTAAGCCGATGCCTCTGCAATGATATATCCTTCACTTTTTAGTCAGCATGGCTTCAACCCCTACAAATTTATGTAAAGAATGTTATATGCATATATACACAAACATATTTTCTTGAACAGACTAGCTATTATATATGCCATAAAAATACTTACAGAGGACGTGCTAGGTTGTGGGTCTATAAGATTACTCCCAACCTCTGCAGTATGAGCAGTAGGAGAACAGAGGTCCGCCACAGGTACTGTTTGAGTGGCAGTCTGAGATGCCTGCCACTTGTTAATTGCTTCATGGAGTCTTTTATCAAGTACTTCCTCGACTCTCCTATCAATTAAGGAATCTACCTATACATGGATAAAAGAAATGCTAGTTTTTGATTATTGAATTCCCTTTCGCAATAACGTTCTAAAATAAGAATAAGTTACCTCAACTTGTGAAAGTCCCGCTTTTGGGACATGTTTGCGCTGGGATGGCCCAAAGAACACTTTGATGCCCACACCAGTGCCTGCACCCCTTACACGTCCAGGATGCTCTAGGTTACCCAGAGCAACTGTCAGTTCATCCGTTGTTCCCTGAGGGATGAAGTTGCCTTCCTTCCTTTGCTCGTGCAGCTCCTGCTAATCACCATAAAAAAAAATTCGTAAGTAAACATAACAATAATCAATATCGATAGATTGCTCTAAGAGTTGATTTTTACCATTTTTGCAGCCACCTCAACGGTTGCGGGCTTCGGTATCTCTCCCTTCTTGTTTTGCCTCCCAGCTATCCACATAGCATGGTGAGGCAGAGGTGCGTGAGCAGCAGTAGAGGACTCTGTAGTCTCCTGAGTAGAAGTAGGCTGAGTAGACTCAGCCTGTAGTCTTTGGCGAATGCATGCATATCCTCTTGGACCCATTGTCTGGTTGTGCACATTCAGTGCATGCCTTGCTTGTTGAGCATCACTGATAGCCTAGTTAGTTAGCACATTGATTTGGTTAGTAACACTAAAGGTTAATCTTGAATAGGTGAATACATAAAAACATATATTAATTAAATTGGGAGTGGCACTTAATACCTTGAATTCATTTGTTTTTCTTTGGGTAACAAACTCCTCCCAGTCTTTGGGGTCCAAGTAGTTCCATTGTTGTGTGGCTTCCTTCTTCCTATATTTATTTTTCAAAGAGAATACAAACAAAAATTATTAGTGTAGAGTTAGTGAAATACTGATCAATGTCTAGAATTGGAATCAATCAAGAACCTATTCTCAGCATCGCGTATGTAATCTCAGGTGAGATTGGTCTTATAGTTTCTTAGGACCCTCCCACAATGTTGCATCACATATTTACGATGCAGCTTTTCATCCAGATCAAATATGCTCTGCAAATTAAATAGAATTTCTATTAACTAGTATCCTAAAAATTAGTAATCTACACAAATAGAATTACAAATAATAATAACTCATGCATAGTTCCTTCCATATGTGGTCTTTCTTCCCCTTAGGAACTTTATGCCATGATTCTAGGATAGGACTCCAATGGTTGCGAGTAAGAACCCCAAGATATGAAACAAATGAGTTGCGATTCACTCCATATGGATTTCCTGCCTGATCGAAATCCACAACCAATTTGGGTCCATTGCCCCTTTGATGTATTAACTTGTTCATCATTGTGATGCCCCTCACTTTCTCAATTTTCTTTTGTTGCTCATCAAGTACTGTAACAACTTCAGGGGGTACATCACCAGCCTAAAATTTGATAAAAAAAACACACTTACATGATATAATTATAAATGAACATATATATAGAAACCTCAGGGATATATTCATAATTAAAATTAACTAACATTGTCAGGCAGCGCAATCACGTCCTCACCCTCACGGTGATCATCAGCACAGTCATCATGGGAATGCTCAGCCATCTGAAAGTTCACATTCAAATTATAAATTTCACATTGTAAAGTAACACTAATTGTAAAGTTCACATTGTAAAGTACACATTCACATTGTAAAGTTCACATTCACATTGTAAAGTTCACATTCACATTGTAAAGTTCACATTCACATTGTAAAGTAATTCGTATTGTAAAGTCCACATTCACATTGTAAAGTTCACATTCAGAAAAATAAAACATAATAAAAATATAAACATCCATGCCTCTAATATTGTGATCTTTTATCAATTAACAATCCTTCATTATGATCCCCGTGAACATACAAGTCATTGTGATCCCCATCTTCAATGTTTGGTGGTGTTAGAAACCCAACTGAGAATGGATTGGAGTCATCATACTTATCATAGTACTCTTCTTCATCTATAGGATCTTCAATGAACTATCTTTTACCATGAAAAACAATCGACATTTATCATTTGTAGGATCATCGATATAAAATACTTGTTTCGCATGTGATGCCAATATGAATGGTTCACCCTTCTTGCCAATCTTTTCAAAGTTCACTAACGTGAAACCCAATTCATCCACTATAACTCCTTTGTTGTTGTCAACCCAATTACATTTAAAGAGCGGAATTCTGAAATCTACATAGTCAAACTCCCATATGTCTTCAATGACACCGTAATATGACATTTTAGCTTCACGTGGACTTTTATCCTTTGCACTTGCAAAAAACAATGAAGACGCTTGAAGGGTGACCCCGCTGTTTTGGACGACACTCTTATCATCTTGACGCTTTGTGTAATATGAGAAACCATTTATGTCAAACCCTTCATAAGACATAACATTCAATTTTGGTTTAAAGGTGAGGCATTTGATGGTTTCAGTAAGATTATCTGGTGTTTGAGATAGTTGATGTAAGACTTTATCTTCAAACCACTTAATAAATGTCTTGTTATGCTCTCTAGCAAGCCACATTGAATTGGATCGAGGATATTGTCTCTTGATGAAATTGGTATGTTCCTCGATATAAACACTCACTTTGTCGATGTTGTGTAAAATATACAAGTGGCCTTGCTCCAACTGCTCACGGCTGATTACTTGCACCCGTGATCCCAAAAATCCTTTGCCAAAATGCTCCTCAATATTCTTGTCATTCACGGGAGCGTCATTACCACTCAGAAAGTCATTGCAAAAATCCATAACCTCTCTCGCCACATAACCCTCAATAATACTCCCTTCAGGCCGATAACGGTTTCGAACATCACCTTTAAAAACACTCATGTATCGTTCAAAGGGATACATCCAATGCAAGAAAACTGGTCCCAACATTTTCACTTCCCTAGTCAAGTGGATAACAAGATGTACCATGATATCAAAGAAAGAAGGAGGAAAATACATCTCAAGCTGACATAGGGTAACAACCACTTCTCTTTGCAAATTATCGAGAGTATCAGGGTCAATAATTTTGTTGCACAGACTGTTGAAAAAGAAATAAAGTCTGGTGATTGCAAACCTTACATGCTTTGGCAATATAGATCTAATTGCCACAGGCAATATTTGTTGCATTAGAGTGTGACAATCATGAGATTTAAGACCTATCAACTTCAAATCTTTCATTGATACCAATGCACGGATGTTGGATGAGTAACCCTGTGGCACCTTAACATTTACCAAGCATTCACAAAATGCTTTCTTCTCCTTTCTAGACAACGTGTAACAAGCGGGAGGTAAGTATGTTCTCCGATCGCTACTAACTACTTCTATTAATTCTGTCCTTATTCCCATTTCACGTAGGTCCATTTTGGATTTTATCCCATATTTAGTCTTACTTGGTATATTCAACAGAGTACCGATGACACTATCACATACATTTTTCTCAACTTGCATGACATCGATACAATGCCTGACTGTCAAAGAAATCCAATAAGGAAGATCCCAAAATATCAACTTCTTCTTGAATAAAGACTTGTCACTCCTTATGGCCATCGTACATTGTGATCTCTTACCAAATTCATTGGCGATGTCTTTCACTCTTTCATAAACATCCTCCCCTGATATAGGTTTAGGTGCACTACGTTCCTCATTCCGTCCATTGAATGCTTTGCGCAACCTACGATACGGATGAAATTTTGGAAGAAACCTTCGATGAGCAAGATATAAAGTCTTGCCGCCGTGTTTTAGTCGTATTGAATCAGTGTTCTCTTCACATATAGGACATGCTTTAGATCCTTTGACACTATATCCAGACAAATTCCCATATGCTGGAAAGTCATTCACAGTGCAAAACAACATAGCGTGCAAACAAAATGTCTCTCTTCGTGAAGCATCATAGGTCATCACACCTTCACCCCAGAGCTTCTTCAAGTCATCAATCATAGGTTCAAGATAAACATCGATATCATTTCCAGGTTGTTTAGGGTCCGATATCAAAGACGACAACATAACATACTTATTTTTCATACACAACCGGGGAGGAAGATTGTATATAACAAGCATAACTGGCCAAGTGCTATGTTGGCTGCTCAATGTCCCGTACAGATTCATCCCATTTGTACAAAGCCCAAGTCTTAGATTCCTGTCCTCTTCACCGAATTCAGGGTACAATAAATCATTCTTCTTCCACTGTGGGGAATCAGACGCATGTCGTAAGATCCCATCATTATTTTTCTTAACATTTGCATGCCACCTCAAATTCTTCGCATCTATAGGATTGGCAAACAAGCGTTGAAACCGTGGTATTATAGGTAGATACCACATCACCTTGGCGGGAGAACCAATTTTGGACTCCCCCGAAGTCGTCAACTTATACCTTGACGCACCACATTTCGGACAATCTTTCAAATCCACATAGTCCTTTTGAAATAATACACAATCATTCTTGCATGCATGTATCTTCTTGGCCTCCATTCCCATTGGGCACAACAATTTCTTTAACCGGTATGTTGAGATCGGCAGCTTGTTTCCTTCAGGAAGAATTTCTTTCAACAAAGACAACAATGACGTGAAGCTTGTGTCGCTCCATCGATTGTTAGCTTTCAGTTTATACAATATCAACACAATGCTAAGCTTCGTAAACTTACAACCCGTGTATAACGGTATCTCAGCATCATGCACAATGTTTCTAAACATGGGAGGTGGATCAGTTTTGGTGTGCTCTACCCCACAACTATCCAACATCGCATCAATGATGTCTACTGGAATTGATTCGTTCACATCTACGTCATCGAAGGCAATTTCTTCTTCCACACAAGCACTGCTATCGACATCCACTGGTTTCGGGTTTGAAATCTCTCCATGCCAGTGCCATTCTGTATAGCCTTGTACAATCTCATTGCACATGACATGACTTCTGATTTTGTCACCAGTACTGACTTTCAAGTTGTTACCGCAATGCCTACATGGACAGTAGAACCTATCTCCAAGTTGTTTCCTATGTTCCTCGGAAAATCTAATAAACTGATCAAGACCAGAAATAAACTCTGGGGTGCAGCGATTGCGAATGGACATCCATGATCTATCCATTCTATGATCAAAGAGAAAATAAGTATATATTACAACAATATTAGGGTCTAGGGTAAACAGATTAGAGTTTATGGTTAAAACTTTAGGGTTTATACATGTGATGTCATTCTTATATATAATAAATGTGTACCACCTATCCCATTCTTGAACACCTAATCTCACTAGTAAGTGTATAATGTGTATTGGGTTTTCAAGAAAATTTCGGCAGCATTTCCCCGCTGTTCTCCAAGTACATATGTACTTAGAGAACAAACGGGGAAATGCTACCAGAATTTTCTTGAAAACCAAATACACATTATACACTTACATCCTAAGTGAGATTAGGTGTTCAAGAACAGTCTCAAACTGGGGACTATCCAAGATTTACTCCTAATGAGTAAATCTTGGATGAGTTTCTAGGCCAACATAATATAACACCAGTCCCTTGTTCACAACCTCATTCAACACACAATTTTCTTATAAAAACACTTGCGGACAGCCATAAAACATATCAATGTTTCCTAAATTAATCAATATATTATTTTATAACACAAATCGTGGTGGGTATAACATAGAAAAAAACTCAACATGTCACAACATAAACATGTCCTTATCCTGATATACATATATTTGTAACTAAACTCATTAGGAAGAGAGACCATGAAACACCATGCATTGATTTGAAATATAGATTCATACATTCTTCTTTGAAAGAGATTATTTATAATGTAAATATAGATTCATACATTCTTCTTTGAAAGAGATTACTTATAATGTAAATTGTCTCATCTTTGAACTAAAATCTAATGCATGAAAGGTAGAAAAGCAACAGAAAGATCTCATGTTTCAGCATTAAAAGAGTAAAGAGCAGAAAACTTTCAACATTTATATGTCATGTCCCCTAATACCCACTTCATCTACTTGGGATCCATACCTAGTTCACTCTGTCACACCATAGAATGTTATTTTCTAGGGATACAAACAACAAGCAAGAAGATATGCTAATTATGTTTCTCCAATCATTGTGGCAGATAAGCTTGCATTTTAGTAGGTAAGACTTTCGGGATCACTCTAATTGAGGAAGACAAGTCCCTAAGAAGGGACTGAATCTATCGGTTCTAGGTTGTTGTTTTGTAATGAGACGAATCAAAAATCAAGCAAAGAAAATAGCAGGAGCAGGGTGAAGGTTCCAAAGTAACATGTTCCTCACCTTTCGACAAGCATAATCCAGGCGGACAAGCTCCTCTCCACCTTACAAAAGTTGAAGATCCTTCACAGGTCCAGTGGCTCAACCCAAGTTGCCTCTTGTCCCTTGACTAGCTACCGGTACCGCAGCTACTGGTGAGTGGTAATGGCACCGAGGTGGGCGGCGAGCAGAGAGGGTGGGCGTGCAGAGAGGGCGTCGAGCAGAGAGGTATAGGGAAGCTACTGGTGGCCCCGAGGTGGGCGACAAATAGAGAGGGTGGGCGATTGAGCTAGGGTGGTGGCCGGCCTGGAGCACAGCGGCCGGAGGACCAGCAAACGGCGGCGGTGGAGGCGAGTGGTGACACAAGAGCGGTGAGCAGAGGAATCATCGCCGGAGCTTAAACCCTCGAAATCGAGATGAATGAAACAGAGAAAGGGGAAGAGTCGGGCTCGCGCGGGTGCTATTAAGTTAACATTAGGTGTCGGTTATTAAATAAAACCGACACATAAAACTAAAGGTGTCAGTTCTACAGAAAAACCAACACTTATTCTCAATGATAGTCATCCGTTTTAACAAGAAAAAAACGGACGTCTATCTACATATGCCGATTAAAAAAATCGTTCTCGATTAATGACCATAGTCGGTTTATATAAAAAACCGACGCTCAAAGGGTGTGAAAAATTTCCCGCAGACAGCACAGGAAAACCCATAAGCGTCAGTCATTGTTGTAAAACTGATGACCAAAATGTGCCCAATTTCTATCTCGAGAATAACCTTTAGTCATCGGTTAATTAGTTAATAACCGATGCCATATGTTAAATTTTGGAGGAATTTTTTTTGCTGGAAATTTTGGATTTGGCGGTTAATTTTAGGCGTCGGTTTGTTATTAAGTAACCGACACTGAATAAAAGTGATACCCGTGTCTGGTCTCCCTTCACAGATTGATGTCGGTTTATTTTATAAATCGACGCTTTATTGTTTAGGTGTCGGTGTATTTATACAACCAATGCTTTTAAAAGTGACGTAATAAGCCATTTCTGTAGTAGTGGCACCACTAGTCGGAATACGAGGACTCTTGGATTGGTGTGACATCCTGGCCAATGTCTCAGGATTTGACTCGAAATAAGATACTTTTAGGACTCTCTCATCTTATTCATCCCTTCTCAACTCAAATGCTATTAAGGATTTTAAGGAATAGGGTTTTCTCTCTCTTCCTCACCCTCTTGAGGATAGGTATGCATGATAAGGTTAAGGAATCCTCCACCAAAATTAATAAAAAGCATGTAAATAAGATGTCATGGACATAAGCTTAATAGTTTAATTGTAAACTAAAGAATAGATAGATGCTTAGGTGCTATGACATATGTTGTCATGCCCTCAGGAGAGACCTGAGGCTAGACCTCCTTATCAGGAG
Organism: Alisma plantago-aquatica; assembly: GCA_963693085.1. NCBI lineage: Eukaryota > Viridiplantae > Streptophyta > Magnoliopsida > Alismatales > Alismataceae > Alisma > Alisma plantago-aquatica. The sequence continues at coordinate 426,487,105 of OY856412.1, read as the reverse complement.
GATGAGTAGAGAAAGTTAGTCTTGGAGGTAGAGACCTCCATTATAAGTAGAGATCTAGCGCATCCTCTGAGGATGATACTAACCCTAACCCTAAGTGGTGGTTAGAGAGGGAGATGACACAATGAGTTAGATGTCATGGTAGACCAGGTGTGTGGGTGGACATGCTTTTGCATTCCCATGATGATATGAGCCATGTGAGGTTGGATGACCTAGTACCTTTGGCAACCCAACCCTGGAAAGGGTCGTGCATGTTAGAGTGAAGGATAGCTCCTTCAATGATGAGGTTAGTGAAGAACCTATAGAAATCCTATGGGCTTATATGAGCATGGCTTAGTATGCACCCAGTGTACATTAGTAGTGCGGGCAGTAGGTTGAAACCCTAACTAGGAGAGTATGTTGGATAGCTTATGTGATAAGCATAAATGGCTATGGATAATCTTGAGCAAACTTAAGTTTGAACAAAGGCTTCACCCATGTAGGGGTATGCTTGTGAGCTTGATCCATCTTCATGGAGGGAGGACCTCTAGTGGTAAGGCTGGTTGTGGGGTTAGCTCTAGAGAGAGAGAGAGAGAGAGCAGGACCCAAGCAAGAAGGTTGGAGGCTTAGATTCTGAGATATATGAAACATTGATAAGTTGGGTATGTTACGACCTAAGTGGATGGTTGTGGTTGCCTCGTGCATGGTCCTTGTGGTTCTTGGTTGCCTTTAGAGGAACTAAAACCTAGAAGAAGGATGAGGCTACTGGTACCTATGTATATATGATATAGGTGCTTATCTGCTAAGGATAGGAAGAAGAGTTCCTTAGACCTTGAGGAGGTTTAGTAACAAGTTGTGAGGCCTTATACCTAGATGGTTGTCCTTGAGGAGGACTCGACTCTGAGGTGTTGCTTGAGTAGAAGGATAATATGAAGTGCATGCCATACCTTGTACATACTTGGTTCGTGGTTGAAAGGTTGAGCATGCAATTAGACATCAGAAAAGTGAACCTAGGGTTCCTAGACCTTAGAGGGGAAGTAGTATACCTGATGCTCATGACGAGATTTGAGTTTCTGTAGATTCGAGCATGGTACTCCTCATGTTTAGAGGAAAGGGAAACCCCTCAGATTAAGGTGTATGTTTGATGAACCCCTCACATATAGGTTGGTGACGTAGTCATAAATGATGATGGTCCAATGTTGAGGAATGAGAACTAGTATGACCTATCATGGAGACCTAGCACGGTTTAGTAGGTGGTCTGCTAGTTAGCTATGTGCCTTAGTAGCTTGCTAGGGCTAATCATGCTCATGTGGATGTAAACCCTAGACATAAGAACGTTTGTGACCTTGGTTACTATCAATAGATAGTTTCCTCCCATCCTGGGAGAGGGACCCTTTTGTAGGGTGTATACCAATTTTGTTGGCTTGGAGGTAACCTAAAGAGGTCTCATAGGATCTTGATAAGCTAAGTGAAAAGTACATAGTATGAGAATGAATGTGTAGACCCATAGATAACCATCTCAAAGTGCTTGAGGTAGCCAACATGGGGCATGACGAGATAGATAGGTTGCCATGACCCCTATGAAAGGATGAAAGTCAGCCCATGAATGCAGAGAGTGATGTTGGAGACTTGGGTAAGGTTCTAAGTTGGACATGTACTATATTAGAATCCTAAGTCAATCCTAGGTTCAGGTAGGGATATGACCGATGGAGGTAGGAGTTGCCTAATTCCCTAGTTGCGTATGACCATGGGGTCGGGAGGTAACAACTATCATTGTCTGAGGGCCATGGGTTAGGAGATTGATCACCTTCATGAACTCATGGGACCCAAAGGGAAGATGAGGAGGGAACTCTCTGGATGCAAAAGGGAGGAGGGATGACCCCAAAAGTGCCGACACCCTACAGACCTAGAGGAGATGACCAAGGATGGTATGATGACCCAAGTGGGTTCGAGATTAGTTTTCCATAGAAGTAACCTTGATATCGAGATGATCGTGATGTAGAGACATATGTTGCATGTTTCAACCTAGATTGAAAGGTGTATCGGCAATGTGGGGTGCATCATCTCTACTCGTGGAATAGGAAGAACTCTGTATTTGGACTACAGCCAAATGCTTATTTCCTCTCATTATGGGGGGTGAGAGATAGGGAAATATGCATGCCATACACCAAGGATAAAGATGATGTGAGTGGAAACGTTGCTATGATGTATGAGGATAGAGATAATAGTGTACCTTTGTGGAGTGTACGATGCACTGATGGTTTAAAAAACCAAGAGAACTAAGGTAGTCATCTTATGAGGATGTTCTTATCATGAGCTATGTGGAATTCATGAACTATACAAGGTTGAGTTCGATAACTAAGAGGATGAGCTCAGAGTTTTCTTGATGAAGATAGACTTAGAGATGGGATGATAAGTGGAATACTTGGAGGTCTATGTCTTCACATTATCTAACACATAAGGATGAGAGGTGGTAATGGATGCTCTTGTTGAGAGGCAACCATCTAGTTTAGTTGGTGGATAGGTTGGAAGAGGTGGTTAGGTGAACTCTAAGTTGTGAGATATGTTTGGCTAACACTCGGAGGTAACGAGATCGTTGATCGAGTTAGTGGTTGCTTAGTTGGCCAACCTAGGGCTTGTCATAATGGTAGGATGGTTGTAGAACCTCAGATGCACTTCTATGGAAAAGAAGGTGATGAAACCCCGACTAGAGTGTTTTAGGGTTTCTAAGGAATCAACCTTGAGGAATCATGACATACAAGAGATCATGATTTTAAGTTCATCATACACCATGGTACTACTAAAATAGTAAGTTGCAGTAGTACTTTGGATACCTAAGATGAAGTTGCATGTGGCTTGTCGAACACCAGTAACCCAGTGAGTTGATACAAAGGATAAAAAGTCCCTGAGAGGGAATGGGAGTTCATCACTATGGATGTTGTGGTGAGTCTCCCTGGGACCAAAGAAGGTCAAGGTGCAATATGGGATATGGTAGACCACCTTGCCTAGATGACATGATCTAAAGAGGGAGTACTATCAAGGGACAGTTTCAGTTGAACTATATGTAAGAGAGAGATGGTTCAGCTACCCAATGATGCGAGTACAAATGTTCTTGAGTATGACCTAAAGATTTACTTCCATGAGGTGGAAGTAGATACATGAAGAACTCGATATTAGCACAGTTTATCACCCCTAGCTAATGGTTAGCATGATCCAGACTGGAGGGTCTGATTAGAGCATGTGTGCTCATTCAAGGTGATATATGGGGACAGTTCTCATCCTATGAAAGTTGTGATGGTAGCTACCATAGCCAGTATCGGTATATAAGAAGCTCGGTAAGGGAGGTTGTGTCGGTCACCGCTTCATTAAGATGATGTTGGTGAAGGGACCTCGCGAAGGTCAGAAAAGGACCACAATATGTGTAGATGGAGTCGCTTTGATCGTGCAAATAGCTGAAAGAGAGCCCAAGGGCGACATGAGTCATGAGCTGATGCAAAGCTGACTGGCATGCAGTTCACTGTGGGTGAAGATGTGATATGAAAATCCAACCCCTTTGAGCTATAGCTGAGATAGATGCGTCCCCAATACATGGGTCCATTTGAGATGGATTGGTGGAGACGCTTGTGTATAGCCTTACCCCTCAGGATAATGTGATGTATGATGAGTTCCATGTGTCCAATTTAGAGCACTTTGTGAGGTACCCGAGCCATGTGCTGAGCAATGAACCTAGTGAGCCCCAAGGGAGGCTGAAAAGTCCTGAGTCACCTGTGAGGATTATAGATGCCAAGGTGAAAGAACTCAGAGAAAAGAATATGTGATGATAATGGTTCTTTGGAAGCGTTATGGATAGGGTAAAGTCACTTAGGGGCCAATGATGGACATGGAAAAGTCTTCCTGAATTGTTTGTATGCTTGATGGAATTTTGAGGACAAAATTATTATGAGAGGGGAAGGATGTTACAACCCCAATTTTTGGGTTCTTTTGGTGAGAAATTCAATTTCTCCTATTAAAGAGATATGCACAAATAATGGTGTGAATTGTTTGGAATGTATGAGTTTCGTTTGGAATAGCCTTGTTTGTTTATTTTGTGAGCCTTGTTGGCTATTGAGCCCAATAACAAGAAAAAGAAAAATAAAAGAAAAAGGAATTTATATAATAAAAGGAAATAAAAGATAATTCTAGAAATATGGAGGAAAAGAATATTCCAAGAAATAATGGTATTGTTTTAATGAGATGTCTAAAAGGGAAAGTTGTGTATGTATAAGACATACCAATGGGTTTTCTTTTCAATTTGCCAAGGAAGGTGGACAATTAGACTAAAGAATATACCAAAAAGGGAGATGAATCAACAACCTAAATTTCAAGAATATATTGAGCAATAACTCAATATGTGAATCATAGTTATATGCCTTCCCTGCTAGATTATGGATATATGACCTTTTGTGAAAGGGCCGAGTTTCTCTTTGATAAAAGAATAGAAAATACCTTACTATAAGTGGCTTGCCCAACATGATAATAGTGGGAGTTAATCTTTTTCTTTTTACGTGTGTTGTTTCCCAAAAAGAAGCAGCAACTGATGCTCCCTAACTCTGTCGTTCCTCTCCTTCAAACCCTAGGAGTTTTGGCTCGCACCCTATATAAAGGAAGTGATGGATATGTGACCAGGGCACCCTAAACCCTATCGTCATCACCAGTCAGGCAAAGGAGATGCCTTTGACTCTAGTGCAACCCTTACCTCTATCCCAGACTCTGAACTTGGCATCTGAGTAGACCCTAGAAATTTCGTAAGAGGAACCATGGTCGCTGGAAGATCTGCCGTGGTAGAAGACTTGCTGTGGAGGACTTGACCTCGCATGGAAGACCTACCTAGAGAAGTGTCCTCCGGAGGTTTCTTATTTTCCAAAGAAGTGTCGGGGGTGACATAATCTCCTTCCCCTCGTTCCTTCGTCAATTGCGGCCTCCGCCAAGGAGGTTTTCCCTGCAAAACATGAGCCATTCTCAACTCTAGTTCTCGCCGTCCAAGCTATTGTGGCCTTGACCTGCACCCTTGTCGCATGTAGCTGGAGGCTGCAGAGGGGAAGGAACCCTCGCACAGTCCACCCATGCCCTGGAGGGTCACCGGAGCATGGTGGAAACCCATTGTGGTAGCAACAGCGGGCCGTCGGGAGGAGGAAGACGATGCATGTCACGTTGGACCAAAATGCCCCTCTGGCATGTAAAGGAGAAACCAGAAGCACGGGGGTAATTTAGAATTTTTGTTATAATTCAAGTCGACCCACGAGGTATGCACATAAGGAGTAGGTTACGTATGTGGCAGCACTCTATTGATCCAATCATATTTATTTGCAAAAATCATAACTAATTCTAGGAAACTCGGATTGAGACAAGTCTTATATGAAAATTGATCCTCAGAACGAGAGGAGCACAAATAAATTATATTTGAAGCTTAATTCTGCTTGAAATTAAAAAGTTATGTAAAGATGATATCTTTAATGGTTTAATTAATGAAAAACCCTAATCTTTGGTGATTAATGAGTTAGGAGGGGTTATATAGATGTTTAAAGTTAATATTAACCTATTGTTAATAAAAAGGGAAAACTAGAACCAAAAGGATGATCTTTATGCAAAGTTGGTTTAATTTAGGGTTCCATCTACATGAATATGCTTTAATGGGCCTTGAAACCCTAATGTTAGTAATTATGATTCTTAATGGATTTAATTGTTCGAATCCATGGATAGAAATTAGTAATGATGATTCTAATCTATTTTAAAGTTTCTAATTGTGAATAAATACCCTTAATTTGGTAATTAGGGTTTTCTAGTAGATTAATGTGAAATTAGCAATAAATAGGGTTCATATGTGAATTCGACCATAATGAAATGTGAGTTGTCAATTCAGAAGGAACCAAAGATGATAATTGTGCCTATGATATTGAAATTAGGGTTTGTATACTAAAAGAGCATTAAAAGTGATAAATGCATTATGGAGGCTAAAACCCTAAAGTTGGCCTAGAAATCCTAAGGTGGAATCTAAGTAAATCTTGAGAATGTTTTGAATAAAATAATGACCCTTGGATGTTATGCATTAATTTCAGGATATTATTGATTGCTTGATTGATTGATCTTGAGTATTCTTGCTTGGACATCAAGTTACTCTGGATCACGGATGTATTTACGTTTATGGTTAATCACTTTAGTTTCACGGTGATTCTCGGATGACTGAAAATAACTGCTTGGGTGACTTTTATTTCATGTAACTATAAAGTGACTATGATTATCACTATAAATATGTATACATGACTAGCTCAGATCATGGTCCTCCTCTGTGGCTTTGCTAATGATAAAAAGGGTAACCTAGAGCACGGTCTAGGCTATCATGATTTAGGGATTGGGCTACCTATGGGTAGTGCCATGCGACTCTTTAGCATATCATGAGTTAGGGATTGGGCTACTTATGGGTAGTTCCATGCGACTCATCAACCCTAGGTATTGATCTACCTGTTAGGTAGGATCATGCAGGGTTAATTGGGATCTACCATATGAGAGGTAGTATCCAAGTCCACTGTAGGGACAACACAGAGGCTAGGGTGTGTATGGATTGAGTAGTTATGTTTAAAACATAAAGTTGTTTGTTAAATCATATTTTACTGCAATATGTTGTTATAGTTAATTGCACAATTATTGTTTCCCCCACACACCGACATATTCATTTATGCTGACCGACGTTTTGTTTGTCTGCGTTTTAGGTACATATACCAAATGGACAAATAGTAAATTGGCATTTTGTGAATACCTGAATAAAAGTGCAAGGAGTATTAGTTAGAATAGTCCCCGTATGTGGATAGAAGTTTAGAAATCCAAGTTTTTCTAAAGGTATGAAAAAAGTTTATTTTATTATAACTTTTCAATATAGTTTGGTAAAATTTGATAATTATTATTGATTATTTGTCGAACCTTTGATCCAAAAATTGGGACAACGGCTCTGACCTCTTGGTCTCCCTTAATTGGGGGTTATCGGGAGGTAGGGTCGTTACACACTTCAAGATATATTTTCTACAAGGAGAAGAGAAGAGAAGTACATGAAGAAGGAGAAATGGCACAAATGTTCAAGTGACTCCTCAAACTCATGATCAAGTGGATCCTCCAACTCAAGCAAAGAATCAAGTGGAGGATCCAACTCAAGCTCTAGTGATGAAGGAGAATGTCATTTTCCCCTTTTGGCATCAACAAGTGAAGACCCAAATGAGGTAATTCTAAACTCTTTAGATAAAGAACCTTTAATTTCTATCATTAATGCTACTCGTGCCTCTCTTAAGTATTCTAAAAAGAAAAAGAAAAGTTCGCTTGAATTGTTGATAATATGCATGTAGAATTTGATGATCTTGAAGAAGGATGACAGAGTGAGGGGGACGAGGGGGATGAGGGGGAGGCGGCGGCGGCCATGATCGGGGAGGAAGGGGATCTGGGGGAGGAAGGGGAACGAGAAGTCGATCAGGCGATCGAGAATACCACCTGTTTACTAGAGGAGAACATGGAAAGATTTGAGCTGGCCAGAAGATCCTGGGGGAACGTCTAATAGCAAAGTTAGGGTTTTGATACCCAGAGTAGGGATGGACTTTCAATTCATCGGGACCTGCGAATCCACATCGGAGAAGAGAGCGGAAGACAAGGCAGATACAAGTGAGCCCAGGCTATTAGTGGAAAATCACTTCCCACCGCTGGGGAGCCACCAGACACTGGATAAAGGAGAGGAGATGGAAATATTAGATCCATGCAAGGAGGTTGACCAGAACCATAAAGATCCTGGCAGTTACACCAAAGCCGAAGTAGAAAACAATGAGACATTCTTTCTAGAAAACCTATTCGAGAGTAACCTTTCCCTATTTTATGTCAAGCTCATGCAAATAGATGACCTTACATCTCTGGAAATAGAACCGGACATAGAGGAGGACCTCGTGCACCCCTGGCAATATACTGTGGTGGCGAGATTGATAGGCACCGACATAGGGTACATGATGATAAGGGAGAGGTTCTGAACCCTATGGAACCCTATAGGAAGATTCAATATGTTTGAAGTCGATCTCAGCCACTATGTTATTCAATTCTCTTACAAAAGGGACTTCAACATGGCGCTAACAGGCGGACCTTGGAAACTCTTTGGATGTTGCCTCACTATCTAGAAATGTTTCCCTTCCTTCCTCCCAACCGTAGAGCTCCTCAAATACCTGGTTACGTGGGTAAGGATCATGGATCTCCCACTACATCTCTATGTACCCACAATCTTCAAATATATTGGCCTTACTCTTGGCAGCCTGGTCAAGGTGGACATGCATACCTCTGTGAGAACTAGAAGCAAATTCACCCAGATTGCCGTTGATGTAGATACCATAAAACCCCTCATTCATAACATCATCATCAATGACCATATCTATCAAGTGGAATACGAGGCTTTTCGTGAGACGTGTGAGTTATGCGGCAAGTTAGGACACAATCACAAACAATGCACATCTAGGAGGAACATGTCCACTAATGATGGTGATAAAGAGGGTGCCTTCCAACAATCGAAGGATAATGAAGATGGAGTTGGCTGGCAAACACAAAGGAGAAAGACCACAACATATAAACACCACAACGGGCAAAACAACAAAGCCAATGAGATCCCCAAAGCACACTTAGCCAACCAAAACAAGTTTGCTAGTCTCGATGACACTGATGACTAGGATGGAAAAGATGACCAGAACCTCACTAACAAAAACACGGAGGACCAAACGTCCAACCACTGCATGGGAGCCTCGGTTGAGGGCAGAAAAACACCTGTAAAGGTTTGGAAAAAGAAGAAAATAACTACGGTGGATGACAAGAGGGAGGTGCTAAAGGATATAAGTGGGACAAATACCAAGAATACATTTCAAAGAGAAGAGCATACTGTTGTAACCCCACATGTAGATGAAGTAGTTGAAGTAGTATTTAATGTGGAGGACAGTGAAGTAACCGAATCATCAAACACATAGAAATCTTCTCAAACGTATGATCCAGAAAAAGAAAATGAGACTGATGTAAATTCAGACAGCAAGCAAGTGCAAAAAATAGAAGGAAAACTGTCAGACGAATCCATAATGATGATCGAAGATGAGGAAGTTATTGATACAACGCCCACTGTGACGAGTACCGGGCCTATGTCGCCGGGTAGGAAAATCAAAGGCAATAATCCAAAGCTGAAAAGTGTGAGACCCAAACCACCCTATGAGAAGAGAAGGAAAAGCCCCAGACTTGGAGTAGGAGATTGGAGGGGAAAATGTAGATGAAGGTAAGGAGAACCAAGACCCTACTTCTGAACCCCAGTAGAAGGTAGTAGTGCTCCCTTTCTCCTTTCTCAAGTTTATGTTAGATCTTCTTTGTTAGAATATCTGAGGAATCAACAACTGGGATACCTGTTGTGTCCTCCGAGATATGATCTCACAAAAAAGACCTAAGGTTTTGACTATTCTAGAGCCCAGAATAAGTGGAAGCGATGCAACTCAAACCATACGAAGCCTGGGTTTCTCAAACTCTCACCGAGTTGAAGCTAGATGTTTCGTGGGCAATATATGAATCTACTGGAATGCAGCAGACTGTGAGCTCAAGATAATCAACAGTCATAGACAGTTCTATACTTGTCTCATCAACAATTCCACATTTTCTACCATTGTCTATGTCAATCCCCACATATCGGTGAGGAAGCTTCTGTGGAAGTACCTTGTTCAGATGAGCAAGGATTTCAACAAACCATGGATAGTAACTGGCGATTTCAACACAACTATCAACCCAAACAAGAAGCAAGGAGGAAAGAGGTATGATTTCAATGAAGCTATGCTGTTCAATAACACTCTTCTGGAGGCGGGGCTCGCTGATATGGGTTTCATGGGCATGAAATTCACCTATAAACATAGGAATCTCCAGGAGAGACTAGACCGTGTTATTGCCAACTCGGACTTCCTGCTGAGGTTCCCTCACTTCATCATTGAAAATCTGTCTAGGGTCTGGTCCAATCACTGTCCGATTCTAATAAGATCCACTATCAAAAATGCTGCTACCAAAAGGTTCATGGTTAAAATCTCATGGTCCAAGAATGAGGACTTCAAGCGTATGCTTCAAACAACATGGAAGTCGAATCTTGGATTCAAGGAAGCCCTGGACCGATCTAAGGCAGATATTGAAAAATGGGCAAAGAACTAGAACAATATCCTTGGAAGAGAGAAGACAAAGATCCTAAGAAGCATAAACGATCACCAAAATAAATTAGCAAATAGATATGATGACATTACATACAAGTTGATTATAGATCTCCAGGCAAGGTACACTGCCATTCTAAAATCTGAAGAGGAAGACTGCAAATAGAAGAGCCACATATAGTGGCTCACTGATGGCGATCTCAACTCCAAGTTTTATAATGCCTATGTGAAACAAAGGAGAAGGAATAATAGCATCACAATGCTGAAGAATTCCAACGGGGAATGGATTAGAAATGATAGTGAAATCCAAAACATGCTAACTAGACATTTCAAAGACATGCTAACGACTACTCACCCTGTGGATGATAAGAAAATTCATCAATACAATGGCACGCTCATCAAGCTCACAGACACACAAAGAAGGTGTGTAGCTGCGCTACCAACATTGGCAGAAATCCACATGATTCTTACTTCTATGAATCCTTACAAAGTCTGTGGACCCGATGGCATCGATGGCTCCTTTCTTCTTGCTAACTGGCACACCATAAAATTGTCGGCCCTCGCAACCATATTAAAGGCCCTAGCAGGTGTAGAACTCCAAGACGACCTGTGTGATGCCAACATAGTCCTTATTCCCAAGGTTTAGAAACCATAACTATGTGAACACTTCTGGCCAATATCCCTAAACAACATCAACCTCAAGTTGGCCTCCAAAGTCATAGTAGAGAGGATCAAAGCATACTTAATCAACTGGATCTCCCCTGCTCAAAGCGGTTTTGTACCCGGCCACAGAATCATTGATAATATAGTAGTGGTGCAGGAGATCATCCACAACATGAAAAGAAGCCAGGCAAGGAAGATGATGGCCATTAAAGTGGACTTATCCAAGGCCTATGACAAAATGTCATGGCCATTTGTCCGAGATAATTTGTGGAAAATAGCTCTACCCAACACCATCATAAACTACATTATGGGATCGATGTCTGGAGGTAAATCTTCCATTATCTGGAAAGGCACTATGGCAGGAAGCTTCAAAGCTAGTCGAGGTCTAAGACAAGGTGACCCCCGTTCGCCTTATGTCTTCGTCCTGTGTCTAGAAAGACTGAGCCAACACATCAAAGATAAGGTGAAGTCCATGGAATGGACACCCATAAAACTTTCGGCAGCATGCCCCTCATATCCAATCTCTGCTTTGCAGATGATATGATTTTGTTTGTGAAAGTAGACATTAAATAGATGAGCACAATCCAACAATGTTTCAAGGAGTTTGGAGAGGTATTGGGACAAGCCATATCTGTTAAGAAGTAGAGCATCTACTTCGCAAGCAGTGTACCACTGGAAACCAGAAGAACTATCTACAGAAAAGTGGGTTCACCAAAACAAAAGACCTTGGTAAATATCTTGGGGTTCCCCTTCTCCATAGTAGGGTCAATTACAATACTTATGGTGAGACAATCCCAAAGATAACCAATAGCATTAACTCTTGGTAAGCTAGATGTCTTTCGCTCGCTGGAAGGGTCTGTATGGCGAAAGCTACCTTAAGCACGATTCCAACCTACACCATGCAATCCGCCATTGGTGCCCTCAAGGTATGCGATAGAATTGATGCCAATGTGAGATCCTTCATCTAGGGAGGAGGCCACAAATCTCACCCCCTTTCACTGGTTGCTTGGAACAAACTAACTAACAACAAGGACCAAGATGGATTGGGTATAAAATCTATGAGGGAGTGGAATCTTGCACTGATCAGTAAGCACGCTTGGGATATTAGCTCAGGCAGAAATTCTCAAAGGTGCAAAGGTCTAGAGACAAAGTATAGATAGCATATGGGCAACACCTACAGTAACGTGTCTAGGCTTGGGAGAGCAGTTATGAAGTGCAAAGATTTCATAGAGGAAAACTCTATGTGGAGCACTATCAGTGGCTTGGACACCAACGTCTGGAAGGACAAATGGTGGAATCTAGACATGTCCTTGTGGAACCGTACGAAGAAGGCTATACCCCCCGACCTAGAGGACCTACATGTTGCCATCATTGTTAACCTATCAAATGAATGGGATATCGAATTTCTCAAGGAGTGGATTTTGGATGAAGACATCAAGGCAATCTTGAAGATCCCAATTCCCATGGACCCCCAAGGAGTTGGCTTGAGGATATGGCTTCATACTGATAGCGGGCGTTTTTTCACACAAAGTGCATATGACTTGCTCCGAGCTCAGAAAGAAATCCAATGTCCAGGAAAATGGGCCTTGATATGGAAGTTAAAGTTGGCAGAAAAGGTCAAGTTCTTCATGTGGCTTGTAGGGCACAACGCCATCCTAACCAATAGCCGCATATTCAAATGTCAGATGACTACTGACAACACATGCCCACGGTGTGGAGGACATGAGGAGACAACCTTACACGTGCTAAGGGACTGTGTCAAAGTTCAGGAAGTCTGGAAGAAAATGTTTAATCAACAGAACTGGAATAAACTATTTGCTGCTAATGAAGTCTGGCAATGGCTTAATGAGAACCTAACTGGCGATAATCATCATACTATCAAATTCTCTATCACCTGCTGGACCATCTGGACGAACATAAATCTGGAAATCTTTGAGAAGAAGACGATGGTGAAGGGCCAACTGTGCCTAAGAATCACTGAAGAGGTCCAGGCAACAGAAGCCGCCTGGCATAAATAAGATGATCCAAGCAAAAAGAAACAGGGAGGGCGTTGGGATAGACCCATGAATCCTTTGTATAAGTTAAACACTGATGCAGCCTACAAGAACAACCAAACATGCATTTTAGTAGTGTGTCGAGACCATAATGGCTGTTGGAAAGGAGGTGCGGTCCGTTCATGTCGTGTTGGTAGTTCCTTTGAAGCTGAAATAACGGCGATCAACCTCACCTTAGATCTGGCTGAGGATACAAAACTGACTCATGTGATAGTGGAAATGGACTCCTTGCTAGCCTGCAATGCTATGAAGATGGATACATACGAAAACCCAAGAGTAGCCAGATGGACACTTCAGATCAAGAAGAAGATGAGAGATAACTGGTCAATCTCATATGCTAATAGAGAAGGTAACTATGTAGCTGACACCTTGGCGAAATGCCACCAAAAAACCGGCTACGGATTCTTCTATTACATAATACCCCCCAAAGAAGTAGCAAGCATCATAAGAAATGAAACCTGTAATGGTAGTAGTACTACCAAGTTTATTTGTTGCAATAATAATGTGTGTAACACTTTTATTGATTTAGCTTGCACGAGGAGGGCTAGTTGAATACAAAAAACCTCCTGACTTTAAAAAAAAAAAAGAATTTGATGATCTTGAACATGCTAATTCTTGCTTGCTTGATGATAATTATGCTTGTATTAGCCAAGTAGACTCTCTTAAACTTGAAGATGCTAGTTTGCTTGATAAGATTAGATTTCTAGAAGCTCAACCTCTTATGCCTAGTTCTAATGAAGAGAATACTATAATTGTTGATTCTCTCATGCATGATATTGATGTTCTTAAAACTAAAAATGAGGACAAAGATTTTTCTTCTCAAAGATTAGAATATGAAAATAGTGTCTATCTTTATAAGATTTCTTGCTTGAAAAAGAAAATGCTTCCTTGCTTGCTAAAATCAATGTTCTTGAATCTTGTTCTGGTTCTACTAGTAGATAAAATAATGTTGCTTCTCTGAATATTGATAGAGGTTCTTACTTAACTAAATCTCTTTTCTTAGAAAATGATAATTTGCATTCTAGCGATAATATAAATAATTTGTCTTCTACTAATTCTTCTCTTATGGATGATAATCATAGTTTGAGATCTTCTTTACAAAGATTCTTAGTTGGTAAAAAGAATCTTAATGCTATCCTACACCATACTACTAAACAAATTGGTAGACATGGTTTAGGAAATGATAGTAGTCAAAGGAACAACAAAGGTAAAGGACCCAAAAACATGATTGGGGACCATTTCATCTTTCTTGTTGTAGGTACTTGCAAATGGATTGAATTGAGCTATTGAATTGCAAATTGACTTCTCAATTCACATGAAAGAAGAAAGGTGAGATGTGTAGAGGGTAATAACAAGTGGAAAAGAAATGGTAAGTACTGAGGTAATGTTTTTCTTGCTCATATCTAATCATAATATATTTTGCCAATTTAGTGTGCATTGTGCATGTGGTTTTTGAGTTAAAAGTGGTATTTTGTGATTCTATTCACACTCTTGCACAAAAACTATTTCTAATGCTTACATATTGCATTACTAACTTGCTTACACATGTTTGGATATGGCTTATATTTTTAGCATGCCTCTAAAAATGTTTTTATGAAATATATATGCTTTTTAACAACAACTTTGTCGGCTGAGTTTGTCCTATTTGAAACTCGACCAATAGGAACCAATGGGTGTTACCAACATCTTTTGTCGGTCGAATTGCCATAACACTAAACTCGACCGATGGCACTGTGCACAAAAATACATAGTTGTCTTATTAAATGAGAATTTCCCTCTCTACTAGATTTTCTCAACCAATAGCCTTATTCTTTGGCACTCCCTTGGTACCTTTTAATGCATATTGCCATGCTTCAAATTGCCTATATTGCTTAAAATTATATCTTTATAATTGCTATAATTTGGTGTCCCACTAGTGGTATTCCTATATCTTGCAATTACTTGTTTTGAGTTATTTTGCATGTTTTGACGATGATCTCTTTGGATATCCTGGTTGTGTCTTAAAATGCTTCTATTATGCTTGAACTTGTTACATCTATATAGTTGTATATCTTGTTTTGATACAACCTTGAGGTTCTTATAGGTAATCAACTTTTGGTAATGATTCATTCTTAATAGTGAGTTATATCCTTTCATGCTTATAAAATTGCATATCTCTTTGTTTAGATATATCTCTACATCTACTCATAGCTTGGTTTATCTTATGCATCTCTTGCTATGATCTAGATCCTACTAGTAGTCCTAATTTGTGATATCATCAACTAGTTGTTCACATACATGTAGTTCTAGCATTGCTTATCTTTTCATGAAGTGGTATTCTACTATATGCTATGCTTGTATGTTGTCTCATACTTGATCAAGCTTGTTCCTTGAATTGCATATGTACTATATTGAGTTGCTTACATAGTGTTGTGATGGAGGATATATATAGAGCTACATTGTATGTAGAAATTAGAGCATCTTTGGATCTTATGTAGATTTTTGCTCCAATTTCAGTTTTTGATGTAAGAGTAGTGTTTTGTTTTGCAGAAACGGCCTTCTGAGCAAGACTCATCACTTTGCCATGAGCCCTGACACTTTTTGGGTGAATTCTGTCACCTTGAGGGTCAAAATTGTGATTTATTGCTTTTTTGCAACACTTTATCTTGCATTATGGGTTGTTAAAATGTATGTACTAACTTTCTTTTCTTGCTATGCTTGGACAAGCCCCTAGATGTGCTCTTCTACTCTCCTTTTATAACTTTTATTATCTCCTTTCTTTTAACAAGTGATGTTTCTTATCTCTTCATACCCCCACCTTTCTGAAATGATAAAGGGGGAGAAGGTATGTTTTCTTTTGACGAAAGGTAGGGATGGTATATCTTATATAAAGAGGAGAAGAATGAATCTATGTAAAGGGGAGAAGGCAAATGTGAGAAGACATATATGTGTATAACTCATATGAGTAGAAGACATAGTATTCTATAAATGTTATGAAAGCTAACCATGTAGGAGAAGTAGCATCAGTTGAGGGGGAGTATGAGAACTCCACTAGCATCAATTGAGAGGGAGCATATGAACTCAATTCTATTGAAACTCCTAGGTTTATCTAAAGGTATGACTTTACTTAAATGCTTTCAATATATTTATGGAATGGTTTGTCATCTTCAAAAAGGGGGAGAATGTTGACTCTAGGTCTAAACTGACTAATCCATTATTTCGAAAATGACTAACCATTCTACTTATTTATGTCAAATGTCTCTACTTGAGTGATTTTAGATTATGTACATGCACAATCCAAATGCCCTAACTTGCGGATTTCAAATTAGAGAAAAGGCAAGTCAAAGTCAATACAAGTGCACATTTTTGGAATATGATGTAAATCCATTAGAACCATGTTGTAATTCACTTGTAATGATTGTATGACTTGTAATTAAGCTTAGAAAAAATTAGGACCACTTAAATCAAATATTTATGCACCCAAAAGCCATTTTCTAAAATTCATATCAGGTTGTTCATAGGTCGAGTTGCAAACTTGACTGATCCTTACTAGATTTTGAAAATGACTTTTGGTCGGTCAAGTTTCCATTTCATAGAAATCGATCGATCTCTATGTAGACCAAAATTTATTTAAGTGGGTCAGTCAAGTTACCCCAGGAAAAACTTGACCGATGGCTTAAATTGGTCTTTTTGCATAGTGGGATCGATCGAGTTATCTTTCTAGAAACTTGACCGTTAGCACCATATGAAAAAGTGTAGAAAAATGTTTTTGGCCATTGTGGAGTTGCAACAATCTAAAACATATCTTTTGCAAGGCACAAAATGGATAGTTTTCATTATTAAGTGTTCACAAAGGCTAAGAGGCATCCCCAACTATAAATAGGACCACTTGGGTTTCATTTCAAGGTTTACCATTCAATGCAAAACTCTATATGAGGTTCCTATTCTTTAGTTGAGTGTATCCTACATCCTCCTCTCTCTCTAAGCTTAATCACTTGCTATATTCATTAGAGTGAGTACAAATCTATAAGAGAGCTATTTGCATTCATATATCTTGGGAGGATCTTACTTCCACCACCTCCAAATCTCTCTTTCAACCATGAAGATGAAGGTTCTCTCTCTTAGCTAAGAAAGGTGAAGAAGAATAAGGGAAGGAGTCCCTTGGTGAAGATCAAGGCTGAAGACTTGGAGCAAGAGTGGGTAAGCCCTTGGTGAAGTCAGAAGACTCCTTGCTCAAGTGGGTAAGTCCTTGGTGAAAGCTTCTCTGACTAAAGGTGAAGTCAAAGGCTGAAGATCCAAGAAGAGTGGGTAATTAAAATAAGGCAGAAGACATGTGAAAGAGTGGGCAAGTCCTTAGAGAAGGCCAAAGACTCGTTGCAAAGTGCCTTGGTAAGGTTGAAGACTCTTTGTATTGGATAGATAAGTCTTTGGTGGGTCATGTGATGTAAATCTTATAAGTGAATATATATAGGAAGGCACACTTAGAAATCCTAGAGGTTGACCTTTCTAGGTAGTGGACTGACATACTCCTAGTTTGGAGTGTGGAACCACTCTACATAACTTGTCACTTGGTGCTTGTTCAATCTCTCTCTCCCTTACTATATATGTTTTAGTTGCACTCAAATTTCCTACTTGGAAACCTTATCTTTTGATAATCTTGATGGTCTAATGAATTTTGTTTAAGTGCATTCAACTCTATCACCCCCCTCTAGAGCATCCAATCACCCATCCTAGGATCCAACAATTGGTATCAGAGTAGGTTTTCTCCAAGCATACTTCCACAAGTAGGAGAAGTTGGATGACTACCAAGGAGGGAGATACTTGATCAACCTTCCAATCTTTAATGGAAGCAATTTCCTCTATTGGAAAAGAAGGCTACAATTATACATCCAAAGATTAAGTCTTGAGCTATGGCAAATGGTGGACCAACAATACAAGCTACTAGAGATAAAGATATAAGAATGGGATGAAGCTAGCATGAAGAAGACACCTTGAATGTAAGAGCAATCAAAACCCTCTATGCCACCATGAACCCCACCGAGTTCAACCGGTTCTGCTCTGGTGAGATGACATATGAGGTATGGAAAAAGCTATGCATCACTTATGAGAGACTCAACATGTTACAACCCCAATTTTTGGGTTCATTTGGTGAGAAATGTAATTTCTCATAACTAAGATAAATGAACAAATAATGATGTATTTTGATTGAATGCATGAATTTTGTTTAAAATAGCCTTGTTGATTTACTTGTGGGCTTTATTGGCTATTGGGCCCAATAACAAGGAAAAGACAAAAGAAACTCCATTATTAATAAGAAATGGAGAAGAGAAAAATGTAGAAACCTCTAGAAGGAAAAAGAGTGTAATCCAAAAGTGGATTTCATGCCTCTTGGGTTCCTTGGGTCCCAAGGAGTCCAAAATTGCAAAGATAAAGCAATAAGAAAAGAAAAGATCAATTAGATATTTCTTTATTAAGAAAGAAATTGAAAACAATGATAAAATGTGGAAATTAGGGTTTCCTAGTGGATAAAAGGTAGAATTAATGATAAATAACGTTCATATGTGAATTAGAGAATAATGAACTATGAATTGATGATAATGATCTTGTCATGATTTAAAAGGATAAAAATGATAGCTTTAATGTAAAAAAAGGCTTAATGGACTTAATTGATGGTTAATTGTGCATTAATCTGGAATTAAGGTTATGTGTTTGTAAAAGGTAATCTCAATAACTTTCGTGAAGGATAGATGAGAAAATTAGGGATTAAAAAGAGAAAAGGGAAGTAAAACCCTAATTACAAAGTAAACCCTAAAAAGAGGAAGAAACCCTAAAAAGGAATAGAAACCATAAGTAGTCAGATGGTTTGGATAGATTTTGATAAAAAGGAATTGAATGTAATTTCAGGACTGAATAGTTTTCTTGCTTGATTCAGGATTACTTGCTTGTTTGGATTATTCCTGCACCTGAGTCTTCCTGACAGGTATGTGGTTAATTATGAATAACCACCTTAGTTTCCTGAGGATTTTCTAGATGGTTAATCACATTGAATGCAAATTATCAGTTTGGATGTTCATACTTGCAAATCATAAAGTCACTATGATTATCACATTAATAATAGAAGTATGTATTCTCGCACCTACATGCCCTTGATGGATGATGCCAAAGGTCAGGCCCAGATGGGTAGACCAATGGGCACCATGAGTGGTGACCCCAGGCACCAAGCTTGGGAATGAGAAGGTGGCCTATGATATTGAATGACTAATAGGCACTATGAAGGGTGACCCCAGGCACCAAGCTCGGGATTGAGAAGGTGGCCTTAAGTCATTGGCAAAAGAAACCCTAAGGTGGGTATGCCAGGGTTAGGGCAAAAGCGGTGGAGAATGTCATACTGAAAAGCATAAATTGGCTTGTTAATTAACTTGATTGTGAAAATTAGATTGTTATCCATATGTGCAAACTTTTGGTTGTCCCCACATACCAGTATATTTCGATATGCTGACCGACGTTTTGTTTGTCAGAGTTTTAGGTACAAGTTTGAAAAGCACAAACAATAAAGTGACACATCCTGGAAATAAGAAGTAAAGTACAAGGAGGGTTAAATAGAATAATTCAACTTGTAAATAGACAGTTTTCCAAAGTTTTCAAAAGGTATACAAAGTTTTATTTTGTACCAGTTTTCAGTTTAGTTGGTAAAATTTGATAATTGTTATTGATTAATTGTCGAACCTTTGATCATGTTAATTGGGATAATGACATTAACCTTTTGGTTTCCCTTAATTGGGGGTTACCAGGAGGCGGGTTCATAACAATTGGTATCAGAGCATGGGTTCCTCACTTAATCTTTAATAATTACTAAATTTTAAAAACTCCGTAGAACCCCAAGGAGTTATTAGAGGATTGTGTGAAAGATTGAGGTGTCTAGAAAAGGATCACGTTCGGGGGCTAGCAATATTTTCCTCTGCACCGCTAGTCGGAATATGAGGAATCCCAGATTGTGTGACTGTCTGGCCGATGTCTTAGGATATGACTCGAAATAAGATACCTTTAGGACTCTCTCATCTTGTTCATCCCTTCTCAACTCAAATTCTGCTAAGGACCTTAAGGATTAGGGTTTTTTCTCTTCTCCTCACCCTCTTAAGGTATGGGTAAGGTTAATAAGGTCTAAGGAATCCTCCACCAAATTAATGAAAAGCATGTAAATAAGATGTCATGGACATAAGCTTAATAGAGTAAGCGTAAAAGAATAGATACATGCTTAGGTCGTATGACATAAGTTGTCATTGCCCTCAGGAGAGACCTGAGGCTAGACCTTTTTGTCAGGAGGATGAGTAGAGAAAGTTAGTCTTGGAGGTAGAGATCTCCATTAAAGTAGAGACCTAGCACATCCTCTAAGGATGATGTTAACCATAACCCTAAGTGGAGGTTAGAGAGAGATCACATGATGAGTTAGATGTCATGGTTGACTGGTTGTTTGGATGGACATGCCTTTGGATTTCCATACGAGCCATGAGAGGTTGGATGACCTAGCACGTTTGGCAACCCAACCCTGAGAAGGGTCGTGCATGTTTGAGTGAAGGATAGCTCCTTCATGGATGAGGTTATAGAAGAACCTATGGAAACCGCATGAGCTTATATGAGCATGGCATAGTATGCATCCAGAGCACGTGAAGTAGTATAGGCAGTAGGTCAAAACCCTGACCAAGGGAACATGTTGGATAGCTGATGAGATAAGCATAAGAAATAATGGATAACCTTGAGTAAACATAAGCGTGAACATAGGCTTCACCAGATAGGGATATGCTTGTGAGCTTGATCCAACTTCATGGAGAGAGGACCTCCAGTTGTAAGGCTGGATGTGGAGTTAGCTCTGGAGAGAGAAAGTAGGACCCGAGAAAAAAGGTTGGAAACTTAGATTCCAAGACATGAGGAATAGTGGGGAGTTGAGGATGATGCAACCTAAGTGGATGATAGTTGTTGCCTTATGCTTGACCCCTGGAGGCTGATGATATCTTGGTTGCCTTTAGAGGAACCAAACCCTAGAGAGAGGTTGATGCTTCTGGTACCTATGTGCCTACGGTATAAGTGGTTACCTGTTGTGATGAGACAAAGAGTGCCTTAGACCTTGAGGAGGTTTAAGTAGCAAGTTTTGAGGCTTTATACCTAGTTGGTTGTCCTGGAAGAGGACTCAACTCTGAGGTGTTTCTTATATAAAAGGACCAGGGAAGTGCATGACATACCTTGGACATGCTTGACTCGTGGTTAAGAGATTTAGCATGCAGTTGGACACCTAAAAGTGAACCTAGGGTTCCTAAACCTAAGAGGGGAAGTGAAGTATCTGAACCTCGTGACGAGATTTGAGTCTCTATAGTTTCGAGCATGGTACTCCTCATGTTTAGCGGAAAGGAAACCCCTTAGTTAAAGGTATGTTTGATGAACCCCTCACAACTAAGTTGGTCTAATGTTGAGGATGAGAACAAGTGTGACCTAGCATGGTTTTGTAGGCGTCTGCTTGTGCCTTAGTAGATTGGTAGGGCTAAGCATGCTCATGTGGATGCAGACCCTAAACATTAGGACGGTTGAGACCTTGTTGTCAAGAGTTGTAGTTTCCTCCCATCCTGGGAGAGGGACCCTTTTGTAGGGTGTATACCAGTTTGGTTGGTTTTGAGGTAACCTAAAGAGGTCTCATAGGATATTGAGAAGCTAAGTGAAAAGTACGTGGTATGAGGATGAACCTGTAGACCCATAGATAACCATCTCTAAGTGCATGTGGATGTGTTACCATAGAGGTACCAGATGGGGCATGACCAAGG
Source organism: Alisma plantago-aquatica (assembly GCA_963693085.1). Taxonomy (NCBI): domain Eukaryota; kingdom Viridiplantae; phylum Streptophyta; class Magnoliopsida; order Alismatales; family Alismataceae; genus Alisma; species Alisma plantago-aquatica. Next base: position 426,465,412 of record OY856412.1, on the reverse strand, counting down.
AAGGCAAGTCGCCATGACCTCTGTGAAAGGATGAAAGACAATCCATGAATGTAGAAAGAGATGATGAAGGCTTGGGTAAGGTTCTATGTTGTACATGTACTATAATGGAATCCTAAGTCAATCCTAGGGTCAGATAGGGATAAGACCGATGAAAGTAGGAGTTGCCTAATTCCCTAGTTGCACATGACGAGAGGGTCGGGAGGTAACAGCTATCATTGTCTAAGGGCCCTGGGTTAGGAGATTGATCACCTTCATGAACTCATGGGACCCAAAGGGTAGATGAGTAGGGCACTCTCTGGATGCATATGGGAAAAGGGATGACCCCAAAAGTGCCGACACCCTATAGACCTAGAGGAGATTACCAAGGATTGTGTGGTGACCCAAGTAGGTTCCAGATCAGTTTTCCATGGAAGTAACTTTGATATCAAGATGATTGTGAAGTAGAGACATATGTGGCACGTTTCAACATAGATTTGAAAGTGTATTGGAAAGGTGGGATGTACCATCTCTACTCTTGGAACAAGAAGAACTCTGTATTTGGACTGCAGTCAAATGCTTATTTCCTCTTGTTATGGGAGTGAGAGATATGATAGTACGCATGCCTTACACCAAGGATAAAAGATGATGGAAGTTGGAACGTTGCTATAAGGTATGAGGATAGAGATGATAACATACCCTTGTGGAGTGAATGATATATGGATGGTTTACAAATAATAAGAGAAATAAGGATGTTTTTAGCAGAAGCTATGTGGAACTTGCAAGTTATATAAGGTTGAGTTTGATCACCATGAGAATGAGCTTAGAGTTTCTTGATGAAGACAAACTTAGAGTTGAGATGAGATAATAAGTGGAATACATGGAGGTGTATGTCTTCAACATTACCTGACACCTAAGGAGGTGAAGTGGTAATGAATGCTCTAGTTGAGATATAGTTGCCTAGTTTAGCTGGAAGCTAGAAGAAGTTGAGGCTGTTAGGCTAACCCTAAGTTTGAAAAAGAGATAAGTGTGGCTAACACTCAGATGTAACTATATCAGTAGATCAAGTTAGTAGTTGTTTGGTTAGCCAGCCTAGGCCTTGATGCAATAAAAGGATGGTTGTAGAACCTCAGATGCACTTCTTTGGATAGGAAGGTAATAAAACCCTGATGAGAGTGGTTTAGGGTTTCCAAGGAATCAATCTTGAGGAATCATGACATACAAGAGATCATGGTTTAAGATCACCAAACATTGTGATACTACAAAGATAATAAGTGATAGTAGTACTTGGGATGCTTAATATGAAATTGCATGTAGCATGTGGCCATGCAAGTCAGGAGGTGAAGGACGAACACCAGCAACCTAGTGCATGGAATGTGGATGTTGTGAGTCTCCCCTAGACCAAGGAAGGTCAATATGCAAAATGGGTTTTGGTAGATCACCTTACCTAGATGACATGAGAAAGAAAGAGTACTATCAAGGGACAGATCCGGTTGAACAACATATGAGAGAGAGATGGTTCAATGATTACATGATGCGAGTTCAAAACTTCTTGAGTAGGGCCTAAAGGTTCACTTCCATAAGGTGGAAGCAGATGCGTGAAGAACTTGATGTTAGTACAGTTTATCACCCCTTAGTAATGGTTAGTATGATCCAGACTAGAGGGTCTGATGAGAGCATGTGTGCTCATTCAGGGTGATACAAAGAGACAGTTCTTAAGATGTGATGATAACTGCCATATCCTTTATCGGGATGCAAGAAGTTCTAGAAGGAGGTTGTGTCAGTCACCACTTCATTAAGATGATGTAGGTGAAGGAGGCCTGACGAAGGTCAAAAAAGAACCACAGTGGGTGCATATGAAGTCGCTTTGATCGTGCAATGGCTGAGAGAGAGAGCCCAGAGACGACATGGGTTGTGAGATGATGCAAAGCAGACTGACATGCAGTTCACTGTAGGAAAGTATTTGATGTGAAAATCTGACCCCTCTAAGCTACAGCTGAGAAAGTCGAGTCCCCGATATATGGGCCCATTCGAGATGGATTGGTGGAGATGGTTAGGTTTTACCTTAGCCCTCAGGATAACATGATGTATAATGTATTCCATGAGTCTGATCTAGAGCACTATGTGAGGTAACCAAGCCATGTGCTGAGCCCTGAACCTATTCAACTTTATGAGAGGCTGAAATGTCCAGAGTCACCTATGAGGGTATGATATACCAAGGTAAGAAAGAACTCAAATGGAATAATATGAGATGATGAAGGTTCTTGGGAAGCACCATGGAAAGGGTGAAGCTACATGGGAGCCCTGATGGATAAAAGAAAGGCTTATCCTGTTTGTTTGCTTGCTTGATGGAATTTTGAGGACAAAATTCTTATAAGAGGGGAATGATGTTACAACCCCAATTTTTGGGTTCATTTGGTGAGAAATGTAATTTCTCATAATAAAGATAAATGAACAAATAATGATGTCTTTTGATTGAATGCATGAATTTTGTTTAAAATAGCCTTGTTGATTTACTTGTGGGCTTTATTGGCTATTGGGCCCAATAACAAGAAAAAGACAAAAGAAACTCCATTATTAATAAGAAATGGAGAAGAGAAAAATGTAGAAACCTCTAGAAGGCAAAAGAGTGTAATCCAAAAGTGGATTTCGTGCCTCTTGGGTTCCTTGGGTCCCAAGGAGTCCAAAATTACAAAGATAAAACAATAAGAAAAGAAAAGATCAATTAGATATTTCTTTATTAAGAAAGAAATTGAAAACAATGATAAAATGTGGAAATTAGGGTTTCCTAGTGGATAAAAGGTAGAATTAATGATAAATAACATTCATATGTGAATTAGAGCATAATGAACTATGAATTGATGATAATGATCTTGTCATGATTTAAAAGGATAAAAATGATAGCTTTAATGTAAAAAAAGGCTTAATGGACTTAATGGATGGTTAATTGTGCATTAATCTGGAATTAAGGTTATGTGTTTGTAAAAGGTAACCTTAATAACTTTCGTGAAGGATAGATGAGAAAATTAGGGATTAAAAAGAGAAAAGGGAAGTAAAACCCTAATTGCAAAGTAAGCCCTAAAAAGAGGACGAAACCCTAAAAAGGAATAGAAACCATAAGTAGGCAGATGGTTTGGATAGATTTTGATAAAAAGGAATTGAATGTAATTTCAGGACTGAATAGTGTGCTTGCTTGATTTGGGATTACTTGCTTGTTTGGATTATTCCTACACCTTAGTCTTCCTGACAGGTATGTGGTTAATTATGAATAACCGCCTTAGTTTCCTGAAGATTTTATGGATGGTTAATCACATTGAATGCAAATTATCAGTTTGGATGTTCATACTTGCAAATCATAAAGTCACTATGATTATCACATTAATAATAGAAGTATGTATTCTCGCACCTACATGCCACCCTGATGGATGATGCCAAAGGTCAGGCCCAGATGGGTAGACCAATGGGCACCATGAGTGGTGACCCTAGGTACCAAGCTCGGGAATGAGAAGGTGGCCTATGATGTTGAATGACTAACGGGCACTATGAAGGGTGACCCCAGGCACCAAGCTCAGGATTGAGAAGGTGGCCTTAAGTCATTGGCAAAAGAAACCCTAAGGTGGGTATGCCAGGGTTAGGGCAAAAACGGTGGAGAATGTCATACTGAAAAGCATAAATTGTCTTGTTAATTAACTTGATTGTGATAATTAGATTGTTATCCATATGTGCAAACTTATGGTTGTCCCAACATACCAGTATATTTCGATATGCTGACCGACATTTTGTTTGTCGACATTTTAGGTACAAGTTTGAAAAGCACAAAAAGTAAAGTGACACATACCTGGAAATAAGAAGTAAAGTACAAGGAGGGTTAGATAGAATAATTCAAGTTGTGGATAGATAGTTTTCCAAAGTTTTATTTTGTACCAGTTTTTAGTTTAGTTGGTAAAATTTGATAATTGTTATTGATTAATTGTCGAACCTTTGATCCTGTTAATTGGGATAATGACACCGACCTTTTGGTCTCCCTTAATTGGGGGTTACCGGGAGGTAGGGTCGTAACAATTGGTATCAGAGCATGGGTTCCTCACTTTATCTTTAATAATTACTAAATTTTACAAACTCTGTAGAACCCCAGGGAGTTATTAGAGGATTGTCTGAAAGACTGAGGTGTCTAGAAAAGGATCACGTCCGGGGGCTGGTAATATTTTCCTCCGCACTGCTAGTCGGAATACGAGGACTCCCGGATTGTGTGACTGCCTGGCCGATGTCTTAGGATATGACTCGAAATAAGATACCTTTAGGACTCTCTCATCTTGTTCATCCCTTCTCAACTCAAATTCTGTTAAGGACCTTAGGGATTAGGGTTTTTTCTCTTCTCCTCACCCTCTTGAGGTATGGGTAAGGTTAATAAGGTCTAAGGAATCCTCCACCAAATTAATGAAAAGCATGTAAATAAGATGTCATGGACATAAGCTTAATAGAGTAAGCGTAAAAGAATATATACATGCTTAGGTCGTATGACATAAGTTGTCATTGCCCTCAAGAGAGACCTGAGGCTAGTCCTTCTTATCAGGAGGATGAGTAGAGAAAGTTAGTCTTGGAGGTAGAGATCTCCATTAAAGAAGAGACCTAGCACATCCTCTAAGGATGATGTTAACCATAAACCTAAGTGGAGGTTAGAGAGAGATGACATGATGAGTTAGATGTCATGGTTGACTGGGTGTTTGGATGGACATGCCTTTGGATTGCCATATGAGCCATGAGAGGTTGGATGACCTAGCACCTTTGGCAACCCAACCCTGGGAAGGGTCATGCATGTTTGAGCGAAGGATAGATACTTCATGGATGAGGTTAGAGAAGAACCTATGGAAACCCCATTAGCTTATATGAGCATGACATAGTATGCATCTAGAGCACGTCAAGTAGCACAGGCAGTAGGTAGAAACCCTGGCCAAGGGAACATGTTGGATAGCTGATGAGATAAGCATAAGGAATAATGGATAAGCTTGAGTAAATATAAGCATGAACATAGGCTTCACCAGGTAGGGATATGCTTGTGAGCTTGATCCAACTTCATGGAGAGAGGACCTCTAGTTGTAAGGATGGATGTGGAGTTATCTCTGGAGAGAGAAAGTAGGACCTGAGCAAAAAGGTTGGAAACTTATATTCCAAGACATGAGGAACAGTGGGGAGTTGAGGATGATGCGACCTAAGTGGATGATAGTGGTTGCCTTATGCTTGACCCCTGGAGGCTGATGATATCTTGGTTGCCTTTAGAGGAACCAAACCCCAAAGAGAGGTTGATACTTCTGGTATCTATGTGCCTATGGTATAAGTGGTTACCTGCTGTGATGAGACAAAGAGTGCCTTAGACCATGAGGAGGTTTAAGTAGCAAGTTGTGAGGCTTTATACCTAGTTGGTTGTCCTGGAAGAGGACTCAACTCTGAGGTGTTTCTTATATAAAAGGATCAGGGAAGTACATGACATACCTTGGATATGCTTGACTCGTGGTTAAGAGATTTAGCATGCAGTTGGACACCTAAAAGTGAACCTAGGGTTCCTAGACCTAAGAGGGGAATTGAAGTACTTGAACCTGGTGATGAGATTTGAGTCTCTATAGTTTCAAGCATGGTACTCCTGATGTTTAGAGGAAAGGAAGCCCCTTAGTTAAAGGTATGGTTGATGAACCCCTCACAACTAAGTTGGTCTAATGTTGAGGATGAGAACAAGTGTGGCCTAGCATGGTTTTGTAGGTGTCTGCTTGTGCCTTAGTAGCTTGCTAGGGCTAAGCATGCTCATGTGGATGCAGACCCTAAACATAAGGACGGTTGAGACCTTGTTGTCAAGAGTTGTAGTTTCCTCCCATCCTGGGAGAGGGACCCTTTTGTGGGGTGTATACCAGTTTTGTTGGTTTTGAGGTAACCTAAAGAGGTCTCATAGGATCTTGAGAAGCTAAGTGAAAAGTATGTGGTATGAGGATGAACCTATAGACCCATAGATAACCATCTCTAAGTGCATGTGGATGTGTTACCATAGAGGTAACCGGTATGGGGCCTGACCAAGGAAGGCAAGTCGCCATGATCCCTGTGAAAGGATGAAAGATAACCCATGAATGTAGAAAGAGATGATGAAGGCTTGGGTAAGGTTCTATGTTGGACATGTATTGTAATGGAATCCTAAGTCAATCCAAGGGTCAGATAGGGATAAGACCGATGAAAGTAGGAGTTGCCTAATTCCCTAGTTGCACATGACCATAGGGTCGGGAGGTAACAACTATCATTGTCTGAGGGCCTTGGGTTAGGAGATTAATCACCTTCATGAACTCATGGGACCCAAAGGGCAGATGAGTAGGGCACTCTCTGGATGCATAAGGGAAAAGGGATGACCCCAAAAGTGTCGGCACCCTATAGACCTAGAGGAGATGACCAAGGATTGTGTGGTGACCCAAGTAGGTTCTAGATCAGTTTTCCATGGAAGTAACTTCGAAATCAAGATGATTGTGAAGTAGAGACATATGTGGCACATTTCAACATAGATTTGATAGTGTACTGGAAAGGTGGGATGTACCTCTACTCTTGCAACAGGAAGAACTCTGTATTTGGACTGCAGCCAAATGCTTATTTCCTCTTATTATGGGAGTGAGAGATAGGACATTATGCATGCCTTACACCAAGGATAAAAGATGATGGAAGTTGGAATGTTTCTATGAGGTATGAGGATAGAGATGATAACATACCCTTGTAGAGTGAATGATACATGGATGGTTTACAAATAGTAAGAGAAATAAGGATGTATTTAGCAGAAGCTATGTGGAACTTGCAAGTTATACAAGGTCGAGTTTGATCACCATGAGGATGAGCTCAGAGTTTCTTGATGAAGTCAAACATAGAGTTGAGATGAGATAATAAGTGGAATACATGTAGGTGTATGTCTTCAACATTACCTAACACCTAAGGAGGTGAAGTGGTAATGAATGCTCTGGTTGAGATATAGTTGCCTAGTTTAGTTGGAAGCTAGAAGAAGTTGAGGTTGTTAGGCTAACCCTAAGTTTGAAAAAGAGATAAGTCTGGCTAACACTCAGATGTAACGATATCGGTTGATCAAGTTAGTAGTTGTTTGGTTAGCCAGCCTAGGCCTTGATGCAATAAAAGGATGGTTGTAGAACCTCAGATGCACTTCTTTGGATAGGAAGGTAATAAAACCCTGATGAGAGTGGTTTAGGGTTTCTGAGGAATCGATCTTGAGGAATCATGACATATAGGAGATCATGGTTTAAGATCACCAAACACCGTGATACTACAAAGATAGTAAGTGATAGTAGTACTTGGGATGCTTAATATGAAATTGCATGTAGCATGTGGCCATGCTAGTTAGGAGGTGAAGGACAAACACCAGTAACTCGATGCATGGATATAAAGTATAAAGAGTTCCCGAGAGGGAATGGGAGTTAATCACTATGGATATTGTGAGTCTCCCCTAGACAAAGGAAGGTCAATATGCAAAACGGGTTATGGTAGATCACCTTACCTAGATGACATGAGAAAGAAAGAGTACTGTCAAGGGACAAATCCGATTAAACTACATATGAGAGAGAGATGGTTCAACTACAACATGATGCGAGTTCAAAAGTTCTTGAGTAGGGCCTAAAGGTTCACTTCCATAAGGTGGAAGTAGATGCATGAAGAACTTGATGTTAGTACAGTTTAGGGATGCAACAAGTTCTAGAAGGTCTGATGAGAGCATATGTGCTCATTCAGGGTGATACAAAGAGACAGTTCTTAAGATGTGATGATAACCACCATATCCTTTATCGGGATGCAACAAGTTCTAGAAGGAGGTTGTGTCAGTCACCACTTCATTAAGATGATGTTGGTGAAGGAGGCCTCACGAAGGTCAGAAAAGAACCACAATGGGTGCAGATGAAGTCACTTTGATCGTGAAATGGTTGAGAGAGAGAGAGCCCAGAGACGACATGAGTCGTGAGCTGATGCAAAGTAGACTGACATGCAGTTCACTGTAGGAAAGTATGTGATGTGAAAATCTGACCCCTCTAAGCTACAACTGAGAAATCTGAGTCCCCGATATATGGGTCCATTGGAGATGGATTGGTGGAGATGGTTAGGTTTAACCTTACCCCTTAGGATAACATGATGTATAATGTGTTCCATGAGTCTGATCTAAAGCACTATGTGAGGTACCCAAGCCATGTGTTGAGCCCTGAACCTATTCAGCTTTATGAGAGGCTGAAATGTTCTGAGTCACCTATGAGGGTGTGATATACCAAGGTAAGAAAGAACTCATATGGAAGAATATGAGATGATGAAGGTTTTTGGGAAGCACCATGGAAAGGGTGAAGCCACATGGGAGCCCTGATGGACAAAAGAAAGGCTTATCATGTTTGTTTGCTTGATTGATGGAATTTTGAGGACGAAATTCTTATAAGAGGGGAAGGATGTTACAAACCCAATTTTTGGGTTCATTTGGTGAGAAATGTAATTTCTCATAATAAAGATAAATGAACAAATAATTATGTCTTTTGATTGAATGCATGAATTTTGTTTAAAATAGCCTTGTTGATTTACTTGTGGGCTTTATTGGCTATTGGGCCCAATAACAAGGAAAAGACAAAAGAAACTCTATTATTAATAAGAAATGGAGAAGAGAAAAATGTAGAAACCTCTAGAAGGAAAAAGAGTGTAATCCAAAAGTGGATTTCCTACCTCTTGGGTTCCTTGGGTCCCAAGGAGTCCAAAATTGCAAAGATAAAGCAATAAGAAAAGAAAAGATCAATTAGATATTTCTTTATTAAGAAAGAAATTGAAAACAATGATAAAATGTGGAAATTAGGGTTTCCTAGTGGATAAAAGGTAGAATTAATGATAAATAACGTTCATATGTGAATTAGAGCATAATGAACTATGAATTGATGATAATGATCTTGTCATGATTTAAAAGGATAAAAATGATAGCTTTAATGTAAAAAAAGGCTTAATGGACTTAATGGATGGTTAATTGTGCATTAATCTGGAATTAAGGTTATGTGTTTGTAAAAGGTAACCTTAATAACTTTCGTGAAGGATAGATGAGAAAATTAGGGATTAAAAAGAGAAAAGGGAAGTAAAACCCTAATTGCAAAGTAAACCCTAAAAAGAGGAAGAAACCCTAAAAAGGAATAGAAACCATAAGTAGCCAGATGGTTTGGATAGATTTTGATAAAAAGGAATTGAATGTAATTTCAAGACTGAATAGTGTGCTTGCTTGATTCAGGATTACTTGCTTGTTTGGATTATTCCTACACCTCAGTCTACCTGACAGGTATGTGGTTAAGTATGAATAACCGCCTTAGTTTCCCGAGAATTTTCCAGATGGTTAATTGCATTGAATGCAAATTATCAGTTTGGATGTTCATACTTGCAAATCATAAAGTCACTATGATTATCACATTAATAATAGAAGTATGTATTCTCGCACCTACATGCCACCCTGATGGATGATGCCAAAGGTCAGGCCCAGATGGGTAGACCAATGGACACCATGAGTGGTGACCCCAGGAACCAAGCTCGGGAAGGAGAAGGTGGCCTATGATATTGAATGATTAATAGGAACTATGAAGGGTGACCCCAGGCACCAAGCTCGGGATTGAGAAGTTGGCCTTAAGTCATTGACAAAAGAAACCCTAAGGTGGGTATTCCCGGGTTAGGGCAAAAGCGGTGGAGAATGTCATACTGAAAAGCATAAATTGGCTTGTTAATTAACTTGATTGTGATAATTAGATTATTATCCATATGTGCAAACTTTTGGTTGTCCCCACATACCAGTATATTTTGATATGCTGACCGACGTTTTGCTTGTCGGTGTTTTAGGTACAATTTTGAAAAGCACAAACAACAAAGTGACACATCGTGGAAATAATAAGTAAAGTACAAGGAGGGTTAGATAGAATAATTCAATTTGTGGATAGATAGTTTTCCAAAGTTTTCAAAAGGTATGCAAAGTTTTATTTTGTACTAGTTTTCAGTTTAGTTGGTAAAATTTGATAATTGTTATTGATTAATTATCGAACCTTTGATCCTGTTAATTGGGATAACGACACCGACCATTCGGTCTCCCTTAATTGGGGGTTACTGGGAGGTGGGGTCGTAACACAACAAGTGAAGGAAAGTAAAGTATACATGCTCAAACGGCTGGTTCAGAACTTCAAGATGGGAAAGGAGGAGAATATAGCCAACATGTACTCAAGACTCAACACAATTGTAAATGTGTTTGCCATCCTAGGTCATCCTATGATTAAAGGTGAGATCAACTCTAAGATCTTTAGAAATCTACCCAAGAGATGGAAACCCAAGGTGACTTCCATTGAAGAAGTAAGGTCTCTTGATGATATGCCCATTGAAGAGCTCATTGAAAATCTACAAGCCCATGAATTCACACTTGACAAAAGAGAAGAAGTTTAAAGAAAAGAGGAGAAATAGCTAAAGAGAATGGAGAAGGCTGAAATTAAGGCTCAAATTGAAGCTATTATGGGACAAACCTCTCCATCCTCTTATGTTGAAGAAGATTCCATGTACCCTAAGGGTAGATTCTACAAAGGCAAGAATTATTCCTCCATCTGGTACCTCAAGTGTGGAACCACATTTTTCTTCTCCTCTTTCATGTTTTTTACCATGAAAATCATGCAAGGTTAAATCCATTATTCCTTAGGACCCGAGAGTAGCCTGATGATGCATTTAAATTGAAATTATGCATTAATATATCAATTTCTCTCAATGTCGGGACTTATTTCTATGTGTTTTCAATGAATTGTCCATGCTTGATCACCATAGGTAGTTAATCAGACCTTTAACTACTTTGAAAAAGGAAATTAATGGTTGGAAAATCATAGAATACACATTTTATATTGTCCTTTGAGAATAGTGACCTACGAATGTGAATAGATTACCCAAAGGTTTCAATAAAGTGCATGAATAATTACACAATTGATACGAGAGTGGGACCGGTATTTGATTAGGTACTAAATTACACCACAAATGTGGGTAATACTTTCTATAGGCTCTTAGTCCAGGGTTAGGAGAGAAATGTATTAATGTTACTCTGTTAATTCCAATGTTAAACGAGGTTAAACTGTAAATCCTACGAGAGATCCATCCAATTGCAATCAATTACCAATAATTTAGATTTATTTTCTATTTTAGACAATTAAACTATTCAATCAAAGTTTCCTTTGGTCTAGCTGATTGTATTACATTTAGTGGTAGTTTTTGACTTTAACATTTCTCTATGTTCAACATCTTATCCTCACAGGTCTACATTACTCTGACAGTGTACACTTGCATTTTAGGGCATATAGAAAATACCTATCAACAGTTAAGGCTAGTGGTGGTCTGTGGGGCCAATTGTCATTCCTGAAACTCTACTACCACCTTGGAAGGTGATCCCAAGTGTTAAAAATGGTATCAGATTCATAACCCCTCCAGTAGGTGGTGCCGACATATGCATGTGGCATGCTAGTCTTGAGTCATATGTACGGCCCATGCATGTTCGAAAGGTTTGTCCGTGGTGATGTATCCACCCTTGCCCTAGTATTTCATGATCAAAAGATGGGTGTTCTTGGGCAATTTTGGGTGTGCATTGGAATGGATAAATAGTATGAGGCCATATATTTGAGCCTTAATAAGGATGCCAAGAGTCTTAGTGGAGGAGATTGTAATGTCCCAATATTTGAGGCCTTAGATAAAATGCTCTCAAAAGGAATGATTAGACTGCCTATATCACCAAGGTTGCACCTCCTTTTCAGGGAGCCCATCACTAAAGAACTCTATGGTTAAATATGATCAACCCTGAGGAGTACTAGGATGGTTGACCATTCAAGAAGTTTATACCAGGTAGTGTGTGAGTGAAGTCAAAGTGCACAGTTAAGGCCAATGGTGGTTTTTGGGGCTAGTTATCATTCTTGAAACCTACTAGCGCCTTGGGTGGTGGGCCCATGTTTTATAGCAACTTTTGGATAGATGATTGCACAAATCCTAGTGATAAATCATCTTATGAAATACCATCCTTGTGCCTATAGATAGTTAATCCTATTAAGGTCACGTAGTCAAGTCAAACTCAAAATCCAATACAAGTTATGCACCATGTTGAGCAGACCTAGATACTTGTTATGAAACTTCCCCGAGATAGATGGTGTACAATGCTTTGGTGTGCTTGTACGTAGTTGATTAAGGTTTTCATATGTATTTCATAATTTAAGTCTTCATAGAATTTGATATTATATTGAGGGGTTTGATATAATCATCATATGTATCCAATCACCACTATCTATATGTTATTGTACATATCATATACTACAACAATCACCACAAGAAATAAAAATTGGCTATGGAAATTAGTGCAACATCTTGATCAAATAAGAGTTGTAGAAAAACAACCAATATATTCACATCTAATGTAATCCTAATTTTGCCTATTGACTGGCAAGCCAATCACCTACTGGTTTACCTATTTAGACATTTCATCAGTTGTTGATAAAGTCGTGCTTTGTCTTCATCATGAACCATCCAAGGACCTTCCTTGTTAGAATGGATTCTGAACCATTGTCCATTGGTGATGTCAATACATCATCCTATTCTAGTTCCAAGAATAAAATTTCACATGGATAATGTAGGGAGAGAGGCATGGGATGGAAGCCATATATATTCTATATCGTTTGGGATCTCAATAGTGAAGCCACATATTAAATGTTTCATATCATAAGCATTTACCACGTCAACCTAGTTGTCACATCCATGAAACAAAACAGTTTCAAAGGCATCATCATTTGTTTATGTAATATAGATATATCATATCACGTATGATAGTTGGTGATTAACATGGATAGACATTGAACAATATTCCTTCAATGCATGGTTTGTCGTTTAAACCCCAAAACTGGCAATTAAAAGCATATAACACTGGCTATATCACTATAAGGATTTGGTGGGAGGTGACACAATGCAAATATGAAAAACATCACTTGATAAAACTTAATTTAATAGATCCTTTGTGTCCATGCAACATTGATATATTAAGGACATAGATGGGATATCAAATATACCTTTGGATACACTAGTTGTCAAACTAGTAAACAATCTTATGTCATTGTATAACTTACACTTCTAGACCCAAAGTGGTTCTTGTTGTTGCAACAACACATTGTCATCTTCTTGAGGAAGTTGCTTGTTCTCAAGCCTCTTCTCAAGGGCCTAGGTGTCTATATAGTCCATGTGTATGTAGGTACTCTAAGTGCACTGACTTGGTCCCCAAGAGAAAGGAAAGCTTAGAGTTTTTATTGTGTTAGCGTTGCTCACTCTCCTTCTCCTCTTATTATGGGTTGTTGTCATTGAGATGATGTTTTCTCCCTCTAAAAGGAAGAACTCTTGGACAACTTGTCTTACAATGTCTCTCAAGTTTGTCTCATCCCCAAGGATGTACACCTTTATTTAAGGGAGGGTCATGGGCTTGAAATTTCCAAAATCCATTCATGCTCCTAATTTCAACTGAAAACATATTAAAACAAGGAAAACTCAAACAATATTCCTAGTCACCCGACTAGATTGTCTAGTAGACTGACTTTGACCAATCTGGATGCCCATTCTCCCAAATAGCTTTTACCCAATTGTGTGAATCATTAGTCTTGGTCTGACTTTGTTGGCCAATTCAATTCCAGGTCTAATAAAGAAAATTTCCTTTTCTATGACTTGTTCTAGTCACCCAATTGGAATTTACAGTCAACCAACTCATCACCTTCCCAAAGTGATGATTAATAAACAATTATTTTACTAAAAAACCATCTAGTTGACCAATTGGCTAACACACACAACCAAATGGGTAGGAAATCAGCATGTACATGATTCAAAACAATTCTAATCTTATATTTCATTACAAACTTCAATTCCCTTACACTTCTTGATGAAAATGACCCTGTAGGATCCACATTAGATTGGTAGTGATGTTCATAAGCTTACAAATAATCATTGATTTCTACAAAGACATCATTCCTACCTAGGTAATTAGAATTAGTTGAGAATAGCTTCAACCCGGTAAAGTGACCAATGTTACCATGAGTGTATAATCCCTATGTCTCAGATATCTAGATTGAAAGTGAGGCATGGAATTGTCTCCCTATTAACATTCAATCTATATTCCTTGAACAAGATCAGACTACTGATATTATGTGATCTCAACATAGCATATTTTTTAAGATTTTTTTTAAAATTGATGATTTATAAATCCCATCACCAGGGTTTGAACATTTGACCTCTCAGTTGTACAACATCAACTTTACCCACTTAGATGCCACATATTTGGAAACTCAACATCACATATTGACTCACATGAGCACGACCATGCATTTCATAGTCTCTCTTATCAAGAAGAGTACTATGACAAGTATGATAACTCCAGGCCATTCTCAGTTGGCTTGCCAACACTTAATATTCAAATTCGTGCTGACTTATATGTGCGTGGAGATCACATCGAGGGAATGTTAATTCATAAAAGATCTCAATATTAGAGGCATGTTTTTATTTTTTTAATGTTAGATGTGTGTTTGACTATTTTTATATGACATTTTTTCAGATGGCGTCTAACCATGAGTATGATGACCGTGATGATGATTACCGTGAGGATGAGCAACATCACGATGTGCACCTTGACTCTGGTGTAAGTTGTGTATTTTTCTAATACAAAGGTATGCATTTTATAGTATGTACATCTTGTTGTATTATTTTATCACATTTATAAGTTATGTCTTGAAATAAAAATAGCACACTTTGACAAAAAAAAATTCAGGTATAGCACGCTTTTGAAAATAATTACCAACATAGCCCACTTTAGTCAAAAAATGCCACCTGAATTGGCATTTTTAAAGTCCAAAAAGTGAAAACTCCATTGATTTTGGAGCTTTTAATAAAAAATGAAAATAAAATTAAATAAAAAGAAATGAAAATGCCAAAACAAGTGGCTCATTCACCCCAACATTGGGGGTGAAAATGCCACTTGTTTTGGCATTTTCATTCTTTTTTTTCAATTTTTTTATTAAAAGCTCCAAAATTGATGGCGTTTTCACCTCCTGCATGTATAAAACACCAATTCAAGTGGTGTATTTCACCAAAGTGGGATATGTTGGAAATTATTTTCAAAGGGGTGCTATACCCGAAATATTTTTTGTCAAAATGTACTATTTTGTTTTTTTCCTTATATCTGTTTATGACCTATACATGTTTTTTTGTCAATTTTAGGTTGAGAATGTGCATCCTGAGGATCTTGTTCAGTTTGATGAGTACCATAAACATTGTGCAAAAATACGAGGCATCACCATGATGAATAAGTTGATACAACAAAGGGGTAACAGATAAAAGTTGGTCGTTTAGTTTGATGATGTAAGAAATCATTTTGGAAAGAATCACAACTCTTTTGTGGCATATCTAGGGGTTTTTACTCATAGGGACTATAGTGTAGTAGTAGAATCTTGGCATAAAATTAATAAAAGCAAGAAAAAATTCATATGGAAAGAACTATGTGTGATATATTATCATTTGCAATTTTGTTTTTAAGCTATTTTCAATTCTATTTTTAAGAATAATTCATTAATTATATGAACTTTTACAAAGCATATATGATCTGGATAAAAAAATTATATAACAAAAAGTGATGCAACATTTTGAGAGGGTACTGAGAAATTATAGGACAACTATAACAAGACTATACATACGGGAAATTGAGAAGAAGAAGAAGTCAACCACTAAACAATGGAGCTATTGTGACCCGAAGATGTGGGAGGTGTTTTTTGCTTTGAAAAAAAATTGATGAATTCATGGTATTAGGCCTCACTCCCCATTTTGGATACAACTTACCTTGACCTTGATTGTTATGTTTTACTTCTTAATTACTATTGATGATTGTCGCTGATCAGGCTGTAAGTGATTCTCAAAGAGGAAGGCGTGCAAGAATCTGCACAATCACATGATGGGTCCAAGTGGATATGCAAATCTTTGCCAAAAGCTATTACATGTGTATTCTTCTCAACAGCCTACTCCTGGGACTACTGAGTCCTCTACTACTTATGGACCGCTACCTCACCATGATGTGTGGATAGCTGGGAGGCAAAACTAATATGGAGAACTAAATGACCCTGCAACTACTGAGGTGACTACAAAATGGTAAAATTCAATTCTCAGAGCAATTAGTATTGATGATTGTTATGTTTTACTTACCAACTACTAATGATGATGATTAGTGGGAGCTCCACGAGCAAAGGAAACAAGGCAAGTTCATCCCCGAGGGCACTATGGATGAATTAATAGTTTCTCTATATAACCTAGAGAATCTTTGGTGTGTTAGGACTACAGGCGTTGGTGTCAGTATAAGAGCGCTCTTTGGGCCATCAGATCATAAGTGCAAATCTATCCTGAAAGGGTGATTCTCAAAAGAGGAGGTACACGAGTTAATTGCAAATGGAACTTCGAAAGCAATGAGCCATTATCATGCTTCTCAATCAGCTTCTCAAATAGTACCTATACAACCCCGCTCTTCATACGAGGTGGACCCCCCAGTGACAGAGTTGATTGGAAATAATCATGTCAACCCACACCTAGCACATCCGTTGTAAGTATTTTTATGACATAGTTGTCTTTTAGAATGATTTGTATAATATATATAACACTCTACATATTTTTTTTGGGGTTGAGGCCATGACGTCTAAAATTACAAGAATATGTCTTTGTTTTGGGTGCATGTTTCCCACCCCTTGCAGGTGACATGATTCATGGTGATCCAATGCCCACCTATGCAGTTTGTGTGACTCTGAGGCTTGTCTACCCCGATGAAAAGTAGACTCTACTGGCATATGACCACCCCGACCATGACATGATAGGTGAAGTAGAAGGCAATGTGGTCGCATGGCCCAAAGCCAGAGTTATCTATATTGATGTATGGTAAATTTAGATTGTGTTTGCATTTGTATATACATGACAATTGATATGAGATAATATATATACAGGACATAGTGCCTAAGAAACCCCTAACAACTTGCCCTCCACCTTCACCTCCTCCTCAATTACCTCCTAGTTGGTTTGCACAAGACCTATTCGACTCAATAGGTACTCAATGCAGGGGTATGGAACTATGGATAGGTGAACATGAAGAACACTCACCTATGATGGTTTCTAATATGGAGGACATTGTAGGTGCACCTCATGATACTAGTATATTTATGAAAGAAGTTTTGGAGTTGTTTGGTTATGCTTAGTAGAATACATCTATGATAGAACTTTAGATATGGTGAGATCTTACATAGATTTATATATTTTGATCTATTTTCATATATATTAATGCATACATGATATATGTTTTGCAGCCACTTACATAGGGTCTGTACAAAGTTTTCAATGCCTCATGTGGTATTTCTAGTTCCATCACTGATTAGTCATGTAATTAAAGACCCCACATTTGTTACCTTGTACTACTCTACCACATTTAAATATTTTTGTAAAGTGAAAAAGAGCATGATGTTAGCATATACCATGTCAACCTAGTTGTCACATCCACAAAATAAAATAATTTCAAAGGCATCATCATTGGTTTGTGTGATATAAATATATCATATCATATATGATAGTTGGTGATTAATGTGGATAGACATTGAACAATATTCCTTCAATGCATTGTTTGTATTTCAAAACCCCAAACTAGCATTAAAATCATATAACATTGACTTTAATATCACTATAGATATTTGATGGGAGGGGGAACAATGCAAATGTGGAAAAAATCAGTAGATTAAACTTAATCGAATAGATCCTTTGTGTCCATGAAACATTAATACATTAAGGACATAGATAGGATATCAAATATACCATAGGGTACACTAGTTGTCAAACTACTAGACAATCTTATGTCATTGTATAACTTACACTTCATGTGTGACACCTCATCACACTAAACGAGATTACTCAAAACACAAAACACGATCAACTACTAATTAATCACATAGTCAAAAATGCAGAATAATTAAAACCAATTCCAACAATGTAAATAAACTCTAGAACATTTACATAAAGGTCCATCATTCCATTCTCATATACTATAACAAGTATTTGTATATGGGTCCAAAGACCTCAATCACATCCTACATACAAAAGATATTTCACATGTACATGCCATATATTTACAAACATTGGCATACTACCAAAATCTCGTGTCGATACGAGTATATATCATCTAGAAAACACATCCCATACCCAGACATGAGAGTATAGGGATGACACTAGAACTCTACTTAGTATCTACAACTAACCAACCTTTTGAATCTATTGATCACCAGGTTGGTTCTCTTCCACAGTGCGACCTCAACCTCGATGCCCCCAACCACCTAAACAAATGTGGTGACCCATGGGTGAGACCCAGTCCCAACGAGAGATATAACTCTCTCCAACATATATTGATAATAACATATTAATTAACAATATATACATTGAGCAATAAGGGTATTGAATAAGCAATATGAATAGATTGAACAGTTTAAGCATACTAAGCAGTTAAGCAAATTATAAGCTGTAGCATCAAGTAGAATTACTCAATTTTCATAAGTCTGCACCATGTAAGAACTATGTAGTGTAAAGACAAGACAAGGGTTAATCAACCAATGTAATACGTATTAAACCCTAGTAATAATACCACATGGCTAGTATTATATCTTTTATTATGCCCTGGGGATTTTGAGTCGTACCACTCAAAGTCCAACTGACCACCACTTGGTCACAATCAGTTCCATATAAGATCAAGGAACAGCTAGACTCCAAGATATTCTCCATACTTAGTCAGTATGAGTCTGCACTGCAGTGACAACTCAGTCTAATTGCAAAACAATGACATATAGTCCTGTAAATAACTAGCCCAAATTGGTACAAATCATGGTGCTAGAGAGCAAGGTATGCAAAGCAAAACCTTTATCACATGATAATCATCAAGACACGACCACAGCTATTCTTGAAAAGAGGGCTAGGTATGACCACAGTCATCCTCCCTGAGCACTTGGATTCAGGTCGACAAGCACCCCACATACTCAATAGTATGTTCTCTGAGTTTCTCTTAGGAGTACTCCTTTGACCATCTGGAAAGTTCTAACACTTTGTGTAACATCCCTGACCTGGGTTATATTCTAACCCTAGATGTTTTGCCTAATAAGGTTGAGTAGATACTTAATCTTATCTTGTGAAAAGTAATTAGGGCTCATGAGAAACTAATGTTTCAATTTTGGTCTTGTTTGAACAATGTTGTAGCAATGTTTGCTTATTTTGGACTAAAGTTCAAATTACCCAAATTGAGGGGTTAAATTGCAAATGTTGCATGATAGTATGTTCCTATAATGTGGATACATCATAATAATGAATATGATGTAGTGGTATGGCTTTCACAAGCTTGGGCACTAAGATTAAGCTTGTAAAGCAATCCTTGTACATTAAAACCTAGTTTTGGTGTAATGTGCAATTTACCCAAAACCTAGGGTTCAACATGCAAATTACCAATTCAATAAGGTCCCTAATGTTTCTTGACATCATGTAGAGAAAAGAAAATGAGAGGGGAGCCTCATTTGAATTAAGTTGGAGGAGAGAGAATCTTGATATTAAAATAATCAAGATTTAATCCTAAGTGAAACCCTAATTCAATTTAGGGCAAAAATGAATGTATTAATTAAAGGTCCTTCAACCAAAATTAAAATGGTTGGATTCAGATGTGTGTGGATGAGCCTAAGGCCTTGCAAAGGCACGAGCATATCCTAAGGAGGTGAAATCCCACTCACCATTATTATAAGAAAAAGAATTTCCACTCAAATATGGATATTCTTATTATAAGGGTTAAGGTGCTTAATTTCTTTTCCCTTAATTCATGGATAATGGAAGGGAGCTCGGTGGGGATATAGATGCCCTTGCATGCAAGAAACCAAGGGGGAAGTGGTGGCAACAATTTTGGAATTAAAAGACTTTTATAAGAGATTTTCTCTTTCATCAATTTCTTATAAAAGAGCCTTTTCCAACCCACCCAAGGGAGTTTTTCGGATTTCCTTTCTTCCACTTTCTTGCAAAACAGACCAAGAAGGCTAATAACAGCAGGTAACACGTCCTCAACCTGTTGGTAAGCCTTTGATCTTCGTTCTTCATGATTTCATAGTGAAAATCATAAAACAATACATGATTTCTTCATTTCTTCACTCCATCTTCAACCCTAGACGATCCTTTTACTCCAAAAGCTTGAGAAACGACCTTGGGAGGTTTCTATATCTTCAACCACCATTGGATCCGTGAATCTTGGAGCTTGGGACCAGAATTGAAGGCGGGTTTTATAACTTGAACCCCTTTACATTGTTATTCAACCATTAATCTTGCAATTTCATTGATTCCTTCATTATCTTGATGAATTGCTGGTTGAAATTGGTTAATTCATGAAATCATAGGTACTATGAACTTCAGGGACGAAGGTAGATGATGGTGACATCATCTTGGACACTTTTCCAAAGAAATCATGGTCCATTCGGTTTTGAGTTAATTGCTCATGCGGTTTCACCAAACCGTTTGAGAGCAAACAGTTTGAAACCTTTTGAGAGGGTTGAACAAGTGTTTACCATTTGAGATTCCTGTTCCTAATTATGTTGGTTAATAACTCACCAAATTTTATGGATTATATCCAAAGGAATCATGAATTGAAGGCTAATCAATTAGGCAAACCTAATTGGATTAAGTGCTGATTTTCAACTTGATTAATCTGACTTTTTGGGTAAACGGTTTCAAAACCGTTTGACAGGGTTGAACAAGGGTTGACCAATTGAGATTCCTGTTCCTAATTATTTTGTTTAATAACTCACCAAATTTGATGGATTAATTCCAAAGGAATCATGAGTTGAAGTCTAATTAATTAGGCAAACCTAATTGGATTAAGTGCTGATTTTCAACTTGATTAATCTGACTTTTTGGGCAAACGGTTTCAACCGTTTGAGAGGGTTGACCAAGGGTTGAACGTTTGAGATTCCTGTTCCTAAATATGTTGGGTGATAAACCACCAAATTTTATGGATTAATTCCCAAGGAATCATGAATTGAAGGCTAATCAATTGGGCAAACCCTAATTGAAATTTTTGCTGAAATTCCAATGAGTTGATTTGAAATTTTGGGTGGATTAGCCCAAACGGTTTCAAAACCATTTGGGAATCACCCAAGACTGTTTGGAGGTCTAGGGCTAAGTATGGTTGCCTATTTGAAGGTCCAAAGTTATCATGTAACAAAGCAATCAATTGCTGATTTGTTGATCGACTCAATAGACCAAACCTTGATAAATTTCACTAGAATCCAAGGGTTGGATGAGCCAAACGGTCTCAAGACCATTTGGAGCTCATCCAAATGGTCTCAAGACCGTTTGGAGGTCACACAAGACCGTTTGGAGGTCTAGGGGTGAGTATGGTTAAGCACTTGATGATCCAATGTTACTAAGTTAAAGTGTAATCAATTGCTGATTTGGTGATCAATCCAATGATCCAAACCTTAATTGGTTGATTTGGATTTTGATGATATGATGGGAAAACAGTCTCAAGACAGTTTGGAGGTCATCCAAACGACCTCAAGACCGTTTGGGGTCAGGTCATGTTCAATTTGGATGATGGTTCAATGGTTTCCAAGTAACTAATCTTGCATTGATTAGTGTTGAAGGATCATCAATTCCAAACCCTAATTCAATTGATTCAAACCCTAGTTGATGACTAATTTAGGGTCAATTGAGGGCTAAATCAGTTTTAGGTTGACCTATTTAACTCAATTGAAGTATGAGGATAGGTCCAATTGATGATTGGTTCCATGAATTCAATGATTGAAGGAATCAACATTGAGAACCCTAAATTGATTTGATCGGTTGAGACCATATTTGGTCCATGCGGTTTTGAGGAGGTTTGGACCAAACGGTCTCAAGACAGTTTGAGTCCAAATGGTCTCAAGACCATTTGGGACCAAACGATGCCAAACCGTTTGGAGACCCAAAGTGCAAACGGGTTCAATACCTACTTTGTTTAATCGATTTCAAGTACAACTTGTTCAAATGGTTTTCAACCAATTGATGTATAAGAACCAAGATCATTGAGGGTCTAAGTAAGTAACTTTGTGAAGATCAATATGGTTAATCCATTTGAATATCTCATGCAATTGAAGGTCCAATATGATGAACCTAATTAGAGCAATGATATGTGTAAAACCCTAATTAGAGCAAAGCTATGTGTGAAACCCTAATCTAGGGCAAAACTGAGTGTTATCATAATCTAGGGTGATGATGTAACCCTAACTTAGTGTCACAATGTAAGAAGTCCTAATTTAATGGGAATTGTACATCCTAACCCTAATTTGGGCATGAGGTAAGAGAAACTCTACTTGGATGTGAATAGTAAACCTTAATCCCTAAAATGGGGTAAAGGTGCATGAAACCCTAATACAAGGTAATGTTATGTGAACCCTAATACAAGGTAATGTTATGTGAACCCTAATACAAGGTAATGCTATGTGAAACCCTAATACAGGGTAATGTTATGTGAACCGTAATACAGGGTAATGCTATGTGAAACCCTAATACAGGGTACTGCTATGTGGAACCCAAATACAAGGTGATGCTATGTGAAGTTCTAACACTGAGTAATCCTATGTGAAGCCCAAAAATAGACTAATGGGTTATGAATATAATAAGATAACCCTTGTATTGCATGGTATTGATATGTGATTGCATCATGATTACTAATCATGTAGATATGATGAGAAGATGAGCATAGCCAAGTATGGGCTATGATGTTCTATACATTGAAAATGTTCTATAGGCCTTATAAGCTTTCATATGCCTTGTTGCCTATTAAGGGGTAATAAGCGGTGATATGAGCTTTTTGAACTATGTGCAATACTTTGTGTAGCAAGAATTATAATGTCCTTGGTCAGATGACCTAAAGGTATGAAGTTACTTAATAAGTGTAACAAGTGTTCTATGATGAGTTAAGGGTTTAAATACCCAGATTCTATAATCATAATGATGTATATGTTAAGAAGTGGAATTGTACTTGATGAGTTGAGGGATTTAGATCCCAATACTTTGAGAAAAGAGTGTGGCTACAGGATATGACTCCAGTATGGCAATGCCAGGCTTTAGATATATGATCTAAGCCTGAAGAGAGTTAATGCTGTGATAATGATTCTGTAGTGGATAAATGTTATACATGTTCTTCATATTCCTTAATGAACATGTGATATGTTGCCCTTTCAAGTTATAGCTGCAATCTTGAATAAGATTAATATTTTAATCTGATAGACATTGAATTAACTGCTATCAAACAAATATGATTCCTCTCTTCATATTTATCTTCTTAAGCTGCAATAATAATGTTACTGGCGGAGAGTTATATCTCTCGCTGGGGCAATTTACAATTGTCTCACCCCTGTGGGAACTACATTTTTAGGTGGTCGCAGACGAGGAGACAGGAATCCTTCAGTAAGAGAAGGACAACAACAACAGCAGGGACAACAGTGAAGTATCAGGTGGAGACACTGGCTATTATGTCTTGTATAGATGTATATAGAGTCCTATGTGTCGTCTCTGTACTCCCAGGTCCTCGGAGTAGTAGTTAGTGCCTTCAAGATTTTGGCTCAGTGCCTCGAGATTTTATACTGCCTGTGTTTAGCTTGACAGGACAGTTAATGCTTGTAATTCTCAGAAAGAGATGATACAGAATATGTACCTTTGAACAAGAATGTAAATGTGTTACTTTTGTTCTGTGTGAGAAAGTTTTTACTTAATGGATCTTTTGATAAAAAGGTTTTAATTTTTAGTGATTTTTGGTAATCCACTGCTTAGTGAATGCTTTCGCATTAGTTAATCTTGTTTTCGTGAATCGATCGTTATAATAGTGGTATCAGAGCTCTAGGTTCGCTGAGTCTACAGAGGCATAGGACTAAGGTTGTAGAGTCTGTTCTAAGTGTCTTCCAGTTTATCTGATAGTATCTTTTGCTCACATAGGAGAAGAAGAACTTGAAGATGTATGGACCACATGAAGAACATGCTACTGAGGGCAGCACTACTGCACCAGGAGAAGGTACAAGAGACCAAAATAGGGAAGGGCATGTACCTGAACAGCCCCAGATTGACCCAACTGTGATAGAAAATCCAGCTCTCCATGCTCTATTTGAGAAATTCCTGACAACCATGACACATATGGCAGACAGGATGCCACCACCTGCACCTAGGGCACCAGCCCATTATGAGGGTTATGGAGTCGGCAAGACTTTCGAGAGACTTCGCCGGGTTGGAGCCATAAACTATGTTGGTACATCTGATCCCGAAGATGCTGATCTATGGCTGACAGAGCTGGAAAAGGCTTTCAGGATCCTTGATATTCCTGAAGCTGAAAAGGTAAGACATGTTGTATACCTCCTCAAAGGAAGTGCTGGCCATTGGTGGATGATAGAGGAAGATAAGAGACCAACACTACAAAAAACTGGGCCATTATTCACGGGAGAGTCCTGTCACAAACCCCTCTCTACAGGCCCTCAGAAATAGGGACGGTTGAGGGTCTGGCCCTCACAAATGGTCCGTGAAGAGAACTCGCGTGACAAATACCAGTGGCCCTCACGAATACCCTCATGAATACAATTGTGAGGGACTATTTAGCCTTCATAAATACATTTTTGAGGGACAATTTAGCCTTCATAAATACATTTTTGAGGGACTATTTAGCCTTCATAAATACATTTTTGAGGGACTATTTAGCCTTCATAAATACATTTTTGAGGGACTATTTAGCCTTCATGAAACATTTTTGAGGGACTTGATGGTCCTAGAGAATATATTTTTGAGGGGCTATGTGGTAGCCATGAATGCAATTTTGATGGTCAATCTGGACCTTCATCAATATATTTATGATTTGGTTATTGATTATTGAATGATTTATTAAATGTTAATTAATTGTTACTATAGTGAATATTAAATTTTAAATGAAAACTTTGTATACATAACCTCAAGCAATATTTTTATACTAATTCACATGACATCATAAGAAGATTCAACACCAAAATGACACATAAAAATGTTAAATCACCTCAACCAATTTTTGATATTGAAACAAAGTATTATCCATACATTGTGTGCTCAACGTTGATATAAATAAAGAGTACATATGGTTTTAAAATTTGAGATTGATGACAATCAACATATCATGCTAGAAACTCCTAAGATCTATAATGTCTTCATATTCCTTCAAATGGTGTTGTGTTCTTCATCAATGCCACGCCTCATACGGTTAGGTACTTGAACATTCTTCTCCTAAAAATGACAAATCATTATATTAATAGAATTTAAAGTTAATACATAAATCATAGTACAACAAACAACTTACCCTTATATTTCGGTTTTGGTCTACTCCAAGGTGAATTGTCCGTTGAAATCCATCATTAAAAGTAATTCTACCCTATCAATATAAATACAAAAAGGAATCATAAGAAACATATAATTAGAAAAAGTAGATAGGTATACATGCAAGTTATATGAAACCATCCTCAATATAAGCAAGCCAATAGTTGGATATGGAAGAACATCCTCAATATAAGAGATAGATATCTCTATAATGTCCAATTCCACATTGGAAAGGGGACTGATGTGAAGTGTGGAGTGTGGAAGCACCCTGAGATTAGAGGAATTGAGCAGATTCAAAAAATCTGCAGCTGCATGCTCGAGAAACTAAAAACTATCTCTCTAAAAGACGCTTGGGAGGTATGCAGTTCTAAACATGAGGTCTTGCCTTGGACCAAGTGGCTGTGAAAGAGTCGAGCACCTAAAAGAGCAACACTTTGCTGCTGGAACAGAAATGAAGTACACCTGCTAAAGAACAGAAATGAAGCTCTTCTTGCTACTCTTGGAGCAGCTTGGACAGCCAAAAATTTGGAGCAGCTTGGACAGCCAAAAATTAAAAACAAAGTAGATAGAGTTAGCCCATACAGAGAGTGGCCATTCCCAAGGTTATTAATATCAACAGCCCCTTAAGAAAATGACTCAAAAGAAGGGGACAAGCAGGGGACAAGGGCATCTGGAGCAGAAATAGTAGGCAATAACAATATTCATCATCACAATTACTGCCATCTTTAAAGTTCGTGGAGTGTTGGTGCACAAGCAAAAGATTCACTCTGTTCCTAAGCAAAATCTGGAATGACCACTCTATATTAATTACTCAACTATTAGTTATTTAGATAGTCTAGAAAACATATGTTTGATTCAAAGTCCCAGTTCACAGGTGAAGGAGAGAATTGTTTTGGGCCATTGAGTAAGTAACAAGGGATAGAGGAAAACAAGGCAAAGATCAAATTCAATCTTGCACCACCGTTTGTAATGAAATAAGTTAGAGACTTATTTAGACAAGAAGATTTTCACAAAGGATATATCAAGGATTTCTCAAGGACTGCAAAGCCCCTCACCAATCCTCTTCTTAAAGATATGATTTTCTCTTTTGATTCTACTTGTGTGGATATATGAATGATTTGAAAGCTACTTTTGTAACCACACCTATTATCCTTCTACCTGATTAATCTCTACCCTTAGAGATGATGTACAACACTAGTGATTATACAATGAAGGAAGTTATGAGACAGTGGATTGATAAGAGGTACCTCATGGTATATAACATCTAAAATACATTGGTTGTAGCACAAAGGAATTATGCCACAACTAAGAAAGAGTTGATGTGTATTGTGTATGCCTTTGACAAGTCCAAGTAGTACCTAGTGGTTCAAGGGTGATAGTCTACACCAACCATGCAGCCATACACTACTCCATGATGAAGAAAGAAGCCAAGCTCGGGTTGACATGTTGGATCTTATTGTTGCAGGATTTTGATATGGAGATATGTGAAAAGAAGAGGAGAGAGAACATGGTAGCTAACCATCTCAGTTGCATTCACCTCTCTAAAAATGACAGCAGACCGATTGATGGCTCTCTCCTCGATGGCTAGCTGATGAAAGTTTCTTTTGACACTCCATGGTATATATTTCATGAACTATCTTGCTGCTAAAGTCTTATACTCAGAGTACATTGGTGATTCAAATAAAAACTTCATGTACGACATTAAGAATTACTATTGGGATGAGCAATACATTTACTGATGGTTTATATCAAATATGTGTCACAAATGAGGAAGGCCATTTAATTCTTGAGCAATGCTACTTGGGCCCAACGGTGGGCACATGAGTGCAAAGAAGACCACATAAAAAGTCCTCCAATGTGGATTGTAGAGGCCTATAATATTCAAAGATGGGTATGAATTCATCTTATGTTATGAACAATGTAAGAGGACACGAAACATATGAAGGAGGGATGAAATGCCTTTGACAACTTGGCAAGAAGTTGAGTTTTATGACAACTTGAATCAAGTTTTAGATAAGCTGAAATGAATTACTTACAGAATTTAAACGCTGATTTCTTGGTGTGAAAGACACCGATGAAGATGTGGTTGGTGTGTTCTGCATTTGAGGATAACTTTGTCGATTATTACCAGAGGAAGGGGACCAACTTTCAACTGCAGCCTTTAATAAAGTGTACATGTTAATATTCTGATGTGTATGAATATTGAAAATAATCTATAGCTGTAATGAGTTACCTGTGGCGCAAAGATCCGTTGATGTCCATTTCCTTGTATGGAAAGCCTGCCTACTCCATTCTCCCTTGAATTGCCTTGTATGGAAAGTCTGCCTACTCCAGTCTCCCTTGAATTGCTTGGTCTAGAAAGTCTTCCTAAGACATCCCCGCTTGAATTATTTTGGTTGGGAAACATGCCTACATCTGCACCATTTCTTGTATTGTCTTGTATGTGAAAAGAACCCACATCCGACCTATTTGTGCCACTTTGCATGTGTAAGACACCTGTAGTATTCTGATTGGGGTATTCAACTGCACAATCAACATTAATACTGCCATCCTATAACAAATACATCAACAATGTCAAAAAACAATTATATATTACATTGACATAGACAACTGAATCTGAGTTACCTGTGATTGATTATACCAAGTCATTAATTGGGAGACGGAGTTCTTCAATCCATTTACTGTTTCTTCAAGTTCCTTAAGTTTATCCTGAAATAGAAAACAAAGTACAAACATCAATCTAATAGACTAGTTGTAACTAATAGTTCAAGTTTAGATTTTCTCCAACATACATCCTTTGCATTGCTTTCCTCAAGAAGCATTTCATATCTTATACGGGCAGCTTTTCCCCTATGTCCTATCTCTTTGTGCCCAATTCCAACACCTCGGATCCTAGCCTTTTTTGAAGGATTTAAAACTTGCAAATAAGCAGCACGTGTTAGATTATCAACACTTCTAGGATCTATTTCTTCTTGGTTTGCTACTTGGTTTTCCACGATATCAGAGATTTCAAGCTGTAATTAGAAAGCATCATAAAAGGAAAGCATAAATTCAGATATTTAAGCATATTAAGCTTTGTAGACATCATAGGAAAGCAAATATCCATTTTCTAACCACTTGTGGGCTTTTGTCGTAAACTTTTTCCAAAAATTTGTTAAGAGGCACAACGGGTTGATCTTCACTGACCTACACATGATAGATAACATAATAATTGTCCATGTTATATGTTCAACTCCTACTAAGAAAGGCAAGTGTCCATTATTAATACCATTTCTGCCCGATAACAACTCCATGGCTTTGATCCTGTGGTATGATCCATCACTTTTTTTGCTCTGTTTGCCTTGTTGATCTCGGAAATTTTCTAAACCATAAGAAACATATAATTAGAAAAAGTAGATAGGTATACATGCAAGTTATATGAAACCATCCTCAATATAAGCAAGCCAACAACTGGATGTGGAAGAACATCCTCAATATAAGAGATAGATATCTCTATAATGTCCAATTCCACATTGGAAAGGGGACTGATGTGAAGTGTGGAAGCTCCCTGAGATCAGAGGAATTGAGCAAATTCAAAAAATCTGCAGCAACGTTGAGCTGGGAAGTGGAGATGATATCTGCATGCTCAGGAATTGAGCAATACTTTGCTGCTGGAACAGAAACGAAGTACAACTGCTAAAGAACATAAATGAACAGCAATACTTTGCTACTCTTATCATTTATCACATATGGATACATAGAAACAAATGTGTTTTTGAAGACAGTAGGAGCAAACCAAACAGTGTGTGGCATTGCAGGAATACTGATTATAGAAGTTTGCATAGATAAATTGCATCCTTCTTTTTGACTTTTGATATCTATCTTTATAGATGTATTGAGCTTTGCTCCCCTTTGTAAATTTTGTGAGTAATGAAAGAGAAACACACTTATTGATCAAAAAAAAAGTTATATGAAACCATTGTACCTTAGACTTCTCGGTTCCCCATTCTTTAACAAGATTTTTAAACTGTTCCATATCTATGGAAGCATTTTTCTCAACTTTCTTCATCATCAATTGTGGTTCAATCTTGTACTTTTCATAGTAATCTTTCTTTACACGGGCCCTCCACACTGATATCCCTTTGCTAATGTGTTCATCAATGTGATTCCATGCATTAGGGTGACTGCCTAAATCAAAGTACGTCTACAAAAACATAGAAAATATTACTTTAGAAATCACAATCATACAATTTGTTGGTCTTTTTATGAAAACGATTACCTCAATAAATGATTTTCTATCTGCAAAAGCTTGTTCTGGTTGTTCGTTCCACTTCAAGTCTAGATGCCATATGTGTGGTTTCCTTGCTAGCATATGACAATAACGATTCAATTTGACACCATTCTCCCCAATAGCATTTCCTTCATCATCCCATTGGACCTTGTGACGTGGTTGCCCTTGCTTAGGAAGTAGGCTTTGCTCACTTGCAGGCCCACGTCCATACTTCCTATTCTCCTGTTCATCCTCAACATTTTCTTCAACTATTACATCATTTTCAATAGGTTGATCCTCACAATTTTCTTCAATTGTGGATGGAGGGACAGCAATAGGTTGATCCACACAATTTTCTTCAATTGTGGATGGAGGGACAGCAATAGGTTGATCCTCACAATTTTCTTCAATTGTGGATGGAGGGACAGCAATAGTTGACTGGGTGTGTTGTTACAACTAGATCTAGTGAATCTTCTTCCTGCCATCCTTCAATTGACAAGGAAAAAAATTAGATTATTAGTGCAGAAATGTCAGTAACAAAAGTAGTAGGTACATTTGAAAAACAAATAAATTGCAGAGAATATGAGACACCAACATATGAATATTCAGCATTTGAAAAACATATAACTTGTAGAGTACCTTGGTTTCATATCCCAAAAAAGAATAATGATGTCCTACTTTCCGATATATGAAACAAGACTAAATAAATTGCAAAGAATATGCCATATAGTAACAGTTTGCCAAAAAAATGCAATACAACATATTCCCCAAGTAAAGTATTCTAGACTTGCAAACAAAACAGACTGATTAATGAACTAAACATTAGCCCCATCATTCTTTTTTTTAGTTCTATCAACAAAAGATCCCCCGGTGTCACTCCTCGTCCAAGACACATCACTAGTTACACCACCATCAGATTGTAAACCAGTCAAACAATTCTCAATAAGAGGTACTTCAGAATAATCTTTAGGAGGATGCTTTAGCACTGTGCACCAATCATCATCATTAGGATCCTTCACATAAAAGCATTGCAATTCTTGAGAAGCCAGGATAAACGGTTCCTCCTTTTTTTTTATCCTTGAAGTGTTGATTTGTGTGAACCCATACTCATCAATTCGCAACCCGTTAGAAGTGCTTTCATCATACCAAGAACATCTGAATAATGGAACTTTGATTCCTGGACCATAAGTTAGCTCAATAACCTCCTCTAAGTAGCCATAGTACGTGACTTCAGCATTTATAGGATTTCGATCTCTACCACTTGAATAACTTGAAGTGTCAGCACACAAATACACTCCACTATTTTGTGTAGTACATGTACTTTCAATGTGCTTTGAACGGAA
This sequence comes from Alisma plantago-aquatica, assembly GCA_963693085.1. Taxonomy (NCBI): domain Eukaryota; kingdom Viridiplantae; phylum Streptophyta; class Magnoliopsida; order Alismatales; family Alismataceae; genus Alisma; species Alisma plantago-aquatica. The sequence goes on along the minus strand of OY856412.1, from coordinate 426,434,386 downwards.
ACGATATCCATTGACTGAAAATCCTTCATAAGACATTCCCTCAGCACAAGGGCCTTGGGATAACCATCTCAAATCATCGCTAATACTGTTCGGCCTAATCTCTCGCATTTGCATTACCTTCATAAAAAAGTAAAACATTAATGTAATCTACACTAACTTGAACATTAAGAGTGACAACAATATTTATGTTTGAGACTTACATGCTCTTTCAACCACTTAGAGAACTCCTTTGCATGTTTTGTTTCTAGGGTCCGTGGGGCAATGTTGGGTTCCATATCTTGAAGAATACACATGTGTTCACTGCTTTATAAGAAGTGTCTAAATTAATGTACAACATATATACAAATATCAGCAAGAATTTTAGGACCTAATTAAATCTTACCTTCTGTAAACATCCAATTCCTCTTTATTGAAAAGGACATAACGATGGGCTTGTTCCAAAGTGTGGATGTCGAAATTTCTTGACACTCCAACTCTAATTGGAGATCCATCAACATTATGAGCATTGCGGATCAGTTTTGTCTCAAAATTATGCAAGTACCTACCACAAAATGTCAAACTTTCTTCAGCTAAATAGCAACTAGCAATACAACCAGCCGGATTAGCTTTGTTTCTTACATACTTCTTCAATTTCTTCAAGTATCTCTCTATTGGGTACATCCACCTAGTTCGGACAGATCCGGCTTGCCTGGCTTCATAAGCTAAATGAATGGGCAAATGCATCATGATGGTGAAGAAAGAAGGAGGGAAGATTCTCTCCAACTGGCAAAGAGTGACAGCAATTTCTTGTTCCAATTCTTTGAATTCTTCCACATCAATAATGTTAGAGCAAAGCTTGTTGAAAAATGAGCACAAATTAGCAATAGGCTTGTACACATCTAAGCTTATGCAATGTCTCAAGGCAACAGGTAGAAGTTGATGCATAAGAACATGACAATCATGACTTTTCAGCCCAACAAGTTTTCTATCAGATTTGCTAACACACCTAGATATGTTAGAAGAATAGCCATCAGGAACTTTCAACTTTTCTAACACGGATAGGAACTTATCTTTCTGCGCATTAGTCATGGTGTAAGATGCTGGAGGCAAGTAATAGCGGTCACCTGCATCTACTGGCCATAAATCTCTTCGAATGCGCATTTTCTTCAAATCTTGACGAGCTTGTAAGTTGTCTTTACTTTTCTTAGAATCACCCAATAATGTGTTTAAAATATTCTCGCACACATTCTTTTCTATGTGCATCACATCCAGATTGTGTCTAACAGATAAATACTTCCAATAAGGTAGCTGAAAAAAGATGCTTATCTTATTCCAACCAGGAGGTAATGGTTGAATTTGATCTCCAAGCCTCTTGCGCTTATTCATTTTTCCAAATGTGATATTTTCATACCCATCAAATTGCCTCAGTATATCTTCTCCAGATAGTGGCTTAGGTGGAAGTCGAAAATCTTTTTCACCATCAAAATTTTTCCTATCACGTCTATACGGATGATTCATTGGAAGAAAACGTCGATGGAAACCATAGCATTGCTTTTTCCCATACTGTAACCATTTTGATACAGTCTCCACATTACAACAAGGACATCCCAAATCTTTCTTACCTTTAGTGCTCCAACCAGATAAGTCACCATATGCTGGGAAATCGTTAATGGTCCATAAAATCATCGCCCGCATAGTGAAGTTCCTTTTTCTATATGCATCATAAACTTTGACTCCAAGCTCCCAAAGTAGTTGCAACTCCTCAATTAATGGCTCCAAGTATACATCAAGGTCATTGCCAACCATATGTGGACCTGGGATTAATAGGGACATCATAATAAATTGTTCTTTCATAAGAAGCCAAGGCGGAAGATTGAGAGGTGTCACCAACACAGGCCAGATGCTATGTGATGCACTCATATTGCCAAATGCATTAAATCCATCTGTTGCTAATGCCAATCTAACATTGCGTGGTTCAGCAGCAAAGTCTGGATACCTGGCATCAATAGACAACCATTCTGGTGTGTCTGAAGGATGATGAATACGACCATCCTTGCCTTTTACTTCTGATGGCCAAATCATGTCTTTAGCAATAGATGAAGACATATAGAGCCTCCCTAACCGAGGTATCAAAGGGAAGTGATACATGAACTTAGCAGCTACCTTCTTTCCCTTTGTTTTGTATTGCTTTTCATTCCATCTTGAAGCACCACAAGTATCACAATTTTCTTTTGAAGCTGCATCTTTGCGAAAAAGCATGCAATTATTTGTACATACATCTATAGTAGAATGATCAAGTCGTAAATCCTTCACGATCGCATTTGCTTCATAGTACGTCTCCGGGAATAGACAATTTTCTTCCGGAAATCCTGAAACAATCAACTGTAACAACTTTGTGAAAGAATCGTTAGACCATCCAGATTCCTCCTTCAGAAATAGCAAGGCAACCAAATACAATAGCTTAGAATGACTTGTGCAACCTCTATAGAGTGGTTGATCTGCCTCTTTTAGTAGCTTGTAAAATCTTTGTGCATCTACATTTGCAGGTTCCTCTGTAGCTTCAGTAGAGTGGTCATTTGTTGTGTCACCCATACCAAACAAATCCTCCAACATCTGATGCATATTGTCGGTGCTAGGCATGTTTGGTGCCACAACAGGATTGCTCCTACCAATCACCTCCCCATGAAACGTCCAAACATCATAGCTATGCACAAATCCTTTTAGTAATACATGTGAGAATACCTCCTCCTCTGTTTTAAGGTATCTGTTCAAACATACCTTGCAAGGACATATTAATTTCCCCTGTCTAGTTGGTCTCTGATGGATAAGAGCAAACTCAATGAACTTTCGTAACCCTGCCTTGAATACATCACTTTGCACTCTGTTCCCAATATACATCCAACTCCGATCTATTAGAAAATCCATCTACATGAAGGAAAATATATAATAAGTTAAGCACAGCTGTTTGAGATGTTAGGAAACAGCTGTTAGGAAAATATAAGTAGAGATCAGGAAGCTTTAACAAATACATGCAAACAGCAACAACTGTTTGAGATGTAGTCATGTAGGAGCAAGAATAAGTAAGAAAAAGTAGAAGAAAACTTGCAAATAGAAGTGGTACTAGTAGTCTAGGTTTGAGTAAGAATCTGAATTTCTGATATGAGTAACAAGGAAATAGCAATAAGAGGGGACAGAGAAGTAACAAAAATTTAGATGCAATAGAAGGAACACGAAATGAAGGAGAAATTGCAAAAAAAGAAAAGAAAAGAAGCTAGAATAGGAGACACAAGAGGAAATAGAAAAAAAATCAAAGAAACAGTAGTATAAAAGGACTGATTTTTTTGCAACAATTGTAGCAAAAGGGGAGGGAAGGGAGAAGACATACAAGAAGTCTATCAATATACAAGAAGCCTTACCCCTATCATGAGTCCAATCTTCATGACAGGGGAATCCTATCAGTGAGTTTACACTCAACAGCCTTACCCCGATGAAATCAGCTACATGCCAATTAAAGAATAAATGAATGATAAATTCATTAGAACTTCTACACAACAAACATATAGAAGTATAGAAAAACCCTCTTTTTTTAGGTTGTTCATCATTGAGATGTTGTTTCTAGCAATCTTTCATAATAGGATTTTAAATTCAGATGTATGATCATCTGAATTAAATACCAAGAAAGTTGACCATAGATATCAATATTTTAGATAGAATCCTTAAGAAGGTATTTCTCATGGATCAATTTGATCCATAGACTACCTTTCTTTGAAGCTACTATCCAGATATTTAATATCATAGCAACCTTACAAACGTCTTTGACTTTTTTTATAGACATACCACCTTCATCCTTTACCTTGGTTACATCATCCCACTTAATAAGATGGATATCATTTTTGCCTTCACACTATCCCCACAAGAAATTTATAATAGTTATTTCCAGAAATTTTGATTGGCGGACATAGTATAATTACAAAGTTCTAGTCTCCAATGGAAACTGAAATGATATGTAAATAAGTTTGGTATCTTTAAAAATCAAATGATGGGCATAGAAGCACTAAAGCATGGGCAGAAATAATGATGGTAACTTCTGGTTCACTTGTATGATATGTATCATTATAAGTTAGTAGCATACCATCATTATAGTAACTTCTGGTTCACTTGTATATTTGTCTTAGTAATGTGGGTTCCTCCTTGTTCCCTTTATTGTTAAAACAACATTTATATATTGTCTTTTTTCCTTTACCCCCTCCATCTAAAATAATACCCTTTCTGTAACATGTGGTTGTGATGCATGCCCTAAAAGCCAATAACTATAGTAATGATCCGAACTCTGTACTTGGAGATTAATTAAAGGCTGACTGCCCAGGGCTCCAATGAGATACATCCATCCCTGATATAATAGTTGGCACTTTGGAGATCTTTGGCATGGATGGAGGATGCTCAGCTGTGGTGAACTTCTATGTAGGCTTATTTAGGATCTCATTCGCTGTGGAAACATTAAGTGCGTTGTCAGTAAATTTTTTTAATGTATTTCGTTTAACTAATTTAAACGAAATACATTAAAAGATTTTACTTACAATGCCCTTCATGTTTCCACAGCGAATGAGATCCTAAATAAGCCTACATAGAAGTTCACCACAGCTGAGCATCCTCCATCCATGCCAAAGATCTCCAAAGTGCCAACTATTATATCAGGGATGGATGTATCTCATCGGAGCCCTGGGCAGTCAGCCTTTAATTAATCTCCAAGTAAAGAGTTCGGATCATTACTATAGTTATTGGCTTTTAGGGCATGCATCACAACCACATGTTACAGAAAGTGTATTATTTTAGATGGAGGGGGTAAAGGAAAAAAGACATATATACAAATGTCGTTTTAACAATTAAGGGAACAAGGAGGAACCCACATTACTAAGAACACCCATTCTTTCTTGAGGCTTCTGCCTAGATTTCTGAAATGTTGACAATGACTTAGTGTGCCTATGCAAAATGCAAAAACACCAGGCTATATTATACTAAGCACCAAAAACAAAACATTCAAAAACAACGCAGTGAGAAAACAGAACAGAACTCGTACAAGTGACCACAAATAGCAGTAAGAAGAAATCTTTTATCACCAATAGTGATTCTAGTATGTATTAATTTATCATATTAAAAAAGCTTTTCAACAGAGCATTAGATACCATTCCACAAAACAAAAACTCTCCCAATACCATGACTGGTGTGATGAGAAATCCACTATAACTACCCAAATTTATTGGATAAACAATTGCTAAGTTATCAAACTTATTGGATAAAGTAGCATTGTTATCCTCAGTTTACCCCTTTCTCCCTCTACCTCTGGACGTATTCTTCTTATTACATTTTAGAAACTAAAAGGAAGGTTCTAAGTTATTTTTCTCAACAGAGTTGGGAGGGGTAACAAGGTTAACACTTCCCCTTCAAAAGAAAGGTCATTTCAGCACAACATTTTACAAGCAACCATCTTGATCATCACTGGATCAATAGACTAAAAAACACCAGATATATAGAAGCTCTACTTCATCTTCTGAACATAAGGACAAGTAGGAAACTCCAACATTGTAGAATACATACAACCATCTTGATCACCACTACATCAATAAACCAGTAACATCAGATGGAACCCTTCTTCATCTTTAGAAAATACGAACAAGTATAGCAATTCCAGAAAAAATAACACAGGGCTCGTTTAGTAAAGAAGCACTTTTATCTCATTATGGATAATAGACTATAGCACACTCACATTGACTAACCATTCCTCAAAAATCACCTTATTTCTATACCACCAGATATAGTAAAGGATACATATAATAGATTTAAAGGAGGTATTGCTTATTTCCTTCATACTGTCTTCAAAGAAACTAGGAATATTATTAATACATTCATTATCAACTACTTTGGCTATGACCCATATATATGTGTGTCATGAGAACACTTGTTCATATAGAATAGAACAGAGTAGCAAAATTACACATACATGCACACATGTATATTGCTTTGAACCAAGCTTGAGCCTCAACAATTATATATGAGTAATATTTGATCAAGTATGACTTGGATTACATGGTAGGTATTATACATAAATTCGAGTTTGTACAATTAATAAATATTGTACATATTCGAGAAAGACAATATTCAATCAAATACTATATCTACTCAATCACATAAGTAAATTATTCTTTTCTTATTGACAAAACACAAAGTTGTATGATAGAAAAGCATTATGAGGATGCTATACTGTAGATGCATAGCCTAGGAATTTATGTACATCACAACTTTGATTCCCTTCCATTTAGTTATGGTAGCTACTCCCAAGGAGCTATTTCCTCGCTTCCAAATATTGAACACACCCCTGACTACTCTGTATTACTGTTGTATGACCATCTCCATGCAACTGAGGATAGTCAAAGTTTTTCAAGATTGTGATATGTTTCTTATACGTGTGAACGTTAACCCTTAGGGGAGGAGGAGATAACTCATATGAATACTAGATGGTTAGTATTTTTACTAAGTAAACCCAGCTAATCCTATGCAGATCACATTGGGGGGAGATGAGGCGGACACATGAGGTATGAACTGTAAGCCCATTGGAGGAAGAACCAATCTTGGCTATCAGGCGTCAAACTGGGGGCTAGTGCTCTCCCAAATGAGAAAAAGAAAAAAAGATACGAACCTAGAGAGGATTCCAGTGGCCGAAGAAGCAAGCTGCGTAGCAGAAACGACCAATGCGGCCGAGCAGGGCAATCGGCGGCAATCAAGCACGGTGACTGCGTAGCAGCAACAACCAATGCGGACGGCAGCAATCGTCAATGGCGGAGGGCAGCAACCATCAACAGCCTTACCCCGATGAAGGATGAGCCCAATACGAAGGATGAACGGCAGCAACCGAGCAGGGCGATTGGCGTCAAGGATGACCCAATGCGGAGGAACCGATGAGAGAATCGGGAGGGGGAGGGTTCAGTGGAGGAGTGCGGAGGAACCGATGAGAGAATCGGGAAGGGGAGGGTTCAGTGGAGGAGTGCGGAGGAAATGATGGGGAAACTAGCGCCCGCCGGGACTGGGTGGTTTTTTTCGTGAATTTTGATAGATGAATCAGAGTTTTAGAATGGAGGGAAGGATTATGAGATGGAGGGAAGATTTGGCATGGAGTTTTTGAGGGGGTAATTCGTAACAAATGTATTTGTGAGGGACCAATGTTCACATAAAATGCCTAACGATGTCAAGAACACGGTTGAGGGATGTGGTCCCATATTTGAAGGATGAGCCCTCACAAATGGACATCATTATTCACGATTTTTGGTTCCTCACAAATGTTCTTCAACAAAAGCCAAATTTTTTGTAGTGCAGGTGAAGAAATTGGATGGGAGGTATTCCGATGAGAATTCATCACTAGATACTTCCGTAAGACGTATCTAGATGAGAAGATATCTCAATTTGAGAGGATTGAACAAGGACAGATGAATGTTAGTGAATACGAAGCTAAGTTCATGGAGTTGTTGCGGTTTTTTCTGCAAATGGCAGTTAGTGATGAGGAAAGAATTCAACATTTTGAGAAGGGGTTGAATGCTGAACTAACCACTGTTGTGTCTGCTTTAGAGGATAGGGGGAGATTTTCCACCTTTGTGGAGTCAGTAAGGAGGATAGAGAGGTCTGAAATTGAGAAACGACAGACTAGTGGTAAGAAGGTGTACACCCAGACCCAAGAACAAAGGTCTGAAAGTTTTAAGAAACCAAGATTTTTTGCATCAGCAGCATCATCAAGATTCCATACCCAGACACAATGGATGTCAAGTAGGGATAGGGATCGTAGTAATGTTCCAAGCAGAGCCTCTGACATAGCATCAATATCGGTGACTGGATCTCATCGAAAATTTCTACCCAGGACCTGTTACTAATGTAGACAACCAGGACATCTGGCAAGGGATTGTCCAGACATGAATTTGAGGATGACTCAACCTCAGGGGCAGAGTCAATATGGCTTACAAAGGAGGCAATTTTCTAGTAACAATAGAGGACGTGGACAAACGTCTCAGACAGGTCATATAAAATAGTTTTGTTTTGATACTTCATTTCATCATTCTGTGTGCTAAAGATATGAAAATAGTTGTTTTTTAATTCCTTTGACTAGTCCTATAAGGACACAAGGAAAATGAGAACTTATATCTTACTCAGTGTTCCTTAAAATGTTTTATAATCTCCCTTATCTATGTGTTGAAAGATGAGATTTAGAAGTGATGCTTAAAGAAAAAGTCAAGAATGGAAAATCCTGTGTGTATAATGATATGAAAAGTGAAGAATATGATAGCAAATAAAGTGCATACTACCTAATCTCAATACTTGTATACCCTGGCCAGGTATATTATTATTTTAGATAAGGAAAGTATGAAACTCTTAGATTGTTACCTTTTTTATTTCTCTGATCAAGTAGTCATTCTGAAACAATCTAGAGAGTATAATGGAATTAAATAGGAAGAGCTTAGTGGATATTTTCAACATACTTAGTGAACTTGCTCCGTGGATATTTTCAACATACTTAGTGAACTTGCTCCGTGGAAATTTTCAACATACTTAGTGAACTTGCTCTGTGGATATTTTCAACATACATAGTGAACTTGCTCCGTGAATATTTTCAACATACTTAGTGAACTTGCTCCGTGGATATTTTCAACATACTTAGTGAACTTTCTCCGTGGATATTTTCAACATACTTAGTGAACTTGCTCCGTGGATATTTTCAACATACTTAGTGAACTTGCTCTGTGGATATTTTCAACATACTTAGTGAACTTTCTCCATGGATATTTTCAACATACTTAGTGAACTTGCTCCGTGGATATTTTCAACATACTTAGTGAACTTGCTCCGTGGAAATTTTCAACATACTTAGTGAACTTGCTCCGTGGATATTTTCAACATACTTAGTGAACTTGCTCCGTGAATATTTTCAACATACTTAGTGAACTTGCTCCATGAATATTTTCAACATACTTAGTGAACTTGCTCCGTCGATATTTTCAACATACTTAGTGAACTTTCTCTGTGGATATTTTCAACATACTTAGTGAACTTGCTCCGTGAATATTTTCAACATACTTAGTGAACTTGCTCTGTGGATATTTTTAACATACTTAGTGAACTTGCTCCGTGGATATTTTCAACATACTTAGTGAACTTGCTCCGTGGATATTTTCAACATACTTAGTGAACTTGCTCCGTGGATATTTTCAACATACTTAGTGAACTTTCTCCGTGGATATTTTCAACATACTTAGTGAACTTGCTCCGTGAATATTTTCAACATACTTAGTGAACTTGCTCCGTGGATATTTTCAACATACTTAGTGAACTTGCTCCGTGGATATTTTCAACATACTTAGTGAACTTGCTCCGTGAATATTTTCAACATACTTAGTGAACTTGCTCCATGGATATTTTCAACACACTTAGTGAACATGCTCCGTGGATATTTTCAAAACAAATTACTTAGTGAACTTTCTCAGTGATTTCGAGGACGAAATCCTTATAAGGGGGGATAATTTGTAACATCCCTGACCTGGGTTATATTCTAACCCTAGATGTTTTGCCTAATAAGGTTGAGTAGATACTTAATCTTATCTTGGGAAAAGTAATTAGGGCTCATGAGAAACTAATGTTTCAATTTTGGTCCTGTTTGAACAATGTTGAAGCAATGTTTGCTTATTTTGGACTAAAGTGCAAATTACCCAAGTTGAGGGGTTAAATTGCAAATGTTGCATGATAAGATATTCCTCTGATGTGGAGACATCATAAGAATGAATATGATGTAGTGGTATGGTTTTCACGAGCTTGGGCACTAAGATTAAGCTTGTAAAGCAATCCTTGTGCATTAAAACCTAGTTTTGGGGTAATGTGCAATTTACCCAAAATCTAGGGTTCAACATGAAAATTACCACTTAAATAAGGTCCCTAATGTTTCTTGGCATCAATTAGAGCAAATAAAATGAGAGGGGCACCTCATTTGAATTAAGTTGGAGGAGAGAGAATCTTGATATTAAAATAATCAAGATTTAATCCTAAGTGAAACCCTAATTCAATTTAGGGCAAAAATGAATGTATTAATTAAAGGGACTTCAACCAAAATTAAAATGTTTGGATTTAGATGTGTGTGGATGAGCCTAAGGCCTTGCAAAGGAACGAGCATATCCTAAGGAGGTGAAATCCCACTCACCATTATTATAAGAAAAAGAATTTCCACTCAAATATGGATATTTTTATTATAAGGGTTAAGGTGCTTAATTTCTTTTCCCTTAATTCATGGATAATGGAAGGTATATAGGTGGGGATAGAGATGTCCTTGCATGCAAGAAACCAAGGGGGAAGTGGTGGCAACAATTTTGGAATTAAAAGACTTTTATAAGAGATTTTCTCTTTCATCAATTTCTTATAAAAGAGCCTTTTCCAACCCACCCAAGGGACATTTTCGGATTTCCTTTCTTCCCCTTGCTTGAAAAACCGACCAAGAAGGATAAGAACAGCAGGGATCACGTCCTCAACCTGTTGGTAAGCCTTTTATCTTCGTTCTTCATGATTTCATGGTGAAAATCATAAAACAATACATGATTTCTTCATTTCTTCACTCCATCTTCAACCCTAGCCGATCCTTTTACTCCAAAAGCTTGAGAAACGACCTTTTCAGGTTGTTAGAGATTCAACCACCATTGGATCCATGAATCTTGGAGCTTCGGACCAGAATTGAAGGCGGGTTTTATAACTTGAACCCCTTTACATTGTTATTCAACCAATAATCTTGCAATTTCATTGATTCCTTCATTATCTTGATGAATTGCTGATTGAAATGGGTTAATTCATGAAATCAGAGGTACTATGAACTTCAGGGACGAATGTAGATAATGGTGATATCATCTTGGACACTTTTCCAAAGAAATAATGGTCCATTCGGTTTTGAGTTAATTGCTCATGCGGTTTCACCAAACCGTTTGAGAGAAAATAGTTTGAAACCGTTTGAAGAGAAAATGGTTTCAAAACCGTTTGAGAGGGTTGACCAAGGTTTGAACGTTTGGTATTCCTGTTCCTAATTATGTTGGTTAACAACTCACCAAATTTTATGGATTAATTCCAAAGGAATCATGAGTTGAAGGCTAATCAATTAGGCAAACCTAATTGGATTAAGTGCTGATTTTCAACTTGATTAATCTGACGTTTTGGGCAAATGGTTTCAAAACCGTTTGAGAGGGTTGACCAAGGTTTGACCATTTGAGATTCCTGTTCATAATTATTTTTTTTAATAACTCACCAAATTTTCTGTATTAATTCCAAAGGAATAATGAGTTGAAGGCTATTTAATTAGGCAAACCTAATTGGATTAAGTGCTGATTTTCAACTTGATTAATCTGACTTTTTGGGCAAATGGTTTCAAAACTGTTTGAGATGGTTGACCAAGGGTTGAACGTTTGAGATTACTGTTCCTAAATATGTTGGGTGATAAACCACCAAATTTTATGGATTAATTCCCAAGGAATCATGACTTGAAGTCTAATCAATTGGGTAAACCCTAATTGCAATTTGTGCTGAAATTCCAATGAGTTGATTTGCAATTTTGGGTGGATTAGCCCAAACGGTTTCCAAACCGTTTGGGGATCACCCAAGACCGTTTGGAGGTCTAGGTTTAAGTATGGTTGCCTATTTTAAGGTCCAAAGTTATCAAGTTACAAAGCAATCAATTGCTGATTTGTTGATCGACTCAATAGACCAAACCTTGATGAATTTCACTAGAATACAAGGGTTGGATGAGCCAAATGGTCTCAAGACCGTTTGGAGCTCATCCAAATGGTCTCGCGTTTGGAGGTCACCCAGGACCGTTTGGAGGTCTAGGGGTGAGTATGGTTAAGCAATTGATGATCCAATGTTACTAAGTTAAAGTGTAATCAATTGCTGATTTGGTGATCAATCCAATGATCCAAACCTTAATTGGTTGACTTGGATTTTGATGATATGATGGGCAAACGGTCTCAAGACCATTTGGAGGTCATCCAAATGACATCAAGACCGTTTGGGGTCAGGTGATGTTCAATTTGGATGATGGTTCAATGGTTTCCAAATAACTAATCTTGCATTGATTAGTGTTGAAGGATCATCGATTCCAAACCCTAATTCAATTGATTCAAACCCTAGTTGATGACTAATAGAGGGTCAATTGAGGGATAAATCAGTATTAGGTTGACCTATTTAACTCAATTGAAGTATGAGGATAGGTCCAATTGATGATTGGTTCCATGAATTCAATGATTGAAGGAATCAACATTGAGAACCCTAAATTGATTTGATCGGTTGAGACCATATTTGGTCCATGCGGTTTTGAGGAGGTTTGGACCAAATGGTCTCAAGACCGCCAAATGATCCCAAACCATTTGGAGACCCAAAGTGCAAATGGGTTCAATACCTACTTTGTCTAATCAATTTCAAGTACAACTTGTTCAAATGGTTTTCAACCAATTGATGTATAAGAACCAAGATCATTGAGGGTCTAAGTAAGTAACTTTGTGAAGATCAATATGGTTAATCCATTTGAATATCTCATGTAATTGAAGGTCCAATATGATGGACCCAATTAGAGCAATGCTATGTGTAAAACCCTAATAGAGCAAAGCTGTGTGAAACCCTAATCTAGGGCAAAACTGAGTGTTATCATAATCTAGGGTGATGATGTAACCCTAACTTAGTGTCACAATGTAAGAAGCCCTAATTTAATGGGAATTTTACATCCTAACCCTAATTTGGGCATGAGGTAAGAGAAACTCTACTTGGATGTGAATAGTAAACCTTAATCCCTAAAATGGGGTAAAGGTACATGAAACCCTAATATAGGGTAATGTTATGTGAACCCTAATACAAGGTAATGTTATGTGAACCCTAATACAGGGTAATGCTATGTGAAACCCTAATACAGGGTAATGTTATGTGAACCCTAGTACAGGGTAATGCTATGTGAAACCCTAATACATGGTACTGCTATGTGGAACCCAAATACAAGGTGATGCTATGTGAAGTTCTAACACTGAGTAATCCTATGTGAAGCCCAAATATAGACTAATGGGTTATGAATATAATAAGATAACCCTTGTATTGCATGGTACTGATATGTGATTGCATCATGATTACTAATCATGAAGATATGATGAGAAGATGAGCATAGCCAGGTATGGGATATGATGTTCTATACATTGAAAATGTTCTATAGGCCTTATAAGCTTTCATATGCCTTGTTGCCTATTAAGGGGTAATAAGAGGTGATATGAGCTTTGTGAACTATGTGCAATACTTTGTGTAGCAAGAATTATAATGTCCTTGGTCAGATGACCTGAAGGTATGAAGTTACTTAATAAGTGTAACAAGTGTTCTATGATGAGTTAAGGGTTTAAATACCCAGATTCTATAATCATAATGATGTATATGTTAAGAAGTGGAATTGTACTTGATGAGTTGAGGGATTTAGATCCCAATACTTTGAGAAAAGAGTGTGGCTACAGGCTATGACTCCACTATGGCAATGCCAGGCTTTAGATATATGATCTAAGCCTGAATAGAGTTAATGTTGTGATAATGATTCTGTAGTGGATAAATGTTATACATGTTCTTCATATTCCTTAATGAACATGTGATATGTTGCCCTTTCAAGTTATAGTTGCAATCTTGAATAAGATTAATATTCTAATCCGATAGACATTGAATTAACTGCTATCAAACAAATATGATTCCTCTGTTCATATTTATCTTCTTAAGATGCAATAATAATGTTACTGGCGGAGAGTTATATCTCTCGCTGGGGCAATTTACAATTGTCTCACCCCTGTGGGAACTACATTTTTAGGTGGTCACAGACGAGGAGACAGGAATCCTTCAGTAAGAGAAGGACAACAACAGCAGCAGTGATAGCAGTGAAGTCTCAGGTGGAGACACTGGCTGTTATGTCTTGTATAGATGTATATAAAGTCCTATGTGTCGTCTCTGTACTCTCAGGTCCTCGGAGTAGTAGTTAGTGCCTTCGAGATTTTGGCTCAGTGCCTTGAGATTTTATACTGCATGTGTTTAGCTTGATAAGACAGTTAATGCTTGTAATTCTCAGAAAGAGATGATACAGAATATGTACCTTCGAACAAGAATGTAAATGTATTACTTTTGTTCTGTGTGAGAAAGTTTTTACTTAATGGATCTTTTGATAAAAATGTTTTAATTTTTAGTGATTTTTGGTAATCCACTGCTTAGTGAACGCTTCCGCATTAGTTAATCTTGTTTTCATGAATCGGTCATTACACTTAAATGGATCTATGCCATAGGGCACTACATGATTAGAATTTCACTTGATTAATCATTGCCAATTGGATGAATTAAGGCTTCATCATACAAATGGACATACAAACCTTAATTCATTTCTATCAAGTGTATAAGCATTACAAATTTAGATGATATAAAATGTTTGAAGTATAGAACTCAATCATATTACCATATGCTATCATCCATTGCATTATAATGAACTACATCATCATCATATTATTTCAAGATATCCATTTCTTATCACAAGTTCTCGGGTTTCAACCCTTATTGGAACATGAAAATGATTTCACCTCAATTAGGTCTCAACTTGCCCAATGGTCATTTAAGACCATCACATTACTCATAGCAAGGTCATCCTCATTATTCCATGCCTTAAACAAGGATCAAAAGGTCATAAGCAATTATGTGTCCATAGGTATTATTATGGCAAGGCACTATGATATTCAAATAGCACTACATTGTGGTTTTAGCACAATCACAGTGTAATACATTGCCACATTAATCATTCAAGAGATCTGATTATAACTAATCAACACTATCTAATTACATTGAGGTTATAACAAGCTATATCACATTGTAGTTACGCATCCACTTATTATAGTGATTTATCAAATATAACTATACAAGAGAAAACGTAAGACTACAAATTAATGGTATTGAACCATCAAATTCTCATTACTAGGACCCACATATAATACCATGGGGTTTATTCTAATACATTGTATGTTGAGGTATCCAATATTATTCATTGGGTTAGGTTCATTGTTCAAGGTTACCAATTGAAATATAAGTCTAACCATTAGATCAATTGAACCAAGGAGCCATTGGTTTAAGGTTTAGTCGAATCTACAATTACATTCTTAAATCACCATATGTGGTGATGATCTGATTCACCATTAATTGTGATCATTAAGTCACCATTGGTTGTTAGATCAGAAATATATTCATTTAACACCATCAAATATTAAGCTAATGTCATCATTGAATGATAGCATCACTAAAATACTTAGTGGATGATAATTAAACTTGTAATTGAGAAAAAACCTAAGCTAAGGGGGTGACCATAGGTTGTCACCATAAAATTTGACACCCTTGATTGCGAACATCAGTTGCCAATATAGAAACACCATTGTTTGTTGAATGGTATGACCATCAGTTTTTGAGATAGGGAAGGAAATAGCCTGAAAACCCTAACTTGAATCATCGATTATTTTTTACTTAGAACCATAGGTTGTTGCTATCAACCTGTCCCAGATCATATTATACCTTAGAAAGGTCATACACATGTTTAAAATTTCATATAGAACTGGAATAGAATAGGGAACACCAAAAAAAATCGTAACCCTGAACAAGCATGGTTTCTTAATGCTTAGATCATCACATTAAAGCATAAACATGAACTAACAAGCTTCTAGCAAGCAATATAAGTGAAGAATGTTATATAACTCACCTCTATAGAGTATTTCAAATATCAAATAGAATGAATCTCGAGCAAATAAGGCAAGAAAACCCTAGATTCAAATCTGAACTTGACCAAGTAGGCACTTCTCTCCACAAAGAAGCAAAACCCTAGAAGAAGAAACAATAAGGATAGATTTTTGAGTTCTAGAGCTACTTTCACCATGGAACATCACGGTTCTGACCTGGAGAGATATAGGAGGAAGAAGAGAAAGTAAATAAATGTATGAAATAAGGTAATACTTACACTTTTAGGTCAAGATCACTAGGAAGGAGCTTTAGGAACCCCTAAAGGAAGTCAATTGCAACCCTAGATTCGTTTTCCAAGAAGATCCCCACTTTCTTATTCCTTGGATAGGAAATTCACACCAACACAGAGGGAGAACGAGGTTAGTATAAGGAAGGAAGTGGTGAAGAGAAAATGGCTCATTTGGGTGCTTAGGGATAAGTATATGAAACTTTAAGATAAAGAAAAAGAAAAAGTTGAAGTTCTAGTATCTATCAAAGTGTTCATGGCCTTAAACTATTAAGAATATACAAGAACACACACAAGAAGATCCCCCACCATCCATATAGACCTTCTTAGCTCTCCTTTGTTGAATTTCAAAGCCAATCAAATAATTCATTAGTTGATATCTACTAAAGGTAGCTCATCCATGAAGGGGTAAACCCTAAAATACCCTTGAGGAAAACACCTTCAAACCATGGCTAAACTAGGAGCCTCATGGCTCAAAATACTCAGGGATGATAAGATAACATCTAAGTAACATAATGTATGTAACAAATTGCAAAGAAAACCCCTCAATTGGGTAAATTGTAGAAAAGTCCAAAATGTACATAAAATTGCATAACTTGCTCAAACAGTGTCCAAATTGGACCAAATTTGAAACTTAAGCTTGTATTATCATTTCAAAGCATATAACAAGGTTAAATTAGGTTATAAGCATTAAATTATGGTAATTAATCTTATTCAACTCATTAAGAAAGTTTAGGGGCCTTACAACTATATATCCCTAACAATGATTTCATCCCAAAATCATATGCAAAAAGAGATGGGTATTTTATACACATCTCATTATCTAGTTCCCATGTGGCTTCATCTATGCCATGGTGATGCCACACAAATTTCATTAGTATTATATCTTTCTCTTCAGCTTTTTCACCCTTCTATCCAGGATCAATAGAGGAACCTCAACATAGGAGATGTCCTCATCTAACTCAACCTCTACTGGTTGGATTGTCTATTCAGTATCTGGATGACATTTCCTCAACATAGAGATGTGAAAGACATTATGCAATATATTTAGCTCTGGTGGTAGCTCCAACTTGTATGCTACCTTTCCAACACGAGCTAGGATATGATATGGTCCCATAAATCTAGGAGCCAACTTACCCTTCTTTCCAAACCTCAGCACACCTTTCCAAGAAGAAACCTTAAGATATACTCTATCTCCCACTTGGAACTCAAGTGGTCTGCATCGATTATCTACATAAGATTTTTTCCTGTCCTGGGCTACTTTCAGCTATTGTTGTATCACTTTAATCTCTTATGTAGTCTGTTGTACTAGCTCAAGACCCAAAAGTTGAATATTCATGTATCTCATACCAGGAAAGAGGAGACTGACATCGTCTCCCATTCAAAGCCTCATAAGGAGCCATATCTATGCTTCTTTGATAGCTATTGTTGTATGCAAACTATATTAGAGTCAGATGTACATCCCAACTACCAAGAAATTACAGCGCACATGCCCTCAAGAGATCCTCTAAAGTCTGAATAGTCCTTTCAGACTGGCCATCAGCCTGTGGATGAAAAGTTGAGCGGAATCTCAACTGTGTTTCCATTGCTGAATGCAAACACTTCCAAAAATGACTTGTAAGCTATGGACCTCTATTAGAAACTATAGTCATTGGAATTCCATGTAGACGGACTATCTCATGAACATATATTTGTGCCAATTTCTCTAATGTAAACATCATCTTGACTGGCAGAAAATGAGCTGACTTAGTCAATCTGTCAACTATCACCCATATGGAATCATGACCCTTAGCTGTCCTAAGAAGACCAACCACAAAGTCCAAAGTAATATGATCCCATATCCATGGTGGTATTGGCAAGGGTTGTAATGTCCCTGTAGGCTTCTGGTGCTCAGCCTTCACCTACTGACAATATGGACATTTGGCAATGAACTCTACCACATCACGCTTTAGACCTGGCCACCAATACATGTCTTTCAAGTTTTGGTACATCTTGGTACTTTCAGGATGCATTGCATACATGGAGGAGTGAGCCTCCTCAAGTACCATCTTCCTCAAGCCATCAACATCAGGAAGTACTGTCCTATTGTGGTAACAAACTGTACCATCATCTGCCTCATGAAAGCTATCATACTTTTCACTACTTATCCCTGATCAGATATTCTGTATCACAATATCATTCTATTTTGCATCATGAATCTGCTGTCTCAAGGTAGGTTTCACTTGTAACTATGCCAAAAATCCTTCCAGCAAGGAAACTTCTAGATGTACATTCATCTGGCAAAGAGAAACTAGCATATCTCTCTTATGGCTCATCAAGGAATTTAATTGTGCATTATCTACCATTGATGATGAAGATGACTTTCTACTCAATTCATCAGCTACCACATTCACTTTCCCTAGATGGTAGTCTATTTTACAATCATAATCCTTAATCAGCTCCATCCATATCCTCTACCTCATATTCATCTCCTGTTTTGAGAAGATATATTGTAGATTCTTGTAGTCAGTGAAGATCTGACACTTTTCTCCATAAAGATAGTGTCTCCAGATCTTTAAGGCATGGACCACCACTACAAGTTCAAAATCATGTGTTGGATAATTCTCCTCGTATTTCTTAAGTTGTCGTGAAGCAAAAGAAATCACATTTTTATCCAGCATCAACATGCATCCCAACCCATTCTTTGAAGCATCATAAAAGACAATATATATTTTCCCTTGCTCTGGCAGTACTAACACCGGTGCACTAGTCAAATTTTCTTTCAACAGCTGGAAAGAACGTTGACACTTGTCATTCCAAGCAAAAGGAACATCCTTCCTGGTTAACCTAGTTATGGGTAACACTATAGAACTGAAGTCTTTGATGAAACTCATGTACTAACCTTCCAGACCTAGGAAACTACAGATCTCTGTTGGTGTCTTTGGTTGTTCCCATTCTAGTACATATTCCACTTTCCTGGGATCAACACAAATGCCTTTTATAGATATAAATGGCCCAAAAAAGACACTTCAGATAACCAGAATTCACACTTGCTGAACTTAGCATATAGTTGATGCTGCCTCAACAATGTCAATGCCCGACGAAGGTGTTGCTCATGCTGTTGACTATTCTTGGAGTATATAAGGATATCATATATGAGCATGACCACACATTGATCAAGATAAGGTCTAAACACCCTATTCATCAAATCCATAAAAGCTGCAGGTGCATTGGTTATCCCAAACAACACAACCACAAACTCATAATGACCATACCTAGTCCTAAAAGCTGACTTAGGTATGTCATCAGCCTTAATTCTCAACTGATGGTAACCTGACCTTAGGTCTATCTTTGAAAACATAGTGGCACCTCTCAACTGATCAAAAAGATCATCAATCCTCTCGGAAAAGGATACTTATTCTTTATTGTCACCTTGTTCAATTGTCTATAGTCTATACACAACCTCATTGAACCATCCTTCTTTTTAACAAACAACATGGGAGCACCCCAAGGGGAAGTGATCGGCCTGATAAAACCCTTCTCTAAAAGTTCTTGTAATTTTTTCTTTAACGAATGCATCTCTGTTGGCGCCATTATGTATGTTGACTATTCTATGGGTTGTGTTCCAAGAACACAATTGATCTCAAACTCAATCTCTCTAGGAGGGGGAATGCTAGGAAATTCCTCAGGAAAGACATCCTCAAATTATCACACGAATGGTACCTCCTGAATACTAGGACACGCCTCCTTGGTATCCACAACATGAGCTAAGAAAGCCTCACATCCTTGTCTCATCAACCGCTCAGATGTTATAGCTGACATCAAACATGTAGGAAGAATTTTCCTATCACCCTAGAAAATCCATTGTACATCTCCATCATGGAGCGTCGCCACCTTAGTACTACAGTCCAAGACTACCTTGTATTTTTTCCAAGGTATCCATTCCTAGGATTACATCAAAACCATGCATGTCAAGTGGCAAAAGATCCACTTGAATGTTGTGTCCAAAAAAAGAAAGAATGCAAGAAGGGCACACTTCCCGCAACTCGACGGAACCAGCCAAAGGAGTCACTCGCCACAGGCTATCACATCTATGACTAACAGGTAGATAACAACTATCTATCACCTCTCTGGTGATAAAAGAGTGTGTCACACTTGGGTCTACTAACACAAATACGAAACAAGAAGTAGACAAATTAGAATGAAATAACTCCATCTGACTTGTCACGACTCGTAGATTGACCACTGCTTCTGGATGGGTCATGGCATAGAACCTTGCCATCACATGCTATTGTCCACATCCTCCGTTAGCCTATCCATAGGATCCTACCTATGGCGCTTGACCGTGTCCTCTGCCACTACCAGTGCTAAACTGTTGTTGTTGTGAACTTTACTAACTCTGTCTTGGTTGTTGAGTCACCTCCTTGTTTTTTATAGGGAAATGCCACTTTGTGTGTCCCACTTGTTCACACTTATTACATGTCTTACTTTCATACCATGGCCTAGACAACCCTTTCACTAAAATTGATGATGTGTTGCGGGCTCCTGCAGGTGAAAAACTACGACCTCTACCCCTACTCGGGGTCCATTGGGATGGAGTGAATGACCTTTGCTCACTAAAAGTCGACCTCTATTGTGACTATGATGGAGTAAATCTTGGATTCTTAAAGCCTCTAGATGATTGTCCTTGGAGTTGAATTGGTCGCTTCTTAGCATTAGCTTCATGCTTTTCTATGGAAGACCTCTCAATCCTCCTTACGGATTCCACAAAGGTGGAAAACCTCTCCCTATTTTCTAGGGTTGATGTTGTTGTAGTCAACTCAGTACTTAGGCCCTTTTCAAACCTATAGATCCTTTCTTTGTCAGTGGTTGCCATATGTGGGTAGAACCTCAAAAGATCGATAAACTTTGACTCATACTCATTAATAGTCATAGCCCCCTGATGAATCTTCTCAAACTGAGATATCTTCTCATCTAGATAGGTCTCTAGAAAATATCAGCTAACAAATTCCCTCCGAAACTCCTCCCATCCTATCACAACTCCTGGCCTTTTCTCCTCTTCTATGGCCCACCAGTGGCCAGCACTACCCTTCAACAAGTATAACACATACTTAACTTTGTCTTCTTCAATGATGTTTAGGATTTTGAAATCCTTTTCCAGCTCATTCAACCACATGTCAGCGTTTGTTGGATCATAAGTACCTGCATATTCAATCGCCCCAACACGTCTAAGATGTTCAAATGTCTTCCCCGACACCTTGGGACTCCACGTTAGGGGTGGTTGCCCTAGCTTGAGGTGATGGCGCTCTGTCAGCAATATGTGTAATTGTGGCCATCTTCTGTTTAAACATAGACTGAAACTCAAGATTGGCTATCATTTTCGGGTCTAGATGAGGAAGTGCAGGCTGCTCTGGCCCCACTTCTGGCACTCTCTCATCATGTGCCTGCCTCCCAGCACCTCCTCCTGGTACAACATAGCTACTCTCAGCATGTTCTTCATGTCCTACAGACATATCTGCATAAGCATAAACTATGATCAGATATGTTGGATACATAAGAACAGACTCAAACCCAAGTCCTATGTCCATGTAGACTCAGTAAACCTAGAGCTCTGATACCAACTTAACTGTAACACCTCATCACGCTAAACGAGATTATTCAAAACACAAAACATGATCAACTACTAATTAATCACATAGTCAAAATGCAGAATAATTAAAACCAATTCCAACAATGTAAATAAACTCTAGAACATTTACATAAATGTCCATCATTCCATTCTCATATATTATAACAAATATTTACATATGGGTCCAAATACCTTAGTCACATCCTGCATACAAAAGATATTTCACATGTACATGCCATATATTTACAAACATTGGCATACTACCAAAATCTCATGTTGATACGAGTATATCATCTAGAAAACACATCCCATACCCAGACCTGAGAGTACAGGGACGATACTAGGACTCTACTACTAACATCTACAACTAACCAACCTTATGAATCTATTGATTTCCAGGTTAGTTCTCTTCCACAACGTGACCTCGACCTCGTTGCCCACGACCACCTAAAAAAATGTGGTGACCCACGGGTGAGACCCAGTCCCAACGAGAGATATAACTCTCTCCAACATGTATTGATTATAACATATTTATTAATAGTAAATACATTGAGCAACTAGGGTATTGAATAAGAAATATGAACATATTGAACAGTATAAGCATACTAAGAAGTTAATAAAATAAGTTGTAGCATCAAGTAGAATTCCTCAATTTTCATAAGTCTACATCATGTAAGAACTATGTAGTGTAAAGACAAGACAAGGGTTAATCAACCAATGTAATACGTATTAAACCCTTGCAATTATAATGCTCGGCTGGTATTATATCTTTTATTATGCCCTGGGGAGTTTGAGTCGCACCACTCAAAGTCCAACTGACCACCGCTTGGTCACAATCAGTTCCATATAAGATCAAGGAAGAGATGAACTCCAAGATCTTCTCCATACTCAGTCAGTATGAGTCTGCACTGTAGTGACATCTCAATCTAACTGCAAAACAACGATATATAGTCCTGTAAAAAACTAGCCCAAATTGGTACAGGTCATGGCGCTAGAGACTAAGGTATGCAAAGAAAAACCTTTATCACATGATAATCACCGAGACACGACCACATCCGTTCTAAAAAAGAGGGCTAGGTATGACCACAGTCATCCTCCCTAAGCACTTGGATTTAGGATGACCAGCACCCCACATACTGAATAGTATGTGCTCTGAGTTTCCCTTAGGAGTACTCATTTCACCATCTGGCAATTTCTGACACTCAGATGGATCTATGGAACATGGCACTACATGATTAGAATTTCACTTGATTAATCATTGCCGATTGCGTGAATTAAGGCTTCATCATACAAATGGACATACAAAACCTAATTCATTTCTATCAAGTGTATAAACATTACAACTTTAGAAGATATAAAATGTTTTAAGTATATATCTCAATCATATTACCATATGCTATCATCCATTGCATTATAATGAACTACATCATCATCATATCATTTCAAGATATCCATTTCTTATCACAAGTTCCTGGTTTCAACCCTTATTGGAACAGAAAATGATTTCACCTCAATCAGGGCTTAACATGCATAAAGGTTTTTTAAGACCATCACATTATTCATAGCAAGGTCATCCTCATTATTCCATGCCTTAAACAAGGCTCAAAAGGTCATAAGCAATTATGTGTCCATAGGTATTATTATGGCAAGGCACTATGATATTCAAATAGCACTACATTATGGTTTTACCACAATAAGAGTGTAATACATTGCCACATTAATCATTCAAGAGGTCTAATTATAACCAATCAACATTATCTAATTACATTAAGGTTAGGTATAATAAGCTATATCACATTGGAGTTACATATCCACTTATTATAGTGATTTATCAAATATAACTATACAAGAGCAAAGGTAAGACTACAAATTAATGGTATTAAACCATCGAATTCTCATTACTAGGACCCACATATAATACCATGGGGGTATTCTAATACATTGGATGTTGAGGCATCCAATATTATTCATTGGGTCGGGTTCATTGTTCAAGGTTACCGATTGAAATATAAGTCTAACCATTAGATCAATTGAACCAAGGAACCATTAGTTTAAGGTTTAGTCGAATATACAATTACATTCTTAACTCACCATATGTGGTGATGATCTGATACACCATTAATTGTGATCATTAAGTCACCATTGGTTGTTAGATCTGCAATATATTCGTTTAACACCATCAAATACTAAGCTAATGTCATCATTGATTGATAGAATCACTAAAATACTTAGTGGATGATAATTAAACTTCTAATTGAGCCAAAACCTAACATAAGGGGTTGACAATAGGTTGTCACCATAAAATTTTACACCCTTGATCATGAACATCAGTTTCCAAGATAAAAACATCGTTGGTTGTTGAATGGTATGACCATCAGTTGTGTGATAGGGAAGGAAATAGCTTGAAAACCCTAATTTGAACCATCGATTGTTTTCTACTTAGAACCATATGTTGTTGCTATCAACCTATCCCATATCATATTATACCTTAGAAAGGTCATACACATGTTTACAAGTTCATATAGAATTGGAACAGAACAGGGAACACCCAAAAAAAATTGTAACCCTAAACAAGCATGATTTCTTTATGCTTAGATCATCACATCAAAGCATAAACATGAACTAACAAGCTTCTAGCAAGCAATATAAGTGAAGAATGTTATATAACTCTCCCCTATAGAGTAGGTAATATCTCAAATAGAAAGAATATTGAGCAAATAAGGCAAGAAAGCCCTAGATTCAGATCTGAACTTGGCCAAGTAGGCAATTCTCTCCACAAAGAAGCAAAACCCTAGAAGAAGAAACAAGAAGGATAGATTTTTGAGTTCTAGAGCCACTTTCACCATAGAAAAGCAAGGTTTTGACTTGGAGAGAAATAGGAGGAACAAGGGAAAAGAAATAAACAGATGAAATAAGGAAATAATTACACTTTTAGGTCAAGATCACTAGGAAGGAGCTTTAAAAACCTCTAAAGGAAGTCAATTCCAACCCTAGATTCTTTTTCCAAGAAGATCCCCACTTTCTTCTTCCTTGGATAGGAAATTCGCAACAGCACAGAGGGAGAACAAGGTTCATAGAAGGAGGGAAGTGGTGGAGAGAAAATGGCTCTTTTGGATGCTTAGGAATAAGTATATGAAACTTTAAGATAAAGAAAAAGAAAAAGTTGAAGTTCTAGTATCTATCCAAGTGTCCATGGCCTTAAACTATTAAGAATATACAAGCACACACATAGGCAGCTCCCCCACCATCCATATAGACCTGATTAGCTATCCTTTATCGAATGTACAGGCTAATCAAATAGTTCATTAGTTGATAGCTACTAAAGGTAGCTCATCCATGAAGGGGTAAACCCTTAAATACCCTTGAGAAAAACACCTTCAAACCATGGATCAACTAGAAGCCCCATGGCTCAAAATACTCAGGAATTATAAAATATCATCTAAGGAACATAATGTATGTGACAAATTGTAAAGAAAACCCCTCAATTGGGTAAATTGTAAAAAAGTCCAAAATGTACATAAAATTGAATAACTTAATCAAACAATGTCCAAATTGGACCAAATTTGAAACTTAAGCTTGTCTTACGATTTAAAAGTATATCAAAAGGTTATATTAGGGTTATAATCATTAAATTATGGTAATTAATCCTATTAAACTGTGACAAAGTGGATTTTAGCAAAATAATGAGATAATTACTCTTTTGACCTCATTATATTCTCTCATGGTCTCAAATAATTTTCTTGGCTTCATAATCAATATTGAGACTCAAATCCAAGATATGGTGACCAATGTGGATTTTATACACATTATAACACTTCAAATTGGATTCATTCATCACTTTGTCCAAAGAATCAAATTGGTCAATTAAACTTTGTCTTTTGGTTCTCAAACTTTTTCTATATACTATACACATTTTTTTGAAGTTGTGGTCCAAATTTGAGAAAAATTGGACATTCCTACGATTTTCTATGAATTCTTGAAGTTTAGGTGTTGAAAACCCTTCATTTGCCATTTTAATTGATTTTTTTCCACATCAGCTATCCAGGGCAAAGCATCGGGGGTGTGTTTTGGCCCTTGGATCTACCTCTCATGGATCTAGGCCAGATCTGATGGTTGATGTATAATCTTCAACCTCCCGCTGATTGCGAGGAGGTATTAATGCTACCAAAACCAACAATTTAGCGATCTTGACCTTGATTTGAAAATCTGAGCGGACAGAAACACCCGCCTCATGATTTCAAACTGATCTAGCCCTACTTTGACTGGGTTTCTTGCCTTTTTGTGCCTCCAAAATGACCCCCTCGCCTCCCATTCTCATCCTTGCGGCCATGGTTGTTGCTCTGGGTCCTCTACCCTAAAATCCTAGCCACGAGGCTATAAAAAGGCTCCCAATGACTCGCAGATACCTCACCTTGCTCGAGAAATCCCCATTGCTTGCTGTTTAATCCCCGAGCACCCCTTATCTTCCCTAACTTCACCTCCTTCAGCCATGGTGCCGCCGCCACATAGGACCTCTAGGCGTCTACTTTCCTCACCATATCGCCTCAATCCGTCACCGCCATCCAACTCGTGAAGCCTCGGCGATCAAATACGACATGATTGCGGCCTCCATCAGCCTCTCCTGCCCCTAACTCCCCTCCACGCCAACGACCCTGCTCCTCCTCATTTTTGGGCTCGTGAGGACCTGCATGAGGAAGAGAGGATCCCAGACTGGCTGGTCCAGGAAGGAGAGCCCCGGTCCAATCGCTAGTTGAACCAAGGTCTGAAACGAGAAATCAAGGGTGAACCGGCCAATCAAAGGCCTGAACCAAATCCCAAACCAAGTGAGCCACCCCGCCTATGTGGCTCCATCTTGGCCATTCCTGGCGCATCTTACGGCCATCCCTTTTTCAATATAAGGTATTTTACCTCCCTCTCTACTCGAAAATCAATAAATCGTCTTGATCTTGCTTAAATCATATCTAATGCGTCTGAACTCCAAAAATTACAAATAAGTAGTCAATATTGATCAGAAAAATCTAGTGCATCGTTTAAAAATACTTTTGAGACCAGATTCCAAATGTTGTTTGTTGATATCCCTATATTTGATCTCTTACTTATTTCATTTATTAAATGGCTCAATAATGATGTTAATTCTTGGAAAACCTAATATCTGACTCTAATGATTACCTTGAAATACAAATCTAGATCCAATCTAGTTGACTCTTGAAAATGAATCATTAGTGATCTTGATCTATTTTGATTCAATCTTAATTATAATGGATAATGAGTAAATCTTGATATTGATCTTAATCTTGCAAAACCCTTGATATAGTTTTGACCCAGCAATCTGATCTTGAATACAAATGACGTTAGAACAACATGATGATCTAAAGATTTGATGATGACTTGGATAGTGATCATAAATTAGGGTTAACACATATAATCCTAGAAAACCTAGGTAAGTCATTCACACTCGAATATATTGTATACTTGAAATAATGTTGGACATATTGGAATATTGATTATAAGTGAATGACCCAACCCTAAGGTTGACAAAGGAAAAGTGTAACCCTAATCTCAAATATCAAAACATGATTTTTTGAACATCATGATCTTGACCTTTGATCCAATCTTGATGATTTAGGATCTGACTCGAAGGGTTGACATATTGATTCAAATATTGATCATACTTGAAATCTTTGGTGAAAGATACGCTATTATATGACTCCTCCTTGATTGTATTGAAGATACTTTTATGTATCTTTTGATTATATACTTGGCTATTTACTTGGATGAGCTATTGTTCCCTATGATTAGTCTTTTGTTTTTCTATATCATATTTTGAAAAACATGAAAACATAAATTGCATGCCCATTATGACTGCCCGTATATTGATAATGATGATGATATTGATAATGTTGATAATGTTGATATTGAGTGCAACAACCCCCTCATTTGGAGGTGGTACTTGTACATTGGCCTCCTATGTTCCTATGGTGAGAAGGAGCCTAGTGACCTTCCCCATCGCGTTGGGGTAATGGAGTCACACAAAATTATATAAGCACACTTCTTGAATTACAGTATAATGGGAACTCGTAATAAAATTCGAATTGTTTGAAAAACTTATCGAATAAATGTTGGTTTTGAAAATTGTTTATTATTCCTTGAATATAAGTCCTACCAAGTATACTATTTTGTTATAAATCACTTTGCTTGATTTTGATAGCGTACCGTGCAATTGCATGATTGTGTCTCGATTTTCTTGATTTTAGGCAATACAATGGAATACTGAATAAGATCGCTTCCGCACACATACACTCTAATGACAAAGATAAATTGGGTATATCTCCATATTGGGTTAGTATGTCTTTTATTTATCCAGTTTTTGAGTTATTTATTTCTTATTATATATGCCAGTGTGATAGATCATATTGGGCCACTCAGGGACGGGCGCTTCAATCCTTTTACCACTGTCTAGGAAGTGGGATTTGGATTGGGGTAAGAACGGTTCCGTGACAGTTGGTACCAGAGATTACACACTCCCATATACTTTAAGTAAATAATTTCTCAAGTCTCTTACACCCAAGAAACCCTAAAGTCCATAATGGTGAAAATTGAGGTGTCTAGGCTCGGGGTCCTGGCATAATTTCTCCTATCCGTCTTCACGGTGGTTGAGATCCCCCGCTCTACCTGGCCTCAATTGATCCAGAACTGGACCTAAAGGTTCTCTTGAGAAACCTTAGAGAGTCTTCTAGCATCTCATCTCTTCTTTAAGGACAATCCTAAGCCACCCATGTAGATGAAGATTAGGTAGTCTTCTCATCTCATCATGTGGTCTTTTTCATGACCTTTCACCACATGATGTCTCGATTATGGGTAGCTTATGAATGGGAAAAGTAAATATTGCTAAATCTTGAAAGGTGATACCATGATCTGACTTTAATGTGAAAACTTGATTTTGATCAATTAAGCTTGAAAATCAAATACTCGCGTATGATTCCTGATATCATGAACACTCAATTTAGCCAAAACGTGACTACATGTTTGCTATGTTTGAGGTCAATATTAATAATCTTGATATGGTGTAATAAGAAGGACATATACCTTATACCTTAATGTTGATAAGGTCCCTATTTGATTAAGCCCATGTTGCCCTATTGTTGATTAAACCTCAAACATAATTAAGCAAACTCGTATCCTATTTTATACACATCTTGACTATGCTATCAAATGACTAAGTCTAGAACTCACAAAACCATGATGTAAGACTATGATGCAAAAAAAAAGTTTTCTTATTGACCATTGATGCCTTTTTCATACTTGATTTTGATATGATGAACATGGACCTAAACCATGCACCTATTCCAAATTATATGGCTACCTTGATCATGAAAGTAAAGATTTTGCAAATCTTGACACTATTGCCCTATTATCTTGAATTTTGATATTATGACCTTGTAAAACATGCTTTGATCATTGGTACTCTCCCTATTTGAATAAGCTCGATTGATAAAGACTAATGTAGGTAATGTGCTAGATTAGGGTAGTAGTTGACTCATGACTCCCCTAACCTAGGTCACATCCCTATTTTGACTACCTCTATATTTTCATATTGTTGATTATTTAGAGTTTGGAAAGGTATTGCCTTCCACCCTATTTGGATTGGTTGACCTAAACTTAGTAGGTTAAACCCATGGTTGATACTCGATCTTAAATATTGATTTGATAATGATCTTGATATATGACAATGTTGACTATAACTTGTGGTTTATTTCCTAGATAGACCTAGGTCTAGATCATTCATCAACCTTGGAAACATGATAATGAAATTATGATATTTTGCTCGAATATTGGTTGAATAATGTTGCTCAAAATTGGATATAGATGAATGATACCCCCTAAGGTCTAAATAGGAATCTAAACCCTAGCTTTAAAATTTTGGACCTATAACTTTTGATGCTTAAAATCTTGACTCTTGATTTTGATTAATGGACTTGTGACTCATGATTATCAATCTCAATAATGATACAAATCCTATGATCACACTATTTGGACCTTGAGATATATGACTAATGACTCCAAAATCCCAAAATTTGAAATTTTCGAAATGATGACTATTTTGACTTCTCGATTTATGAGTTAGGGTTTAGCTCCCATTAGGACTACGGTGGGACCTACCAGTGATTTTGAGCCCGAAAATCATGATATTGAAAGTATGATGTTGTCTTGAAATGTTGAAATGTGAAATCTCAAATCATGGACGCATAACCCACCTAGACCAATGGAGAAGCTAGGACCCTGAGATATTGGGATTGAAAGTCACCTTGTACACGTGAACTCTATTTGTTTGACCTAAAATATGATATGTCCAAATTTGTGATCAATATGATGTTTTCCATATTTGTGACTCATATAATGACTTTGGACAATATATGTGCTGATCTTGATACTCAATTGCTCGATGATGAAATGATGTTAGTACCAAGTTGATTATGATATGGAACATGGAATCTCAATTATGATGATTGTACTAATTGAAGTTTGAGGACATGATTTTGATTTTATATTTGAGAATATTCTAGTAATTGAGGATATGATCTGAATTTGAATAATTCTAACTTTGAGGTTGTTTTGAATTTTGGGGACAAAATTCTTTTTTAAGGAGGGAAGGATGTGACAAAGTGGATTTTAGCAAAATAATGAGATAATTAGTATTTGGACCTCATTATATTCTCTCATGGTCTCAAATAATTTTCTTGGCTTCATAATCAATATTGAGACTCAAATCCAAGATATGGTGACCAATGTGGATTTTATACACATTATAACACTTCAAATTGGATTCATTCATCACTTTGTCCAAAGAATCAAATTGGTCAATTAAACTTTGTCTTTTGGTTCTCAAACTTTTTCTATATATTATACATATTTTTGTGAAACTGTGATCCAAATTTGAGAACAATTGGACATTCCTACGATTTTCTATGAATTCTTGAAGTTTAGGTGTTGAAAACCCTTCATTTGCCATTTTAATTGATTTTTTCCACATCAGCTATCCAGGGAAAACCATCGGGGGTGCGTTTTGGCCCTTGGATCTGCCTCTCATGGATCCAGGCCAGATCTGATGGTCGTTGTATCATCTTCAACCTCCCGCTGATTGCAGGGAGGTATTAATGCTACCAAAACCAACAATTTAGCGATCTTGACCTCGATTTGAAAATCTGAGCGGACAAAAACACCCGCCTCATGATTTCAAACTGATCTAGCCCTACTTTGACTGGGTTTCTCGCCTTTTTATGCCACCAAAATGACCCCCTCGCCTCCCATTCTCATCCTTGTAGCCATGGTTGCTGCTCTGGGTCCTCTACCCTAAAATCCTTGCCCCGAGGCTATAAAAAGGCTCCCAATGACTCGCAGATACCTCACCTTGCTCGAGAAATCCCCATTGCTTGCTGTTTAATCCCCGAGCACCCCTTATCTTCCCTAACTTCACCTCCTTCTGCCATGGCGCTGCCGCCACATAGGACCTCTAGGCGTCTGCTTTCCTCACCATATCACCTCAATCCGTCGCCGCCATCCAACTCGTGAAGCCTCGGCAATCAAATACGACATGATTGCGGCCTCCATCAGCCTCTCCTACCCCTAACTCCCCTCCACGCCGACGACCCTACTCCTCTTCATTTCTGGGCTCGCGAGGACCTGCACGAGGAAGAGAGGATCCCAGACCGGCTGGTCCAGGAAGGAGAGCCCCGGTCCAATCGCTAGTTGAACCAAGGTCTGAAACGAGAAATCAAGTGTGAACCGGCCAATCAAAGGCCTGAACCAAATCCCAAACCAAGTGAGCCACCCCGCCTATGTGGCTCCATCTTGGCCATTCCTGGCGCATCTGACGGCCATCCCTTTTTCAATATAAGGTATTTTACCTCCCTCTCTACTCGAAAATCAATAAATCGTCTTGATCTTGATTAAATCATATCTAATGCATCTGAACTCCAAAAATTACAAATAAGTAGTCAATATTGATCAGAAAAATCTAGTGCATCGTTTAAAAATACTTTTGAGACCAGATTCCAAATGTTGTTTGTTGGTATCCCTATATTTTATCTCTTACTTATTTCATTTATTAAATGGCTCAATAATGATGTTAATTCTTGGAAAACCTAATATCTGACTCTAATGATTACCTTGAAATACAAATCTAGATCCAATCTAGTTGACTCTTGAAAATGAATCATTAGTGATCTTGATCTATTTTGATTCAATCTTAATTATAATGGATAATGAGTAAATCTTGATATTGATCTTAATCTTGCAAAACCCTTGATATAGTTTTGACCCAGCAATCTGATCTTGAATACAAATGACGTTAGAACAACATGATGATCTAAAGATTTGATGATGACTTGGATAGTGATCATAAATTAGGGTTAACACATATAATCCTAGAAAACCTAGGTAAGTCATTCACACTCGAATATATTGTATACTTGAAATAATGTTGGACATATTGGAATGTTGATTATAAGTGAATGACCCAACCCTAAGGTTGACAAAGGAAAAGTGTAACCCTAATATCAAATATTAAAACATGATTTTCTGGACATCATGATCTTGACCTTTGATCCAATCTTGATGATTTAGGATCTGACTCGAAGGGTTGACATATTGATTCAAATATTGATCATACTCGAAATCTTTGGTGAAAGGTACGCTATTATATGACTCCTCCTTGATTGTATTGAAGATACTTTTATGTATCTTTTGATTATATACTTGGCTATTTACTTGGATGAGCTATTGTTCCCTATGATTAGTCTTTTATTTTTCTATATTATATTTTGAAAAACATGAAAACATAAATTGCATGCCCATTATGACTGCCCGTATATTGATAATGATGATGATATTGATAATGTTGATAATGTTGATATTGAGTGCAACAACCCCCTCATTTGGAGGTGGGACTTGTACATTGGCCTCCTATGTTCCTATGGTGAGAAGGAGTCTAGTGACCTTCCCCATCGCGTTGGGGTAATGGATTCACACAAAATTATATAAGCATGCTTCTTGAATTACAGTATGATGGGAGCTCGTAATAAAATTTGAATTGTTTGAAAAACTTATCGAATAAATGTTGGTTTTGAAAATTGTTTATTATTCCTTGAATATAAGTCCTGCCAAGTATACTATTTTGTTATAAATCGCTTTGCTTGATTTTGATAGCGTACCGTGCAATTGCATGATTGTGTCTCGATTTTCTTGATTTTAGGCAATACAATGGAATACTGAATAAGATCGCTTCCGCACACATACACTCTGATGACAAAGATAAATTGGGTATATCTCCATATTTGGTTAGTATGTCTTTTATTTATCCAGTTTTTGAGTTATTTATTTCTTATTATATATGCCAGTGTGATAGATCATATTGGGCCACTCAGGGATGGGCGCTTCAATCCTTTTGCCATTGTCTAGGCAGTGGGATTGGGATTGGGGTAAGAACGGTTCTGTGACATAAACTCATTAAGCAAGTTCAGGGGCCTTACATCTGCCACCTTGTTATTACAACAATGCATTGTCGTCTTCTTAAAGAAGTTGTTTGTTCTTAAGACTCTTCTTAAGGGCCTAGGTGTCTATTTAGTCCATGTGGATGCATGAACTCTTGGTGCACCACCTTGGTCCCCAAGAGTAAGGAAAGCTTAGACTTTTTGATGTGCTAGCATTTATCACTCTCCTTCTCCTCTTATTATGGGTTGTTGTATTCTGGATGAGTTCTTCTCTCTCTAAAAGGAAGAACTGTTAGAAAAATTGTCTCACAATGTCTCTCAAGTTTGTCTCATCCCCAAGGACATACACCCCTATTTATGGTAGGGTCATGGGCTTGAAATTTCCAAAATCCATTCATGTTCCTAGTTACAACTGAAAACATACCAAAACAAGGAAAACTCAGATAATATTCCCAATCACCCGACTATATTGTCTAGTAGCTTGACTATGACCAATTTGGATGCCCATTCTCCCAACTAGCTTTTACCCAATTGTGTGAATCATCAGTCCTGGTCTGACTTTGTTGGCCAATTCAATTCCCAGTCTAATAAAGGAAATTTCCTTTTTTATGACTTGGTCTAGTCACCCAATTGGAATTTATAGTCACCCAACTCATCACCTTCCCAAGGTGATGATTAATAATCAATTAATTTACTGAAATCCATCTAGTTGATCAATTGGCTAAAACACTCAACCAAATGGGTAGGGAATCAACGTGTACTTGATTTAAAACAATTATTATCATATATTTCATAACAAACTTCAATTTCCTTACGCTTCTTGATGAGTATGACCCTGTAGGTTCCACATTAGATTTCTAGTGATGTTCATAACCTTACAAATAAGCATTGATTTCTATAAAGACATCATTCCTACCAAGGTAATTAAAATTAGTTGAGAACATCTTCAACCTGGTAAAGTGACCAATGTTACCATGAGTGTATAATCCCTATGTCGCAGATATCTAGATTGAAAGTGAGGCATGGAATTGCCATCCTATTAACATTCAATTTATATTCCTTAAACTAGATTAGACTTTTGATATTATGTGAGCTCAACATTGCATATTGACCCACATGTCATGGCCATGCATTTCATAGTGTCTCTTATCATGAAGACTACTATGACAAGTATGATGACTCCATGCCATTCTCAATTGGCTTGCCAACACCAAATATTCAAATTGGAGCTGACTTATATGTGTGTGGAGATCACATTGAGGGAATGTTAATTAATAAAATATCTCAATATTAGAGGCATGTTTTTATTTTTTAAAATGTTAGATGTGCATTTTACAATCTTATATTGCATTGTTTGACTATTTTTATATGACATTTTTTCAAATGGCATGTGACCATGAGTATGATTACAGTGATGATGATTATCGTGAAGATGAGTAGCATCATGATGTGCACCTTGACTCTGGTGTAAGTTCTGTATTATTTTATTACAGAGATCTACATTTTATAATATGTCCATCTTGTTGTATTGTTTTATCACATTTATAAGTTATATCTTTTTATGACCTATATGTGTTTTTTTGTCAATTTTAGGTTAAAGATATACGTCCTGTGGATCTTGTTCAGTTTGATGAGCAACATAAGCATTGTGCAAAAATAAGGGGCATCTCATGATGAACAAGTTGATGCAACAAAGGGGTAACAGATAAAAGTTGGTCGTTGAGTTTGATGATGCAAGAAGTCTTTTTAGAAAGAACTGCATCTCTTTTATAGCATATCTAGGGGATCTTACTCATAGCGATTGTAGTGTAGCAGTAGAATCTTAGCATAAAATTGATAAAAGCAAGAAAGACTTCATATGTAAAGAATTATGTGTGAGATATTATCATTTACAATTTTGTTTTTAAAGCTAATTTCAATTCTATTTTTAAGAATATTTCATTAAGTGATATGAACTTTTATAGAGCATATATGGTCTGGATGAAAATTGTATCGCAAAAGGTGATGCAACGTTGTGGGAGGGTACTGAGGAATTATAGGACAACTCGGACAAGACTATACATATGGGAAGTTGAGAAGAGGAACAAGTCATCCACTGAGCAATAGAGCTATCTTGACCCGAAGATGTGGGAGGTGCTTGTTGCTCTGAAAAAAAATGATGAATTCAAGGTACTAAACCGCACTCCCCATTTTGAATGCAATTTACCTTGACCTTGATTG
Organism: Alisma plantago-aquatica; assembly: GCA_963693085.1. Lineage (NCBI taxonomy): Eukaryota > Viridiplantae > Streptophyta > Magnoliopsida > Alismatales > Alismataceae > Alisma > Alisma plantago-aquatica. The sequence continues at coordinate 426,399,024 of OY856412.1, read as the reverse complement.
TTATGTTTTACTTACAAATTACTATTGATGATTGTCTCTAACTAGGCTGCAAGCGATGCTCAAAGATAAAGGTGAGCAAGAACGTGCACAACCACACGATGGCTTCAGGTGGATATGCAAATCTTCGCCAAAAGCTATTATAGGCATCTTCTTCTTAGCATCCTACTCCTGGGCTTGTTGAGTCCTCTACTACTAACATACCTCTACCTCGCCATAATGTGTGGATAGCTGGGAGGCAAAAAAAATCTGGAGAAATAACCGACCATGAACTACTAAGGTGGCTGCAAAAATGGTAAAATTCAACTCTCAGAGCAATTAGTATCAATGATTGTTATGTTTTACTTACCAATTACTAATGATGATGATTGGTGAGAGATCCACGAGGAAAGGAAACAAGGCAAGTTCATCCCTGAGGGCACAATGGATGAGTAACATTTTCTCTGGTAGCCCAGAGCATCTTGGGTGTGTTAGGGCTGCAGGCGCTGGTGTCGGTATAAGAGCGCTCTTTGGGCCATCAGATCATAAGGGCAAATCTGTCCTGAAAGGGAGATTCACAAAATAGGAGGTACAAGAGTAAATTACAAATGGAATTTAGGAAGCAATGAGCCAGTATCATGCCTCTTAATCAACTTCTCAGATAGTACTTGTGCAGCCCCACTCTTCATAAGAGGTGGACCACCCAGCGACAGAGTTGGTTGAAGTAATCTTGTAGACCCGCCACCTAGAACATCTGTTGTAAGTATTTTTATGACATAGTAGTCTTTTAGAATGATTTTTATAATATATATAACACTCTACATAATTTTTTAGGGGTTGAGGCCATGCCGTCTAAAATTACAAGAATATGTTTTTTTTGTGGGTGTGGCTTACCCACCCCTTGCAGGTGACATGATTCATGGTGATCCAATGCCCGCCGATGTGATTTATGTGACTCCGAGGCTTGTCTACCCTATTGGGAAGCAGACTTCACTGCCATATGACCACCTCGATCACGACACTATAGGTGAAGCAGAAGATGGTGTGATTGCGTGGCCCAAAGTAGGAGTTATCTATATTGATGTATGGTAAATTTAGATTGTGTTTGTATTTGTATATACATGACAATTGATATGAGATTATATATATGCAAGACATAGGGCCTACGAAACCCCTTATAGCTTTCCCTCCACCTCCACCTCCTCCTCAATTACCTCCTGGCTGGTTTGCACCCGACCTATTCAACTCGATAGGTCCTCAATTCAGGGGTATGGCACTATGGATAGGCGAACTTGAAAAACACTCACCTATGGTAGTTTCTATTAAGGAGGACATTGTAGGTCAACCTCATGATACTAGTATATTTCTATAAGTTGTTTTGGAGTTGTTTGGTTATGCTTAGTTGAATACATATGTGATAGAACTTTAGATATGGTGAGATCTTAGATAGCTTTATATATTTTGATCTATTTTCTTATATATTAATGCATAGATGATATATATTTTGCAACCACTTACATAGGGTATGTACATAGTTTTCAATGGCCCATGTGATATTTCTAGTTTCATCATCGATCAATCGTGTAATTAAAAAACCCACATTTGTTACCTCATACTACCGCATTTAAATATTTTGATAAAAAGAAAAAAAATCATGATATAGCTTCATACAATATTGAATAGACAATCACTAATCCATATATACCAATTCATATAACCCGTTTGCAATATCTTAACTCGGTGACGCAGAAAAGGCCGAACTAATTTGGTACACATCCCAATCATATAGCCTCCGTTTGGTTCGGGATATCAGCTGGATTTCGGCTTGTCTTATTATGCCACGTCTGCGCCACATAAGTTGGATCCAGTCCGATTTGCCAGATGCGCGTTTGGCACAGGTTTTGTAATCCACAATGTTGAATAGACAATCACTAATCCAATATATACCAATTTGGATAACCCGTTTGCAATATCTTAAACTCGGTGACGCAGAAAAGGCCGAACTAATCATTTCACATCCACTGGTGGGATTGAGGAGTGAAGCTTTTACAGCGGGACATGCTGCCCTTAAAGCTGCTTCAGCCAAAGTGGGTAAGCATGAGAAAGCATGTATTGAGAATCAACATGCCTTTATTCCCTTTGGATTTGATACTTTCAGATTCTTAGCACCAGAAGCTGTGGAGCTTCTTAAAAGAGTCCAAAAAGTTATGAATAGTAATGTTATGGCTCCCAAGTGTATGGATATTGTATTTCAGAGGATTGAATTTGCTATCCAAAAAGGACTAGCGGCGCAGCTTGTTGCCCGCCTATCCTCTTCTTCAATATAAATCTTTTCATGATATATAAATTTATCATATATAAGGGCTAGAGACGGTTACTTATGGAGTGGATCCGCTACTTCGTCAAAGCAAAAAAGAAATGAGCTCAGATCAGCTAATTTCGTCAGGAATAGGACAACGCGGCCAAAGAGCTTGGACGCAGGCGCGGATGGTAATCATCACTGCTCGACTACGGAGGCATAAGTGCTCAAAATCGAAATGAGCTCAGATCCGCTAATTTCGCCACCAATATGACAACGCGGCCAAAGCTTGACCGCAGGCGCGGATGGTAATCATCACTGCTCGACTAATGCGCGCCACTCCCAGACTTTAAAGTATGCTCGACTTCCGTAGGCCGTCAGTATGGGACTAAACAGAGGCAGCAAACTTCAGAAGCAAATTATCGGTACTAAGCTACTCGGCTTATCTGCAAACTTAACAATGCGATCATGGTTCGTAGCGGACGATTTTGGTGGTGGCCAATCCTTTGTCCATGAATACCAACATTTATAACAATTCAAACACGACTTTAACCAAGTAATCGCATGTAGGTATGGCAACGATGCTATAAAAAATCATATCGGTAGTAGATATCCACACTTCATTTTATACGACATAGTCACATCAAATGATTTCAGTGTGAATATGATTATAAATTTTTAAAATTGTTGTGGTGTTCTGTAATTATGTTTTTAAAGAAAAAATATATATTATTAAAATTAGACAGCAGAAATTTTACTTTAAATATATATACATATATGTGGAATATTATTATGATCATATCATTTGTTGCCATTCTCAAATAAATAATTTGAACTCTATGTTTAAATGGTATTTAATGTATAGAGAAGTAGGGTCTTTTACCTTTTTTGTAATTATTGCACACATAATTGTCCTTTTTGAACAATTAGTAAACATACATGTATCAGTTATATGTGAAAATATAATCAAATATAATTTATTTTTATATATTTTGTACTCAGTATCTAGATGTGCATTTTTACAAATTTATATAGTCATCTGTATAATGGTGATCGAGAGAATTGGAGTCGGAAATCATCTAATATATTACAGTTGTACACTCAAAACTTGGATTCTAGTATAAATGGATAATTATACTTTTAGGGTGTGAAACTAGATTTACTGCCAACAAGGCTATAGTGTACGTTGAACCATGATTTAGATATTGCATGAATCAATATACGTAGGTGTTAACTAGGATTCAATGTAAGTTGAATTGTGATTCAAAATATTGCATGAACCAATATATGTAGGTTGGGATTGGGATTCAGTGTAATATTAACCAGCATTCAATGTAAGTTGGACCAAATTTTGTCTATGCCATGAACCAGGATTCACACATAGAGTGAATAGTGTATATATAATGATATTTACCAAGATTGTAAATGGGAATTATATTCATTTTTACTTTTATCTTAGTGATTATCACTTCATTCTGGTTAATTAGATGGACCAATTCCTTATATATTTCCCCACACCCAGTACATCCCACCTTATTTCTTTAAATTGATGCCTCTCAAGATACCAAGCTATTGTTACACAAACAAGACATACAGTAAAAAATTGCATAACTAAAATAACAACAATTATTGTATGTATGAAAATTTAAATAAAAATAGATAATCAATCATATATATTATGATAGCAAGGTTAACTCAACAATCTTCTTTTTTAATATGACCATTGTAAGGAATATTCATATGTAATCTCTGATGTCAAACATCAAGATGTTCTTAGATGAAAATTTAACTTGTTCTAACATATGTCTCAATCAGAATGTATGTGATTAAGAAATGGTAATTTGCTATATTCTCTCCAAAAAATCAAATCACTTAGCACAAGATACTATTCCAATTGCATTCACCAACATTAACATTACAAATTTATACTGGTGATCCTAACAAACTGCTCGAATGCCCTAGCCCTAGCATCATTCAAGATTGGCTCCTAGGAGATGGGGATGTACGTAACCTCGACTAGAGTGATATGTCTAGTCACAACATTAATGGCATTTGACATGCCCCACCCCTCTGAATAAGATATTATAGATACATATATCAATTCAAAAGGTTGATTCAAGACAAACTGAATTAGTCTCAAGTTATTGGTTAAGTCTAACACCATATACTACACTTGAAATTTGTTTTGAGAAAATGTATTCATGGAAATACAGGTTGAATCCAGTCGACATGCCACATGAAAGATAGTCCTAATCTAGATTGAATCCCAACAAAAATATAGGGTGGAATATCTTGATGGAAGTTTGGACCATTAATCAAATGTTGTTCATATGGTACATGAATCAAACAAAGTTGCATACATCGTGGATTTTTTAGAAGTAGTTGAAAACCAAAAGTATGTTAAATGAACACAACTTAAAATATGGATTCCACTTAAAAATTGTGATTATTTTAGTGGTGAAGTGGAATTTAACTCAAATGGGTAAGTCTCATGACCAAATGCATTAATTTCAACCCCCCTCACCAATTCAATGACAAAGTATCTACATTTAGTTCCACCTGCAAATATGTTTCCTTACCTTAGTAAGCAATAGCCCAGTCCCAATAGCATTGCATGTGTAGGATTCCATAAAAGTAGTTTCTCTATAAAAATGGAAAAACATGCATCAACATCTAGGAGTTGGGGAAAGGAGTATCAAAGATGGTTTTGAAGTAGGTTGTTGTGGTTGCGGTTAGTATGGTTGTCAGAAAGGTTGTAAGGTTCAATTATACCGAGATAGGCATGTCTTGTATATTAATTTGTTAGAGACATATTGTTTATACTATCATTATTATACATCTCATCTTTATAGTATTTTTTCAAAAAAAAAAAGACATAAAGTGAATTAAGATTCATGTATATCATAAACATATGTACAATTAGGGCGTGAAGTAGGATTCTGTGTGAGATTAACCAAAATTTGGATATTTCCTAAATTGATCTACATATATGTGTGGATAATGATTTAGTATGATTTGAACCTAGATTCATGTAATGTGAACCTATGCACATGGGTGTGAACTAGGATTTATTATAAGTTGAACTGAAATTTAATATAAGGTGAACTAGGAATATAGTATAGCATGAATAATTGAATTCTTAGGGTGAGAACTAGGATTTAGTTAAGTAAAACCAAGATTACAGTATTGCTTGTACCATAGTACTTGTAGGCTTGAACAAGGATTTTTGTAAGTTGAACCATGATTAAGATATTACATGAACCACTATATGTAGGACTGAACTATAATTAAATTTAAATTGAACCAACATTCGATATAAGTTAAATTAAGATGCATGTGTAGAGTAAACCATAGTGTGAATAGTTTACATGTAACGAGACTTACCAGGATTATGAGTGTGAAGAATATTCTTCTTAGTTTGTATTGGCCCTTACCACTTTTCTTAGTTAATCACATGGAGTCATGCCTCTATAGTTTTGTCCACTAGCCATCACACCCCACACAATGTCTTGAAGTAAATAGCTCTCAAGCTATCAAGATATCATTATACAACCCATATATAACTAAATACGTAATTGAAAAAATTAACATTTATTTTGTATCAAAAAGGGAAATAGAAATAAGTACTCACTCATAAAGATTATGATAGAAAGAGAAATCAAGATATTCTTTTCCATTATGACCACTGTAAGGACTATCTTACATGTTCAACATTAAGATGTTGTAAGACTACATTCCACCTTGTTCTAACAAATATCTCAATCAAAACACATGCACAACTCAACAAAAAAAGGAAAATTTTTCTTTTTGTTAGAACTTAAAAATCAGATGTCACAATCCACTAGATACTACTCTGATTGCTTTGACTAACATTAACATTCCACATGTACGATGTTGACACCAACCAATTACTTCACTATCACTAGATGTATCGCTCCAACATGGTTCCTAGGAGAGAGGATTGAGTAGCCTTGATTACAAATATGTGTCTAGTTATATCATTAATAGTAAATGACTTACGCACCCTAGAAGCCTTGATTACAAATATGTGTCTACTCATATCATCAATGGTAAATGACATACCCACCCATCTCAATAAGTCAACAATTAATTCATATATCAGTTGGAAATGTAGCCTCATCTTGAGATGAGTTGGTCTATAGATATAGATTATTCACAACTAGCACCATTTTTTGGGATCTCTTTGCATAAACATGTATTCAAGGAATGAGGGTTGAATCATGCTAATGTGCCAAAAAAGAAAACTAAATCTGATTCATAGGCCAATTTTTATTAAAAAAATCTGATTCATATCCCAATCCAAATAGGGAATATGCAATCTTGACGTGGAATTTTGACAATTGATCAAGATGCGGCTACACCACAGTCAAAGTTTCAAACAAAATTACTTTCCATGTGTCTAACTTTTTGACCATGGTTTATTTACATGTAGTGGACAAAAGCACAATTACAAATAATGATCAATTTAAAGATATTTATACAACCTATATGTTCTATAACAAAATACATAATCAAAATAATTTAAAGTTTATTGCATATCATAAAATTCATAAAATTATGGTCTAAAGCAAATTCAACAATCAACTTTTTTAATAGACCATTATAGGGACAATCTTGTGGTTTTTCAAGTGGAAATATGGCCATTAATCAAAATGTGATTGTATATTAGTCAAAGAATCAAATTTAATTATTTTCTATGCATCAAACTTCTTTACCATGTTTGTTTTGGAAGTGATGGACACGCAAAAATCCAACAAAGAAATTAATTATGTATTATAGATCAACTTAAAGATAAGAAGATGTATAATATGTGTCATAACTGAGTTTTAAGTAGCAACTTAAAGATAAGAAGATGAGTATCATATTTTATTTAAATTTTTTGACATCCCAATCATATAAATATAGATTTTTTCACAACTAGCACCATTTTTGGGATCTCTTTACACAAACATGTATTCATGGAATGAGGATTGAATCATGCTAATGTGCCAAAAAAGAAAACCAAATTTGATTCATAGGCCAATTTTTATTAAAAAAAATCTGATTCATATCCCAATCCAAATAGGGAATATGCAATCTTGACGTGGAATTTTGACAATTGATCAAGATGCGGCTACACCACAGTCAAAGTTTCAAACAAAATTACTTTCCATGTGTCTAACCTATATGTTCTATAACAAAATACATAATCAAAATAATTTAAAATGTATTGCATATCATAAAATTCATAAAAATTATGGTCCAAAGCAAATTCAACAATCAACTTTTTAATAGACCATTATAGGGACAATCTTGTGGTTTTTCAAGTGGAAATATGGTCATTAATCAACATGTGATTGTATATTAGTTAAAGAATCAAATTTAATTATTTTCTATGCATCAAACTTCTTTACCATGTTTGTTTTGGAAGTGATGGACACGCAAAAATCCAACAAAAAATTAATTATGTATTATAGATCAACTTAAAGATAAGAAGATGTATAATACGTGTCATAACTGAGTTTTAAGTAGCAACTTATAGATAAGAAGATGAGTATCATATTTTATTTGAATTTTTTGACATCCCAATCATATAATATAAGGCCGTTCACATCCGAATCATATGAGGGCTACGAGACCGTTACTTATGGAGCGGATCTGCTACTTCGTCAAAGCAAAATTGAAATGAGCTCAGATCCGCTAATTTCGTCAAGAATCTGACAACGCAGCCAAAGCCTGACCACAGGCGCGGATGATAATCATCACTGCTCGACTAAAGTGTACCGCTCCCAGATTTTAAAGTATGCTCGATTTCCATAGGCCGTCAGTATGGGACTAAACAGATATGTGCGCAGCAAACTTCAGAAGCAAATTATCGGTAGTAAACTACTCGGCTTATCTGCAAACTTAACAATACGATCATGGTTCGTAGCGGACGATTTTGGTGGCGGCCAATCCTTTGTCCATGAATACCAACATTTGTAACAATTCAAACACGACTTTAACCAAGTAATTGCATCTAGGGATGTCAATGATGCTATAAAAAATCATATATGTAGATATCCACACTTCATTTTATACGACATAGTCACAGCAAATGATTTCAGTGTGAATATGATTATCAATTTTTAAAATTGTTGTCGTGTTCTGTAGTTATGTTTTTAAAGAAAAAATATATTATTAAAATTAGACAGCAGAAATTTTACTTTAAATATATATAAATATATATGGAATATTATTTTGTTCATATCATTTGTTTCCATTCTCAAATAAATAATTTGAACTCTATGTTTAAATGGTATTTAATGTATAGAAAAGTAGGGTCTTTTACCTTTTTTGTAATTATTGCACACATAATTGTCCTTTTTGAACAATTAGTAAACATACATGCATTAGTTGTATGTGAAAATATAATCGAATATATTTTATTTTATATATTATGCACTCAGTATCTAGATGTGCATCTTTATAAATTTATATAGTCATTTGTATAATGGTGATTGAGAGAATTGGGGTCAAAAATCATCTAATATATTATATACATTTTACACACTTATTTCATACAGATCTTGATTAATATTATGTAAACATGACAAAAAGGAAGTACTACTACAGAAATAGCTTATAACGTCACATTTAGAGGCGTTGGTTATTACAAAAAACTGACGCCTAAATCCTACAACGTTGACTAATTACAGAGACCGACATCTATATTTGAAGAGCGGCCAGACACGGGCATCACTTTTTATTTAGTATCGGCTCCCTATAATGAACCGACGCCTAAAATAGCCCGCTAAATCCAATTTTTCGAGCAAAAAAAATTCTCCCAAAGTTTCACATACGACGTCGGTTTTTGACCTAATAACTGACGCCTAAAGACGAAAAATTACCTCCAAAGGTCGTCGGTTTTTGTTTGTGGAAAAACCGACGCTGATAAGGTTTCGCGCGTCGTCCCCGCAAATTTTTTAGGGTTAAGATTGTCTAATAGACGTCGGTTTTTTCTGGCAACCGACGCTGATGGATATTAGGTGTCAGTTTTTTAAATAACCGACGTCGTTGTTAACTTAATAACCTCCGATCGATAGAGAAACAGACTCTTCCGCGTGCCCCATTCTCTCGGTTTCATCGCTAAATAACCCCCGCCCGAAGATGCTACCCCTGCTCATCGCCGCCGCCGCTTGATCAAGCCGCCGCCCGCTGCTCCTCACACTGCCGCTGCCGCCGCCGCCGCCGCCCCTGCTGTCTTCTTCCTCCCGCCCGCTAGCTCCTCACACTGCCGCCGCCGCCGACAGGGACGCCTCGCTACTCTCTTCTTCCTCCATGTCGCTGATAGGTAGGCCGCTGCCTCTTCTTCTTCCTCCACCTCTTCTTCTTCCTTCTCCCTCCTTACCAAATGGATAAAAGCAAGGCACGACCTGTGGGCTGGACACGACCCTGGCTGTGTTGGCCGACCACGGCCGTGCTGGCCAACACGGCCGTAGTCAGTCAACACAGCCACGGTCGTGGCCAACCCACACGGTTGTGGCCTTGCTTTTATCCATTTGGTAAGGAGGGAGCAGGAAGAAGAAGATACATTTGCAATTGAATACTAATGCTTGACCTAATTTTGTAAATTTTGATGAATGTTGAATTAAGATATTAAAATCCTAATACACATTTCACCATAATCTTGAATTAACTATATTGATGAAATCTTGTGATCAATCTATCTAAGATATTAAAACCCTAATGTTAAATCTCTAATTTTGTAGTGATGTGTCACCCTAACATCTACATGAATCCCTGTTGTATGATGTAGATTGATGATAATGCATGAGCTAGTTTGAAATTTTGAAATCAATTATGAATCTCTCCATCCCTAGGTCATAGTAATTTATGTGTAATCTTTATCTTGATGATGAACATGCATGGACACTCGAAATGTTGAAATCAATGTTATAGAATGACAACACATGTATTTGTTAGCCTAGAAACTCATCCAAGATTTACTCATTAGGAGTAAATCTTAGATAGTCCCCGGTTTGTGATTGTTCTTGAACACCTAATCTCACTTAGGATGTATGTGTATAATGTGTAATGGGTTTTCAAGAAAATTTCAGTAGCATTTCCCCGTTTGTTCTCTAAGTACATATGTACTTGGAGAACAGCGGGGAAATGCTGCCAAAATTTTCTTGAAAACCCAATACACATTATACACTTACTAGTGAGATTAGGTGTTCAAGAATGGGATAGGTGGTATACATTTATTATATATAAGAATGACAACACATGTATTTGTTGGCCTAGAAACTCATCCAAGATTTACTCATTAGGAGTAAATCTTGGATAGTCCCCAGTTTGGGACTGTTCTTGAACACCTAATCTCACTTAGGATGTTTTAACCATTAATTATATATAAGACCTTAAACCCTAAAGTTTTAACCATAAACCCTAATCTTTTAACCCTAGACCATAATCTTATTCTAATATATACTTGTTTTCTCTTTGATCATAGAATGGATAGATCATGGATGTCCATTCCAAATTGCTGCACCCCCGAGTTTGTTTCTGGTCTTGACCAGTTTATTAGATTTGTCGAGGAACATAGGAAACAACCCAGAGATAGGTTCTACTGTCCATGTAGGCATTGGGGTAACAACTTGCAAGTCAACACTGGTGACGAAATCAAAAGTCATGTCATGTACAATGGGATTGTACAAGGCTATACAGAATGACACTGGCATGGAGAGATTTCAAACCTGAAATCAGTAGATGTCGATAGTAGTACTTGTGTGGAAGAAGAAATTTCCTTCGAATATATCCCTGAGGTTTCTATCTATATGTTCATTTATAATTATATCATGTAAGTGTGTTTTTTTATCAAATTTTAGGTTGGTGATGTACCCCCCTGAAGAAATTACAACACTTGATGAGCAATAAAAGAAAATTGAGAAAGTGAGGGGCATCACAATGATGAACAAGTTAATACAGCAAAGGGGCAATGGACCCAAATTGCCTGTGGATTTCAATCATGCATGAAATCCATATGGAGTGAACCGCAACTCATTTGTTTCATATCTTGGGGTTCTTACTCGCAGCCATTGCAGTCCTATCCTAGAAACCTGGCATAAAGTTTCTAAGGGGAAGAAAGACCACATATTGAAGGAACTATGTGTGAGTTATTATTATTTGTAATTCTATTTGTGTAGATTATTAATTTTTAGGATACTAGTTAATAGCAATTCTATTTAATTTGCAGAGCATATTTGATTCAGATGAAAAGTTGCATCGTAAATGTGTGATGCAACGCTGTGGGACGGTCCTAAGGAACTATAGTGTCACACCCCGATCTCACACTAACCACTAATCACGAGATTAGGGCGCGACGGAGGAATTATCACATAAACAAATCACTGAGAACTTTTTCTTTCTAAAACCTCGTAATGATATCCGGATTATTGTTGTAAACTAAAACATAATAAACTATTGCGGAAGCATTTCAATTAAACTGGCTAGAGTGAGTAAACAGAGTTTACAACATGTAACATTGTTTAACAGAAAGTAAACATAACCGTTAATTTACACCCCAAAGGTACAGACCGCGCAATGGGGTTACTCACTGGTCGCCGACCATCTAGACTCATGGCTAGATCGGTCGTTTCACCCCAAAGGTACAGACCGCGCAATGGGGTTCTACGGTGTTGGGGCACCTAAGTCTATTAACTGATTAACATATAAACATTTAAACAGGAATATCACATTTACTGATTTCATATCAGATCACAATACACTGTCATTCTAAACCGACAGAGCAATATATTTCAAATCATTATAATTTCTGAGAAATTCTCATACCATGCATTCAGGCAAATTAGAAATACATAAATAATCCAACTTATTTCAATTTGGCACATACATAGAGAATTTACGCAATTGAACATCTTATTGCACAAATTAAAGAAATTTACTTCACATACAAGAATCATACTCAACATTTGTCAATTCTCTAAAATTCTCGAAAAACGTGCACATTAACCCAAATCTTGGTTTGTGCATCACTTAACTCAATTAAAAGTTAATTACCTATCACAACACAATTTAATAACAATACTTGAGAATTTCTGGAATAATTCAGAGAAATGTGCCATTTCATGTAAATATCAATTTACACATATTAACATCAAAAGATATATGCAATTAGGGTTTTATTGCATATTTTTATTTATTCATATCAACTTTGAAATCGTACATCTGATAATTTATCAGAAATCCCTATTGTCTGGGTTCATACCCAAACCATACCATTTTCAGATATGAATTTCTAATTTCAACATTCAAATAAGCAATTTAGGTTCCAATGAACCATATAAATCAACTAATTCAATCCACACTGATCAAATGCTAAATTTAATCATATAACAGCGTCTAGAAGCAGTTTATGAAATAAAAAGTCGGGCGACGCCAAACGCTGCCCTACGCCTGATAACGCCTGTTATCAGCGTAATTCGCGCACAAAACAGAAAATATTCAAACGCCTGAGTTTATTAATGATAAATAAATGAAATCCTACTCACTTTGATTCGGACTATCCGGATTCGTCCAGAATTGCGTCCAAGGCCTGATTCCGGGCGATTTCTAGGTTGTCTTCAACCTTCTAGAAGTCCTGTTCACAATCTGTAGCTTTACGCTTACAGCAGATTGCCGGAAAAACTTGAATTCAAGACTTGAAATTGACTAGCTAAGTACCCAAATCACTGGTGCTGGCCTTTGATTTTTGTTCGGATCTCCAAGCCGAGCTCAAGGGAAGCTTCTTGGCTGCTAGGTGCCCAAAACGGCACCCAATTGCTGCTGTAAAACGCAGCTACGGCTGCCGTAGATGCCGCTTGCCAAGCTGCAAGTGGCTTCTAGCCAAGGAAAGAAGAAGAAGATAAAGACGTCGTTGTGGAGGCTTGAGGATGTTGCGGAGCCGCCCCTTTCTTCCCCTTAGAAATTGGTCACGCGCTGCTGTCGCTGCTGGCTGGAGCGCCGCACAGCAGGTGGAAGAGTAGATTGGGTGCAACAGAGGGAGCTGCTAGGGCGTGGTGGAAGAGAGGGAAAGGGTGGAGGAAGAAGAGAGGAGGGAGGAAAGGAGGTTGACGCTGCTGAAGATGAGCTACAAATCCCAAATCGCCCAGCCGTTCGCCTCCCTTTTCCTCTACAAGTCACGCGTTACAGTCGGTTACCCGACTCTATTCATCGCGTGAAGAAGAAGCAGATAAGCTAGAGAAAGAAAAAAGGAAAAATGGAATTATAAAACAAAGTATTTGGAAAATTTGCAATCAAGTCCAAGAAAACTAAAAATGCTATAACTGTTTCCTCGGTGGTCCGATTTGACTATTTCTTTTTGTATTGTTTCAAGCGTGAGGTTCTCTACACCCTCAAAGCAAGAAATCACAATTATTATCTTGTCACAGCTGATCATAACTCTGATTGCATGTGTTCTTAATGCAACTTAATTAACTTGACGATCAACATTGATATCATCATTAATTACCTCAAATGATTAAATCTCAACTATTGATTTGCATATTAGCTTATCTTGATTAATCATAATGTTTAATAAGATAATCAATACTAATCAAGGTGTCATGCTAATTGAGGTATTTAGTGACTAACCTCAATGTGGGTTGTAACAATCTCCCTCCCTTATAAGAATTTCATCCCGAAATTCCTAAAAGAGAAAAGGAAACTTGTTACGCATCTCAGATTCAAGCTCCCACGTAGCTTCCTCTAGATTATGATTCCTCCACAAAACTTTCACTAATGGTATCTCATGATTCTTGAGTTTCTTGATCCTTCGATCAACTATCTGAATTGGTCCCTTAACATAGGACACATCTGATCTGAGCTGTGCAGGTTCTGGGTCAACTATCTTTTCTGTACCAGGATAGCATTTCTTCAACATGGATACATGAAACACATCATGTAGATTTGACAACTCAGATGGCAATTCTAACCTATAGGCTACAGGTCTAATCCTCTCAATGATAGGATACGGGCCCATAAACCTAGGAGTCAGTTTGCCTCTCTTACCAAATCTCAGCACTCCTTTCCATGGTGAAACTTTCAAGTATACTTCATCACCAACCTCAAACTCAAGAGGTCTACGTCTTTTCTCAGCATAACTCTTTTGCCTGTCCTGTGCAACTTTTAACTATTTTTTTTTATCACAGTAATCTTTTCAGTGGTCAAATCTACTATCTCGGGTCCAAGAATCTGCTTTTCACCAACCTCATACCAACATATGGGTGATCTACACTTTCTACCATACAGAGCTTCATACGGTGCCATACCAAGACTAGAATGGTAGCTATTGTTGTATGCAAACTCCATAAGGTTCAAGTGTTCTTCCCAACTTCCTCTGAACTGCAGAACACATGCTCTCAGCATGTCCTCAAGAGTCTAAATGGTCCTTTCTGACTGACCATCCGTCTGCGGGCAAAAAGCTGTATTGCACCTCAACTTTGTGCCCAAGGCACGATGCAACTGATTCCAAAACCTGGATGTGAACTTAGGATACCGTGCAACCTGAATATCTCAGTGTTGCCTGGATGCATGGCATACATTGATGCATGTGCTTCCTCAAGAATCTTTTCTTTCAAATCATTATCTCGAGGTACATGCAACCTGTCACGCTGATACAACACACCATCATCTGAAAACATGAACTCTGGTCTTTTCCCCATGTCATGTCATGCATGATCTGATGTAACTCACTATCACCCTACTGTAGTTCCTTAATCTAATCATAAAAGATAGGCTTGACTTCCATCTGTGCAATCAAACCACTCTACTTTGTCACCTCTAAGTCTAAGTTTAACTTTCACATTTCTACTAGCATGTCTCTCTCGAAACATGCAATAGAGAATGCATCAGCTACAAAACTAGACTTCCAGCTTAGGGCATCTGCTACCACATTTATCTTACCAGGATGATAATCTAGGGTCACATCATAATCTTTGATCAATTTTTAACCATCTGCGCTGTCTAAGATTCAGATCCTTCTGAGTGAAGATATATTTTAAGCTCTTATGATCTGTAAACACCTGACATGTCTCACCATAAAGATAGTGACGCCATGTCTTAAGAGCATGAACTACAACAGCTAACTTCAGATCATGTATCAGGTAATACTCCTCATTCTATGCTACTTACTTATTGTTACATTTCAAATTTATATCTTACTCTTTTCTCTAAGTCATTTTCATATTGTTTATCTACTTTTTAGATTAGCTACCTTTCATAGCAAATCTCATGATTTTGTTTTATAAGGATGCTAGTATTCAAGGTCAAATCACTGGTGATATCCCTTGAACTACTACAACCCTAAACATTCTAGGGTTTGGTCCTTATCAATAACATAGCGTTATTGTGATGTGACTATGTTCCCTTAGTTTGAAATTCAAACTTTAGATCTCATAAGTTTTACTAAATTCTTCCTTATCTTATCACTGGAATTTCCTTTCTCTTATTTGTTCTGGACTTTGGTATTTCCATGATATCTCTTCAATTTAATGGAAGCTTATAACGTAACATGAATATCATTTCAAACTGGACAAGCCATATATTCAGGTATTGCAAATATCAAGAGATTCAACATAATAAGCATGCATGCAGATTTCAAATTCTTAAATAATCTAATTACATTTTCACTTGTAATTTACTGAGAAATCAATATCAATATGCACGCAGGCAGACTGGAATTCTCAAATAAACAGAATGCATGTCAATTTGGCACTTTATACACTAAAATCGTGCAATTGAACTGTTAAGCATCACACATCTTATACTGAGAATTTTGATATCAAAATACTTGATTCATTGAACACCCTATCCTTAGGGTTTCGATTACCTCATTCACTTGATTGTAGTTCAAATCACAATATGATATCATTCTAGAACTGTCAGAACAGTGTACTTAAAATAATTGTAAATACTGAGAAATTCTTATATCATGCATTCATTTTCTTAATTACACATCTGTTCTTTATTTTAGGAACTAGTCTATTAGTCTATAGAGACTTAGAATCCAAAGATAGTATGTATGAATGCACTAAACTTTATAATAAAGATATACATGCCATACTCTCAATTATGTCATGTAATCCTCATTCCTTAATCAAGGTCATCTTTTCTAACATTTCTTTTTATCCAACTAAGTTTCTTGTCCTGGTCTTATGATTTTCATAAGACTCTTTATTTCTATGCACTTATTGTATATTCAACTCCTTTCTTCTATTTTCCCTTTTCTTTATAAAAAAATTATTTTACTCTATTACATGATCCATTCCAAAGTTAATTCTTACTATCTTAGCCACTACACACTTTTCTCCTATCTTTTTCATATTCTCATATTTAGAGTTCATAAAATACAAATCAATAAATTTAATTTGAGCCTCATATCGTGTTCATTCATTTCCAAATAAGGATTGCTCAAATAAGACTCCAACATTGGGCCTCTGATATTATTTCCAGCTACTTCTTAGCCGTTCTAATCTTTCCCTTATATCTCAACATCTTAGTGTATATACAATTTTTCACTATGATTCGGGTCTAAATTATCCAGAGTCTACATTTATTATATTTTTAATAGGAGTCATTAGATCCCAGTAACACATCCTGCCAGCCGGACCAGGACGAACCTGTAGTCCTGAAGCCAAGAGCTACTCGGGATTAACCAACTCCCATTAATCTCAAACATGTGGAAAGAATATCCACTCAGGGCAAACTCATTTAAACATAATTTCTGATCTACTTAATATAAAGAATATAAACACTAAATAAATCATTTCATAACACACAACAATATAAAAGAATCATGTTTATTCTACAAACTGAAAATCTAAATTCATGCATATAAGAGCATTTCTAATGATCTCCAATCAAATAAGCAATATAAACAAGAGTTGTATTGCATCCTATGTTTAATCTCTTACTCTTATATTACTTTCTGATTTCTTAACCCTAAGATTTCTAGGGTTTCTCTCTAGCCTATCCTTCCTCTGCATACCTGGCCAGGGCATCCAGAGAAGAACATACAGAGTAGCTTGATACTGGTCAATCTAAGTATTCAGACACCTGGCCAGGGTATCTAAACACTCAGACCTTCCAGAGCTAAAACACATCATTTATTATTCGCCTTACTTATAACTTTATCTTTTGACCTTAATGATTCTTAACGACTCAACTTAAGCTCATTACTTGATTCTCGTGACCACATCCTCTTTCTGCTATCTGCAATAATATAACAGAACACTTCCTGTTAGAAAATTACAGATAGAAGAAAGACTCATAAACCTTAATCCTATTGGTCTCTTATCGTCCCCTGATCTTGACTTAGAGTATTCATATACTCAACCTATGCTCTGATACCAAAAGATGTCACACCCCGATCTCACACTAACCACTAATCACGAGATTAGGGTGCGACGGAGGAATTATCACATAAACAAATCACTGAGAACTTTTTCTTTCTAAAACCTCGTAATGATATCCTGATTATTGTTGTAAACTAAAACATAATAAACTATTGCGGAAGCATTCAATTAAACTGGCTAGAGTGAGTAAATAGAGTTTACAACATGTAACATTGTTTAACAGAAAGTAAACATAATAGTTAATTTACACCTTTTACACATCCGCCATACATACTCTCTCTCACCCACACCATGTCCCAAGGATCGAGGGGAAAGGACTAAGAGACCTTTAACTAAACTAACTACATATACCTTCTACAGACTAAGCGTTAGGATGAAAGGATCCTTCAGATTCCTGCTGCTGGTGATGACCTGAAAATGTTTTGAGTAGAGGTATGAGCCTACTCGCTCAGTGAATAGCATTTCATTTAGCTATCACTAAACAACTCATCAGGTTTATAAAATTGAAATAAACATAAATACAGTACAAGCAGGGCAGTTCTAATGACATAGCAGATTACAGAATATAATTACATTTCTATGCAACAACAGATAATTTAAACCAATAAATAGATATAATGAATTGGTACAAAAGTTCGGATAATATTAATTTACTTTGATCCTATATGATTACATATTTATATTATTATGCCCCAAACATATGCAGCACACTCTACATATGAAGATCTGTAGCAAACTACGATCCCACCGTACAAGACTTAGCGACACACCCGGGAAATGCTAAGTCTGACTGTCCGTCCTGGTCTGCACAGGACTCTCAGGCTCTCAAGGGCCTCAGGCACTCAAGGGCCTCACATCACTCTCAGGCTCTCAAGGGCCTCACTGCAGTTCCTAGGCACTCAAGGGCCTCACTGCACTAACTCTGAGTGCTCTAGACTCCTCCTCTACCCTGAGTACACAGGCGCAGGGAGTCAACACTGGGTTACCACCAGAATTACTCAACTGGTTGGTGTTGGATAACCCTATATTACTCCAGTGCCACCGTGACACACGCACAGATTATTGTTGAACACTAGTCGCCGACCATCTAGACTCAGGGCTAGATCGGTCGTTTCACCCCAAAGGTACAGACCGCGCAATGGGGTTCTACGGTGTTGGGGCACCTAAGTCTATTAACTGATTAACATATAAACATTTAAACAGGAATATCACATTTACTGATTTCATATCAGATCACAATACACTGTCATTCTAAACCGACAGAGCAATATATTTCAAATCATTATAATTTCTGAGAAATTCTCATACCATGCATTCAGGCAAATTAGAAATGCATAAATAATCCAACTTATTTCAATTTGGCACATACATAGCGAATTTACGCAATTGAACATCTTATTGCACAAATTAAAAAAATTTACTTCACATACGAGAATCATACTCAACATTTGTCAGTTCTCTAAAATTCTCGAAAAACGTGCACATTAACCCAAATCTTGGTTTGTGCATCACTTAACTCAATTAAAAGTTAATTACCTATCACAACACAATTTAATAACAATACTTGAGAATTTCTGGAATAATTCAAAGAAATGTGCCATTTCATGTAAATATCAATTTACACATATTAACGTCAAAAGATATATGCAATTAGGGTTTTATTGCATATTTTTATTTATTCATATCAACTTTGAAATCGTACATCTGATAATTTATCAGAAATCCCTATTGTCTGGGTTCATACCCAAACCATACCATTTTCAGATATGAATTTCTAATTTCAACATTCAAATAAGCAATTTAGGTTCCAATGAACCATATAAATCAACCGATTCAATCCACACTGATCAAATGCTAAATTTAATCATATAACATCGTCTAGAAGCAGTTTATGAAATAAAAAGTCGGGCGACGCCAAACGCTGCCCTACGCCTGATAACGCCTGTTATCAGCGTAATTCGCACACAAAACAGAAAATATTCAAACGCCTGAGTTTATTAATGATAAATAAATGAAATCCTACTCACTTTGATTAGGACTATCCGGATTCGTCCAGAATTGCGTCCAAGGCCTGATTCCGGGCGATTTCTAGGTTGTCTTCAACCTTCTAGAAGTCCTGTTCACAATCTGTAGCTTTACGCTTAAAGCAGATTGCCGGAAAAACTTGAATTCAAGACTTGAAATTGACTAGCTAAGTACCCAAATCACTGGTGCTGGCCTTTGATTTTTGTTCGGATCTCCAAGCCGAGCTCAAGGGAAGCTTCTTGGCTGCTAGGTGCCCAAAACGGCACCCAATTGCTGCTGTAAAACGCAGCTACGGCTGCCGTAGATGCCGCTTGCCAAGATGCAAGTGGCTTATAGCCAAGGAAAGAAGAAGAAGATAAAGTCGTCGTTGTGGAGGCTTGAGGATGTTGCGGAGCCGCCCCTTTCTTCCCCTTAGAAATTGGTCACGCGCTGCTGTCGCTGCTGGCTGGAGCGCCGCACAGCAGGTGGAAGAGTAGATTGGGCGCAACAGAGGGAGCTGCTAGGGCGTGGTGGAAGAGAGGGAAAGGGTGGAGGAAGAAGAGAGGAGGGAGGAAAGGAGGTTGACGCTGCTGAAGACGAGCTACAAATCCCAAATCGCCCAGCCGTTCGCCTCCCTTTTCCTCTACAAGTCACGCATTACAGTCGGTTACCCGACTCTATTCATCGCGTGAAGAAGAAGCAGATAAGCTAGAGAAAGAAAAAAGGAAAAATGGAATTATAAAACAAAGTATTTGGAAAATTTGCAATCAAGTCCAAGAAAACTAAAAATGCTATAACTATTTCCTCGGTGGTCCGATTTGACTGTTTCTTTTTGTAATGTTTCAAGCGTGAGGTTCTCTACACCCTCAAAGCAAGAAATCACAATTATTATCTTGTCACAGCTGATCATAACTCTGATTGCATGTGTTCTTAATGCAACTTAATTAACTTGACGATCAACATTGATATCATCATTAATTACCTCAAATGATTAAATCTCAACTATTGATTCGCATATTAGCTTATCTTGATTAATCATAATGTTTAATAAGATAATCAACACTAATCAAGGTGTCACGCTAATTGAGGTATTTAGTGACTAACCTCAATGTGGGTTGTAACATATAGGTCCAATCTCACCTGAGATTACATATGCGATGTTGATAAGCGGTTCTTGATTGATTTCCAATTCCAGACATTGATCACTATTTCACTAACTCTACACTAATAATTTTTGTTTGTATTCTCTTTAAAAAATAAATTTAGGCAGAAGGAAGCCACACAACAATGGAACTACCTGGACCCCAAAGACTAGGAGGTGTTTGTTACCCAAAGAATAAAAGATGAATTCAAGGTATTAAGTGCCACTCCTAATTTAATTAATATACATTTTTATGTATTCACCTATTCAAGATTAACCTTTAGGTATTAAGCGATGCTCAACGAGCAAGGTGTGCACTAAATGTGCACGATCACACAATGGGTCCAAGAGGATATGCAAGCATTCACCAAAGACTACAGGTTGAGTCTGCTCAGCCTACTGCTACTCAAGAAACTGCAAAGTCCTCTACTACTACTCCAACACCTCTTCCTCTCCATGCTATGTGGATAGATGGGAGGCAAAACAAGGAGAGAGACATACCGAAGCCCTCAACTGCTGAGGCGGCTGCAAGAATGGTAAA
Organism: Alisma plantago-aquatica; assembly: GCA_963693085.1. Lineage (NCBI taxonomy): Eukaryota > Viridiplantae > Streptophyta > Magnoliopsida > Alismatales > Alismataceae > Alisma > Alisma plantago-aquatica. Next base: position 426,377,668 of record OY856412.1, on the reverse strand, counting down.
AATCAACTCTTAGAGCAATCGATCGATATTGATTATTGTTATATTTACTTACTAATTTTTGTTGATGGTGATTAGCGGGAGCTGTATGAGCAGAGGAAGGAAGGCAAGTTCATCCCTTAGGGTACAAGGGATGAACTGACAGTTGCTCTGGGTAACCCAGAGCATCCTAGACGTGTTAGGGGTGCAGGTGCTGGTGTGAGCATCAAAGCGTTCTTTGGGCCATCCCAATACAAAATTGTCCCAAAAGCGGGACTTTCACAAGATGAGGTAACATATTCTTATTTTAGAATGTTATTGCGAAAGGGAATTCAATAATCAGAAGCTAGCGTTTCTTTTATCCATGTATATGTAGATTCGTTAATTGATAGGAGAGTTGAGAAAGTACTTGATAAGAGACTCCATGAAGCAATTAGCAAGTGGCAAGCATCTCAGACTGCCACTCAGACAGTACCTGTGGCGGGCCGCTCTTCTTCTACTGCTCGTTTTGTAGAGGTTGGGAGTAATCCTATAGACCTACCACCTAGCACGTCCTCTGTAAGTATTTTTATGACATGATAGCTAGTCTGTTCAAGATGATATGTTTGTGTATATATGCATATAACATTCTTTACGTAAATTTAAGGGGTTGAAGCCATGCCGACTAAAAAGTCAAGAATATATCGTTGTAGAGGCGTCGTCTTACCCACCCCTTAAAGGATACATGTTTCATGGGTATCCAATACCAGATGGTGTGGTATGTGTGAGCCCGATACATGTATTCCCTGAATGGATGGATCTTGCACTGCCTCATGCACACCCAGATGCTGAAACACTTGGTGAGGCAGTAGGTGGAGTGATATTGTGGCCCAAAGCAGATGTCCTCTATACTGATATTGTATGATAAATTTCCATTACTTTAATTTGTTAGTGTGTATATATGAGTCAATTGATCTGAAATTATATATACATGTCGAAAATACGAGACCTGCTACATCTCGTCCTCCACCTCCTCGACTACCAAGTTGACTTCCAAGGGACCTACACACCTTGATAGGTCCTAATTGTAGGGGTGTGGCAGTATGGATCGACGAACATGATTTAAATTGTCCTATAATTGTTACTATTCCGGAGGATGCTGCAGGTAAATCATACGATAACAATCTATTTATACAAGTTTAGCATACGTATTAATGCATACGTAATACAAGTTATGCATACGTACGTATTAATGCATATGTATTAATGCAGGTCAATCATACAAAAACAAGATATTTATATAAGATATTTTGGAGTTGTTTAGTTATGAATGGTTGAACACATCTATGATAGAGCTGTGGATATGGTGAGATCTTGTTTATACATACATATACCTTGTTTTATATATGGTGATCTGGTTTCTTATATATTAATGCATACGTAATACATGTTTGTAGCCACTTACACAAGATATGTACAGATTTTGGGTTTTCCCATGTGGGATTTTTGGTTCCATCTTTAATTAGTCTTGTAGATACAGACCCTTCTTCAGTTACTTCATACTATTGTGATGATTTTGAATATTTTGGTAAAAATAAGGAGATGGTGATAATAGCTCCATTCAATGTCGAGTAAGTTTACTTTGCTTATAGTTTGGACTTAAGAAAATTACATTTTTATTGTGGATTTTGAGTTATTAATTTTTAACTTTCTTACCTGTAGTGGTAGGCATTGGGGGTTACTAGTTATTGTCCCCAAGACGTTCACTGTCTATTATCTAGATCCTGCGGGGAATGAGTTGGATACATTATATGGACATGCAATTAAAAGGCCATTATTCTCGTGAGAAATATTTTATGTTTTTTTTGGATTTGCATGGGCCGAAGCCCACCCCTCTCCAAACAGGTGCCAGAGCCCGGATGACCCAAGAGGTTGGTAAATACAGCTGACCCGAGCGGAATTGAACCAGCGACCCTTCATGAGGGGCGCACTGGCTTGACCGCCCGAGCTACATTGGTTGGGTCATATTTTATGTTTTTATATCTGTTAACATATGTTACTACATTACTATTTAATTATGTAATTTAATGGGTTACATTAACATATGTAGGGCTTTACAAGAGTACAAAAAGGCTGGAGGAAAGGTCCCCAGGAAAAAGGATCTGTCACTAATTTGGGAGAATGTGAAAGTAATTTCTTGACTCCAATGTATATATTATTTATGTGAACTGTGCTTATTTGTATTTTTGAATATTTTATATATTTCAATTTATAGTGTGCTACACAAGACAACGGTTGGGCATGTACCGATGCTATTTATAGACCTAATCATCAAACATGTCGTAATGGAAATCGATATGATACATCAAGTATTATACATAGTCTCATTAGATAATATGATATATATCAATATTATTATATTATTAATTATATATATACGTCATTCTCTTTATAGGTCTTTAAAACTGCTGACTTCAGCACAGGTGGAAAGCATTTTGATGTACATGCTCCCTATACGAGAGATGAATTAGATGTTGTAAGAGAAGAATGGGCAAAAGCCCTACAAAGAGTGGGAATTTTTAGATATAATTTTATTGACAATGATGACAATGATGAATAAAGAATAACTTTGTTCTCATAATTATTTTTGTGTGAATGTGAATGAATTTTTATGAATTGTCATATGTGTGTAAAGATAATCAATACACAAATGTTTCTACATGTGTCTGAATGTGAAAAAGATGAAATGAATGGAACTGCAGGTTGCTACTGGTTTTTATATGTGTGTGATGAAAAAATAATATAAATTAATTGTGCTTATACATGTGTATGAATCACATATATATTAATATTGTCCATCTTGTTAATTTTGCAAGTTTGTGGCCTGTTGTTGGCTGATATCAATGGATGTCGTAAACATGTAGTTCAGAATTGAACTGCATGTTCTCATCCTGCTGACCAGCCATACAGCAAGCCTGCAAACTGATAAGAAAAAAATCATAACATAGGCGTCGGTTATTTGAACAAAACCGACACCAAAGACATACGGCGGCGGTTTTTGATAAAAAAACGGACGTCTTCCCAGCACAGCCGTGGTGGCAGGCAGGGGATATGGCGTCGGTTATTAGCACAAAACCGACGTCGATTCAGCTGATACGTCGTTGGTTATCTTTCAAAACCGACGCCTATAGGCCCTTTGCTGGCACGTTTTTTGGTGGCGGAAAGCGTTTTGACGTAGGTTCTTTGAATAACTGACGTCTGTAACTATTCTATAGTGTCAGTTTTCTTAAAAAACCGACACCTATAGTCCCTTTGCTGGCGCGTTTTCGGTGACGGGAAGCGTTTTGGCGTCGGTTGGGAACCGACGCTGAAGGGTCCACCTTTAGCGGCGTCCACTTGGGTGTCGCTTGGAAACCGACACTAAAGCCCTTAATTAACCAATACTAAAGGCCTGTTCTGTAGTGGCTTCTATTAAGGAGGACATTGTAGGTCAACCTCATGATACTAGTATATTTCTGTAAGACGTTTTGGAGTTGTTTGGTTATGCTTAGTTGAATACATTTGTGATAGAACTTTGGATATGGTGAGATCTTAGATAGCTTTATATATTTTGATCTATTTTCTTATATATTAATGCATAGATGATATATATTTTGCAACCACTTACATAGGGTCTTTACATAGTTTTCAATGCCCCATGTGATATTTCTAGTTTCATCATCGATTAGTCGTGTAATTAAAAAGCCACATTTGTTATCTTATACTACCACATTTAAATATTTTGATAAAAAGAAAAAAATCATGATATAGCTTCATACAATGTTGAATAGACAATCACTAATCCATATATACCAATTCGGATAACCCGTTTGTAATATCTTAACTCGGTGACGCAAAAAAGGCCGAACTAATCCGGTTCACATCCCAATCATATAGTGTCTGTTTGGTTCGGGATATTAGTTGGATTTTGGCTTGTCTTATTATGCCATGTCTGCGCCACATCAATTAGATCCAGTCTGATTTGCTAGATGTGCGTTTGGTTCAAAAACCTAAAATGGTCCCGTTTCAGGTTACGTTATCCAGATATTTGGGTTGACTCAGTCCTGCTAGCAACATGATTTTGTAACCCAGTCCTGATTTGGCTCTGTCTTTTTGTGTATTTTGTTTTATCAACCAGACTGAAAAACACAAGTTACAATGCCAGTCCAATTTAATGATGAGATTGGTTTGCCAAGTAGGATTAACTCTAATCCAGATAATCTCGATGACTGGACATATCAGGTGTGTTTGGCAATGGACTGGATCGGGATTTGGGCGTGTCGCATAGTGCCACGGTGGCCCAATCAGGTCTGGCTTGGGCGAGAAACGCGTTTGGCTACCAACCCATTTTGATCCCCATTTTGGGATAACAAAATCCCATTATCTGGTTTAACTCAGTCCCCATCGAGGCAGGATTGGAAATCTTAGTCTGGTTTGGCTCGACAACCCTCCCTGAGCCCTCGCAACCCTGCAACCCTCCCTCTCCCTCTCACCCTAACCTTCTCCTCTCGGCGGGCTCCCTCCTCGCGATGCTTCGCTGCAGTCGCCCATCTTCACAACTGTTTGTCCGTGAGAAGTAAAAGTGAAGGTTGCTCGAGGTCGCATATGGAGTCCAGCGGTCGTCGGGTGAAGCGTCCACATGGAGCATCAATGCTGCCGCCTGCCACCGCCGGTCTACCAGGGCGGCTAGCTCCCTCAAAAGAAAGGTACCCATGCCCTGCCCTGCTCTTCTCTATTACCTACTCTGACATTGATTTGTTTTGTTGACACACAGAAAAAACCCAAGCTCGCCCAAGGCAATAAGAAACCCTAGCAAGTGTCTGTGTGCCTTCTTATTCCTCTCCTTCTGTTGTGAGGTTCTACACTTCCACATACGCCTTTTGGAGGAGTTGTTCACAGAAGCTGGTCGTCGTCCTTTGTTACTGAACTGCGGCGGTTCTCCTCAATCGTGCTCCGGCGGCCCTACCCAGACCTACGATTCCGCACTCTGTCATCATTCTCGCCCCCTTCTGCTCAGATTGGTCATGAATTAGAGTAGAGGGTGCTTTGTTTGTGAGGTCGATTAGGGCAGAAGTACAACAATCAGGCATGTGTATCGATTAAGTGGAAAATGAGCCGACAATAGCTGCAAACATTTGAATCGTTGTGTATGACACTGATTTATTCTACTTCTAACTACTACTGTTATCTAGAAATGCATCAAATTACCGCTATTATGTGTGTCTGTGTGCTAAGTTATAGTAGTATCTAGTAACCCTATAGCAAATGAAAGCAACTAGCATGCCTGATTTTCGAGATTTTTGTCGGCCAGGTTATTTTGAGGATATCAATATGTGTTAGTAGACCATAGTTGTTAGTCTTGTCCTAGATTTCCTTTTCTGTCATTTGTTTTTCCTCCTCTGGTTTCTGGTTTCTGTGACTTTGTCTTTGTTTTTCTAACATGATTGGGAAGTAATGGTTGTTAATGTCTTGGACATATCTGTTTGCCATACCTTTATTTAATGTTCTATTTTTTGTGATATCATAATAGTAGCATCATTTGCATATGATTTTTGGACAGAACAAGTAAACCCAATATGGCATAATTCTACATATTTTTTTGGTTCTCTATTAAAAGCTAGCTTGACTTATAATACTTATTTAGTTTTATTTTATGATTTTATCAAGTGAAAAGGATGTTATTGTGAATGTTGCATATAAAAATTAGGACTCCTATTTGTTTTCATCCCAATGATTTTTAATCAAATGAAATTAAATTTATGCCCAAGCATTCATATGATTCATGTATGCCTTTGTTGGTATTACATATAGAATATGCTCACGTGGTTTCAAAGTGGATATGAATCTGGAAATTGGTATTCTGGGAAAGATCATTCATGAATAGATAAAACCCACAAAAAAGAGTCAAAACTACCCGCATAAGATGCCTATATAGCTTGAATTTTACCAATATATTCGTGATAGTCAAATTTGAATTAATAATTAGGGTTGATTGGTCCCAACTTTAACAATAGTGGATGTTTTCCAAAACATGAGCTTTAATTTATAAATAACTTATATTAGAGTGATGAAGTAAATAGATTGCTTATGCTAAATTTGAAAATTGAATAGGTCTTATTTAGGCCAATTGATACATATTATGCATCTTCCTTGATTTTCCATTTCATTATCCGTGTTTGATTTCTTGAGGGCATGAAATGGTTCAAGATTAGGGAATTTGATAAGTTCACTTTGTATTGCATCTTATTTGCTTGATGGAAATATATGCATTGATTCATTGTCACTCTAATAGCATTGATCCATTGATTCACTAACCTACATGCATAATAGAGTCCATGTCATAATTCCCATTATATATCTACTCATGATCAACGTCCCCCCAATCGATGAACTACACTCCAAAAAGTCACTTCATAAATTCAAATATACAATGTGTAATTTCTTAATGGAGTAATTAAGGAAAATTGACATATTTACATCTTATTAAAAGAATTTGACCCTTGTTCAGGTTAGGGATGTCATTCATATTAGATAAAAAAGATGGTAGATTGTGCCCATATCATAGTACGAGGATGAAGACATCCCTGGAACCCTTTCTACTATGGATTTTAGCTTTCATTGATTTTACAGTCAACTTTCCTCTCTATCTTGCATTTAGAGTATCCATTATAAATCCTACAATATATACCATGGATGAACCTAATTTTTGCCTACATTAGCTCACCATGAGCAGGTAGTATGTTTGATTTGGCATGCGGGAGCAGTCATTGTTATTTCATGCTTATAATGAGCTTTTAATGAATTAAATGTTGTATCTAAATGTTACTCTTGATTTTTTGTTATCTTAATTTTATGTGTTGTTGAGATCGTACATGGATGAATAAGTAAATTTGAATGTAAGATATCAATCTATCATATGGTAGTGGTTAGGTTAACAGGGGAAACAACAACAGATTTAAAACTTGTCAAACTAAATAAGTATGAGGTCCAGGTTAGGTTAATCCCTACATCTATAGAGTGATGCCTGGAAAAGTTGTTTCCCTATATAAATGAATAATTTGTTTATTGTGTGGTATTTTACCATGAGATATGTGGTTAGGTGAAACCCACGACTCAATATTTTTCTCTTCATTTAATTAAACACATTAGTATATGTTTTATTTCTTCTTTGTTAAATTGTTTTCAGTTCATGTAAACCACCAATTAATCATAAAAAAGATCAAGCTTATTGAAACATTTGAATTATTGCGCTTAACAACATTTGACTCATCATGGATATGACCTCTATTATGCAAGTGGTTTGATTTATAACAGATATTCAAAATTCATGCAAATATACTAAATAGTTTACTATTATATTATCTATCAAAATGGCTGAAATTTTTATATTCCTTAATAAATTTTCATGTATTCTTGGATATGATGGAAACTATCCCAAAATGATGGATAGAGATGGAAATTCACATCTAGTTGAATATTTTAAATATAATTGTACTAATTCACAACAGATCAACTGTGGTGCTACCTATATATACATCTAGTTGGATATTTATCTATAAACATTCTTAGCACATATCTTCTGCTAGTAACCCTATACAACAGACCACATGTGGTGCTACCTATATATACTTCTTATTTTAGTTTTTCAGCTGTTTTCTTATGTTTCTGGTTCATCTATGATCTTGCTCAGTTGCTGATTGAGCTCCCTATATATGCTTGTTTGACTATTATTTCAAATATGTGTTTGTGTCTCTGCAGTCTGATTGTGTGTTTATTGTCTATCCTACAAAATTTTATTGTCTATAGTTTGGCAAGATTGTATTTAAGGGCATGTATTTAAAGCCATGCTCTGCTTTGTGCAAGGGTAGAAGTAACACATGTCAGATACTAATTTATTCTTATCATTGTAAACACCGCTCACTGTCATTATATACTGCAACACCTACACGAGTATGTCTTACGTAGACCCGAAGTACTGAATTGTTTGGTCAAGAGAGTATGATGCCGCTCTAGTAACAGTATTGTGGAGGCAATATGACTTAAGAAGGTGTATTGACGACCATTTTACTAAGGACTCTTGGAGGGAGGTAACTTCTGATGTGCATAATAGGATGGGGAAGGATGTGGATAAGTTAGACCAGTTCAAAACTCGATGGAAAAACCTGAGGAAGGACTATGCCGCTTTGAAGCTTGTGACCAACAAGAGTGGCGTTGGATGGGATGACACAAGGAACATGCCCACACTGCCTGACACCCCTGAGTGGAGGCAGAGCATTGTGGTATGTACAGTAATCACACCCTTAACCCCAACAAAGTAACGTCCTACATCTACACTTACATTCCCTAATATAATTTTTTTTAAATACTCAGGCAAACAAGGACCTTGCTAAGTTGCTTAGGTGCCCCTTTCCCCACTACTAAGACATCGAGATGATGGCGGGGAGGAACATTGCTAGATGACACCATGCAATGTCTTCTACGGACACATAAATCCCTTCCGACGTTGCCTCCAAGGATGATGTTATTGTCGACTTAGATTCGTCTGCTACACCCATGCACATAGAAACTGCATCAGGGGAGCCGAACATACGCACATCTGGGATGCAAAGCAAGGGTGACACCGGGGGAGGCGGAACAGATACCCTGAGTGTTGGGGGGAGGACTCCTCCTGCCCATAGGCGTAGGAAGAGACCATCAATGCCGTAGGAGCGATGTGTGATTTCTAATGAAGTGTTATCTGAATTCACACAGGTGTACGCAAAGGTTCACGAGTTAGGCACGGGTGTGGCAACCAGAGCCTTTGACAAATAAGAGTTTGCAACCATTTTACAACATTTCAATGACACTTTCCCCGATGCCCCCACTGCTATTTTTACAACACTTGTGAACTCCATAAAGGACTCAACAAACCACAACATCTACCTCAGCCTTCAACACACCCCTCAAAAGATAACAATATTGTTACAAGACCTTTGGGAAAGGTCCCAAGTCGACAATGCAACAACAATACCTTCAATGCCATCCTATTTTGTGCCATCTCAGCAACCATTTGTGTCGCACACCCCACCACCCAACTTCAACAGCACATCGAGCATACCTTCCATGTGGTATACTCCATCCAATGATGCTGGCCCTTTGGGATCATAAGTGGGAACTACCTTTTTCCATTATGTTTGCTATGTTTGCAGACCATCAATTTATATTAGCATAACTGTTGTAATAATTACTTTCCCGTACAGACATTTAAATTTGCTTCATTGTTGTAATAATTGCTTTACCATACAGACGTTTATTTTCCATACAATATAATTTGTTTGTAGTCTTCAAGCCGTTGTTTCACATGTCAACTAGTTTATATTATGTTCAAGTAGTTATTATCTTGTTGATATCGTCTTACTTGTAGGCATCATGTATGCCAGTGGCCAAACAAAATCACCTGACCTCCTCACACACATTTTAGATACCTTGTTTGGTCCAGCAAATCACATTGCCGATGCAATTGCTGAGTTGATTGCGAACTCCATCATAGACGACATTTCTATTGATGCTGACATACCACCCACAATACCTAGGTTAGTTAGAATAATGAGTGGCCACATAAAGGTCTTCGAAATATTAACCGGTCATGAACAAAGGGCTTATGACCTATACCGAATGTGACCACATACTATAATGGCCCTTGTGGACAAGCTTGAGAGTTGTGGCTTGTTACGAAGTACTAGAGGCATCACTTCAGTTGAGGTTGTATGCTACTTCCTACAGATGGTTGGCCATGGCCATACAAATCATGCTTTGGTGGAGGACTACATTCACTCTGGTGAGACCATAAGTAGAAAGTTCAACGAAGTGTTGGACGATGTATGTGCATTGACCCATGACTATATTGTCATGCAAACCACATTGACTTGCACGCCAACACATTCTCGTATATTGGAGACCCCAAGGTTCTACCCTTACTTCAAGGTAATAGTTATCCCCTACAAATTTATACTATTTTTCAAATATTTTGTATGTTTACAACCTATTTTGATGTTATAGAATGCCATCGGGGCAATTGATGGAACACACATCCCATTCTTGGTCAAACGAGACAAGCAAAATCGCTACCGAGACAGAAAAGGGAATGTCTCTCTGAATGTCATGGTTGTAGTAGACTTCTCCATGGAGTTTGCATTTGTCCTAACTGGGTGGGAGGGGTCGGCTGCTGACCAACGAGTCCTACAATCAGCAACGACCACTAGCGGGTTTAAAGTTCCCCCGGGAAAGTTTTACCTAGTTGATGCAGGGTATGCCAAAACTCGTAAATTTCTAGCACCCTATCGCAATACAGCTTACCATATTTCTGAGTACCGAGGAAACAGACACCCCTACGCCAGCAAGAAGGAGATCTTCAACCACCACCACGCTTAACTACGCAATGTTATTGAAAGAGCATTCGGGGTGCTAAAGATACGGTTTGCCTACCTTAAAAAGGGGGCGACATATCCTATTCATTCACAGTGTCGCCTCGTAATGGCTTGTTGTATCCTCCACAATTATATATGACGCCAACATGATGGCGAAACTATCATGGATGAACTCCCAGATGACAGTTCAACGTTTTTTGTTCCCCCTTCTGGGGTTGACCTGAGTTCCCTCCAACAAACAACTCCGGCCGATTCAAGGGAGGGCGATCTTTTACGTGAAACCATTTCTAATCTCCTTTGGAAAACTCATTGACCTCTAGCATTGTACTTGTCATACTTTTTTAACTTGTATGATAACTCATCAACTACGTGATCCTGCAACCCTAAATTGTTTGTTTCACGAACTGTTTTATGGATCCTAATCATAAACGTCAATTTGTGTTTTGGTAGGTTATCTTCAAATGGAGAATGGAATGTCTTGCTATACATGCGGCCTTCAATGCACTGTACGTGTGTATATGGATGTCGTAGATGCGACAAATGGATGTTTTGAAGACAACAACCCCCACAGACCATATTTTACATATGGTATGGGTCTTGTGCCGAACAGATGTCAAATGAGGTTGCTCGCGCAGTGTGTTCAACCCACAGTGGCCACGCTTACTGCAGTTAGGGATGCAATGCTATCACAACTTGTATATGCACGCAAAGAACACAAGCTATGGTCTGAACAATGTGACTTTGTCTGTTCGACAAGAGCAGACACCGATAGACTCCAACAAGATATTTCCACTCTACGGGAGAGGTGCCAGTATCTTCGCCAATGACTTCACATCACGAGCAATAACGACTCTTCAAACGAGGACGGATACAATACATCATAGATGTAGAACAACCTATCGTACTGAATTCACTTTTATGTTTGAACAAGAAGTTAGGCCTATTTTATGTTCGGAAATTTGTATTTGAAATTTATGTTCAGAACTCGACAATATTTTACTAATCATCAATCATGTTTTAGATGTCGATGAATCCATCTGAAGTTTCGAGGTGTGATTGTGGGTTAGATGCAACCTTGCGGCTTAACACGGAGGATGCAGGGTTGTATGATATTGGCATTTTGAGTGAAAGGTCGGGCGAAATGTATTACATATGTCCTTCTCGTGAGGTGCACTAGTAAATACATACATAATAGGTTGTCGTTGTGTACGTTGCACATTCTTTGTCATTCACTTAAACTTGATAATACATTTTAGGGAAAAGATCAGTGCAGATACTTCCGTTGGGTAGTCGATCTCCCCCCAACAATTGATTCTTTGAAAGCTGAGATTATGTTACTAATTTTCGAGGGCAAGTCACTGTGGGGCCAGGCAATGAACATGAAGGACTTTGTTGAAATTCATCACAACTACGATGATATATACACCCAAAAAAAGTATGAACATGAGGTTCTAGAACGCTATGTTGCCAGTCTGGAGGAAGATTGTAGTCTTCTTTTGGACATTCCTTCACCCACGGTGACGCCATAACGTTTAATGGTAGAGCTACATTTAGTTTGGTGTATCGATTTACATTGTCTACCATTTGATATTTTTAACATTAAATCTTTCTTAATTCATCCGTTGTATTATATTAACATGCTTTTGTTATTTATCGTAATGTTGGTGTATGTTTTATGGAGGGTGTATGTTTTTTCATCGTAAAGTTGTTGAATGTTAGTTAACATCGAATATGCATATTATATTCCCTTAATTATGCCATACACCCTTACTTCTTAAATATATTACTTACAAAATCTGTAATATGGTTGGGCCTCCAACGACACCTTATTTTATGTGGTGTACGAAGTTTGATATGGTCCTCAGAGGTATGATGAGAAACCAATACGAGTTGGGGAGATGTGTTAATGGAGTATATACTACACAGGCTTGGATGGAGGCATGGCGTGACTTTTGAAACATAACTGGGGAGACTGAGTTGCAGATGAGATGGCAACACGTAAGGAGGGAGTTCATAAGCGACAATTTTTTTATTTTGGGAGATTTATTGCCTCCCCCGCCATTGGCTGTCCAGCGCAACTTCGTGACGACTCGTCGCATTTACCCACCTGGGGTTGCTGAATACCTTAACACCGATGAGTGAATCAAACAACCACATTAGACAGCGAAAGTAACACATGAACTTGTAATATATTTCCACGACATTGTAGTTGTTTGTGTTTACTTCGCAACATTTAGTTGCAAAACTTATGTGTTGCATTGTTTTGTTTGGACCATCACTTGAAAAACTTCTACTTTATTGTTATGTATTGAAGGCATACATCACGTTCTTACTTGTTTGTCGCTAAGTTTGGTTGAAGCATTTATTTGTATTCAATATTGTCACAGTTATCTTACTATTATTGATATTTGCTAATACTTATATTTATTTATTAACTATAGATGTCTTCATCGCGGTCAAAGGCAACGACAAAGTTTGAAAAATTATTGATGTCTCCGTCAAAGATTCGAAAATATGTAGAAGAAAACCTTGTTTGCAAGAAACAATGTTGCGAGCCTACACGTGATGAGGGCACAAATGGGAGCCACGAACAAGCCAAGGGTGTTACTCTTCCTATTCACCATCTGCCGTTGTTGTTTCAGTGGCCAAAAGATGCCATCAAACAGGAAACCAATAAGTTGTTGAACGAAGCATGTCTTGTGTCATGGGACGAGTACGACGATGCCATGAGGTTGGCCGACTGGGACGTTCCTACCTGGGATCAAAATAAATCTTCCTCCACATCAAAGCCTGTCCCCCACAGTGGCTGCTTACCATCTTAGATTGTGTATCAGTGTCTAAGTCTAGGTCCAGGGCAGACCTCTCCTTTGTGTCCCTCAATTTGTATGTTAGAGATGTATTTGACCGGGAACCAACAAGTTATTATCTATTTTTTATATGGTATTAAGTTCTGTTGGAGACATGCTATTCTCTTTGCTACACGCGTTTGCTACCATTGAATTTAAATGCATAAATTATGTATTTTATATATTATTTATTTGTTATGTATTATATAATACATTCTTTACGTAATTATCTTTGAATGTTATCTTTTATTGAAACAATAACAATATCAAGGTGTTACACACATTACTTGACATATCGCAATTTTCTTTGCATCTGTAGTAATATTCACATTAATTTATGTACAATTAAAAGAGAACAAATTGATTAAAATTTAGAAAATTAGAGCAGTCCACAAAGATTAAACCAGATATACAAATGGAAATAAATTAGAAAAGTAGAGAGGCTAGTGATATAATATGATTTTGAGTTAGAGCCCACATATAGCATATATTTGCTAAGTCACACTCATCACTTAAGAAAGCACACACAATACTGGAATAACACACACACAAATACGACACCTTCTCTTATTTATAGGTATATAACAAGATAAAAGGACAATTTCAATAATATTTTCATTTTACATTTCTTGGATCAAATATGTAAAATACTACCTATTTACAACATACACAACAATCGAAAATAACAATAAAGTTTGATTTATTTTAAATCATCACGTATTTATGACCATACTCATATATTATGTTTAGTTTTCCTAAGTACAAAACTGACATTCACAAAATCAACATTTACGGACTACGTTGCCAAAAAAAAATATGACCATACTCATATATTATGTTTAGTTTTCCTTAGTACAAAACTAACATTCACAAAATCAACATTTACAGACTACGTTGCCAAAAAAAAAAACACGAATCCAACCTAGTAGCCAAACAAAATCATCCACATCTCGAACCAAACAAAAGCATAAGGGTTAGAGACGGTTACTTATGGAGCGGATCCGCTACTTAGTCATAGCAAAATTGAAATGAGCTCAGATCCGATAATTTCATCAGGAATATGACAACGCGGCCAAACTCCCAGACTTTAAAGTATGCTTGACTTCCATAGGCCGTCAGTATGGGACTAAACAGATATGTGTGCAGCAAACTTCAGAAGCAAATTATCGGTACTAAACTACTCGGCTTATCTGCAAACTTAACAATGCGATCATGGTTCGTAGCGGACGATTTTGGTGGTAGCCAATCCTTTGTCCATGAATACCAACATTTATAACAATTCAAACACGACTTTAACCAAGTAATCGCATGTAGGTATGGCAATGATGCTATAAAAAATCATATCGGTAGTAGATATCCACACTTCATTTTATACGACATAGTCACAGCAAATGATTTCAGTGTGAATATGATTATAAATTTTTAAAATTGTTGTGGTGTTCTGTAATTATGTTTTTAAAGAAAAAATATATATTATTAAAATTAGACAGCAGAAATTTTACTTTAAATATATATACATATATGTGGAATATTATTCTGATCATATCATTTGTTGCCATTCTCAAATAAATAATTTGAACTCTATGTTTAAATGGAATTTAATGTATAGAGAAGTAGGGTCTTTTACCTTTTTTGTAATTATTGCACACATAATTGTCCTTTTTGGAACAATTAGTAAACATACATGTATCAGTTATATGTGAAAATATAATCAAATATAATTTATTTTTATATATTTTGTACTCAGTATCTAGATGTGCATTTTTACAAATTTATATAGTCATTTGTATAATGGTGGTCGAGAGAATTGGAGTCAGAAATCATCTAATATATTACAGTTGTACACTCACTACTTGGATTCTAGTATAAATGGACAATTATACTTTTAGGGTGTGAACCTAGATTTACTGCCAACAAGGTTTTAGTGTACGTTGCACCATGATTTAGATATTGCGTGAATCAATATACATAGGTGTTAACTAGGATTCAATGTAAGTTGAACCGTGATTCAAAATATTGCATGAACCAATATATGTAGGTTGGGGTTGGGATTTAGTGTAATATTAACCAGCATTCAATGTAAGTTGGACCAAAGTTTGTCTATGCCATGAACCGGGATTCACACATAGAGTGAATAGTGTATATATAATGATATTTACCAAGATTGTAAATGGGAATTATATTCATTTTTACTTTAATCTTAGTGATTATCACTTCATTCTGGTTAATTAGATGGACCAATTCCTTATATATTTCCCCACACCCAGTACATCCCACCTTATTTCTTTAAATTGATGCCTCTCAAGATACCAAGCTATTGTTACACAAACAAGACATATAGTAAAAAATTGCATAACTAAAATAACAACAATTATTGTATGTATGAAAATTTAAATAAAAATAGATAATCAATCATATATATTATGATAGTAGGTTAACTCAACAATCTTCTTTTTTAATATGACCATTATAAGGAATATTCATATGTAATCTCTGATGTCAAACATAAAGATGTTCTTAGATTAAAATTTAACTTGTTCTAACATATGTCTCAATCAGAATGTACGTGCTTAAGAAATGGTAATTTGCTATATTCTCTCCAAAAAATCAAATCACTTAGCACAAGATACTATTCTAATTGCATTCACCAACATTAACATTATAAATTTATACTGGTGACGCTAACAAACTGCTTGAATGCCCTAGCCCTAGCATCATTCAATATTGGTTCCTAGGAGATGGGGATGTATGTAACCTCGACTAGAGTGATATGTCTAGTCACAACATTAATGGCATTTGACCTACCCCACCCCTCTGAATAAGATATTATTGATACATATATCAATTCAAAAGGTTGATTCAAGACAAACTGAATTAGTCTCAAGTTATTGGCTAAGTCTAACCCCATATACTACACTTGAAATTTGTTTCGAGAAAATGTATTCATGGAAATACAGGCTGAATCCATTCGACATGCCACATGAAAGATAGTCCTAATCTAGATTGAATCCCAACAAAAATATAGGGTGGAATATCTTGATGGAAGTTTGGACCGTTAATCAAATGTTGTTACATATGGTACATGAATCAAACATAGTTGCATACGTATTGGATTTTCTAGAAGTAGTTGAAAACCAAAAGTATGTTAAATGAACACAACTTAAAATATGGATTCCACTTAAAAATTGTGATTATTTTAGTGGTGAAGTGGAATTTAACTCAAACGGGTAAGTCTCATGACCAAATGCATTAATTTCAACACCCCTCACCAACTCAATGACAAAGTATCTACATTTAGTTCCACCTACAAATATGTTTCCTTACCTTAGTAAGCAATCGCCCAGTCCCAATAGCATTGCATGTGTAGGATTCCATAAAAGTAGTTTCTCTATAAAAATGAAAAAACATGCATCAACATCTAGGAGTTGGGGAAAGGAGTATCAAAGATGGTTTTGAAGTAGGTTGTTGTGGTTGCGGTTAGTATGGTTGTCAGAAAGTTTGTAAGGTTCAATTATACCGAGATAGGCATGTCTTGTATATTAATCTGTTAGAGACATATTGTTTATATTATCATTATTATACATATCATCTTTATAGTATTTTTTCAAAAAAATGGACATAAGGTGAACTAAGATTCATGTATATTATAAACATATGTACAATTAGGGCGTGAAGTAGGATTCTGCGTGAGATTAACCAAAATTTGGATATTTCCTAAATTGATCTACATATATGTGTGGATCATGATTTAGTATGATTTGAACCTAGATTCATGTAATGTGTGAACCTATGCACATGAGTGTGAACTAGGATTTATTATAAGTTGAACTAGAATTTAATATAAGGTGAACCAGGAATATAGTATAGCATGAATAATTGAACTCTTAGGGTGAGAACTAGGATTTAGTTAAGTAAAACCAAGATTACAGTATTGCTTGTATCATAGTACTTGTAGGCGTGAACACGGATTTATTGTAAGTTGAACCATGATTAAGATATTACATGAACCACTATATGTAGGACTGAACTACAATTTAATTTAAATTGAACCAACATTTGATATAAGTTAAATTAATATGCATGTGTAGAGTAAACCATAGTGTGAATAGTGTACATGTAACGAGACTTACCAGGATTATGAGTGTGAAGAATATTCTTCTTAGTTTGTATTGGTCCTTACCACTTTTCTTAGTTAATCACATGGAGTCAGGCCTCTATAGGTTTGTCCACTAGCCATAGCACCCCACACAATATCTTGAAGTCAATAGCTCTCAAGCTATCAAGATATCATTATACAACCCATATATAACTAAATACATAATTGAAAAAATTAACATTTATTTTGTATCAAAAAGGGAAATAGAAATAAGTACTCACTCATAAAGATTATGAAAGAAGGAGAAATCAAGATATTCTTTTCCATTATGACCACTGTAAGGACTATCTTACATGTTCAACATTAAGATGTTGTAAGACTAAATTCCACCTTGTTCTAACAAATATCTCAATCAAAACACATGCACAACTCAACAAAAAAAGGAAAATTTTTCTTTTTTGTTAGAACTTAAAAATCAGATGTCACAATCCACTAGATACTAGTCTGATTGCTTTGACTAACATTAACATTCCACATGTACGATGTTGACACCAACCAATTACTTCACTATCACTAGATGTATCGCTCCAGCATGGTTCCTAGGAGAGAGGATTGAGGAGTAGCCTTGATTACAAACATGTGTCTAGTTATATCATTAATAGTAAATGACTTACGCACCCTAGAAGCCTTGATTACAAATATGTGTCTACTCATACCATAATTGGTAAATGACATACCCACCCATCTAAATAAGTCAACAATTAATTCATATATCAGTTGGAAATGTAGCCTCATCTTGAGATGAGTTGGTCTATAGATATAGATTTTTTCACAACTAGCACCATTTTTTGGGATCTCTTTGCACAAACATGTATTCAAGGAATGAGGATTGAATCATGCTAATGTGCCAAAAAAGAAAACCAAATCTGATTCATAGGCCAATTTTATTTAAAAAAAATATGATTCATATCCCAATCCAAATAGGGAATATGCAATCTTGACGTGGAATTTTGACAATTGATCAAGATGTGGCTACACCACAGTTAAAGTTTCAAACAAAATTACTTTCCATGTGTCTAACTTTTTGACCATGGTTTATTTACATGTAGTGGACAAAAACACAATTACAAATTATCGATCAATTTAAAGATATTTATACAACCTATATGTTCTATAACAAAATACATAATCAAAATAATTTAAAGTTTATTGCATATCAGAAAATTCATAAAAATTATAGTCCAAAGCAAATTCAACAATCAACTTTTTTAATATACCATTATAGGGATAGTCTTGTGGTTTTTCAAGTCGAAATATGACCATTAATTAAAATGTGATTGTATATTAGTCAAAGAATCAAATTTAATTATTTTCTATGCATCAAACTTCTTTACCATGTTTGTTTTGGAAGTGATGGACATACAAAAATCCAACAAAGAAATTAATTACGTATTATAGATCAACTTAAAGATAAGAAGATGTATAATACTGTGTCATAACTGAGTTTTAAGTAGCAACTTAAAGATAAGAAGATGAGTATCATATTTTATTTGAATTTTTTTGACATCCCAATCATATAATATAAGGCCGTTCAGATCCGAGTCATATGAGGGCTACGAGACCGTTACTTATGGAGCGGATTTGCTACTTCGTAAAAGCAAAATTGAAATGAGCTCAGATCCGCTAATTTCGTCAGGAATCTGACAACGCAGCCAAAGCATGACCACAGGCGCGGATGATAATCATCACTGCTCGACTAATGTGTACCGCTCCCAGACTTTACAGTATGCTCGACTTCCATAGGCCGTCAGTATGGGACTAAACAGATATGTGCGCAGCAAACTTCAGAAGCAAATTATCGGTAGTAAGCTACTCGGCTTATCTGCAAACTTAACAATACGATCATGGTTCGTAGAGGACGATTTTGGTGGCGGCCAATCCTTTGTCCATGAATACCAACATTTGTAACAATTCAAACACGACTTTAACCAAGTAATTGCATGTAGGGATGGCAATGATGCTATAAAAAATCATATATGTAGATATCCACACTTCATTTTATACGACATAGTCACAGCAAATGATTTCAGTGTGAATATGATTATCAATTTTTAAAATTGTTGTCGTGTTATGTAGTTATGTTTTTAAAGAAAAAATATATTATTAAAATTAGACAACAGAAATTTTACTTTAAATATATATAAATATATATGGAATATTATTTTGTTCATATCATTTGTTGCCATTCTCAAATAAATAATTTGAACTCTATTTTTAAATGGTATTTAATGTATAGAGAAGTAGGGTCTTTTACCTTTTTTATAATTATTGCACACATAATTGTCCTTTTTGAACAATTAGTAAACATACATGCATCAGTTGTATGTGAAAATATAATCAAATATATTTTATTTTATATATTTTGCACTCAGTATCTAGATGTGCATCTTTATAAATTTATATAGTCATTTGTATAATGGTGATCGAGAGAATTGGGGTCAAAAATTATCTAATATATTATATACATTTTACGGACTTATTTCATACAGATCTTGATTAATATTATGTAAACATGACAAAAAGGGAGATAGATAATTAATATGAAATTTGGGTTCATTACTATAAGTGAACTATTCTCTTGGATAAGGTAAAATATTACTCATTTCTCAGAAGGGCGTATAAGGGTGTAAGAAAAATCCACGTATACTGTAGAAGATCTAAGAGAGACCCACATATCCAGAACCTCATGTTTCACCCCTTTAAGGATGTTTGAGTTTCCTCTGGAAAATAAGCGCAAGCTATTTATAATTTTGTCAAAAACATTCAAGATTTCGCAAGTACCCTTGCCATGGAGCCTGTTGTTTCTCTCACTCCAAACATGGAAGATAAGGCACGTAAGAATGAAACCCCTGAGTCTTCTCCATCCGAGATTGCATCTTGTGTGATTAAAGACCCACATAAGGGCCTCATCCAAGACGTGTGGAGGAGAGCCCCCCCAACCACATTTGCGGGAAATCTTGCTCCACAGATACAAGGAGAACTCACATCTGAAAAGGATATGAGCGTTGGTAACATCTTCATTCTTGCAAAACAAACAACGATTGTCCGTCACCAAGCACCATTCGAATAGTCGATCAAAAGTTGGCTGAGAGATATAGTTATTAGTATGAGATAAAACCATGTTAAGTAAAAAAAGTTATAAAGAATATGAGAAGGCATCACAACATAAAGAGTGAGTGTCAAAACTAGATAATTATTGTTAGATCCTAGGATGGGTGATTGGATGCTCTAGAGCGGGGATGAATAGAGATGAATACACTCAAACAAAATTCATTAGACCTTCAAGATGTATCACAAGATAAGGTTGCTAAATAGGAAATTTGAGTGCAACTAAAACATACATATAAAGGGAGAGAGTGATTGAACAAGCAACAACTGACAAGCTATGTAAAGTGGTCCCACACTCCAAACTAGGAGTATGTCAATCCACTACCTAGAGAGGTCAACCTGTAGAATTTCTAAGTGTGTCTTCCTCTATATATTCACTTATAAGAGTTACAACACATGACCCACCAAAGGGCTTACCTATCCAATACAAAGAGTCTTCAACCTTACCAAGGACTTGTCCACTTTACAACGAGTCTTTGGCCTTCTCCAAGGACTTACCCACTGTTGCATAGGTCTTCAGCCTTCTAATAATTACCTACTTTTCTTGGATCTTCAGCCTTTGACTTCACCTTCACTTGGAGAAGTTTTCATCAAGGACTTACTGATGCATCCCTATTTTAGGGCTTCATCTTATGCTATTTTTCATTTTATTCACATCTAAACATAGTAGAATGCAAGTTAAATCCCTGAATATGAGTATTACTATCAAATGCACTTCTGGACGTTCTTTGCACTATTTTTAGGTACTTGGACCATGCTTTGGATGGATGAGAGAGAAGGAAGTTCTAGGATTCCTCCACTCATGGAGGGGTCCAAAGAAGGCCCCAAAGATCCCTCAACCTACCCCTAATGGCCAAGGTTTGACATCAAGCAAAGAAGTCCATGGATGATGAAAGCTGAAGTTCATTTAGCCACTGAAGACTCCAACACGGCCGCATGCATCCATCACGGTCGTTTGAATTATTGTGAAGAATCAACAGGGATGTCAGGGCACCACAGACGTGGCCACCAAAATGGCCGTGGCCCACTGAAGACACCACGGTCGTGGCCATCAACATAGTTGTGGCCAACAGAAGGGAAAACAGTTGTGGCCTCCCACAACGATCGTTTGACTTTTGCGCAAGGATCCCCAAAATCAACAGGTAGGCAGCCAATTTTACACTTGAATGACCACGACCATGGCCACTCACAATGGTCGTGGTCCTTGAAGACCGCCTCACTCGTGCTGCTCCCCACGCTCAAGACCTCCTCCTCCAAAATGGTTGTGGTACCCACCACGGTCGTGGTGCCACTTACCCAACACGACCGTGGCACCCCGCCACGGCCGTAGCCACCACCCCTTTTTACCCCCTTTCGCATCATGGTCATGGTCACTCTCCCACGACTGTTCCCTACTACCCCACCACAGTCATGGTATATCAACACGGCCGTGGTGACCAACTAACCCAACCTATTTTTTACATTACTTTTCTTATTCTACCCTTACTTACCTTAGTGCTTCCCCACCACCTATATATACATAAGTGGTGGCTAGGGCATGAAGGGTTAGACTCTTTAGCCTCCATTATTCCTCCTATCCATTCCTAGAGCATTGATTGCACTCTCCCTTGCATTTATGCTCTACATCCACCATTTCCACCTCATTTCCACCTTGGAAACCTAGTTTTATCGGTTTTCACTACTACAGAACAGGCCTTTGGCGTCAGTTGTTTATGCCCTTTTAGCGACGGTTCTAAAGCGACGCCTATGTAGGCGCCGCTAAAGGTCAAACTCTTCGCGCCACCAAAAACGCGCCAGCAGGGCACCGATAGGTGTCGGTTATTTATAGTAAGCCGACGCCACAAGGCTTCACACCAAAAAAAGGGTGCCATCTAGGGCACTATCTGTGTCAGTTTGCTACTAAAAAACTGACGCCATATTCCCAGACGTCACGGCCGTGCTTACCTGAACGGTCATGTTTAGTACTAAAGGCGTCAGTTTTATACTCATAACCGACAATTTTTCCGCCACGGCCGTGCTTTCCTATACGGTCGGGTTGTTTGTCACATTAGGCGTCGGTTTTTATCCAATAACCGACACTGTAAGCCTTTGATGACGGTGTTCTATAAATAAACGACGCCTATATTTTAATTTTTTTTCTTATCAGTTTGCAGGCCTGCTGTGGCTGGTCAGCAGGATGAGAACCTACAGTTTAGTTTTCTGAACTGTAGGTTTACAACATCTATTGATATCAACCAACAAACAGGCCACAAACCTGCAAAATCAACAAATATACTTTTCACACAAGTAGATACATTCAGACATCAATTCAATTCTCACATTCACACATGTAGAAATATTCAAATACATGTAGAAACATTCAGACATGTATAAACATTCAGAAATATTCATTTACAAAATATCATTCAACATCGCTATCAGCATCCCAATTATATTTTACAGTCCCCACTGCTTGTATGGCTCTTTCCCATTCTTCTCTTACTTCATTTAATACTTCCATCGTATATGGAGCATGTACATCTTTTAAGCGTTTACCTATAGTGTGGTCAGTTTTAAACACCTGCAAAGAGAATGACGTATATATATAAGTAATAATATAAAAATAAGATTGATATATTTCATACTAACTAATGAGACTATATATAATACCTCATGTATGGTATCGATGTCCAATGCAGCATATTAGATAATCATCTGCATAAATCACATCACATAGTATGTGCATGCCCATCCATTGTCTTGTGTAGCACACTATAAATTGAAACATACAAAATATTAAAAAAATACAACTAAGCACAGTTCACATAAATAATATATACATTGGAGTCGGGAACTTACTTTCACGTTCTTCCAAATTATTGGCTGGTTCGTTTTCCTGGGGACCTTTCCTCCAGCCTTTTTGAATGCATCTAAACCCCTACATGTTAATGTAACACAGTAAATTGCATAATTAAATAGTAATGTAATAACAGATGTTAACGGATATAAAAATGAAATATTTCTCACCAGAATAATGACATTCTCATTACGTGTCCAATTTTAGTATTCAATGTACTCCCCGCAGGATCTAGATAATAAACAGTGAACGTCCTGGGGAGAATAACTAGTAACTCCCAATGCCTACCGCTAGAGGTAAAAAAGTTAAAAATTAATAAGTAAAGTAAACTTACTTGTAAAGTCCAAATTATAAGCAAAGTAAACTTACTTGACATTGAATGGAGCTATTATTATCATCTTCTTTTACTGACCGAAAATTGTAAAAGCATCTATACAGTATTGTTGAACACTATCAGGGTCTTTAGCTACCATACTAATCAATGATGGAATCAAAAATCCCACATGGTCAAATGCAAATTGTTTACATTGATTTTCGACTAATTAGCTGCAAAACATGTATTACGTATGCATTAATATATAAAAAACCAGATCACCAGATCTTACACAAGGTATATGGATGTATAAACAAGATCTCACCTTATCCATGTCTCTATCATTGATGTATTCAGCCAATCATATAGAAACAACTCAATAATATCTTGTATAAATAAAGAGCTTTCGTATGATTGACCTGCATAATTCGCTTCTAAAGAAACAATTATAGGACAATGTATATTATGTTCCCATAGCCAACATGTCATTCCCCTACAAGCAGGACCTAACGGGTATTTTAGGTCAGTTGGAACCCAACTTGGTAACACAGGAAGTGGAGGTGGAGGCCTAGGTGCTCCGGGTGTCTTCTTTTTAACCTGTATATATAATTTCAGATCAATTGACCTCATATATACACATTAACAATCTAAAGTAATGCAAATTTATCTTACAATTTCAGTAGTGTAGACGACATCTGCTTTGGGCCACAATATCACCCCGCCTTCTGCCTCAGCAAGTGTATCAATATCCGGGTGGGCATATGGCAATGTAGCTTCCCTCCAATCGGGTAATACACGTATCGGGCTCACACGAACGTAGCCCTGTGGCATTGGAGTCCCGTGAAATGTTGCCCCAGGAAGGGATGGGTAAGCCTGCGCCTCTGTAACAACATAGTCTTGCATTCTTAAGCGGCATGGCTTCAACACCTACAAATTTACGTAAAGAATGTTATACATATATACATATCATCTTGAAAACACTAGCTACAATGTCATAAACAATACTTACAGCAGACGTGTTAGGCGGTGGCTCTACAGGATTACTCTCAGTCTGTGCATCAGGAGAAGAGTGGGTCGCCATAGGCTGATTGGAAGCCTGAGATGCCTACCACCGTAGTAATTCTTCCTTGACCTTCTTAGCAACTATATCCTCGACTCTTTTATTCTCCTATACATGGATAAAAGAAATATTAGCTTCTTATTATTGAATTCCCTTTTGCAGTAACATTCTAAAAAAAGAATAGGTTACCTCTTCTTGTGAAAGTCCCGCTCTGGGTTTGCACTGGGATGGCCTAAAGAATGCTTTGATGCCCACACCAGTGCCTGCACCCCTAACACATCCAGGATGCTCTGGGTTACCCAGAGCAACTGTCAATTCATCCCTTGTTCCCTGAGGGATGAACGTGCCTTGTTTCCTCTGCTCGTGCAGCTCCCGCTAATCACCATCAACAGAAATTGGTAAGTTAACACCACAAATAATCAATATTCAAATGATTTCTCTAAGAGTTGTATTTTACCATTTTTGCAGCCACCTCAGCAGTTACGAGCTTCTTTATTTCACCCTTCTTGTTTTGCCTCCAAACTATCCAAACATCATGGCGAGGCATGGGTGTGGAACATGTAGTAGAGGACTCCTGAGTAGCAGCAGACTCCGCCTGTAGTCTTTGGCGAATGCTTGCATAGCCCTTTGGACCCATAGTGTGGTCATGCACATTCAGTGCACGCCTTGCTTTTTGCGTCTCACTTAATACCTTGAATTCTTCAGATTTTTTTGAAGCAACAAACGTGTCCCAATCTTCTTTGTCCAAGAAGTTCCACTGTTCAAGGGTTGACTTCTTCTTCTTATCACCATCTTTTATGTATTCTCTATTGAGATTTGTCCTATAGTTCCTTAGCATCTTTCCAGCGTGTTGCATCACACTTTTACGATGTATCTTCTCATCCAATGCAAACAGATTCTATAAAATAGAATTGCTATTAACTAGTATCCAAAAATAGAATTGCAAATAATAGAATTTGTAAACTACAAAATAGAATTGCAAATAATAATAACTCACACATAAATCCTTCCATATCATGTCTTTCTTCGCCTGAGGAACTTTATGCCAATTATCATACTTAACACCACTATGGCTTCGAGTGACAACCCCAAGATAGTTTACGAAATTATTGCGGTTCACTCCAATTGCATTTCCTCCATTATCAAACTCCACAACCAATCTAGATCCACTGCCACTTAGCACTATTAACTTCTTCAATAGAGTGATGCCCCTTTTCTTGTTAAGTGTTTGGTGATGCGCATCAAGTTCCTCCAGTGCTTCAGTGGGTACATGTGCATCATCAACCTAAAATTTGACAAAAATAAACACACTGAATTAGCCCAATATAGAAATATGGGATATATGACATAACTAGAAGATAATGAATTTTATAGAAATACAAGATATGTTTTTAGAACTTACATTGGTATCCTCACCATGCTCATCATGGACAGCATGCTCATCATGGACTTCATGCTCATCATGGACATCATGCCCAAACCGGGGACTATCCAAGATTTACTCCTAATGAGTAAATCTTGGACGAGTTTCTAGGCCAACAAAATCATATCATTAAGAGCATGGTTTCATGCTAGGTCATCATAGGTCATAATAATCCACTAGAATGAGCAAAAAAGGTCTCATGGTGTTAAAATAGCATAAGAGTATTAGATCTTGATTCTAGAGTGTACAAGACATAATAGTGACTACTGATTTTGTGGGGTGATATCATTTCATAGGATTTATAGATTTAAATTTAACAAGTGTACAAGTTGCATCATTTTAATACTCTAAAGGTGACTAGTGGGTCATAGCACATAAAAGATGGCATTACAAGGAAAGTAAGCAAGCTAGATCAATTAACACTCATCTCAAGGGAACATTAGTTACTGAGGGGACCAGGAAAGAGTGCTTTTAATCACTAGGATCATACAAGTAGCAATGTTGATTAAGTCTATGTGATTAAAGATCAAGCAGTGTAATAAAACAGGGTTTTGGGGGATGTTTACCTCTGTTTGAGCCCAGTCGGGCGTCAACAGGGAGAGAGGGTGAGACGGAGGGTAGGCGAGTAGGTAGGCAAGCAGGCAGGTGAGCAGGCGACAGGCAGGGAGATGGCGGGCAACAATAGATGATCAATTAATTCCTGAAATAGTACATAAATAAATATAAACAGTAGATAAATAAATACAGATCAATTGATAAATAAAGTTAAATTAGTTGATAAATAAAGTTAAATAAGTAGATGATTAAATAATAACCAAATCAGTACATAAATAAACACAAAACAGTAAATAACTTAATAAAACAAAATACACCCGACAACATTGTGCCTTGGCACCGCCCAAGCGTCCGCCCAGGCTGGGCGCCTGGGTTTGGGACCCTAGGTGAATGCCTGGGCTGCCTAGGCACGCCTGGGTGCCCGCCTGGGTAGGTCGGCAGGTACCTGGGCAAGCGAGCAGGTCAAGGCGAGGTCAAGGCGAGGTGAGGTCGAGCAGGTCGGCGGCGAGCAAGGAGTCAACCGATGTCAGCCCGACATTGTAGTAGGAGCGCCAGGTGGTGGCGCGCAAGCACGGAGAAGGATCGGCAGAGAGCAAGGAGAACGGCGGTGGTGGCGGCGGAGAGCAAGGAGTAGCAGCGGTAGAGGTGGCAAGGAGAATGGCGGTGGCGGGCAGTGGCGCACGGAGGGAGTTTGCTTGCTCACCGGAATCGCGAGACCCTAAAATCGACGTTCGATTGCAATGAAACAGAGAAAGGGGAAGAGTCTGCTTCGCGCGGGTGCTAATAAGTCAACAATCGGCGTCGGTCATTACAAAAAACCGACGCCAAAGAAAAACAACGTCGGTTGTTCGGTAAAACACCGACGCTGTATATTACACAAATTTTTTCGCTCGAAAATTTGATTTCGTGGGTTATTTTAGGCATCGATATCTTTTATCCAGCCGACGATGAATAAAAAGTGATACCCGTGTCTGGATGGTCTTCAAATATAGATGTCGGTTTTACTTAATAGTCAGCGTTGAATGTTGTCAGCGTCATTTTTAGTAAAAAAACTGACGCCCAGTAAAGCGACATTGAATGATGTTTCTGTAGTAGTGTTTCTTCCATAATCCCCCATATTCTCATGCCCATCTACACCATTGGAGGAGGAAGGATGTCTCCAAGCTTCTAGGAGGTGAAGATGGAGGTTTCTACTTCAAGCTTCATGGATTTCTACCCCTTTCTTCCCCTTTTTTTTGATATTTCTTTGATCATGTCTAGCTAAGACCCTAGTGGTGGGCTATTTGGGGTTAAAATGTGACTTTGATACCATGTTGGGGGGAAATTACTTGTAATGAACATAATTTCTATCTATGATGATTTCTTCTTGCTTCTATCTCAATTCTCATTTTATTGCATGTGGTTTGTGCTTATAACATGGATTGCTTGCTTTGATACACTTAGCTTCTAGGAGGAATTGGAGTGAATGTGGCAATCTTCAAAATGGATCCTACGTCCAATTAGTGGATCCCTAGCTAGCCTCATTTATTCCTACATACACATCCCTCCTTCTACAAATGAGTGTGAGATCTAAGTGGCTAGCGTAAGTGTGATTAGTGCAATCGCCTAGAGCTTTCTAAAGGCTAAATGGCTAGTGGCATGAGGTGAAAAACCCTCATCTCTACTCCCATTCTTACGCTTAGCTCTCAATTACCCTAGTACCACTTATCCTAGAGACCTAGACTTGACAAGTCCTACCAAAATTACTTCTAACCCTAGTTCTCCAACTAGTAGTATAGGGTATATTCTAATAGCACTTGCCTTGTTGTTTGGTTTGGTAATCTAGATGGAGTTATGATAATTTCTTGCTATGTTGAAACCCCCCAACTAATATCAAGTCACACCCCCAAATGGCCCACCTACCTAATCTCATTGCTTAAAACCCACTTTGCCTTCTTAGCTTATTCATAATAGTCTAGTTTAGTTGCTTTTACTTCATCTAGTTAATTGCTTAATCCTATTATTTAGGGTTAACTTAGGCTCTTGCTCTCTCTAGTGGTTAACTTAGCTCTTAGTTGCTAATTGTTCTACTAGTGTAGTGTATCTAACCTTTGCTCTTGTTTGTCTAGTTGCTTTACCTAGTTCCTTAGACTTGCTTGCTTAGCATAATTTAGGGTTGTGATAACTTAGATTTCATAATTTCCTTTACTTACTCATTCACCTAGTTTAACAATCAAACAAACCCTTTTTAAAACCTTAAACCCTAGTATCCACAATAGTTACGTAGCCAACACTAACCTAGCTCTAGTGCCCCCTCTGTCCCTGAGAATCGACCCCTGCTCTTTCCTTTCACCTATGCTACAATAGTACCATGTGTTCTTGCGGGTGACCTATTTGGTTTTGTGATCGACTTTTGTTAGGGTTAATATAAATTTTGAAAGATCCACATTGTGTTTTCCTTTAGGGTTGCATCTAGCCACCTTTAGTTGGCTAGTGTATAGTCTTGATAAGAATCACACCAAGCTTTATGGCATCGTTTCCAGGGACGAGAGGTGCTCGGTCTAGCTAGTTAGTGTAGCTTAGCCTTTCCTTTTTCCCTCATCATTTATATTCTTTATTCTTTATTTACTTTTGCATATTGTGATTCTAACTTGGTTTCTTGTTGCTTGTTTGTATATTGTGCATGTGACAGCTGTGCATGCGCCACACGCGTTCTACTTGTACCGACTTGGTGTTGTACGACCCCGAGATAGGTAGGAGAAGACGCCAAAGCTGCCGCAACCAACACTGAGAAGCCGAGATGGGTGACCACATGGCAGAAAACCCTCATGGGAATGCTCAATAACCTCCACCTAAGCCCAACCGCCCACTCCATGAGTACTTCACCCCGGGGAACTACAATTCTCTAATTGCCACCTTAGTTGACCAAATATCGGGTCAATAGTTCTCCATTCCACATGCACTCGTTAGACTCCTCCCTATCTACTATGGGATGAAGAATGAGAATCCCTACCATCAAATGACACTTTCCTTGATACGTGCTCCCACTTTTGTACCCCCGCCGCTACTGATGAATCCATCCAGAGGACTCTCTTCCTATTCTCTCCGAAGGAAAAAGCTAAAGAATGATACATTTAGAAGCCAAAGTTTGCAACTTGGAATGATGTCAAGAATGAGTTTCTCAAAAAGTTCTTCCCAATCGCCAAACTGAATCACATGAGAAGGTGTATCATTACCTTTGCCCAGAAGGAAAATGAACCTTTCCATAAGGCGTGGTAAAGGTTCCAAAAGCTCCTCTGCGACAGCCCCCACCATGAAGTGCCATTGTGGCAACTAGTCCAAGCCTTCTACACCGGGCTTGAAGAGTTGAGCCAGAACAACATTGACTCATCATGTGGAGGAACATTCATGGCGAAGCCACTCGAGGAGTCGTGGCCATTGTTTGAGCACCTTGCTAAAAATTCCCGCCATCAAGTTTCTACAAAAGGGGAACATTGCAGTCGGAACTATGTCCCTCCACCTTCTTCTGTAGCTCTAGCCCGCAATGTTGCCAACCCCGACATGATGAAGATGATGGCGTATATGATGAATATGATGAAGAACGAAGCTGGTGGTTCTTTGACTCAATCCACCATGGCGGTTGAAGCTAAAGAAAAGGAAGTTCATACCTTACACTCTTTTGGCAACCGGAACAATCAAGGCCCCATGTCCAACACTTACACTCCCGAGTGGAGGAACCATCCCAATTTCTCATGGAAGAAACAAAATGAAGATGGGCAAGGACAAGGGAAGCCAAGGCCACACTATAGCTCCAAGTTTGAAGATGAAGTGCTTGGAAGATTAAGAAGCATGGATGAGGTGAAGAAGGATGTATCATCACATGGGAAGTCCATTAGTCATCTTGAGCAAAGATTGGATCAAATCTCTCTCTCATTGCTAGGAGGGAATAAGGAAGACTCCCATCTCAACCAATGCCGGATCCAAACAATGATGGTACTTTCCTAGGATACACTCAAAGTTCATATTCTCCACTATAATACCAAGCACCACCAAATCATTAAGCTCCACCACCTCCTCAAGCACCTCTCAACTATTAATGTGATCCACCTCCACCTCACTCATACCAACAACCACCTCTGCAATACCACCCCCATCCACAACAACACCAACCACCACAACAACCACAACCATAATTCATCCTCCAAAACCCAAATTCACCTCACCAAAGGCCACCACCACCCCAACAACCACAACCACCTCCACAAGCCTCTTCTTCTACTACCCATGAGCATGTGAAGGCGGTGATGTTTTGAGGAGTGACTGTACTTTGGAGCACCCCTGTGATACTGTTGTTGTTGACGAAGGTGATACTATGACTGGACAAGTTGATACTGAGACACACCTTGATGATATTGTGATGAGAGCCAGAGTTGATGTTGTGACATCGGGTAGTGATACTATGATACAAAGCAGTGACATCATGATTCTTGTTGATGATACTATTGATCTGAGCCATTTGGGATCCCAACTTCCCCCATTTCCTAAAGCTGTTAAGGAGCCTTCTGCCGAGAAGAGGAGAAAGAAACATACTGAAGACATCCTAGAGACTTTCAAACAAGTGAAAATCCACATTCATTTACTTGATGCGGTCAAGCAAATTCCTTCTCATGCTAAGTTCCTGAAAGATTTGTGCACCTTCAAGAGGAAGACAATGGGGAGAACCCCAAAGAAAGTCAAGCTCACCGAGCAAGTGAGCTCAATTATGCATAACACCATGTCAAGGAAGAGGAAAGATCCTAGTGCTCCCATCATTTCATGCTATATTGGCTCACATTGCATAGACCAAGCCCTTCTAGACTTGGGTTCTAGCGTTAACCTGATGATGTATGATGTGTTTGCCGACCTCCAAATGGGGCAATTGAGTCCGGCTCATTGTACTTTGTAGTTGGCTGACCGATTAGTAAAGACACCTATAGGGCGTGTGGATGATGTGCTTGTAAGACTTGATGATGAGACTTCTGCTTTCTTCCCTGCCGACTTCATTGTATTAGACATGGAAAAAGACACAAGAAGGGTGTCTATGAATTTGGGAAGGCCATTCCTAGCCACAGATGATGCAATGATTCATATGAGGACCAGGACTATGTATGTGACATTCATTCACATGAAGATCCGATTGAACATCTTTAAATCTTCAGCCACAGCCGAGGTGATAGGGGCCACTGAAGAAGATTTCTATCTCATTGAGTGCCTTGATGAGATTGTGGAGGAATGCCTACCTACATGGATTCATACTACCACTCAAGGTAGAGGGTTACAGCTAATAGTTGAGTTCTCAGATGATGATGATGAAGAAGAAGATGAAGAGAATGATCTTGTGACGACCGCTATCAAATCGACATCCAAATCGCACAATAATTATGCAGAATAACCATTAACAACAGATTACTAAAAATCACTAAAAATTAAAACCAGTTTGCAAAGAGACCCATTGCCAGGAAACTCTCTATAGAAAGAACCAGAGTAATATATACATCATGATCCACATTGTACATACATTGTACCATCTCATCTCGAGGATAACATATACCAGTTGCTTAGCCAAAACACATACTGAAGCAACATAAAACCTCGAGGCATACACGCAAAAATCTCAGATCGTTTATAAAATCATTACCTACTAACTCCCAAGGACTTGAGAGTACAGATACGACACATAGGACTTCCATCTATAAGACACGACAAACAACACACTCAACCTAAGCTATTACTATTGTCCTTGTTGTTGTTGTTCTCCCTCTGTAGTATGGTCTCTACCTCCTCATCTGCGTCCACCTAAAAATTGTGGGGCCAACCGTGTGATGACCCGACATCAATCA
The DNA here is from genome assembly GCA_963693085.1 of Alisma plantago-aquatica. Taxonomy (NCBI): domain Eukaryota; kingdom Viridiplantae; phylum Streptophyta; class Magnoliopsida; order Alismatales; family Alismataceae; genus Alisma; species Alisma plantago-aquatica. The sequence continues at coordinate 426,345,113 of OY856412.1, read as the reverse complement.
ATTCATCACCAGTAATTAATTATGAAATAACCATAAGCATCAGATTAACAAAATCACTAAAAATTAATACCATTTTGCAAAGAGATCCTCTTCTAGGAAACTCTTACTGAAAGAACCAAAATTTATATACAACATGGTTCTCATTGTATATACATTGTACTATCTCATCTCGAGGATAACACATAGTAGTTGCTTTGCCAAAACCTATACATAAGCAACATAAAACTTCGAGGCAATCAAGACAAAATCTTGGATCGTTCATAAAACCATCACGTACTAAATCCAAGGACCTAAGAGTATAGAGACGACACATAAGACTTCTATCTACAAGACACGATAGACAGTATACTCAACCTGAGCTATTACTATTGCCCATGTTATTGTTGTCCTTCCTCTATAGAATGGTCTCTACCTCTTCGTGCACATCCACCTAAAAATTATGGATCCCACGGGGTGAGATAATTGTCCCAACGAGAGATATAACTCTCTTCCAACAATATTATTATCATGGATAAACCGTATAAAATTGAGCATAGGATTCTTTTACATTAATAAGTAGGATTTATCACTGTTATAAGCATAATAGAGTAATCTCTTTTCTTAAAGTAATGCAGCTATCTATGATAGATCAGTACATAATGTATTCACTTTACCATGAATATAAAGAAACATGTATAACATCTATCCAATTTATATGTATAAAAGAAGTGTACATCAACCAATGTCTTCCGTATTCGATCCTTAAGCAAATACACAACACGGCTGATTACATATTTACAATCACACTTATGCCCTGAGGAGATGAAGTATACCATTCATGCTCCAACCGACCATGACTACATTAAGCATCGGTACCATACAAGGTCAATGGTAGAGTCGGCTGTCAATACCTCACCCGTCTCGGTCAGTACGAGACAACTTAGCAGGACATCTCGTGTCAGCTGCTGGTAGGAAATCTTGTGTCATCTGCAAATAGCATGCCGGGTATAGCGACATCTTCTCTATAGAGTTACAACTGTATCATGTACTCTTTTTGGGAGAAAACCATGTAGCTTTCCCGAATTTATTGAGTTGTGGTACATAACCATACTCTGAGCCACGGGCTAGTTCACCGTGCTCATTACTGAGTCTACGACCGCAGTCGCACTCGAGCCAGGATATGGCATATAGCCAATCCCCAAGATCGTGGACGTAAGGGGATCAGTCAACATATGGCCGTCCAAGCCCCCCCCCCCCCCGCATATTCAAAAATATGTGCTCCAAGTAATCCCATGGGAAAAACCTATTTCACCATTCAACAAATTCTGACACTAATGGATCTATGGTCAGGGAAACTACATGATGAGATTCCACTTGATTAATTAGGTGCATTACTGTATCTTTTAACATCAACCAAGTTTCAAACATATTTATAACAAATGCTACAAATAAAGATATAATATGTTTATCAAGTACTTTCATGATTCTTTGGAACACATATAACACTTAGGATCTCAATCTCTTATCATCGTCATGTCGGGGTATTCAAACCCTTAATTCATCACTGAGTACTGTTACCACTTATCAAGTAACCATTACCTTTAGGTCATCAGACCAAGGTATTAATTCACATAGTTCACAAAGCTCATTAAATATTTGGTCACCTTTCATTAGGCAACAACTATCTTTTAAGACATCAGATTATATAAACATTATACTTGTTGTACAAATAATTCACATAGCTCACAAAGTCCATTAAATAACTTGTCACCTCTTACTAGGCAACAACTATTCACATGGCTCACAAGGCCCATTAAACATCTTGTCACCCCTCACTAGGCAACAAATATCTTTTTAGGTCATCAGACCACATAAACATTATACTTGTTATACAAGTATTTAACATGTCTCACAAGGCTTTTACAATAAGAGAAATACAACCTTCCCATTATTAGGGTTAGGGTTTTCCTTTATAGTCGAATATGGTTTCAAGTTCATATTATCAATTCAAACCCTAATTCATTGCTCCACACATCTAGGAGCATACATTAGTATCATAAGTATTCAAACATACTTATTTATTCTCATCACTTATCATTAAATAATTATCAACACAAAGTATGAGTTTCTCTCTCACCCTCACTAGGATATTGATTACATCATACTATATTATCTTGGCTTAACCCCTTTCTTAAGGCATGTTAGCCTTCACTTATCAAAGTGCATTAAACCCATTACATCTTAATGTAATAATTGACATGGCATACTTCATGTGTTACTCATCCAAGTATATTGGATTTGAGGTGCATCAAGGTGTATCAACCTTGAAGTACTGGATGTGATATTTATCATTCCTTGGTGTATCACTTCCCTCATTACTTTTAACTTACTTAAGTTCATCAACTTATCTTGTACTAGGGTATTCCCCATCCTAATACTTATACACTAACTCATCACATTTACCTTGTAATGTATTGGCCATAAGTCACACAGTTGAATTACTCAACTACCATCAAGCGATATGAACTCATCTCCAGTTAAGGCATTGTTGATATAGGGTTGAACATTATCAAATACTTTAGGTGTTTCACCTAACAAGGTATTAGCTACACCATTACTTGGTATTACACTCATTACTCCTAAGAGTGTCTTGCCCTCACCTTTACAAGGTGTATCAGTTTGAATCATGTATGTCAAGTTGAACACATGTATTGGGTTAAGTGTATTTAAAGCTAGGCATCATCATATCTCTCATACTTACCCATTAAGGTATCAACCTTACCAATCATATGGTGTATCAACTTGACCATACATGGGTGTACATCCTTACCTCACTTTGAAGGTATTTCCCACACCTTAGTTTATTAAGTTGACTTAATTCTCCTCTTTGAGGTACATTAACTCACAATTATCAAATTGCATTAAACTTATTACCTCTTAATGTAACATTTAACATAACACACAACATATATCACTTAGTCAAATACATTGTATTGAAGCATACCTACCATATCGGGCGTCATGGTGTATATATGCTATCATATTGTATTTGAGATACAACCTTCACATCATATCGTGTAGCTATATCGGGCATGTGGTGTAACCACATCATCATATCGTTTAGGGTGTATCCCCCAACAACAGAACATGTATCCATCTTGGGTTGGCTATCACTTAGTTCTTATCATCCCAAGTTAACCTCATATCGTGTAGGACTAGGTGTTTAACTTCATATCGGTATAATGGTATACTTGATACCATATCGTGCACAAGGTGTGCACCATGTCGGGCATAGGGTACATGCCTCATCATGATATCATTTTAGTAGTGTATACATACAACACCATATCGGATCTCTATATTGGATTATCATATCGGATTGGCATATTGGGTAACATATCAGGTTACCATGAGGGTTGATCATATCGGGTTAGCATATGGATAGACCATTATGCTTATAACTTTTCATGCCTTCATAGAATTAGTCCTATCATATTTTTCGAATGATAGCTAGATATTAGGTTGAGCTCTTTAAAAACAATCCTTCATACAAAATGATAGGGTGCATGGGGTTCAAAAGCATGTCAGGTTTCTCTTCCTCATCTAGGGTTTCAACACCATGTCAGTTAGAGGATACCATATCGTGCATGAGATATGATCTTAACCTTGTGTATAAGATGTAAGTAGGTACCTCCTATATCATTCATAAAGTATGCCTCATATCATTCATGATGTATCACCCATTTCTATATCGAGTTACCCATCCTCTTGGGTTTCATATCAGGTTTAAGGTACTTCAAAACCATATCGGGTTGTACCATGATGATGTCACCATCATCAACCTCAAGACCTTTGTCTTTCTATTCTAGTTCATGGACGACAATCCTAGTAACTTATTGGAACTTAAAGGAATATCAATTAATCAAAAAATTTAGAAATTGAAAGTAGTTCAAGAAGTTCAACAATATTAAAAGTGAATAATAACATAGTGGGGTTCAAGTTATATAACTCGCCTCAAGAACAAATTCCAAGCTTCAAGCTCCAAATCTTCACATTCCCAAGGTTTAAGATGAGATCATCCAAGGTCCAAGGCTTGAGCTCCTTAGCACTTTGCACATATCTTCACTCATTGTGGCCGATATCGCCTTGCTAGGTTGATATCACCTTGCTTGGGTGATATCCTTTCTCTACGGTCGATACCAAGCTATAAACTCAACACTCCTTTGCTTATGCATGATACCAAAGTGGTATGCATGATATCTAAGGAAAATATGGTAACAAGATCCGCAAATTCTACTAATAGGTGAAGAGAAGGGTATTTATACTTGAGGTTTATGAAAAAGAGTGTAAGAGGTGTCATTACCTTAAGCTACTAAGTGCCACATGGCCATGCATAGATCGACACATGCATTTGCATGCATCCTATCTTTATCTTTCCATGAAAAAATAAAATCTTAAGGATAATTCAAGGGATAAGGGTCGAGCCCCTTTTTGGTTATCTTCTAGGGAAAGCTATTTCCACTCACATTATTATATTCACAAATCAACACAACCTTTTCCAAAGAAAAGTTGAAAACCAATACATATGACTTCCTTGAGTGTCAAGACCATCATAGATTTTACCAAGAGTCAAAAAACCGATAGGAGACTCCCTCTATGGCCCCTTGGCCGATAGGGACTCCCATTCTAAGTCTACAACTCGATATAGCTCATGCAAAGATTTCAACTATACAACTTCCTTGGTCTTTTCATCACTAAGAGTGTTACCACTCTATAATTATTCAAACATAGTGTCTCCTTCTTTCTATCTCCTATAGATAATACTAGGAAGGAATAGAGACACTCTAGAAGTGGTAATTTGCACATCAACCCTTCATTTCAGACAATTTACAATTTGTACCAAAATTGATGCACAAAACACTTAGCGTTATTCAAAAAAGTTCTCACTTGGAATTTAGGCTTTCCACAAGACACCACTTAGCACCATTCTCTCTCTTATAATGTTTTAAAACACTTAGGGTACATTCAACATGTGACATTTGCAATATAACCCCTCATCTTAGGTAATTTGTACTTTACACTCAGATTATCATATAATGCACAAATAGTTTTCAAATAAGCTCAAACTTGAAAATAAACTTCACAAAGAGTCTTAATTACTTTTGAAAAGATTAAAGCAAGTTTTTAAATAACTTACTTAAGCAAAACTTCTAGGGTTAGGCCATAACCCAGGTCAAGGATGTTACAAATGGGGTGAGACAAGTCCCAGTGAGAGATATAACTCTCTGCCAACAATATTATCATCACAGATAAATAGTATAAAACTAAGCAGAGGATGTATTATAACAATAAGCAAGATTAATCATTGTTTATAAGCAGGACAGAGCAATATCATCTTGTAGAGCATTACGACTATCTAAGATAGAGCAATATATGTCCATATATATGAGCATGGCAGAATAATGCCATAACTAAGTAGTTCATATATCTATGACCAAGCATTGGATCATGTAGTACTTCAAAAGGAATATGTAGAACATGTATAACATTTATCAACTATGTGATACAAAAGTATTACCGCTTCATCCAATGTTTCTATAATTGGTCCTTAAGAAAATATGCTACACGGCTAATTACATATTCATAATCACACTTATGCCCTAAGGAGATGAGGTATACCACTCATGCTCCAACTGACCACAGCTACGTAAAGCATCGGTACCATACAAGGTCAATGGAAGAGCCGGCTTCCAAGACCTCACTTGTCTCAGTCAGTACAAGACCACTGGCAGTGACATCATGTGTCAAACTGTAATTAGCTTGCCAGGGTATAGTAGCATCTTTGCTATAGAGTTACAGTTGCAACATACACTCTCTTCAGGGAGACCATACCGCATCCCTAATATATTTTCTTCAAGGAGTACACCCCCACAACATTCCATGGTATTGAGTCATGGAATATAGCCATAATCTTAATAGGGAAAACACAAACCACATTCCCTGTTTGGGCATAAGGATATGTTCACCCATCACCCCCACATATTCAAAAATATGCACGCCGAGTTAAACTTGTTTCACCAATTCAGCAAATTTTGACACTGATTGGATCTATGGCCAGGGCAACTACATGATAAGGTTCTACTTGATTAATTAGGTGCATTACAGTATCTTTTAGCATCAACCAAGTTACAACCATGAATTATAACAAATGCTACAAAGAAACGTGTAATACATTTATCATATTCTTTCATAATCTTTGGAACACATTTTGAATGTATACAACTCGAGATCTTAATCCCTTCATCATATCATTGGGAATTCTCATCCCTTCATCATGATCATCATCATGATTACATGATCTAGGTATTCAAACCCTTAGTTCATCACTGAACATTGTTACCTCTTATCAGGTAACCATTACCTCTAGGTCCTATGACCCAGGTATTCATTATACTTGTTGCACAAGTATTTCACATGGCTCACAAGGCCCATTTAAATATCTTTTCACCTCTCCCTAGGCAACAACTATCTTTTAGGTCATCAGACCATATAAACATTATACTTTTTGTACAAGTATTTAACATGGCTCACAAGGCCCACTTTTTGGTCATCACCATGCAATACAAGAGAAATACAACCTTCCCATTATTAGGGTTAGGGTTTCCCTTTATAGCCTATTAGGGTTTCAAGTTCATATTATTAATCCACACCCTAATTCATTTCTCCACACATCTAGGAGCATACATTGATATCATAAGTATTCAATCATACTTATTTATTCTCATCGTTTATCATTAATGATTATTAACACAAAGTATGAGTTTCTCTCTCATCCTTACTAGGATATTGATTACATCATACTATATTAAATTGGCTTAACCCTTTCTTAAGATACATTAGCCTACACTTGTCAAAGTGTATTAAACTCATTACTTCTTATTGTGTCAATTGTCATAACACACTTCATGTGTTACTCATCCAAGTGTATCAGATTTGAGGTGCATCGAGGTGTATCGACCTTGAAGTGCTAGATGTTATATTGGCCAAGAATCATTCCTTGGTGTAACACTTCCCTCATCATTTTGAACTTACTTGAGTTCATCAACTTATCTTGTATTAGGGTATCAACCATCCTAATACTTTATGTACTAACTCACCACATTTGTCTTGTAGTGTATTGGACATAAGTCACCACACTTGTCTAGTAGTGTATCAGCCATAGGTCACCACACTTGTCTTTTAGTGTATCGATCATAGGTCACCTAATTGTCTTGTAGTGTATCGACCATAGGTCACCACACTTGTCTTGTAGTGTATCAGCCATAGGTCACCACACTTGTCTTGTAGTGTATCGGCCTAGCATCAATTCTTGAGTTGCCCAACTATCACCAAGTGATACAGACTCATCTCGGATTAAGGAATTGTTGATATACAGTTGACCATCATCAATCACTTTAGGTGTTTCACCTATCAAGGTATTAGCCACACCATTACGTGGTGTTTTAGCCATCACTTCTAAGAGTGTGTTTCCCTCACCTTTACAAGGTGTGTCAGGTTGAGTCATGTATGTCAAGTTGAACACATGTATTGGGTTAGGGGTATATCTGGCTAGGCATCCTCATATCCCTCATACCCTCTCCCATCAAGGTATCAACCTTACCTATATTATGGTGTATCACCTTCACATAATTGGGTGTAACAACTTCACCTCACTTGGGTGTATCACCCTCACCTCACTTGAGGATATTGGCCACACCATACTTTAGTGTATTGGCCATCACATGTTCTAGGGTATCAACCACCTTACCACTTTTGTCCTCTAATGTATTGGGTTACAATCACCATATCATTCTAGAGGTGTGTTCTTACCTCCATATCGTTCAAGAGGTGTGTCCTTACCTCCATATCATTCATGAGGTGTGTGCTTCCACCATATCAGGCAAGATGTGTGTGCTTCCACCATATTGGGCAAGAGGTGTGTGCTTACACCATATCGGGCAAGAGGTGTGTGCTTACACCATATCTAGAAAGAGGTGTGTTCTTACACCATATTAGGAAAGAGGAGTGTGCTTCCACCATATTGGACAAGAGGTGTGTCTGTGTCACTTATATCGGGTCACTCAAGTGTAGGGTTTTGCATATCGGGTTAGGGGTGCTCCAACCCGATATCTGTTTGTGCCATGATGATGTAATCATCATCAAGCTCTAGACTTTTGTCCCTTACTGTTCTAGTTCATGGACAACAGTCATATGAAACTATTAGAACACATAGATCCATCAATAATTCAAGGAAAATCGAAATTGAAAGTAGATCAACAAGTATAGCAAGATTGAAGGTGAATAATAACATAATTGGGTTCAAGTTATATAACCCGCCTCAAGAACAACTTCAAAGCTCTAAGATCCAAAGCTTCACATTCCCAAGGTTGAATATGTGTTATCAAGAGTCCAAGACTCATTCAAAACTCCTCCATATGCAAAGAATCACCATAGTTAAGAACTTGGTGAAGAAGAAAAGAAAGAAATAACTATATCATGCTTCAACCAAGGTTGAAGATGACCATGGATTCACCTTAAGCTTGAAGCTCAAGCTCCTCCTTGCTCCTCAACTTATATGGGTGATATCCAAGAGAAAGAGAGTTGTAGGATTCAAAAAGTTTCACTAGTAGGTGAAAGAATAGGTATATATAGTTGAGGCTCATGAGAGAGAGTGTATAAGAGGTGTCATCACCTTATACTACTAGGTGACACATGTCCATGCATGGGTTGACACGTGTCCATGCATGCACCCATAATTATATCAACATGAAAAGTTCTTTGTTGTATAATTTAGGAGTAGATATCGTCCATTGGGTACCTTGTTGAACAAGATATCACAACCCAATATCACTTTATTCACAAACATATACAACTTTTCCAAGGAACATGTAACTCATCATGGATCACCTCCTTGATGTGCTAATCTGATATGAATACTTCCAAGAAGTTAAAAAAATGATATGAGACCTCCTCTATGGCTTCTTGGTCGATAGGCACTCCCATATAAGCTCTACAACTCGTTACAACCCATTCTAGGGTTTCAACTACACAACACTTCTTGGTCTTTTCATCACCAAGAATACTACCACTCAAAAATAATTCAAACATGGTTCCTCCTTTCTCTCTCATCTAGATGATAGTAAGGGAGAGTAGGTACACTCTAGAGGTGGTAATTTTCACATCAACCCTACATTTTGGGTAAATTGCAATTTGCACCCAAGCTGGTACACAAGGCACAAGCATTATTCAAATAAGCTCAAACTTGGAACTTAGGCTTTCCACAAGCTACCACTTAGCATAACTCTCTATATTATGATGCTAAAGCAATTAAGGAATGTTCAGAATGTGACATATTGCAATATAACCCCTCATCTTGGGTAAATTGCACTTTGATCCAAAATAAGGGAACATTGCTCAAACAACATTCAAACAGGACCAAACTTGAAACATAAGTGTGTCACATGATAACAAAACACCTTAGATGATTATATTAAAGTTATAAGAAACATACTTTATCCAAAACAAATAGGGTTAGACCTAAAACATAGGTCAAGGTCCTTATAGAGCTAGCCTTGGTGGATGCAAGTGAAGACCTTCCATCTATTTCTGAACCATTAAAGAACTCCCTTGAAGAACCTCCCACTCTTGAGCTGAAGTCACTTATATAAGGGTTGAAGTATGCTTTTATAGGATCAAATGGCACCCTCCCGATGATCATTTCTTCCATTCTCTCACCATAATAAGAGGAGGTGTTGATGAAAGCCCTAAAGAAGAACATCCATTCCATTGGATGGTCTATAGCTGATTTGAGGGGTATTGACCCCTCCATCTGTGTACATTGGATCTATTTGAAGGATGATGTAAGGCCGACCCGCCAAATGAAAATGCGGTTGAATCCAAAGCTGAAAGAAGTTGTAACTCAAGAGGTTGTGAAGTTCCTGGATGCTAGTATTATCTATCATATTTCTAGCAGCACGTGGGTGAGTCCCATCCAGGTTGTGCCTAAAAAGGGTGGGATTACTATGGGGGAAAATGCGGATGGTAGGCTTATACCGGTTAGAGAACAATCAAAGTAGAGAATGTGTGTTGACTACCAAAAGCTCAATGAAAAGACCAAAAAGGACCACTACTCTCTCCCATTTCTTGACCAGATTTTAGAGAGGCTAGCGGAGCAAAGCTTCTATTGTTTCCTTGATGGGTACTCTGGATACTTCCAAATTGTTGTGCATCTTGTAGATCAAGAGAAGACAACATTCACTTGCCCAAGGGGTACATTTGCATACAAGAGAATGTCATTTGGGTTGTGTAATGCCCCCTCTACATTTTAGAGATCTGTGACCTCAATTTTTGCTGATATTCTTAATTCATCATTGGAAGTGTTCATGGATGATTTCTCAGTCTTTGGTAAAACCTTTGATGAATGCTTACTTCATTTGGCTGTTTTCCTTGAGAGATGTGTAAAGGTTCGCCTAGTGCTATCTTAGGAGAAGAGCCATTTCATGGTACCCGAACACATTGTTCTGGGCCACTGGGTTTCAAAGGATGGTATTGAAGTTGATAGGGCCAAGGTGGGCCTCATTTCCACACTTACTATTCCTTCCACCGTAAGATATGTCTGGTCTTTCTTGGGACATGCAGGTTTCTACCGTTGCTTCATAAAAGACTTCAGTAAGATCTTGAGACCTCTATGTCACTTACTTGAGAAGGATGTTGAGCTTTACTTTGATGACAAGTGCATTGAAGCCTTCAACCACTTAAAGGAAAGACTAGTTTCTACTCCTATCATCCAACCCCCTGATTTCTATTTTCCATTTGAAATTATGACTGATGCATCCGACATGGAAGTGGGGGAGGTGTTGGGCGAAAGAGTTGGCTAGATACCACATGCTATCTACTATGCAAGAAAAACTCTAGATGAAGCCCAAAGAAACTACACAACTATCGAGAAGGATTTTCTTGCATTCATCTTCACTCTTAACAAATTTAGATCATATCTTCTACAAAACAAGGTGTTTGTCTATAAAGACATGCTGCTCTAAAATATCTAATGGCAAAGAAAGACTCCAAGTCGAGGTTGATCCAATGGATATTGCTTCTTCAAGAGTTCGAAATTGAGATTGTAGACAAGAAGGGAATAGAGAATTCTACCGTAAATCATCTCTCCCAGATTGAAGCACCTTTTGATGACACAAGTATAATCAAAGAGACATTGCCACATGAGCAGTTGTTCCTACTCTCATCTGCTCAAAGGCTGTAGTACCAACACATAGCTAACTTCTTAGCTAGTGGGAGGATACCAAACACTTGGACGAGGGAGGAAAGTCGAAGGTTATTTGCTATGGCCAAGGATTATGTTTGGGATGATCCTCACTTGTTCAAGTATTTCCCTAACCAACTTATCTGAAGATGTGTTCCGAAGATGGAGCAGCAAGAAATTCTCTCTATGTGTCATTCTGGAGTTTGTTGAAGTCACTTTGGGGGAAAACGTACTGTTGCCAAGGTTCTTCAAAGTAATTTCTATTGGCCTTCCTTGTTTAAAGACTGTCATGAATTCTTCAAGTGTTGTTTGAAGTGCCAAAAGGTGGGCACTATCTCTAAGAGGGACATGATGCCTCTATCACCCATTCTAGTGGTGGAGGTATTTGATATTTGGGGGATTGACTTTATAGCCCTTTCCCCCCTCTTTTGGATATGTCTATGTATTGGTTGTTGTTGACTATGTATCAAAGTGGATTGAGGCTATTGCAACAAGGACACATGATCACAAGGTGGTGTGTGACTTTGTGAAATCTAACATCTTTTGCCATTTTGGTATTCTAAGAGCTATGATTAGTGATGGTGGAAGTCATTTCATTCACTGCACCTTTGAAGGTCTGCTCAAGAAACACGAGATGAACCATTGTGTAGCTACTCCTTACCACCCCCAAACAAGTGGTCAAGTTGTGTTGGCCAATCGAGAGATATAGCTCATTCTAGAGAAGACGGTGAGACCAGACCACAAGGATTGGTCACTTCATCTCAATGAAGCTTTATGGGCATATAGGATTGCATACAAAGCCCCGATTGACACTACACCCTTCAAGCTTGTGTATGGCAAAACCTACCATTTGCTAGTTGAGATGCAACACAAGGCACTATGGGCTTTAAAAGCCACGGACTTTGACGGAGAGAATGCCAGATTGAAAAGAAAGTTTCAGCTGAATGAGTTGGAGGAAATGTGCAATGAAGTATATGAAATGTCCAAGAGCTACAAAGAGAGGACAAAGTTTCTTCATGATAAGATGATCAAGAAGAAGGACTTCGAGCCCGGAAAGTGGGTGTGGCTGTACAACTCAAGGATAAAGTTATTTCCCAAAAAACTCCCGTCTAGATGGGAAGGACCTTATCTCATCAAGAAAGTGTATCCATTTGGAGCTGTAGTGATTTGTGAAAAAGAAGGATCTAGGGAATTCACAATGAATGGCCAAAGGTTGAAATCAGTGGTAGAAGTGGGTCCAGATAAGGCAAACCAAAGTTTTGATATAGTGATGTTAGTGGAAGAATGTCAAGTTGATGAAGAGATGTGCTTGAATGAACATGAAAGAAACATTTATTTCTAAGATGCTTCGAGAATCTAGCAGAAATGATGGAAGTCAAGAATCAATAAGCCTGGATGAAGGCGTAAAATTTAGCGCTAGTGGGAGGCAACCCACCTAGGTTTGGGAGCTTTTTCACCCAACCTTCTCTTTTTGATACTTTTGTTTTCTTTTCCACAAAGTACACACATGTGTTTAATAGTTTTCTTTGAGTTTTGATGATATGGCAGGTATAGGTACTAAAGAGAGGGGAATCAAAGGTGAATCATTGACACTAAGATCAATTTGTGGTGAAATGTCAAAGAAAAACAAAGTTCTAGATTTTGAGTTTTAAAAGTTGAAGGAATGACCCCACCACGGCTGTGGAGCTCGATCACGGCCATGGCAGAAGTTGCCCAAAATGGTCGTGGCCCCTCACCATGGTCGTTGTAGTTAATTAGTCAAGGGAGCCAAAGAAGTCAGGGTTTTTGGCCAAGTTCATGCATGAATGGCCACGATCGTGTCAGGGACAGTTAGCCATGGTCGTGGCCCACTCGCCACGATCGTGTGAATTATTTTTTCAAAGATTCCAAAGAAGTCAGGCTTTTTGGCCTAATGACCACTGTCGTGGTAGCCCACCACGACCGTGTCAAGGATGGATGCCCACAACCATGGCATGTGACAATGACCGTGGCAAGGTCGGGTGGGAGCACTCTTCATCGACAAGACGACCGTGGAACCCCACCACGGCCGTGCTACCAAACCCTGGCCATGACCATGGCCACCCGCCACGGTCGTGGCACCCCGACCTCACAAAAAAATATAACTTATACTCATCTTCAACCCGACCCCCCATTCTACCACTTCTATTCATGAGAAAATGGTTGTGGCGGCACACTCCACCTCCAAGCTCCACCTCCTAGCCCCCAAATCGCCTCCAAACCACCACCAATCATCTCCAAATCATCCCCCTACCATTCCCCTTCCATTTCCCCACCAAATCATCCATTAATCCACCCTCCACCACCACTTTCTCCTCCATACCTCCCTATAGACACCCCTACCTAAAACCTCCACCAAAACCTCCATTTCTCACCCAAATCAAAACCTAATCATTCACCCACCATCTAAACCCCCATATCATTCCATTTCACCCTTCAATCCACCTCTATTTCATCAACTACCCAAAAATATGCTTTCCACAGCCCTACCACCTCCTCCACATTCAAAAAATGAAGGGGATCGCCAAGGAAGTGAAGAAGGGGGCCCAAAAGAGTCTTGATGTGATCACCGGAGGCAAGGTGAGCACCAAGACGACCTCCTCCCGGGTCTCCATGCCTTCCCACACCCTTCACCATCAAATTCCATCACCCAATCACTTCCCCGATCGATTTCTGTGAATTCATCCTGCACACGGTCGTCCGATAGCCACTACATTACCGATGAGACATACCAGGGTGAGGAGGAGGAATTTGAGGAGAACATGGACAACTTGATAGATGAGGTCGAGACGGTGGTTTCCAAAAGAAACCAGAAATCAAAAGCAGTACCGTTCTCATCAAAGCACCTACCAAAGCACTCTCCAGCACACCATTCGACGTCTCACATGGCAGCAGAGCATAGGGAGTAGCCTCAACCTAGGCGGAAATTGCATCCAGATGAAGAACTGTTCGTGCAGTGGTACCCCGAACAACGGGTGCCAATCAATCTTGACACGAGTTTAGGGTCCCAATCGTACAGGATGGATGAGGAGGAGGAAGACAGTGAAGACGAGGAAATGCAGCTGTCAGCTGAGGCAGAGGACATTCTGGCTCAATTGGAGGAAGACATGTTGAAGGCTTTAGGAAAAGCCCTTGTTGGAGTGTCCTATGGAAGAGGGCACAAGCAAAAGAAGATTACTCTCACATACCTAGAATGCATGACAAGGTGAGTCGTCGCCACAAGGTATGGATGCAAGAAAGCTATTGATGAGCTCGGAATCAAGGTGGCCGTGGAAGAAGGTTTGAAGAAAATGGGGTTGTGGGACATTCTTTTCACAAACACCCAAACTACTTACACCACAATGATGCAAGAATTTTTAACCACACTTGAGAAGACGACAGTGAGAGGTAATGATGCTGTCAAATTTACCATGTTTGACAACATGCACACTCTCATGGCAGCTGAACTGAATGGTGTATTTGCTGCCAATCCTGAAGAGGCTGAGAAAATGAATGACGACCTACTTGAAAAAGAGGTAGATTTCAAATATGTACACTTCTGGAACCTCTTGATAGGGAGCAAGGACTACTTGGCAGGGAGGTCAAAAACCTTGGCTATAAGAAACCCCCTATTCTACTATGTACAAAAGGTCTTGGCAAACACCATTATCGGCTGATATGACAATCAAGGTTCAATTTCTCAGAAAGATATGTTTTTCATGATGGAGATGCACCAAAAAAGATATATAGACCTTGGAGTGTTGTTAACTGATCATATGAGGTCCATACACTCCAAACGTAAAACACCTTTTGTTATGGGAGAGTTTGTAACAATCACACTTGCTTTGGGGTATGATCTTTTTGGGTTGGAAGACACAAATGAAGATGAGTTTGTTGACTTAAACTATCTTATTCACTCACACACTATTAAAATGAAAGACCAAAGAATTATATAGCATGTGAGTAGTGTGCCAAACATTGAGCTTGAGCTGCCATACCACATTGTGACACTTCTCTCCGTGTTGGGAGTCCTCCATAAATTGGAGACCAAATTGTTGGAATGGTAGCAAAACAACCCAAGAGAGACATACAACAGGGGAGCCACTGTCTCACAAGAAGAGATTGTTGAATCTAATGTGCAAGGTAGGAGTAAGAAATTAAAGGACAAAGGCAGCCCCGAAAATCAAGGAGAAGGGATGAAGGAACATCCCAGTTGCAGCAGCCCTCAACAAACACCTACGACATGTCCACCATCCAGGAACAACTTGAGAGCATACAAAAGACACAGGGAGACATGCAGCTGATCCAACAATACATGTGGCAAGACCAACATCACCACCAGGTCAACCACTTGAATCACTACCAGCATGCCCAAGAAGCAAGAAACCCTGAATGGGGTGGCATTGCTAGATATTCAGAGACATACCCTCCACCCCATGATGATTACTAGGGACATTACTACCAGCATCCTCTTGTAGGCTCAGATCCTCCTCAAGATCCTCCTCATTCATATGACTAGTTGCCACAACAGCCATGACACTTCCCCTATCTATCCTAAGCTATAGTTTCACAGTAATGACAACATGATTCTAAAGTTTGGGGTGGGTAGGGTGGTATCCACCACCCTATCTCTCTTTTTGTGATTTTGTTCCACCTTTGCCATCTACTTTAGTTTTCTTGTTCTTGTTTTTTATTACATCATTGCATAGCATGTAGTTACTTTCATGCATTTTTGCCTAAATTTTCAAAAAAATTGTTCCTTGTTGCCATGCATTGCATATCATGTAGATTTTTGGTAATTTTTGCATATTTTAGCTAGGATTTGAATTTTTTATTGCTTTAAGTTCAGTAATGTAGGTTTAGATGTGATTGAAAGCAAATTGACACCATTTTGGCCAATTTTGTCAAAATTTGAATGTTCTTGCCTAAAAAGCATGTTTTGACTTAATCTCCGCTATTTGAAAGGAAATTTTTAGTCCTTTGACAAATGCATGTTGTTTATTAGAGTTTATTGCTATTTGGTCTTGTTTGTTGACTTTTTACATGTGCACCACTTCTCTCAAGTTTGTGAATATTTTGGTTGTATTGTGAATTGAGCAAGCTACAAACGCTTAGAGCCTATGGAATCACTTGATAAAAATGTTAATGTCATGTTGTACTATCATGTGGTGTGATATCATTTGATGAAGTGTTGGATTAGCTTTCATGTAGGGAATCTTATGTTGAAGAAAATATTAATGACCCATCTTTGATCTGACTATTCTTTCACCATCTTCATACCTCTCTACCTCATGAAAGGATGCCCTAGTGAACATAATCATCCTTGGCCACCTCCAAAAGTTTGGGGTGGCCATATCTATAGCTCTCCCCTTCACTCTATCCACAATTGCCCTATCTACACCAACAACAAAGAAAGTAAAGAAAAATAAAGCAAAAAGAAAATAAAAGGATGCTCCTATTTAAGGGCATTCAAAAAAAGAAAATATGAGTGCTCTATGTAATAGCACTAAAAAAAAAATTCTTTTCATAACCCTTTCTTCTATATTCATACCAATTGAGCTAGAGAACATCAAATCTAGTTCGCTTTACCATTTTCTATAGCCATGTGGGTCTTTTGGTGTAGTTTGAGGCATAAGATTGAATGCAAGAAAGGGAAATAACACTCCTAGTCATCTTAGTTTAACGCCAACATGAAACGGTTTACCTGGAATAATATGAAGGACATATGGACATCTTGTGTATCCTACACTTTATTTTTCAAGTTTGTGTGCTCAGTGCTCATTTCATGATTGGTATGTGAAAGAGGATAGGAGAGAGGTGGAACACATGCACTTAGTCACTCCCAAGACCATGTAGTCAATAATTTCCTATTGCTATGCATTTGTCATTCTTGTTTATTGAAAGAAAATTGAAAAGAGTGACTAAGTTGGAGCATACTTGAGGACAAGTATGTTTTAAGTTTGGGGTGGTGATGCAACCCTATTTTAGGGCTCCATCTTGTGCCATTTTGCACTTTATTCACATCTAAACATAGTAGAATGCAATTTAAATCCCTCAATATGAGTCTTACTATCAAATGCACTTATGGACGTTCTTTGCACAATTTTTAGGTACTTGGATCATGCTTTGGATGAATGAGAGAGAAGGAAGGAGTTCTAGGGTTCCTCCACTCATGGAGGGGTCCAAAGAAGGCCCCAAAGCTCCCTCAGCCTACCCCTAATGGCCAAGGTTCGACATCAAGCAAAAAAGTCCATGGATGATGAAAGTTGAAGTTCATTTAGCCACTAAAGACTCGAATACGACCGTGGGCATCCACCACAGTTGTTTGAATTATTGTGAAGAATCAACAGGGATGTCATGGTTTTGCACCAGAGATACCACTTTTGTGGCTACTAGAATGGCCCTGGCCCACTGAAGACACCACGACCATGGCCAGCAAAAGGGAAAATAGTCGTGGCCTCCCACAACGATCGTTTGAATTTTGTGCAAGGATCCCCAAAATCAACAGGGAGGCGGCCAATTTTACACTTGAATGACCACAGTCGTGGCCCTTGAAGACCTCCTCGTCAGTTCTGCTCCCCATTCTCAAGACCTCCTCCTCTAAAATGGTTGTGGTACCCACCACGGCCGTGGTACCACTTACCCAACACGACTGTAGCACCCCGCCACGACCGTAGCCACCACCTATACTTACCCTTTTTAGCCCCTTTCACATCCTGGCCGTGGCCACTCCCCCAAGACCATTCCCTACTACCCCCACCATGGCAGTGGTACATCAACATGGTTGTGGTGACCAACTAACCCTACCTATTTTTTACACGAATTTTCCTATTCTACCCCTACTAACCCTAGTGCTTCCCTACCACCTATATATACATAGGTGGTGGTTGGGGGACAAAGGGTTAGACTCTTTAGCTTCCATTGCTCTCCCCATCCACTCCTTGAGCATTGATTGCACTCTCCCTTGCATTTATGCTCTCCATCCACCATTTCCACCTCATTTCCACCTTGGAACCTAGTTTTCTAGGTTTTCTTCCATAATCCCCCATATTCTCAAGCCCATCTGCACCATTGGAGGAGGAAGGACATCCCCAAGATGCAAGGAGGTGAATAAGGAGGCTTCTACTTCAATCTTCATGGAGTTCTACCCCCTTCTTCCCCTTTCTTTTGCTATTTCTGTGATCATGTCTAGCTAAGCCCCTAGTGGTGGGCTGTTTGGGGTTAAAATGTGACTTTGATACCATGTTGGGAGAAAATAACTTGTAATGAACATAATTTCTATCTATGATGATTGCTTTTTGCTTCTATCTCATTTCCTATTTTATTGCATGTGGTTTGTGCTTATAACATGAATTACTTTCTTTGAGATATTTGATGACAATTAGCTTCTAGGAGGAATTGGAGTGTATGTGAAATTTTTTGGAATGGCTCCTAGGTACAATTAGTGCATCCCTAGCTATCCCCCTTTGTTCCTACATACACATCCCTCCTTCTACAAGTGAGTGTGATATCTAAGTGTCTAGTGTAAGTGTGATTAGTGCAATTTCCTAGAGCTTTCTAAAGGCTAGATGGCTATTGGCATGAGGTGAAAAACCCTCATATCTACTCCCATTCTTACCCTTGGCTCTCAATTACCCTAGTAACACTTATCCTAGAGACCTAGACTTGACAAGTCCTACTAGAAGTACACCTAATCCTAGTTCTCCAACTAGTAGTATAGGGTATATTCTAATAGAACTTGCCTTATTGTTTGGTTGGGTAATCTAGATGGAGTTATGATAATTGCTTGCTATGTTGAAACTCCCCAACTAATATCAAGTCACACCCCCAAATGGCCCACCTACCTAATCTCATTGCTTAAAACCCACTTTGCCTTCTTAGCTTATTCATGCTAGTCTAGTTTAATTGTTTTTACTTAATCTTGTTAATTGCTTAATCCTGTTCTTTAGTGTTAACTTAGGTTCTTGCTCTCTCTAGTGGTTAACTTAGCTCTTAGTTGCTAATTTCTCTACTAGTGTAGTGTAGCTAACCTTTTCTCTTGTTTGGCTAGTTGCTTAACCTAGGTTCTTAGACTTACTTGCTTAGGATAATTTAGGGTTGTGATAACTTAGATTTCATAATTTCCTTTATTTGCTCATTCACTTAGTTTAACAATAAAACAAAACCTTCAACCCTAGTCTCTATAATAGGAACATATAAAACTCTAACCTAGCTCTAATGCCCCCTCTGTCCCTGAGGATTGACCCCTTCTCTTGCCTTTAACCTATGCTACAATAGTACTCTGTGCGCTTGCGGGTGACCTATTTGGTTTTGTGATCAACTTTTGTTAGGGTTAATATAAATTTTGAAAGATCCACACATGTGTTCTCCTTTAGGGTTGTATCTAGCCACCTTTAGTTGGATAGTGTGTAGCCTTGATAAGAATCACACCACTTACCCACTTGAGCAAGGAGTCTTCTGCCTTCACCAAGGGCTTACCCACTCTTGTTCCAAGTCTTCGGCCTTGATCTTCACCAAGGGACTCCTTTCCTTGTTCTTCTTCGCCTCTCTTAGCCAAGAGATAGAACATTCATCTTCATGGTTGAAAGAGATTAGGAGGTGGTGGAAGTGAGAGCCTCACAAGATATACAAATGAAACTAGCCCTCTTACATATTTCCTACTCACTCTAACGAATGTAGCAAGTGATTAAGCTTAGAGACATAGGAGTTTGTAGGATACACTTAACTATAGAATAGGAACCTCATATAGAGTTTTGCATTGAATGCTCAACCTTGGAATGAAGCCCAAGGGGTCCTATTTATAGTTCGGGATTCCTCTTAGCCTTTAAAACACTTAAGAACAAAAACTAGCCATTTTGTAGCTTGTAATGAGAGTCAACATTCTCCCCCTTTTTGAAGATGACAAACCATTCCATAAATGTATTGAAAGCATTTAAGTAAAGTCAGACCTTTGGAGAAACCTAGGGGTTGCAATCAAATTGAGTTCATATGCTTCCCATCAATTGATGCTAGTGGAGTTCTCATACTCCCCCTCAATTGATGCTATTTCTCCTGCATGGTTAGCTTTCATAACATTTATAGAATACTATATCTTCTACTCATATATGTCTTCTCCCCTTTAACTTCTCCCCTTCACATAGAGTCATGCTTCTCCTCTTATGTAAGACATGCCATCCATGCCATTCATCAAAAGAAGACATACCTTCTCCCCCTTTGTCATTTCAAAAAGGTGGGGTATGAAGAGATAAGAAACATCACTTGTTAAAAGAAGGGAGATAACAAAAGTTATAAAATGAGAGTAGAAGAGCACAACTAGGGGCTTGTCTAAGCATATAAAGAAAAGCAAGTTAAAAAATGCATTTGAACAACCCATAATGCAAGATAAAGTGTTGCAGGAAAGCAATAAAACACAATTTTGACCCTCAAAAGATGATGTAATTCGCCCAAAAAGTGTCAGGTTTCATGAAAAAGTGATGAGTCTTGCTCAGAAGGTCGTTTTTGCAAAAAAAAAACAACTCTTGCATCAAAAATTGAAACTGGAGCAAAAATCTACATAAATTCCAATGATGCTCCAATTTCTACATACAATGTAGCTCTATATATGTCCTACATCACAATGCTATGTAAGCAACTCAAGATAGTAGATATACAATTCAAGGAACAAGC
This sequence comes from Alisma plantago-aquatica, assembly GCA_963693085.1. Lineage (NCBI taxonomy): Eukaryota > Viridiplantae > Streptophyta > Magnoliopsida > Alismatales > Alismataceae > Alisma > Alisma plantago-aquatica. The sequence continues at coordinate 426,324,175 of OY856412.1, read as the reverse complement.
TTGAGCAAGTATGAAACAAGATACAAGTATAGCATATAGTAGAATACCACTTCATGAAAAGACAAGCAATGCTAGAACTACATGTATGTGAACTACTAGTAGATGATATCACAAATTAGAAATACTAGTAGGATCTAGATCATAGAAAGAGATGCATGAGATAAAGCAAACTATGAGGAGATGTAGAGATATATTTAAACAAAGAGATATGCAATTATAGAAGCATGAAAGGATGTAACTCAGTATCAAGAATACATCATTACCAACAGATGATTACCACTAAGAACCTCAAGGTTGATCAAAACAAGATATACACCTATATAGTTGTATCAAGTTATATCACAACTGAAGCATTTTAAGACACAACCAGTAGATCCAAAGAGTCCATCGTCAAAACCTGCAAAACTAATCAAAAGAAGTAATTGCAAGATATAGTAATACCACTAGTGGGTTACCAAATTATAGCAATTAGAAAGATAGAGTTGTAAGAAAGATAGGCAATATAAAGCATGGTAATATGCATAAAAAGGTACTGAGGGAGTGCCAAAGAATCAGGCTATTGGTTGAGAAAATCTAGTTTAGAGGGAAATTCTCATTTAATAAGCCAACTGTGTATTATGTGCAAAGTGCCAACGAGCGAGTTATGTGTTATGGAAATTCTTATGACAATAGATGTTGGCAACACCCATTGGTGCCTATCATTCGAGTTTCAAACAGGACAAACTCGACCGACAAAGTTGTTGTCAAAAGGCACATATATTTCATAAAAACATATTTAGAAGCATGCTAAAAATATAAGCCATATCCAAACATGTGTAAGAAATTTAGTAATGCAATATGAAAGCATTAGAAATAGTTTTTTAGAAAGAGTGTGTATAGAATCACAAAATACAACTTTTGACTCAAAAACCACATGCACAATACACACAAACTTGGCAAAGCACACTATGATTGGATATGAGCAAGAAAAACATTACCTCAATACTTACCATTTCTTTTTCACTTTTTGTCACCCTCTACACACCTCACCTTTCTTCTTTCATGTGGATTGAGAAGTCAATTTGCAATTCAATAGCTCAAGTAAATCTATTTGCAAGTACCTATAAGGAGAAATATGAAATGGTCCCCAATCATGTTTTGGGTCTGGAGTGGTTAGCTTAGCAACCCAAGTTCTATTTTTCTTGGGTGCTTTCCTAAAAGGGCAACAATTGGAGTACTAACCAAAATCATTGCAATAGTTGCATATGGCCATAGCCTTAGACCTAAAGGATTATTCGTGGAAGATAAAGTCCTTTACCTTTGTTTTTCCTTTGACTACCATCATACCTGAAACCATGTATACCAATTTGTTTAGTAGTATGGTGTAGGATATCATTAAGATTATTTTTACCAACTAAGAATCTTTGTAAAGAAGATCTCAAACTATGATTATCATGCATAAGAGAAGAAGTAGTAGAAGACAAATCACTGATATTATCTCTGTAATGTAAAAGATCATTTTCTAAGCAAAGATATTTAGTGAAGTAAGAATCTCTACCAATATGAAGAGAACCAACATTATTCTTTCTACTAGTAGAACTAGAACAAGATTCAAGAACATTGATTTTAGCAAGTAAGGAAGTATTTTCTTTTTCAAGCAAAGCACTCTTAGAAAGATAGACAATATTTTCATATTCTAATCTTTGCGAAGAAAACATTTTGTCCTCATTTTTAGTTTTAAGAACATCAATATCATGAATGAGAGAATCAACAATTAAAGTATGCTCTTCATTAGAACTAGGCATAAGAGATTGAGCTTCTAGAAATCTAATCTTATCAAGCAAACTAGCATTTTCAATTTAAGAGAGTCTACTTGGCTAAAACAAGCATTTTTATCATCAAGCAAGTAAGAATTAGCATTTTCAAAATCATTTAATTTGACATACATATTATCAACAATTCTAGCAAGCTTTATCATTTTCTTTTTAGAAGACTTAAGAGAGGAACGCGTAGCGTTAATGATAGCAATTAAAGGTTCTTTATCTAAAGAGTTTAGATTTACCCCATTTGGGTATTCACTTGTTGATGCCATAAGAGCAAAGTGGTATTCTCCTTCATCACTAGAGCTTGAGTTGGATCCTCCACTTGATTCTTCACTTGAGTTGGAGGAGTCACTTGAGCTTGAGTTTGAGGAGTCACTTGAGATTTTGTGCCATTTCTCCTTATTCTTATACTTTTCTTCTCTTCTCTTCTCTTGTTATGATGGGTCTTTTTGCCTTGTAGACAATTAATCTTGAAGTGACTCTTCTTTCCACACTTGAGGCACTAGATGGAGGAGGAATTCTTGCCTTTGTATAATCTACCCTTGGAGTACAAGGGATCTCCTTCAACGTGAGAGGATGCAGAGGCTTGTCCCATAATATCTTCAATTTGAGCCTTGATTTTAGCCTTCTTCATTCACTTTAGCTCTTTCTCCTCTTGTTTTTCAACTTCTTCTCTTGAGTCAAATGTGACTTCATGGGCTTATAGATTTCCAATAAGCTCTTCAATGGGGATATCATCAAGAGATCTTAATTCTTTAATGGAAGTCACATTGGGTTCCCATCTCTTGGGGAGAGTTCTAAGGATCTTAGAGTTGATCTCTCCTTTTACTCATAGGATGACCTAGGACAGCAAGGCCATTTACAGTTGTGTTGAGTCTTGAGTACATGTCGGTTATGTTCTCCTCCTTTCTCATCTTGAAGTTCTCAAGCAACCCTTTGAGCATGTAGACTTTTCTTTCCTTCACTTGTTGAGTACCCTCATAAGTGATGCATAGCTTTCTCCATACCTCATAGGCCATCTCACAAGAGGAGATTTGGTTTGACTCAGTGGGGTTCATAGTGGCATATGGAATATTGATTTCTCTTTCATTCAATGTGTCTTTCTTCATGGTAGCTTCATCCCATTCTTCTATCTTTGTCTCTGGTGGCTTGTATGGATGGTCCACCATTTTCCATAGCTCAAGACTTGAACTTTGGATGTATAATTGTAGCCTTCTTTTCTAATAGAGGAAATTTCTCCCATCAAAGATTGTAAGGTTGATTATCTCCCTCCTTTGTAGTCACCCATATTCTCCTACTTATGGAAGTATGCTTGGAGAAAACCTACTCTGATACCAATTGTTGGATCCTAGGATGGGTGATATGATGCTCTAGAGGGGGGTGATAGGAAATTTGACTGCAACTAAAACATACATAGAAAGGGAGATAATTGAACAACCACCAAGTGACAAGATATGTAGAGTGTTTCCACACTTAAAACTAGGAGTATATCAGTCCAATACCTAGGGAGGTCAATTTCTAAGATTTCTAAGTGTGTCTTCCTCTATATATTCATTTATAAGAGTTACAACACATGACCCACCAAAGGACTTATCTATCCAATATGAAGAGTCTTAAGCCTTACCAAGGACTTATTCACTTTGTAACGAGTCTTTGTCCTTCTCCAAGGACTTAACCACTCTTGCACAAGTCTTCATCCTTCTAGTAATTACTCACTCTTCTTGGATCTGTAGCCTTTGACTTCACCTTTACTCGAAGAAGATTTCACCAAGGACTTACCCACTTGAGTAAGGAGTCTTCTTCCTTCACCAAGGGCTTCCTATTTATAGTTGGGGATGCCTCCTATCTTTTGGGAACACTTAAGAACAAAAACTAGCCATTTTGTGGCTTGCAATGGATATATGTTTTATTGTTGCAACTCCACAATGGCTAGAAACACTTTTCTGCACTTTTCTATACAATGCAATCGGTCGTGTTTCGATAATAACTCAACCGATCTCACTACGCAAATAGACCAATTTAAGCCATCGGTCAAGTTTGTCATGGGGAAACTTGACTGATCCATTTAAATTAGTTTTGGTCTGCAAAGGGATCAGTCGAGTTCTAAGAAATGAAAAATCGATCGATCAAAAGTCATTATCTAAATACAATAAGGATCGTTCGAGTTTGCAACTCCATTGATGAACAGTCTGATGTGAATTTTGTAAATTTCTTTTACGTGTTTAAATATTCAATTTAAGTGCTCCTGGTTTTTTCTAAGATTAATTACAAGTCATACAATCATTACAAGTGATTCAAAACATGGTCCTAATGGATTTTCATCACATTCCAAAAATGTGCACTTGTATTGACTTTGACTTATCTTTTATCCAATTTGAGATGCACAAGTTAGGGCATTTGGAGTCTGTCTATACCTATTAAAAAATCACTCAAGTAGAGACATTAGACACACATAAGTGGAATGATTAGTCATCATCAAATCAAGGGTTTAGTCAATTTAGGCCTAGACTCAACATTCTCCCCCTTTTTGAAGATGACAAACCTTCCATAAATGTATTGGAAGCATTTAAGAAAAGTCATACCTTTGGAGAAACCTAGGGGTTTTAATAGAATTGAGTTCATATTCTCCCCCTCAATTGATGCTAGTGGAGTTCTTATACTCCCCCTTAATTGATGTTATTTCTCTTGCATGGTTAGCTTTCATAACATTTATAGAATACTATACCTTCTACTCATATATGTTATACACACATAAGTCTTCTCCTCTTTACCTTCTCCTCTTTACCTTCTCCCCTTTACAAAGAGTCATGCTTCTTCTCTTTATGTAAGACATGCCATCCTGCCTTTCGTCAAAAGAAGACATACCTTCTTTCCTTTTGTCATTTCAAAAAGGTGGGGGTATGAAGAAATAAGAAACATCACTTGTTAAAAGAAAGGAGATAACAAAAGTTATAAAATGAGAGTAGAAGAGCACAACTAGGGGCTTGTCCAAGCATAGAAAGAAAACCAAGTTAAAACATGCATTTGAACAACCCATAATGCAAGATGAAGTATTGCAGAAAAGTAATAAATCGCAATTTTGACCCTCAAGATGACAGAATTCGCCCAATATGTGTCAGGGCTCATGGAAAAGTGATGGGTCTTGCTCAGAAGACTGTTTCTACAAAAACAAATGCTACTCTTGCATCAAAAACTGAAACTGGAGCAAAAAATCTACATAAAATCCAAATTTGCTCCAATTTCTACATACAATGTATCTCTATACATATCCTGCATTACAATGTTGTGTAAGCAACTCAATATAGTAGATATACAATTTAAGGAACAAGCTTGAGCAAGTATGAAACAAGATACAAGAATAGCATATAGTAGAATACCACTTCATGAAAAGACAAGCAATGCTAGAACTACATGTATGTGAACTACTAGTAGTTGATATCACAAATTAGGACTACTAGTAGGATCTAGATCATAGCAAGCGATGCATGAGATAAAGCAAGCTATGCAGAGATGTAGAGATATATCTAAACAAAGAGAAATGCAATTTTAGAAGCATGAAAGGATATAACTCAATATCAAGCATACATGATTACCAAAAGATGATTATCACTAAGAACCTTAAGGTTGTATCAAAACAAGATATACAACTAAATAGATGTAGCAAGTTAGAGCACAATAGAATCATTTTAAGATAGAACTAGGAGATCCAAAGAGATCATCGTCAAAACCTACAAAACAACTCAAAACAAGTAATTGCAAGATATAGGAATACCAATAACGGAATACCAAATTATAGCAATTACAGAGATAGAGTTGTAAGCAAGATATGCAATTTAAAGAATGGCAATATGCATAAAAAGGTATCAAGGGAGTGCCAAAGAATAAGGCTATTGGTTGAGAAAATCTAGTTGAGAGGGAAATTCCCATTTAATAAGCCAACTGTGTATTTTGTGCATAGTGCCATCAGTCGAGTTCTATGTTATGACAATTCGACCGACAAAAGATGTTAGTTACACCCATTGGTACCTATCGGTCGAGTTTCAAACAGGACAAACTTGACCGACAAAGCTGTTGTCAAAAAGCACATATATTTCATAAACATATTTAGAGGCATGCTAAAAATATAAGCCATATCCAAACATGTATAAGCAAGTTAGTAATGCAATATGAAAGCATTAGAAATAGGTTTTGAGCAAGAGTGTGCATAGAATCACAAAATACCACTTTTGACTCAAAAACCACATGCACAGCGCACACTACTTGACAAAACACACTATGATTGGATATGAGCAAGAAAAACATTACCTCAGTACTTACCATTTCTTTTCTACTTGTTGTCACCCTCTACACATCTCACCTTTCTTCTTTCATGTAGATTGAGAAGTCAATTTGCAATTCAATAGCTCAATTCAATCCATTTGCATGTACCTACAAGAAGGAAGATGAAATGGTCCCCAATCTTGTTTTGGGGTCTAGAGGGGTTAGCTTAGCAACCCAAGTACTATTGCACTTGGGTGCTTTCATAAATGGGCAACAATTGGAATAATGGTCAAAATCATTGCAATAGTTGCATATGCCCATAGCCTTGGAACTAGAGGATTCTCCATGGAAGATTGGAGGTCCTTTACCTTTGATGTTCCTTTGACTACCATCATACCTTAAACCATCTCTACCAATTTGTTTAGTAGTATGCTGTAGGATATCATCAAGATTCTTTTTACCAACTGAGAATCTTTGCAAATAAGATCACAAACTATAATTATCATGCATAAGAGAAGAAGTAGTAGAAGACAAATGATTGATATTATCTCTAGCATGCAAAAGATGATTTTCAGAGCAAAGAGATTTAGTTAAGTAAGAATATCTATCAATATGAAGTGGGAACATTATTCTCTCTACTTGTAGAACTAGAACTAGATTCAAGAACATTGATTTTAGCAAGCAAAACAATCTTAGAAAGATGGACAATATTTTCATATTCTAATCCTTGCAAAGAAAAATCTTTGTCCTCATTTTCAGTTTTAGGAACATCAATATCATGCATGAGAGAATCAACAAATAAAGTATGCTCTTCATTAGAACTAGGCATAAGAGTTTGAGCTTCTAGAAATCTAATATTATCAAACAAAGTAGCATTTTAAAGTTTAAGAGAGTCTACTTGGATAAGACAAGCATTTTTATCATCAAGCAAGAAAGAATTAGCATGTTTAAGATCATCTAATTCTACATGCATATTATCCACAATTCTAGCAAGCTTTTTCTTTTTCTTTATAGAAGACATAAGAGAGGCACGTGTAGCATTAATGATAGCAATTAAAGGTTCTTTATCTAAAGAGTTTAGATTTACCTCATTTGTGTCTTCACTTGCTGATGCCATAAGAGTAAAATCACATTCTCCTTCATCAATAGAGCTTGAGTTGGATCCTACACTTGATTCTTCACTTGACTTAGAGGAGTCACTTGAGCTTGATTTTGAGGAGTCACTTGAGATTTTGTGCCATTTCTCCTATGATCACAATAATGAACTCTACTCAGAAGGCCATTTCAAGCCACAAAAGATATGATCTTAGAGATGGGCAGAGGAAGATTGATAATGGATATCAAGGAAGAATGATTTGAAATCAAGATGCCCGAGTCTACACAAAAGGCTGAGGAGAAGGCACAATGTCACATGTTGCAGCAGGTCCAAGGAAATCTATCTTTATTTCTAGGTAAGACATTCCTAGACATGGCTCATGTGATGACACAGGTGCATAAGGGGATATTAGTGGTGGAAATCTTGGAGAATACCGAGGAGATTTCATTATCTAAGGCAGTTCAATATCCTGATGATGAAGAGGATGGATATTTCCTAGCAACAATTGATGAGGCAACTTCTTCCACCCTTTCTCAAGCATATCCACAATTGCCTTTAGAGGCATTCCTTAAGAATTTGGTGGATGTCTAAACTCGATGTCATTCCTTAAAGGAGTGTGTCTTGTTTCTCAAAGCATTATCATGTTACTACACAAGGCATTATGATGACTTAGGACCATATCCACCATCGCTGATTCCATCTTTACTAAGTCCTCCAGATCTTGAGTTGAAGCCCTTGCCTCAACATTTGAGGTATACCTTTTTTCTAGCAAATGAGAAGCTTCCAGTCATTAGCTCAACATCTTTAAGAATCTAGGTGGAAGAGTAGTTGATTGTTCAGTTCAAGAACCATCAGAAATTGCTTTCCTTCACTTTTTGAGTACCCTCTTAAGTGATGCATAGCTTCTTCCATACCTCATAGGCCGTCTCACAAGAGGAAATCTGGTTGAACATAGTGGGGTTCATGGTGGCATCAAGGATGTTGATTGCTCTTGCATTCAAGTTGGCTTTCTTCATGGTAGCTTCATACCATTCTTCTATCTTAGTCTCTGGTGGCTTGTATGGATGGTCTACCATTTGCCATAGCTCAAGACTTGATCCTTGGATGTAGAATTGCAGCCTTCTTTTCCAATAGAGGAAATTGCTCCCATCAAAGATTGGAAGGTTGATCAAGTATCTCCCTCCTTAATAGTCACCCATCTTCTCTTACTTGTGGAAGTATGCTTGGAGAAAACCTGCTCTGATACCAATTTTTGGATTCTAGGATGGGTCATTGAATGCTCAAGAGGGGGGTGAATAGAGTTGAATGCACTTAAAAAATACCTTAGACCTTCAAGATATATCACAAGATGAGGTTGCTAAATAGGAAATTTGAGTGCAACTAAAACATACATAACAAGGGAGAGAGAGATTGAACAAGCACCAAGTGACAAGCTATGTAGAGTGGTTCCACACTCAAAACTAGGAGTATGTTAGTCCACTACCTAGAGAGGTCAACGTTTAGGATTTCTAAGTGTGTCTTCCTCTATATATTCACATATAAGAGTTACAATACATGACCCACCAAAGGACTTACCTATCCAATACAAAGAGTCTTCAACCTTACCGAGGACTTATCCACTTTGCAATGAGTCTTTAGCCTTCTCCAAGGACATAGCCAATCTTGCACAGGTCTTCAGCCTTCTAGTAATTACCCACTCTTCTTGGATCTTCAGCCTTTGACTTCACCTTCACTCGGAGAAGCTTTCACCAAGGAGTTACCCACTTGAGAAAGGAGTCTTCTACCTTTACTAAGGGCTTACCCACTCTTGCTCCAAGTCTTTGGCCTTGATCTTAACCAAGGGACTCCTTCCCTTGTTCTTCATCACCTCTCTTATCCAAGAGAGATAACCTTCATCTTTATTTTTGAAAGAGATATTGGGAGGTGGTGGAAGTAAGAGCCTCACAAGATATATAAATGGAACTAGATCTCTTACAAATTTCTTACTCACTCTAACGAATGTAGCAAGTGATTAAGTTTAGAGAGAGAGAGAGAGAGTAGTGTGGGCTCTGATCTCCAAACCATGACATAAACACGATTAAAACTTAGCGGAAGCAAATCGGTAATCAGCGGAAGACAAAAATCACGGGAAATTAAAACTTTTCGAGACAAGAGCTTGGATCCATAAAAGCTTCTTTCATAAAGAGAGGTAACTGTTTACATCTCAGGATAATTACTTCTTGAGTAATTATATACATCAAAATACAAAATCTCAAGATCACATAACACAAGACTCCAAGACCTGAGAGTACAGAGGACACATAGGACTGACTCTAACTACACCACATGGCAGGACAAATCTCCACCTGAGATTACTGCTGCCCCTGGTGCTGCTGCTGAGACTGGTCACCTGTAGGCTGGTTCCTTCGTCTCCGACGTCCACCTAAAAAGTTGAAGCCTACGGGGTGAGACAATTATACATAATTGTCCCAGCGAGAGTTATAACTCTTCGCCAGAAGCTTTATTATAACATCAAAGAGAATCTTAAACAGTAAAGCCTTCAAGCATTCTATAACAATTGCAAGTATAACAAGATTTCTACAAATTTAGGAGATATGGAGAATATCAACATTATTGCAACGTTACATCAATCAACTAACTTGGAGTTATCTCTAACAAGTTATACTACATGGTTGATTATGTTTTACAAACAACATTATGCCCTGTGGAGATGAGGCTTACCACTCATACTCCAACTGATCGCTGAGAAGTCACATCAGTATCATACATAGGTCATTAAGAGAGCCGAATTATCATGACCTTCACCTTCCTCAGTCAGTAAGAGGATCACTTGTAGGACATCTCGTGTCTCTACTACTATAGCTCACCAGGGTAAACTGGTCCTTCGCTATTCTAGAGTCACAGTGGCGTTCTGTACTCTCTTCATCATCAGGAGGTTTCATATTTACCTACCACTGATACGGATATCTGTTCTTTCTTCATCATCAGGAGGTTTCATGTTTACCTACCACTGATACGGTATGGAACTATAGTGAAGGATGGATGGATTACACATCTACATCACTTTCCTACACTAGGATGTAAGGTTCTACACATCCATGTACCCCACATACTCAAAAGTATGTGCTCCAGGAGTTCCCTGAGGAAAACCTGTTTCACCATCATTTAATTTCTGACAATGATGGATCTATGATCAGGGCTCTACATTATACTTGATTAGTTAGGTACATTCAATATTCTTTAACAGCATACATTGTTCTGCAAACAATAACAACAACATAGCAGCTATAAAAGAAGAATACTAAATGTAACATGCCTAACTCATATCAATCATTATTTCTCCTTATCCTCATCACAAGTCATCTCTAAGGCATGACCTTGATGGTATTCATGGCTCTCATAGCTCATTATCAGCATAGGATGCCACTGACAAGGCATCAGATTACTTTACTTATTCATAAGGCTAACAACATGCCTTCAATGAATATAACATCACATCCATACCTGGATATGATTACCTTCATATCAGAACCTGCATGGTTAATACATCTGATAAAGGTAATACAACAATAAGGAATGTACTTCCTACTCTTGTCATAAGAGTTAAATCTTTAATCCAATTCAAATAGAGTTTATTGCTCAAAAGCATGCCATTACCCTTGAATTAGGGTTTATTTATTCACATCAAGGTGAATTAAACTCATAACATCATCATGTATGAGTAACATCTTCATTGATGCTCTTGGTTTAGTTAAAGGTTCATCATTTATCATAATTAGGGTTTCTATGATCTCACACAGGTGGATCATACCCTAATTATGCTCATTTCTGTGCATTGGAGATACTTTACTCGAGTTTCCACTTAAAAAGGGTACTTTCTCTTTCTAGAAGTACTTTCTCTCTCTATAAGTACTTTCTCTCTCATCATAATGTTAGGTGATGTCAACATCACTCTAAAACAGGTTGGATTGATTCATCATAGGCTAACATAGCCAAAAACATCATCATTATGTGATTTAGAGTTACTTTCTCTCTCTAGGGTACTTTCTCTCTCTAGAAGTACTTTCTCTTTCATAATACTAATGGTTGATGATAACATTAGACTAGATCAAGTTGGATAGAGTCATTATGACTAAAAACATCATTCTCATGTAATTAGAGTTTGAATTTGAGCAAGATATAACTCAATTGACCTTTTAGGGGTATTTTGGTAATTCACCCCAATGATCATCATCATGGTAAAAAACTTTAGTCAAATAACCCCTTACTATCCTAGATTATCATTAGGGTTTGATTTGGGCAACATTGAACCATGTACATCATCAAATGATTGAATGAGGTCAGCCTTGAATCACATTGATTGCTTTCAATCATTAATCGTTAATTGAATTGAGATCGGTTGAAAGTGTTGACCGTTTGCCTATTTTGACTTTCCAAGACCGCGAGCCCCCTTTTAAGGGTTCAAGACCGCGAAACCTCCCATTGGTTTAAGTTAATGTTGAGACCGCGAAGACCAATTTGAGTTGAGTCCGTGAAGAGGTGTTGACCGTTTAGCTAGTTTGACCTCAGGACCGCGAGGCTCTTCGCGGTCTTGAGACCGCGAGCCCCCTCTCGGTCTTGAGACCGCGAGCCTCCTCTCGGTCTTGAGACCGTGAGCCTCCTCTCGGTCTTGAGACTGCGAGCCTCCTCTCGGTCTTGAGACCGCGAGCCTCCTCTCGGTCTTGAGACCGCGAGCCTCCTCTCGGTCTTGAGACCGTTTGCCCAAAAAGGCAAATTTCAGACCGTTTGAAAAATCAGCAATTAATTCATTTAAAATTGTGACTTAATAAGGTCATATCTCCCGATTCCTTTGGAGTTAGTCTCCCAAATTTTGAGGGTAATTAGCCTATATAATTAGGAACATATTTCTTATACGGTCCACGCTCGATCAACGGGGCCAAACGGTCTTGAGACCGTTTTCCCTGTCGCGGTCTCGAGACCGTTTGCTCACCTCGCGGTCTTGAGTCCGAGAGAGCAAACTTTTAGGACCATTTAAGGAAGAGAAAAGCGGTGGGTTTTTCTTGGAAATCACGCCTTCATCTTCCAGCTCAAGAACAGTACAGATATTCCACGGGTTTGCTTGCAAAATAGCAGGGAAAAGTAGGGAACTACTAAGAGCTATCATTAAAACGCATATAAAGATGCACATAGTAAAGCATAGGTTTAGAGTTATAAAACCCGCCTAAAGCTTGCTTCTTGAGATCCAAGCTTTCAAGCTCCAAGCTCTAATGGCGTCCTTGAGTTCCCACAGGTTGGCCAAGGTGAAAACTCCAAGGAAGGATGAAAAGAGACGGCTAGAAAGGTAGGGTTTCAAGAGTTAGCCATGAAGATGACCTTGAATTCGAGTTTTAACCATGGAATTAGGCAAGAAGAGGGGTTTAAACCTACCTTGCACCCCTTGGTCGTCCTCCTAAGCTCCAAGGCAGTCCTTGATCGTCTTTGGTGAAATGAAACAGTAAGGGAACGAAGGGTAAGTTCCCTTGCAACTAAGGGAAGGAGAGCTTATATACATGGGGTAGGATTTTCAACATTAGTTCATAAGTTGTCCATAATTCCAACTAGGTCCCTCCTTCTTTACTTGATCGTCCCTTCCTCTTTATTCTAAGGACAAACCTTCTCTTAAGTTCTTAGGAAAAGAAGGTAAAGGAGAGCAAGCTAATAATGAGGTACATACATAAAGAGATATTACACATATACCCTGATTATTCAATCACAAGGCATATTTCATAACTTGATAACTCAATTGAGGTGACTTCCTCATCATTTCTTCTCTAAATGATGGCAAGAGTCTAAAAAGATACTTTAGATGACATATTTCACAATTTACATCCCTTAATTTGGGTAAATTGCATTTTACCCCAAATTAGGGTTTTAAGCACTGGGATTGCTTCCACAGCTGCACCTTGGTGCCCTAGCTTGGGAAATCCCTCAAACATTACCAAAAAGATTCTCATGATGTCTCATACTTAGAGGAACATCTCAACATGTGCAAATTGCAAACTAACCCTTTTAACTGGGTAAATTGCACATAGGTCCCTGTATATCAAAACAATGCTACAACTTTAAATAAAAAGGAGCAAATACTGAAATATACATTTTTGAGAAACTTAATTACATGCTCAAAGTTAATCACAAAGATTTATTCACATATTTAGGCAAAAAATACCTAGGGTTAACTCATAACCCAGGTCAGGGATGTTACAAATTATCCACCCCTTACAAGGATTTCGTCCCCGAAATCGATACAACATACTAAGAGAAAAGGGTAGGACACTTCCTTCTCATCTCATCCTCTAACTCCCAAGTGGCTTCTTCAACACCACGATGGTTCCAGAGGACTTTCACAAGACTTATATCTTTCTTCTTTAGCTTTTTAATTCGTTTATCAAGGATTGACACTGGTCCCTCCTCATAGGATATGTCATCATTCAATTCTACCTCCATAGGTTGTAGAACTGACTCGGTGTCTGGGTGACATTTCTTCAACATAGAAATGTGAAACACAGGATGTAACCTCTGTAACTCAGGTGGTAGCTCTAGTCTATATGCTACCTTTCCAATCCGTTCAATGATTGGGTAAGGCCCCATATATCTAGGAGCTAACTTCCCTTTCCTTCCAAAATGAAGGACCCCTTTCCAAGGTGAGACCTTGAGATACACTCTGTCTCCAGCCTGGAATTCTAAGGGTCTACGACGTTTGTCAGCATAAGATTTCTGCCTATCCTGAGCAGTCTTAATCTTATGTTGTATAACTTTAATCTTTTCTGTGGTTTGCTGCACCAGGTCAGGACCTAACAACTGGTGCTCACCAGTCTCAAACCAACACAAGGGTGATCTACAACGTCTACCATATAAGGCTTCATAAGGTGCCATATCAATACTATGATGATAGCTATTGTTATAGGCAAACTCTATCAAGCTTAGGTGTAGATCCCAACTTCCGGTGAACTGGAGAACACATGCTCGCAACAAGTCTTCTAAGGTTTGTATGGTCCTTTCCGACTGTCCATCAGTCTGTGGATGAAAGGCCGTACTAAACTTTAGCTTAGTGCCTAAGGCACTGTGCGACTGTTCCCAAAAACGACTTGTAAACTGAGGACCTCTGTCAGAAATTATTGTGACAGGAACTCCGTGCAAACGCACTATCTCTTGAACATACAACTCTGATAACCTTTCAGCAGAATAGGTTGTTTTGACAGGTAAGAAATGTGCTGTCTTAGTCAACCTATCAACAATTACCCAAATGGAATCATGTCCTTTGCTTTTCTTGGGTAGGCCAACAACAAAGTCCATGGTCACATGGTCCCACTTCCACTGTGATATGGGTAAAGGTTGCATTGTCCCTGCAGGCTTCTGGTGTTCAGCTTTAACTTGCTGACACACGGGACACCTCAGAACAAACTCTGCAACGTCCTTCTTCATCCCTGGCCACCAATACAAATCTTTGAAATTCCGATACATCTTGGTGCTCCCTGGATGCATAGCATACATGGAAGAATGGGCTTCTTCCAGGACTAACTTTCTCAAGTTGTCCACATCTGGTACTATCATTCTTCCATTATAACAAGCTACTTGATCTTTTGAGTCATGAAACCCATCTTGCTTCTCATTTCCATACTCAGATCTTATATGTTGAACTGCAGCATCATCTAGCTGTGCTTCTTTAATCTGCTCTCTTAGGGTAGGTTTAATATGCATCTCAGCTAACAAACCGGCTAACAATGACACCTTCAACTGTACATTGTCTTGCCTTAAAGAGATAAGCATATCTCTTCTAGAGCATACTAAAGAGTTTAGTTGTGCTCTATTCATGGTTGATGTTGCTGATTTCCTACTCAAGGCATCTGCAACAACATTGGCCTTGCCTGGGTGGTAATCAATTGTACAGTCGTAGTCCTTGATTAACTCCATCCAGCGACGTTGCCTCATGTTGAGCTCATGCTGAGAGAAGATATACTTAAGGTTTTTGTGGTCTGTGAAAATCTGGAATGTTTCTCCGTAGAGATAATGCCTCCAGATCTTCAAAGCATGAACCACAACTGCTAACTCTAGATCGTGTGTCGGATAATTCTCCTCGTGTTTCTTAAGCTGTCGGGAAGCAAAAGAAATCACTTGTTTATCCTGCATCAACACACATCCTAGTCTATTCTTGGAAGCATCACAGAAAACTATATACCCTTTTCCTTGTTCAGGTAGCACTAGCACAGGTGCACTTGTCAACCTTTCTTTCAGCAGCTGGAAAGATTGCTGACACTTATCACTCCAAGAAAAAGGAACATCTTTCTGGGTTAACTTGGTCAAAGGTAAAGCTATAGAACTAAAGTTCTTAATGAACCTTCGATAATAGCCGGCTAACCCCAAGAAACTTCGAATCTCCATCGGTGTTTTCGGTTGTTCCCATTGTAGAACAGATTCTACCTTTGTAGGGTCAACTCGAATTCCCGAGGCGGATATTACATGTCCAAGAAAAGATACCTCCGGTAGCCAGAACTCACACTTGCTAAACTTGGCGTACAACTTATGTTCTCTTAGCAAGGTCAAAACTTGGCGAAGATGTTGCTCATGCTGCTGGGCATCCTTACTATAAATCAGTATGTCATCTATGAAGACGACAACACACTGATCAAGGAAAGGTCGAAAAACTCTATTCATGAGTTCCATGAATGCAACTGGTGCATTGGTTAGTCCAAACGACATAACCGTGAACTCATAGTGACCATATCTTGTCCTAAAGGCAGACTTGGATATGTCACTATCCTTAATACGGAGTTGATGATATCCAGACCTCAAGTCTATCTTTGAAAAGACTGTTGCACCACGCAATTGGTCAAAGAGATCATCAATCCTCGGTAGAGGATACTTATTCTTTATTGTTACTTTATTGAGTTGTCTGTAGTCGATGCACAACCGCATTGACCCATCTTTCTTTTTAACAAACAAGACCGGAGCGCCCCAAGGTGAAGTACTTGGTCGGATAAAACCTCTCTCAAGTAGCTCTTGAAGCTGTTTCTTGAGTTCTGCCATCTCGGCAGGCGCCATCCTATACGGAGTTTGAGCTATGGGTTTCGTATCTGGGATCAGATTGATTTCAAAATCAATCTCCCGAGGTGGTGGTATACCAGGAAGTTCTTCAGGAAACACATCCTCAAATTCCCTGACTATGGAAACTTCAGCAGGATTGGTCCTTTCCTTGGTAACATCTACCACATGGGCTAAGAATGCATAACATCCTTGCCTCAACAGCTTATCAGCAACCATAGATGATACAAGACAGGTAGGCAGAATCTTTCTTTCGCCTTGAAAGATCCATGTGTTGCTTTCATCAGCAAACACAGCCAACTTGGACTCACAATCCAAGACAACTCTATACCTTTCTAAGATATCCATCCCGAGGATTATATCAAATCCCAGCATATCAAGTGGTATAAGATCCACTTGAATGCGATGGTCAGAAAAGAAAAGGATGCAGGGAGAACACACCTCCTGCAAAATGGCAGACCCACTCAACGGAGTCTCTAGCAACAAACTATCTGCTCTATGACTAACAGTCATATTGCAGTTACGAATCACTTCACGAGTGATGAAAGAGTGCGTAGCACCCAGATCAATCAGAACGGATACAACACAGGATATAGACATATCAGAATATAAAAGTTTCATCTGACCTGCCACTACCCGTGGATTGACCACTGCCTCAGGTGGGTTCATTGCATAGAACCTCGCAGTCGCCTGGTGTTGAGGTGGTGCTGATGATCCAGCTTGAGACGCTTGTCCACATCCTCGAGCTGCTCCTTGATGTTGTCTATTCTGAGATCCCTGTTGATTCTGTCTCGGAGGTTGTTGTGTCACACCGATAGGCCTAGAACGACAATCCTTCATCAAGTGTCCCACCTTACCACAGTTGTAGCAACTCTTCTCCTGTTGCTGTGGTCTGGGTGGCCCAGTAACTGACACTGATGCAGAACTGTGCGTCCCTTGAAGCGGTTGACTCCGCCCACTACCTCTGCTTGGTGTCCATTGAGTTTGAAAACTTGATCTGGGTGGTGGAGGGTTAGGTGCAGAGAATCTAGGTTTCTTGGAATCCCTAGATGAAGAACCCTGGAACTGTGAATATCTTTCATGGGTTTGTCTTTTCTCAACCACAGATCTCTCTATCCTTCAGACTGACTCAACGAAGGTAGAGAATCTTTCTCTATTTTCTAAGGCAGACACAGGGGTTGACATATCGGAATTCAAACCCTTCTCGAATCTTCTGATTCTTTCCTCATCCGTAGCAGCCATGTGCGGACAGAACCGCAACAACTCCATAAACTTAGCTTCATACTCACTAATGTTCATCATACCCTGCCTTAGTTTCTCAAACTGAGAGATCTTCTCATCTAGGAAGGTCTTTGGAAAATATCTATTGATAAATTCCCGACGAAACTCTTCCCATGAGAACTCTACTCCAGGTCTCTTCTGCTCTTCCATGTTCCACCAGTGACCAGCACTGCCTTTGAGAAGATAGACAGCATGTCTAACCTTCTCAGCTTCCGGAATCATAAGAATCCTGAAAGCCTTCTCCAACTCTGTCAACCATAAGTCAGCATCTGCAGGGTCAGCAGTTCCGAAGTACTCGGTAGCTCCGACACGACGAAGTCGTTTGAATGTCTTACCAATACCTTGTACTTCAGGCTGGACAGGTGCCCTAGGTGCAGGAATGGGCATCCTATCGGTTATATGTGTCATGGCAGTCATGAACTGCCCGAACATCATCTGTACAGCTGGATTACTCATGTCAGTTGGGTCGAACTGGGGTGGCTCTCTTGGTGACTCAGGTGCAGGTTGTTCTATTCTCGGAACTCTTGCACCGCCTCGAGGTGCACTAGCACTACTCTCTGCCACGTGCTCATCACGATGTTCTGACATTCTTATGTATCTTCTTCTCCTGAGGAGCAGAAGATTCTATTAGATAAGGAAGGAGTACTAAAGGTAGACTCGACATCCTAAGTCTTATGCCTCTGTAGACTCAACTGAACCTGGAGCTCTGATACCACTACTTGTGGGCTCTGATCTCCAAACCATGACATAAACACGATTAAAACTTAGCGGAAGCGAATCGGTAATCAGCGGAAGACAAAAATCACGGGAAATTAAAACTTTTCGAGACAAGAGCTTGGATCCATAAAAGCTTCTTTCATAAAGAGAGGTAACTGTTTACATCTCACGATAATTACTTCTTGAGTAATTATATACATCAAGATACAAAATCTCAAGATCACATAACACAAGACTCCAAGACCTGAGAGTACAGAGGACACATAGGACTGACTCTAACTACACCACATGGCAGGACAAATCTCCACCTGAGATTACTGCTGCCCCTGGTGCTGCTGCTGAGACTGGTCACCTGTAGGCTGGTTCCTTCGTCTCCGACATCCACCTAAAAAGTTGAAGCCTACGGGGTGAGACAATTATACATAATTGTCCCAGCGAGAGTTATAAATCTTCGCCAGAAGCTTTATTATAACATCAAAGAGAATCTTAAACAGTAAAGCCTTCAAGCATTATATAACAATTGCAAGTATAACAAGATTTCTACAAATTTAGGAGATATGGAGAATATCAACATTATTGCAACGTAACATCAATCAACTAACTTGGAGTTATCTCTAACAAGTTATACTACATGGTTGATTATGTTTTACAAACAACATTATGCCCTGTGGAGATGAGGCTTACCACTCATACTCCAACTGATCGCTGAGAAGTCACATCAGTATCATACATAGGTCATTAAGAGAGACGGATTCTCATGACCTTCACCTTCCTCAGTCAGTAAGAGGATCACTTGTAGGACATCTCGTGTCTCTACTACTATAGCTCACCAGGGTAAACTGGTCCTTCGCTATTCTAGAGTCACAGTGGCGTTCTGTACTCTCTTCGTCATCAGGAGGTTTCATATTTACCTACCACTGATACGGATATCTGTGCTTTCTTCGTCATCAGGAGGTTTCATGTTTACCTACCACTGATACGGTATGGAACTATAGTGAAGGATGGATGGATTACACATCTACATCACTTTCCTACACTAGGATGTAAGGTTCTACACATCCATGTACCCCACATACTCAAAAGTATGTGCTCCAGGAGTTCCCTGAGGAAAACCTGTTTCACCATCATTTAATTTCTGACAATGATGGATCTATGATCAGGGCTCTACATTATACTTGATTAGTTAGGTACATTCAGTATTCTTTAACAGCATACATTGTTCTGCAAACAATAACAACAGCATAGCAGCTATAAAAGAAGAATACTAAATGTAACAGGCCTAACTCATATCAATCATTATTTCTCCTTATCCTCATCACAAGTCATCTCTAAGGCATGACCTTGATGGTATTCATGGCTCTCATAGCTCATTATCAGCATAGGATGCCACTGACAAGGCATCAGATTACTTTACTTATTCATAAGGCTAACAACATGCCTTCAATGAATATAACATCACATCCATACATGGATATGATTACCTTCATATCAGAACCTGCATGGTTAATACATCTGATAAAGGTAATACAACAATAAGGAATGTACTTCCTACTCTTGTCATAAGAGTTAAATCTTTAATCCAATTCAAATAGAGTTTATTGCTCAAAAGCATGCCATTACCCTTGAATTAGGGTTTATTTATTCACATCAAGGTGAATTAAACTCATAACATCATCATGTATGAGTAACATCTTCATTGATGCTCTTGGTTTAGTTAAAGGTTCATCATTTATCATAATTAGGGTTTCTATGATCTCACACAGGTGGATCATACCCTAATTATGCTCATTTCTGTGCATTGGAGATACTTTACTCGAGTTTCCACTTAAAAAGGGTACTTTCTCTTTCTAGAAGTACTTTCTCTCTCTATAAGTACTTTCTCTCTCATCATAATGTTAGGTGATGTCAACATCACTCTAAAACAGGTTGGATTGATTCATCATAGGCTAACATAGCCAAAAACATCATCATTATGTGATTTAGAGTTACTTTCTCTCTCTAGGGTACTTTCTCTCTCTAGAAGTACTTTCTCTTTCATCATACTAATGGTTGATGATAACATTAGACTAGATCAAGTTGGATAGAGTCATTATGACTAAAAACATCATTCTCATGTAATTAGAGTTTGAATTTGAGCAAGATATAACTCAATTGACCTTTTAGGGGTATTTTGGTAATTCACCCCAATGATCATCATCATGGTCAAAAACTTTAGTCAAATAACCCCTTACTATCCTAGATTATCATTAGGGTTTGATTTGGGCAACATTGAACCATGTACATCATCAAATGATTGAATGAGGTCAGCCTTGAATCACATTGATTGCTTTCAATCATTAATCGTTAATTGAATTGAGATCGGTTGAAAGTGTTGACCGTTTGCCTATTTTGACTTTCCAAGACCGCGAGCCCCCTTTTAAGGGTTCAAGACCGCGAAACCTCCCATTGGTTCAAGTTAATGTTGAGACCGCGAAGACCAATTTGAGTTGAGTCCGTGAAGAGGTGTTGACCGTTTAGCTAGTTTGACCTCAGGACCGCGAGGCTCTTCGCGGTCTTGAGACCGCGAGCCCCCTCTCGGTCTTGAGACCGCGAGCCTCCTCTCGGTCTTGAGACCGTGAGCCTCCTCTCGGTCTTGAGACTGCGAGCCTCCTCTCGGTCTTGAGACCGCGAGCCTCCTCTCGGTCTTGAGACCGCGAGCCTCCTCTCGGTCTTGAGACCGTTTGCCCAAAAAGGCAAATTTCAGACCGTTTGAAAAATCAGCAATTAATTCATTTAAAATTGTGACTTAATAAGGTCATATCTCCCGATTCCTTTGGAGTTAGTCTCCCAAATTTTGAGGGTAATTAGCCTATATAATTAGGAACATATTTCTTATACGGTCCACGCTCGATCAACGGGGCCAAACGGTCTTGAGACCGTTTTCCCTGTCGCGGTCTCGAGACCGTTTGCTCACCTCGCGGTCTTGAGTCCGAGAGAGCAAACTTTTAGGACCATTTAAGGAAGAGAAAAGCGGTGGGTTTTTCTTGGAAATCACGCCTTCATCTTCCAGCTCAAGAACAGTACAGATATTCCACGGGTTTGCTTGCAAAATAGCAGGGAAAAGTAGGGAACTACTAAGAGCTATCATTAAAACGCATATAAAGATGCACATAGTAAAGCATAGGTTTAGAGTTATAAAACCCGCCTAAAGCTTGCTTCTTGAGATCCAAGCTTTCAAGCTCCAAGCTCTAATGGCGTCCTTGAGTTCCCACAGGTTGGCCAAGGTGAAAACTCCAAGGAAGGATGAAAAGAGACGGCTAGAAAGGTAGGGTTTCAAGAGTTAGCCATGAAGATGACCTTGAATTCGAGTTTTAACCATGGAATTAGGCAAGAAGAGGGGTTTAAACCTACCTTGCACCCCTTGGTCGTCCTCCTAAGCTCCAAGGCAGTCCTTGATCGTCTTTGGTGAAATGAAACAGTAAGGGAACGAAGGGTAAGTTCCCTTGCAACTAAGGGAAGGAGAGCTTATATACATGGGGTAGGATTTTCAACATTAGTTCATAAGTTGTCCATAATTCCAACTAGGTCCCTCCTTCTTTACTTGATCGTCCCTTCCTCTTTATTCTAAGGACAAACCTTCTCTTAAGTTCTTAGGAAAAGAAGGTAAAGGAGAGCAAGCTAATAATGAGGTACATACATAAAGAGATATTACACATATACCCTGATTATTCAATCACAAGGCATATTTCATAACTTGATAACTCAATTGAGGTGACTTCCTCATCATTTCTTCTCTAAATGATGGCAAGAGTCTAAAAAGATACTTTAGATGACATATTTCACAATTTACATCCCTTAATTTGGGTAAATTGCATTTTACCCCAAATTAGGGTTTTAAGCACTGGGATTGCTTCCACAGCTGCACCTTGGTGCCCTAGCTTGGGAAATCCCTCAAACATTACCAAAAAGATTCTCATGATGTCTCATACTTAGAGGAACATCTCAACATGTGCAAATTGCAAACTAACCCTTTTAACTGGGTAAATTGCACATAGGTCCCTGTATATCAAAACAATGCTACAACTTTAAATAAAAAGGAGCAAATACTGAAATATACATTTTTGAGAAACTTAATTACATGCTCAGAGTTAATCACAAAGATTTATTCACATATTTAGGCAAAAAATACCTAGGGTTAACTCATAACCCAGGTCAGGGATGTTACAAGTAGGCTATAGGATACACTCAATTATGTAAAAGGATCCTCATAAAGAGTTTTGAATTGAATGTTCAACCTTGGAATGAAGCCCAAGGGGTCCTATTTATTGTTGGGAATACCTCTTAGCCTTTGGGAAAACATAAGAACAAAAACTAGCCATTTTGTGGCTTGCAACAGATATATTTTAGATTGTTACAACTCCACAACTACTAGAAACACTTTTTAGAGCACTTTTCCATACAGTGCTATTGGTCGAGTTTCTATAAAGATAACTTGACCGATCCCACTATGCGAAAAGACCAATTTAAGCCATCAATCGAGTTTGTCCTTGGGTAACTTGACCGATCCACTTAAATCAGTTTTGATCTAGAGAGGGATCGGTCGAGTTATGTGAAATGGAAACTCGGCCGATCAAAAGACATTTTCAAAATCCAATAAGGATCGGTCGAGTTTGCAACTCAACCGTTGAACATCCTGATGTGAATTTTGGAAATGGCTTTTGAGTGCTTAAATATTCGATTTAAGTGCTCCTGGTTTTTTCTAATCTTAATAACAAGTCATACAATCATTACAAGTGATTTACAACATGGTTCTAATGGATTTACATCATATTCTAAAAATATACACTTGTATTGACTTTGACTTGTCTTTTCCCCAATTTGAGATGCATAAGTTAGGGAATTTGGAGTGTGTCTATACCTAATCTGAAATCACTCAAGTAGAGACATTAGACACAAAAAGGTGGAATGGTTAGTCATCATCAAAATAAGGGTTTAGTCAATTTAGACCTAGAGTCAACATTCTTCCCCTTTTTGAAGATGACAAACCATTCCATTAATGTATTGAAAGCATTTAAGTAAAGTCATACCTTTGGAGAAACCTAGGGGTTTCAATAGAATTGACTTCATATGCTCCCCCTCAATTGATTCTAGTGGAGTTCTCATATTCCCCCTCAATTGATACTATTTCTCCATCATGGTTAGCTTTCATAACATTTATAGAATACTATGTCTTCTACTCATATATGCTATACACACATATATCTTCTCCCCTTTACCTTCTCCCCTTTACATAGAGTCATGCTTCATTCTTTATGTAAGACATGCCATCCATGCCTTTCATCAAAAGAAGACATACCTTCTCCCCCTTTGTCATTTCAAAAATGTGGGGGTATGAAGAGATAAAAAACATCACTTGTTAAAAGAAAGGAGATAGCAAAAGTTATAAAAGGAGAGTAGAAGAGCACAGTTAGGGGCTTGTCCAAGAATAGAAATAAAAGCAAGTTAAAACATGCAATTGAACAACCCATGATGCAAGATAAAGTGCTACAAAAAAGCAATAAATCACAATTTTGACCCTCAAGATGACAAAATTTTCCCAAAATGTGTCAGGGCTCATGGAAAAATGATGAGTATTGCTCAGAAGGTCGTTTCTACAAAAAAAACACTACTCTTGCATCAAAAATTGAAACTGGAGCAAAAATCTACATAAAATCCAAAGATACTCCAATTTCTACATATAATGTAGCTCTATATATATCCTCATCACAATGCTATGTAAGCAACTCACGATAGTAGATATACAATTCAAGGAACAAGATTGATCAAGTATAAACAAGATACAAGAATAGCATATAGTAGAATACCACTTAATGAAAAGACAAGCAATGCTAGAAATACATGTATGTGAACTACTAGTAGATGATATCACAAATTAGGACTACTAGTAGGATCTAGATCATAGCAAGAGATGCATGGGATAAAGCAAGCTATGAGGAGATGTAGAGATATATTTAAACAAAGTGATATGCAATTTTAGAAGCATGAAAGGATATAACTTAGTATCCAGCATACATCATTACCAAAAGATGATTAACACTAAGAACCTCAAGGTTGTATCAAAACAAGATATACAACTATATAGTTGTAGCAAGTTGGATCACAATAGAAGCATTTTAAGACACAACCAGTAGATTCAAAGAGATCATCGCCAAAACCTACAAAACAACTCAAAAGAAGTAATTGCAAGACATAGGAATACCACTAGTGGGATACCAAATTATAGAAATTAGAGAGATAGAGTTGCAAGCAAGATAAGCAATTTAAAGCATGGAAATATGCATAAAAAGGTACCAAGGGAGTGCCAAACAATAAGGCTATTTGTTGAGAAAATCTAGTTGAGAGGGAAGTTCTCATTTAATAAGACAACTGTGTATTTTGTTCACATTGCCATCAGTCAAGTTCTGTATTATGGCAATTTGACCGACAACATATGTTGGCAACACCCATTGGGGCCTATCGATCGAGTTTCAAACATGACAAAGTTGTTGTAAAAAATCACATATATTTCATAAAAATATATTTAGAGGCAAGCTAAAAATATAAGCCATATCCAAACATGTGTAAGCAAGTTAGTAATGTAATATGAAAGCATTAGAAACCATTTTTGAGCAAGAATGTGAAGAGAATCACAAAATACCAATTTTGACTCAAAAACCACATTCACAATGCACACTAACTTGGAAAAACACAATATGATTGGATATGACCAAGATAAACATTACCTCAGTACTCACCATTTCTTTTCTACTTTTTGTCACCCTCTACACATCTCACCTTTCTTCTTTCATGTGGATTGAGAAGTCAATTTGAAATTCAATAGCTCAATTCAATCCATTTGCAAGTACCTACAAGAACAAAGATGAAATGATCTTGAATCATGTTTTTGGGTACGGAGGGGTTAGCTTAGCAACCCAAGTTCTATTGCTCTTGGGTGCTTTCCTAAAAGGGCAACAATTGGAATAATGATCAAAATAATTACAATAGTTCCATGTGCCCATTGCCTTGGATCTAGAGGATTCTCCATGGAAGATTGGAGGTCCTTTACCTTTGTTTTTCCTTTGACTACCAGCATACCCTAAACCATGTCTACCAATTTGCTTAGTAGTATGGTGTAGGATATCATTAAGATTTTTTTACCAACTAAGAATCTTTGCAAAGAAGATCTCAAACTATGATTATCATGCATAAGAGAAGAAGTAGCAGAAGAAAAATGATCGATATTATCTCAAGCATGCAAAAGATCATTTAAAAAAAAGAGCTTTAGTCAAGTAAGAATCTCTATCAACACGAAGAGCAACAAAATTATTCTCTCTATTAACTAGAACAAGATTCAAGAACATTTATTTTAGCAAGCAAGGAAGCATTTTCTTTTTCAAACAAAACAATCTTAGAAAAATAGACATTGTTTTCATATTCAAATCCTTACAAAGTAAAATATTTGTCGTCATTTTCAATTATAAGAACATCAATATCATGCATGAGAGAATTAACAATTAAAGTATGCTCTTCATTAGAACTAGGCATAATAGGTTGAGCTTCTAGAAATCTAATCTTATCAACAAAACTAGCATTTTCAAGTTTAAGAGAGTCTACTTGGCTAAGCAAGCATTTTTATCATCAAGCAAGCAAGAATTATCATGTTCAAGATCATCTAATTGTACAAGCATATTATCAACAATTCTAGCAAGATTTTTCTTTTTCTTTTTATAAGACTTAAGATAGGCACGAGTAGCATTAATGATAGAAATTAAAGGTTCTTTATCTAAAGAGTTTAGATTTACCTCATTTGTGTCTTCACTTGTTGATGCCATAAGAGCAAAATGGCATTATCCTTCATCATTAGAGCTTGAGTTGGATCCTTCACTTGATTCTTCACTTCAGTTGGAGTAGTCACTTGAGCTTGAGTTTGAGGAGTCACTTGAGCATTTGTGGCATTTCTCCTTCTTCTTGTAATTCTTTTCTCTTATCTTGTGATGATGGGTCTTTTTTCCTTGTAGACAATCTATCTTGAAGTGACTCTTCTTTCCACACTTGAGACTCCAGATGGAGGAGGAATTCTTTCCTTTGTAGAATCTACCCTTAGAGTACATGGAACCTTCTTCAACATGAGTGGATGGAGAGGCTTGTCCCATAATAGCTTCAATTTGAGACTTGATTTTAGCCTTCTTCATTCTCTTTAGCTCTTTCTCCTCTTGTCTTTCAACTTCTTCTCTTTTGTCAAGTGTGAGTTCATGGGCTTGTAGATTTCCAATGAGCTCTTCAATGGGGATATCATCAAGAGACCTTACTTCTTCAATGGAAGTCACCTTGGATTCCCATATCTTGGGGAGAGTTCCAAGGATCTTAGAGTTTATCTCTCCTTTTCTCATAGGATGACCTAGGATGATAAGGCCATTTACAATTGTGTTGAGTCTTGAGTACATATTGGCTATCTTATCCTCCTTTTCCATCTTGAAGTTCTCAAACAGCCCTTTGAGCATGTAGACTTTGCTTTCATTCACTTATGGAGTGCCCTCATAAGTGGTGCATATCTTTTTCCATACCTCATAGACCGTCTTATAAGAGGAAATCCGATTGAACTTGGTGGGGTTCATGGTGGTATAGAGGATGTTGATTGCTCTTACATTCAAGGTGACTTTATTCATGGTAGCTTCATCCCATTCTTCTATCTTTATCTTTGGTAGCTTGTATGTATGGTACACCATTTTCCATAGCTCAAGACTTGATCCTTGGATGTAGAATTGTAGCCTTCTTTTACAATAGAGAAAATTGCTCCCATCAAAGATTGGAAGGTTGATAAAGTATCTCCTTCCTTGGTAGTCACTCATCTTCTCCTACTTGAGGAAGTATGCTTGGAGAAAAACTTCTTGGATACCAATTGTTGGATCCTAGGATGGATGATTCGATTCTCTAGAGGGGGGTAAATAGGGCTAAATGTGCTTAAACAAAATTCATTAGACCTTCAAGATATCTCATAAGATAAGGTTGCTAAATAGAAGATTTGAGTTCAACTAAAACATACATAGCAATGGAGAGAGATATTGAACAAGCACCGAGTGACAAGCTATGTAGAGTGGTTCCACACTCCAAACTAGGAGTATGTCAGTACACTACCTAGAGAGGTCAACCTCTAGTATTTCTAAGCGTGTCTTCCTCTATATATTCACTTATAATACATGACCAATCAAAGGACTTACCTATCCAATACAAAGAGTCTTTAACCTTACCAAGGACTTATCCACTTTGCAATGAGTCTTTGGCCTTCTCCAAGGACTTACCCACTATTACACAGGTCTTCAAACTTTTAGTAATTACCCACTCTTCTTGGATCTTTAGCTTTTGACTTCATCTTTAGTCAGAGAAGCCTTCACCAAGGACTTACCCACTTGAGCAAGGAGTCTTCTGCCTTCACCAAGGGCTTACCCATTCTTTCTCCAAGTCTTCAGCCTTGATCTTCACCTAGGGACTCCTTCCCTCATTCTTCATCACCTATCTTAGCCAAGAGAGATAATCTTCATCTTCATGGTTGAAAGAGAGATTGGAAGGTGGTGGAAGTAAGAGCCTCACAAGATATACAAATGGAACAAGCTCTCTTACTGATTTCCTACTCACTCTAACAAATGTAGCGAGTGATTAAGATTAGAGAGAGAGAGGGGAGCATGTAGGATACACCCAACTACATAATAGGAACCTCATCTAGAGTTTTTCATTGAATTCTCAACCTTAGAATGAAGCCCAAGGGGTCCTATTTATAGTTCACTACTACATAACATGTCTTTGGTGTCGGTTGTTTAACCCCTTTTAGCGATGGTTCTCAAGCGACACCTATGTGGGTGTCACTAAAGGTCGAACTCTTCAGCGTCAGTATTATAACCGACGCCAAAAGGGTTCGCCCCACAAAAAGGGCGCCATCTAGGACACTTTCTGTGTCAGTTTGCAACTAAATAACCGACGCCATATTCCCAGATGCCACCGCCGTGCTACTATAGGAGTTCATTTTGTACTAATAACTGACGTTTTTTCTGCCATGGCCGTGCTTTTCTGCACGGTCAGGTTGTTTGTCATATTAGGTGGCGGTTTTTATCCAATAACTGACGTTGTAAGCCTTTGATGACGGTGTTCTATAAATAACTGACGCCTATGTTTTATTTTTTTTTCTTATCAGTTTGCAGGCTTGCTGTGGCTGGTCAGTAGGATGAGAACCTGTAGTTCAATTTTTTGAATTGCAGGTTTACAACATCCATTGATATCAGCCTACAAACAGGCCACAAACCTGCAAAATCAACAAATATACTTTTCACACAAGTAGATACATTCAAACATCAATTCAATTCTCACATTCACACATGTAGAAACATTCAAATACATGTAGAAACATTCAGACATGTATAAACATTCAGACATGTATAAACATTCAGAAATATTCATTTACAAAATATCATTCAACATCGCTATTAGCATCCCAATTATATCTTACAATCGCCACTGCTTGTATGGCTCTTGCCCATTCTTCTCTTACTTCATTTAATACTTCCATCGTATATGGAGCATGTACATCTTTTAAGCGTTTACCTATAGTGTGGTCAATTTTAAACACCTGCAAAGAGAATGATGTATATATATAAGTAATAATATAAAAATAAGATTGATATATTTCATACTAACTAATGAGACTATATATAATACCTCATGTATGGTATCGATGTCCAATGCGGCATATTGGATAATCATCTGCATAAATATCATCACATAGTATGCACATGCCCAGCCTTTGTCTTGTGTAGCGCACTATAAATTGAAACATACAAAATATTAAAAAATACAACTAAGCACAGTTCACATAAATAATATATACATTGGTGTCGGGAACTTACTTTTACGTTCTCCCAAATTATTGGCTGGTTCTTTTTCCTTGGGACCTTTCCTTCAGCCTTTTTGAATGCATCTAAACCCCTACATGTTAATGTAACACAATAAATTGCATAATTTAATAGTAATGTAATAACATATGTTAACGGATATAAAAATGAAATATTTCTCACCAGAATAATGGCAATCTCATTACGTGTCCAATTTTAGTGTTGAATATACTCCCCGCAGGATCTAGATAATAAATAGTGAACGTCCCGGGGAGAATAAATAGTAACTCCCAATGCCTACCGCTAGAGGTAAAAAAGTTAAAAATTAATAACTCAAAATCCACAATAAAAATGTAATTTTCTTAAGTCCAAATTATAAGTAAAGTAAACTTACTTGACATTGAATGGAGCTACTATTATCATCTTCTATTGCTGACCGAAAATTGTAAAAGCATCTATACAGTATTGTTGAACACTATCAGGGTCTTTAGCTACCATACTAATCAATGATGGAATCCAAAATCCCACATGGTCAAATGCAAATTGTTTGCATTGATTTTTGACTAAGTAGCTGCAAAACATGTATTACGTATGCATTAATATATAAGAAACCAAATCATCGGATCTTACACAAGGTATATGGATGTATAAACAAGATCTCACCTTATCCATGTCTCTATCGTTGATGTGTTCATCCAATCATATATAAACAACTCAATAATATCTTGTATAAATAAAGAGCTTTCGTATGATTGACCTGCATAATTCGCTTCTAAAGAAACAATTATAGGGCAATGTATATTATGTGCCCGTAGCCAACATGCCATTCCCCTACAAGCAGGACCTAATGGGTATTTTAGGTCAGTTGGAACCCAACTTGGTAATGCAGGAAGTGGAGGTGGAGGTCTAGGTGCTCTGGGTGTCTTCTTTTTAACCTGTATATATAATTTCATATCAATTAACCTCATATATAAACATTAACAATCTAAAGTAATGTAAATTTATCTTATAATTTCAGTAGTGTAGACGACATCTGCTTTTGGCCACAATATCACCCCGCCTTCTGCCTCAGCAAGTGTATCAATATCCGGGTGGGCATATGGCAATGTAGCTTCCCTCCAATCGGGTAATACACGTATCGGGCTCACACGAACGTAGCCATGTGTCATTGGAGTCTCGTGAAACATTTCCCTAGGAAGGGACGGGTAAGCCTGTGCCTCTGCAACAACATTGTCTTGCATTCTTAAGCGGCATGGCTTCAACGCCTACAAATTTACGTAAAGAATGTTATACATATATACATATCATCTTGAAAAGACTAGCTACAATGTCATAAACAATACTTACAACAGACGTGTTAGCCGGTGGGTCTACAGGCTAATTGGAAGCCTGAGATGCCTGCCACCGCAATATTTCTTCCTTGACCTTCTCAGCAACTATATCATTGACCATCCTTGACTCTCTTATTCTCCTATACATGGATAAAAGAAGCATTAGCTTCTTATTATTGAATTTCCTTTTGCAGTAACATTATAAAAAAAGAATAGGTTACCTCTTCTTGTGAAAGTCCCTCTTTGGGTTTGCGCTGGGATGGCCCAAAGAATACTTTGATGCCCACACCAGCGCCTGCACCCCTAACACATCCAGGATGCTCTGGGTTACCCAGAGCAACTGTCAATTCATCCCTTGTGCCCTGAGGGATGAACGTGCCTTGTTTCCTCTACTCGTGCAGCTCCCGCTAATCACCATCAACAAAAACTGGTAAGTTAACACCACAAATAATCAATATTCAAACGATTGCTCTAAGAGTTGTATTTTACCATTTTCGCAGCCACCTCAACAGTTACAAGCTTCTTTATTTCACCCTTCTTGTTTTGCCTTCCAACTATCCAGACATCATGGTAAGGCATGGGTGTGGCACATGTAGTAGAGGACTCCTGAGTAGCAACAGACTCCGCCTATAGTCTTTGGCGAATGCTTGCATAGCCCTTTGGACCCATAGTGTGGTCATGCACATTCAGTGCACGCCTTGCTTTTTGCGCCTCACTGAGGGCCTAGTTAGTATGCACATTAATGATTTGGTTAGTAGCACTAAATGTTAATCTTGAATAGGTGAATACAATGTATATTAATTAAATTGGGAGTGACGTCTAATACCTTGAATTCTTTAGATTTTCTTGAAGCAACAAACGTGTCCCAATCTTCTTTGTCCAAGAAGTTCCACTGTTCAAGGGCTGACTTCTTCTTCTTATCACCATCTTTTATGTATTCTCTGTTGAGATTTGTCCTATAGTTCCTAATCATCTTTCCAACACATTGCATCATGCTTTTACGATGCAGCTTCTCATCCAATGCAAACAGATTCTGTAAAATAGAATTGTTATTAACTAGTATCCAAAAATAGAATTGCAAATAATAGAATTTGTAATCTACAAAATTGTGGCAACACATCCCATTATCATACAGATAACGAGGTGTTACGCGAAAACGTGCGGAAATCACCATAACTACAAATTATGAAAACACGGGTTAATTAAAACCGATTGCAGAAAACAGATAAACTATGAAACTATTACTTTTCGGTCCTCATCCTGCACAGAGACATGTCATATATATACACTTACACGAGATCTGATACGTGTCCACAACTCAAGAATAGTTGTTCATCCATCACATGAGTTCACCACCTGTTCTTATACAGAAAAGGCCCACATCCAGCCAATAGCAGGATATACAAACGTCATCGATCGTTCATTGTAAAACATCGTCAAAACACTGCCAAGGACCTGAGAGTACAGGGATGACTCTAGACTCTACTGCAAAACATCCAAAATAGAAGCATGTCCAGCGCTTGCCTTCTACTGCTCCTCAAGCTGCTCGGCCGCAACACCATGACCACGACCACGTCTACCTCGACCACCTAAAAAGGGGTTAAACCAGCGGGGTAAGACAATTGAACAATTGTCCCAGCGGGAAACATAGCTCCCCACCGCAACTACAGAACCTCAGCAAGATAGACTATAACAGCAGATATCTAATAACAGGTATAACAAGAGCAGTCAATATAAAACAGACAAGCTTATCTGCTATACAAAAGCATATAACCAGATATATCTCAAGGAATATGATTAGCAAGATAAGATGTATCACTATACGTCATGATTATCAGAACAAGATATAATGTCACATAACCTGCAAAATATAACAAAGATATTACACAAACAAGGCCTCAACCAATGTTTCGTGTTTATCCTAAGCAATACATACTAAACGGATGTGTTACGTATTATTATTATGCCCAAAGAATTTGAACCGTACCGTTCAGATCCAACCTTCGGTTACGAAACCCAAGCCGGTGCCATACAAGGTCAATGGAAGAGCCAGACTCCACGACCTCCCACCTCGTGGTCAGTACACGAGTACAACACAAGAAGGACCGCAGTCACATGCTGAAGTGGTCTAAGCCACAGGGTCAGCTCCATAGGCTACCCTCACTCTAGCCCGCCTTGGTACAGGTCTCGGCGCTAGTAAAATTGAGCCACTGGCCTATTCACCGTGTTCTGAGCCATGAACACATTCATGCTCCTCACATCACATATCCTGAGCCATGGGCCTCTTCACCATGCTCTTTACACGTATCTGAGTCTGCAACCGAAGTTACACTCTTACCTCCTCATTTTCAGGCTAGGAGCAACCTACACATATTCAACAATATGCACTTCCAGGTTAACCCGTAGGAGAACCTGTTTCACCATCACCAAGTCCTGACGATGATGGATCTATGGCCAGGGCAAACTACATGATATATTTCACTATGATTAATTAGTATCTTTTAGATGGATTGCAGGATTCAACCAAGTTGTATAACATGCAAGATATAACGGAAAGTAAACAACATTATATTATTATTTAATCACATCAACCTGATCCATCACAAGGATCCAACATCACATGTTACCACTTGGCCTCTTGCCAACCATCCAGATCCATCTCGAGGATCATCACATACCATGGGATCTCAATCCCTTATCATGTACTGTCAATGCCTCTCAAGGCTCAGATCATCATCATGGAACTTAGCACATTATACATATCATCTCATTAACCAGAGTAATTACCAAGTGATGTTACTCATCACATGTGTCTCATAGCCCTTTTCAAGGCTAATCATTACCTGCAGGGTTAGAGTACACAATAATCGTAGATTCAATCATAAGGAATATGCTACCATCATGAAATGCCATTCAAGATACTCTACTTATCATTCTTACCCTATTTGGTAATCAAGTCACATTTTTAACAAGCCATATACATGCTTACTCTTATCTCAAGATTATACAAGTAATCAAGGTGTCCAAACATACAGAACAAGTACTATTGTTACCACTACCATTATATCACTATCATCATTATTATCATTATTATCATTATGCAAGCTACTAGTGTAACTATCACCATTCTCATTTAATAATTAAGTATGAAGATTACTTCATGCATATCATTGCTATCATTATTTCCATCATTATTATTGTCAACATTATTACGATCATCATCTTTATTATTAACAAATAAGCATAAGGATCACATCATGCATCTTATTACCATTACCTTCCTCATTATCATCACTACTGCCATTATCATCATTACCCCCATTATTAGTATTGGCATCACTGCTAGTATTAGTACTTGTTATTATTGCAAGGCATCATACTCATTGTTGTTATTACTAACAAGACACCACCATTGTTTATTGGTACATAGCTAGTCACTTCCACATCACAAAGGACCGTTACTATATGATTACAAGACTCTCACCATAACTCGTCACTGCCCCACTAAAACTTATCAAGGCCTGTCGGTCGACACACATACCCAACGCTAGGCTGTTGCCCACCATGTCTATCGGCCATCATGGGTGTCGACCAACATAGCTATCGGTCAACATGCATGGTCTATCGTTCAAGACAAGGAAACAAGCCACACATGGCCATGTCGTCTGACACCAACAACCGTCAAGCTTGACCAGGCTATATCAGCCAACTCCTCAAGATGTATCGCCCAACAACATCCAACCGCCAACTCAACCATATCGGCCAACTCCTCACTAGCTTGACCTATCGCCCAACACAAGAGCACTCATCATGTCGCCCATCACAAGGCACCCATCTCTCCCAACACCAAGACAAGAGAGGGTCTCTCCCAACACAAGAACAAGGGTGTTGCTTATCATAGGAACCATATCGCCCAACATGGTTACCATGTCGGCCAACACAAAGAACACCACTATGTCGCCCAACAAGGGTCACCTTCAACCTCCAACTTAAGGATACTCAAACCCTAGAAAGCAAGGTGCACAAAGGAACCCTAAACCCTAGAGGGGGATCGGCCACCAAAGGTACACAAGCAAGGTATAAAATCAAGGAACTAAGCTAAGCTACTAACATGCAACAAGAACATAGCTAGAGGTAAAGGAGTTAGGGTTAGAAGCTATGCAACCCGCCTTAAGCTCCAAGCTCCAAGGAAGAAGATGCACTTCAAGCTCCAAGGGATGTCGTCCACCAAAGCTGATCCAAGAGAGGGTATCGGCCACCACTGCAACTCTAGGAGAGTGTCTCATCCGACACAAGCAAGAGAGGGAGGAGTGTCGTGCACTCAAGGTGGAGGGGATACCAAAAGAGCAAAGGAAGCTAAGCCAAAGGAAAAGAACCACATATATAGAAGCAAAGGGAGGAGAAAACAAGGTAGACTTGTGCTAAGTGTCGTCCACCCAAGGGATACTTGTCCTAGGGTTCAAGCCAACACTCTAGAACACCAAGGGACACTTGTCCGAGATATACACCAAGTGTCCACCAAACATGGTCAAGGCTGGACCAAGCAACATGGGCGACACATGCATCAGCTCTGTTGGGCGACACACCAAGGCTCCTGGGCAACACACCACCATGTTGGGCGACACAAGCTTCACTTGGCCGATACAAGGCTGAAGCAAGCCCAAACAAAGCACCTCAAGGCCCAAACAAGCTCAAGCAAGGCCCAAGAAACTCAAACAACAAGCCCAAGCCTTCCTCTCAACCCTAGAGGAAGCAAAGAGGGGAAAACATCTCGCAAGATGGCAAACTTGCACACAAAACCCTAGACTTGGGTTATTGGCAAGCAGCCCCTTGAACTCTCAACAAAGCACAACCAAACCCTAATCACCACTTAGAGGTGATTAGCGAGCATCAAACCACCAAGGTTAAGCAAAACAAACAGGGTAAACCCTAAATGCAGGTCAGGGTCCTTACAATCTAACCCCCTTTAAGGGATTTTGTCCCCGAAATCCGAAGAGAAAAGTGAGGGATACCTCCTCCTCATCTCTTCCTCAAGCTCCCACATGGCTTCCTCAACACCACGACGCTGCCAAAGAACCTTCACAAGAACCAGATCCTTTCTCTTCAACTTCTTGATCCTTCTATCAAGGATCGCCACATGACCTTACTCGTAGGTCACATCTGCACCAAGCTCAACCTCAACCGGATTTATCACTGTACCTGAATCCGGATGATTTTTCTTCAACATACTGACATGAAATACTGGATGCAACCTGTGCAACTCTGGAGGCAACTCCAACTCGTAAGCTACC
Organism: Alisma plantago-aquatica; assembly: GCA_963693085.1. Lineage (NCBI taxonomy): Eukaryota > Viridiplantae > Streptophyta > Magnoliopsida > Alismatales > Alismataceae > Alisma > Alisma plantago-aquatica. Next base: position 426,288,421 of record OY856412.1, on the reverse strand, counting down.
TTGCCAACACGTGCTATCACTGGATAAGGCCCCATATACCTGGGAGCCAACTTACCCTTCTGGCCAAACCTTAGCACACCTTTCCACAGTGAGACTTTAAGATACACTTTGTCTCCTACCTGGAATTCCAAATGTCGTCGGCGATTGTCTGCATACGACTTCTGTCTGTCCTGTGCCACTTTCAACTGTTGCTGTATCACTTTGATCTTATCTGTCGTCTGCTGAACTAACTCAGGACCCAAAAGCTGATACTCACCTGATTCATACCAACACAAAGGAGATCTACACTTCCTTCCATACAAAGCCTCATAAGGAGCCATGTCGATGCTCCGCTGATAACTGTTATTGTAGGCAAACTCTATCAAACTCAGATGTACATCCCAGTTGCCTATAAACTGCAAAACACAAGCTCTAAGAAGATCTTCCAAAATCTGAATAGTCCTCTCAGATTGTCCATCGGTCTGCGGGTGAAAGGTTGTAATGAACCTTAACTGCGTTCCCAACGCCCTATGCAACTGTTCCCAAAAATGACTCATAAACTGAGGACCTCTGTCAGAAACTATCATCACTGGCACACCATGCAAACGTACTATCTCATCCACATATACTCGAGCTAGTTTCTCAGCTGTATACGTCGTCTTCACTGGTAGAAAATGGGCAGACTTCGTCAATCTATCCACTACCACCCAAATGGAATCATGATTCCTAGTTGTCCGGGGTAGACCAACTACGAAATCCATGGTTATATGATCCCATTTCCACTGCGGTATCGGAAATGGTTGCAACGTACCTGCCAGCTTCTGATGTTCAGCCTTCACTTGCTGACACACTGCACATCTCGCCACGAACTCAGCTACATCCTTTTTCAATCCGGGCCACCAATATAAGTCCTTTAGACTATGATACATCTTGGTGACACCTGGATGCATCGCATACATCGACGTATGTGCTTCCTCAAGCACCAACTTCCTCAGATCATCAACATCTGGAACCATCATCCTATCACGATAGCAAACTAATCCATCCTCAGACTCATGAAACCCATCACGCTTGTCACTGCCGAACTCTGATCTGATCAACTGTACCGCATCATCTGCCTGTTGTGCATTCTTGATCTGTTGTCTCAACATAGGCTTAACTTGCATCTGTGCGAAAAGACCAGACAACAAAGAAACTTCCATCTGCACATTCATTTGTCGCAGAGAAACAAACATATCGCGCCTATGGCATACCAGAGAACTCAATTGTGCCTTCCTCGAAGAAAGAGAAGAAGACTTTCTGCTAAGCGCATCAGCTACCACATTCACCTTACTAGGATGATACTCAATAGTGCAGTCGTAATCATTGATCAACTCCATCCATCGCCACTGTCGCATGTTCAACTCTTGTTGTGTAAAGATATACTTCAGATTCTTATGATCCGTAAAAATCTGACACACTTCCCCATACAGATAGTGTCTCCAAATCTTTAACGCATGAACCACTACTACCAACTCCAAGTCATGAGTCAGATAGTTCTCCTCATGCTTCTTGAGTTGTCGCGAGGCAAAAGAAACCACATGATTTTCCTACATCAACATGCAACCTAAACCTTTCTTGGAAGCATCACAGAAAACAACATAGCCTTTCCCAGGCTCTGGCAAGATCAACACTGGAGCACTGGTTAGCTTCTCCTTCAAACTCTAGAAAGCTTGCTGACATCGATCATCCCAAACAAAAGGTACATCCTTCCTGGTCAACTTCGTCATTGGCAACGCGATCGCACTGAAGTCCTTGATAAACCTCCGGTAGTATCCAGCCAAACCAAGGAAACTACGAACTTCTATCGGCGTCTTCAGTTGTTCCCAATCCACAATGGATTCCACCTTCTTTGGATCCACTTTGACTCCTTCAGCAGATATCACGTGACCCAAGAAAGTCACTTCATCCAACCAGAACTCACACTTACTGAACTTGGCATACAACTGATGTTGACGAAGAAGAGTCAACGCTCGGCGAAGATGTTGTTCATGCTCTAGTCTGTCCCGACTATAGATAAAGATGTCATCTATAAAGACTACAACAAACTGATCTAAGAACGGACGGAATACCCTGTTCATCAGGTCCATGAAAGCTGCAGGTGCATTGGTTAACCCAAACGGCATAACCACGAACTCGAAATGACCATACCTCGTCCTGAAAGCTGACTTTGGTATGTCATCCGCCTTTATCCTCAACTGATGATATTCAGACCGTAGATCGATCTTCGAGAACACAGTAGCACCACGCAACTGATCAAAGAGATCATCTATCCTCAGCAACGGGTACTTATTCTTTATAGTGACCTTGTTCAACTGCCGGTAATCTATACACAACCACATCGAACCATCTTTCTTCTTAACGAACAACACAGGAGCACCCCACGGCGACGTACTTGGTCGGATAAAACCTTTCTCCAACAACTCTTGCAACTGCTTCTTCAGCTCTGCCATCTCTACTGGAGCCATCCTATACGCTGACTGTGCAACAGGCTGTGTTCCAGGAACCAGATTGATCTCCAAAATCAATCTCTCGGGGTGGAGGAACACCAGGAAACTCCTCAGGAAACACGTCTGCAAACTCTCGAACCACGGACACCTCCTCAAGACTAGGACCTTTCGCCTTGGTAACCACAACGGTATCCACCACGTGAGCTAAGAACGCCTCACATCCTTGTCGTAACAACTTATCTGCCACCATAGTTGATACCAAACACGTCGGAAGAATCTTCCTATCTCCCTGGAAGGTCCACTTCTCTCCAGCGACATCAAACACTGCTTGCTCGGAACTACAGTCCAAGACAACCTTATACCTCTCTAAGGTATCCATCCCAAGGATAACATTAAAACCATGCATATCAAGTGGTATAAGATCCACTTGGATATGATGTCCCGAAAAAGACAAAACACAAGATGGACACTCTTCTCGAAGAAAAGAGGAACCATCAAGAGGGGTTTCTAACAACAAGCTATCCTTCTTACAGCTAACAGGTAAACGATAGGTTTCAAGCATACTATAGGCGATAAAAGAGTGTGTAGCACTCGGGTCAACCAGAACAGATATAAAGTAAGAAGAAGACATATCAGAATGAAATAACTCCATTAGACCTGTCACCACTCACGGGTTGACTATCGCCTCCGGCTGACTCATGGCATAGAATCGAGCCATTGCTTGCTGTCCATGACCTCTGCTTCCTTGAGCAGATGATCCAGCTTGAGACGCTTGACCCCATCCTCGTCCTCTGCTACCACTGGCCTGTGGTCTCACTGACCTTTGAAAACTCTATCTCGGCTGCTGCGTCACTTCAACATCTCTATTCGGGCAATTAAGCCTGAAATGCCTGACTTGTCCACAAAGATGACATGACTTGTCCTCAAACCGTGGCCTAGCTGGCCTTGTCACTGCCACAGATGCTGAACTGTGCGCCTTAGACGGTGAAGAAACATAACCACTCCCCTTACTCGGAGACCACTGAGATGGTACACCAGAACTTCTCATTGCTGACGGTGCTGAAAACCTGGGCTTCTTAAAGCCATCAAACCTTCATCCTTGAAACTGAGAAGGTCTTTTAAGAGACATAGACTCTCTTTTCTCTAGTACCATCCTATCGATCCGTCGAATTGATTCCACAAAAATAGCAAACCGTTCTCGATTCTCCAACGCAGACATAGGGGTTGTCAGCTCAGCACTCAAACCCTTCTCGAAACGTCTGATCCGTTCCTCATCGGTTGCCGCCATGTGAGGGCAGAACCTCAACAGATCCATAAACTTGGCTTCATACTCGGTGATGTTCATCGTTCCTTGTCGCAACTTCTCAAACTGACTGATCTTCTCATCCAGATACGTCTTCGGAAAGTATCTGGTGACGAACTCGCGTCGGAACACTTCCCAACAGATCACCTCGCCAGGCCGCTTCTCTTCTTCGATGGTCCACCAGTGACCAGCACTACCCTTCAGAAGGTATACATCATGCTTTACCTTGTCCACTTCGGGGATGTCAAGAATCTGGAAAGCCTTCTCGAGACTTGTCAGCCACAGATCTACATCCGCTGGATCAGCCATTCCAGCATAATCCGAAGCTCCGACTCGGCGAAGCCGCTCGAAGGTCTTCCCAATACCCGATGCTTCTCCATGGGGAACCTGTGCTTGCGGAGGAGGCAATGGTAATCGTTCAACCATGAGATTCATCGTAGTCATTAACTGTCCCATAAGATGTTGGTAAGCAGGATGTTCAAGTATGGCTGGGTTAAATTGGGGAACCTCAGGCACCCGATCTGCATGTGCCTGTCCATCTGCTCCATCAACTGATGCAGCATCACTGTACTTAGTAGAGTGTTCTTCATGGTTTCCAGACATCTTGACTTTTCTTCCGCTGAGGGAAGAAGATATTGTAAGAAAACCTGGACACTCATAAGAACAACTCAACCTAGTCCTAAATCCCTATAGACTCAGCGAACCTAAAGCTCTGATACCAAAACTTGTGGCAACACATCCCATTATCATACAGATAACGAGATGTTACGCGAAAACGTGCAGAAATCACCATAACTACAGATTATGAAAACACGGGTTAATTAAAACCGATTGCGGAAAACAGATAAACTGTGAAACTATTACTTTTCGGTCCTCATCCTACACAGAGACATGTCATATATATACACTTACACGAGATTTGATACATGTCCACAACTCAAGAACAGTTGTTCATCCATCACATGAGTTCACCACCTGTTCTTATACAAAAAAGGCCCACATCCGACCAACAACAGGATATACAAACATCATCGATCGTTCATCGTAAAACATCGTCAAAACACTGCCAAGGACCTGAGAGTATAGGGATGACTCTAGACTCTACTACAAAACATCCAAAACAGTAGCATGTCCAGCGCTTGCCTTCTACTCCTCCTCAAGCTGCTCGGCCGCAACACCACGACCACGACCACGTCTACCTCGACCACCTAAAAAGGGGTTAAACCAGCGGGGTGAGACAATTGAGCAATTGTCCCAGCGGGAAACATAGCTCCCCACCGCAACTACAGAACCTCATCAAGATAGACTATAACAGCAGATATTTAATAACAGGTATAACAAGAGCAGTCTACATAAAACAGACAAGCTTACCCGCTATACAAAAGCATATAACCAGATATATCTCAAGGAATACGATTAGCAAGATAAGATGTATCACTATACGTCATGATTATCAGAACAAGATATAATGTCACATAACCTACAAAATATAACAAAGATATTACACAAACAAGGCCTCAACCAATGTTTCGTGTTTATCCTAAGCAATACATACTAAATGGCTGTGTTACGTATTATTATTATGCCCTGAGGATTTGAACCGTACCGTTCAGATCCAACCTTCGGTTACGAAACCCAAGTCGGTGCCATACAAGGTCAATGGAAGAGCCGGACTCCACGACCTCCCACCTCGTGGTCAGTACACGAGTACAACACAAGCAGGACCGCAGTCACATGTTGAAGTGGTCTAAGCCACAGGGTCAGCTCCATAGGCTACCCTCACTCTAGCCTGCCTTGGTACAGGTCTCGACGCTAGTAAAACTGAGCCACTGGCCTATTCACCGTGCTCTGAGCCATGAACGCATTCATGCTCCTCACATCACATATCCTGAGCCATGGGCCTGTCCACCATGCTGTTTACACGTATCTGAGTCTACAACTGAAGTCACACTCTTACCTCCTCATTTTCAGGCTAGGAGCAACCTACACATATTCAACAATATGCACTTCCAGGTTAACCCATAGGAGAACCTGTTTCACCATCACCAAGTCCTGACGATGATGGATCTATGGCTAGGGCAAACTACATGATATATTTCACTATGATTAATTAGTATCTTTTAGATGGATTGCAGGATTCAACCAAGTTGTATAACATGCAAGATATAACGGAAAGTAAACAACATTATATTATTATTTAATCACATCAACCTGATCCATCACAAGGATCCAACATCACATGTTACCACTTGGCCTCTTGCAAACCATCCAGATCCATCTCGAGGATCATCACATACCACGGGATCTCAATCCCTTATCACATACTGTCAATGCCTCTCAAGGCTCACATCATCATCATGGAACTTAGCACATTATACATATCATCTCATTAACCAGAGTAATTACCAAGTGATGTTACTCATCACATGTGTCTCATAGCCCTTTTCAAGGCTAATCATTACCTGCAGGGTTAGAGTACACAATAATCGTAGATTCAATCATAAGGAATATGCTACCATCATGAAATTCCATTCAAGATACTCTACTTATCATTCTTACCCTATTTGGTAATCAAGTCACATTTTTAACAAGCCATATACATGCTTACTCTTATCTCAAGATTATACAAGTAATCAAGGTGTCCAAACATATAGAACAAGTACTATTGTTACCACTACCATTATGTCACTATCATCATTATTATCATTATTATCATTATGCAAGCTACTAGTGTAACTATCACCATTCTCATTTAACAATTAAGTATGAGGATTACTTCATGCATATCATTGCTATCATTATTGCCATCATTATTATTGTCAACATTATTACGATCATCATCTTTATTATTAACAAATAAGCATAAGGATCACATCATGCATCTTATTACCATTACCTTCCTCATTATCATCACTACTGCCATTATCTTCATTACACCCATTATTAGTATTGGCATCACCGCTAGTATTAATACTTGTTATTATTGCAAGGCATCATACTCATTGTTGTTATTACTAACAAGACACCACCATCGTTTATTGGTACATAGCTAGTCACTTCCAAATCACAAAGGACCGTTACTATATGATTACAAGACTCTCACCATAACTCATCACCGCCCTCACTAAAACCAATCAAGGCCTGTCGGTCGACGCACATACCCAACCCTAGGCTGTCGCCCACCATGGCTATCAGCCATCATGGGTGTCGGCCAGCATAGCTATCGGCCAGCACCATGGCATGCATGGCCTATCGGTCAACATGCATGGTCTATCGTTCAAGACAAGGAAACAAGCCACACATGGCCATGTCGTCCGACACCAACAGCCGTCAAGCTTGACCAGGCTATATCGGCCAACTCCTCAAGATGTATCGCCCAACAACATCCAACGGCCAACTCAACCATATCGGCCAACTCCTCACTAGCTTGACCTATCGCCCAACACAAGAGCACTCATCATGTCGCCGATCACAAGGCACCCATCTCACCCAACACCAAGACAAGAGAGGGTCTCGCCCAACACAAGAACAAGGGTGTTGCTTATCATAGGAACCATATCGCCCAACATGGTTACCATGTCGGCCAACACAAAGAACACCACTATGTCGCCCAACAAGGGTCACCTTCAACCTCCAACTTAAGGATACTCAAACCCTAGAAAGCAAGGTGCACAAAGGAACCCTAAACCCTAGAGGGGGATCGGCCACCAAAGGTACACAAGCAAGGTATAAAAGCAAGGAACTAAGCTAAGCTACTAACATGCAACAAGAACATAGCTAGAGGTAAAGGAGTTAGGGTTAGAAGCTATGCAACCCGCCTTAAGCTCCAAGCTCCAAGGAAGAAGATGCACTTCAAGCTCCAAGGGATGTCGTCCACCAAAGCTGATCCAAGAGAGGGTATCGGCCACCACTGCAACTCCAGGAGAGTGTCTCGGCCGACATAAGCAAGAGAGGGAGGAGTGTCGTGCACTCAAGGTGGAGGGGAGACCAAAAGAGCAAAGGAAGCTAAGGCAAAGGAAAAGAACCACATATATAGAAGGAAAGGGAGGAGAAAACAAGGTAGACCTATGCTAAGTGTCGTCCACCCAAGGGACACTTGTCCTAGGGTTCAAGCCAACACTCTAGCACACCAAGGGACACTTGTCCGAGATATACACCAAGTGTCCACCAAACATGGTCAAGGCTGGACCAAGCAACATGGGCGACACATTCATCAGCTCTGCTGGGCGACACACCAAGGCTCCTGGGCGACACACCACCATGTTGGGCGACACAAGCTTCACTTGGCCGACACAAGGCTCAAGCAAGCCCAAACAAAGCACCTCAAGGCCCAAACAAGCTCAAGCAAGGCCCAAGAAACTCAAACAACAAGCCCAAGCCTTCCTCTCAACCCTAGAGGAAGCAAAGAGGGGAAAACATCTCGCAAGATGGCAAACTTGCACACAAAACCCTAGACTTGGGTTATTTGCAAGCAACCCCTCAAACTCTCATCAAAGCACAACCAAACCCTAATCACCACTTAGAGGTGATTAGCAAGCATCAAACCACCAAGGTTAAGCAAAACAAACAGGGTAAACCCTAAACGCAGGTCAGGGTCCTTACAATCTAACCCCCTTTAAGGGATTTCGTCCCCGAAATCCGAAGAGAAAAACGAGGGATACCTCCTCCTCATTTCTTCCTCAAGCTCCCACGTGGCTTCCTCAACGCCACGATGCTGCCAAAGAACCTTCACAAGAACCATATCCTTTCTCTTTAACTTCTTGATCCTTCTGTCAAGGATCGCCACAGGACCTTCCTCGTAGGTCACATCTGCACCAAGCTCAACCTCAACCGGATGTATCACTGTACATGAATCCGGATGATTTTTCTTCAACATACTGACATGAAGAACTGGATGCAACCTGTGCAACTCTGGAGGCAACTCCAACTCGTAAGATACCTTGCCAACATGTGATATCACTGGATAAGGCCCCATATACCTGGGAGCCAACTTACCCTTCCGGCCAAACCTTAGCACACCTTTCCACGGTGAGACTTTAAGATACACTTTGTCTCCTACCTGGAATTCCAAAGGTCATCGGCGATTGTCTGCATACGACTTCTGTCTGTCCTGTGCCACTTTCAACTATTGTTGTATCACTTTGATCTTATCTGTCGTCTGCTGAACTAACTCAGGACCCAAAAGCTGATACTCACCTGATTCATACCAACACAAAGGAGATCTGCACTTCCTTCCATACAAAGCCTCATAAGGAGCCATGTCGATGCTCCGCTGATAACTGTTATTGTAGGCAAACTCTATCAAACTCAGATGTACATCCCAATTGCCTAGAAACTGCAAAACACAAGCTCGAAGAAGATCTTCCAAAATCTGAATAGTCCTCTCAGACTGTCCATCGGTCTGTGGGTGAAAGGCTGTACTGAACCTTAACTACGTTCCCAACGCCCTGTGCAACTGTTCCCAAAAATGACTCGTAAACTGAGGACCTCTGTCAGAAACTATCATCGCTGGCACACCATGCAAACGTACTATCTCATCCACATATACTCGAGCTAGTTTCTCAGCTGTATACATTGTCTTCACTGGTAGAAAATGGGCAGACTTCGTCAATCTGTCCACTACCACCCAAATGGAATCATGATTCCTAGTTGTCTGGGGTAGACCAACTACGAAATCCATGGTTATGTGATCCCATTTCCACTGTGGTATCGGCAATGGTTGCAACGTACCTGCCTGCTTCTGATGTTCAGCCTTCACTTGCTGACACACCGCACATCTCACCACGAACTCAGCTACATCCTTTTTCAATCCGGGCCACCAATATAAGTCCTTCAGACTATGATAAATCTTGGTGACACTTGGATGCATCACATACATCGATGTATGTGCTTCCTCAAGCACCAACTTCCTCAGATCATCAGCATCTGGAACCATCATCCTATCACGATAGCAAACTAATCCATCCTCGGACTCATGAAACCCATCACGCTTGTCGCTGCCGAACTCTGATCTGATCAACTGTACCGCATCATCTGCCTGTTGTGCATTCTTGATCTGCTATCTCAACGTAGGCTTAACTTGCATCTGCACGAAAAGACTAGCCAACAAAGAAACTTCCATCTGCACATTCATCTCTCGCAGAGAAACAAACATATCACGCCTATGGCATACCAGAGAACTCAACTGTGCCTTCCTTGAAGAAAGATAAGAAGACTTTCTGCTATGCGCATCAGATACCACATTCACCTTACCAGGATGATACTCAATAGTGCAGTCGTAATCATTGATCAACTCCATCCATCGCGGCTGTCGCATGTTCAACTCTTGCTGTGTAAAGATATACTTCAGATTCTTATGATCCGTAAAAATCTGACACACTTCCCCATACAGATAGTGTCTCCAAATATTTAACGCATGAACCACTGCTGCCAACTCCAAGTCATGAGTCGGATAGTTCTCCTCATGTTTCTTGAGTTGTCACGAGGCAAAAGAAACCACATGATCTTCCTGCATCAAACGCAACCTAAACCTTTCTTGGAAGCATCACAGAAAACAACATAGCCTTTCCCAGGCTCTGGCAAGATCAACACTGGAGCACTGGTCAGCTTCTCCTTCAAACTCTAGAAAGCTTGCTGACATCGATCATCCCAAATAAAAGGTACATCCTTCCTGGTCAACTTTGTCATTGGCAACACAATCACACTGAAGTCCTTGATAAACCTCTGGTAGTATCCAGCCAAACCAAGGAAACTACGAACTTCTGTCGGCGTCTTCGGTTGTTCCCAATCCACAACGGATTCCACCTTCTTTGGATCCACTTTGACTCCTTCAGCAGATATCACGTGACCCACGAATGTCACTTCATCCAACCAGAACTCACACTTACTGAACTTGGCATACAACTGATGTTGACGAAGAAGAGTCAACGCTCGACGAAGATGTTGTTCATGCTATAGTCTGTCCAGACTATAGATCAAGATGTCATCTATAAAGACTACAACAAACTGATCTAAGAACGGACAGAACACCCTGTTCATCAGGTCCATGAAAGCTGCAGGTGCATTGGTTAACCCAAACGGCATAACCACGAACTCGAAATGACCATACCTCGTCCTGAAAGCTGACTTTGGTATGTCATCCACCTTTATCCTCAACTGATGATATCCAGACCATAGATCGATCTTCGAGAACACTGTAGCACCACGCAACTGATCAAACAGACCATCTATCCTCGGCAACGGGTACTTATTCTTGATAGTGACCTTGTTCAACTGTCGGTAATCTATACACAACCGCATCGAACCATCTTTCTTCTTAACGAACAACACAGGAGCACCCCACGGTGACGTACTTGGTCAGATAAAACCTTTCTCCAACAACTATTGCAACTGCTTCTTTAGCTCTGCCATCTCTACTGGAGCCATCCTATACGCTGACTGTGCAACAGGCTGTGTTCCAGGAACCAGATTGATCTCGAAATCAATATCTCGGGGTGGAGGAACACCAGGAAACTCCTCAGGAAACACGTCTGCAAACTCTCGAACCACGGACACCTCCTCAAGACTAGGACCTTTCACCTTGTTAACCACAACGGTATCCACCACGTGAGCTAAGAACGCCTCACATCCTTGTCGTAACAACTTATCTGCCACCATAGCTGATACCAAACACGTCGGAAGAATCTTCCTATCTCCCTGGAAGGTCCACTTCTCTCCAGCGACATCAAACACTGCTTGCTCGGAACCACAGTCCAAGACAACCTTATAGCTCTCTAAGGTATCCATCCCAAGGATAACATCAAAACCATGCATATCAAGTGGTATAAGATCCACTTGGATATGATGTCCCGAAAAAGACAAAACACAAGATGGACACTCTTCTCAAAGAAAAGAGGAACCATCAAGAGGGGTTTCTAACAACAAGCTATCCTTCTTACAGCTAACAGGTAAACGACAGGTTTCAAGCATACTATAGGCATTAAAAGAGTGTGTAGCACTCGGGTCAACCTGAACAGATATAAAGCAAGAAGAAGACATATCAGAATGAAATAACTCCATCTGACCTGTCACCACTCGCGGTTTGACTATCGCCTCCGGCTGACTCATGACATAGAATCGAGCCGTTGCTTGCTGTCCACGACCTATGCTTCCTTGAGCAGACGATCCAGCTTGAGACGCTTGACCGCATCCTCATCCTCTTCTACCACTGGCCTGTGGTCTCACTGACCTCTGAAAACTCTATCTCGGCTGCTGTGTCACTTCAACGTCTCTATTCGGGCAATTAAGCCTGAAATGCCCGACTTGTCCACAAAGATGACATGACTTGTCCTCAAACCGTGGCCTAGCTGGCCCTGTCACTGCCACAGATGCTGAATTGTGCACCTTAGATGGTGAAGAGACATAACCTCTCCCCTTACTCAGAGACCACTGAGATGGTACACCAGAACTTCTCATTGCTGACGGTGTTGAAAACCTGGGCTTCTTAAAGCCATCAAACCTTCATCCTTGAAACTGAGCAGGTCTTTTAAGAGACATAGACTCTCTTTTCTCCCGTACCGTCCTCTGGAGACATCATATCTCTCTTTCCATTCTTGATCTTCATACATTTTCTTGAGATGTTGAATCATCTCAATGACACACATGTTCTCATGTTGTCTCTGCAACTCGTGGTTCATGGAGCACAACATCAAGCACTTTGCATCAATGACATCATCAAAATGCTTCTTATAAGCATCCCTTTCTGCCTTTGGTGCGGTAGGAGCAGGTTCCTCTAGAATTGGAGTATCCAGGACATAGAGCTTTCACTCTTGAGTGAGAAAAATTCTCAATGTCCTAAACCAGTCATGGAAGTTAGTCCCATTCAGCTTGTCCTTTTCAAGGACCGATCACAACGAAAAGTGATTTTTGTTTGTTGTCATTTTTACTACAAAAGGAAACATATGCAGTTTAGTCCAAATCTCAATTTTGACTTATTTGATTTATTTGAAAGGTTGACGATATAATTAGGACTTTAATTAATTATCGCTCCCACTATTTTTGTTCAAATTGATAGCCCTCACCATCAATTCAGAAGATTGCAGTGTAAAATCTCCTAGTGGGTCAAGATCCTGAAATCCTCTAAGTCATGGACCAGCTAGGGCTATCACCCACAACTTAGATCTTCCAGATAGGCAACTTTTTTTTTAATTTAAGTTGGGAGGCTCTCTATTCATCTCACCCTCCCCTCGTGAGCAAACAAGGATCAGAGTATAGCTCCTGTGTACTACCGCAGGTAAACTCACCTCACATACAAAACCACCAAACACAGGAAAAACTCAAGGATCAAAACCATCCAGCTAGCGAGGATACTGCGTTACCACATATGGAACACCCTTCTTCTCGAGCTCAATCATGCCACGTATCCTTGCAGGAGTTCTTCTGCAATCTGATATCACCATGGGCTCAGGCGTATAGCTCAACCACCGACCAATCGCTTTGGGAATGGAATTAATGCAACAATGAACAAGAGAACCTCCAATCGCTTCCTCCTCAAGGATGTTTCTAAGATCTTTTACAGTTTTGTTCAACCTCCAAGGGATGGTGTTATTGCCCCATAACATATGGTATGTACGAGCGTCATCAAGCTCAATCACTGAGATTCTTAGGAACTGGTTTTCAGCGAATTTTAAGCCTACCACACATGCTTGAATCATGGCAGTGATATGGTCATCAGCCGTGAGCCATGCTCTCGTGATCTGACAAGCAGCAACACGGTGGTTGTGAATAACACTCGCCATCCACCACCTCTTGCGACCGTCATGATCAGGACTTCTACCAACAGAAATATTCATCTTCATCGTGTTGATGTCAGGGATCATCCATTTCATGAGTTTCACTTCTTTGAGCACATAGCGCGGATCATCAATCCCGAAAAGATTCAACCTTCGGTGTTCCTCAGGATTCGCCAGGACGCGAAAGATCTTCTTCTTCATCATAGAGTTAACTAACTCGATCATAGAAACCATCTCCTTCTCTAATGGTGATTTCCTTTCGTCATATCGAGCTCTACATCTCCAACGCCAGATAAAGAAAGGAATGATCACCCCAAGACAGGCAGTGATCCATAACATAACGTCCTTCGAGGTGCCAAGCGAGATATATCTCAGCAGATCTTGTTTGTTAAATGGCCTGACTTTATCAGTGATATGGGCAAATCTATCCCAGAAGAAAGTCGCTACTTGCCCATGGAATATCAAATGGTCAGAATCCTCGGTATAGGGCTCCTCACAGCAGTCGCATCTAGACGCAAGGGCTATATGGCAGTGAGAAATGTTTTCGTCTGTCAGGATCGCTCCCTTAAGGTATTTCCAGACTAAGGAGCTGGCCTTGGGCACATCGATGTGCCAAATGTGCCATATTTCATCAGGTTCTTCATCATGGTGCATGGTCAAAATCTTCTTCATCGAGTGAATGGTGAAGTTTCCTGCCATCTCTGGTGACCAAACGATATAATCTTCATCATCGTTTATCACCTGATTTGCATTCTTAATCAGCTGGAGACCATCATCATCAAGGATCTGTCTCAGGGATAACCAATCCCATCCTTCATTGAAGATCTAGAAGTCCCGGACTAGAAACGGTTGGTTCCTATCACTGGTGTAGATGGCATGATCAAACAATCTAGCATCACACCACAAGGCATCCCAGAAGGGGATCATTCCTTTCCCCATGATCCATCTGCACTTAGGATATACCAATGGGAACATATTCCAAATCTGTTTCCAGTATGTAGAGGCTGAATCACTATATCGTAAGTGGCTTGGATGGTTGGCTGATCTGCTGTAAGAACGATTCATGTACTTGGATCTACAGAAGCTGGCCCAGATAGAGTCTTTGGCTATCACTTCCCAACTAGCTTTGGCCACAAATGCGTCACTGATGATCCTAGTGTTGTGTATGCCCAGACCTCCCGCTTCTATTGGTAAAGCTATCTTCTTCCAGTCTATCCATACCTTGCGATGATGGTTTTCACGGTCATTCCATAAGAATTTAGAAAGGAGTGCATCAATGCGGTCGGAGATTCCCACTGGGATGCCAATAGCCGCCGCGGTGTGGACAGTAGAAGAGGAAACCACATGCGCTATGAGCATCTTGCGGCCTGCAAAGGAAAGGAGACGAGATCTCCACGAGGCGATCTTCTGTTTTATCTTCTGAAACAAAGCTTCATAGTCATTAAGACTGTATCTGCCCATTTTGATCATAACTCCCAGATAGGTAAAAGAATTCACTGTGTTGTCGATCTCTAGAGTATTTGCAATGCTCGTGATCAGATCAATATCCTTACTTCCAATGGTACAGATGGACTTGTTGCGGTTGATCAATTGAGCAGAGGCCGCCTCATAAAGCTTCAGGATCTGATTCACTCGAATTAATGTTTGATGTTTCGCATTCAGGAATAGAATCACATCTTCGGCGTATAGCAAGAAAAGAGGGGATGTACCATGACCTCTAGTCCGGAATCTATCCAACTGATGCATGCGATCTTGATGATGTATATATCTAGAAAGTAACTCCTCAAAAATGATGAAAAGAAAGGGTGAGATCGCATTTCCTTGCTTGAGACCACGAAGCAAGGGAAAGAAACCAGCGTCCTGACCCCCGATCGATATAGAAGCCCAGGTATTCGAGAAAAATCTCAAACATAGGTTACAAAACTCCTCCAAGAAACCAAAACGTATCATAATCTTCTTCAGAATGTCCCATTCGATTCTGTCAAACGCCTTAGCCATGTCGATCTTTACCATAATGTTAGGATGCTCACCACCTTGATGTATGTCGTGCATAAGCTCTTTGGCCATCCGGATGTGATGAGTGATCTCCCTTCCATGTATGAAGGCGGACTGCTCCGCCGAGATCAACCTCGGCATGAAAGGAGACAGCCTATTACTAACCACTCTAGCCATAATCCTTAACGCAACATTCTCTATGGAAATTGGCCTGAAATCCTTTTCAATAGCTGTGGGGTTGTCCACCTTTGGAATGAGCAAGATCTTACAGCAGTGAAGGCTACAGTGGCAGTTCTGCCCTCTGAAGAACGATTCTGTCATCGCCATAAAATCCTTCTGAATCGTGTCCCACATCTCAATGAAGAAAGGCACAGTGAATCCATCAGGTCCCGGTGTCATATGCATGTCCATCTGATCAAGGGCATGTCGCACCTCCTCCTCCTTCGGTACAGCAGATAAGGTGCAGTTGTCATCAATAGAAAGCTTCTCGGGAATATATTGTAACATATCAGCCAACGTTTCATCATCATAAGATGATTTGTCCCTATAGAAACGACTATAGTGATCAGCAGCTATCTGGGCAATGTCCTTCGGTTCTTCCACCTTTGTACCATCAACCAACTGTAAAAAACGAACACTATTGTGCTTCTTTCTGGCCTTCACTACTGCATGATAGAAACGAGTGTTTCTCTCGCCGTCATTCAACCAATTTATCCTTGACTTCTCCCTCCAGATTTTGTCTTCAGTATCCAGAATATCTTGGAGTTCATCTTCGGCTACCTTGAGGTTCATCTCATTGATTAGAGAAGGGTATTCATCAAAAGCGATTTGAGTAGTGTGCACCACATCCTCCAGGTCCTTCCTCTTCTGAGCAATGCTACCGTAGGTTCGCTTGCTCCACGCTTTTAGCTCATTTCTGACTTTCTTTATCTTAGAAAAGAAGACATTAGGCGGATGGCCATTGGACTCCTCATTCCAGATGCGGTTAATGATCTCACGACATTCCTCATTCTGTAACCACATGTGCATAAACACAAACGGTCTAGGACTGTGAAGATTTCTTATAACACCCGGCTGATACAACACTGGGCAGTGGTCCGACACTCGATAACGAGTAAGATGGGTAGTAATCAAACTAGGAAATTTCACACCCCAAGATTCATTAAGAAGGGTTCTATCCAGCCTCTCCCAGATTGTGGGGGTGCCATATTGTTTATTCACCCAAGTATACTTGCTCCCTTCAAAGGGTGCCTCTCTCATGTTCACATCGTGAATGAAGGAGTTAAAGTCCATGACCTCTTGAAAGTGTCTATCAACACCTCCCCTTTTCTCCGAGTTATTCCGAATGATATTAAAATTGCCCATAATCATCCAGCAGGCGTCTCCAATCAAGTTGGACAAGTCGATGATATCTTCCCACAAGATTCTCCTATGCGTGTAGCTACAGCTCGCGTACACCATAGTAACGTACCCCTCATTGTTATTGTCATCAGTAAACTTAATAGTTAGATGCTGCTCGTGCAATCTGACAATGGATGGGTTGATCGCCTTATCCACAAAGAGCCAAATTTTCCCACCTTCAGCCTCATTGCTCACCAACCAGTCCAACCGGACTATGTCAAGAAGCTCCTCCGCTTCAATAGCATGAAGAAAAGGTTCAACAACACAAACAATCCTCGGAGAATGTCGTCTACATAGCCTTCCCAGAACCTTTCTGGTTTTGTTGTTGGCCGCCCCTCTTATGTTCCAGTATAGGATCTTGGAATCCATGGTTTAGGAATAAAAACTGCTACCCCACAGACACCCTTCATCTGCGATCTCCCCTTCCTCGCTCTTCCCAGTCATCATCTGTGAACGGGAATTCTCCATCAGAAAGTCGTCTTCTGTGATCATATCTTCGACGACCCTCAGTATGGAAGTCATTCAGGAAACTATAGTCATTACGAGAAGATCTGTGTGGTTCATATATGAAACTGTTTCTACGAGACCTTGGGCGAAAACCTCCTTCGTCACCAAAGTGTATGAAATCTTCAAGGCTTCTCTGGGTTAGCGGTCTTCTAATACCATCTTCGTCGACCACGTATCTGTTGTTATGGGTAACCTTCAGAGGCTGTTTTCGCCTCTCTTCTGCATCTACCACAATAACATCGGTGCATTGCTCCTTCTCTGTAGATGTAGCCGCAATAACCTCCTCATGATCATGAGTTGTGTGATCTTCATTCACATAGGCCGTTCTGTGAATAGCGAACGCCTCCATCGGGATGTCAAGTTCATCCCCTATCTCAGTTCTTGAAAGGAGACTAGATCGCGGTCTGCCTCTAGCAACAATCTGAAGCAAGACATCCGATGTACGGTCGCCATATGTCAGTGCGACATATTGGGGAACATCCTCTTTGAAAGCTTCCACTAGTACTAAGATTCCAGAGATGTCGTCTGGGTTTCTTATCCAATCTGAGACAAGGATCAAACTTCCAAAGATGTTAACTATACTGTCGATGGCATCATCATCTTGGCACATAATAGGTAAGTTAGCTATCCAGAACCAGAAAGCTTCCTTTCTAGAGCATCTCTCTCCATCCTCCAAGGATCTAATGGTAATGTTCGTACCTCTGAAGACGAAGACTCGATCTTTACAGGCCTCCATCACGTCCTCCTTGCTGACAAAGAAAGCCACGGCTCTACATCTAGAGTGACGGTAAATATCCGTGGCATGGTTCCATCTGAGTTTAAGGGTCTGATAAAGGTCCTCCCATGCAATGTGATTCGGCCAGGAAATCTCCACTGCGCGTTCCAGAGCAATCTCCTTGTTCTTTATTTCTTCCGTATTAGGTCCCAGATTAACCGCTATTCTCTTGGGTACGTGCATAGGTGCACCTCGAGCAGGAATTCCAACACTCAGCGATGGGAATTCTGAACTAGAGTAGATGTTCGGGGGCGGAGAAACGTGCGTGACCATGCACCTTCTGGCCACATGCCCTGCTCTATGGCATTTGTAGCAAACTATCGAGCTATGACATTGAGACTGCCAGTGTCCCCTACCTAGGCATCGGTAGCACGTGTCATTTGGCAGATTTGGCGTCTAAGATCCAAGACGGTTGTTTCTCCTATCTCCATTCATATACGTATGCGGCTGCCGAGGAGCATGTCTCTGATCAGCTTCTTGGTTTGTTCTCTTCGCCACTTGGTTGGACGGATTTGGTCTAGGTGCTTCTGCCTTGTCCAGAAGGATGGAGTTATTGTGCATCGGGTTAGAAGTCTCGATCATCGTTGTAACATCTGCAGAACCATCTAAACCATGGGTTGCAGTGATATCTCCCGTAACCCTAGGTGTCTCGTGCTGTAGTCTCAACGAAGGAGCAGGTTCATCAGTTTGCTTGTCCGGAACCATCTCCGTGTCGTTTATGCACCTATCATGCAAGTCGCCTCGTGAATCCTCCCTGCGTCCTGCTGGTATCTCGGTTGTCTGCTGGTTGTTTGCTGGTGACGGCGACCGGAGGATGTTTCTAATGTCTTGAATGATCATGTCCGGCGGAGTGGATAGGGCAGCTAAGCCATCACGTCTGTCTCTCACCGCTCGTTGCGCGTTCATAGCCTGGGCGCTCTGCCTAGTCAGTCTGCGTGTGAACGGGGACGGTAACATCATTATGGCCATAAGAGGTTAGATCGGGAACGACGGGAAGGAGTATGCGGTGGACTCCGGGGGGCGGGGTGCCCACCCAAAGGGAAGGGGGAGACGGCGGCCGCCGCCGCCAAACAGGCAGTCACTCCCTAGATCGCCCTCCCAGCCAGATAGGCAACTTTTGCCAATTGCATCATATGCAACTCTTGAAAGATGTCATGTGCAACTCCTTGCCATGAACACCTCCATGCCTCAAGGTGCTAGATCCTATCTAGGTCACCTTGTTAAGTCTGACCCAAAGCCAACACGATGAATATGCACCCTGCTAGGGCAGACCCACATATCCATCCTTCACGCTTCCACGAGATAGACGGTGCACCACGCTAGTGCATGCCCACACTTGGCCGATCAAGCATTTCATGTGTGTCGCATTTGGAAGGCATCTAAAACTTTAATATTTAATGAGGGATTTGGTTTTATAGGTACATATACATATCCAATCACCACAATATATAGTATGTATCATATACATGCTATATCCCACAGAAAACATGTGAAACAATAAAAGTGATGATTATGGCCATCCTAATGTGATTCCTCGAGCCAAGAGGAATCACGGTCATCTAGGTCTACATCACATGCAACATGTACAAGATAAACTTTGTGCTTTGCCTTTACTAGGTTTGGTCAACTCATCTCCATGATTGATCGGCTCGCCATCAGACTGGTCGGTTGGGTGCCACCAGCCGATCAGTTGGCTCCTCCAACTGATCGGTTTTCCTAGTCGTCGTGCATCTCCTCATGGCTGCCACCCGATCAGCTCGGTCCTCAAACTGGTCATCTGGATCACCAACCGATCAGTTCACACCTTGAACTGATCATCTCAGTCATCGTCAGATTCTCCTCCATTCTTTGACATAACAGGAAAAAAAAAGATCTATCCTATTTTACATTTGAATTGGGAAACCCCGAGTTACATTCGGGGGGAGAAAAGGTAGGAAAGAAATCTTGAGTTATCTCGAGTTACATTAGAAAAAGGAGGTAGGGAATCGGTGTGCAGACCGAGATGCAAGCAACAACATACAACCAAGCACACACATAGGGTTTATTGGCCATAACCATGCTATACATCCACCATGAAACTCATTTAAGGGTGACACGTATCGAGTGAATTCATATTACATATCATATATGTATATTTGGATTTGTGGATTTAGGATTGGACATGCAAAAAGCAAATTTTATTCGCATCATATGCAATAAATAAAGGCGACAAACCAAAATAGATCATATTGACAATCCTAAAGTATAGAGCAGTTGGCGTGGCTCTGATACCACTGTTGGGTTTTAAGGGAGACAGAGAAGGCAGTGGAAACAAAAAAATTCTTCTCCCAAACCCAGAATAAAGGAATCGTGTCAACGTCTATACAATAGGAAGGATGGTTTGTGGATACATACCTTGTACTAAGGCTTGCTCTGCGACAATACCTCGTGGCTTGCACGGTCTTCACCTCCTATCTTGGACGGTGTATGTGCAGCTCCTGGTCTCACCAGGACTATCGGGATTAGCAGTTGTCCTCAGAGCGGCAGAAATCTCCTGCCTCTGAAGTAGTCCACATGGACCACCTGGAACTTTGATCTCCTTGTCCCATAAGGAATTAGAAGGATTCACACCCTCCTGTTAGCGTACTAGTCACCAACACACTCTCCTGCAACCAATTGCTTTTCTGCAATTGTCTTTCCCTTGTTGTGCCTCCCTTATCGGGTAGCACTTGCTCGGGCTCTCTCTCGGTTACCAAAACCAGAGACAACGGCAACTTTGCAGAGCAACTGCTATTTTGAGTTGTTCACCAGAGAAGCCCCCACTACCCCTATATATATAGGAGGGTCATGGGATAGGGTTCTCTACCCCGGGAAATGCGTGATTAAATAGGAGTATAAGGGTTCGAGATTTTTCTACAAAATAACCAACTGCACCACCTGAACCGATCAGTTCATACCTGAACTAATCGGTTGGGGCACCTGAGTCGATCGGTTCACTACTGAGCCGATCGGTTCGTGGTCTTGGTCCAACTCAAATTGACTTTCATATTTGTTTCCGATTAATCAAATATTAATCCTTATTCAAATTGAATTTGTACAAGTGAAACAAATTGTATTTGCAAAATAGTCTTTTGACTTTCCAAACAATCTCGGTGTTGGATCCTAGATGGGTGATTAGATGCTCTAGAGGGGGGGGTGAATAGAGCTGAAAGCACTTAAACAAAATTCATTAAACCTTCAAAATATATGACAAGATAAGGTTGCTAAATAGGCAATTTGAGTGCAACTAAATCATGCATAGCAAGGATAAGAGAGATTGAACATGCACCAATTAGACAAGCTATTTAGAGTGGTTCCACACTTCAAACTAGAAGTGTGTCAGTCCACTTGCCTAGAGAGGTCAACCTCTAGGACTTCCAACAATTGCACTCTTATATTCACTTAATAAGACATACAATACATGACCAACAAAGGACTTACCTATCCAATACAAAGAGTCTTCAACCTTACCAAGGACTTACCCACTTTGCAAGAGTCTTCGGCCTTCTCCAAGGACTTACCCACTCTTGCACAAGTCTTCGGCCTTGTAGGAATTTACCCACTCTTCTTGGATCTTCCGCCTTTGACTTCACCTTCACTCGGAGAAGCTTTCCACCAAGGACTTACCCACTTGAGCTTGAGTCTTCTGCCTTCTCCAAGGGCTTACCCACTCTAGCTCCAAGTCTTCGGCCTTGATCTTCACCAAGGGACTCCTTCCCTTGTTCTTCTTCACCTCTCTTGGACAAGAGAGAGAACCTTCATCTTCAAGATAGGAAATGAGAGATGGGGAGGTGGTGGAAGTGAGAGCTTCACAAGATATACAAATATGACTAGCTCTCTTACAGATTTCCTACTCACTCTAATGGATGTAGCAAGTGATTAAGCTTAGAGAGAGAGAGGAGGCTGTAGGAAGCACTCAACTATAGAATAGGAACCTCACAAAGAGTTTACAATGAATGCTCAACCTTGGAATGAAGCCCAAGGGGTCCTATTTATAGCTGGGGATGCCTCTTAGCCTTTGGGAACACTTGAGAACGAAAACTAGCCGTTTTGTGGCTTGCAACGGATCTATTTTCACTTGTTGCAACTCCACAACGGCTAGAATCACTTTTCTGCACTTTTTCATACAGTCTGATCGGCTGAGTTTCTATAAAGGCAATTCAGCCGAACCGTGAATCGGCTGAGTTTGCAACTCGGCCGAATCTCACAAAAATCCCAGAATATATGGATCGGCCGAGTTTGGAATTCGGCCAACAAAATCCCTGTTATGGGTATTTTGGAATTTTTGTTTGACTATACAAATGATGGATTTTTGTGTCCCAATAATTTTTCTAAGCTTAATTACAAGTCATACAATCATTACAAGTGGTTACAAAGCAATTCTAAGGTCATTTATATAGAGATCCCAAATTGCACACTTGTAGCTATGTTGACTTGTCTTTTCTCCAATTTGATATGCGCAAGTTAGGGAATTTGGAGTGTGTATAAACCTAATCTGAAATCACTCAATGTAGAAGCATTAGACACCAATATGTGGAATGGTTAGTCATCATCAAAACAAGGGTTTAGTCAATTTATACGTGAGTCAACATTGACCTAATTGACCTTGAGTCAACACTCGGTTGGTCACACGAATCGACCGGTTCAACAATTGAGCCGATCGTTTCATGAAACATGAGCCGATCAACTCACAACTTGAGCCGACCGGTTCAACAACCTGAGCCGATTGGTTCAACCCTATGAGCTGATTGGTTGGGGCAGCAGACTGTGCAAATCAGTCAATCACAGTTTCAATCAATCTGATACTCCAATCAATTGGTCCAACACCTTGAACACTATGATTCTGAGCTATCAATTGATTGAGTGTTTAATTAAACTACTAAACTACTTTAGTAATCAATCTAAACATCATTTGTGGATAAACTCCTCCTCCACGTTAAATCCTATGTGTGTGACCCTACAGGTCCATTTCACGTTGGCAGTGAAAGTCCATAACACTTATGACTTCACAAGCAAAGAGCTGTGCCTAGTTGCACATCAGTGCTACCCAAGTGAAAAGGAAATTTGGAGAACAACTTTCAATCCTACAATCCATGTATGGTGTTACATTGAATGTATAATTCCTTTGTCACTGATATCCCTAATAAACTCAAGGCATGGAACAATAATCCTATCAACATTCATTCACTTTCTTGATCTCAGAGTAGATTGGAGGAGATATGTATGACATCAATATCACATATTGATTCACACATGCGTGCACACCTATCTCAATCCTACTCATCAAGTGGCCATAGATAACAAACTCCCTCAGGAGGGACAAATCCCATATCTATCACTCACCCCTCAAAATCCCCATATGTCAAAGCCACCCAATCATCACCTTTATAACAACCCAAGTTTCAGGACTACGTTTGATGATGTCAAAGTGTGCCCAATGACATGTGTTGAGTGTAGTGATTTCAGGTCAAAGAATCACACTCACCACCATCACTGTGAGAACTGACTGTGACTACCATGTCATGGTTCCATGTGTCAAACTCATGGTGTGTCTGTCCGGTATACTTGTTCTCTAACAAGTACCTATGTGTTTGGTTTGATATCTCCATATCATGACTAATGAGATTTTTTCATCAACCAACACCACAATCTAGTCTTGTGTGTCATTGATGTCTATCTACCTTCCACAATGACATCTGACTAGGGACATAATAAGAATGTACAAACTCTTAGCATCTGTATGATCTCATTGTTTAGGTCCTAAACCTGAAAGCATACGTCATTGAGTACTGTAATTCTCTAGACATTCAATCTGTTCTATCATTATCTCATATGACTGAACTAGAAAGAATTGGAAGCTTGCCTTTGATCTTTATCAAATCAATCTTAATGTATCCCATCAATCATCCCATGATTGGCTCTCAGGGCATACATACTAACACTTGATTAGTTATGCCAATTGGGTGAATTAAGGTTGTATCAAACAAGTGCACATACAAACCCTAATTCACTTCTAGCAAGCATATAAATATCACAACTTTGAAAAGATATAAAATGTGTAAAACATAATTTATCATCTCATCATCACATGGTACTATTCACTTTCCATTCATGAGACCACACTAGTCATCATACTATCACAAGATATAAATCCTTTTCACAATATCATTGGGTATCAACCCTTATCAACATAAGAGGATTACACCTCATTCAGGGCTCAACCATGCCCAAAGGTCATTAAGACCATCATACTATTCCCTACAAGATCATCATTATCTTTGCATGCCTTATAACAAGGCTCAACAACATCACTTGCATATAATACACCAGATCAGCATAATGAGCTAGGAGATATTCATAAACAATCATAGTAGGGTTATATTAACATTAAGAACATTCCTTTATTACATCAACATGCAAGGAATCTAGATATGATTAACCCTCATCATATTCATAATGCACATGTTTTACATAAGCAAGTATCAACCATGTAGCTATGACAACCACCAATTAACACATTAAGGTTACAATCATGTTAAGGAGGTTATTTCACCATCATGCCATCATATAAGAATGTTAAACATGAATACTCATCTTTATCTATCTGCATTAGAGTTTGGTTCAATAACATAAATTATATTAATGTTACTAATCAACACTTATACCCAAACCTGAACTCACAACATTCCCATTGGATCATGGATGCATAAGGTGAAGCATCACCATCACATTCCATACTATTGTCAAGTATGAACCCACACGTAAATCAAGTTGTAACCATTGGGTTATAGCATACTAGGGTTTCAACAACATTAACATAGTACTTCATGATTGTATTAGTCATTCAAGGACTATTCATACCCAATTACCATCATTTAGTTATATTGAAGCTAGATATAACAAGGTATACCTCATTAGGGTTACATATCAACACAATATGATTATCATCCCTTCTATTAATATGAATTAATAAGTAAGACCACCATATTAAGGGTAACCCTCCATTTGTTCCATCATCATTCAACCCATATCACCATACCACAATGTGACCTAGAACCATTGGATGTTTAAAAGGTAAGACCATTGGTTTTTTACGTAAGTAAACACCATGGATAAACTACCTATGAAGTCATTGATTTGTTCTCTATAAAGAGTCACCATCTAATCCTAGACATACCTTGATTAACAACACAAAAAGTTCCATTTAAAGTAGGGTAAAACCCACAATCGACTATTCATTTAAAACAAGTCATCCATTGTCAACATGTAAAATCCTTAAGTTGATCATATAAAGGAAACCATCTAAATTACATTATTAGGACCAACATATTACATTAGCCATCATTCCACTTTATTGGAGGAACAAACATTATATCTTGACCATTGGGTCAAGTTCATATATTAAAACCATCAATTACAATATAGGTCTAACAATTGCATCAAGTTACTCAAGAAACCATTGGTCTAAGGCTTAATTGATGCTACAACTATATGATTAATTCACCATAGGTTTTGGAGACCTGATCCACCATCATTAGTGACCATTAAGTCACCATAGGTTGTTAGATCATCATTATGTTCATTAATCAACATCAAATATCAAACTAATATCACCATTGATTGATAGCATCATTAGGGTACGTAGTTGTTAATCACTAGGCTTCTAATTAGGCCAAAACATGACCTAAGGGGTGAATGTCAGTTGACACCCTTGGTTACCACCATCAATTTTCATGAAGACAACACCATAGGGTTGTTGCAATGGTACCATCATCGGGTCATGGGTTTATAAAAGAAATCAGCTTAAAACCCTAAAATTGACCATTGGTTGATAGGTGCTTAGCACCATAGGTTGTCAAACCAACCTGATACAAGTCATATTATACCTTAGGAATAATGTAAAAATGATCACAGGTTTATCTATAACTGAAATCAGAATAGGGAACAATATAAAAATCAAAATCCAAGTCAAGCATAGCTTTTTAGTACATGGATCATCATTTTCAAGCAAGAACATGATCTAGAAAGCTTATGGTAAGCAATCAACGTGGAGCAAGTTATAAAACTTGCCTCTAATAAGAACATGAAACCCTAGACAGAAAAAATATTGAGCAGGTAGGGTAGAAAATCCAATCATAAGCTATGAACTCGTCCATCTAGAACCTTTCTTCATCAAATGAGCAAACCCTAAGCATAAGGAGTAAGAAAGGTAGGGTTTTAGAGCTTTAGAGAAATTTCTACCATGGAACAGCAAGGATTAGGCCTGTAGGAAGGTATAAGGAAGGAGAAGATCAAGAGAAATGGAGAATAAAGGAATAAAATAACTTGCCTTGGTTGAAATCCCTAGAAGATGACCTTGGAAACCCTAGGTAGGGCTAAATGGAGTTGTAGAGGACCTTCTTCTCCAAAAAGAGGTTGTCTTCTACTTTAGAGCACTTGGTTCCACAGAAAAATAGAGTGGAGTCGTTGATCCAAGTTAGAGGAAAGAGAAAGCAGGCATAGATTTGTACTTAGGCAAGAAAGAGGTAAATATAGCCCATGGATAAGGATGGAAGCAAGCATGAGGTGTAAAAGTAGCTTCCCCATGTATCTATGGCCTTAAACTATTAAGAATATACAAGAACACACACAATTATCACCCCCACCATCCATATAGACTTGCTTATCTTTCCTTTGTCGAATTTTCCAGCCAATCACATAATTCATTAGTTGATAGCTACTAAAGGTAGCTCATCCGTGAAGGGGTAAACCCTAAAATACCCTTAGAGAAAACACCTTCAAACCAAGGATTAAATAGGTTCCTCATGGCTCAAAAATCTCAATAATGATTAGATAATATCCAAGGAACATAATACAAGTGATAAATTGCAAATTAAACCCATCTCAATTGGGTAAATTGCAGAAAAGTCCAAAATGTACATATAATTGCATAACTTGCTCAAACAGTGTCCAAATTGGACCAAATTTGAAACTTAAGCTTGTATTATGATTTAAAATCATATCACAAGGTTATATTAGGGTTCTAAGAATTAAATTATGGTAATTAAGTTTATTCAACTCTTAAAGCAAGTTCAGGGGTCTTACAACTATAAACCCCTAACATGGATTTCGCCCCCAAAATCCAAGGTAAACAAAGATGGGTACTTCCTTTTCACCTCATAATATTACCTTCACATGGTTACTTGCATATCATGGTGATGTCACATCATTCATACATATATCCTCTTGGGTCAGCACAAAAACCCCCACCTAAGAAGACATTCTCAATATGGATTGTAGAAACTTGTTGTGTCATCTGTACAACTCTAGTAGTAATGTTCAACTTTAAATTCTAGCTATCATCCTAAAATATATATATTGTATCAACACATTGCTCAAAAGTCATACTTGCTAGCTTTTTACCAATCATGGCATGTGTCCCATACCATTCCTTGAAGCATATAAAAAAGGCAATGTATCCATCATTTTTTTCCTAGAGATACTGACACTGGAACACTTGTCAGTTCTTTTTCAGCATCAAAAGAAATGCTAACATTGGCACCTATCATTCCATACAAGGAAACATCATTCCTAATCTGCCTTGTTAGGGGTGAAACAACAACACTATCTTCACCTTAATTGGATTTACACAACCTACTTAGAAGACATATCATGATCCCATAAAGAAATTTAATCAAACCCATCTCACTCTTGTTCAACTTATCTCATAGCTATTGCTGCTTTGGAAACCCTAACATTTTTGAAGAAATATTGATCATATTTTTTACCATATTTGAAATACTTTGACATGTCATCATTCAAAGCTTGATATAACTTGTATGACATGGCTGGGACACTTTGTTCCTCCTATTCATAAATTCTATTTGTACATTGGTTAGTCTAAAGGACATAACTCTAAACTCATCATGGTCATGTGAATTATGTCATCCAATCTAACTCTTATGTATTGATATATGATCATAAGTTTATCTTAAAGGAATATAGTATCACATATCTATTAACCAACAACCATTTATCCTTGATAGTGGTCTTGCCCATCTATCACTGAACCGAACACAACATTATAGAATCACTTTTGTTTTTCCTTCCAAACAACATTTATAGGTCATCATCAACTCTCTTTCTCTCTCTCTACAGGAGAGGAATACTTGGAATGTTCATTTAATAAACATCTCCACCCATCACATATTTCTCATATTATTGATACATCTTGGATACTAGGATTCATTACCTCTATATCCACCTCATGTTCTATAAGGAACTCATATCCTTATATCATCTACTTTTACCAACATAACAAATATCAAGACATATAAGAGGAGTCTTCCTAATTATTGGAAGGCTCAAAAGCAAAATCATCACAAACTTTATGATCTTAGAACCATAATACAAACAACTTTAAGCTATAATATGTTATCCACCCTCATATTTGCAGCGAATCCACACATACCAAGTGGCAATGATCCACTTGAAAGATGTGCCCTAGAAAGGAAAGACACAAAGGGAAACACACTTCCCCTACCATAGCAACATTTTTCAAGGGTCACTAGCAGAAAGGTAACCAATTCTATTTTCATTATGCAGGTTACAACTTATTATGTATCATTTTACCTTTTTCATTTTGGGTTCCTTACCATTAGCATAGGAATCATCATGATTAACATATCTCATTACTCCTTCCTCGATGAATATTTATCACACTTGGGTATGTTATCTTATTTTATTATGTTTTTCAACCACTTATCAATTGGTAAATCATCATAAACTTCATTTTCTTCATTAAACAGGGATCATCTCCCTTAATTTCTTTCACATGCCATGTTGATTTTACATTAACACTTTCTTACACACATAGGTTGGTCTGAGATTAACTCAGGCTCCACCTTATTCCTTTGTCATTATTCCCAT
Source organism: Alisma plantago-aquatica (assembly GCA_963693085.1). NCBI lineage: Eukaryota > Viridiplantae > Streptophyta > Magnoliopsida > Alismatales > Alismataceae > Alisma > Alisma plantago-aquatica. Next base: position 426,259,276 of record OY856412.1, on the reverse strand, counting down.
TTATCTTCCCATTTTGTACTTGTTATAGGAGTTCTTTCCATCTTATGTGAATTTCATACCTTGATTCAATTTATAAGCATAGACTTGTCTGTATTTTACTTTATTATCTTTTTGAATCACATTTTCAAAAACTCCTATTTTCCTTATTTGTATTCAGATTTAGATTTCATGGTGTTGTAAATTTCTCTTATAGTTACCAAACATTCAAGTTTTGATAGATAATGATGCAATTCTCATCTTCTTTAAGGTAGGATTGAGATATTCACACCATGATTTTTTATTTTTTATGCTCTTTAGATTGTATCAAAATGACTACTTGATCAGAGTAATCAGAAAGATAACAATCTAAGAGTTCCATACTTACCTTTTTTCAATAATTGAATACCTGACCAAGGCACCCAAGTACTAAAATTAGGCAGTTTGCAGCATATTTTTATGTCATATTCCTAACTTAGACATCATCCTAGTCCTAAGTCCCAGTGTCCCTATAGACTAAGTGAACCTAAAGCTCTAATACCAACTTGTGAGAACCTGTTACTCTAAACGAGATTACTCAAAACATAAAACACAATCAATCACTAATTAATCACATACCCAAAAATATGGGTAAATTAAAACTGATTTCAACATCAACACCCACTCAAAAACATTTGCATAAGAGTCCAACATATTTCTTGTATCCATACTATGCCGAGAATTTGATACAAATTGTTCTATCATCTTAGCCACAAACATATATATACAGGAGAACAATAATCGTATATGTCACACAAATAAGCATTGATATGCTAACAAAAGTCTGATTTATTTGAAACACCGTATACAAACTTTTCCTGCCCGGACCTGAGAGTACAAGGATGACTCTAGGACACACTAGACATCTAAACCATTTTATTGAAGATTCATTACTATAGCTCCTCTTTTCTACCACATGTTTGTTTTTGTCACTTCCGATTACCTAAAAAAATGTGGCGAACCACAAGGGTGAGACCCATGTCCCAGCAAGAGATATAACCTCCAACAACATTTATTGATGACAAAATTTTTAAGTAATTAAATAGTTAAGTAGTTTAATCTGATATAAAAATAAGATCAACGGTATTGATGGTTAACAATATACATAAAGGAACATATAATAACTATCATCATTATCCAGACTATCATCCTTTATCTTGTTGACAATATAAGCAATTCAGTAGCATATGCATATCTAGCATCATGAGCAAGTCTAGTAACATAGCATAGATAAAAACATGAGCATGTCTAATTGGTTGAACAAATCAACATCATAAGAAGAGCTAAAAACATAAGCACAACTATCTGGATAAGCATGATCTGCAATATATGCATCTTGAGTTACAAAGGCATGGCTAGAATGCTAAACATAACTAACACAATGAGATAGCTAGAATCATGATTATAATCAGTAGTAGCAGTATAGTTATCAACATAATCATGGATATTGTATGTATGCATCTACAATCTTAAGCATATCCACAACATAAGTATATCTACTATATCTTAATTGCACTAAGCATCATCTTTATGTGAAGATAACAAACAAGGGTTATTATCCAATGTGAAATGGTGTGTATAACGCTAAACAAATATGCTACATAGCTGGGGAATTTGAATTGTATGATTCAAAGTCCAACCGACCCCTGCGAAGGGCTATTCGATATTGTACAAGATCTAGGAGTGCTGGTATCCTAAGATCTCTTCCCCTTGGTCAGTACGAGTAAAAGGCAGTGACATATCAATCCAAGCTGCCACCACAACAACATATAGTCCTATAACTAGCCCACCTTGGTACAGGTCATGGCACTAGCATCTAGGGTATTCAAACCCAATCATTGAGGTACAACCGTAGTTGTCTGCTAATCACATCATGTTATAATCACTGAGACACGACCGCAGTCATTCTCAATCACATCAGATGTATGAGGCATGACCATAGCCAACCTCCACAATTTGCATTGTGGATGAAAAGGATATATACTCAACTTGCCACCCCCACATACTCAACAGTATGCGCTCTGAGTTTCCCTTAAGAATACTCATTTCACCATCCAGTAAGTTCTCACACTGAAGATGGTTCTACGGCATAGGGCACTACATGATTAGAGTTGCACTTGATTAGTTATGTCAATTGGGTGAATTAAGGCTGCATCAAACAAATGGACATACAAACCCTAATTCACTTCTAGAAATCATATAAATATCACAACTTTGAAAAGATATAAAACGTTTGAAACATAATTTCTCATCTCATCATCACATGGTACTATTCACTTGCCATTCATGAGACCACACTAGTCATCATACTATCACAAGATATAAATCCTTTTCACAATATCACAGGGTATCAACCCTTATCAACATAAGAGGATTACACCTCATTCAGGGCTCAACCATGCCCAAAGGTCATTAAGACCATCATACTATTCCCTGCAAGATCATCATTATCTTTGCATTCCTTATAATAAGGCTCAACAACATCACTTACATATAATACACCAGATCAACACTATATTGTATTAATGATCTAGGAGATATTCATAAACAATCATAGCAGGGATATATTAACATTAAGAATATTCCTTTATTACATCAACATGCAAGGAATCTAGATATGATTAACCCTCATCATATTCATAATGCACATGTTTCTCATAAGCAAGTATCAACCATGTGGCTATGACAACCACCAATTAACACATTAAGGTTATGATCATGTTAAGGAGGTTATTTCACCATCATGCCATCATATAAGAATGTTAAACATGCATACTCATCTTTATCTATCTATATTAGAGTTAGGTTCAACAACATAAATTATATTAATGTTCCTAATCAACACTTATACCCAAACCCTAACTCATGACATCCCCATTGGATCATGGATGCATAAGGTGAAGCATCACCATCACATTCCATACTATTCTCAAGTATGAACCCACACATAAATCAAGGTGTAACCATTGGGTTATAGCATACTAGGGTTTCAACAACATTAACATAGTACTTCATGATTGTATTAGTCATTCAAGGACTATTCATACCCAATTACCATCATTTAGTTATATTATAGTTAGGTATAACAAGATATACCTCATTAGGGTTACATATCAACACAATATGATTATCGTCCCTTATATTCATACGAGTGAATAAGTAAGACTACCTTATTAAGGGTAACCCTCTATTTGTTCCATCGTCAATCAACCCATATCACCATACCACAATGTCACCCCATTGGATGTTTAAAAAGGTAAGACCATTGGTTGTTTACGTAAGTAAACACCTTAGATAAACCACCTATGAAGTCCTTGATTTGTTCTCTATAAAGAGTCACCATCTAATCCTAGACATCCCTTGATTAACAACACAAAAAGTTCCATTGAATGTAGGGTAAAACCCACAATCGACTGTTCATTTAAAACAAGCCATCCATTGTCAACAAGTAAAATCCTTAAGTTGATCATATAAAGGAAACCATATAAATCACATTATTAGGACCAAAATATTACATTAGCCATCATTCCACGTTATTGGAGGAATAAACATTATATCTTGACCATTGGGTCAAGTTCATTTATTAAAACCATCAATTATAGTATAGGTTCGACCATTACATCAAGTTACCCAAGAAACCATTGGTATAAGGCTTAATTGATGCTACAACTATATGATTAACTCACCATAGGTTTTGTAGACCTGATCCACCATCATTTGTGACCATTAAGTCACCATAGGTTGTTATATCAGCACTATATTCATTAATCAACATCAAATATCAAACTAATATCACCATTGATTGATAGCATCATTAGGGTACTTAGTTGTTAATCACTAGGCTTCTAATTAGGCCAAAACATAACCTAAGGGGTGAACATCAGTTGAAACCTTTGGTTACCACCATCAATTGTCATGAATACAACACCATAGGGTTGTTGCAATGGTACCATCATCGGGTCATGGGTTTATAGAAGAAATCAAATTAAAACCCTAAAATTGACCATTGGTTGATAGGTGCTTAGCACCATAGGTTGTCAAACCAACCTGATCCAAGTCATATTATACCTTAGGAATAACGTACAAATGATCACAGGTTCATCTATAACTGAAATCATAACTGGGAACATTATAAAAATTGAAATCCAAGTCAAGCATAGTTTTTTAGTGCATGGATCATCATTTTCAAGCAAGAACATGATCTAGAAAGCTTATGGTAAGCAATAAACGTGGAGCAAGCTATAAAACTTGTCTCTAATGAGAATATGAAACCCCACACAGAATAAATCTTGAGAAGGTAGGGTAGAAAATCCAAGAATAAGCTATGAACTTGTCCATCTAGCACCTTTCTTCATCAAATGAGCAAACCCTAAGCATAAGGAGCAAGAAAGGTAGGGTTTTAGAGCTTTAGAGCAATTTCTACCATGGAACAGCAAGGTTCCGACCTGGAGGAAGGTATAAGGAAGGAGAAGAGCAAGAGAAACGGAGAAGGAGGGAAGAAAATAACTTTCCTTGATCGAAATCCCTAGAAGATGACCTTGGAAACCCTAGGTAGGGCTAAATGGAGCTCTAGGAGACCTTCTTCTTCAAAAAGAGGTTGTCTTCTACCTTAGAGCACTTGGTTCTGCATAAAAACAGATTGGAGTCATTTCTCCAGGTTATGGGAAAGAGAAAGCAAGCATAGATTCATACTTGGGCAAGGAAGAGGTAAATATAGCCCATGGATAAGGATGGAAGCAAGCAAGAGGTGTAAAAGTAGCTTCCGCATGTATCTATGGCCTTAAACTATTAAGAATATACAAGAACACACACAAGAAGCTCCCACACTGTCCTGATAGACCTGCTTATCTTTCCTTTTTCTAATTTCCCAGCCAATCATATAATTCATTAGTTGATAGCTACTAAAGGTAGCTCATCCGTGAAGGGGTAAACCCTAAAATACCCTTAGAGAAAACACCTTCAAACCAAGGATTAAATAGGTTCCCCATGGCTCAACAAGATCAAGCATGATGAGATAATATCCAAGGAACATAATACAAGTAATAAATTGCAAATAAACCTCTCAATTGGGTAAATTGCAAAAAAGTCCAAAATGTACATAAAATTGCATAACTTGCTCAAACAGTGTCCAAATTGGACCAAATTTGAAACTTAAACTTGTCTTATGATTTAAAAGAATTTAACAAGGTTATATTAGGTTTCTAAGCATTTAATTATGGTAATTAATCTTATTCAATTCATTAAGCAAGTTTAGGGGCCTTACACAACCACATCCAGATGCACTCAACAACTAGAAGAAGAGGAGCCAACGGAATCAACAAGCAACAAAGGACTGTCTGCTGAGGGATATGACACATACACATACCTAGATTCACCATAGCACTCAACCAACAACAATGAAGATAAGGGGTCGAAGCATAGCCAAATCACAACGCCCTTATACCAACAGAACTTGCAATCCTCACAGAAAAAGAAGAAGTCATGGGAGAGAATGACGTCGGGATGGTACAACCTGAAGCAAGGGGGAGGTCACTAAAACAAATAAATACGTAATGGATGGGATCAACCCACTATTCAGTTATAAGGTCCCACCCCCTCCATCTGATTATGACATCTTTATGAAAGAAATACTTCTAGATGAACCAATAATAGGCAGATGATTCTCTATCTCTTTTGAGAGCAAAATAGAATAGATGATATCTGAAGAGGATATTGGGAATTTAGATAGCATGTTTGCTTAAGCACCCCTGAAACCAGCAAAGCCAATCTTCCTTAAATTGACTACAACCTCAACAGACACAAACACCTCACTCCCTCTTGCACCACCTCCATTGCCATGTAAAATGACTGAAATGGATATGTCTTCAGTTGCGGGTATGCTGATATAGGACATCCATTTCCTAGTCGACATCCTCAATGATGCAAATCCAGGACACGATATCATCTACCGCAACAACCAGTATAGTCTAATAAGAGGCAATCTGCATTCTACTTTTGTACCTCAGGCAAACATAAGCAGAACCCTTTTCAAGATCTTGTGCGGGACAATAATCGAGGAGTACATGTATAGAGACAAAGATGGGCCAGTATTCAATGCAACATCTAACTTGGTAGCACACTTACTCAAGGAAAGAGAGGATACACATCAGTTCACGAGATGCAGGATGCCGTAGATAGAAGTAGATCCTTGAAGTTCATCACCCTGCCCTTCAAAGCCTTCAACCATTGGCTACTCACAGTGGTTGACCTATCTGAAAGAAGAGTACTCACTTACAACTTCAATGCCAAAGACCTACCCTACAGACAAATGGTCTTTGAAAAGGCATAGCACAGGATGATACAAGAAATCCCAACCAACCTGAAAAGACTAATACAAGGGGTAAGTGGATGGTATCACCCTAATTGGAAGGAAGTTTACATTGAAAGAAACTTTACTCAAGAAGGACAGGATTCAAGGGACATTACTTTTATAGCACTGAGGATAATTGAGGCCATTAATAGGGGAATCCCTATGGAACATATTGCCAATGAAGATTTCCATGCCTTGTGAGGAAAATATGTCATGGAAATAATTCATGATAGAAGATTCTTCTATGACATAAAAATGGCATACGTACCAAGGCATATGTACTCTCTTATTCCTATGTCTAAAAATTCACCTTGGAGAGAGTATTTCAGAAAGCTCGTGGCTATAGAAGAAGGTTTGGGAAATGTAGAAAGAAGGACCTCACATGTTGCGCCACCATCTGCCCCACCACCACCCAGTGTGGAAAATGTACCTTCTACACATGATGAGAGGGAACCACCTCCAAAAGTCCCTGAAATCCATGTGGAAGGTGAAACATCAACATCAAGCCTGCCACAAATGGAACCTCTTTTAGTTCCACCTTCCACTAACATCATAATAACAAAAAATTCTGAACCAGAACACAACGATATCGATGATAGAATAGTACTCCCAGAATATGAAGAACACAAAGATGACACACCAGAAGGACCACTACCAACTGATGAGATAACACTAACTTTTGAGAACTTCGATGAGATAGAATTCTAGGGATTATCTATAGAAGAAGTCTAGTTCCTTCTCGGTGTACTCCGACCAAGGGAGGATGACTTTGTGGTTATTTTTGAAAGGGAGAATGTCCAAATCTTGCTCCTGAACCTCTACGATTTTTTGACAATAGGAGGATACATTATAGTAAATGTCATGATGGCTTGTCAGCTACTTCTGGCCGATGATCTCACCAATGTATACATGGTGTTTTACATAATATTGGGAGCTTTTGTATAGAAAAAGGAATCAGGCGAGCTATAGATATTGATAGAGTATTTAAAAAACAATGGTCCCTGATGGATATTTGTGTTGATCTTACATTATGGACTCTAGGCATTACTAGTAGTGGACACCGTCAACAAAATGTCGATCTTCTATAATATCTTCAATGCTATGTTCAGTACAAAGTGCACCAAATATCACAACCACCAATAGCATCATTGAAGAGAGATCACCAAAAAGATTACAGAGCTGATCAGAATTTTTTGGCCGTGGCGTTCCAGTAGATCTCAAGTTCAAGAAATCATAGTTCTGTTATAGGTGTTCACAGCAAGAACATCTTTCAAAAGATTATGGTTTTTACATACTTTATTGGATGCAGATGTTGGCTACATCAGACCAAAAGGTTAACAATATTAAGATGACTACTACCACCATCACTAAGGACAATATGCTATGAAAATTCTAGCTTCAGATTGGTCAATCGCACGTAATGACCTATAATTCACCTATTCTAGATCAACCTCATTCTTTTGCACCCTACAGACATGGTGGATGATAAGTTTGAGGGGTATGAACAGTTGAACATGGTACATCTCTACTTTGACACTAATTCCATTCTATCCCTCTTAACAAACTATGACAAATTTTGATCGGCCTAATTGGCCAATTTTGGCTTGATTTTTTTACATGCATATAAATGCCCTTGCTAAAAGCTTGATACACAAGTTGTCCTAAAAAGGAAAATTTTGAATCCATTTTTCCAGTATTGTGTCATAACCCCAACTCTTAGATTTTCTTATCTTCAGGCTAGTTATTAGTGTAATTATTACAAGAATGACAGATCTGGGCTACCTAATCCACTTAAAAACCTTCGAGTGTGATAATGTCTTATTTTAAGCCTAACCTCGAGATAATGTAGAAGGCATAGGTATGTTAGTCAACCAAGAAGAAATCTCAAAGAATGGAGGACTCAGCCTACCACACTCGTGATTGACACTATGATCCCAAGTACATGTAGGAAAATGCATAACCTTGGAGAAAGAGGAAATAGTTACCCCTTCTAGTTTTAAATTCCCCGCTTTGGGATAAAAATAGGCACAATAGCTCAACCTTCCCTAAAAACCTATCATCCCAATGCCTGTGAGAAATAATAAAAGCCGAGAGGAATAAAAATCATGAGAGTTGTGCATGGGAAGATGTTGAAGGCCTCCGTCCATCCGGTGTATTGTTGCACTCATGAATGCAGATATGTCTTTCCTAGTAGTGGAGTCTCGAAGCCAACTTTTATACACCTACATTCCAAAGGGAACCTCACGCAACTACCTGACATTACATCAGGACCCTTTAGGGCAGCATTGCCTCTAAGGTGGCTTAAATGGTTGAGCGAACCTAAGGAATGTAGGAAACACTACACCCTTATCCTACCCAAGCACAACATCTAGGAGGTCCAAAAAAATAAAAGTTGGGTGTGAAAGCTACCTTTGCTAGAATCTTGTACAAGTACATCCTGGAATAGGATCATTGGTACATCATGAGGGGGAAGTTTTCTAATGAAGAAGGTTGTGGCAAGCAATATGAGTATTGTAACTCCAAACTAAGAGAGAGAATATTGGGTGTTGACAATCTCTTGAATTGATGCATAAATCTCGACTTGAGGTTGACATTATCACATTTTTTGCAACCAATAGAGTCCTCTCAAGTCATTTAATTCTTTAATTCTAATTGTTAGCATGAGGATAGGCTAGACTCTATGTTTGAGAAAGTTGATAACATCCAATTTTGTGGATATTATATGCCTTATTTTATCCATATTTTTCCACTATTTAGGCAAAATCACATTCACTTCCATCCTAACTTGTATATACTCTCTTTGCCCTATTTTGACAATGACAATGACGTCTAATGCAGGTAAATAAAGGATTGGAAGCTCAATTCTCAAAGGCAGAGCCCCCATCAGATGAGAACTGATGGTCTCTATGTAGCCATTGGTCCATGACCACTAGATGTTACCCAGCAGCACCATCTGTGCCACCAACCGATGGTTGTGGCAACCCATCACTTGCAGGCGCCCCTACAACCATCATTTGGTGGTATTCCCATGACCACCAACTAGTGGTGTGTCTGTGAGCATCAACTGGTGACGCCCGCAACCACCATCTGATGGCACGTCTACGAGCATAAAATGGTGATGCCCCTTTGACCACCAACTAATGGTGTGTCTGCGCTCATCAACCGATGGTGCACCTGTTGCTGACACCTAATGGTAGTTTTGACAAGTACCGTACTTGGGACCATTGAGTGCCTGCCCCAAGGGAGAATACCTACGAGGCTTGGGGAGCTAGTAAAGAACCCTAGACCAACACATATAAATAGGAGATGACCAGCTATGTAACAAGGATCACATGCATTACATTTGAGCTCCCGCTAGTGACAGGATGTAGAGCCGCTGAAGGAGTAAGCCAACATCGACTGATCCTTACCACCACCAATTGATAGGAATGATAGATGAGAGTCCATCAACACTACTTTCAAACATCTGCCGTCTCACCCTCACTGACTTTTGGAGTCCCTCTTTCAATAGAAAGAGGAAGAATAAGGAGATGAGATCACCAACATTGATGCCTTCATCTACGAGCAAAAAAAGTAGGCCATCGGTTGCGACCATCATCTGGTCACCATTGGTGTATCCCCTGGTCCCCTTCTTCAACTTTCCTTTCCTTCTTCCCCCGCATCTTCCTTCCTATAGCTCTCCATGTATCCATATGTTCATAAATCCAAAATGCTTCTCATGAGAATGAGTGGCTAAAACTCTTTACTTGGTTTGGGAGTAGCCACTAATGCTCTCATAACATGTATATATATATATAGAGAGAGAGAGTCAGGCTAGAATACACTTGAGTGTACAGATCGCATGAATACACTCAAGTGTGTTTGCATATCAAGACTATTTTTTGTAAAATGTAAACCATTGATCTTCACCGTCATGCTATAACTAGGCTACATACAAATTTTGAGCCCATTTGGATGAGTGTAAGTCACTCATCCAAGGGAAACAAAATCGACGTGTGAAACTAATTTGAAATGCATAATTTTTGCGGTCTTTGTAACATGACCTATAAATGTCCAAATGTGCTCAAACTTTGTGTATGATCTATTCACAAGATGTTTAGGAAGATCAATGGATAAGATTTTTAAAAAAATATTGCATCATGAAAAACTACTTGAGTGTATTCTACTCCGAATACACTCGAGTGTATTCTAGCCTAACTCTCTCTCTCTCTCTCTCTCTCTATATATATATATATATATAGAGAGAGAGAGAGAGAGAGTTAGGCTAGAATACACTCGAATGTATTCATAGCAGAATACACTCAAGTAGTTTTTCATGATGTAATATTTTTTTTAAATCTTATCCATTGATCTTCTTAAACATCTTGTGAATAGATCATATACAAAATTTGAGCACATTTGGACATTTGTAAGTCATGTTATAAAGACCGCAAAAATTATGCATTTCAAATTAGTTTCGTGCGTCGATTTTTTTCCCTTAGATGAGTGACTTATACTCATCCAAATGGGCTCAAAATTTATATGTAGCCTGGTTATAGTATGAAAGTGAAGATCAATGGTTTACATTTTGCAAAAAATAGTCTTGATATGCAAACATACTTGAGTATATTCATGCGATCTGTACACTCGAGTGTATTCTAGCCTGACTATATATATATATATATATATATATATATATTCTCAGCCAAGAATACCTCCATACTCTTATTCTTAATTGCTTCACTTGCATGATTAGCTGCCATCTTGTGATGTGTGATTATTAATGCCTCGAAAGAGTAGTATTAATCTTATCTAAGTGTTATGGAGTTGCATGAATGCATGAAAATGTTCAACCCCGATCTACTACAATAGACCTCATATAATAGTTGTGGGGGCCTATGTGTCGGGTTATAAATCTAAGAGTCTAAATACTCTAGATTCACTCCATTTTGGACGTGTGATTTAGGCTGGTCAACTACCTTTGAGCGTAATTACATTACATACCCACCATTTTTAATACTACACTCTCTTCTTCAACCATATTTCTCTATCCTCGATTATTTTCTCTCTTTCTTTAATCCAACCACAATTATCTTCCATGACCACATCGTAATTATTTTCCACATAGTTGTCTCTCTCTTGGTAGTGTAACCCCACACTAAAAGCTCAATTATCTTCACTACTCTACAACTTCTCCAAAATCTCTCTTTGTGTGGTTGAAGAAATTACGACAACCTGAGAGTTAAACATGGTGGCGACTGCTATAAAGGAAGCATGATATTTATACCAATATATATGACATGGAAAATATGGCACTAACAAATTCACTCGGGGTAAAAATCCCTGAGCTTTTACCAAAACCTCGTGCAATAATACCACCCGCAAGCGGGCGGGTCTTATTGCAGTATAGTTAAGGATCCAATCCCAAGAGACAACACTTTTAAGAATCTTTGTTAATTGAATCCATCTCAAGTAAGACTAATATTTAAAATGATTGATTTGGTTGAGGTTAATTAAACTAAATGCAAGAAAGTAAAAGAGCAGAATTAAAGTTCGTTCTAGATTAAATGATATGGAATCGTTGGGATGGTATCGGGTTTCACCACCACTGTGCATGCAAACATATCAAACTACATAAAATCTAGGCAAGCATATAACTATCCAAATAGAGCTACTATGAACCCTCCACGAGGATAGGATCACATAAGTGTCACCTTCCCGATTACTCACTTACGGCTCCGAGGATACAACATCCAACTAAGGTTGAGGGTCCCCCACAAGGGTAGACCCACAGAAGCATCATTGTAGGATAGATGGCTTGTCTCCTCATGGATCATACACTTACGACCTCAAGGAACCCTATCAGATACACTCGTCAAGGAGTCAACCATGCTAACCAACAAGCAAGAAGGTGATTAATCTACAAGAAAACATCGATGATTAACAAAGAAGATACAACATCCAACTAAGGTTGTGGGCCCCCTGTAAGGGTAGGCACAAAGAAGCATCATTGTAGGCTAGATGGCTCGTCCCCTCACGGATCATACACTTACTACCTCAAGGAACCCCATCATATCTCTCGTCAAGGAGTCTACCTTATTAAACGACATTCTAAACTATGAAGAGAAGAACAAGATGAAATCAAGCAGGTAATCAACTACAAGCATATCAATTAGCAAGAAAATGAAAAGTTATATACATTGCCTTGGAATGTTAAATGTAAAGACATGAATGCATGGGCAGCGGGGCTAGTCCCCGCACCCCAGCAAAAATGAACTACTCACTCATGATGCGAGAAACAAGAAGAATAAGAAAGAGAGAGGAATCCGCCATGAGCATGATGTAGAAGGTGGTCGCAGCTCACTGAAGATGATGCAGTCCCCTACATCATGTCAGAGCAGATCTAGACGAAGAATGAGGGATGCCAAGACAGACCGGGCAGTCTTTCTCACTCCTCCTTCATTCTCTTCTCAGTCTCCTTGAGTTGCAGCAGGAACGGCAGGTGAAGTGACAGTGGCTGAAGATGGTGGAGGGCGGTGTGCAGGATGATGCTTGATCGAACCTTACACTTGGGCAGCCTGTCGACATCCCTAGAATGATGCTAAATGAGGACCCTTGTGGTCCTATTTATAGGCTCGGATGGGGTCTTCACGTTTTCTGCATGAACCTGCTCAAATGGTTTGGAGCAAACAATCTGGTTGAACGGCCTGAAGCAAACGGTCTTGGAAATCATTTGACATCCAAACGGTCTTGGGAATCTACCTTTAAATGATCTTACAGATCGATCGAATGACCAAACGGTCTTGGATGGTGGTTGGCCAAATGGTTTGGAGACCATTTGGATGGCCAAACGGTCTGCGTTCTTCGGTCGTTCAATCGGTTGTTGCTCATCGTTCAAATGGTTTCAAGTGACCATACTGTCTTAGTAGTTAGCAGGTCCAAACAGTCTTCCAAATAGGCTTGTACATGTACTGACCAATCGGTTTGATAGACCTTTGGTTCTATCGGTCTTGGAGACCTTTGCCCAAACGGTTTGGAATACTAAGATCTTCAAACAGTCTTGGAAGCAATGCTCTATCGGTTTGCTACTCACGACTCCAAACGGTCTCATGCGAGAGCGACCAAACGGTCTTAGTATACAATAGACCAAATGGTCTTGGACTCTCCCTTACTCAAACGGTTTGGCCGTAGTGGATCATTCGGTCTTGGAATGAATTCCTTCATTTGGTCTGCTACTTTGGCTCTGTTCGGTTTGGAAACTGATTGAATAGCCCAAACGGTCTTCGTGATGAGATCATTCGGCTTTTCTCTACCGGTCTTTCAGTGATCAAATGACCTTGGATCAATCGGTCTGCTGGTGAGTCCAAGCAGTCGTCGCTCTTTTGGTCTTGCAGGCGGTGCTGCAACAGGCTCAGGAGGAGCGTCGATGTTGCTTCTGCTTGCGGCAGAGGTGCTAGACGATGTTGGTAGCAGGCAGTTCTAGGGTAACAGAGGTTGAAGACGATGGAAGCGAGGGATCCTTCATTCGTTCTTCAACAGATCGCTCAAATGGTCTTTAAGAATGATTGATATCAAATGGTTTTGAGGTGAAGCTGTCCATACGGTCTTGAGACCGAATGAATGAAACCGATTGGTCAAGACTGAATGGTGAGACCATTTGGTCAGACCGATTGGTTAGAACCAAGGGTGAGTGAAAGGTGGGTCCCAGTTGATTGTTCAACCTCATCAAGACCTGCATCAAATCAATATAAATTCAGTTAAAATCATGATAATTGGACCAATTAAGTAATTTTGCACATTTTGATATTTAGTAAATGAAATTGGATGTATTGAAACAAAAAGAGCCCAAGAAGGTGACTGAAAATCTTGATGAATATGCATTCATCAAAATACCCCAAACTTAAATGTTTCTCGTCCTCGAGTAACACAAAATCTGAAACAGTCGCCAAATGAATACATTCTGGTCATGTGATTGCCTCATCTTCACATCATGATTGTTTTCTTTCTACTCAGTATGACTCAGTATCTCAACCTCCTGAGACCACTAAACACATCCTACCATATATTCGTTCCTGAGTTCGCTTTCCAATATCACTTCCTCATCACTTTTTCCAGAAACAAGCATGTCAAAGAGTTTTGTAAGAGTCCAAAGATACCCGCAGAATGACAAGTGTGCATCTGATCTGACACTGGTGTTTTTTAGGGTGATGGAGGCAATTATTTGTGCCTTTAGGTAGAAAAGGGAGTGAAGGGAGATATGGAAGGAAGAAATAAATCTCTCCTCTATTCGACTCGAGATTTTTATTATTTTTGCAATTTCATTTATTGCATTTTTTTGTGTGAATCTCTCCTCTATTGGACTCGAGATTGCAATTCTTTTTGTGTGCGCTTTGGCATCTTTTCTTGGTGGTACGCCCCTATTTATTTGTGAGGGGTATGGAAGAAGCGGATATAGAGGGAAGCGGCGTGCCACCCCGAACTTAGGGTTTGGCACTATTTTGGCTACTTTTGTTTCTTTTTTATGCATGGAGGGGTACAAAGATGATAGAAGAAGTGTAGAAGAGAGTTTAGATCAGAATGCATCTTGATTTACAATTCCGTGCATCGGGTTGTTCTCTTTGTCGTACTCTACTCTAATAATGACTTGATGAGGATCCGGTGGGGATTCCATGTTGTTGTTCCACTAGTCAGCTAGGAAGCACGATGTGTTTGATCCCTATCAGTTCGATAGACACTTGCCATTTTTTCATAAAGATCATGATGTTAGGATTCATCAGCTTCACAAGATGATTTCAATCAAAAGGCTAGTTTTCAGAAGAAGGTCCTTTTGAGGGTCTGCTACGAAAAAGGAGGGTATAATGATTCAAAATGCATAGAGATTTAAAAAGTGTCAAAACTTCATCCGGTATCTGTTCAGTTTTCTTTTGAAAATTTGAAAATTTTATTTGAGAATTTTGAAAATTTAGGTCAAAAATGCGACAATGAAATCTTAAGTTGATTTAGATGAGTGAAGGTGTAAAGTAAGATACGTACCACCCACCCTCCACCCCGAACTTAGAAATTTGCTCGTCCCGAGAAAACTCTAAATCCGAGATGGAGGGGCAAGTTGATGTTGTGGTTGCGTTCTAGTCAGCGTGTTTCCTCCATCTAAAAATCTCAAACAAAAATCGGGTTGCCTCCCGACCAACACCTTTATTTTATGTCGATGGCTCGACTTGGTTTCTTCAACTTTTAAGGTGGATATAATCTTGGGTTGGAGAGATCCAGTGATGCATTGGTGCCAGTGTCGGCTGAGGTGAAATATCTTTTCAAACGTTGGCCATTAGCCACAACATCTCCTGACTTTTCACTCCATAAAATGAAAGCACCATGCGGGTAGATACTTTTAACAATGTATGGTCAAGTCCAACGGGAACGTAGTTTCCCTGGGAAAAACCTCAGCTTTGAGTTGATCAGTAGGACTTGATCTCCCACTTGAATATCCTTCCTCTTGATATGACCATCGTGCCACAACTTTGTGCATTCTTTATAGATTCTAGCATTCTCGTAAGCTGTCATTCGGAGTTCTTCCAGCTCCTGGAGTTGCAGAATCCTGGCTTGGCCTGCTTCTTTCATATCAAGATTCAGTTGTTTTATTGCCCACCATTCCTTGTGTTCCAGTTCTACCAGCAGGTGGCATGATTTTCCATAGATTAATCGAAATGGTGTAGTCCCAAGGGGAGTTTTAAAAGCAGTTCGGTAGGCCCACAAGGCATCATTGATTTTTATAACCAATCTTTCTAATTATGGCCTACATTCTTTTCCAGAATAGCCTTGAGTTGACGGTTAGAGACCTCTACCTATCCACTTGTTTTTGGGTGGTAGGGTGAGGCTACCTTGTGTGTTACACCATACTTTATTAGTAAAGCTTCAAAGCTTCTTTCAAGGAAATGAGACCCTCCGTCAGATAT
This sequence comes from Alisma plantago-aquatica, assembly GCA_963693085.1. Taxonomy (NCBI): domain Eukaryota; kingdom Viridiplantae; phylum Streptophyta; class Magnoliopsida; order Alismatales; family Alismataceae; genus Alisma; species Alisma plantago-aquatica. Next base: position 426,242,983 of record OY856412.1, on the reverse strand, counting down.
CACAGTAGGTGGTACTCCAAATGGGGGAAAATAATATCTTTGAATAATTTGATGACGGGTTTGGAATCACTAGTGATGGTTGGTATAGCTTCAACCCATTTCGAGACGTAGTCCACCCCCACTAGGATGTATTAAAATCCATGAGAAGATGGGAATGGACCTTTGTAGTCCACCCCCCAAACATCAAATATCTCTACTTCTTGCCACAGGCTCAGCGGCATCTCATCTCTTTTTGTTATGTTGCCTAATCTTTGACATTTGTCACATGATAAGACAAAGTCATGGGAATCTTTGGATATGGTTGGCCAAAAGAAACCACATTGCAAGACCTTCAAGGTAGTCTTTTTAGAGCTCATATGTCATCCAACTAGCCCTGAGTGACATTGCTCCAGGATAAGTTGAGCTTCTTCCTCAGCAATACACTATCTGTATACACCATCAACACACAATTTGAAAAGGTACGGCTCATCCCAGTAGTATTATTTCACATCATGCATAAATTTCTTCAGTGCATTGAGGATGAATAACTGCAGCAGCAAGCTAGTTCACATAATCTGAGTACCACGGTGTGGCTTCTAAGACCTTCATTAGTTGATCATCTGGAAGGGAATCATTAATCGGAATCTTCTCAGTATCCAGAGTTTGGATGCGACTGAGGTGGTCTACTACAACATTCTCCGTACCTTTTTATCTTTTATCTCCAAATCAAATTCTTGCAATAGGAGAATCCATCTAATTAGCCTGGGTTTTGCATCTTTCTTTGACATAAGGTAATGAATAGCAGCATGATCCGTGTAGACAATAACTTTTGAACCAATAAGGTAGGATCTGAATTTGTCAAAGGAATACACAACTTCCAGAAGTTCTTTCTCAGTAGTATCATAATTCCTCTTAGCTTCATCGAGGGTCTTTGAGGCATAATAGATCACATAATGTTTCTTTTCTATGCATTGGCCCAGGATAGCTCCCACAGCATAATCACTTGCATCGCACATAATTTCAAAAGGATGGTCCCAATCAGGAGCTCTGATGATGGGTGTAGTAGTAAGGGCATGTTTCAGTTTGTTGAAACTTTCAACACATTCTTTGTCAAAATTAAATTCAGCATCCTTTAGTAACAGATTTGTCATCGGCTTGGTTATCTTTGAGAAGTCCTTTATAAACCGTCTATAGAAGCATGCATGACTTAGGAATGCTCAAACTTCCTTTACATTGACAGGGATGGAGAGCTTGGAAATCACTTCGATTTTGGCATTATCTACTTCGATCCCTCTATTGCTGACCCTATGGCCGAGGACAATGCCTTCCCTTACCATAACGTGACACTTCTCCCAATTTAGCACAAGGTGTGCTTCTTCACATCATTTGAGAACTAGGGAGAGGTGTTTTAGACATGAATCGAATGAATCTCTGTACATAGAAAAATCGTCCATGAAAAGTTCCATAATTGTCTTAGTGAGACCGGCGAATGTGGCGTTCATGCAACGCTGGAAGGTTGCAGGTGCATTGCAGAGGCCGAATGGCATTCTTCTAAATACATATGTTCCGAATGGGTAGGTGAAAGTAGTTTTCGCTTGGTCGTCCGGATGTATGGGTATTTGATAGAATCAGAGTAACCATCGAGGTAACAGAAGTATTCTTGATGAGCCAACCGCTCTAATACTTGATCAAGAAAGGGCATTGGAAAATGATCTTTTCGAGTTGCCTTGTTTAACTTCCTATAATCAATGCACATCCTCCACCCTGTGACTGTTCGGGTAGGGATGAGTTCATTGTTTTCATTTCGTATCACTGTTGTTCCACCTTTCTTCGGGACTACATGCACTGGGCTCACCCAAGGTGAGTCCGATATTAGATAGATTATTCCTGCAGTTAGCAGTTTAATGACCTCACGACGGACTACTTCCTTCATGTTTGGATTCAATTTATGTTGATGTTCAATAGTTGGCTTGTGATCTTCCATCATAGGGATCTTGTGCATACACAACACTTGACTAACCCCAGTAAGGTCACTCGTTTTGTAACTGATGGCTTTCTTTCTTTCTTTTAGTTCTTTTAGGAGTTTATCTTCTTGTTTGGTTGTTAGATCAGAATTTATAATAATTGGACAAACCTTGAGATCGTCTAGAAACACATACTTTAGTCCCTCAGGCAGGGGCTTCATTTCGGGGGCCTCTGGTTTTTCGCATGTTTCTTCAGTAGCTTCCACAACCTTGAGTTCTTCAAAAGTAGCTTTCACATCTTCTTCCGCAGAGTTGAGAGATTTGATGCAACCTTTCATTTGTTCATCAATAGGTTCTTCAACTGATGGGTCAGTCAGAGCAACTTCTAAAGGATCATCTGACTCATGATTCTCTTGAGTGAGAAGTGACATCTGCTCTATGCAATCAATAAGATATACTTCTTCTTGCATGCTTGGTCTCTGCATACTTTCAAAAACTTTGAATTCGAGAGTTTCTTTACCAAGTTTGAGAAGCAAGGTTCCTACTTCAACATCTATTAGGACTCTTGTAGTGGCAAGGAACAAATGTCCAAAGATTAGAGGATATCTGGTGTCTTCTTTTATGTCCATAATGACAAAGTCACACAGAACATAGGAATCTTTTCCTACCTTGACAGGTACATCCTCAATAATTCCTAACGGACATTTTATCGAATTGTCTATGAGTTGTATGGTCATGCCAGTTGGGAGAAGCTTAGAAAACCCTAGCCTTTTGCAAAGGCTGAGTGGCATGATGGAGATGCTAGCACCAAGATCTACCAGTCCTTTCTTGCATGAAGAATCACCGATATGGCAGGAAATCCTAAAAGATCCAGGATCTTTCTGCTTCTTTGGCATCTTACTCTGGATGATATCGGAAGTGGTTTTAGCTAACTTGACTGTCTCATATTCTTCAGTTATATATTTCCTGGTGAGGAGTGACTTTAAGTATTTTGTCCAGGATGGTATCTCAGCCAGTGCATCCAAAAAGGGTATATCAACATGAAGTTTCTTCATAGCTTCTTTAAACTTATGAACTGAGTATCAAGCTTGGTTTGCCCTAAATGAGCAGGGAATGGTATACGAGGCTTGTATACAGGAATATCAGGTTCTGGTGTTTCAATTTCTTCATCAATAGGTTTATCAGGACTTTCCTTGTCTGTCTTATCAGCAGTTACTGGTTCTTTTGGTTGAGACTCCGGAGTTGTGGAGTCTTGTATAATCGCGGGTTCATCCTCATCTGGAATAACTACAGGTGGCATGAAAGGAGGATCAGAATAGTCATTTCCTAATCTGGTGGTGACCGCCTTCAGTTATTCTGGATGCTTAGGATTGTTTTCTGGTTGGCCAGCAAAAACCCCAGCTGGTGGCTTAATGCTAGCTGTAAGTTGAGCTAGTTGGGATTGAATAGCCTTCTGCTGATCTTGTTGGTTAGCTATCATAGTTTGCTGAGTTTGCAACATCTTTTCAATGGCTGATAGCTTGTCATCAGGTGAGATGGGACCGGCTTGTTGTCCTTGAGGTTGATTAAGATTCTGGTATGAAGAATTGTTTTGATAATTATTGAAGTTCCTATTATGAAAGCTTCCCTTGAAATTTCCTTGATTTCCAAAATTCTGTTGTTGATTATACTAGAATCCTGGTGGGCCTCGTGGTTGATTGTTTGAACCAAATTGATGTGAATTTACTACTCCAGAGGGGTTTCCATATTCAAACCCTGGATGGTTCCTATTCTGATTCAGATTGTAATAACCTTGACCAGGGATGGTATTAACATCATTAAGATTTTCCATTTGACCATTATCTCCTTGTCCACATATGTTGCTTAGAACAACATTGTAAAGGACATTGCATGCTAAAGTGGAATGACCAGTTCCTTTACATGCTTCTCAGAACAGAGAAGCATACTTGATCTGTTCTTGTTGTTGAGTGGGTGAACGTCCTCTTCCAATTGCAGCAAGAGATGATTCAATATGGGCTTACTTGGCAACTAAGAGTTTTAGGGTTTCAGTGATAGACTTGTACTCAGGAGTAGCTTCAGCCATAGCTACTTTCAAGACTCCTTTACCTATAGATCTACCCCAATTAGCTTGATTTTCAACTCTAAGGGTGACAACCCTCCATGCACTGTCATAACTTTGACGCATGAAGTTTCCTCCAGATGAGGAATCTAAATTTTTTTTGATATCATCGTCCACACTCCTATAGAAAATTTCGATGAGTTGGTTCTTAGGAATTCCATGGTGTGGACACTTGCATAGAATCTCTTTGTATCTATCCCATGCTTCAGCAAGGGTTTCTCCAGGGACTTGAGTGAAATTCGTTATTCGGCCTCTAATTTCATAGGTGAGGGACGGAGGATAGAACTTTTCCAGAAAAACATTTTGGAGTCGTTACCAGGTGGTGATAGGTATTTCACTTTGCAATGAATTGTACCAACTTATAGCTCTATCAGCAAGGGAATACTTGAAGAGACGGAATCGAATGGCACCATCGGATACTCCATTTTACTTTGTCATGGCACATAGATCGATAAACCTTAGGAGTGTCCCTGACTATCTTCTCCTTGTTTGCCATAGAATGGGTTGTTTTGAAGCAGGGTGATCCGATGTGCTCGTATCTCAAAATTAGGAGCGTTGATGGGAGGAGGTTGAACTGGGTGATGAACGTCAGCAGCTTTAGGGATTGAGAACTCCCTAAGATCTGTTTGTAGTTCTACTACTTGCGTTGCTACTTGTGCTTCTAGTTTTTCTTCTTGAACTATAGCTCTGGCTTCTTGCATGAGCCTTTCTCTTTGTGCATTGATGGCTTGAGCAACACTTCGAGCTACTTCCTCTTCTTGAGCCATTCTTGCTTGATTTTCTCTATTTTGACGATGAAAGGTTCTATCAATCTCTGGATCAAAGTTGGCAGTGAGTCCGGAACTGTTCAGGCGGTGCATGCACTAGTTCTTGAGGGTATCTGAAATAGAAAGATTTCAAAAGTGAGATCCACGGAGTAGAGTCAAATTCAAGTAGATGATCAATTGTTTCAAAAAGAAAAAGAAAAAGTAAAATCCTAGATTCGCCTTAAATGAACTAGATCTGACTAACTGGTTCTGTTGTCCCCAGCAATGGCACCAAAATTTGACGTGGCAAATATCTCTCTAACAAATTCACTCAGGGTAAAAATCCCCGAGCTTTTACCAAAACCTCATGCAATAATACCACCCACAAGTAGAGGGGTCTTATCACAGTATAGTTAAGGATCGAATCCCAAGAGACAACATTTTTAAGAATATTTGTTAATCGAATCTAGCTCAAGTAAGACTAATATTTAAAATGATTGATTTGGTTGAGATTAATTAAACTAAATGCAAGAAAGTAAAAGAGCAGAATTAAAGTTTGTTCTAGATTAAATGATATGGAATCGTTGGGATGGTATCGGGTTTCACCACCACTGCACATGAAAACACATCAAACTACATAACATCCAGGCAACCATCTAACTATCCAAATGGAGCTTCTGTGAAACCTCCATGAGGATAGGATCACGTAAGTGTCACCTTCCAGATCACTCACTTACGGCTCTGAATACAACATCCAACTAAGGCTGAGGGTCCCCCGCGAGGGTAGACCCACAAAAGTGTCACTGTAGGATAGATGGCTCGTATCCTCATGGATCATACACTTACGACCTCAAGGAACCCTATTAGATGGACTCGTTAAGGAGTCAACCGTGCTAACCAACAAGCAAGAAGGTGATTAATCTGCAGGCAAACATCAAAGATTAACAAAGAAGATACAACATACAACTAAGGTTGCGCCCCCCTACGAGGGTAGGCACAAAGAAGCATCACCGTAGGCTAGATGGCTCGTCCACTCACAGATCATACACTTACTACCTCAAGGAACCCCATCAGATCTCTTGTCAAGGAGTCTACCTTATTAAATGACATTCTAAACTATGAAGAGAAGAACAAGATGAAAGCAAGCAGGTAATCAACTACAACCATATCAATTAGCAATGAAATGAAAAGTTATATACATTGCCTTGGAATGTTAAATGTAAAGACATGAATGCATGGTTAGAGAGGCTAGTCCCCACACCCCAGCAAAAAGAACTACTCGCTCATGATGCGAGAAACAAGAAGAATAAGAAAGAGAGGAATTTGCCATGAGCATGATGTAGAAGGTGGTCACAGCTCAGTGAAGATGATGTAGTCCCCTACGTCGTGTCGGAGCAGATCTGGACAAAGAACGAGGGATGCCAAGACAGACCAGACAATCTTTCTCACTCCTCCTTCCTTCTCTTCTGGGTCTCCTTAAGTTACATCAGGAACGACAAGTGAATTGGCAGTGGCTGAAGATGGTGGAGGTGGTGTGTAGGATGAAGCTTGATCAAACCTTGTACTTGGGAAGCCAATGGTGTCCCTGGAACGATGCCAAATGAGGACCCTTGCGGTACTATTTATAGGCTCGGATGGGGTCTTCACATTTTCTGCATGAACCTGCTCAAATGGTTTGGAGAAAATGGTCTGGTTGAATGGCCTGAAGCAAACGGTCTTGGAGACCATTTGACATCCAAACGGTCTTGGGAATCTTCCTTCAAACGATCTTGCAGATCGATCGAATGACCAAATGGTCTTGGATGGTGGCTGGCCAAACGGTTTGGAGACCGCTTTGATGGCCAAACGGTCTGCATTCTTCGGTCGTTCAATCAGTCGTTTCTCATCGTTCAAATGGTTTCAAGTGACCATACGGTCTTAGTAGTCAGCAGGTCCAAACGGTCTTCCAATCGGTTGTGTACATGTACTGACCAATCAGTTTGATAGTCCTTTGGTTCTATCGGTCTTGGAGACCATTTCCCAAACGGTTTGGAATACTAAGATCTTCAAACAGTCTTGGAAGCAATGCTCTATCGGTCCGCTACTCACGACTCCAAACGGTCTCATGCGAGAGCGATCAAACGTTCTTGGTATACAACAGACCAAACAGTCTTGGACTCTCCCTTGCTCAAACAGTTTGGCCGCAGTGGATCATTTGGTCTTGGAATGAATTCCTTCATTCGGTCTTCTACTTTGTCTCTGTTCGGTTTGGCAACCGATTGAATATCCCAAACGGTCTTCGTGATGAGATCATCTAGCTTTTCTCTATCGGTCTTTCAGCGATCAAATGACCTTGGATCAATCGGTCTGCTGGTGAGTCCAAGCAGTCATTGCTCTTTTGGTCTTGCAGGCGGTGCTGCAACAGGCTCAGGAGGAGCATCGATGTTGCTGCTATTTGCGGCAGAGGTGCTAGACGACGTTGGTAGCAGGCAGTTCTAGGGTAACAGAGGTTGAAGATGACAGAAGCGAGGGATCCTTCATTTGGTCTTCAATAGATCGCTCAAATGGTCTTTAAGAATGATTGATATCAAATGGTTTTGAGGTGAAGTTGTCCATACGGTGTTGAGACCAAATGGATGAAATTGATTGGTCAAGACCGAATGGTGAGACCGTTTGGTGAGACTGTTTGGTCAGACTGATTGGTCAGAACCAAGGGTGAGTGAAAGGTGGGTCCCAGCTGATTGTTCAACCTCATCAAGACATGCATCAAATCAACATAAATTTAGTTAAAATCATGATAATTGGACCAATTAAGTAATTTTGCACATTTTGATATTTAGTAAATGAAATTGGATGTATTGAAACAAAAAGAGCCCAAGAAGGCGACTAAAAATCATGATGAATATGCATTCATCAATATACAATAAGGATATTACTTATGATATGTGCAATTGAGAATGTATTTTCAAGATTGAAGTCCTATCCAATCTATTGCAAATCTTTTATTAGTGAATTGTTCTTTTGTGTCATATCAAAAAATATTTCATTTGTTACTCTTCACACCCCCTCCCTTATCCTTAAACCACCTTTGTTTCCATCAGATTTCTTAGTCCCACCACTCCCCACCCACACCCTTAATCCCATCCTATTAATTATGTCTTTGGAAAAAATTATAACGTCCACCCCAAGAATGAACACATATATAAACTAATAATAAATAGAAATGTATTGATCTTTCTATCTCTATCTCTCTCTTTTGTTTCCTACTAACCAATCACAAATATATTTTGAAGTAGTTTCCCCTCTCATACAATGTACCAAGCCTTCTATACCCCAAGGTCTTTTATACCCTAAGTAGTTATTTCACATCAAATAATTCCAAAACACATTAGTGAATTTAGTTACATTGATAAAAATAGTGTAATTCATTATCCTCTCCATCATCAACTTATCCCCCACTCTGTCTCCAGTAACTCTTTTATATAATTTATTTTACTTTTCAAATCAAACTATAATGAATAGTTTTTTAAGTTGGTTAATAAAGAACATTCATCACTCTCTCTACCTCCCAAAACTCTACCATCTATCTTTCACATACCATTCGAATCATCCTCTAATTATATATCACATGTGTTGTCCCTCTCTTCTGCCATACAATACGACTACATTTTTCAACCAAATTAAATGAAGTGAGATTTGAACAACCTAAAAATATATTAAAAGTCATTTTAAAGTTTATAAATGTAAAATATGCACATTTAGGTTACACGTGCATGGGCACGTGTGGGTTTACTAGTTTTACTAAACATTGTGATTAGTTTACTAACCTTGGATGGTTGTAGACAACAACCTGAAACTCGTAGCCAAACTCAACCCACAATCGCATGACACATGTAACACGTGTATCCACGATACGTCAAGTACACTAGCATTGTATCTCACTATCTTGTTTTCCATCACCATGAGAATGCCACATTTTATGTATCTGGTAAATAGCGCAGGGTGATCATCACTCTATTAGGGTTGGACAAAGATATCAAACTTGACCATTAGACCAGACTAAACTTGATCAAATGGACTGGCTAGATTTTTATTGAGGTCACATTTGGTTTGAAGTGTCCATACCATCCTTATATAGTCTAGTTATAATTTGGACAACTAGTTAACCAATCAGAACAAACTTGACCAGCTATATATATATATATATATATATATATATATATATATATATATATATATATATATATATATATATATATATATATATATATATATATATATATATATATATATATATATATATATATATATATATATATATATATATATATACAGAGAGAGAGAGAGAGAGAGTCTGGTTGGTGTACACATGAGTGTACCGGAGGCACCGTACACCTTAGTCATTTTTGAAGATGCACTAAATTTTTGAAAAATCTAAACCATTGATCTTCTTAATTATCATAAGAACATACTATATAATAAATTTTATCTCATTTGCACACTTATATGTCGTGCATCTAAAGGAGGCAAAAATCATGTATTTCAAATTAGTTTTCTACGTCGATTTTGATGTCATTTGATGAGTGACTTACACTCATCCAAATGAGTTCAAATTTTGTATGTGACCTATTATTATTGTAACCATGAAGATCAATGGATTAGATTTTGGAAAAACATGGTCTAGATAGGAAAACACCATTGGGGTTTACTTGCGTGATCTATACACTCGAGTGTATTCTAGCCTGACTATATATATATATATATATATATATATATATATGTGTGTGTGTGTGTGTGTGTGTGTGTGTGTGTGTGTGTGTGTACTCAAGTAATTTGTTCTAGTTTTAATTTAGTTGATGTGTATACAACATTTCTAATTATATCAAAATTATATTTATTATTGGTGTCACAAATGACTTGTATATTGATGTTGTATTTGATATGTACATATAGAGAGAGAGTCAAGATGGAATACACTCGAGTGTAGTGGAGACTGAATACATTCAAGTTGTTTTACATCACGCAACATTTATTTTGGAAATCTAAACCATTGATCTTATTTAGTATCTTAGAAACATATTATATATAAAATTTGAGCTCATTTGGACACTTATAGGTAATGCATCTAAAGGTGACAAAAATATTACAATTCAAATTAGTTTTATATGTTAATTTTGTTGAAGAGTGACTTAGAAGTATCCAAATGAGCTCAAATTTTGCATGTAGCATGTATTTGTTATAACAATGGATATCAATGGTTTGAATTTGTCAAGAAAATAGTCTACATATGTAATCACCACTCAAGTGTAGCGTGTTATCTATACAATAGAATGTATTCTAGCCTGACTATATATATATATATATATATATATATATATATATATATATATATATATATATATATATATATATATATAAGTTAGGAAGTTTGTATCGGCCAGTACATGTAACTTACGTGTACTAGCCATTAAAATGACATATATGGAGCATGTTAATAAAATCCAACCATATGGATTGATTCAAAACAATATAGATTACATGCGTTTAAAAAATCATAACCATATCTCGTATAGATCGTGAGATAGAATAATATATCATTCAAAGGTTTCTACAATTTCTGCAACTTACCGTTGATCAGATAAAACACAAATTCTTTCATTGGATGATCTATGAGTATCAGATTTTGGTGAATTTTGATACACATCTTATCTATGTAGTGTACATCACATCCATAAGGCTGGATAGTTGAATTTAATTTTATAATCATCATAAATGATGGTGGGTACATGCAAGCTACATGTACTTGGTTACACAATTCTTTTAGCCATATATATATATATATTACACACACATATACATATATATATTACACATATATAATCTTTTAAAATCATTTCACATTTATTTGTTCCATGTAATATATAAAATATTACACTTGTGTTTCGATAATAAGATTTATTACACATTATTAAGTATGATTTTTATTGAAAAGAATCAAAAACTTGACATAAAATTTGAATCAAATTATTAATAAAATATTTTCTATTGATCTTCACTTAAGTATGCAATTAGTGGATATTAGGTAGTCGTGGTCTTAGGACAAACTTAACTAAACTTGATGCCATTTTAACAGTCAAGTTAAATTTGATCTATAGACCTTTTAGCAATTAAGTTTGGTCTACAAATATTTCAAAATACTATATATAGTCATGTTTATAGTTTTAGGGTTAGACCAGACTTGACTAGACCATGCCCATACCTACCCTCTATAAAGGCACACACAATCATTTTTATTTTGTATCGATAAACAATGTAGCTTAAGTGTGTGGGTTATTGAAAATTTGTGGGTTATAGAAAAAGTTAGGCGAGTAGGTAAAGGATGAGACAAGATGAGCTAGACTCAAGAATGATTCATTAATGCCTCAAAATATAGGTGAATGTTTTTTGTTAATTCTTTTTTTATTCATAAGCTAATTCTTAGTTTTAGATTTCAGTTGCTAACCTTAACGAAATATACTCAATCAATTCATCACAGTTAATTGATTAATGTTTAATTAGGTTAACCAAATAATACTTCTATTATAATGATATTGGTTGAAAATATTTACAAAATTAAAATTAATTGTTGTATCTTACTAGCGTTGCATATTTATATAAACACAATAAAGTACATAAAAACTTGATAAATATATAAATGGATGTTTTATTGAAACAAATGTACACCTTATAGGTATGCACATAGTTTTGAGTAATTTATATCCAAAACTATAATTATTCGGTTAATTTGGATGACCAAATAAAAAATAATTTTAACCAACAAATAAATGATTTAACCAACTAATCAAGATAAATCAATCAAATTAACCAAATTGTCTAAACTAAATCAACTGTAGTGGAATCGACTGTTTGATTAATTTTATAATCAATTTATTCTTAGCCTTACGTTTAAAGAATGGAGAGACAAGAGGAGTGATATTGTTACTTTATTTATGGTGGCAAAATCTACAATCAAACGTGGTCTTTTCATATGTTCAGAGTTAGGCAAGTGTTGCCATATCATGGTCAGATAAAAGAGTGTTCATATAATTGCCCCTCATACTAGAGAGAGATAGAGAGTCAGATTAGAATACACTCGAGTGTATAGATTATATTAATGTACACCTGTAACACCTCAATGGTGTTTGCCTATCTAAACTACTTTTTTTTTGCAAAATCTAAACTGTTAATCTTAATTGGGATAATAAAAATAAGCACCACATGCAAAATTTGAGTCCTTTTGGATGTGTATAAGTCACTTGTCCTAGGACAACAAAATCAACACATAACCAAGTTTACTTTCTGTATATGCATGACCTATAAGTGTCCAAATGAGCTGAAATTTTATATATAAACCATGCATAAGATATTTAAGAAGATCAATGGTTCATATTCTCGAAAAAAATATTGCATGAGGGAAAACCATTGAGGTGCACGATGTAATCTATACACTCGAGTGTGTTCAAACCTGACTATATATATATATATATATATATATATATATATATATGGGATTAAGAGAGAAAGATTCCCCCCACTCCCATGCCCGTGACATAGGTCAAATGCCTGGGAGGGTGGTAAATCAAGGTGGCAACTGGGATTCGAACCTGGGTCCCTTTGTTAGGGGACATTGTGCTTGACCAGTTGAGCCATTCCTTGTTAGCGTATGTATGCATGTATGTGTATGTATGTATGTATGGGATTAAGAGTGAAATATTCCCCCCTCCCATGCCCATGGTGGAGGTTGAACGCCTGAGAGGGTGGTAAATCAAGGCGGAAACTGGGATTCAAACTTGGGTCCCTTCATGAGGAGACATCGTGCTTGACCACTTGAGCCACTCCTTGTCGGTTGTATGTATGTATGTATGTATCAGAATCAGGTAAATATATTCTGACTTCCCTTTGCTCGCTATACAACATGCATGTGAATAACTCACACATCTAGCTAACTCATAGTTTCCTTTTTACACCTTTACAAAATTTCACAGCAATAGTACTCACACCCCTAGCTATGCCTCCATGCTTGTGTGCATTTCTTTCGGTCCAGATGTGGTAACACAAGGCAGCCAACAAAAGCATCTTCTTCTCAGCATTGCCGCAACGCTTGACCATCTTCTTGGTATCATCAATCATCTCAATCTGTAGGTGGAACTCCTTGCATACTTTACCCCACACATCCTTAGTGAAATTGCAGCCACCAAACAAGTGGTTATGGGATTCCTCTTCCTCTTAGCACAGAATACAAATACGAGATGTATTGTTGTTCCATTTTTGCACTTTGTCCAAGGTCACTAAGGAACCATGTAAGATCTTAAAGACGCACACGGACCATTAAGGAATGTGTTTTCTAGCCCATATTTGCTTCATTGTCTCATCTTTTTCCGCTCTCGTCCTTGTGATTTCCCATAGATCAGCCTTAGGATTTATCATATGCTATTCCCCCCTATGCTTCATCACAAAAAGATGCTTCACTTGTAGCTGTATGTATGTATGTATGTATGTATGTATGTATGTATGTATGTATGTATGTATGTATGTATCAGAATTAGGTAAATATATTCCGACGTCCTCCTCCTACACATGTAGAAGGAGTCAAAAAGGTTATATATAGCCCTATGCTCGCTATACATCATAATCGTGAGCAACTCACCCATCTAACTCATACATACTCTCTTTTTTACATTTTTTACAAATTTTCCCAGCAATAGTGCTCTCACTACTAACCATCCCTCCATGCTTACGGGCGTTCCTTTCCAACCAAACATGGTAGCATAATGCAGCAAACAACAGTCGTTTTATCTCCTCATTGGCGCACCTTTTAACCACCTTCTTGATGTCTTCATTCAATGCTATATGGAGGCAGAATTCCTTGCAGATTTTGTCCCAAATGGTCTTTGTGAAACAGCAACACCTGAAAAGATGACTAAGAGTCTCCTCCTCCGTCTTGCAGAGATAGCAAGTGGTAGAAATATTGCTATTCCACTCCCGTATTTTGTCCAGTGTAGCTAGTGAATCATGCAGAATTTTGAAAATACAAATCGACCATTTAGGAATATGTTTACGTTCCCAAATCAGCCCCATAATCTTGTCCTTTTCCGCCCTAGTCCTCGTGATCTCCCACAGATCAAGGTTTGGATTGAACATGTTCCATTCTCCATTATGTTTCAGATAGAAATGATGCTTTACCTGGGGCCATAGAATCCTCATCATGTGAATGGTGCATGAGATGCCTTCCCTTGTCCTTGGCTGAAAGTCCAATCCTTGTGGATATCTTTCTCTCATCCATCTCCCCCATATAGAGCCGCCAGATTGGTAAGAGATGATTCTCCTAAGAGTTCCCCACTTGGCAATGTCTCTTGCAGTTTTCAATTGTAGGACTCCTTCATCTCTCAGAAAAGCAAGTATGGAGTAGCGCATCGGGTGATACTCATTTGCCCAAATGAAGTTTGAGATTTTCATCTCCATCCTGTCAAGAACAGCCCCTGGAATCTCACCTTGTTGAACCCAGAAAATAAGAAGACCCTCAATAGCTGCTCGGATAAGCGTAGCACGACCCGCCATAGAAGTCTTCTGTGTAGGACATCTCACAATCATCACATCTAGTTTGTCCATGCATTCGGCAAAATCCTTAACCTGTAGATTACCCCCTACCAGAGGAAAGCCAAGATATTTTGTTGGAAATTTGCCCAACTCCACCCCCAAAGCATCCTGCAATCTGGCTTCCATAAAGTGACAGTTCTTTGAAAGGAAGAGCTGCGCTTTTGCGGCATTAATGCACAACCCCATCTCCTCTCCGAATTTCCCCAGAAAATTTTTCAGTTCCTGTAGCATCTCCACTTTAGCTTCAATGAACAATAAGACATCATCAACGAAAATCAAATGACTCATAGTTTTCACACCATGGACCGTAAAGGCTTTAATTAATTTCTCCTCTTCCTCCGCCTTCAGCTTCCTTGTGAAATATTCCATGACCGCCGTGAAGAGAAGTGGTGAGAGGGGATCCCCTTGCTGTAAACCATTGCTGCCCTTGAACATGCCTGCAGACGACCCATTAACAAGTATAGAAAAGCTGGTTGTGCACACGCACTGTTGCATCCACTGAATCCATCTGTCAAAGAAACCAAGTTGACGCATAATCCACCATAGTTTGTCCCACCTCACACTGTCATATGCCTTGGAGATATCAAGTTTGAGGCAAGCCTTCCTGCTACCTCGCATGACATTAAAATCAGCCAGAAATTCATCTGCAAGCAGGGCAAAATCACTAATGCTCCTTCCGGATATAAACGCTCCTTGATTATCAGAAATAAGAATGGGAAGGACTAGTTTTAGTCTGGCTGCAAGGATTTTAGCAATGATCTTATATTGTATGGAGCAGCAAGCAATCGGTCTAAAGTCCGCAAGAGAGGCCGTAATCTTCTTCTTTGGAATAAGGACAAGAAAAGAATGGTTCACCTGTCTGACCATATTGCCACCCTCCAGAAACCACCTCACATACCTTATAAGGTCTTGTTTGATAGTGTCCCAAGCTGTCCTATAGAAGAAAGCATTGAAGCCATCCGGTCCGAGGGATTTATTGCATCCTATACTCCACAAGGCATCTTTAACTTCTTGTTCAGAGACCTCCTTAGTGAGAATGTTGTTATGAGTGCTTCTTAGCTTGAACTTCCATTCAATATCCTCATCCTCCCTTAATTCTCTAGCTTCTTTATTGTATAGCTCAGTGTAGTAGTGCACGGCCTGCTCCTCAATGTCTTCTTGCTTATTAACCACATGCCCGTCCATATCAATTAGCTCGCAAATGATGTTGTTAGCCTCCCTCATTCTCACTGCCGTGTGATAGAGTTTGGTATTCTTGTCACCATCTTCAAGCCATCTTTCCCTACTCCTTTGCCAATAAAATTTCTCTTCGGCCTTCTTTAAATCAGCAAGCATCCTTCTTAACTCGTGGTCCTTTTTAATCAGCCTTTCATTGAGTGGATCATCCAGTAAGAGTGTTCTTACCTCCCTACATTCCTTCTTGTTTGCCTTCAATAAGTTCGAGATATTCACCTTATCTTTTTCCCACTTCTTTAAGCTTGTTTTCAGCAGGGAGAGCTTTTTTTCCAAGACAAACATTGGATTACCCAGGAAATGTGTACCCCATGCCTCCTTCAGTATATCATCAAATCCTTCCCAATCAGCCCAATAGTTGAGGAAGCGGAACGACCTTCTTTTCTACTTCTTGTCAATGATCTGAACTAGAAGAGGAGCATGGTCACTGAGTTCATAACCCCCTGCCTTTACCTGTACACTAGGAAACATTTTAACCATTCTTCATTAACCAGGGCTCTATCCAGCTTTCTAGCTATTCTTTCTTCCGAGTCTTGTTCATTATTCCAAGTGAAGAGATCACCACCAGTCATAGGAAGCTCAATCAGGTTGGCTTTATTAATGGCTATGTTGAATGACTCCATCACAGCCCGATGTGCAAGTCTGCCCCCAATCTTCTCGTTGAGCAATCTGACATTATTAAAGTCACCAACCACTATCCACGGCACCTGCATCTGTGTAGACAAGGACGTCAGATCATGCCAGAAGAACTCCCTTCTCTTTACGTCATTGTGGGCATACACAGCTGTCAGACACATATGGAATCCTGCTGCATTCCTGCAGTCCATCATAATATGTTGATCAGACATCATCCTCACCGACACTTGCCATGCATTTGGTTTCCAAGCCACACACACCCTAGCCAGCTCAGAGTGTTGCCGGTTGGACACGTGCTCCCAGCCCTATGGAAAAAGATATTTAATGTTTTGCTTGTTGTGTTCCTTTATCTTGGTTTCAACCAGTATTGCAATAGAGGGTCCACTTGTACCAATCCACTCTCGGATTTCTTTCTTCTTGTTTCTGTCACACCCTCCTTTAATATTCCACATTAGAATGGACATATCAAAGGTGTTTGTTTGCCTGAGTGCGCCTGGGCTGCTCTTTCTTCTTGCCTTCTTTTTTCTTCTTAGGTGCAACCTGTTCTGGTTCTTCCGCATCTGACTCACTCAATGCCTCGTATCTGTTTGTGGACTCCAGGATGGACCCGACCCCTTGGGATTTTAGGATCCCACTCAAGCTCCTTCTCGTTGAAATAGGAGTAAATTCCCCCTCTTCCTTATTCTTTTTAGATGGGCAGTTGTTTACATCTTCCGCCGTACTGTGCGTGGGTCTTACCTCCTCTGTCCGTGGGATCTCTTCTACCTGGGCATTCTCAGCTTCTGCTCGTCTCTCGTCTTCTGCTATTGGATTCTCACTGCTGTTCACAGCCTCGGTATTGGTCATCTTCTTCTTCTCAATCCACTTCGTCTGTGCATTGGCTTTTGGCTTTGCATTTTCTTTCTTTCCCCCGCCAATCTCCTCGCATTGGCCCTCGCCATGCCCGAACGCACGGCATCACTTGCAAGATGTAGGTATGTGATCGTACTCCACAGTGACCGAGATGGGTTCACATCCTATGACGTTGAGCCAGACCATGGTCGGCTTCTTTCTCTCCACGTCGATCTCCACGAGTACCCTAGGATCATCACCTTCAAGCGACCGATCGTCTACGTGAAGGACCCGTCCCTCTCCAGCCGCTATCGTGCCTGCAGCGCGCCTTGTCCACGACCGGCCGAAGGATTTGAGGGTAATCCACATCGGTACCGTCAGGAACGACTCCTTCTTAAGCTCGTCGTCGTGGTTATAGTGCTTAGCTACAACCAGCTGGTGGTCAAACCATCTGGGACCCATCCCAAGGATGCTCTCCTAGTCCACCGCAGTAGAGAAGTGGATCAAGAACACCCCTTGCTCGTGAGAAATCAATTCAAAGAACCCCTTCGGCCGCCATTTTAGATCCATGCGAGAAAGTGATGGTAGTAGGGATGTTTCCCAAGGGTATACACCATTACCATGTTCTCCCATACATTTGCCAGCCGATCAAACTCCTCCGCCTCCAGCTCTACGTGCACCTCCCCCACCTCAATCTGTGGCTGCGGGAAGGCCAAGTCCTTATCCTTGCCACTGGTTTACTTCAGAATGGTGTTCCAAGCGACCAGGGATTGCTTGCCATCCCCTTCCTGTCTCTGATCGGTCTGGTTCGCAGTCGCCGCCGCGGTGGCAGACGAACCACCTTTCTCTTTCGCGCACTCCAGTTCTGGCCGCTCCGTGTATGTATGTATGTATGTATGTATGTATGTATGTATGTATGTATGTATGTATGTATGTATGTATGTATGTATGTATGTATGTATGGTATTAAGAGAGAAAGATTTCTCCCCCCCCCCTCTCCCATAACCCTTGGTGGAGGCTGGATGCCCGACAGGGTGATAAATCAAGAGATGCTTCTCCGTGTGGTTTTGAACTCGGGTCCCTTCATTGGGTACCAACAGAATTCGCCAACCGGGCTACTCCCTTGTCGAATGTATGTATGTATAGTCAGGCTACAATACACTCGAGTGTACAAATCACACTGTACACCTGAATGGTATTTGCCTATCTAAACCAAATTTCTTCAAAATCTAAAATTCTCCTCTCATTCTCCATTAGTACCTACAGTTTAGACATGGTCATAATCATTGTAATTAGTGATTTGATGTCTGAGATGGTAGCCTCAATAGGATCTACATATGTCGTCTTGAAAATTCAATATTGGTTAGTGGAAACTGATAAATACATCCTAGAGTTGTTCTAGTTGTAAGGGCCCTGACCCACATTTTGGGATAACCCTATTTGTTTTGCTTAAGCATGTTTCTTAGTACCTTGATCTAATCATCTGAGATCTAACTAGGGAATGTTGAAAGCTTAAAGTTCCTTTCTTGAGCTTGTTTGGTCGATGCTTGTGCTTTGTGGTGAGGTTTCAGTGCAAATTGCAATTCACTTGGAATCAGGGTTGATATGCAAGTTTGCCACCTCTTATGTGTTCCTTCTCTCTCTTGGCACAATCTTGATGTGAGAGAGAGATATGGACACCTTGCTTGGGTCTTAGTTGTGTTGTGACCCCCCTTGGTGATGTTTTGGACACATGTTTGAGGTGTTCCTTACACCTAGATGTGTTGTCTCAGGCTTCAGAGCCCTAGACAGGTTCTCTATCAGTTTGTGGGTGTGTAGAGTTTCACCCTATCAGTTTGTGGGTGAGTAGAGTTGCACCCTATCTGTTTGTGGGTGTGTAGAGTTGCACCCTATCGGTTTGTGGGTGTGTAGGGTTGCACCCTATCGGTTTGTGGATGTGTGGATATGTGGCATCAGGCATGACCTTGGTAGGAGACCAAGTGGATCAGACCTTGCCTAGACCTTATTACCATGTCTTTCATGATGTTGTACATTTGGCACTTTTTTGCAGACAAGTGGCACCTAAGATCCTAAGGTGATGACGCCTCTTCTATGATCGCTCTCTCATCCCTCTTGTATATATACTCCTTTCTCTCCATGCAAGAGGATCCTTTTGGCCATCTTTTCTTTCCCTCTTCCTTGGTGGACGACCCTTGAGAAGTTTAAGGTGTTAGAGGATCTCTCTTGGAGCTTGGTGGACAATTTCTAAGTTGTGGTATCCTTTTCTCATCCTTCATCTTCTACCTTAATAAGTTATGTTTCCTAACTCTCCTTTCTTCGTCTTCTCAACCATGGACCTTGGATACCTTCTTTCTATCTTGAACCATCTTAAACTTAGTATTATCTTCTTCCTTGGGGGTGTGGTGGTAACTGAGTTTAGTGGATCATCTTCTACCTTGAGCTCATGAGCTTAGACTTTGACCTTGGAGCTTGGATCTTGGTGGTGATCCTAGAGGAAGGTTATATAACTCTTAACCTCCTTTTTTATTTTCACCCTTCATGTGCTTATGTTGTTCTTCATCTTGAAATCATTCGTCTCTTGTATACTAGTAGTTGTTAGCGACTTTAGAACTTTTTTGATGGTGGAATCTTGTTGGTTGATCTTCATATCTAGTACCTTCTTGTTGGGTAGTATATGGACTAGTGACCAACCTTTCTAAGGTTGAAGACAACAAGCCCACACACATGTACATGCACCATGTGGAGGATCGGTTGTCATGGCTTGTAGCACAACAACCTGACACCTTATGTGCTAGGTCATCATGGCTTGTGATGTGTCAAACCGATACCCTTTGTGCTAGGTCATCATGCCTTGGAGATGCCTAGGTCTTCATGCCATGTATATGTTTGGATAGACATGTGTTGAGAAGCTTAGCTCGTTTTGGCTTATGGTTGATAGAACTTGAGAAGATAGCCTGTCATGACCCAACAGTACCTAAACCGACATATGTGATGGTTACCCAAGATGCATGGTGGATGTTAGTCATCATGCTCTTGAAGTACATTAAGTAGATGAGGTGTTTCTCAATCGATATACCCTTGAAGGTGTTAGCCCATCATGGCTATGGAGGGATCTTGAGGAGTTGGTCTATCTTGAAGGCTAACCGTGACGCCCTGGTTAAGGGGAGGCTGACACACCTAAGAGGTGATGCATCCTGATACACCTTAGACCGTTATGCATAGGGAACCCTAACCCTAATGACCGATATACCTAGGGTTGCCTGACATGGATTGGATGCTCGACACCCTTAGGTGGTGCTGGACGATACACCATGGGGTGGTGTTTCCCGTCATACCTTAGATGGTGCTGACCGTCACACTCTCTAGAGGTGGTAAGTCAATACATCTCTTAGTGAGGTTATCTCTTGTGCCTTGCATAGTGGTAGTGACATGTTGTGATGATGACAAGTCGACACCTTATGGAAAGTGCTAACCGATATCCTACATGTTAGCCCCAACCGATATCTTGTGATAGTGCCTAAGTTACATCATGTTGATGATAGGGTTACTCATATGATATGATACCCTATGGGGTGGTTATGTGAATAGTAAGGAAATTCTATTTTCTACGATCTCTGTCCCATAACATACCTTATAATATTGATGGATATGATAATCTAAGGGTGGTTGTTGATCCAACCTTGTAAACCCTAATTGATTAAGAATAACTTAATCCTTAATGATGTAATGTGAATGGCATGAATCTTATGAGATGGTTATGATATTGATATATTGTCCTTCTTGTTGTAAGTTTCTAACCATGCATGCAATACCAGTTGATAAGCATCTCCAGGTATGAGCTATGTTGCATATGATATGTGTGAATGGGCCTTGTGAGGCATATGTGATGGTGGTATCATAAAAAAAGGAAGTAATTGGTCGTATGACCTAATGAAGGCTTATTCACTTGTATGTGCTAATGAATTCCTCAGTGATGAAAGGAGGAGTTGTTACCCCATGATATGTGGTCCTCGTGATGAGAATTATGGTGAATGATAAGAATCAAGTGATGATGTGATGAGATCACACCTTATATGCTCTAATATGTCATGGTGATGTGTTATGACCTTATTATGAATAACTTGTTTAGAGGTTGTACGTTGTAACTTGATTAATGCTGAATGATACTCAAAAGATCTAACTAATCTAGTAAAACCTAATCTTGTAGCTTGCTTTGTTCCATAGATCCATTCAGTGTCAGTACTTGCTGAATGGTGAAACGAGTTTAACTCGGAGCACATATTTTTGAATATGTGGGGGTGAGGACAAATATCCCTTACATCCAAAAATATGTGATACAAGATTAATTGCAGGCCATACCTGGAAGAGTACAACTTTAGACCATAGCTTGGTAATATGTGACATAGAATTGGATACAGGCCATACCCTGGAAGAGTGCAGCTACGTGCCCTAGCTCAGTTTCACTAGTGCCCTGACCTATACCAAGGCGGGCTAGGTTTGCACAACTGAACTATATGTCAATGGAAGTAGTTTTACGGGTGATGTCGCTGCATGTTTTCACTCGTACTCTGACCACGAGGTGGTGAGGTTGTGGATTCTGGCTCTTCCACTAGACCTGGTATGACACTAATTTCGACTTAGAAGTGGTCAATTGGATTTGGGTGGTATGACTCAATTCCTCGGGGTTATTAAATATGTAATGAGCCGTATAGTATATCTGTATAGGATCAAATACAGAAACATTGGATCGAATCTCAGAGGCATTCTTTTCATTTGGTAGATCCAAGTCCATGGTTGAGGCCTTGCTTGATCTTTATACCATATTGTTGATAGGGATTATACATATTCTACATATTCCTTTTTAATTGGTTAAGATGTTTCACAATTCAACAATAATTTTTCATCCTATAAATAATGATTATCCATTTCTTATCGATGTAACTTTACTGCTACTTTATTTATCTTAACTGTGATAATAATAAAGTTGGTGGAGAGTTTTATCTCCCAACAAGATTTGGAATCTCACCCCGTGGGTTTTTCACACCCTTTTTAGGTGGACGAGTACGAAGACGTAGAGAGCGTGCAATGGAGGTTGAGCAGCAGTAAGAAGAGCAGTAGATGACATGTTAGAAGTGTTGTTGGATGTATTTTGTTGATAGAGTCCTAGAGTCATCCCTGTACGCTCGGGTCCTTGGGAATGTTTTGTAGACTCTTTGTGCATGTATTTTTGATATATGGTTGTCTTGTGTGCCTTGTTGTACACAACTATAATGGATGTATGTATATATGTTCCAGAATAGGTTATTTGGTAATAGGCTGATGGCACACCCAGTAAGTGCTTTGAGGCATGAAAGCACCTGTATGTAGAGGTTCTTGCTGTTTGACAATTTCTATGAAAACAGTTTTAATTTTTAGTTTTTTCAGTAATCTGGTTACTTAATCTTCTTTCGCAGTTTTGTTTTGAGTAGTCTCGCTTTTGTGTGGCGTGAGGCATCACACTAGTGGTCTCACTACTTCAACACGATAATAGAAGACACTTAAAGGCCCTTCATGATAGGTTCTCAGAGTTGGATCAAGGACTGGAAAGCTCTGATAAGTGGTCATAAAATGCATATCCATATAAGGTAATTAAGACAATATATGACTCGTGTATTGTGCCTCCACCTATATGAAATATTATTCATATCACCTACTCGTCATATACTCAAAAACTTCTATAGTATAATCAACCAAAGTATATCTATATTGTCAACAACGATGCAATTCATGGGCATATGCCCAAACATCCTTAGACCATTGCAATAGTTGAGATTATGCTTTTTTTTGTTACACCCTAATATCATAATAATTGTAAAAATATTTATATTAAAGAATAGATATGATATAAAGTATAGATGGATTTCATTCTTAACCTTTTCCTCTAAAAAATATTTGGATTTTTAATCATCATCACATGAGGAAATTACATATCAACAACGCGACATGTTTTCTACTATTATTTAGAGATACTAGTATAAAGTAATAATATCACAAATAAATTAGTTATTACTTAGAGGACCTAGAGTGTTGGGAACCATTTGATTTAAAATATTACAATATTTAATTTCATGGCAGGACTTTTGTTCCAATCGACTCCATAGGCTCCAATTCACCTAAAATTTTTGTAAGTAGAGGGATGAATTAATTGCCCCGTATGTAATGAGTGACACCGAGAGGGATCATTTTTTACTCCATCGAATAACTATAAACATTCACATTCCAAACAAGATAATATTTTTTGAAAGGGATGAACCATTATTTAGGTACAAGTATGTTATCAAAAACACCAAAGTATTAAATCAAGTACAAAATAAATATAACTATAATACTTTTTCAAGTATAGAAAGGTCAAACACACACATGGGTGGATAGATATAGGGAAATCTAATAAAAAAATTGTGTATGGTTACAAAAGGTGACTTGGCCACCTCAATGCTATCTCTAAAAGAAATAAACATAATAAAAAATGGGGTCAAATCTTATGCCTCCTTCTCTGAAGTGTTTGGGAACCAAAAATCATAAAAAGGAAAAACAGATCCATTGAAAAAAGCTGGTACATGCATCTTAATTACCTAAATGGTAAATACTAAGGGTTTATGAAAATAACATAAATTAAAGAAAGCTCTAATGAAAGAGAGAAAAACAAATATTCAAGTGGATATTAAAATTAGTTTCCAATAGGATGATCATCCATATGTGAAGAAATATAGTCACATTTTGCCCTCAATCATGCATATTTCACAATTATGAAAAACATGCAAATATGAACACTAAACTAAAAGAAACAACATGGTTATTGACATCACCAAATAAAACCATTTTGTTGTTGCTTTATGGATATCCTACCCTCATATTTCTCATCATTTAATTAGGCAACACCATTTTTATAGATGATCTAATATCATTATCCTTTACTATATTGATGAAGGAAATACTCATTTGAAGGCTAGATTCCCAAGTGATGGAGTAACTCTGACCAAAGAGGATAAGGTAACACACTGTAACAACCATCATAGTGACCCCAATATATTTTTGTGATGAGTTGCTTCGAAAGAGTTTGTAATATTTATGTAGTGATTGAATTCATAGTCATTTTGAATGATACCACCATCACTATGATTTAGTGGCCGCTTTGATTGCTAACACCTTCATAATGATTGATTTTCTTGAGCCTTTAGTTACTACCACAATATAAATGGTTGGTAGTGGCCTCTTCGACTGTTGCCACCATTGCAATGGTTGATGTATTGACCTCTTTGACTACTTTCATCACCAAAGTAGTTGAGACCGTAATCTGACTAATGATGTTGGGGGCGCTCTACTATAAAAATCTCAAATTTTTGAATTTTTATATTTAAATCATTACTTTGAGGTAATAGTAAAAGTAGAGTAATGAAGGGAATATCATGACCTTGGTTGATTAATATGAGCCCTAGCCCTAGTTTAAATATTCAATTTAAGTAAAAGTAATACTGAAAAAATATATTGATTGAGGATTCAGTTCAGATATTATATGAGTAAAGTCTTTATTTCATAATTAAGAAAATAATAAGGCTTGTCGACCCTTTGTAAGGCCTAGGTATGAACCTTGGGCCTTAGTATCCAATGAAATCCCAATTGGGGCATTAAAATGACAATAGGACATTGGGTCTATGATTAAAAAAATGAAATTTTGTGCAAAAATATGATGACAATAGTCTTGAAATCTTATTTTTTAATTCATTATGAGATAATGAGAAAGATTCTAGAAGATTCTAAATCAATTAATAACCTAGATAACTAAATGAGTCATTATCTAATCTTTGCTTGAATTACAAGTCTACTAATATCAAATAAACCTAACTTGATCTAATTCTTGGTCCCACGTGAGATAATGGATAGATAAATATAAATTCAAGATTTTAGTAGATAATATGACCATTTGTGACACATGTTAACTAAATAAAGTAGATAATTGGAATGTAATGGATATATATTTATCTTTCTCCTTTTTATGCCAAACTTGGTCTAGTATGAGAAAAAATATTAGGGAGATATGCCTAAAGTTTTGTAGCAATTGGGTACTCCTAGTGTTCTACATGGTTTTATGATGTTTTTGATAATGTGGTTAGATGCTAATATCCAATAGAAATTAATTGGATAAATGTAATCAATTAAATGGACAAAACTTAGGACAAGGCTAAGTGTGCACCATAGGGAGTGACACACCTGAGCCTTCTGAAGTGAGCCACAATAAAGGGTCTCCTTATTTTCAGAGGTCCTGGACAAATATTCTAAGCCACACCAAAGGGTGTCTACCATACATTATTAATTTACAATATTCTAGTAATTAATAGGTAGATTGGATGATAGTGACATTCAATATCATTTTTCTCAAACTTTTTTGAAGATTATGAATAAAAATAATCATTGTCAATATATATCATACTTCAAATAATCTAGCTAATATATGAATCAGGGTGATAAGCAAATGTGAAACTATATTTGGTGATTAATATGTTGAACACATTACATATATCTACCTTGGAACAATAACACCATAAGATAATGATGACGATGATGAATAATTAGGATTTATAAATAATTATGTCTTACACATGTGAATTAGGATTTTGAGACCTAACCCTAATATCAACCCTAGACCTAACCCTAGATTTGACTGTGTTTAGTGTCATATGGATACAATGGTGACACATGGATAGTATGTATATTTTAGATAATGTTGATTGGTTGTGGATTGCTTTTATATGAATTTTATGACGGGATTACTTAAAGTACTTGAAGCATACTACTATGTGATGCCTTCATTGAAGGTGCATGGTTAAATTATGAATAATCAATGATATTTGACTGTCGATGTCGCCTAGATGATTTCTAAAGTTTTGATCTCAAGATAAGCTGGTTTGATGTTGACTTATTCCAATTTAACTATAATGCCCTATTTTTATCACATAATAATAAGTATGATGTTTTGAATCCAAGATGACACCCATCAAAAGGTAATACACAAAATTCCAATGATATACAATGATTACACCTGAGAGAGTAAACCAAGTATGGGTTAGAATATGTAATGAAAAGAAAAATTCATGTTTGCAATTATTAATTGATGCAATATATTTTGATATATGTACATGCACACTTTAGGATGCATCCACATACACAATATAGAAATATATTGATATGTATGTTTTTCAACATTTAAGGTATCTAATTTATTAAAATTTTGAAGAGATGGAGATTCAAAATAAATTGGATACTATAAATCTAATGTTAGGAGAGGATTAATTAGATACCTTATTACTTATTCTCATGCACATGTTAGTTTCTTTTGAAACAATCATGTAACTTCCTTGAGGAGTATTTTTTAAACATTTATATCCAATCCAAGTTCAAATAAATGGGAATTGTTGATTGGTAAATGTTATTTGTTATATCTAGATTCTAGAAATTTAGGTATCCACTCTCGAATTTATGGTTCCACCTTAACTTGGGGATACTCAAAAGGGGGGGGTCATTACATCCACCTTCAACAAGTGCATGCCAATTCAATTGATCCCAATACTTTGTTTTTCTCACATTCAAAAATTTAGGGTTGATTCCCCCACATTGACTCCATATATAGGGTCAATGCCCCCACAACGATCCCCTTCATCAAATCATACTAGAGGGTTGATACCCCCATATTAACAAATTCTAACAGATTGATGCAACCTCAATGCCACTATTTGATATCATTTTCCCCTCATTGATTGCCACAAATGTTTCTAGCCCTTTCTCTCATGGAAGCAAGAAAAAAAGCCAAGTACATGGATCATATGTGCAACGACCAACTTGATGAGACTTGTTAATGAAAAAATTAAAGGTTTGGTGCCTCATACTCTAACACCAATTTTTGAATAGAGGATGAAGACTTTGTTTGTGGGAATCATTTTCACCACACATGCTCTATGGACAATCACATAGAGAAGGAGATGCTGTTTATACCACTATTCCATCTTTGGGTGTGCTTCATATTAAGAAAGAGACAACTTCCTTCTAATTTTACCACCATTCTACCAGAAAAAAGGAGATAACATACCTTGTCTACATGTTACTTCAATCCTCACTTTTCACCCCAACCATTCTCTAGAGGAAGAAATCAGATCCAAACATGACAATGGAGATCAAGAACAAACCACAGTAGATATCAAGAGATATACTAGTTGTTAGCATTTATGATTTCTTCTTATGTTATTTCTCCTTCTATCTCGATCTTTTCCCATGTTTTTTATACATAGAATAGTTTCTATTTGATGCTAGTATGAGTGGCTAATAACCCTTTACTAGATTGATAGTAGACATCATACGCTCCAAACCATGTAAATTATATATATGTATACATATACATATATATGTGTTTATATATATATATATATATATATATATATATATATATAGGACAACGATCCAGTGAGAAACAAATCTTGGTGAGAGGATGAGAGGCATTTGAATAAGTCTCCACATAGATAAATTCTTCATAATCCAACCATATAGATTACAAGTATACCTTAAGATTTACCTTCCTATAAAATTTTAGCACCATCCAATTTGTAGATCATTCACAACAAGAAAATACTTTTCAACACTGGATATTGAGTTTTGGGCTGATCGTTGGATGTAAAAAGTGTATATTGTACATATGGTCATTCAAACAATGTCGGATTGCAATGATTTTTTGTGAGAAGGTAAATGAAATGATGCTTTTTCCATCTATATGGTTGGATTTTAAAAAACAGTTCCTAATTTGTATTTATTCAAATGCCTCTCATGCTCTCACCGTAAGATGTTTCTCACTAGATCGCTACCCTATATATATGTATATGTATATGTATATATATGTGTTTGTGTATATGTATATCTTGTGTATATCCTTACTCTTGATTTTATTGGAAATATTGGTAATTTTGTGATGCTTGATTCCATACCAACATGAGCATGTCTTGTTCTATTTATATATGCAACAAAGAGTAGTTTATATGCTTGACAATATTGTATCACTGTAGAAAAATTATTCAGTTTTTGTTGTCATTTGATTGTTTTCTTGTTATCTTGAGAGGGGAGATTTCTTGTAACCTTATATATACCCCAAATTATATATGGGGGCATACACAATGATAACTACTCACAAACTAGGCAAAAAAATATAGAGTAAATCAAAAAGCATTCTAATGCTTGGTGAGTGTTTTTAATAGGTGACTCCAACTTGATTTCCATAAAAATATTTATCAAATATTTTCACGTACAACTCTAATTGTTTTGTTTAATTAAGTTCTAATTCACTTTTTATTCATAATGAAAACCACATTCTTTTTCATACTAACTAATAGCGATAAGCAAGTACTAAAGGTCCTAAAGACTTGACACCCATGTCTTAGAAAATGATTACAGGTACTACAATGGACCATGAATACTTGTGGAAGTCTTATGAAATCTTATATAAATGCAAAACCTTGTTTAGATGTGTGACTTGTGCTTTCACTTCAGACTCAAATACCATCAAAAAGTTTTTTGCGCCACTCTCAAGGATAAAGAAACTTCTATATGTTGCAAACCCAAAGTCTTCTTATCCTAGACCACATGTTTTGTTTTCTTACTTTGATTTTACTATACACATCTTCCACAAATGTGTCTACTCTTGAACTATAATTTATAGGCTTACTTGGTTCTAATCCTTTAGTAGATGTAAATTTTCAATACATAGATCTAGTCTATGCCTTGAAACCCTTGGGATGTTGAGTTGGAGCCCAATTTTGATTATGAGCAAGATCACTCTTTCTTTCTAGATTCCTCAAAGTTTTGTGTGACCATGAAATTGACCTCATTGTGGGTGATGAGAGTAAAAAATCAACCACCTCTACCTACTTATTATCATTCTCTTGGTTCATTCACCTAAAAAAAAGAAAACTATTTCCATTTTTTGTTGGCTTGTAAGATGACCAACCACAACAATTTTACTGAAGAAGTCAATTGGTCAACTTGCTTTGATAGAATAGGTTTGGGATAAGTCCATTTGAAAATCCCTATGAACATATCACAACTTACTAAGCTTTATGAGAGACTACCAAGTTCACTGGAGTTCCATACGAAATGATGTATAAACATGGACTTTTTCCATCAAGGAGAAATCCCTAGTATGGTACAATTCTTTTAAGCCAAATATCATTGTCAATTGCAAACATCTAAAAAATGTCTATAATGTTTTCTACCATTGCGAGCAACCCATTACATGTGTTTGATTGATATATTAAATAAGATAGTATATGAGGCATGGAAAAGGTTTGAGGAGTCTCATAAGACTTTTCCCTCAGCACTACATCAACCCCACCTCTATAAATACTACACTCTTTGATGGCCCTATCAAGTCAAATAGGCAGTCCCTCAACATTGTTGTGAGAAGTGACTCTCTTGGTCTAGAGTTTTTATAACCTCTCTCTCATGGAAAATATTATTTCATACAGTCAAATTGAGACCATAAGAGAGGGGATAGTGCTTCTTCCCCATCATGTAAGTCTCCAAAGGGAGGAATGCATTAGATAACATCAATTAATATTCTTGCAACTGATATAGATGAGCTCAACACCAATGTGAGAAACATCAAGGAGATGAATTTTAAAAAGGGAAGATCATGTCAAAGAATACAAAATGTGTAAATCCTCACACCATATAGATGAAAAATTCTAGTATGCACCTATTCATCCAGATATAAAAGGGAAGAACTACCAAGTCATTTTATGATAATTTCTAAAGGCAAGATCACCCATGATTTTATTATAGTGACGCATCTGTAGATGAGATTGCCCATATCCTATCACCACCTAATACAAAATGAATGGGTTGAGTGAATCCAAACACCTCCATGCATATATAACTGATGAAATTTCAAAATTACTTCTAATAGTGGCCAAGTTACATTATATTTTCTTATGAAAGAAAACTAGCTCATGATACAAAATACTCAAATATTAAGAAACAAAGTACATAATATGGATACATTAATTTTCAAATCCCACAAAAAGTATGTGACAAGACATCCACTCATAATACACATAATATCATTCCTTATCCTAGTTTACAATGGTGCAATCCCAATTGAATAAACCTATAGAATTGGGAGTATCCGCTTCCAAGAAAGAAATTGCTCTGTCAAAATGGAAATGATTAGAAATACCTTGAATCTGAATAAAGGGGAATTGAATATAGTTTATGTAAGTTGTTGTGGTGGTGGTTGAGCATAGTTGTAGGAAAACCTCAATTTTTCTTGGATATGAATTTCTAGGATAATCATACCATATACATATAGTTTGTATAATCATTAGTAGACAAATTCAATTTACCTTTTGCTAACCAAAAAATAATATAAAGTGAATTAGGATTCAATTATTATCATGAAGATGTGTACATGGAGGATATGAACCATAACCCAACATAATGTTGAACTAGTATTTAAGTGTTGCATGAACTGGTGTACATGTAGGTGCACATCATAATTTTATGTTAGCTGACCAACGATTCGGGTACTGTGTGAATCAATGAATATACACTTGAACCAAGATTTAATATGTATTGGTCCAAGTTTCAATGTAAGATGAACTTGGATTCTAGTATAAATGGATAATAATACTTTTAGGGTGTGAACCTAGATTTACTACCAACAAGGTTTTAGTTTACGTTGAACCATGATTTAGATATTACATGAATCAACATACATATGTGTTAACTAGGATTCAATGTAAGTTGAACCATGATCCAAAATATTGCATGAACTAATATATGTAGGTTGGGATTAGGATTTAGTGTAATATTAACCAACATTCAATGTAAGTTGGACCAAATTTTGTGTATAGCATGAACCAGGATTCACACATAGAGTGAATAGTGTATATATAATGATATTTACCAAGATTAAAAATGGGAATTATATTCATTTTTACTTTTATCTTAGTGATTATCACTTCTTTCTGGTTAATTAGATGGACCAAATCCTTATATATTTCCCCACACCCACTACATCCCACCTTATTTCTTTAAATTGATGCCTCTCAAGATACCAAGCTATTGTTACACAAACAAGACATACAGTAGAAAATTGCATAACTAAAATAACAACAATTATTGTATGTATAAATATTTAAATAAAAATAGATAATCACTCATATATATTATGGTATAAGGATAACTCAATAATCTTCTTTTTTAATATGACCATTTTAAGGAATATTCATATATAATCTCTGATGTCAAACATCAAGATGTTCTTAGATTAAAATTTAACTTGGTCTAACATATGTCTCAATCAGAATGTACATGATTAAGAAATGGTAATTTGCTATATTCTCTCCAAAAAATCAAAATCACTTAGCACAAGATACTATTCTAATTGCATTCACCAACATTAACATTACAAATTTACACTGGTGACGCTAACAAACTGCTCAAATGCCCTATCCCAAGCATCATTCAAGATTGGCTCCTAGGAGATGGGGATGTAGGTAACCTCGAATAGATTGATATGTCTAGTCACAACATTAATGGCATTTGGCCTGCCCCACCCCTCTGAATAAGATATTATTGATACATATATCAATTCAGAAGGTTGAGTCAAGACAAACTGAATTAGTCTCAAGTTATTTGTTAAGTATAACACCCTATACTACACTTGAAATTTTTTTTGAAAAAATGTATTCATGGAAATACAGGTTGAATCCAGTCGACATGCCACATGAAAGATAGTCCTAATCTAGATTGAATCCCAACAAAAATATAGGGTGGAATATCTTGATGGAAGTTTGCACCATTAATCAAATGTTGTTACATATGGTACATGAATCAAACAAAGTTGCATATGTCGTGGATTTTTTAGAAATAGTTGAAAACCAAAAGTATGTTAAATGAACACAACTTAAAATATGGATTCCACTTAAAAATTGTGATTGTTATCGTGGTGAAGTGTAATTTAACTCAAATGGGTAAGTCTCATGACCAAATGCATTAATTTCAACCCCCTCACCAAGTCAATGACAAAGTATCTACATTTAGTTCCACCTACAAATATGTTTCCTTATCTTAGTAAGAAATGACCCAGTCCCAAGAGCATTGCATGTGTAGGATTCCATAAAAGTAGTTTTTTTATAAAAATGAAAAAAACATGCATCAACATCTAGGAGCTGGGGGAAGGAGTATCAAAGATGGTTTTGAAGTAAGTTGTTGTGGTTGCGGTTAGTCTGGTTGTCAGAATGGTTGTAAGTTTAAATTATACCGAGATAGACATGTCTTGTATATTAATATGTTAGAGACATATTGTTTATATTATCATTATCATACATCTCGTCTTTACAATATTTTTTTTAAAAAAGAACATGAAGTGAACTAAGATTCATGTATATTATAAACATATGTACAATTAGGGTGTGAAGTAGGATTCTGCGTGAGATTAACCAAAATTTGGATATTTTCTAAATTTGATCTACGTATATGTATGGATCATTATTTAGTATGATTTGAACCTAGATTCATTTAATGTGTGAACCTATGCACATGGGTGTGAACTAGGACTTATTATAAGTTGAACTAAAATTTAATATAAGGTGAACCAGGAATATAGTATAGCATGAATAATTGAACTCTTAGGGTGAGAACTAGGATTTAGTTAAGTAAAACTAAGATTACAGTATTGCTTCTACCATAATACTTGTAGGCGTGAACAAGGATTTATTATAAGTTGAACCATGATTAAGATATTGCATGAACCACTATATGTAGGCCTGAACTACATTTTAATTTAAATTGAACCAACATTCAATATAAGTTAAATTAAGATGCATGTGTAGAGTAAACCATAGCGTGTATGTTGGTATGTATGCCCTGAGAGCCAATCATGGGATGATCGGTGGGATACATTGAAATTGATTTGATAAGCATCAAACGCAAGCTTCCAATTATTTCTGGTTCAGTCATATGAGATAATAACAGAACAGATTGAATGTATAAAGAATGACAGTACTCAATGATGTATGCTTTTAGGTTGAGGACCTGAACGATGAGATCATACAGATGCTAAGAGTTTTTAAATTCTTATTATGTCCCTAGTCAGATGTCATTGTGGAAGGTAGATAGACAACAATGACACACAAGACTAGATTGTGGTATTGGTTGATGACAAAATCTCGTTAGTCATGATATGGAGATATCAAACCAAACACATAGGTACTTGTTAGAGAACAAGTGTACCAGACAGACCCATTGTGAGTTTGACACATGGAACCATGACATGGTAGTCACAATCAGTTCTCACAGTGATGGTGGTGAGTGTGATTCTTTGACCTGAAATCACTACACTCAACACATGTTGTTGGGTACACTTTGACATCATCAAACACAATCTTGAAACATGGGTTGTTATAAAGGTGATGATTGGGTGGCTTTGACACGTGGGGCTTTTGAGGGGTGTCCCTCCCGAGGGAGTTTGATATCCATGGCCACTTGATGAGTAGGATTGAGATAGGCGTGCATGCATGTGTGAATCAGTATGTGATATTGATGTCATACATATCTCCTCCAATCTACTCTGAGATCAAGAAAGTGAATGAACGTTGAAAGGATGATTGTTCCATGCCTTGAGTTCATTCGAGATATCAGTGACAAAGGAATTATACATTCACTGTAACACCATTCATGGATTGTAGGATTGAAAGTTGTTTTCCAACTTTCCTTTTCACTTGGGTAGCACTGATGTGTGACTAGGCACCACTCTTTGCTTGTGAAGTCATAAGCGTTATGGACTTTCACTGCCAATGTGAAATGGACCTGTAGGGTCACACACATAGAATTTAACCTGGAAGAGGAGTTTATCCACAAATGATGTTTAGATTGATTACTAAAGGAGTTTAGTAGTTCAATTAAACACTCAATTAATTGATAGCTCAGTATCATAGTGTTCAAGGTGTTGAATCGATTGATTAGAGTATCAGATTGATTGAAACTGTGATTGACTGATTTTGCATAGTCTGCTGCCCCAACCGATCGGCTCATGGGATGAACCGATCGGCTAAAGTTGGTGAACTGATCGGCTCAACTAGTGAGATGATCGTCTCATGTGTCATGAAACGATCAACTCAATTGTTGAACTGTTCGATTCATGTGACCAACTGAGATCGTTTGGAAGACTATTTTGCAAATACAATTTGTTTCACTTGTACAAATTCGATTTGGACAAGGATTAATATTTGATGAATCAGAAACAAATAAGAAAGTCAATTTGAGTTGGACCAAGACCATGAACCGATTGACTCAGTAGTGAACCGATCAGCTCAGGTGTGCCAACCGATCAGTTCAGGTGTGAATCGATCGGCCCAGGTCCCCAACCGATTGGTTCATGCTTGAAACGATCGGTTCAGGTGGTGCAGTTGGTTGTTTTGTAGAAAATCTTGAACCCTTCTACTCCTGTTTAATCCCGCATTTCTCGGAGTAGAGAACCTTGTCCCATGACCCTCCTATATATAGGGGTATTGGGGGCTTCTCATGAACAACAAATCAGAATACCAATTGCTCTACAAATGTGTCGTTCTCTCTGGTTGTGGTAACCTAGAGAGCTCGAGCAAGTGATACCCGATAAGGGAGGCACATCAAGGGAAAGACAACTGTAGAAAAACAACTAGTTGCAGGAGAGTGTGTTGGTGACTAGTACGCTGACAAGAGGGTGCGACTCCTTCTGATTCCTTGTGGGATAAGGAGATCGGAGTTCCAAGTGGTCCGTGTGAACTACTTCAGAGGCGGGAGACTTCTGCTGCTCGGAGGATAGCTGTCAATCCCGACAGTCCCGGTGAGCCCAGGAGCTACACAAACACCGTCCAAGACCAGAGGTGAAGACCACGCAAGCCGCGAGGTAACGTCTCCGGGCAAGCCTTAGGACAAGGTATGCCTCTACAAACCATCCTTCCTATTGTATAGACATTGATGCGATTCCTTTTTCTGGGTCTGGGAGGAGAATTTTTTTATTTCTGCTACCTTCTCTACCTCCCCTATAACCCAATAGTGGTATCATAGCCACATCAACTTATCTATACTTTAGGATTATCAATGTGATCGATTTTGGTTTGTCGCCTTTATTTATTGCATATGATGCGAATAAAATTGGCCTTATGCATGTCCAATCTTAAATCCACAAATCCCAAAATACATATATGCTATGTAATATGAATGCACTCAATACGTGTCGCCCTTAAACGAGTTTTGTGATGGATTTATGGCATGGTTATGGCCAATAAACCCTATGTATGTGTGCTTGGTTGAATGTGGTTGCTTGCATCTCGATCTGCACATTGATTCCCTACCTCCTTATTCCTGATGTAACTCGAGATAACTCGAGATTTATTTCCTACCTTTGCTCCCCCCGAATGTAACTCGAGGTTTTCCAATTTAAATGTAAATAGGATAGATCCTTTTATATTTACTATTATGTCAAAGAATGGAGGACCATCTGACGACGACTGAGATGATCAGTTCAAGGCATGAACTGATCTTTTGGCGTTCCAGACAATCGGTTCGAGGAGTGAGATGAGCGGGTGGTGACCTGAGGAGATGTACGACGACCAGGCGAACCGATCGGTTGGAGGAGCCAACTGATTGGCTGGTGGCACCCAGATGACTGACCAGGACGAGCATGTCATTCATGTGATGAGTTGATAAACTCAGACGACTATAGCACTTCATCAAGGATAGGTTGCATGGGATGTAGACCTAGATGACCATGATTCCTCTGGGCTCGAGGATTCACATTAGGATGGTCATAATCATCGCTTTTATCGTTTCACATGTTTTCTATGGGATATAGCATGTATATGATACATACTATGTATTGTGGTGATTAGATATGTATATGTACCTATAAAAACCAAATCCCTCATTTGATATTAAAGTTTTAGATGCCTTCCAAATGTGACACACGTGAAAAGCTTGATCAGCCAAGTGTGGGCACGCCCTAGCGTGGTGCACCGTCTATCTCATGGAAGCGTGAAGGATGGATATGTGGCTCTACCCTAGTAGGGTGCATATTCATCGTGTTGGCTTTGGGTCAGACTTAACAAGGTGACCTAGATAGGATCTAGCACCTTGAGGCATGGAGGTGATCATGGAAAGGAGTTGCATATGACATTTTTCAAGAGTTGCATATGATGCAATTGGCAAAAGTTGCCTACCTGGAAGATCTAAGTTGTGGGTGACAACCTTAGCTGGTCCATGACTCAGAGGATTTCAGGATCTTGACCCACTAGAAGAGTGTACGCTGCAATCTTTCGAATTGATGGTGAGGGCTATCAATTTGAACAAAAATAGTGGGAGCGATAATTAATTAAGGTCCTAATTATATCATCAACTTTTCAAATCAATCAAATAAGTCAAAATTGAGTTTTGGACTAAATTGCATATATTTCCTTTTGTAGTACAAATGACAACAAACAACAATCACTTTTCGTTGTGATCGGTCCTTGAAAAGGACAAGCTGAATGGGACTAACTTCCACATCTGGTTTAGGACATTGAGAATTGTTCTCACTCAAGAGCGAAAGCTCTATGTCCTGGATACTCCAATTCCAGAGGAACCTACCCCTACCGCACCAAAGGCAGAAAGGGATGCTTATAAGAAGTATTCTGATGATGCCATTGATGCAAAGTGCTTGATGTTGTGCTCCATGAACCACGAGTTGTAGAGACAACATGAGAACATGGGTGTTATTGAGATGATTCAGCATCTCAAGAACATGTATGAAGATCAAGCGCGACAAGAGAGATATGATGTCTCCAGGGCGTTGTTCAAGTGTGTCATGACAGAAGGAGATCCAGTTGGTCCTCACATGCTCAAGATGATTAGGTATGTGGAGAACCTGACGAGACTGGGATTTCCCCTGAGCCAAGAGTTGGCTACTGACGTGATACTGCAATCGTTGCCAGAATCCTACAGTTAGTTTGTGATGAACTACAAAATGAACAACTTTGACAAGCCCTTGACAGAGTTGTTGGGCATGTTAAGGACATATGAGGCACAGATGAAGAAGGACAAGCCTAAATCTGTGATGATGATCAACAGTAAGAAAGGCAAGTCTAAGTGCAAGGGAAAAGGCAAGGCTAAGAAAGGTTCTGATGCTAGCCAGCAGCCCAAGTCGTCTTCAAATCTCAAGGCCAAGGGAGGCATGACCAAGAGAGGCAATTGCCACCATTGTCAAAAGCCAGGACATTGGAAAAGGAATTGTCCACTTTATCTGGTAGAACTAAAGAAGAAGGAGGCGACGGACGTCTCCACCTGAAGGTGTCATGAAATAAACTTGTAACATTTTTTTAGGTATATGATACCAAGACATAAAATGTAAAGCACTCAATAAATGGGGCAAGTGTTGCCGCCATAGATAGGAGTACTTTAGTTTATTTTCAGCCTTAAAGTCATGTAATAGAGTTATGAACTGCTATTTCATATTTGCCAATAGATAGAAACACATTATTTTTGCATATTGTATGACAATGATGGCAATTAATAAAGTTGATTTTCAATCTTTGTGGCAATGCCTTGTTTATCTTGTGGTACTTAGTTTGCATAAGATACAATGTTACCTAAAAGTTATTGATAACTCAAACAATCAAATTAGCATAAATCATGAGAAATTCATTTCTAGTTTCCATATGATGGATTAGCTGGACTCTTTTGGTTAGAGAACCAGTAAGAGACCTAAAACTCTTAGACATGATCAAACAATCTTCACTAATGGTAGTGGGAGAATGATTATCCTATTAGGTATAATACATGTGATGTATTTACATACCTATTGGAGAAAATGCTAATACTTCAAATGGTGTTTAGAGAAATACCAATATGAATATCTTGAAGTGTTCAAGAATATCATAAATGAAGTAAAAATTTGGTAAAGTGTTACTTCTTGATAAGATCAATGAATGAAATACTTGAACCAATTGTTTGAAACCTTGTGAGTGATTATGATAGTGTATCATAGTAAACTCATGATTAAGGCATGGTGATGACTAAATTAAAAGGAGTCATACTCTAAGGAGTTAGAGGATGATTATCAAATAACTAAGTTCTTCTTAAATAAAGAATACCCCACACTAATAAAAGACATTAAGAATCACATAGAGTTGTGAGTTCTTATATCCTTGACAGATACACCTCGATTATCTATGTGATGAGTTGGTCATATGATGAGTCAACTATCTAGATGAATATGAGGAACCGGATTTTGAGTTATGGTTTATGACCATTACATCCTAAATGACTTCCATGTGAACCATAAGGTATGATCTTGATGGTAGCACCCATTGGGATGAAATCCATAAGTGAGAATGAGTCTTAAGCATTAAGACACATGGATAACATTTTGAGAAGGATGATACTTGCTGATTGAAACTTAATGACTAAGAGATTTCATATACAAATACTAAAATCGCATTCCTATGAGGAATAAAACAAGGATGTGTACGTGACACAACCTATAAGGTTTTTGAATCCATTAATGCAGATGAAGTCTATAAGTTACAATGGACTAATCAATGTGATTGATTGAGCACAAGCAACTCAGAGCTGGGATCTTTACTTTGATAATATAGTCAAAGGGTTTGACTGATATGTCAAAGATAAAGAAGAGATCTGTGATTTAGTGGGAGCGTGTTCACATTCCACATGTTGATGTGAAATGGAAATATTCTAGAATGGAAATCCAAAGTGGAAATTATCTTTAAGGAAGATAGAGACATTTCCTATGTGATAGGAATAGAGATCTATAGAGATAGTTCTCGAAAACCTCTTGACCTGAAAAGAAAGAGAATACATTGTTAATCTACACGAAAGGGTTCAGTGTGCATAGATTCACTGGGAGAAAAATTGTCCATATTGCATGGAGTTAGTATCCCAAGGCCAAGTGTACAATTCTTATGAAGAATGGGAATGCTAAGAATAGATATGGATCTATCATGTATGTAATTATCCCATTATCTTGCATGTATGGACATAGCAAGAATAAAATGCATTCATCATCTTGTATGTAGGACATGACAATATGATGTGCTCATCCTGATAACTCGTATGTGGGACATGACGAGTGGATGTCTGTCTAGTTCTAGTAAGGGTTACTGGAATACCATAAGAACTTGATAAGTACTAGTGCTATGGAAATAAGGAAGGGTTCACTGTAAGGAGTTACACTGATGCAAACTTCCGAAAAGGATAGAAAATTAATCGCAAAATATATATGGTATATATAAAAGTGAATGTTTGTTGAATAATGGAAACATTCCAATAAAGTTGTTTTAAAAGAAAATGTCAAGTATACGTGTGTTAGAGAACATTAGTGGATACTGTATGGATCTGGAAATTCATGAAATGAACTTATAGATATTTCGGTCATTGATGACAAGTTAGGAGCGCTTGGTCATGCAATGTGGCTAAAGGTTAGCAAATGAATACTAGATTGCATATTACAATAACTCCATCTCATACGTGTGACGTACAACGAAGAGATGAGAGACATGCAGTTAATACCGACTTTGGCAAGGTATTGCAATGACTCACTATGTTAGCACTAGAGCACAGTAACATGTGGGGCATGTTTGAAGATCACTATGAATATGATTCAAGGGTGATTGGCTCACAATGCAAGTGGGAGTCTGTTGGTATGTATGCCCTGAGAGCCAATCATGTGATGATCGGTGGGATACATTGAGATTGATTTGATAAGCATCAAAGGCAAACTTCCAATTCTTTCTAGTTCAGTCATATGAGATAATGACATAACATATTGAATGTCTAAAGAATGACAATACTCAATGATGTATGCTTTCAGGTTGAGGACCTGAACGATGAGATCATACAGATTCTAAGAGTTTGTACATTCTCATTATGTCCCTAGTCGGATGTCATTGTGGAAGGTAGATAGACAACAATGACACACAAGACTAGATTGTGGTATTGGTTGATGACAGAATCTCGTTAGTCATGATATGGAGATATCAAACCAAACACATAGGTACTTGTTAGAGAAAAAGTGTACCAGACAAACCCACCGTGAGTTTGACACATGGGACCATGACGTAGTAGTCACAGTCAGTTCTCACAGTGATGGTGGTGAGTGTGATTCTTTGACTTGAAATCACTACACTCAACACATATCATTGGGTACACTTTGACATCATCAAATGCAATCCTGAAATGTGGGTTGTTATAAAGGTGATGATTGGGTGGCTTTGACACATGGGGCATTTGAGGGGTGAGTGATAGATATGGGATTTGTCCCTCCTGAGGGAGTTTGATATCCATGGCCACTTGATGAGTAGGATTTAGATAGGCGTGCATGCATGTGTGAATCAGTATGTGATATTAATGTCATACATATCTCTTCCAAACTAATCTGAGATCAAAAAGTGAATGAACGTTGAAAGGATGACTGTTCCATGCCTTGAGTTCATTCGGGATATCAATGAGAAAGGAATTATACATTTGCTGTAACACCATTCACGGATTGTAGGATTGAAAGTTGTTCTCCAACTTTCCTTTTCACTTGGGTAGCACTGATGTGCGACTAGGCACCGCTCTTTGCTTGTGAAGTCATAAGCGTTATGGACTTTCACTACCAACGTGAAATGAACCTGCAGGGTCACACACATAGGATTGAACCTCGAAGAGGAGTTTATCCACAAATGATGTTTAGATTGATTACTAAAGGAGTTTAGTAGTTTAATTAAACACTCAATCAATTAATAGCTCAATATCATAGTGTTCAAGGTATTGAACCAATTGATTAGAGTATCAGATTGATTGAAACTACGATTGACTGATTTTGCATAGTCTGCTGCCCCAACCGATCAGCTCATGGGATGAATCGATCGACTCAGGTTGGTGAACTGATCGGCTCAACTGGTGAGATGATCGGCTCATGTGTCATGAAATGATCAGCTCAATTGTTCAACCGGTCGATTCATGTGACCAAGCGAGATCGTTTGGAAGACTATTTTGCAAATACAATTTGTTTCACTTCTACAAATTCGATTTGGACAAGGATTAATATTTGATTAATCAGAAATAAATAAGAAAGTCAATTGGAGTTGGACCAGGACCATGAACCGATCGGCTCAGTAGTGAACCGATCATCTCAGGTGTCCCAACCGATCGGTTCAGGTGTGAATCGATCGGCTCAGGTCCCCAACCAATCAGTTCATGCTTGAAACGATCGGTTCAGGTGGCGCAGTTGGTTGTTTTGTGGAAAATCTCGAACCCTTCTACTCCTGTTTAATCCCGCATTACCCGGGGTAGAGAACCCTGTCACATGACCCTCCTATATATTGGGGTATTGGGGGCTTCTCAGGAACAACAACTCTGAACACCAGTTGCTCTGCAAAGTTGTCGTTCTCTCTGGTTGTGGAAACCTAGAGAGCCCGAGCAAGTGCTACTCGATAAGGGAGGCACATCAAGGGAAAGACAAGTGCAGAAAAGCAACTGGTTGTAGGAGAGTGTGTTGGTGACTAGTACGCCGACATGAGGGTGTGACTCCTTCCGATTCCTTGTGGGACAAGGAGATCGGAGTTCCAGGTGGTCTGTGTAGACTACTTCAGAGGCGGGAGACTTCTACCGCTCGGAGGATAACTGTCAATCCCGACAGTCCCGGTGAGATCAAGAGCTGCACAAACACTGTCCAAGACCAGAGGTGAAGACTGTGCAAGCCGCGAGGTAACGCCTCCGAGTAAGCCTCAGGACAATGTATGCCTCTACAAACCATCCTTCCTATTGTATAAACGTTGACACGATTCCTTTTTCTGGGTCTGGGAGGAGAAAATTTTTGTTTTCGCTGCCTTCTCTGCCTCCCCTATAACCCAACAGTGTATAGTATACATGTAACGAGACCTACCAAGATTATGAGTGTGAAGAATATTCCTCTTAGTTTGTATTGGTCCTTACCACTTTTCTTAGTTAATCACATGGAGTCAGGCCTCTATAGTTTAGTCGACCAGCCACCGCACCCCACACGATGTCTTGAAGTCAATAGCTCTCAAGCTATCAACATATCATTGTACAACCCATATATAACTAAATACGTAATTGGAAAAATTAACATTTATTTTGTATAAAAAAGGGAAATAGAAATAAGTACTCACTCATAAAGATTATGACAGAAGGAGAAATCAAGATATTCTTTTCCATTATGACCACTGTAAGGACTATCCTACATGTTCAACATTAAGATGTTGTAAGAGTAAATTCACCTTGTTCTAACAAATATCTCAATCAAAACACATGCACAACTCAAGAAAAAAAGACAGGAAAATTTTTCTTTTTTGTTATAACTTAAAAATCAAATGTCACAATCCACTAGATACTAGTCTGATTGCTTTGACTAACATTAATATTTGACATGTACGATGTTGACACCAACCAATTACTTCATTATCACTAGATGTATCGCTCCAGCATGGTTCCTAGGAGAGAGGGTTGAGGAGTAGCCTTGATTTCAAATATGTGTCTAGTTATATCATTAATAGTAAATGACTTACGCACCCTAGAAGCCTTGATTACAAATATGTGTCTACTCATATCATCAATGGTAAATGACATACCCACCCATATGAATAAGTCAACAATTAATTCATATATCAGTTGGAAATGTAGCCTCATCTTGAGATGAGTTGGTCTATAGATATAGATTTTTTCACAACTAGCACCATTATTTGGGATCTCTTTGCACAAATATGTATTCAAGAAATGAGGATTGAATCATGCTAATGTGCCAAAAAAGAAAACCAAATCTGATTCATACCCCAATCCAAATAGGGAATATGCAATCTTGATGTGGAATTTTGACCATTGATCAAGATGCGGCTACACCACAATCAAAGTTTCAAACAAAATTACTTTTCATATGTCAAACTTTTTGACCATGGTTTATTTACATGTAGTGCACAAAAGCGCAATTACAAATTATCAATCAATTTAAAGATATCTATACAACCTATATATTCTATAACAAAATACATAATCAAAGTAATTTAAAGTTTATTGCATATCATAAAATTCATAAAAATTATTGTCTAAAGCAAATTCAACAATCAACTTTGCTGATAGACCATTATAGGGACAATCTTGTGATTTTTCAAGTGGAAATATGGCCATTAATCAAAATGTGATTATATATTAGTTAAATAATCAAATCTAATTATTTTCTATGCAACAACTTTTTTACCATATGTTTGTTTTAGAAGTGATGGACACACAAAAATCCAACAAAGAAATTAATTACGTATTATAGATCAACTTAAAATAAGAAGATGTATAATACGTGTCATAACTGAGTTTTAAGTAGCAACTTAAAGATAAGAAGATGAGTATCAGATTTTATTTGAATTTTTTGACATCCCAATCATATAATACTAGGCATAAACCCGTGCTATGCATAGGTTGCCTTAGTAGAATACAATCAATAATTTATAGATTTAACTTAAAAAATAAAAAAAATATGTACAATACATATATAATAAGACTTCTCATACACACGGGGACCAATATGTAATTTCAAAAAATAATAGAAAAAATTGCACCCAACCTCGTCCACAAGTTTTCCTATATAGTATAGATGTCTCTCTTAATATAATTTTAAAAATTAAAGACAAAAGTGCGGTGTACACACACATGGTCCATTGTGTAATTTCAAAAAATAATGGAGAAAATTGCAGCCAACCCCTTCCATTGAGCTATCCTATATAGTATAGGCCCGAACTAATCCGGTTCACATCTGAATCATGTAAGGGCTACGAGACCGTTACTTACCTAGCGGATCCGCTATTTCGTCAAAGCAAAATTGAAGTGAGCTCAGATCCGCTAATTTCGTCAGGAGTCTGACAACGCCGCCAAACCTTGACAGCAGGCGCGGATGGTAATCATCACTGCTCGGGAAATGCGCACCACTCCCAGACTTTAAAGTATGCTCGACTTCCGTAGGCCGTCAGTATGGGACTAAACAGATATGTGCGCAGCAAACTTCAGAAGCAAATTATCGGTAGTAAACTACTCGGCTTATCTGCAAACTTAACAATACGATCATAGTTCGTAGCGGACGATTTTGGGGGTGGCCAATCCTTTGTCCATGAATACCAACATTTGTAACAATTTAAACACGACTTTAACCAAGTAATTGCATGTAGGGATGGCAATGATGCTATCAAAAATCATA
The DNA here is from genome assembly GCA_963693085.1 of Alisma plantago-aquatica. Lineage (NCBI taxonomy): Eukaryota > Viridiplantae > Streptophyta > Magnoliopsida > Alismatales > Alismataceae > Alisma > Alisma plantago-aquatica. The sequence goes on along the minus strand of OY856412.1, from coordinate 426,198,568 downwards.
TCTGTAGATATCCACACTTCATTTTATACGACATAGACACAACAAATGATTTCAATGTGAATATGATTATAAATTTTAAAAATTGTTATGGTGTTGTGTAGTTATGTTTTTAAAGAAAAAAATATATTATTAAAATTATGCAGCAGAAATTTTACTTTAAATATATATAAATATATGTGGAATATTATTATGATCATATCATTTGTTGCAGTTCTTAAATAAATAATTTGAACTCTATGTTTAAATGGTATTTAATGGATAGAGAAGTAGGGTCTTTTACCTTTTTTGTAATTATTGCACACATAATTATCCTTTTTGAATAATTAGTAAACATACATGTATCAGTTGTATGTGAAAATATAACCAAATATATTTTATTTTTATATATTTTGCACTCAGTATCTAGATGTGCATTTTTACAAATTTATATAGTCATTTGTATAATGGTGATCGAGATAATTGGGGTTAGAAATCATCTAATATATTACAGTTGTACACTCACTACTACTAAAGCCTTATATGAGTAGACACATCTAATTTCTAGAAAATTTCACAATAAACAACATTTGTAGTTCCTACAGTTGATCTGTGGCAAAAGCAGACTTGTATGTAGTAGAACACTGGCAGAGGTGAAGATGGCTGGCTAAAAGAGCTTGTAATTTTTAATCCTCACAAGCTGGGAACATATCATATTTTACCATTTACAACATGAGTTTTTGGTATTTTAGCAGCTTCAATGTGACAGTCGTAATTGTCATTGACGTTGTGAATTTTTGATATTCTAAAATAGTTGTTCAAACTAGGCTTAACAAGTAACCTGATTGTTTTCTCCTGCTTGGCTAGAAATTGAGATTCTAAAATTCAGACTGGATTAGTCGGGGCTACTTCAGATATCTACATTCATCTGATTTGGATTGTAGAAAATGCAGACCAGATTTAAACTCATTGTTGTTTGATTCTATTGGTTAGATATTGATATCAATTTGACTATATTTTTTTTAGATATCATTCACATATTTTGATTAGCAAAAAATATAATAATAATGATTAGAAAACTAAATATTTACTTTAAATCTACAAACATAATATTTATATAAGCTTTTTTAGGAAAAAATAGGTGAATGAAGATACATAATATTTTTGAAGTAGTCTAATGATATTTTTTCACATGAAAACAAATTACTATGAATGTCATAGTAAACTACTTGGATTCCATCATGAACTCATTCGGTGTGCCCTTCTTTCTACCTCCATGTCCCTCCTCCAAAGTTGCTACCGCTTATATTGTTGTACATACACTAAAATTAAGACCTAAGATGACTTGAGTATGAAAACCAACAACCTCCAACTGATGTTGAGCCTTATCTTAGGTCATCAATGAAGCAAAAGCATATACCATCCATTATGGGTTAGTCTGTCAAACACTCAATTGTAATATCTTTGACATGAGAAGCGGATGGGTCAACATGGTTCAACATAATATGTTACACCCCGATCTCACAATTACCACTAATCATGAGATTATGGCATAAATTGAGGATTTAACGTAATACAAAGATCACCCTTAACTTTTTATTCTTTTTCAACTCTTTATTTTCTCGCATCCAATCACATAAACAAACTTTACAAGAGAATTAAACTTTTATTTCTCTAATATGATCTCAACATTAATGATACACATCCATACATTCATTATGTTTCTCACACTTCCATGTACATACAACATGACAATCATTTGCATTCTCTCTTATTAAGGAAATAAACTTACAAAATATCATTTACAACTCTCTCACATCTATATAAGGACCTAGAGTGACAGGGACCGACTGAACTTAACTATACTCAGACTCAACTCTTGTGGCAGATCTACTCTGATGCAATGATATCTTCAATCCCCACAATTTCCCTAAAAATTTTGAGTAGAGGGGTGAGCCTACTCGCTCAGTGAATGAGTAAAACAATAATACAGTCTAAAGTATTGAATCAAACATTTATCATTCTTGGATAATTGAAATAAAACAAGATAGTAATTTCAAATTAAAATACTAGATATTCAAAAACTTACTAATAACATTGAAGCCTACATCATTAGAAATAAACAATTATGGAAATATAATCCTCACTAGATTCAATATTACATTTAAAGAACAACTACTGAGAAATTGTACTCAAATCTTTCTCAACCTTTATTACTTATAAGAAACTCTAACAAAAACTTATATTATCATATTTTAGCTTATGCCCTGATCATATGTAGTGTACTCTACATATGAAGAATCGTAACGAAATACGATCTCACCATACAAGACTTAGCTTACACACCCGGGATGCTAAGCCTGACTACATCGCTGGTATGTAATAGGAAAATGACTCTCTGGCCTAGGCACACCTATGGGCCATAAAACTGGACTCCTCCTCTGACCTGAGCACACAGGCGGAGAGTCAAGCCACCTATTGGCTTTTCTATACTCTAGTGCCACCAGGATCTCTGGTTGATGTTGGACACTACATACAATATTTTTAAGGAGACTTTCACTAGGGCTTCGTCCCCCGTACCACCTGGTAGTACGATCCGACCCCCGTATACTAGACACTGCCAGGGTTAGTTCATTTCATCCCTATGGCGCAGACCTCTCATAGGGAATCTACGGTGTTCAGGGCTACTATTATTACTATAACTTTGATTATATCTTTCTCTTAGACTAATCTCTTTTAACTCTATATATTAATGACTACTTAGACTATTGAATTGAAATCACTGATGTACTGAACTGAATGCTTAATATATTGTTTACCCCTTTCTTAGGGTTTCTCATTACTCATGCACATATAGCACTTCTCATGTATTCAAACATATATCATGTGTACTAATATAAATATTCTCATTCAACATTTCTCACATTTATGCATGGCATCGATATCATACATATCTAGGGCATGTCATATCTCTACTTGCAATAGCATAACAACATATGCATTTCATGACAAGTATTTGAGTTAGAAAATCCGAATCTCATAAAAAAAGCATATATGCATATAAGATAATATACAGATAAAATCCCACAATGTCACATGAATCATTTCAATCAGCCATTTACTACTAAATTAGATATGTATACTTGTAAAAGCATACTAGATTGGGTTTCCATCCTTGATTACTTGCTATTCACATGATATGTATTGTGAAAATCAGAAACTCTATTTTTCCATATATCAAATGAAAGAGATCAAACATGTAGAATTATATGCACTTGGAACATAAGTAATATCATATAAATATAAATCCGAATTTCAGCTATAATGTTGTTCAAGCACCCGAATAACTTGAAAATTCAGATCTTTAGAAGATTCTCAATAAACTTCTTAATTTTTTAGTATTCAAGATACATGGATATCTATATCCATGTCATCATATAAACATTTTCAGATCATAGTTGGAATATGAATTGAAGTCTATAAACTGAATTCAAGAACAATTCTTTTCATTTATTATCATCTAAGGAGAAATTGAGAATATAAATTAAAACCATATAATTGAGTAAAATTGACTGAAATATTCTTTTACCCACTCACCCTAAGCTGTAAAACAACTTAAAAATGTATCCCATATCTAAAAATCTTGATTCCGTATCAAAACCCTAGCAATCGCCACTTTCTTCTTCCTTTCAACTTGGAAACCCTAGAATTGAAGATTAGGAGAGAAAGAGTGAGAAAAGGACTTGATTTGATATGATTTTGAATCCAATCAGGGGAGGGATTGAATCTTGACATCTGAGAGAAGATTCACCATGAAACTATATCCAAAGAAGCTAAACTTACATCATTTCATCATTTCTCAGACCGCAAAACCCTAGGTCAGCATTTCCATCACTTTCTCCTCTCAAACCCTAACTCTCCCTCTCTCTCTAGGATTTTGTTTCTCTAGAATGAGTCACGAATTATGAGAGCTACTTGTGTGTTAGGTTGACCATATAGAGTAATTGAGCTTCTTGGGTGAGTTGCACATTGACCCCTCACTAAACTTTTTCTTATTTCGACATATTTTTCTGTCATAAAAAAGTTATTGTAATTCATGTATTTTCGATATCAAAACTTCTCCAAAAATTATGAAAATTTTTAATGTGATTTTTAATTGAGTTGTAAATATTCAATTAAAATTTTTGATCATTCTAAGCTACCATTAAATAAGTAAAAATAGATCAGTGCACTGCTATCCAAAAATCTGCAGATCAGTCAGTTGAAGAGAAAATGCCCCAGAACGGCCATGCTAGCTGCCACGGCCGTGCTAATATGAACCCAACATGGCCGTGCTGCCTACCACAACCATGGTGCATTGGTTTCATTAGATTTTAGTATAAAATTTGGTCAATAGTTTAATTCTTTCAAAATGGCCGTGTGGCCTAGAATGCCCATGCCACCATTTCACCCACCACGACCGTGCTATCCTAGCCTTCAACTACCATTTTCATTCTCCTTTGCATACCTCTCTCATTCCTCCCCAACATGGGCCTATTTGGTGAAAACCCTAATTTCAATCGACTAGGGTTTATATTTTCTCAAACCCTAATTATACAAAGAGATAACATACTTGGGGTTCTCATTAGGTTTAACATATCATGATTGAGATATCATCAATAATCATGTTTAAGTAATTATCAATCTAGTAAAGCATGTAATCATCCACATAAACCCTAACTTACTGATTAAGCTCAGATACGGTCATAACAATCCCCCCCTAAAAAGGTTTCACCCCCGAAACGTAAATATGCAAGCAAAGTACTTTCAAGGTTTATTTTAAGCTTATGAAATCTTACATGTCATTATATTCTTGTATTTCATATTTGAATGCACTTTTCAACATTAAGTCCTTTATTTCTTTTATAATCACAACATGTCTAAAACAGTTCCCAATGATATCCAACAAATTCTCTATGCCAGAATCAATCATAGGATAGAGAGAGAAACAACCGTTTCAATATTTTCATACTTTTGAGATGTTCCCTCAAGATTGATAATCTGATCCAAATATCTCAATCTATACGGCTCAATATATACTATTCTTCTGTGTTACCTCTAAGTCACAAAAGAGAGTTCACCATGTTGTTTTGAATTTTTACTATTGTTCTACTCAAATAGCAAAACAACCTTGAGTTGGAAGACTAGATTCAACAATAATTGTACAATACTACTCACGACATCCCCATTGCATCATGGATGCATAAGGTGAAGCATTACCATCACATTCCATATTATTCTCAAGTATGAACCCACACATAATTCAAGGTGTAACCATCAGGTTATAGCATACTAGGGTTTTAACAACAGTAACAAAGTACTCCATGATTGTATTAGTCATTGAAGGACTATTCAAACCCAATTACCATCACTTAGTTATATTAAAGCTAGGTATAACAAGCTATACCTCATTAGGGTTACATATCAATACAATATGGTTATCATCCCTTCTATTCATATGAGTGAATAGGTAAGATTACCTTATTCAGAGTAACCCTTCATTTGTTCCATCATCATTCAACCCATATCACCATACCACAATTGTATAGTACTAAGATGGGTTACTGGTATGAATGAATTAAACTATCAGCCACCTTTAATTAACATATTGCTTGCACATGTACAACTGAAATCATATGTAAAACCAATTTACATCCCTTATTATACCTTCAACAAATTATACTTCTAAAAACAAATTCACATATTACTAAAAGCCATTGTTTTCTCTCATCTCTCTCCTCATTCACTACTACTTACTTTTTTCTACTTATCCTTCTCATTTTAATCATGTAGATTAAACATTCCTAAAATTGAAACACACAAGGTACAAATAGATTATTCATCATTCTTTCTATCACTGTAAGAATTTATCTCATATCGCACTTCACTCATATTGTATTTCTCCTTTTGTTCAAAACACACTTGTTACATTTCAAATTTATATCTTACTCTTTGCTCCACATCATTTCCATATTGTTTATCTACCTTTTAGATTATCTACCTTTAAACCCTGGGTTACTATCAGTGCTAGTTTACTTCTCATAGTGCAAATCTCATGATATTGTTTTATAGAGATGCTAGTATTCAAGTTCAAATCACTAGTGACATCCCTTGAACTACTATAACTCTAAACATTCTAGGGTTTGGTCCTTACCAGTAGCATGACGTTACTGTGATGTGACTTTACTCTCTTAATGTGAAATTCAAACTTTGGATCTCACAAGTTTTACTAAAGTCTTCTTTATCTTATCGATTGAATTTCCTTTCTCTTACTTGGCCATTCAGATAGATTACATTCTCAATTACCCTGCTAGGGTTTCATCATCATATTGTGTGTCATTATTACATTCACTAGATGTCTCTACCACGGTGGTTATGCATCATATATGATTCATTTTCTTATCACTTCATTCCCACATTGCTCTCGTTAAGGAATATATGAAAGAGAAGATGATTTTGAGACTTAGAATTCTTATCTTCAAACATTCATTAATACATTTCTCATACGTAGGTTTAATTAATTATCAACAAGGATACTTGACTAATTAGCACTTTCTTGAATCTCACAACCTCTTTCTTTTATAATCTATATTACTCCATTATGTTTCAAACCCTTCCTTTCTTTCCATAATCCCCTTACCATATACTACTATTCCACATGTCATCTTTAACTTCTACTTTTCTCTTATGATCATGTTTCTTCTTTTATGTGTATGATCATGTATACCATGTTGCATATATTTCTTTTTATCCTTCTACTAATGTGAAGTTGAAATTCTAAATCAATAATCTCTCTACTAGTTTCACCTCATGTTTAATACATTACATATCCTTCATTTTAAATCAAACGACTGATGCATGGGTGAAACATAGTTTCTCTTTCAATCAAGTTTTTGTTTTCCTTCCTAAATATAGTCTACCATTGTATGACTTATTCATTTGTTTAGCTACACTTTTGTTCTTCTTTTAGAAAGTAGTTTTCTATTCTATAGAGACTTAGAACCCCAAAGGTAGTAAGGATGGATGTATTAAACTTTATAATAAAGGTATACATTCCATACTCTCAATTATATCATGTAACCCTCATTCCTTAATCAAGCTCATTGTTTCCAACATTTCTATTTGTTTTAACTTAGTTTCTTATCCTAGTCTTATGATTTATATGTTCATCTAATTCTATTTACTTTAACTCTTCTGAAGACTCTTCACTTATATTTACTTATTGTCTACTTAACTCTTTTCTTCTATTTCCCTTTGCTTTGGAGTACATAAAACATTGTACTCGATTATATAGTCCATTCCTCATGATTGATTCTGACTATCTTGGCCCTTACATACTTTTCTCATTTTTTTCATATTTCATATTTAAAGTTCATAAAATACTAATAATTAAACTTAATCCGAACCTTATGTCGTGTTCCTTTATTCCCAATTAAGGGTTTCTCATATGAGGCCCCAAAGTTGGATCTCAGATATTAGTTCCAAGAAATTCTTAGCTATTCTAATCTTTCCCATATGTTTCAACATCTTAGTGTATGTACACTATCACTATGATGTGGGTCCAATCTATCCAGAGTCTACTCTTATTATATTTTCAATAGGAGTCATTAGATCCCAATAACGCACCCTACCAGCCGGACCAGGCCGAACCTGCAGTCCTGAAGCTAACAACTACTCAAGATTAGCCAACTCCTATTAATCTCAAACATGTGGAAAGAATATCCACTTAGGGAAAACTCATTTAAACATAACTTCTGGTCTACTTGATACAAAGAATATAAACAATAACTGAATCACTTCATGATACACAACAATAATAAAGAACCATATATATTCTACAAACTGATAATATGAATTCATATATAAGAGCATTTCTATTAATCTCCAATCAGAGAAGCAATATAAAGAAAGAGTTGTAGCACATTCTATCTTTAAGATCTCACTCCTTCATTACTTTTTGGTCTCCTAAACCTAATATTTATAGGGTTTCTCTCTAGCCCATCCTTCCTCTGCATACCTGGCCAAGGCATCTAGAGAAGAATAGACAGTGTAGCTTGATACTAGTCAATCTAAGTATTCTAATATCGGGCCATGATATCTAAATACTCAGACCTCCCAGAGCTGTTCACACATCACCTCTAAACTGCCACACTTATAACTCTGACTTTCTATCCTAATGGTCCCTGAAAACTCAGCCTAAGCTCTGATACCAAGTTGTTACACCCCGATCTCATAATTACCACTAATCATGAGATTAGGGCATAAATTGAGGTTTTAACATAATACAAAGACCACCCTTAACTTTTTCTTCTTTTTCAACTCTTTGTTTTCCCGCATCCAATCACATAAACAAACTTTACAAGAGAATTAAACTTTTATTTCTCTAATATGATCTCAACATTAATAATACACATCCATACATTCATTATGTTTCTCACACTTCTATGTACATACTACATGACAATCATTTACATTCTCTCTTATTAAGGAAACAAACATACAAAACATCAATTACAACTCTCTCACATCTATACAAGGACCTAGAGTGACAGGGACCGACTGAACTTAACTATACTCAGACTTAACTCTTGTGGCAGACCTACTCTGATGCAATGATATCTTCAATCCCCACAGTTTCCCTAAAAATTTTGAGTAGAGGGGTGAGCTTACTCATTCAGTGAATGAGTAAAACAATAATGTAGTCTAAAGTACTGAATCAGACATTTATCATTCTTGGATAATTGAAATAAAACAAGATAGTAATTTCAAATTAAAAGACTAGATATTCAAAAACTTACTAATAACATTGAAGCCTACATCATTAGAAATAAACAAGTATAGAAATATAATCCTGACTAGATTCAATATTACATTTAAAAAACAACTGCTGTGAAACTCTACTCAAATCTTTCTTAACCTTTCTTACTTATAAGAAACTCTAAAAAAACTTATATTATCATATTTTAGCTTATGCCCTGATCATATGCAGTGTACTCTACATATGAAGAATCATAACAAAATACGATCTCACCGTACAAGACTTAGCTGACACACCCGGGATGCTAAGCCTGACTACATCGCTGGTCTACAATAGGAACATGGCTCTCTGGCCACACCTATGGGCTGTAAAACTGGACTCCTTCTCTGACCTGAGCACATAGGCAGAGAGTCAAGCCACCTATTGGCTTTTCTATACTCTAGTGCCACCAGGATCTCTGGTTGATGTTGGACACTACATACTGTATTTTTAAGGAGACTTCCACTAGGGCTTCGTCCCCCATACCACCTGTTAGTACGATCCGAACCCCGTATATTGGACACTTACAGGGTTAGGTCATTTCATCCCTACGACGCAGACCTCTCATAGGGAATCTACGGTGTTCCAGGCTACTATTATTAGTGTAACTTTGATTATATCTTTCTCTTAGACTGATCTCTTTTAACTCTGTCTATTAATGACTACTCAGACTATTGAATTGAAATCACTGATGATACTGAACTGAATGCTTAACATATTGTTTACCCCTTTCTTAGGGTTTCTCCTTACTCATGCACATATAGCACTTCTCATGTATTCAAACATATATCATGTCTACTAATATAAATATTCTCATTCAACATTTCACACATTTATGCATGGCATCGATATCATACCTATCTAGGGCATGTCATATCTCCACTTGTAATAGCATAACAACATATGCATTTCATGACAAGTATTTGAGTTAGAAAATCTGAATCTCATAAACAAAGCATATATGCATATAAGATAATATTCAGATAAAATCCCACAATATCACATGAATCATTTCAATCAGCCATTTACTACTAAATTAGATATGTATACTTGTAAAAGCATACTAGATTGGGTTTCCATCCTTGATTACTTGCTATTCACAAGATATGTATTGTGAAAATAAAAAACTCTATTTGTACATATATCAAATCAAAGAGATCAAACATGTAGAATTATATGCACTAGGAACATAAGTAAGATCATATAAACATAAATATGAATTTTAGCTATAATGTTGTTCAAGCACCCAAATAACTTCAAAATTTAGATCTTCGGAAGATTCTCAATAAAATTCTTAATTCTTTAGTATTCAAGATACATGGATATCTATATCCATGTCATCATATAAACATTTTCAGATCATAGTTGGAACATGAATTGAAGTATTCTATAAATTGAATTCAAGAACAGTTCTTTTCATTTGTTGTCATCTAGGGAGAAATCGAGAATATAAATTAGAACCATCTAATTGAGTAAAATTGACTAAAATATTCTTTTACCCACTCACCCTAAGCTGTAAAACATCTTAAAAACGTATCCCATATCTGAAAATCTTGAATTTGTACCAAACCCTAGCAATCGCCACTTTCTTCTTCCTTTCAACTCGGAAACCCTAGACTTGAAGATTAGGAGAGAAAGAGTGAGAGACGGAGTTGATTTGATATGGTTTTGAATCCAATCAGGGGAGGGATGGTATCTTGACATCTGAGAGAAGATTCGCCATGAAACTATATCAAAAGAAGCTAAACTTACATGATTTCATCATTCCTCGGACCGTAAAACCCTAGGTCTGCATTTCCATCACTTTCTCCTCTCAAACCCTAACTCTCCCTCTCTCTCTAGGATTTCATTTCTCTAGAATGAATCATGAATTATGAAAGATACTAGTGTGTTAGGTTGACCATATAGAGAAATTGAGCTGCTTGGGTGAATTGCACATTGACCCCTCACTAAAAGTTTTCTTATTTCAGTAGGTTTTTCTATCATAAAAAAGTTACTGTAATTCGTGTATTTCAGAGATAAAAAATTCTCCAAAAATTATGAAATTTTACCATGTAGTTTTTAATTGAGTTATAAAGCTTTAGATAAAATTTTAGATCATTCTAGCTACCATTAAATAACTAAAAATATAGCAGTGCACTGCTATCCAAAAATGTACAAAACAGTCGGTTGAAGAGAAAATGCTCCAGAATGGCCATGCTAGCTGCCACGATTGTGCTAAGATGGACCCAACATAGTTGTGCTGCCTACCACAACCATGGTGTATTGGTTTCATTAGATTTGAGTATAAAAGTTGGTCAATAGTTCAATTCTTTCAAAATGGCCGTGTGGCCTAGAATGCCCGTGCCACCATCGTCCCACCACAGTCGTGCTACCCACCACGGTCGTGCTATCCTAGCCTTCAACTACCATTTTCATTCTCCTTTCCATACCTCTCTCATTCCTCCCCAACATGGGCCTATTTGGTGAAAACCCTGATTTCAACCGACTAGGGTTTATATTTTCTCAAACCCTAATTATACAAAGAGATGGCATACTTGGGGTTCTCATTAGGTTTAACATATCATGATTGAGATATCATCATTAATCATGTTTAAGTAATTATCAATCTAGTAAAGCATGTAATCATCCACATAAACCCTAACTTACTGATTAAGCTCAGATATAGTCATAACATAATAGGTATGAGAGAAGTGCATTTCAGAAACTATGAGCATATCATGACTTCCAATACCTCTACAACATTGTTAAGTTTAATGAAGTTCCACAATAAACATTGTACTCACATGGATAGTTGTCCCTCAAGGACACTTCTCTTGCATGGAACAACTCTCTTAAGCTAGACATCATTGAGAATTGGGAATAATTTTTTGACCTTTTCTACCAATGAGAACATCCCAATCTTTTATATTGATATCTTCAACTAGGAAAAATATGGGAACCTATACAAGGTATGTCAAAATATTCAAAAGTACAAAAAACTTTACCCTCATAATGGAATTAACCCTATCTAAATAATGCATTTTTAGTGGTCTATGTTGGGTTTTGTGGAGGAAACATGCACGATGGAAGCAACAAAAATAAATTTCCACGCAACCCAAAACATAATCTCGTCGACAATAGCGTATTTAGAAAGAGTGTTCCCAGGATATACCTTATTGCGGAGTATGTTTGGCGATGTCCCACTGCACGATGGTGTGCAACGCTACTGGCCTACACAGACGATACTTCTCTCTCATTTGTTGAGTGCGTAGTAGGGAGATTCAGCAACACTCCTTTTGTGCGATGATGTACGTCACTCGTAGCGTGTATGGATGGTCGTTGACGTCCTCCGAACCTAGGCGTCTCAGCATCTGCGTCTCTACTTCATCCACACAGATGGAATGAAACTCCATGTCATGCTTCATAAACCGGCGGGAAGGAGTAGCCTCTATGCGGCGACGTGCTAGCGTCACGATGCTATCTTTTATCTCATGAGGACGGTGATGTCTAGGGTTTACGTACATGAGCATAAACTGAAAAGCCTCTCTCAATACCTTGTAAAGATATCGACCGTCATGCCCTTTTAAATAGGAGACGAAAGGAAATAGGGTTTCCTAAACCCATCGGTAAATAGAAAGACCACGTTAATTAAAATGCTCGTGGGTTAATTAAAATATTTTAGAATTAATTAATTAACTAACCAAATAATCATATTAATTGATTAATTAATATTAGGCTCCATGCAATCGTTCGAGATGGCTCTATGGGCATATATACTAACAAACTCCCACTTGCACTTAGAGCCAATCACTCCAATTAATTGGCTCAAACATTTTAATATATTTTAATATTATTTTAATGGATTACATAAACATTTTAGTAATCAATGTGATTCAGAGTAATTCCAATCAAATCTACAATTATACTCCTATTCCAACACATCCTATGTGTGTGACCCGGTAGGCTCCAAATTACGTTGACAGTGATATCCATAATCATATTATGATTCACAAGCAATGATTGGTATCTAGCAAGACTTCATTACCACCCAAGTAATTGGAGAAGTTGGAGAAAAACTTAACCTATCATTCATGACTGGTGTTACAGTGATTGTATAGTTCCTTTATCACTGATATCTGGATTGAACTCGAGTCATGAAATTATTATCCCCTTCAACGTTCAATCCATATTCCCTAAACTAGAGAAGACTGTCTGAGATATATTTAAGCTCAATATCACATATTGACTCACATCAGCATGGCAATGCATTTCTCAGTTTCTCTTATCAAGTGGCCAGAATATCAAACTCCCATAGGAAGGACAAATTATATCTACATCACTCACAGTCATCCCCATGTGTCACAATGCACCCAAGCACCATCTTTATGGCAATCCTTATTCAGAACCACGGTGGATGATGTCAAAGTACACCGAACGACATGCGATAAGTGTAGTGACTTCAGGTCTAAGAACCATAATCACCACCATCATTATGAGATGTGACTCTAACTACCAATCATGGTATCCATGTGTCACTCTCAAGGTGGGTCTATCCGATACACTATTCTCTAATAAGTATCTATGTATTTGGTTTGATATCTCCATATCATGGATAATGAGATTCTTCCATCAACCAACATACATTCTAATCTTATGTGTTATTGATGTCTATGGATATTTCCACAATAACAACCGATTAGGGACAAAACAAGAATACATATTCTTAGCATACATATGATCTCACTGTTCATGTCATCAACCCGAAGACATATGTCATTGAGTATATTATTCTGTAGACATCTATAAGTTTTGTGGTCATCTCACAATATAAAACACAAACATTTAGATTGGAAACTTGCCTTTATTGATATGATCAATGTAGTATTAAAAATCATTTACATAGTATCCCATTACAATCATCAAATGATAATCTCTATGGGCATACATACCAACATATTCCCGCTTATACCTATACCCAATCACTCATGAATCTCAACCAAGTGATCGAACATGACCGTCATGTTTCTGTTGTGGAAATGCTTTTGTGAGTGGGTCAGCCACATTGCTTTATGAAGGTACTCTATAAATCTTCACATCTCCTCATTGTACGATCTCTCGTATGAGATTGAACTACCATAGAATATGTTTGGAACATTGGTGTGATCTTGGTTCTTTAGCCTATGCAATTGCTCCATTGTTGTTGCAAAATAACTCAATTGCATCACTAGTGCTTGGAACCACTTCAAGTTCAGAAATGAACTTCTTGATCCACACAGCTTCCTTTGCAGCATTAGATGCGGCAATATATTTGACCTCTATTGTAGAATCCACAACCGTCTCTTTCTTGGAACTCTTCCAGCTCACAGCTCTGTTGTTCAGGAAAAACACAAATCCAGATTGTGATCTACAGTCATCTTTGTCAGTTTGGAAGCAAGCATTGGTGTAACCCTTTACTACAAGCTCTTCCTCACCATTTTATACCAAGAATTGATCCTTAGTCATTCTCAAGTGCTTTAAGATGTTCTTTACGGCTGTCCAGTGACATTCACCTGGATCTGACTGATACAGGCTCCTCATGCTCAAATCACACGACACATCAGGACGAGTGCATAACATTGCGTACATGATAGATCCAATTGTTGATGTATTTGGAATCTTACTCATGCGCACCCGTTCATCACATGAACTAGGACATTGGGCTTTAGACATCGTAATCCCATGGGACATGGGCAAGTTACCTCTCTTAGAACCCTCCATGCTAAACCTCTTTAGCACCTTGTCAATGTATGTGCTCTGGATTAGGCCTAGAAACCTTATAAATCTATCTCTATAGATATTAATTCATAGTATATAGGATGCTTCGCTTAAATCCTTCACATAGAAGGTCTTCACACCCAACCTTTTACTATCTGAAGAGTAGGAATGACATTTCCCATCAATAGTATGTCATCCACATACAATATGAGAAATATGAATGTGCTCCCACTAACCCTTTTGTAAACACAAAGTTCATCTTCATTTTGACTAAAGCCACACTTTTTGACTACTTTGTCAAAATGTAGATTCCAGCTCCAAGATGTTTGCTTCAATACATAGATTTACCTTTGTAGCTTACTGACTTTGTTGGCTTCCTTTGGATTGATAAAACTCTCAGGTTATGTCATATACACATCCTCTAGTAAATTCCCATTAAGGAATGTTGTTTTAACATCCATACGTCAAATCTCATAGTCATGATAAGTTGCAATTGCAAGCATGATCCTGATGGATTTAACCATGGTAAGTGGTGAGAAGATCTCGTCATAATCAACACCTTGAATTTGATGGAATCCTTTTGCAACCAATCTACCTTTATAGGTTTGAACATTTCCATCCATTTCGGTCTTCTTCTTGAAGACCCACTTGCACCCTATGGGTTTTACCCCTTTGGGTTGATCCACCAAGGTCCATACCTTGTTGGTGTACATTGATTCCATCTCAGATCTCATGGCATCGAGCCATTTCTCAGATTCTGGTTCATTAGTATCTTCTAGATAGGAAGTTGGCTCATCTGCTATTCCCAATTTGTCACTATCTTGAGTTATGAGAAATCCAAATCTCTCAGGCTCAAGTTGTGTCCTACTAGACCTACAAGGTTCCTATGTTACATTTAGAACTTGAAATTCCACAACAGTTTGTGAGTCTTCATGTTCCTCATGTACCTCCTTAGGTTCTATGCTTTCTTGTTGATCTCAAACTTCTTCGAGCTCTACATTCCTCCCACTGATTCCTTTAGAAATAAATTCCTTTTCAAGGAATATAGCAGCCCTAGCAACAAACACTTTATTGTTAGTTGGTGTGTAGAAGTAGTATCCCCGAGTATCCTTGGGGTATCCAACAAAATAGCAATTTTCAGATTTAGGTCCAAGCTTTTTAGGAAATTGTTTCCTAACATAAGCTTCACACCCCCAAATATTTAACATAGACAAATTGGGATGATTCCCATTCCATATCTCATATGGTGTCTTTTGAACTGATTTAGAAGGTACACAGTTAAGTGTAAATGCTGCGGTTTCAAGAGTGTATCCCCATAATGATATTGGAAGTTCGGCTGAAGTCATCATTGATCATACCATGTCTAATAATGTACAATTCCTTCTTTCTGACACACCATTATGCTGTGGTGTACCAGGTGGAGTCCATTGTGATACAATACCATGGTCTCTTAGAAGGTCCTCAAACTCTTAGCTTAAGTATTTGCCACATCGATTTGAACGTAGTGCTTTAATACTCTTACCAAGTTGGTTCTCTACTTCATTCATGAAAGTATTGAACATTTCAAGCATTTCTGACTTGTGTTTCATAGGATATAAATAGCCATATCTACTGAGGTCATCAGTGAAGGTAATGAAGTATTGATTGCCTCCTCTAGAATTTGATCTAAAAGGTCCACATACATTAGTATGTATGAGCCCTAGAAAATCACTAGCTCTCTCACTGTGTCCAGTGAAAGGAGTCTTTGTCATCTTCCCTAATAAACATGCTCACATGTCTCTAATGATTCAAAATCAAAAGAGTCTAGATAACCATCCTTATGGAGTCTATATATGTGCTTCTTGTGTATGTGCCCAAGACGATAATGCCATAAGTATGTTTTGTTTGAGTTGTCAAGTTTTAGCCTTTTAGTATTTACGTTGTATATGCTAGTCTCAATTTCTAACAAGTAGATACCATAAGACATAGGGGCATTGCCATAAAAGATCTCATATTTAGAAATAGAAATCATACCATTCTTAATGTGAAATTCAAATCCTCTCTTGTCTATACAAGATACAGAAATAATATTTCTATTAATGGCAGGTACATAATAGCAATTCTCTAATTCTATTACAAGGCTCGTAGGCAAAGATAAACTAATAACTCCAACCTCGGTGGTAGCAACTCTTGCTCCATTAGTGACCCACAACTTGACTTGGCCCTTTCGTAAAGGCTTACTTCTTATCAGATCCTGCATATTTGAACATATGCGAGATCCACATCCAATATCCGGTATCCAGTACCCATGATGAAGAAGTATTTAACTTTATCTCAATAACGTATATACCTGAAGTGGAGATCTCTATCCCCTACTTCTTCTTCCTCAGTTCCTCCAGGTAGAGAGGACAATTTCTTTTCCAATGTCCAGCCTGGTGACAATGGTGACAACTGCCTTGTTTGGAGATCCCACCTTTAGCTTTGAGCGCATATGACTTTGGCTTCTGCCCAACATTAGAACCTTTGTTAGCCTTGCCTTTGCCTTTTGAATTTCTCATTGTCCTATTGATCATCATCACATAATTGGGCTTATCTTTCTTCATCTATCCTCAACATGTCCAACAATTCTGACAATGACCTGTGAAGATTGTTCATATTGTAGTTCATGACAAAATGACTATATGATTTAGGCAATGATTATAGAATAATTTCAGTGCCTTCTCACCATAGGAACATAGGAGACCAATGTACAAGTCCCACCTCCAAATGAGGGGGTTGTTGCACTCAATATCAACATTATCAATATTATCAATATACATGTAGTCATAATGGGCATGCAATTTATGTTTTCATATTTTTCAAAATATAGTATAGAAAAACAAAAGAGTAATCATAGGGAACAGTATCTCATCCAAGTAAATAGCCAAGTATACAGTCAAGAGATACATAAAAGTATCTTCAATACAATCAAGGAGGAGTTATATAATAGTGTACCTTTCACCGAGGATTTCGAGTACATATCAACTAGTAATAGGTCAACCCTTCAAGTTAGATCCTAAAACACAATATTTGGATCAAGGGTCAAGATCAAGCTATTTGGATATCATGTTTCAATATTCGAGATTAGGGTTACACTTTTCCTATGTCAACCTTAGGGTTGGGTCATTCACTTATAATCAACCAATATTTCAATATGTCCAACATGATTTCAAGTATCAAGTATTTTTGAGTGTGAATGACTTTCCTGGGTTTCTAGGATCCCATGTGTTAACCCTAATCTGTGATCATTATCCAAGTCATCATCAATTTCTAGATTATCATCATGGTATTTAATATAGTTGGAAATGAAGATCAGATTGATGGGTCAAAACTATACTAAGTGTTTTGCAAGATTATGATCAATATCAAGATTAATCATATTCATTATAATCAAGATTGAATCAAGTAAATAGATTAAGAATACTAATGATTCATTTTCAAGAGTATATGATTCAATTAGATTAGATCTAGGTTACAAGATAATCATTAGAGTCAGAAATTAGGTTTTCCAAGGATTAAACACCACTATTGAGCCATTTGATAAACTAAATAAGAAAGAGATCAAATATAGGGATATTAGTAAGATTCATAACAAATTGAGATCCAAAAGTATTTTTAAAAGGTTCACTAGATTTTTTTGATAAAGATTGACTATTTGTTCATCATTTTTGGAGTCCAGATGCATTTTCTATGATTAAATTGAGATCTGGGCATTTATTGTAATTTCGAGCAGAGGGGGATATAAATACCTTTAAATATGAAAAAAGGACGCCACTTAGATGCATGATGGATGGACCAGATTGATCCACATAGACGAAGCAGCTCTCTTAGTTTAGGGTCGGGTTTGATACTTCAATAGGCCAGTTCAGACATGATTTACAGGTTCACTTGTGGCTCAGTTGGTCCAATGGACCGATGGTCTTTCTCCCGGAACCATGGTTCGGGGACTCCATCTCCTCCCGAACAGACCTCGCGTGAGCTAGAAGCTCGGTGGAGGACCTCACCAGTGTAGAGGAGGTCTCATAGTAGGAGAGAGCAGGAGCGGACGTGAGCAGGCCGACCGAGCTTGCCTTTGCCTCGCGGACTCAAAGAGGGCCAGAGAAAAGGGAGAGGAGGTGAGCAGCAGGATCGCCCAAGGGGGCTGTGCAGCGGCACTGCTGCTGCAGCAAGTGGAAGAGCTAGAGCTGGTTGGGGGTGCTTAAGACTGAGAAAGAGCATGGAATGGGGGAAAATATCCTACAGAGTGATGAAGGGAGTGATATGCAAGGGTTTTTATAGCACTAGGACTAGGTTGAGGGCTAGTTTAAGATTTAGGTGCAGCCATAGCCCCCACAGTGAGAGAGGAGAGCAAAGAGCTCATTTTGGAAGTACAAGGTTGCACAAAATCTTGTCAAAATAGGGCTTGCCCAATTTGAAATTGAGAGAGGGTCGTTTTGGCTCGCTTAGAATTTCAAATAGCAGTAAAGAGCGGGAGATCGATCATCATGGTCACATTCATACCTCCCCACAATCAGTGGGAGGTTGAAGATGACACAATGGCCATCAGATCCGACCTGGATCCATGGGAGGCAGATCCAAGGGCCAAAACGCACCCCTGGTGCCTTGCCCTGGATAGCTGATGTGGAAAAACCAATTAAAAATGCAAATGAAGGGTTTTTTAGCATAAAAGTTCAAGAAATCATAGTAAATCGTAGGAATGTGCAAATGACATGAAATTTGGAACATAGATTCACAAAAATGTAGAGAACATCTAGAAAAAGTTTGAGAATCAAATGATAAAGTTTGTGGATAAATTTGATCCTTTGGACAAAGTGATGATTGAATCTAATTTGAGGTGTTATAATGTGTATAAAGATCACATCGATCACCATATTTCGAATTTGAGTCTCAACATTGATTATGAAGATAAGAAAAATAATTTGGGACCATGAGTGAGCATAAGGAGAGTGAAATTGGAATTAGTTCATATTAATGCTAAATTTCACTTTGTCACATCCTTCCCTCCTTAAAAAGGAATTTTGTCCCCAAAATTCAAAAACATCCTCAAAATTGGGACTACATAATCTACGTCTTATCCTAAAATATTGGAATTATCTGAGTTCAAAACATATCCTCAAATACTATAACATTCTCAACTATAAAATCCAAACAACGTCCTCAAAGTTTAAGTAGTACAATAATCATAATAGGATTTCCATGTTCCATATCGTAACCAAATTGCTATCAATGTCATTTATCATCGAGAAATTGAGTATTAAGGTCAATACATAATCGTTGAAAGTCATCATATGAGTCACAAATATAGAAAACATCATATTGATCACAAATTTGGAGAGATCATATTTTAGGTCAAACAAATAGGGTCCTTGAATCAAGTGTACAAGGTGACTTTCAATCCCAATATCTCAAGGTCCTAGCCTATACATTGGCCTAGGTGGAGTTATACACCCATGATTTGAGATTTCATATTTCCACAATTTCAAGACAACATCATACTTTGAATATCATGATTTTCACACTCAATATCAATGGGAGGTCCCACCCTAGTCATAATGAGAGCTAAACCCTAAGTCATTAATCGAGAGGGTCAATATAGTCATCATTTCAAAATTTCAAGATTTGGGATATTGAATCCATTAGTAATATATCTCAATATCCAAATAGTGTGATCATAGGATTTGTATCATTATTTAGATTTGATAAACATGAGTCACAATATTATATATCAGTATCAAGAGTCGAGATTTTCGGACATCAAATGTCATAGGTCCAAAATTTTGAAGCTAGGGTTTAGATTCAGATTTAGACCTTAGGGGAGATCACTCACCTGTATTCCATTTCGAGCAAAAATATTCAAGAAATATTCGATCAACATATCAAAATTTCATTATCATTGTATCCAAGTTTGATGAATGATCTAGACCTAGGTCTATCTAGGAAGTCAACCACAAGTTATAGTCAACATTGTCATATGTCAAGGTCTTTATCAAATCAATAATCAAGATTGAGTATCAACATTGGGTTTAACCTATTTAGGCTAAGGTCAACCAAACCAAATCGGGTGAAAAGGAATACTTTTCCAAACTCTAAATAATCAACCATATGAAAATTTAGAGGTAGTCATAATAGGGATGTGACCTAGGTTAGGGGAGTCATGAGTCAACTATCACTCTAATCTAGCACATTACCAACATTAGTCATTATCCATCGAGCTTATTCAAATAGGGAGAGTATCAATGATCAAAGCATGTTTTACAAGGTCATAACATCAAAATTCAAGATAATAGGGCAAAAATGTCAAGTTTTTACAAAGTCAAGGTTATATTTGCGTTCCTTTCCATTCATGATCAAGTTAGTGGTATAATTGGGAATTTAGTGCATGATTTAGGTCCATGCTCATCATGTCAAAATCGAGTTTGCAAAAGGCATCAATAGTCAATAGGAAACTGGTTTTTGCATCATAGTTATAAATTATGATTTTGTGAGTCATAAGATTAATAATTTGATGGCATAATCATGATGTGTATCAAATAGGGAAAAAGTTTGCCTAACTATGTTTGAGGTTTAGTCAATAATAGGAAACATGGGCTTAATCAAATAGGGACCTTATCAACAATAAGGTATAAATCCTTCTTATTTCACCATATCAAGATTTACCTCAACATAGAAAGCATGTAGTCTAGTTTGGCTAAATTGATTTTGCATGATATTAGGGGTCATACAAGAGTAATTGATTTCAAAATTATCATTGATCAAAATTGAATTTTCTAATTAAGGCCAGATCATGGTATCAACTTTTAAAATTTTCTAGTGATATTCGTTTTTCCCATGCATAAGCTACCCATAATCGAGACATCATGTGGTAAAAGGTTACAAGAAAGGATCACATGAGGAGATGAGAAGACTACCTAATTTTCATCTATATTGGTGGCTTAGGATAGTACTTAAAGAAGAAATGAGATGCTAGAAGACACTCTAGGGTTTCACAAGAGAACCTTTAGGTCTAGTTCTGGATCAATTAAGGCTAGGTAGAGTGGGGAATCTCAGCCACCGAGAAGATGAATAGGAGAAATTATGCCAAGACCCCGAGTCTAGACACCTCAATTTTCACCATTATGGACTTTAGGGTTTCTTGGGTGTAAGAGACTTGAGAAATTATTTACTTAAAGTATATGGGGGTGTGTAGGCTATGATACCAACTATCACAGAACCGTTCTAACCCCAATCCCAATCCTACTACCTAGACAATAGTAAAAGGATTAAAGTGCCCATCCCTAAGTGGCCCGATATGATCTATCACACTGGCATATACAATAAGAAATAAGAACTCAAAAACTGGATATTTAAAGAACAATTAACCCAATATGGAGATATGTCTGATTTGTCTTTGTCATCAGAGTATGTAGAGTGCGGAAGCGATCTTATTCAGTATTCCACTTGTATTGCCTAAAATCAAGAAAATCAAGACACAATCATGCAATTGCACAATACACTATCAAAATCAAGTAAAACAATTTATAACAAAAGAGTATACTTGGCATGACTTATATTCAAAAGAATAACAAAGGATTTCCAAAACCAAAATCATTTGACAAAATGTTTGTTATTCAACGATTCAATTTTTATTACGAGTTCCCATTATGCTGTAATCAAGTAAGCATGCTTATATATTTTGTGTGACTCTGTTACCCCAATGCGACGGGGAAGGTCACTAGGCTCTTTCTGACCATTGGAACATAGGAGACCAATGTACAAGTCCCACCTCCAAATGAGGGGATTGTTGCACTCAATATTGACATTATCAACATTATCAATATCATCATCATTATCAATATACGGGCAGTCATAATGGGCATGCAATTTATGTTTTCATATTTTTCAAAATATAGTATAGAAAAACAGAAGACTAATCATAGGGAACAGTAGCTCATCCAAGTAAATAGCCAAGTATACAGTCAAGAGATACATAAAAGTATCTTCAATACAATCAAGGAGGAGTTATATAATAGTGTACCTTTCACCGAGGATTTCGAGTACATATCAACTAGTAATAGGTCGACCCTTCGAGTTAGATCCTAAATCACAATATTTGGATCAAGGGTCAAGATCAAGCTATTTGGATATCATGTTTCAATATTCGAGATTAGGGTTACACTTTTCCTATGTCAACCTTAGGGTTGGGTCATTCACTTATAATCAACCAATATTTCAATATGTCCAACATGATTTCAAGTATCAAGTATTTTCGAGTGTGAATGACTTTCCTAGGTTTCTAGGATCCTATGTGTTAACCCTAATCTGTGATCATTATCCAAGTCATCATCAATTTCTAGATTATCATCACGGTATTTAATGTAATTGGAAATCAAGATCAGATTGATGGGTCAAAACTATATCAATTGTTTTGCAAGATTAAGATCAATATCAAGATTACTCATATTCATTATAATCAAGATTGAATCAAGTAAATAGATTAAGATCACTAATGATTTATTTTCAAGATTATATGATTCAATTAGATTAGATCTAGGTTACAAGATAATTATTAGAGTTAGAGATAATTATTAGAGTCATATATTAGGTTTTTCAAGGATTAAACACCACTATTGAGCCATTTGATAAACTAAATAAGCAAGAGCTCAAATATACGGATATTAGTAATATTCATAACGAATTGAGATCCACAAGTATTTTTAAAATCTTTACTAGATTTTTCTGATCAAGATTGACTATTTGTTCATCATTTTTGGAGTCGGGATGCATTTTCTATGGTTAAAATGAGATCTAGGCATTTATTGTAATTTCGAGCAGAGGGGGATATAAATACCTTTAAATATGGAAAAAGGATGCCCCTTAGATGCACGATGGATGGCCCAGATTGATCCACATAGATGAGGTGGCTCTCTTGGTTTAGGGTCAGGTTTGATACTTCAATAGGCCGATTCAGACATGATTTACTGGTTCACTTGTGGCTCAGTTGGTCCAATGGGCCGATGGTCTTCCTCCCTGAACCATGGTTCGGGGACTCCATTTCCTCCCGAATAGGCCTGGTGTGAGCTAGAAGCTCGGTGGAGGACCTCACTAATGTAGAGGAGGTCTCAGAGTAGGAGAGGACAGGAGCGGACGTGAGTAGGCCGGCTGAGCTTGCCTTTGCCTCGCAGACTCAAAGAGGGCCAAAGAAAAGGGAGAGGAGGTGAGCAGCAGGATCGCCCGAGGGGGTTGTGCGGTGGCATCGCTGCTGCAGCAAGTGGAAGAGCCAGAGGTGGTTGGGGGTGCTTGAGACTGAGAAAGAGCATGGAATGGGGGGAAATATCCTATAGAGTGATGAAGGGAGTGATATGCAAGGGTTTTTATAGCACTAGGACTAGGTTTAGGGCTAGTTCAAGATCTAGGTGCAGCCATAGCCGCCAGAGTGAGAGAGGAGAGCAAAGAGCTCATTTTGGCAGTGCAAGGTTGCACAAAAGCTTGTCAAAATAGGGCTTGCCCAGTTCAAAATTGAGAGAGGGTCATTTTGGCTCGCTTAGAATTTCAAATAGCAGTCAAGAGAGGGATATCGATCATCATGGTCACATTCATACCTCCCCACAATCAGCGGGAGGTTGAAGATGACACAATGTCCATCAGATCTGACCTGGATCCACGGGAGGCAGATCCAAGGTCCAAAACGCACCCCTGATGCCTTATCTTGGATAGCTGATGTGGAAAAACTAATTAAAAAGGTAAATGAAGGGTTTTTTAGAATAAAACTTCAAGAAATCATAGTAAATCGTAGGAATGTCCAAATGACATGAAATTTGGAACATAGATTCAAAAAAAGGAGGGAACATCTAGAAAAAGTTTGAGAATCAAATGATAAAGTTTGATGGATCAATTTGATCCTTCAGACAAAGTGATGATTGAATCTATTTTGAGGTGTTATAACGTGTATAAAGATCACATCGATCACCATATTTCAAATTTGAGTCTCAACATTAATTATGAAGATAATAAAAATAATTTGGGACCATGAGTGAGCATAAGGAGGGTGAAATTGGAATTAGTTCATATTAATGCTAAATTTCACTTTGTCACAGAATTGTTGTATGATGTTTTCTATGTTGCATATGATGAGAATTAAAACTACTAATGTGCAAATCTAAACCTATCCACATACTCCGTAGGCTTCTATTTTTGACATTTCAGACGGGGCTGACTATGGAAAATATTGATTTTCCTAAGTGCATGGAAGTAAAATCACGGTCAGTGAGATCCCTGCACAGCGGCAGCACCCCTGTGTACCCCACATAGTCTGTGTAGGAGTCAAAATTTATTTAATGGGGAACGTCCCATATTAAAAGTACTACAATTTTAATATGTATATATGTATATGTAGATATACCTATGATTCATACACGTCACCTTTAAAATCTATTTTATGTGGTGAACGCATGCATGGTTATGGCCTAAAATCCCCTTTTGTGAATGTTGTGAATGAATGTGGTTGTGAATCTTGTGGATATGTTTGTTTGTGAATGCTATGGATGTATAATGGTTGTACGTGGATCCTTTATATAAAGTATTCAGCTTGCATGCCGAGCCTCATGTCTTATTTCAAAGTGTAATTAATTCTTTATCTTTATAGTTGTACTCATATGATGTAATAGAGATAGGATTAGTTTTATCCTTTGTAAACTTGATGTAAAGAGGCCACTTGAAGATCCAACTCCAAGGAGCGTCCATGGAGAATCACCATGAAGATCCAATTCCAAGAAGCAAATTGAAGATCCTACTCCAAGGAGTGTCCATGGAGAAGCAAGATGAAAGAGGGAGACTCAGTTGGCACACATATACTCACTTTGATTGGGTACGTGGAAAGCCTATCCAAGATGGGATTTCCCCTAGGTCAACTGAATTGTTGAATAACAAACATTTTGTCGAATGATTTTAGTTTTGGAAATCCTTTGTTATTCTTTTGAATATAAGTCCTGCCAAGTATACTTTTTTGTTATAAATCATTTTACTTGTTTTTGATAGCGTACCGTGCAATTGCATGATTGTGACTTGATTTTAGGAAATACAAGTGGAATACTGATAAGATCGCTTTTGCACTCTACATACTCTGATGATAAAGACAAATTGGATATATCTCCATGTTGGGTTAGTTGTTCTTTAAATATCCAGTTTTTGAGTTATTATTTCTTATTGTATATGTCAGTGTGATAGATCCTATCAGGCCACTCAAGGATGGGCGCTTCAATACTTTTACTACTGTCTAGGAAGTAGGATTGGGATTGGGGTAAGAACGGTTCCATGACAAATTCGATCATATAGAAATGAATCTACATACGCCATAGATTGACGTTGCTCTGATACCACTATTGGGTTTTGTGGAGGAAACATGCGCGGAGGAAGCAACAAAAATAAATTTCCAAACAACCCAAAATAGGATCTCATTGAAAATAGCATATTCAGAAAGAGTGTTTGTGGGATATACCTTATCATAGAGCAAGTTCGACGATGTCCCACTACACGATAGTGTGCAACATTGCGGGCCTACTCGGACCGTACTTCTCTCCCATTTGCTGAGTGCATCGTGGGAAGATCTGGCAGTGCTCCTTTTGTGCGGTGATGTACGCCACTCGTAGCACATATGGATGGTCGTTGACATCCTCCGAATGCAGGCGTCTCAGTGTATGCGTCTCTACTTTGTCCATGCGAATGGACTAGAACTCCATGTCGCTCTTCCTAAGATGGAGGGAAGGAGTAGCTTCTGTGCAGCGACATGCTAGCATCACGGTGCTCTCTTTTCTCTACTGAGGATAGTGACGACTAGGGTTTATGTACATGATCATAAACTAAAAAGCCTATCTCAATATCTTGTAAAGATATCAGTCGTCAATCCCCTTTAAATAGGAGACGAAAGGAAGTAGGGTTTCATAAATCCATCGGTAAACAGAAAGACTGTGTTAATTAAAACCCTCATGGATTAATTAGAATATTATGGAATTAATTAATTAACCAAATAATCGTATTAATTGATTAATTAATATCTGACTCTATGCAATCACTCGGGATGGATCTATGGGCATATATACCAATAGCCTAACCTAGTCCAAAAGAAAGTCCCTCAATGTGAACAAAAAACTAATTCTCGTGATGCTACAAAACTTCAACACTATGAGCATGGTGATGGTTCATATGTGTAACATCACCTCCAATATATCTCTCTTCTGTCGCAACACAACAAGCATATGAGCCTCCAATCTACTTGTCTTGTAGAGCTAATTAAAATTCCTCAAGGACATATTTCATCTTAGCTAGAGAGGAATCTGACCAGAATTGGTGGAAAGAAAACATGGTGGTTATTAAAACATGTACTGTTTTGAAGCAAATTCCAACCCTAATGTCCTCCTCAAAGTTTCAAAAAGGTGGAAGCCTCTAAGGCAACACATGAATCAACTATCTCACCTCTTTTTTCCAAGAATAACCCGATAAAAAATAATTTATACATGATTGACACACCTAAAGAAACCAATCCTGGGAAGAACGGTACCCCTCTTGCAATGTCATTTGTTGCTTGTGTCCCTTTTCCTTTTCATCTTATCCATCTAATTGGATAAGTGTTACTCCATGTTCATGGGCACATGCAAAAAAATTCATGAAGACATATCAATACTCGATGCTATCATAGAGATTCCAATGCATGCCATATTCATTAAAGATCTCCTAATAAGGAAATACTTATACATGGAGGTAGAGACCCTAAATATGGACAAAACAGAAGTGTGTTTGTGCATGTGAATATTTTCACCAATTTAAAAGACCTTGGTTCTTTTTCCCTCCCTATTCATGTGGGAGATTCAGTAAAGTAAAATAGTTTTTTTGATCTTAGCTCAAGAATTATCCGATTGAATCTCTCTATGGAAAGTGCCTTGGACTTATACACGCTTACTTTTTATGTAAATAAATCTTTCCCCCATCTAGTGTAAGTGGTCAAAGATGTACTGTAAATAACTACACCTCGTTTTACATGACATAGTCACAAAAAATGATTATGGTGTGGATATGGTTTTAAAACTATTGTGGTGTTGTCTGGTTGTGGTTCTAGAAAAAAATATAAAAATAAATAAATAAATAAATATATATATATATAATATCATTCTAATCACCTTATTTTTTGTTGTTTTCAAATAAATAGTTAGAATTCTATGTCTAAATGAGCTATGTTTTTTTGTAATTACTACACACATGGTTGTCCTTTTTGAACAACTAGTAAATATATATGTGCCCGTTGAATGTAAAAATATAACAAAACATCTATATATTATATACTTAATATCTAGATGTGTATTTTCCAAAACTTATATAGAGAGTTGTATATTTGTGGCTGAGACGGTTGGGTCAGATATGATCTAAAATGTTATATATATTTTCTACTTACTTATTTCATGAAAATCTCAAATAAATATATGCAAACATACAAAAGGGGAGATAGATAATTAATATGAAATACATGTTCATTATTATAAAGTGAAGTATCATTTGTTGATTGGGATATAGTTATTAGTGCTAGCTAAAATCAAGTTTAGCAAATAAAAAAAGGGTGTATGGGATGACATCAAAATATAGAGAGTGAGAGTCAACAAGAAATAATTATTTCCAGTATTATTAATCATATTTCTTCATAATTTATTTTAATATTTTCCACTATTTTATGTCAATAATTTTATCATACTTCTCTCTCTTTTAGAGAACATGTTACTATATTTGAATCTAAATATAACTTACTTCTCACTCAATAAAATACAAATATAAAGAAGAAAGAAACATAGCTTACAACTGTTGAAAATGAGTAGGACAAATTAAAAAGAAAGAGAGAATTTAAAGAGCACGTCTAAATAGAATGATGATGTTTGAAAAAATAAAGAATGTATATTAGTGGGGAGATTCATGATTTGATGATGATGGTGTCTGAACTCTGAATGAGAAAGAATATGTAGTTAGAAAATATTGTACTTACATTCACTAGTTATAATGTTGTTCACGATAACAAGCATTGGTGTCTTCTTATTATTTGACATGAATAAAATATTATTATTTCAAATTGTCTATGTTTTTATTTCTATTTATTATATACAAATTCATAAATTTTATGTATTCTGGTACTATGATTAATAAAAATGTGTTCACGATATGGTACACTACAGTAAAGTATGGTTTTTAACTATGCATATATGGTTACATATTAAAGATCATAGTAGATATGATGTGGATATATATTTTGATTTTTCAACAATGTCATAGTTATAGTTTTGATATAAACTGCACTATAACCACACCAATGCCATCCCTAATTATGTGAGATATATAATGTTTCCTTCCTTAATTCTACCATCGACTTGTCTTCATGAGACCTCCTCCTCTATACATCTCCTACCGATTTTCTTCCACCTGTACTATTGTACAAACACTACAACTAAAGCCTGATCCAAATAGAGACATCTAAATTCTATAAAATTTCACAGTAAACAAAATGTGTAGTTCCTATTGTTGATCTATGGCAAAGGCAGACATGCATGTAGTAGAACATTGTCGGAGGTAAAGATGGATGGCTGAAAGAGCTTGTAATTTCCAATCCTCACAAGATCGGGGCATATCACGTTCTATCATTTGCAATGTAATTTTTTGGTATTTTAGCAACTTCAATGTGCTAGTCGTAATTGTTGTCGATGATGTGAATTTTTGATATTTTAAAGTAGCCATTCAAACAAGGATAAACTCATATGCTGAATTTTGGCTCCCATTTAGTTAGGAATTAAGATTTGAAAATCTTGATAGAGTAGTTAGTGATAGTCCTGATATCCACATTAGTATGATCTGGACTGTAGAAAATGTAGTTTGAATCTCAATTGATTGTTGTTTGATTTTATTTGGTTAGATATTAATATCAACATGACTGTACAAATTTTAGATAAAGATATCATTAACATGCTTTGATTATAAAAAGGTTATAATAATACTCATCATAAAACTAAAAGTTTACTTTAAATATATAAATAGAATATTTATATAATTTTTTTTAGAAAAATGTGACCAAGGATAAATGATATTTTTGTTGTAGGCCAGAAATATAATTCAGGTGCAAACAAATAATTAACAATTTCAGTAGTATACTACTCAGATTCCACCATGGACTCGCTTCTAACCTCCCGACTGCTACCACTTGTATTGTTGTACATATACTAAATTTAAGACCTAAGATGAATTAAGAAGAAAACCAACAACCTCCAGCTCATGTTGAGCCTTCTCTTACGTCATCATTGAAGCAAAAGAAAATACCATTTTTATGTGTTGGTATATCTAGAAATCAAGTATAATGACTTTGACTTCAGAAGTAGACCGGTCAACATTAAATATAGCTTTAAGAGAAGTCCATTTCAGAAACTCAATGAGCATATCATGACTTCGAAGATATCTGCAATATTGTTAAGTTCAATGGATTTCCACAAGAAACATTGTACACACATGGCTTTGTGCTTTCCTTCCAGGTAGAAACTCTTGCATTATACCACTCCCTTAAGCTAGATAGCATTGAGAATTGGAAATAAATGCTTGACATATTTTTCAATCACTTTTTCTACCACTGTGAACAATCCACTACATGTATTTGACAGATATCTTCACACACCAAGAAGATGAGAACCTCTGCAAGGTATGTGAAACGTTTTAGAGGTAACAAAAGATTTACCCTCACAATGGAATCAACCCCATCTAAATAGTAAATTCTTTAATTGCCTTACCAATTTCAAAAAGCAAGCCCTCAACATGATTAAAAAGTAATTGTTGTGATGCTACAAAACATCAACATTGTAAGCATCATGATGTTTCATATGTGTAATATCACCTATGAAATATATCTAATCTGCTGCAACACAACAAGCATATGAGCCTTCAATTTGCTTCTCTCATAGAGCTAATTAAAAGACCTCAAGAAAATATTTCATCTTATCTAGAGAGAAATCCGACCAGAACGTGTAGACAACAAACATGGTGATTATTCAACCAAGCATTGTTCTCAACCAACATTGAAGCTAATTCCAACCCTAATGTCCTCGTTGAAAATGCCAAAGAGGCAGGAACCTCTACTGCAACATCTAAATCAACTAGATCACCTCTTTCCACTGATCATATCCCCAACAAAAATAATTATACATGATCATCACACCTAAAGAATCCAATCCTAGGAAGAAGGGTAACCCTGCCTTATATAATGGTATATGTTTCTCGTGTCCCTTTTCTTTGTCCGCTTATAAATATCATTGGATAAGTTTTCTTCCAAGTTCATGGGCACGACAATTTTTTTTTGTCAAGACGCGTAATTACTAGATGCTATCAAACGGATGTCAATGTATGTCATATTCTTTAAGATCTTCTAACAAAGAAATACATATACAGGGAGGTAAGACCCTAGATATGGCTAAAACTTGACGTGTTTTTGTGCACGTGAATGTTTCCACCAAGGTAAAAGTCTTGGGTTCTTTCATCCTCCCTATTCATATGGGAATTGTAACTACAACTGATAATGTGAACTTCTGGCATTTTAGAAGTATTTTTCCAAATTAGGCTTGACTCATATGCTAATTTTTGTCTCTTGTTTGGATAGGGGTTGAGATGGACTGAATTAGTCAGGTCTAGTCCAGACATCCTAATTACTTTGATATG
This sequence comes from Alisma plantago-aquatica, assembly GCA_963693085.1. Taxonomy (NCBI): domain Eukaryota; kingdom Viridiplantae; phylum Streptophyta; class Magnoliopsida; order Alismatales; family Alismataceae; genus Alisma; species Alisma plantago-aquatica. The sequence goes on along the minus strand of OY856412.1, from coordinate 426,167,301 downwards.
GATTACAAAAATATATACAAAGATAAATTTATTATATTTTGATTTTATTTAATTAGATTTCAATATCAACCAAACTATACTGCTTTTAGAAAAATCATTAACACACTTTGCTTCGCAAAAAACATAATAATACTCATGATAAAACAAAAATATATTTCATCAAATTTGGAAATTACATAATTATATAAGCTTCCTCTTAGAAAAATATGTGAATATGTATGATATTTTTATTATAGTCTAATTATATATTTATGTATACAAATAAATTATTATGAATATCAATAGTAAACCACTCATCTTCCACCATCGAATCACTTTCATATCTACCTTCGTGCACCTTATCCTAGTTCGATACAACTTTTATTGTTGTACATATACTAAAACTAAGACCTAACATGACTTAAGAATGAAAACTTGACACCTCCACATCATGGTGAGCCTTTTCTTAAGTCATTCATTTAAGAAAAATAAAATACCACCCATTATGGGTTGGTCAACATGATTCAACATTCTTGTAATAACTCTAACTTGAAGAGAATATTGGTCAACATGCTTCAACACAATAGGTTTCATATAAGTCCTCAAGAAAAAATCCCTTCCATGGCACAACTCAATTAAACTAGATAGCGTTGACAATTGATTTTAAATTTTCAACATATTTTTGACCACTTTTTATACCATTGCAAACTATCCACTACAACTCTTTGATGGATATCTTCAAGAAAGGAGAAGATGAGAACCTATACAAGTCATGTTAGAAGTTTGAGGACTATCAAAAGATATCTCAAATATGGTGGTTATTCGACTAGGCATTGTTCTTAATCAAAATGAAGCTAATTCCAACCCTAAAGTCCTCCTTGAAAATGCCAACATAGAGAATCCTATAATGTAATACCCTAGTCAACTAGCCCACCTCTTTCCGCTAAGAATATCCTCGACAAAAATAACTCATATGTGACTGACACACCTAAAGAAATGGGTCATGGGAAGAATTGTACCCCCCAGTGGCATATGTTTCTTATGTCCCTTTTCCTTCTCATTTTATTAAATCTCATTTGGAGAAGTGTTATGCCAAGTTTGTGGGAACATAAAAAAATATTCATCATACATGTCATTACCAAATACTTTCAAAAAGATGCTATTATATGTTATATTCTTTAAAGATATCTAGAAAAGGAAAGACATATATCCAGAGGTAGCAGCCCTAAAGAGGTCCAAAGAATTAAGTATATTAGTGTACATGAATATTTCCACCCAGAAAAATACCATGGTTCTTTTGCCCTCCATTTTCATGTGGGAGATTCAATTAAGTGCAACGATCTGACGAATCTTAGGTCAAGCATTATTCCAATGGCTTTCTATATGACCAGGTTACCTGGACTGATACATATGATAGAAATGGGAATGTTTATCTAACTTGAATATCATAAATTCACCCATCCAATGTGAGTAGTTAAAGTGTACCAATTTTGTGAAGAGATTTTATATTCTTGTGACTTGGTAATCATTAGTAGAAGCACCAAAAAAGGCAACGTAATCACCTCTCTCCTCTCTCTCTCTCTATATATATCCAATATGGTATCACAATTGGTATATATTTCAATGTGTTTTATGAATCATATCTTAACACATCAATTTTTCGGGACATGTAGAACTTATATATAATATGTCAATACAAGTATGATTTAAAGTACAAAATCATAGGTATTGACATATTAAAATTAGAATACAAAAAATGAAATAATTTAGTTAGGGAGTGCCATGGATCATTTATTTATCATTTTTGTTGTGAAAATACAATTTTTTATTAAATATTTCATGATGTTGGTTTATCATGAGTGCACAACGTGCTTTCCATGTTAGTCATCAACTTGTCACTCACTACAATACAATTTTCCTTATAGATGAGTTGCATAATCATACTACTATTCATAAGTTATGCAAATATTGTTCTCTAAGGTCTAAAAATAACTTCTTTGTAACCTTAGAGATAGAGGGTTTTGGTGTTTTCTTAGTTTCCAACTCCATATAGAAATTACTATATTATATACTAGTCATTAATCAATTATCATAAGATATTTTTATTAAGTTACATTAATGAATGAAATTAATACTTTGATGATTGTATTATTTATCACCAAGTATTAATTATACAAATCAGTTTTTGTAACCTTCATGATACATTCTGCTTACTAAACTATCAAACTTATCACATAGGAAAACTCTTGTCGATCCTAAAAAAATACAATCCATATGATTGATGATGACCATAAAGTTTATGTGTTTATTTGAGATGACCTACATTCATGGAGAAATATTTTATAGAAATGATAATTCCGGACAAGACAAGTGACTTTTTTAGTCAGTGGTTGCCATCCCAAATGCATCTTAAACGTCTATAGGATGTTATGGGATGCATAATCCAAGAAAATAATACACATACATACAAGAGAACAACCTAATTTGGTCTAGAAATTAAGTAGTTCACAATGTGGGGAACTTTGTCCCTAACCCCTTTCTTTGTTCGATGTAAGATTTTTCCTATTGATATTTAAGTAAACTAGTTAATAACAATCTTTGAGATATGTCAACACTCTATTTATCTCATGATAGTGATTGGAATCCTAGTTGCCTATGATACAAAGAAAAAGAATACCAAAGAGTTAATGCTATTTCCATTCGTTACCTCCCCTCCCCCTTCATATAGGGGTTGGCTCTACCATTAGTAATCATGGACACAAAAGAAGACACTAATTTACAATCATGTTTATATGCCCTTCTTGGCCTCTAGGAGAGCCCTATTTGATTGTGCAGTAGAAATGTTGGCATGGAGGGTAGACAATGACAAATTTTTTAAGGTATTTGATTCTATGAAAAGCATGTCTATCATAGACTCCATTTATTTTACAAACTACCACAATATGTGGACTATTGAGATCCAAGAAAGAAGTGTTATTTTTGACCCTTTGATTAGTGCATTGAGGAATATGTCTAATAATATTTCTAATCATGTAGTAATATATCTCGTAGCTTGTTTGGATGTTGAAATAAAACCACACCTCATTTTATACGACATAGTCACACCAAATGATTTTAGTGTTAATACGACTTTTATATTTTAAAATTATTGTGGTATTGTGTAGTTATGTTTTTAGAAAAAAATTATATATTAAAGCTGCATAGTATAAATTTTATTTTAAATATATATAAGTATATGTGGAATATTATTCTAATCACATAATTTGTTGGCGTTCTCTAATAAATAATTTGAACTCTATGTTTAAATGGTATTTAATGTATAGAGAAGTAGGGGCTTTCATTTTCTTGCAAAAACTGCACACAAAATAGTGCTTTTTGAATTACATGTACCAGTCGCTTGTGAAAATATGATCAAATATATGTGATTTTTATATATTTTGCACTCAATATCTAGATGTGTGTTTCTATAAACTTATATAGTCATTTATATAATGGTGATCGAGAGAATTGGGGTCAGAAATAATCTAATCTATACATTTTTATGGAATTATTTCGTACATCTTGATCAATATGATGTAAACATGGTAAAAATGGAGATAGATAATTAATATGAAATATGGGTTCATTTGTATAAGTGAATTATTATTTATTGAATGAGAGATATTGTTATTAGTGGGAGATAAAATCAAGTTGATTAAAGAAAAAAAAGTTGAAAAGAATATGAGAAAGCATCAGAATATAAAGAGTGAGCGTCAAAAATAGATAAATGTATCCATTATTATTGATCATCTTTCTTGATAATTTGTTTTCATATTCTACCACTATTCTACATCAATAGTTTTATTCTACTCCTCTCTCTTTTAGAGAATATATCACTATATTTGATTCAAAATATTACTTACTTCTCTCTCAATAAAAAATGAATATAAAAGGAAAGAAATATAACTTACACTCTTGAAAATGAGGACCACTTAACAAGGTAGAGAGATTTTAAGGACCCATTCTCAATAGAACAATGTTGTTTGAAAAAAGAAAAAAATATATTAGTCTACATATTTATTAGTAGAGGGGGATGGGTTTTGAAATTTGTATGGGAAAGAATGTGTAGTTGTAGTTACTAGTTAGAGTGCTGCTCACATTATCAAGAATTGGTGTTTTCTTGTTATTTAATATGAACAATTTATTATTATTTCGGATTGTAGAGATTGTTATTTTCATTTATAATATACAAATTCACAATTTTTATGTATACTTCTACCGTGATTAATAGAAATATGTTCATGATGTATTATAGTATAGTAAATTATAGTTTTTTGGGGTGCATATATGGTTTCATTATAATCACAGTAGATATAGTGCATATTTAGTTTGGATTTTCTAAAATATTATGATTATAGTTTTTATATAAATCACATCATATCCACACCATTTTCATCCCTAATTACATGAGATATATAGTGCCCCTTCCTTAGTTCCATCTTCGACTCTCCTTCTGCCGCCCTCCTCCACCATACATCTCCTACCGAGCTACTACCACTTCTATTATTGTACATACACTATAACTAAAGCTTTATTTGAGTAGATGCATCTAGGTTCTAGAAATTTCATAGTAAATGGAATGTGTAGTTCCTACCATTGATATGTGACAAAAGTAGACATGTATGTAGTAGAACACTGTCAGAGGTGAAGATGGTTGGCTGATGGAGCTTATAATATTCAATCCTCACAATATCAGAACATATCATGTTCTACCATTTACAACATATTTTTTTGGGTATTTTAGCACCTTCAATTTGGCAATCATAATTGTCATTGATGGTGTGAATTTTTGATATTTTGAAGTAGTCGTTCAAACTAGGATGAACAATATGTTAACTTTTGGCTCATGCTTGTCTAGAAATTGAGATTCAAAAATCTAGACTGGTTAAGTCAGGGCTACTCTGGATATTCAGATTAATCTGATGCAAATTTCAAAAAAATGCAGTCCACATCTAAACTAATTGTCATTCAATTCCATTTGCATATATATATATATCAATGTCAATTTGACTATAGAATTTTTCAATTTTTAGATATCACTAACATACTTTGATTAGAAAAAAATATAATAATAATCATCAAAAGAACTAGATATTTACTTTAAATCTACAAACACAATATTTTTATAAACTTTCTTTAGGAACACAATTATGTGATTAAAGATATATAATATTTTTTTGTAGTCTAATAATATATTTCACATTTCATACATTATTATTAATGTTAGTAGTAAACTATTCAAATTCCATCATGGACTCATTCGGTGTGCCCTCCTTTATACATCCATGTCCCTCATCCAAAGATTCTACCACTTGTATTGTTGTTCATATACTGAAACTAAGACCTAATATGACTTAATAATGTGTCAAGAAACTATTTGTAACCCGAAGTCCACACTCCTAATGGATACATACCCTAAGTTGAGTGGACTTGGGCATCCATCCATAGCATGGCACAAATATTTCACACAGGAAATATACATGAAAAAGGCAACAACAACAAGACTAAAGAGATAATAAGATACTAATCATGGATATAAGAGATATGTACCCATTTCTATATCAAGAGTAACCCATTGGTGTTTCATTTCTGATCTTAGAGTCTTGAGTGCAGCGGATTTTGATGGCAACTACAAATTTGATAAACAAAATATATACACTATGAAACAAGTGTAACTATAATTTAAGAGTAATATAACAGTTACTTGGCTAGAAACATCATATTAAGCAAGAAGTAAAAACAAGGTAAGAACAATCAATGATATTGTTTTATACAAGGCATGTTTTAGGTGTATTTCCATTATACTCAACAAAATATTATGGACAATGACCAGATTCCCATTGGAAGGGTCCATAAGGGCACTCAAGATTAGCTAACCCTTTTATTGACATGGTCTACCTTATCTTGACATCTCAAGTAAGACACCGAACCGTGTGCCCTTACCCTAAGAATACAACCAGGTACACTAGGTTTGTATGATGGACAAATTCAATTATTATCAAAGTTTGTTCAACATATATTAAGGAAAATGAATGCACTAATCATAGGGAATAAGTATTTCAAACAAGTAATTAACTAGCCAAGCATTCATAAGAGCATACATACAATCAAGGCAATAACATAGTAGGGTCAAGAGATTAAGTGTACCTTGGAAGTAGAGTACAAGCTATAAACCATGAGTGAGATTCCTAGATATGGTCCAACCCCAAGGGGGCCTAAGATATAAAAGACATAATTATGGGTCTTAGATCAGTAGGATTTTGGAAAGATATGCATTTTATGATTCATGTCGATGTTCCCTTAGACCTGGGTTTCAAGTATTTCAATCTTAGTCCCAAACAAGCATGCAAGTACTCAATCATAGACCAAACGTCACATCAACACCATAGGTCTAGGTGATACATCCACATTATGAGTATATTACATGTAGATAAACTCTGATTTCTAGTAGGGGAAGCATAATAATTGTTTTTTTATCATTTTTCATCATTCAAGATCATGATTAAGTCATATTAGGTCAATTCCATGCAATAGGGTCATATTTCCAAGCTATATAAGAATTAAGTGGATGCATTTGATATTGAGGGTTGGAAGCATTATAAATCTACTAATTTGATGCCATTAAATACGTGTGTAACAATTGATCATTTTTCTTACAAGAATAGAGTCCAAACAACCCATAAGTGCAAATAGGTCAAGCTAGGATTCACGTGTAGACCATAAAGATCCAAAAGAGTGCATGAGTGTGCCACATAGCATTTCGTGTCACAAAACATGAAAGGGACCAATTGAGGTTTAAACATGAAAGTTTGATCAACAAGTGTCAATATTTGCACATAGTTTAATGACTCAAACATATAAGTGCAAAACATCACATTTAGGGCTTAAATAAGAGTTAAAAAGTAAGGTTTCCAAGTCATAAGGGTTACAACATGGCAAAAGGTCTAAGATCTTATTCAACCATGTCATAAATCACATTAAAGACTACTTATTTTGAGGTAGGGTAAACATATGATAATCAAATATATTAAAGTTCCAAGATTAGACAAGTGGCATCATGAACATGCATAAAAGAGGCACTTTTAGGTTGTAACATACCAGATCTTGGACCCTACCCTAGAACTTTAATCTTTAAGGTTTGGCCAAACAAGGTTGAGGGTTAGACCTAAAGAGATGTTTAGTAATAATGATCTAATGCATGAATGTATCAGCTAAATGTAATCTAATATGTCACATAATTCAATTGGAGGTAATAAGTAGATAAGGAGCCTAATTGGATGAATAATAAAGATAATGGGCCACTAATGGGCCATATGACATATCTCATAAAAAGAAGTCACAAAAGTGAAAACAAACTTTGTAATATACATATAAAAATAAGCCTACATGCCAATTTTCACCTATTTTGGACAACCTTGAAATAATAGGGTAAGTTGAGGAGAGAGAAAATGAATAAAAGACATAAGTAATAAATAATGTGATATATAAATTCTAAAAGATGGAAATAAAGCCAAATTCATATTCAACTCATCAAATATAACTTGTGGGTGAAGTTACATCAATTTTGGATAATTCTAGATGTCTCTAATGCATTAGGAAAGAGAAAATATGATTAAATAAAATAGTAAAAGTCTCCAAAAGGGAAAATTAATGTCAAAGTAAGATTCTACATGTCCTATTAGGCTAGGTATCAAATCTCATTTAATTTGGATCTTGTTTGTACCTTCAATTGAAGAGAGAGAAAAAGGAAAATAATTTAATTAACACTTTACAAAATTCAAATTAGGAAACAACAACGGCCCGCATAAACGGTAATCGTGGACCAAGGTCTAGTATTCTGGGCATAACTCACTCGTTTCTTAACGAATTTTTACAAAATAACTTACATTGGATTGAAAATTTAATTACGCATCTATCCATACCATATTTGTAGCCTAAAATGGATAATTAGAGAAACACCTAAACTTTTTCTTACGTCTTCTGAAATAACTTCTCACACACCCCCACTTATAAATACCTCTACCACTGTCTTCCTTGGTTATTTTGTGAACCTCCTCTCATCCCAATTTCATCCTTTCTTGAGTGTGTGGCTGCTGGTGGTCATGTTTTGATTTCTCCTTGCATCGTCGTTTCACCCAAAATCCGAACGTGGTTCTTAGTTTGAGTTTGCGGCACTGCTCTCCGATGTCATGTTTATTTTCGGAGCGTAATTGGACCTCAAGTAAACAACTCTGGCACTTATTCTTCATGATCAGTTAGTTAGTTTCACGAATGAATGATGAACGAAAATTTTCCCCAAACTCTCAGATAAGTTTCTCCTTGTCTTCCTCTCTCGCAAATTTCCTACTGATTTGGCTTTTTCTAATTTTATGATTGGTTCATCTTGCAAAATTCATATCTTTTAATCCACTGGTCCAAAAATTATAAATAAATGTGTTTTAGAATAAAAAAATATTCTTTATCTTATAAAAATATTTTTAGAGTCTGATTTCAATGTTTTTTGAAGAATGAATTTTAGAGAATAAAATACATGTATAAAACTCATAATAAATGTAATTTAATCATATAAACTTCAAATTGGATAAAAAGATATGTTTTCTCAATCAAGAAAATCTAACCAATCACTTGGTGACATTTTTAGAGTTTATTTCGAATTGAATAAAAAGGTGATTTTCTTGGGTTGCAATATAATCATCAATTAATGATTTGCATATAATATGAAATTAGGTGAAGAGATATTCTATTTGAATCTAGGGTGTGGATCCTAACCTGATACACACGTCATTAAGGAATGTTTTGCATCTTGTATTATTCTATGTTGAGCAATTTCTTTTTCTTGGTCCTATGGACATTAACCTATACACATTGTCTTTTCTTTTAAAAATCATGGTTCATATGAACTACCTTATTTTATATTGATCTTGTGATCAAGGATATTCTTTTGGGCTCTCTCTTATTCTTTGTGCATGTTGGACTTATTTGATGTTATGTGCTTCTTTCCCCACCATGGTAGTGGATGTATAAATATGGCACATTATATGATGGCATGGATCCTCCGATCCCACCTTATACTTGATGGATGTTCTCATCCTCCTTAATTATTTATACTTGTTTATTTTTTTATTATGCATCATGTAGTGACTGCTAGTATAATTTTATATGTCATTTTATGTGGATGTGAACATTCCCACATATGAGTGTGGAGGTGATAATTCCTGCATATTAAAATATATTTGAGCAGATGTGTATCCTGTCCTGCTCGGGTGGATGTATATAGTTCCTACCCACTCCATATTTAGAGCAGATGTATGCAGTTCCTGCTCATCTCATATTTATAACAGATGTGCTATTTCCTACCTACATGTTTATATTGTCTAGTTTTGTCACAGATGAAACACAGGGATGCCTTGTTTATATACTCTTTTTCTTCATTCTTATTTTGTTGTTTATATTCTTTTATGCCTGATTGGGTGGTACTTATCTTTTCTATGGGAAGTCTTTTATATTTGTTGTCCTATATTCCTTTTAAGTTCTAAATCTCCTATTTAGTATGTACATACCAGCCTTTGTTGATGTCTTCTATTTTTCTCTTCTTACTGGGGTTTGCTTCCAACCCTAGGTGAAGGATTTAGATGATTTGGCATGAAGATATGGACATATCTTAAGGAGTTAAAGCTTGGAGACAAAAATTTTATGGTTTAGATTTACCTCTACTAGATCCTTATGATGTACCTTTATGTAAACCCTGATGGGAGATGATGTTGAGGTACCTTTGTAATCTTATGATGAATTGAATATAGTCAATGTTTTTATTCTGCTGCTAAAATTTGGTGTTATGATACATCCATGTTGAATAAATTGGTTTCATCCATTTGGCAAAATTTTTATGTTGGTTTTTGGTTTGGGATGTTTCCTTTTTATTTTAGTAAGGAGTGGTTCCCCTCTGAGATCCCACTCCTTACAACAAGGTATCAGAGCCCATGATAGTCAGAATCTGACTATTTCAATTTTATCTCCCTAGTTAGAATCTTTACCTAATGTGGTCACCCTTTAGGTGATATGTTTTCCTAAATTTTACCTAAGTTGTTTATAAGATGATGAGAAGTATCCATTAGAATCATGATGAGTAAACCCTAATTATGTAATGAGGTTAGATGATCATACTCTATCAAATAGGTCTTTACACACATGAATCCTTATATGCAATAGGGTTTGACTTGAGGATGCAATTAGGTTATGAGAATGAGGAGGTAGTAGTATAAGAATGCTTGTTATGGATAAATTGTGACTTGGTTTCTGTAAATGATTTTGAATCCATCTTTTGTTTTATGTCAAATCGATTTTATCGCCAAAAATACTTTCCATTATACTACTATATGTACAAAATTTTCTAGATTTCATCGAAGTTTTCCTAAACTAAGTCACAATAAAGTGAGGTATTTTTGGTAGTGAAACCCTAAACCTAGAGCTAACCCTAGTTTGGACTTTGGAGTTGTGACCAGGATTGATATAAAGGTGTAGTTAACCTACCCTATTACTTTTAGATGTTTATGTAGGGTTTTTAGGTTAGAGACATAAGGACCTAAAACTCAACCCTAGATGGTGTGACTTTTAGTTGTATACATGAGCAACATAAATCTCTAAAACTTTCACAACTAAAAGATATGTGGGTAATCCCAAATGTTGTTTAGTTGACTTGTTAGGTTGAACCTTTTAAGGGGTGGTGAGTAGTTGGTTGTTGATGTTTGGATCAATAGATTTTGAGGATGAAATCCTTTTAAGGGGTGGAGTACTATAACATATCAGATCTTGGATGCTACCCAAGAACTTTGATCTTTTGGGTTTGGACAAAAAAGGTTGAGGGTTAGACCTAAAAAGATGTTTAGTAAAATCCTAATGATCTAATGCATAAAATATTTTGGAAGGAATAAGTAATAAATAATGTGATATTAACCTATACACAATGCCTTTCTTTTGAAAACATGGTTCATATGAACTACCTTATTTGATATTGATCTTGTGATCAATGATTTTGGACTCTCTCTTATTCTTTGTGCATGTTGGACTTATTTGATCTTATGCGCTTATTTTCCCACCATGGTAGTGGATGTATATATATGGCACATTATGTGATGGCATGGATCCCCTGATCCCACCTTATACTTAATGGATGTTCCCATCCTCCTGATTTTTTGTACTTTCTTATTTTTTTATTATGCATCATGTGGTGACTTCTGAAAAACACTAGAGGGGGGGTGAATAGAGTTTTTAAATAATTTTAACAATTTATTGAACTCAAACAACCACAATTGAAATTGGAAGAAGGAGACAGGTGTTTAGAGTGGTTCCAACTTTAGCAACTACTAAAGTTGTCAGTCCACTACCCGGTTGCTTACCCAACCGGTATTTTGAAAGTATTTATTTTATTACCTTCTCAAGGATTTATACAAAATACAATACTTTCCTTTACACCCTTTGAACAGCCTTCACTTGAAGTAGGTGCACCAACTTTGAGGTAGCCTTCTTGAAGTAACTCCAAGCTCCCCCTTGAAGTAGCCTTCCTCTCTAGAAGTAACCTCCCGTTGCACCAGCCTTCTGAAGTAGCTCAAAGTCACCTTCTTCACCAAGAAGATCTCCACCCTCTCCAATCAGCAGCCTCCAACCTAGGAGTAGCAAGGAGAGTACAAACGGTAAAAGAGAACAAGAAAGGAAAAAGGAAATTACAACTTATCCTTTGTAGCCCAAGGCTTGATTTGCCTAGATCAAGCGTATAGATCTCCTAACCAAGTGTATGGACTTGTGATTGCAGTGGGTAGGAGATACTAGCCTATAGGACACGAATTTTGATCTAAGGAAGGAAGTGGCCAATTGTCACAATGCTCAAATTACTCACAAACAGATTGCTCAAAGTATGCTCAAGGATTTCTCAAGTGTAGCAAGTAAGTTTGAGTGTCCTATGGCTTGTCCTATTTATAGGAATGGCCTAAGGATGCTTAAGGACGTTCTAGACAACTTCTAGGGGTTTCTAAGTGCTTAACTAGCCGTTAGGTACAAGTTTGTTGCTTTAACAATGGCTAATTAATTAATTCTGCAGTTGCTGTCAGAGACCATCTCGGTCGAGGAATGGTCGACCGAGACACCTACTCGGTCGAACTTTTGTCGACCGACAGGCTCTCTGGAACAAGTGTTTTGCAACGTTTATCTCCAACTTCCAACTACCTTGTCAGTTGTGTCTAACGGCTACTTTGGATCTTTCTCGGTCGAGAAGATTGTCGACCGAGAGTGTCTCGGTCGAGGAGTTGGTCGACCGAGATTGATCCTGTTTCAATGTTTCAATTTAGGCACTAATTATATGTATGAGTGTGCAAATGTAATCCTATTTGAAGGGGATGACTTATCTAAATGTGGTGTTTAGCTAGGGAGAATCTACCGCTTGATTTACATGAAATCTAAGTACTTGTACATTATATATTTGTACAAGTTTTTACAAGGCGATTACATTTCATGAAAATACAAACATATAAGCATATGGATTTCCCTAGTTGCTTTGTCATCCACCTTAATCCTGGACACTCAAGTAGCTCATTAGATCAATAAGAATGAAATGTTTGTCATAATCAAAACAAAGGGATTTATAGATGTCCATTTAGCCAACAATCTCCCCCTTTTTGAAGATGACAAACATTTCCAAAAATATAAATAAAGGAAATATAAACCATATGAGTTTCATACCTTTAGATTACCTTTTGTAGCTTTTCCTCTTGGTTATAAAATGTGTGCTTATTATTCCCCTTGAATTATGGAAATGAAATCCATTTCACTAGGGAATATAGCAACTTTCAATGTAAAGCCAAGAGTTTATTTATGAAACTCATTGATTGAGTGTTTCTAAGTTTTAGTTTTATATTTATTTCTCCCCCTTTGTCATTTCAAAAAGATATTCGTTAGAAATAAAAACTCCCCCTTAATTAGATGTCCCATTAGATCTAATGAAAAAGATGTTCATTTAAAAGCCAAAATATCATGATGCAAGTAAGAGTTTTTGTTTAAGTAGCACAAATATCAAAGAAAACATCTTCCAAGGGAGTGATAAGCAGTTGCTTCCTAATTTTGTTAAATTGATCTAGTGGAAGCGGTTTTGTAAAAATATCAGCCAATTGATCTTCCGTATCAACATGATGAAGGGAAACATGATTCTTGGAGATATGATCCCTTAAAAAGTGATGACGGATTTCAATGTGTTTAGCTCGGCTGTGTAAAATAGGATTGTGTGCTAAGTTTATAGCGCTCGTGTTGTCACAAAAAATAGGCGTAGATGAAAGAGTAAAACCATAATCGTTTAATACTTGTTGCATATAAAGCACTTGAGCACAACAAGACCCGACTGCCATATATTCAGCTTCAGTTGTAGATAGGGCAACCGTATTTTGTTTCTTGCTAAACCAAGATACTAAAGCTCTTCCTAACAAGAAACAGCCACCACTAGTACTCTTGCGATCAAGGCGAAAACCAGCATAATCTGCATCAGTATAAGCTTTAAAATCCAAGGATTGTCCTTTTGGACACCATAAACCAAGACAAGTAGTACCGGCTAGGTAACGAAGAATTCGTTTGACTGCTAGATAATGAGAGTGCATAGGTTGTGATTGAAATCGAGCACAAAGAACAACGGAAAACATAATGTCCAGTCTAGAAGCAGTTAAGTAAAGCAAACTACCAATCATGGCTCTATATAAGGAATCATCAATAGGTTCCCCATTTTCATCCTTATCAATTTTAATAGAAGTAGCCATAGGAGTAGTAGCATGTTTGCACTGATCCATCCCGAAACGCTTTAAGAGTTCCTTAGTATATTTTTCTTGGCTTAAGAATATTCCGGCAGGTGTTTGCTTAATTTGAAAACCAAGAAAGAAAGTTAGTTCACCCATCAGGCTCATTTCAAATTCTTTTTGCATAATGTCACTGAATTGTGTGCACAATGAATCATTAGAAGCTCCAAAAATAATGTCATCAACATATATTTGCACAACTAGGAAATCAGATGTATATGTTTTGAAAAATAAAGTAGAATATGAATTTCCAATAGAAAAATTATTATCAAAGAGATATGTCTTGAGCCTTTCATACCAATTCCTAGGTGCTTGTTTTAAACCATAAAGTGCTTTCTTAAGTTTATAAACATAGTCACCTTTTTCCGGTATTTCAAAACCAGGTGGTTGGGCAACATATACTTCTTCTTGAATAATGCCATTTAGAAATGCACTTTTTACATCCATTTGGTAGAGTTTGATGTTTTTATGTGCAGCAATAGCTAGTAACATTCTAATAGCTTCAAGTCTAGCTACCGGTGCATATGTTTCATCAAAATCTATTCCTTCTTGTTGATTATATCCTTGTGCTACTAACCGAGCTTTATTCCTTATTACTTCTCCTGCCTCATTTAGCTTATTTCTAAAAACCCATTTAGTTCCTATGATGGTTTTATCTTGTGGTTTAGGAACTAAATCCCATACATCATTTTTAGTGAATTGATTCAATTCTTCTTGCATGGCTATTATCCAATAATCATCTTTGAGAGCTTCAGATATCTTTTTAGGTTCAATGATAGAAACAAAAGCCATGTTTGCAACATCTTTGAAGGAAGACCGAGTTTTGACTTTATCATTAGGATTTCCAATAATAAGTTCTTGGGGATGATCCTTAATAAGCCTAGGTGTAGGTTGTGGTTCAACTTGGTGATTATTTGTAGTAACTCTCTCACTATCATTTGGTATGTTTAAATTTTCGAATTGATTAGTGAGATATATGATTTCTAGATTTTCAGATTTGATCTCTTCATGAAAAGAAACATGAATAGATTCCTCAACTTTTCTAGAGATAGTGTTATATACTCTAAAAGCTTTGCTAGAAGTGGAATATCCCAAAAAGAATGCTTTGTGTGATTTAGAGTCAAACTTATCTCTATCATCTTTGGTATTTAAAATATAGAATGTGGAGCCAAAAGTATGAAAATAGTCAACTCTAGGTTTCTTAGAATGTATTATTTCATATGGAGTTTTCTTTAAATGAGAGTGAACAGTTACTCTATTTAACACATAGCATGCAGTGTTTACAGCTTCAGCCCAAAAGGTTTTGGGTGTGTTGTGTTCAAGCATCATAGTTCTAGCCATTTCTTGTAGTGATCGATTTTTCCTTTCAACTATACCATTTTGTTGTGGGGTGCGTGGAGCAGAAAAATTATGAGTGTACCCTTGAGATGTACAAAATTCTTCAAACGTATGATTTTCAAATTCTCCACCATGATCACTTCTAATGGTACATATTTTGCTTTGTAATAGATTTTCAATCTTGGAATAAAATTGTATAAAAACATGAATAGTATCATCTTTAGTTGCAATAAAGTGTACCCATGTGTATCTACTATAATCATCAACAATAACAAAACAGTATCTTTTACCACCAATAGATTGTGTCCTCATGGGTCCAAATAAATCCATATGAATTAATTCTAAGGACCTACTGGTGCTAAGTACATGTTTTGGTTTAAAAGAGGTTTTGGTTTGCTTTCCCATTGTGCATGGTTCACAGTTTTCAACTTGATCAAAAGATAAAGTAGGCAATCCACGAACAAGATCATATTTCACTAACTTTTTAATAACATGTGAACTAGCATGTCCTAGCTTTTTATGCCATAGTTGTAAGGTATTTTCATTTGCAAGCAAGCATTTTCCCACTACTGATTTCATAGAGTTAGGTTTAAGGATATAAAGATTTCCAACTCTATTTCCTTCATAAACAACATTTGTAGTGTTTTCTATCAATAACTTGCAGCAAGTTTTGTTAAATAACACATCATAACCACTATCACATAATTGACTAACACTTATCAAATTATGGTGCAAACCATCGACGAGTAGAACATTCTTTATTTCGAGGTTTGTACCAACATTACCTATTCCAACGATTTTGCCTTTACCATTGTCTCCAAAGGTGATCGTTCCACTTTTCTTTTCTTTGAAGGTTTGAAATGCATCCTTGTTTCCGGTCATATGTTTGGAGCATCCACTGTCAACCACCCATTCCTGTATTAAAATGTAGATTTTGGTACCCATGTGATGGTCCGATATGGTTAGAATCATTTAAGTACATACTTGTATAAAAGTTCTGAATCAGAAATCCAGTCGGTCGACAATTATTCGACCGACATCTGTCTCGGTCGACTAATTGTCGATCGAGAAGATTACTATATTACAAATGAGGAAACTCAGAAATTTAACTCGGTTGACCAATTTTCGACTGAAATAATTGCTGTAGATTTTGATTTGTTACAGACATCCGGTCGGTCGACAATACTTCGACCGATTAATGGTTCGGTCGACAATACTTCGACCGACTAAGTTTCTGTTTCAATATAACAGTGCAGAAAATTAACAATATGCATGAAATCTTTTGTTCAATTGAGATAAGACAATATAAATAGCAAGATGGAGCGTTTGGCCATATCTCAACTAAATTCCATTTGACTCTACTAAGTTTGAGGTTTTGGGACCCAAACTAATTCGGAATCCTTAGTCTTATAAGGGCATGAAAAAGAATAGTGTCCAAGACGTAAACAAAAATGGCAAGTAATAGAATCAACTTCATTTCTCTTTCTAGCCATTGTGTTCTTGGGTACAAACATAGTTTGAGTTCTTTTGGGTTGATTTTTCTTTGAAGCATATCCCAAACCTTTTCTTCCGTTGAAAACAGTACCAATGCTTAGAATGTTATCAAGTATATCTTTTCTTCTTAACTCATAAAGTTCTCTTTGCAGCTGAGCAATGTCATTCATCTTCTTGTGTAAATCTTTTCTTGCTTGATCTAAATCAGATAGCAATGAATCTCTTTCTTTTACAACATTATCATAGTCTAGATGGTTACACAAAATAGGTTGAGTCTGAAATCTTGTAGTTTAGCTAACAATTCAGTCTTTTCTTTAGAAAGAAGATCAACATTTGTTTCTGAAGTGAGTAGCTTTCTAATGCAATCATCTAAAGATGTTTTTAAAGACAAATTCTCAAGATCAATGTTGTTCTTTTCAGAAGAAAGATTATCTAATTTAGAAATTTGCTCATCATTTGATTTGATAACCTTCTTTAGTTTCTTCTTGACATCAACATACTTATCATGAATTTCTTGTAGACTAGTAACTAACTCTTCTTTAGGAAGATCAGGTAGGCTTACCTCTTGAGAGTCTTCATCATCTTCTCTTGCCATTAGACAATCCACCGTTTCTTCTCCGCTTTCACTGTCACTTGACTCGTCCCATGCAACTTTATAGGCTTTTTCTCCCTTCTTCTTGTGTGAGCTTTTCTTTCCTTTCTTTGCTTTAGGACATTCATTTTTGAAATGTCCTTTCTTCCCACATTCAAAGCACCTAGGAGGGGTAGAAGAAGAGCTGGAAATTTTGTTAGATTTAAATCTTTTGTATTTCTTACCGTTGACGATCAAGGCTTCTTCTCCTTCTTCTTCACTTGACTCCTCACTTTCTTGTGTGATGACTTTTGAAGCTTTTAGAGCCACATCCTTCTTCTTTCCTTGCTGAAGTTCACGTGCTCTTCTTTCCTCCTCTTCTAGGGTTGCTTCATGAGCTTCTAGGTTGCCAATAAGTTGCTCCATTTTCAGTCGAGTGAGGTCGTTTGCTTCTTCAATGGCTGTCACCTTTGGCTTATATTTTGGAGGGAGTGATCGAAGGATTTTTGATAACTGATCTTCTTCAAGGACAGGTTTTCCTGGGCACTTAAACCATTAACAATAGTAGAAAATTTTGCAAACATTTCACTAATAGATTCATCAGGATCCATACGAAAGTGTTCAAACTTTTGTTTAAACATGCTAATTTTGGAATTTTTGACTTGGACTGTTCCTTCATAGGTTATGGATAGTCTATGCCAAATATCATAGGTTGTGTCACAATTAGATATTCTATTAAATTCTCCTACCGATATAGAACAATATAAAATGCTTACAGCTTTTGCATTCATTTGAGCTAGCTTTACCGTATTTGCATCTCATTTTGCAAATTGAGTTTGAGGGAGCTCATATGGGGTTGACACCATTCTCCATAAGTCCCAATTGATGCCTTGGAAGTAGAACTGCATCCTTCTCTTCCAATATTGGTAGTTTGTTCCATCGAACGTTGGAGGCCTAGCAACAAGTGTCCCTTCGAGGTTAAGGTTGTTGAGTACTCCATCACCCATTTCTTCAAGACCTTGTTAGGGTTCCTTGAAGCCTGCTCTGATACCAAATGAAAAATACTAGAGGGGGGGTGAATAGAGTTTTAAAATAATTTTAACAATTTATTGAACTCAAACAACCACAATTGAAATTGGAAGAAGGAGACAGGTGTTTAGAGTGGTTCCAACTTTAGCAACTACTAAAGTTGTCAGTCCACTACCCGGTTGCTTACCCAACCGGGATTTTGAAAGTATTTATTTTATTACCTTCTCAAGGATTTATACAAAATACAATACTTTCCTTTACACCCTTTGAACAACCTTCACTTGAAGTAGGTGCACCAACTTTGAGGTAGCCTTCTTGAAGTAACTCCAAGCTCCCCCTTGAAGTAGCCTTCCTCTCTAGAAGTAACCTCCCGTTGCACCAGCCTTCTGAAGTAGCTCAAAGTCACCTTCTTCACCAAGAAGATCTCCACCCTCTCCAATCAACAGCCTCCAACCTAGGAGTAGCAAGGAGAGTACAAACGGTAAAAGAGAACAAGAAAGGAAAAAGGAAATTACAACTTATCCTTTGTAGCCCAAGGCTTGATTTGCCTAGATCAAGCGTATAGATCTCCTAACCAAGTGTATGGACTTGTGATTGCAGTGGGTAGGAGATACTAGCCTATAGGACACGAATTTTGAGCTAAGGAAGGAAGTGGCCAATTGTCACAATGCTCAAATTACTCACAAACAGATTGCTCAAAGTATGCTCAAGGATTTCTCAAGTGTAGCAAGTAAGTTTGAGTGTCCTATGGCTTGTCCTATTTATAGGAATGGCCTAAGGATGCTTAAGGACGTTCTAGACAACTTCTAGGGGTTTCTAAGTGCTTAACTAGCCGTTAGGTACAAGTTTGTTGCTTTAACAACGACTAATTAATTAATTCTGTAGTTGCTGTCAGAGACCATCTCGGTCGAGGAATGGTCGACCGAGACACCTACTCGGTCGAACTTTTGTCGACCGACAGGCTCTCTAGAACAAGTGTTTTGCAACGTTTATCTCCAACTACCAACTACCTTGTCAGTTGTGTCTAACGGCTACTTTGGATCTTTCTCGGTCGAGAAGATTGTCGACCGAGAGTGTCTCGGTCGAGGAGTTGGTCGACTGAGATTGATCTTGTTTCAATGTTTCAATTTAGGCACTAATTATATGTATGAGTGTGCAAATGTAATCCTATTTGAAGGGGATGACTTATCTAAATGTGGTGTTTAGCTAGGGAGAATCTACCGCTTGATTTACATGAAATCTAAGTACTTGTACATTATATATTTGTACAAGTTTTTATAAGGCGATTACATTTCATGAAAATACAAACATATAAGCATATGGATTTCCCTAGTTGCTTTGTCATCCACCTTAATCCTGCACACTCAAGTAGCTCGTTAGATCAATAAGAATGAAATGTTTGTCATATAGATGTCCATTTAGCCAACAACTTCTAGTGTAATTTACATGTTATTTTATGTTGATGTGAACTGTTACTGTAACGACCCCGCTTCCCGGTAGCATTTTTGGATTCACCTATATAAGCCGCAGCTAAGGTTGCAAAAATAAGAGCTTGGATACCACTTGTAAATAATCCAAGAAACATGTAACTGTCATCCTGAGCTCATCTAACTATTTAATTTGCAAAAAATGATTTTCACCTACAGCAGATAGGTCAAAATTTAGAGTTTTGAGGGCCCAATTAGCCTTATATTCTAATTCTATGGGAAGATGGCATGATTTGCCATAAATAAATTTGAATGGAGTGGTGCCTATTGGGGTTTTGTAGGCAATTCTGTATGCCCACAAGGAATTATTGAGTTTCAAAGCCCAAACGGTCCCAGTGTGATTGACCACTTTCTCTAGGATGGACTTCATTTACCTATTTGACAACTCGACCTGACCACTAGTCTGAGGGTTTTATGGGGTGGCAACCTTGTGATGGACTTCATATCATTTCAATAAGGACTCTAATTTTTTTTTTGAAAAATGGGAACCCCCATCAGAAACTACGGTACCAGGTCTCCCAAGTCTCCTAAAAATAATTTATATGAAAAGTTTCTTCACCGGTTTGGAATCACATGTTTTAGTGGGGACTGCTTCGACCCATTTGGAAACGTAGTCAACAACCATCAAGATATTTTTGTTCCCGAAAGAAGAAGGAAGTGACCCATATAATCTACTCCCCACACATCAAAGATTTCAATCTCTTTCCAAGAAGTCATGGGAATTTGGTCTCTCTTAGATATATTGTTGGTCCTTTGACATTCATCACAAGCAAGGAAAAAATGGTTGGAATCTTTGAATAGAGTAGGCTAGAAAAACCCAAATTGTAAGACCTTCCTGGAAGTTTTCTAAGAGCTCATGTGTCCTCCAAGGAGACGAAGGCATTATCCTAAAACATGATCAGTGGTTTTACAAATAATCAAAAATAATTAATAAATTCTACTAAAGACTAGACTGAAAATTGGAATAAATTTTTTCTTTTTAACATACCTTCAAAATTAGGTAACTGGGACTTCTACTAGAAGTAGAATTCTATCTACCTAAATCCTCATGTATTATTTTAACTTTAATCTTCATAGGTGTCACTTTACTATTTGTCCAATTTTAAATAATACCTAAAGCACAGGCAAACAACACGGTGGTCAATATAATGAATTATACTAGTATGTGGGGGAAACAATAATCTTGCATTTTATTGTAACAACATATTGCAAGCAATTATGATTTAAAAAAAGAAACTTTACATTTTAACCATGACTACTCAATCCTTACATACCCTAGCCTCCTTGATATCCCTACAGTGGACATGGATACTACTTCTCATATGGTAAATCTCAACTAACCCCCATGATCCTACCTTACAGGTAGATCAATACATAGGGTTGTGGAGTCGTATGGTCCTACTCAATGGTAGACCAACACATTGAATCATGATAACCAGATGATCCTACCTCACGGGTAGACCATGTACTAGGTCATCCATCTCATTATCATCAAAGCTACAGAGGAGAACCAGGATATGAGCTAGTCATGCACGTATAATTATGGTGATAGCCATAGTTACTTTATAGTTGCATGAAATAAAATTCAATCAAACAATTATTTCCAAGCAACTGATAAGACCTCGGAAATTGCCGTGAAACTAGAGCGATTTAGCCATAAGTGTAACCACATACCAGATTTGGAGATCTCAAAGAAGCAATATATCCAAATCCAACTAGATGTCCAATCAAGCAAGCCAATAAATCAATCAAGCAAACATTGATCTAGAAAACATATATAACACCTAATTGTTACCATCTCACCCCAAACAACTCTTTATTGACTTGGGATACCTTTCTAAGGTTTCTAAGTCTCATTAGGATGCATTAGGGTTTCTTAGATCAATTTCTCAAACTTTATCCTTTATAGGTCAACAAACCCTAAAATAGCTTTTCTACTCATAAAAACCCTAATTGCTCAAACTATCCACATTAGGAGTCTTTTAATCTCAAATTAACTAGTGTTGATCATTCACTCATGAAACTAGGGTTCTTATGCATATTTTTACACTAAATATGGTATCTTTATGTACTTTTGAAAAAGAAATCATAATCATGCCTTAATTATATTTTTATTGTGTTCTTCTCATTCTGTTGATCAATTTTCACATATTATGTGTCCCCATCTGAGTTATAGATCATTTTCTATGATTAATTTAATTTAACTGTATATGGGCCAATAACAGGATGCCACATCAGCATGTAAAGTTACCTCTTATTATTTCTAGCTTGGACCAGGATTGGAGCGGAAAAGACTCCTCTACCCTTGCATTTTGAACACAGGTAGAGGGGCATTAGAGTCATTTGACTCTATTCCACATTGCACCTCACGTAGGGCGTCACCCGGTTCCTCGTCTCACGCGTGAGGCCATAAGTCGCTGACCCATGGCGGGGTGGCTTCACCATAGGGCACTCATGCCTGGTAGGGCCGTGTCGGCTAGGCAAGGAACTCCCTCGGGGTTCCAGTGTGTGTGGTGGCAGAGTAGGTGCCCTCTTCCATGCCTCTCAGAGCAAGAGGCTCAACTCGCTGTTCATGGGATAGATGAGCATGTCCCCAGGTCCATGGCTGTCAGGAGCCCTGACGTATCTGAACCTCACCTCGTATCAGCCCAGTATCTCCATCTTAGGCCCGCCCTAGTTGGCATGGAGGTCTACAACTCACATTTCTGCAGTGTAGCATCAGCAACCTGCACTCCCAAACTTTTCTGCGGTCTTGCCTTGGTGCTCTCCCTTGCGCATGGAGGGTAAGGGGCGTGCAACCTACAAAACAGGAGTCCAAGTTAGATCTGAGATTCTTGCTCCTTCGATGATCTAGAATATGTTGTTGACTCCCTTCCGCTCTTGGGGATGAGACCAAACACTAAAATACTTGATGCTACGGTCAGGGTGGATATCTTGAGTGTATGGGGAAGATGGTATGGAGAGAAGAAGAGATAGGAAGATAGGCAACAAGTTAGGTTGCACTCCTGTAGGGAGGAGAAAGATGAGGGAGAATATGATACGATGAGAGAAAGGGGACTCCGTTTGCTTGTGTGGGGTTCCTCATATATATATATATATATACTTGCTTCTCTCATACCCTCATTTATCGTTTCCTTTTCTTCTGTCTTCCAAAAGAGGCAAGATACACCATTAGACACTTTCCAACATATCGATATTTCTTTTATAGAAAATATTCCTTTTTC
Organism: Alisma plantago-aquatica; assembly: GCA_963693085.1. Lineage (NCBI taxonomy): Eukaryota > Viridiplantae > Streptophyta > Magnoliopsida > Alismatales > Alismataceae > Alisma > Alisma plantago-aquatica. The sequence goes on along the minus strand of OY856412.1, from coordinate 426,144,311 downwards.
ATAAACCAAATGAACATCAATTATATTATGGGGAAAAGGTAAGGCATAAATCTACATTCCTCTTATCTTTTCTTATTTTTCCTTTTATGTTGACTTTTATTCCAATAAAACCAAAAGCCACGGAAAGACACTTCCATATTCTTATTAGGAATCAGATTTGGCAACGATAAACCATCAAGAAAAAGCATACAATTACATATCACTTTATGGGATAAATTGGTTATTCTTTTACTCTCACTTGATATATTAATCAAAACAAATACATGAACTCATTAATGTTATCCCAAAATGTGTGTTCCAAACTGGCTAGATATTACCTTTTAATTATCTAAAACATCACACATCATATTTTCTTATGGAAACTTACATATTGCTTTGTATTTCGGTTGTGTAATATTTCAAAAGTAATTATATTTTATTCATATGCAATTTATCTATTAATAAGGCACATTTTATACATATTTTCTCTCCCCTATTATTTTATTTTCCTTTATTTAGATTCCTTTTATCATTAGAAACCACGTGAGCTCGAAATCTCATCCATGCTGATTCAATCATACATCTTTCCACATATTTCTCATACTTTCATTATTTTCTCAATTGCTTTTCTTATTTATGCATTATTTGATTTCTTATTTTCCTTTTAATCATATTGGACTCGTTAACATATTATGATCCATGAAATCACATGCACAAATGAAATATTGCCAAGGAAATCCATTCAATACACATTTATCATACAATTTTCATAATCATACATTTATTGGGGAAATTGCATTTCCAACCATATGAACCCAAAAATTGGGGTTGTAACATCCTTCCCCTCTTATAGGAATTTTTCCCTCTAAATTCCACCAAACATACAAACTATCAGGATAAGACTTTTCCATGTCCATCATTATCTCCCATGTGTCTTCATCCTCTCCATGGTGCTCCCAAAGAACCTTTATCATCTTCTATTCTTTACTCCTGAGCTCTCTCTCACCTCGATATCTCGTACCCTCATAGGTGACTCAGGGTAAGTTATCCTCCCTTGGAGTTCAATAGGTTTGATGCTCATCACATGGCTTGGGTACATCACATAGTGGTCTAGATCAGACACATGGAACACATCATACATCATATTATCCTGAGGGTTAAGGCTAAACATAAGAAAATCCACCTATCCATCTCAAATGGACCGATGTATCGGGGACTCAGCTTTCTCAGCTATAGCTCAGAGGGGTCGGGTTTTCATAACACATGTCCACCCACAGTGAACTGCATGTTAGTCTGCTTCACATCAGCTTACAACTCGTGTCGATCCTGGGCTTCCTCATCCATTGCTTGATCAAAGTGACATCATCTGCATACACTTGTGGTTCCTCTAACCTTCACAAGATCCTCTCGCCAACATCATCCAAGTGAAGCGGTGACCGACACAACCTCCCTTACAAAGCTTCATACATCCCGATACTGGCTATGGTGGCTATCATGACAACAAAACTCTGCTAGGGGCAGGTACTGCTCCCACAAATCACCCTAAATGAGCACACATGCTCTCATCAGAACCTCTAAAGTCTGGATCATACTCTCTTGACTATCCTCCAGTCGGTGGTGATATGTTGTACTCAACTTCAATCTAGCGTCGAGTTATTCATGTACCTACTTCCACCACATGGAAGTGAACTTAAGGTCATACTCAAGATATTGAACTCAGATCACAATGTAGTTGTACTATCTCTCTCTCTCTCTCATATATATATATATATATATATATATATATATATATATATATATATATATATATGTATGTATATATATATAGTTCAACCAAAACTGTCATACTAATAGTGCTCTCTCATAGGCAAGGGATTAGGTCACTTGGCAAGGTGATCTACCATAACCCATAGTGCATCATGACCTCTCTCGGTCTAAGGGAGACCCACCCCCATGCCTATGGTGATCTGCTCCCATCCCCTCTTAGGGACTCCTCATTATCTGTAGCAACTCACTGGGTTACTGGTGTTCGGCCTTCACCCTCTGGCATGTATGGCAACTAGCCACATACAACACTATACCTTTCTTCATCCTAGGTCTTCAAGGTACCACTACAATCCTTAACCATCTTGGTAGTACCATGGTATATGGTGTACTTAAAATCATAAGCTCCTTGTATGACATGATTTCTCATGGGTGACCCCTCAGAAACCCTAAAACACTCTAGTAGTAGGTTTCACCACCTTCTTCTCCTGAGAGGTATAACTGAGGTCCTTCAAACAACCCTTTTAACTCATCAAGCTCTGGGATGGCTAACAGAGTAACCACCAACTTGACCAACGGGTCTGGTTGTATCTGGATGTTAGCCATATAGGTCTAGTCCTCTAATGGTTCATAGGGTCCACCTAGCAACCTCTTTCAGCTCTTTCCACAACTATACACCTGAGTTGTATTCTGCTGGGATAATCTCATTACCACATAAACTTCCTTATATGCCAGGGGATGGTGAAGACATAAACTTTCATATACTCTACTCAACATCCTTGTCTTGGGTTTAGGTCTATCTGAGTTAAGAAAACTTCAAGCTCATCATCTCGGTTATCAAACCCAAACTTATAACTCATAGATTCCAAACTACTCTGGATATGTACGTTCTCATATTACCCTTGTTCTTCTTATGCTCTCAAATAACCTATCCAATATATTCTCCAAAGGGTGTGGTGTGGTACTTCCTCTATCCTCATCATCATAGAAGGATTTCAACTCATATCACCTTTATCTTCAGTATATGGCATGCATTTTGTCCTGTCTCTCACACCCATAATGAGAGGAAATAAGCATTTGGCTGCAGTCCAAATACAGAGTTCATCCCATTCTAAGAGTAGAGATGGTGCATCACACATCACCACTATACTTTCCAATCTATGTTGAAACTTACTTCTTATGACTCCATACCTTGGATATCTCAAAACTATGTTTACATCCATGAAAGGGCTGATCCTAAACACTCTTGGGTCTTAACACCACTCTTATGTACAATCATTAGTCATTACCTCAAGGTCCTCAGGGTGCTGGTACTTTTGGGGTGATATGACCCTTATGCATCTAGGGAGTGCCTCTCACTTTTACCCCATAGGTGCCATGAACTCATGAAGGTGGCCAGCCTCCTAACCCATGAGCCTTGGGCAAAGGTAGTTGTTACCTCCCGGTCTTATGCATTTAGGGAACATACAACTCCTACTCACATCAGTCTTATCCCTTCCTGACCTTGGTATTGACTTAGGATTCCATCATAGCACATCTCAAACATGAATCCTCACGTAGATCTTCATCATCTCTTTGGGCACTCATGGTAAAACTTATATTCCTTCCTGGGAGTTATGACGACATGCCTATCTCGGTTTGGCCCTTTACAGGTTGCCTCCATGGCAACATATCCTCATGCCCCTTAGAGATGGTCACACATGGGTCTATAGATTCATGGTCGTACTATGTGCTCTCCACTTAGCTCATCAAGCTCTTATGAGAGACCTCTTTAGGGTACCTCGTACCTAACCAAAAGTTGGTACTCATCCTACATGAAGGGTCCCTTCCCAGGATGGGAGAAAACTATCTCTTGATAGTACCAATGGTCACAAACATCCTTACTTCCAAGGTTTACATTATCATGTGCATGCTTAGCTCTACCATGCTACCTATACATGTAGCCATCCAGAAAACAACCTAATAATCCACGCTAAGTTCCTTTGTACGTCATACTTTTTCATCATTCCTCAAGGTTGAACCAATATAATACATGCATATGCCACCAACCTGTGAGAGTGGTTCATCAAACATATATCTTTGTTCAAGGGGGGGTTTCCTTTTCCTCTAAGCATGAGGGGGTGCCATACTCAAATATTATGAACTTCATCAGCCTCATGAGCATCATGTGCACCAAGTAATACTACTTCCCCTCTTTGGTCCAAGAACCACATGTTCACCTCTTACATATCAGTTGTCTAACTGCATGCTCAACTTTTCAACCAAGCACCAAACCTATACTTGATAGGGCATATACATCCTAACACTTTTCCACATGAACAACCTTTAGAGTCCTACACCAGGATTACCAACTAGGTGTGAAGCCTCACAACTTTCTATCATACCATACCTCTTTAGGGTCTTTAGAACTCTCCTTCCTACACCTAAAAGGTAGGTACTTATATTGTCTGTACATTCATTCATGAAGCGTCTTTCTCTATTCTAGGCTTTGATTTCTCTAAGGCATCCAAGGTATGATAAGCCTCCAAGGATCATGCATGACACAACCACATACATCTACTCAGGATCGTCCATTCTAGGTCATATAATACCCAACTTCACATGATTCCTCATGTCCTGGAGTCAAGGTCACCAACCTTCTTCATCGAGTCTCACCCTTTCTCTCTAGAGCTAACCCTACAGCTGGTCCTACCACTGGAGGTTCTCTCACCAAAGATGGGTCAAGCTCAAAAGGTTACACGCCTATCCCTACTTGGGTGAAGCGTGCTATCAAAACTTATATCCGGTCAAGATCATCCAAAACTCTTTGCATGCCCATCTCATAAACTATTAGGCACAACCTATTTGGCTTAGGTCTAAAACCTACTGCTAGTCTTGATACCATTCTCTTCTATGTAGGTACATACCTCTTTTCTGTTCATATATGCCCGTTAGGGTTTCCATACGGTCACCATCAACCTTCTCAATGAGGGAGCGATCCCTCACCCTCAACAGGCACAACCACCCAATTTTGAGTCACCATAAGGCACCAGGGATCAACTGGCCACTCATAGTTCATGCTTCTCATGTGTACTCAAACCTTTACGTACATCATGCATATCCAACCCACGTACTCTCATGCATGGACAACTGAGGTATCCAACTCATCGTGTCTTCTCTTTCTCTAACTTCCACTTAGGGTTAGGGTTAGCATCGTCCTCAGAGGATGCATTAGGTCTCTTCCTCTTCCTGGAGGCTTCTTCCTCTAAGGCTAACTCTCATCCTCCTACAAGAAGGTCTAACCTCAGAGCTCTTCTTACGGAATGACAACACACACCATGCAACCTTAAGCATGTAACTAATCTTTAGTTTACGCTTAAACCATTAAAACTTATGTCTATGACATCTTGTTTACAAGCTTTTCATTATTTGGTGGAGGATTCCTTAATCCTTATTATACTTACCCTAAACTCAGGAGGGTGGTGGAGAGAGAGAAACTCTAAGCACTTAATGTTTCTCCAGAAATAAGAGGTAAAGAAGGGACGAAAATAGAGGAGAAGACCTAGAGATATCTCATTTCGAGTCAATTCCTCAGATTTTGGCCAGGCAGTCACACATAATTCGGGAGTCCACATAGACCAACTAGCGGGGCAGAGGAAAATTTTGCCAGGCCCTAGATTGTGATCCTTTTCTAGACACCTCCATCATCAGGAAATCCTCTAATAACTCCCTTGGGCTCTAGAGAGTTTGTAAAATTTAATAATGATTAGAGATTAAATGGAAAACCACGCTCTGATAATAAAAAAGTAACGACCCCACTTCCCAGTAACCCCCAATTTGCAGAGACCTACGAGGCGGAGGCATTATCCCAACATAGGATTAGTGGTTTTACAAATAATAAAAAATAATTAATAAATTCTACTAAAGACTAAACTAAAAATTGGAATAAATTTTTTCTTTTAACATACCTTCAAAATTAGGTAACTGGGACTTCTACCCGAAGTAGAATTCTATCTACCTAAATCCTCATGTATTATTTTAACTTTAATCTTCACATGTGCCACTTTACTATTTTTCCAATTTCAGATAATACCTAAAGCACCGACAAACAAAATGACGGCCAATATAATGAATTATACTGGTATGTGGGGGGAAACAATAATCTTGCATTTAATTGTAACAACATATTATAAGCAATTATGATTTAACAAAACAAACTTTACATTTTAAACATGAATACTCAATCCTTACATACCCTAGACTCTATGATGTCCCTGCTGTGGACATGGATACTACCTCTCATATGGTAGATCTCAACTAACCCCCATGATCCTACCTTACAGGTAGATCAATACATAGGGTCGTGGAGTCATATGGTCCTTCTCAATGGTAGACCAACACATCGACTCATGATAACCTGATGATCCTAACTCATGGGTAGACCATGTACTAGGTCATCTATCTCATTATCATCAAATCTACAGAGGAGGACCAGGATCTGAGCTAGTTATGCATGTATAATTATGGTGATAGCCATAGTTACTTTATAGTTGCATGAAATAAAAGTCGATCAAGCAATTATTTCCAAGCAACCGATAAGACTTCAGAAATTGTCATGAAACTAGAGCGATTTAGCCATAAGTGTAACCACATACCTGATTTGGAGATCTACAAGAAGCAATATATCCAAATCCAACTAGATGTCCAATCAAGCAAGCCAATCAATCAATCAAGCAAACATTGATCCTGAAAACATATATAACACCTAATTGTTACCATCTCATCCCAAACAACTCTTTATTGAGTTGGGATACCTTTCTAGGTTTCTAAGTCTCATTAGGATGCATTAGGGTTTCTTAGATCAATTTCTCAAACTTTATCCTTTTTAGGTCAACAAACCCTAAAATTGCTTTTCTACTCGTAAAAACCCTAATTGCTCAAACTATCCACATTAAGAGTCTTTTAATCTCAAATTAACTAGTGTTGATCATTAACTCATGAAATTAGGGTTTTTATGCATATTTTTACATTAAAGATGGTATCTTTATGTACTTTTGAAAAATAAAGTATAATCATGCCTTAATTATATTTTTAGTGTGTTCCTCTCGTTCTATTGATCAATTTTCATATATTATGTGTCCCAATCCGAGTTATAGATCATTTTCTACGATTGATTTAGCTTAACTATATATGGGCTAATAATTGGACGCCACATCAACATGTAAAGTTACCTCTTATTATTTCTAGCTTGTACCATGATATAAGTGGAAAAGACTCCTCCACCATTGTATCTTGAACGCATGTAGAGGGTCATTAGATTCATTTGACTCTATTCTACCTTGCAGCCCACGTAGGGTGTCACCCGACTCCTCATCTTGCACGTGAGGCCATAAGCCGCTGACCCCCGGTGGGGTAGCTTCACCGCAGGGCACTCATGCCTAGTAGGGCCATGTCAGCTAGGTGAGGAAATCCCTCGGGGTTCTAGTGTGTGTGGTGGAAGAGTAGGGACCCTCTTCCACGCCTCTCAGAGCGAGCGGCTCAGCTCTCTATTCACGGGATAGATGAGCATGTACCCAGGTCAATGGCTGTCGGGAGCCCTGATATGTCTAAACCTCACCTCGGATCGGCCCAATATCTCCATCGTAGGCCTACCCTAGTTGGCATGGCGGTCTGCAACTCACATTCCTGCAGTGTAGTAGCAGCGATCTGCACTCCCAAACTTTTTCGCGGTCTCTCCTTGGTGCTCTCCCTTGCACACGGAGGGTAAGGGGTGTGCAACCTACATCACAGGAGTCCAAGGTTAGATCCAAGATTCTTGCTCCTTCGATGATCTAGGATCTATTGTCATCTCCCTTCTGCTCTTGAGGATGAGACCAAACACTAAATACTTGATGCTACGATCAGGGTGGAGATCTTGGGTGTATGGGGAAGATGGTGTGGAGAGAAGAAGAGAGAGGAAGATAGGTGACAAGTTGGGTTGCACTCCTGTAGGGAGGAGAAAGACGAGAGAGAAGATGATACGATGAGAGAAAGGGGACTCCATTTTCTTGTGTGGGGTTCCTCATATATATATATATATATATATATATATATATATATATATATATATATATATATATATATATATATATATATATATATATATATATATATATATATATATATATATACTTGCTCCTCTCATACCCACATTTATCGTTTCCTTTTCTTCTCTCTTTCAAAAGCAGCAAGATACACCATTAGGCACTTTTGAACATATCGATACTTCTTTTATAGAAAATATTCCTTTTTCATAAACCAAATTAACATCAATTATATTATGGGGAAAAGGCAAGGCATAAATCTACATTCCTCTTATCTTTTCTTATTTTTCCTTTTATGTTGACTATTATTCCAATAAAACCAAAAGTCACAGTAAGACACTTCCATATTCTTATTAGGAATCAGATTTGGCAACAATAAACCATCAAGAAAAAGCATACAACTACATATCACTTTATGGGATAAATTGGTTATTCTTTTACTCTCACTTGATATATTACTCAAAACAAATATAGGAACTCATTAATGTTATCCCAAAACGTGTGTTCCAAACTGGCTAGATATTACCTTTTAATTATCTAAAACACCAAACATCTTATTTTCTTATGGAAACTTACATATTGCTTCGTATTTCGGTTGTGCAATATTTCAAAAGTAATTATCTTTTATTCATATGCAAGTTATCTATTAATAAGGCACATTTTATACATATTTTCTCTCTACTATTCTTTTATTTTCCTTTATTTAGATTCTTTTAACCATTAGAAACCATGTGGACTCGAAATCTCATCCATGTTGATTCAATCATACATCTTTCCACATATTTCTCATACTTTCATTATTTTCTCAATTCTTTTCTTATTTATGCATTATTTGATTTTTCTTTTCTTTTAATCATATTGGACTCATTAACATATTATGATCCACGAAATCACATGCACAAAGGAAATATTGCCAAGGAAATCCATTCAATACACATAAATCATACGATTTTCATAATCATACAATTGTTGGGGAAACTGCATTTCCAACCATATGAACCCAAAAATTGGGGTTGTAACAGTTACATCCTTGAAATTTGTAGATTTCAAGCCTAAATGAATTAGGGAACATATAACAATGAAGTGTTTTGAGTGATCTTGATTGATGATGCCAAACCCTAGACTCATAATAAATGTCCAATTTAGGTTAGTAATGTACTTTTGAACATATGTGTTCATATGAGGCAAATATAAGATGCATTAGTTACCAAAGCCTCAAGTTTGG